>CAMZMU010000100.1:12295713-13763203 GCA_947311845.1 Poa pratensis | reverse complement strand
ATAAAAGCCAATTTTGCCTAACACTTTGTAAAACTTTTCTTAAATTTTTTGAGACAATATGGCTTGAAAACCATTGTCTTAACTACCCTTGTTCACCATCAAGTTTTTAATTTCGAAATTTGAATGATGAAGCCTCCGTTGAATCCTTGATCAGCTGCTCAAAATTGTCCGTAACCGGGGACGGCTAGTACTTAGTTTTTAACTCTGCAGAGGTTGTGCACTTTCACCATTAGACCCAACAAACCCAAACTATCCTCAAGCACTCAATTTGTGCTAAGGAAAAGGAGAGAGTTGAGACAAGACTTTTCAGAAGCATTTCCTCATCCCATGCCGCCTTGACCCGTTCCCATTCTAACCATCTACCACCACCTGTCAAGACGGGACGAGTCCACGCAACTTAATCCATCAAGTCAGAGCCCATATGACTAATGGTTGCACGGTAAGCAATCTTCACTTAGAGAAAACATTGGCCCTTAATACCCTGGGTGGCAACCACAAGTGACCATCCCTTAGAGGTCACCCCTAAGAGATGACACTCAACCTTTCCATCATCTTTTCAAAACCAAGTCCATCCAGGTGAATAAATTACTTAGTAGAATTTAGCTTTAAAGAAAACACATTTGCATAGCATTCAATAATCTACTAAGTATCAAAGGGATTCTAGACACAACTAGAGTAAAGGTATGGTGGGTTTAGCATATAGCTATAATTCTATCCAACACATGCATATAAGAAATACACTAAGTAATGCATATAAAATACTTAGGAAAACTACATGGGGGTGTGCCACTTGCCTTGGCAACAAGCAGAACAACAGCAGCTGCAACAGTCCTCGTTTCCCTCTGGAGTTTCTAACACATCAAACAATACATAATGAACAACAAGTTTCACAAAATTTTCTAAGGAAAACATGTCATGCATGATGTGCAAAACAATTCTAAGGACTAGAGATGCATGCCATGCCATGAAATTATTCTAAGTCATTGCAAGACAAACAAGGTGATCCAAAAATGACTAAGGACCAAAGTCACAACATGTGATTCGAAATTTCCACTAAGGAAATAAAGATTAAGACAACAAGTTAAAAATAATCCTAAGGAAAAGTAAACTAATTAAGAGGTGCTAGATTTTGCTAAGGAAAAGTATACTAGCAGAAGTTTGACATAAATTCTAAGGATAAAACTTGTCAACTATTATAACTTAGCAAAATAAACCAATCAACTAAGTTTTCTAGAGTGCTAAATTTTTCTAAGGAAAAAGATTAGCTTTTTAGGTAAGGGTGGAGAAATTTTCTAAGGAAAAAGTGTTATCAAATTTTACCCAAGTACTTTCTAAGGAAGAAATAACACTTTGGTGGGTGAGGTGAAATATTCCTAAGTTATTCTGCATCTAACATGTTCATAATTACTTAGCTAAATTTTCTATTCGAAAATAATGTGGAGAGCAATTTTAGTATAATTTACTTATTAAAATAACACCTAAAAGCAATAAAAACAAAATACATGCAAAAAACATAGAAAAACACTTCTACAAAAATACTAGAGCAATTCTACGGCCATAATTTAGACAAACAAAATTAATGCAAAAGAGTTTGCTCAAAAGTCAATTTTTATAATTAAGTTATAGCCAAAATATCAATTAACCACTTTTTAAAAATTGTCTAAATTAATTTTGTCGAAACCTCAAATTAAGCATATAGAAAGTTTCTACACATTATAAGCTTTCAAAAATATAAATTTCATAAATTTGGATAAAGGACTAAAAATTAATAACGAATCTAAAATCCAGGGATCTATCCGTGATGCGCAGGGACTTAAACGTAAAGAAAACCGAAAAGATCTTCGCGCTGGAGTCCTCCGTCGACGTGTCCTTCTCTGATTGGTGCGGAGCTCCCCGTTGACTGGTCTTCTGCAGATCGCGGGCGACGCGGACGCGGACGGGTGCGGCGCGGACGCGGACGACTTGACGACGTGGCTTGTTCTGGTTAGCTGGTACCCCTTCGCGACGAGATCTAATCTACGGCGTCCATCGCAGATCCAACAGCCTAGGTTCTTCGGGGCCATATGGTCACTAGCGCGGCTGACGGAGTAACTCCGGCGACGGCGGCTCCATCGCCGGCGGCGAGCTAAACGCGAAAAGAAGGGGATGGGATCCGCGAGTCGTACCCTGTGCGTAGATCGACGCGGAAAAGACGGTGGCGTTGACGGCGTGGTCACGAGCGTCCTCCTCCTTCCTCCTGGAGTTGCTTCCGCGGACGGCATCGGTGTCGATGAAGGAGGCGACGTCTCCCCTGCATGAAGCGATCGCGAAAAGGTTCAGGAGGATGCGCGATAACGTGGGGAAGCTCGAGAAGGTGGTTAGGGTGGCAATGCGGCCGTGCACTCACCGGAATTTGAAGATCTTGTCGTCGGCAATGGCGGCGCGGCGGGGTCTCGTGTGGGCAGCCTGGTGGCTCTCGTGTCGATTTTCTTGGGGCGAAAACACGAGGGGGTCGGGGGGGTTTATAAAGGGGTGGAGGTGCAGAGGATTGAGTCAAATCCTAACGGAATTCGTCTCCGATTTTGGCTAGGGTTCGTTGTTCGTGTCGTACACGGCGGGGAAAGGGATGACAGGTGGGTCCCGCACGTCAGCGAGAGGGAGAGAGAGGGGCTGGGCCGGGGTGGCCTGCTACGTGCTGCGCTGCGCGAGAGAAGGAGATGGGCTCGGCCCAATTAGCTCGTTTCGCATTTTTTTTGTTTCCAGAAACTGTTTTTCTTTTCTGTTCTTAAACAAATTCAAATAACTTTTGATTTATAAAACCAAATCCATTCAAACCAAATTCTATACTTTTGTATAAACATGCCCCACATGTTTAGCATGTATTGGGGATAAAATATTCAAAAACTTTATTTAAAATTTGAAATAGGTTTGAAAAGCATTTGCAGATAAAATGCAAATATTGTTTCTGAAACAATTTCTCTATATTTTTATAATTTGAAAACAAACACAATGCCAACAATGATGCAATGACATGATGCATGATGCAATTTGAAAGTTTTAAATTTTTGTGAAAATTGGGATGTTACAGTAGATCATGAAAGACACGCTCTATGTGATAGTTATATTGTTGAATTTATTCATGATGCTACTGAAAGTTATTATGAGAAGGGAAAACATGGTTCTAAATATTTCAATATTATTACATTCCCTCTCTTTAAGTTGAAAGTATTGAAATTGCTCTTGTTTTATCTTCCTATGCTACTTGCTTTGTGTTTCAATGATGTATTTTCTTACAAGATCCCAATGCATAGGAAGTGGGTTAGACTTAAATATGTTTCATATTTTTCTTTTGATGCTCTCTTTTGTGTTTCAGTTCTTATTCATATGTGAGCATCACTAAAACTATCATGGCTGTCCAGAAAACATATTCCTGAGCTTCACTGCGAAAAATGTTAAAAATCACAGAAAAGGAATTTTGACCTGATATTACAACATCAATATTCAGTTATTATTACACATTTCATTAGTTCAAAGTTTTCTGATTTGAGCAACGTAAGTGCCTCTGAAAATTCACTCTTTACGGGCTGTCTAGTTTTTGACAGATTCTGTCTTTATTTTGCATTGCTCTCATTACTTGTGTTTTGTGTGGTTCTTTTGATCAAGGAGCAATACACAACCGTAGTAATAGTAGCTAATGTTTAGAATCAACTCATGATATGTCTTTGCTGTACCTATGTGGATTTAATTTATGGAGACACTAACCCCTCTAATCAAGTTTTATGTTGAGTTTTGTGTAAAGAGAATTTCAAGTGGAAGAGTTGAGTGTGATGAACAAAGATCAAGAGGGATAAACACTCAAGATTGGGGATGCTACCCCTAGGCTCACCCTACATATATCAAGTAAGTGCAAGAATTTAAGCTTGGGGATGCCAAGCCACCTTACTCCAACCATCTTGATAACAAGTAAGTAAGCCTAGCTATATGGCTATAAAGAAAGCGTTTTACGGGAGGCAACCCGGTTGTTTTTATTTTTGATTTTCTTTGTGTCCTCTTGCTGTAACAAGAGACTTAGTTTTTAGTTTTGTTTCTGGAATTTTTAATAAAGTGCCAAGTTTTACCCATTTTTGTTTGAAAAAGTTGCTATTTGAATTCGGAGATTTTATTCCAGCATGAATCTGTGCACGGTATGCTTTTTCATTCCTATTCTGTAACTCAAATGAGCTGAAATTTAAACTGTAGTTGCAACTTTTCATCCTCTGTAAGTGTGAATGTTTTCAGATTTTTTAGACATATTTAAGTGGGGTAAATTTTTTTGTTTTGCTGCTGCTGTTTTTCTGGACATATTCTGTCCCATTTTGTTTTATGCATTCTTTGACTTTTAAGTTGAATCTTTTTGATCCAATTGAGTTTATGAGGAGGAATACAACATTATACACTTTCTGGACATGTTTCTTATGTTTGTCTAAGGATTTCATACAGCAAGCAATTCAATTGTTTTGTGCCTACTAATGTCACCCCACAGAAAAGAAATGGGAGAAGCAGTGTTTTGAAGTTTTTTTACAGGGATTAGAGGAGATGCACCAAGAGCTATCCAAGGATGGTGAAGACCATAAGCTTGGGGATGTGAAGACAACCCCACTGGACCAACACACTCTCGGTTTGCACACGTCTAACTTCTTTTTTTCGATCAATGCACTTTATCGCATAAACTTGGAGTGTCTTTTTGTTCTTTTTATTTTGGTTTGGTTTTTATATTTGAGACCACCACTTTTCATTTATGATATGAGAGAGCTACTGGAAATTTGGGTTGAATTAAGTTAGATGCTATTAAAAAGATTGGGAAGAGGATGTTTGAGTTGATTTAAAAAAATACATATAGTTGCATGATTCATGTGCTTTGTAATGAGTACTAATTTGCAAGTGTTTTATCAAGAGCTATTTCTTATTCATGTTTTGATGCTGAATGTTACTTTACTTTGTTTAACATAGATTTATTAGTTCTATGGACACTTATGCATGCATTTACACGGTCAACTTTCTCCCTCTTGCTAGCCCAAAAATTCCAACAAGTAAAAAAAAACTTGTTTCCAACACCTTCAACCAAAGTTTTTCCAGTGAGTCCACCATATCTACCTATTTGCAAAAATGCTATTCCATGTATGTTTATCATGTTATATTGTATTATCTATGCTTCCAAATTAAAATGCTTATGTTATTGGGATTGTTATGGGAAAAGTTGGTTTAAAAGCTCTCACGAACTTGATGCACACATTACTTTTATTGCACTTAATAAACTTGAACCATTGTGATCAAAATTATGAAGTTGTGTGCTTGACAAGAGTCTTGGTTGGGAGCTAGCTCATATGTGCTGTCACATGGCAAGTTTTCAACGTGCTCTTTATTATGTTTAAAGTTGATATCATGTGCTTTTGTTAATGGATGCCTAACATTGTGCGAAATGAGGGAGAAAACCGAGTGAGTTTAAGGAGTGAATATAAATGGCTAGAGAGACGCCTGGGCGGCTAACCCAAGCCATGCGAGAGGCATGGTAGAAATTTACTTACACAACTATATTGGACCTTCAATGATGCACCTCTCAATAAAAAGCTATGCCAATAAAAAAGGTGTTGAGGTTGTCCACGTGTTTGTTTTTCTTGTCATTTTGACATAGGCTTGTTCTATGTCCTGGGACAAGAGGTACCCCAGTTGACGCTCTTTATGATGCTATTCTTACTTGCCATGACTTTTAAACTTAAACTTGCTTTGTTTTCCGAGTAAAGTAGCCAGTAGGAGAGGTTTTTGTTTTCAAGGGGCATGAGGCATTCAACCCATACTTTGTCAAGCACATTACTCATATTTGCTTTCACTTTCAACTTATAATCATTCAAGATGCTATGATAGGGGTAATGAGAACTCCATACCAATGGATACAACATTGCAAACATTAACTTAAGTTGAAGCATTTGGAAGCTAGATGAAACTCTTACTTGTTATACCTCTACTTATTTATCTATCTTTCCAAAGTGTCCACCTTTTATATTCAGATTTCTATAAGAATACTCTATGACCAATATAGGATATATTTTTACTTTTCATTATGCATTCATTTGGTCCATAGAACTTTTCTTCTATGTTACACTTTGTGAATTATCATTGAACATCTTTGCATTGAATATTTGATATCACTTGATAATCTATCTTGTATGTTGCTACTCCTTATTAAGAACGAATCATTTGACTCTATGTAGCAATAATTAATAATCATCTTTGATATCCTTTGATAGTAATAAAATGCAAAGTCCATGTTTAGTTTTATCACCTTCATACTCGAGGACGAGCATGGGTTAAGCTTGGGGATGTTGATGCATGTAAAATGATACATGAACTTTGCATTGTATTACTCACATTTCAATCATATTTGCATCATATAAGGGTTATATTTATGTTATATACATGAACTTTCCCTATTTATTTGGAATTAACCATGCAGAACCAGAAAACCCCTTTTTCCATGTTTTTGACTTTCAGGGAGCATACGACGTCCAAATGACCTGAGATTTCACGGGGATCATTTTTTGGAAGGAAGAAAGAGTACGAGCCAAGAAAGAGCAAAAAAGGAAGTCCGAGGCCCAAAAGGGAGGGGCCCACGTGGCTAGATTCCTTGCCCGCGTGGGATACCCCCTTTCCCCCTTGTGGCTCCGATGCCGTCCGTTTTTGTCTCCGTGGCTTCGTCTTGACCTAAAACCGACTATAAAAATAGTCCCCCGAGGAGTTTCGCATCACGGCGGCGGAGAAACACAAAACACAAAACAGAGAGTCAGAAGGCTGCCGCCGGAGAAGATTGGAGGGGGGAAACGCCGCCGGAATCCCTCCAGAAGGCTTCTCCACCCCTCCTCCGGAGTCTCCATCTTCTCCAACGTCTCCACCATCGTCACCATGATGAAGGGGGAGTAGTCCACCCCTTTGACCTTGGGTTTGTGGTGGTAACTTGATCTAATCTCTCTATGTATGATCATTGTTGAAATCCATATGATGTGCCTTGCATGAGTATGGATCTATCTATGTAATTCCTATGGTGGATATTGTGGTATGAGATGATATTCGTTATGCATTTACCGTTGTGTTGGATCTTTTATGGCTTGTCATACTTTGGAGATATTCTATGATGCATGTGATGGTTTGAGTTATGCATAATGCCTTGTTTATCTTGTCATGAGGTGATTGACACCACCAAGTGTAGATAGATGAGAGAGATGTGGTCATGCACACGAAATATGAATCATTGCACTAGTGGTTAGAATATTGTCCATTATGAAGTATGATATATGTGGGTACGGGATGGCTGATGTGACATAAGGCATAGGTATTGAGTGACACAGTACCGTCCAACATCCTTTATCTGGGGGTAAAAAGGGAGAAGTATGATGTGGGTGTGACAGCAACCACGCTAGCCTTACGAGGGTGACCTAGCAACACAAATGAGTATTTCTTTCAACTATGTGTTTTAGGACATATAGCCGTTATAAAAGCTACCATTAAAACATGACAATTGATTTATCTATAACATGAAAATCACCGTAGATGAGAGAGAGAGAGTATTGAGTGAACCCATGAACCCATGTCCATTGTTCCTATAAGAGAAAACCTTTGTCTTGTCCTCTTGCATTGAAGAGGATTGGGACACTTTTTACATTCTTGTTTTGTTACATTAAACTTCCGTTCATTAAAACAACCATCTTGTTCTTTAAACTTGTTTAGTGCATAATCAACTAAAACTTGTGACACTTTAGTTGTAGAGAATAGATAACTTTTTCTTCTTGCTCCTGCGGATCGATACCCTACTTACACATTGAGAGATACTACAGTGATCCCCTACTCTTGGGGGTTATCAGTTGGTCACTCTTGGAGAATGAGCTTGATACATACATGGAGCAACATGGACAGCACGCAGAGGATGACACGGAGGGAGCTGAGGATGATTTCGGTCAGCCCCCTAACACAGCTGGTTTCTCGCACCCGCATCCTGGGTACGCCGGACCTTCTGCTTCTTCTTCTGCTTCAGCCGAGCCAGATTATGATCACGCCAGGTATGATCCACCAGCCTGGGGTTCATACCCCCGCTGGGATTGATCTCCACTTAGGCCAAAAGCCTAAGCTTGGGGGGAGGTACACCGACATCTCGCTCATTTATATATCATATTCTGTCGGTACTTTGTATATCCATGTTTCGATTTTCTTTCTTTCTTTTTGTTGTTTCTTGTTTTGTTGTTTCTTTGCAAAACACAAAAAAACCAAAAATATTTTTGGTATTTCTCTTTGTTTGTTTATTTAAGTCTCTAGTATTAGTTTGCTTAATTAGTATTTCGGTTTGATATTCCGAAAACCCAAAAATATTTTGCTTTGTTGTGTGCTTCTCTTTGCTCTTGTTTTAAAAATTCGAAAACACAAAAATATTTGTTGTTTCTTTTCGGTTTTGTAAAGTTTGTTGCAGAGTTCAACACCCTTCCGTGACTCCGGTGGAGTTTGGTTATTATTTCATATCATTCAAGCCACACAAGTGAAAAAGCAATAATGAGGATTTATGACAATTCGAGTTGGGTAAGAGGCTGGTATGAACTCTATTTGTTTTTCATTTTTGTACATATACTCATTCATGTGAACATGCTTAGTTGGTTCACGTAAGGTATATGTCAATTGGTGGATGCTTAGTAGTTTATGTTTTCTTATGATCAGTTCCAATTTATTAATAGTAGGTGGCATGTTTTATAGATGTTTGCTTGCATTGTTTTGTTCATAAAAGGGTATGACAGTGTGGTATCCTCCTCTGAATAATTCATTTGAATTGGCTTGGCACATGCTCACGCATGCATATGACTGATAACAAATAGTCAATTAAGCCTTGATCATTTATTATGCCTCGGAGTTCTTGTATCATTTTTATGCCTCCGTTAATTTTATTTTGTCGCAAGCATGATTATGACGGTTATTGCTCTCTTGATTGTCGCTTCCCAGTCTATTGCTAGCCTCCACTTGTACTAAGCGGGAATACTGCTTGTGCTTCCAAATCCCTAAAAACCAAGTTATCCCAAAGAGTCCACTATAAATATCTATGCATGGCATTTCAAACCATTCAAGTAAATTTGCATGTGCTACCTTTAAAACCTTCAAAATACTTCTCATTTTGTGACACTGTTTTAGCTCATGAGGAAGTAGTAGTTGGGCTTGTTATCTTCCATACTAATTAAGTAACCCTCGACTTGCATGCTTCACCCGCTTGTCATTAATTCTACGAAGGGCTGGTTAGACCACTATATCATTCAAAAAGTAAAAGAAAGTAAAATAGACACTCCTCCATGGTATGTGATTGATTGGTAGGCACCCGAGGATTCGGTTAGCCATGGCTTGTGTGAGCAAAGGTTGGGAGGAGTGTCAAACTATATATAAAAAGTGCATGATATAAATGCCTAATCTTAATAAATCGGAACCGCTCTCAACTTGTTTAGTATGGAAGATAACAAGAACTCTATTGCCATTCGTTGACGGAACAGCCACCACTCAAAAACAATTTTACTCCTGTTTTCAAAATAATGAAAATCTCTGGCACATGTTAAATCCCTGCTTCCCTCCGCGAAGGGCCTATCTTTTACTTTTATGTTGAGTCACCATCCTTTCTTTGAGTACCTTCTCGAGAGCATAATTGTCATTCTTAGTGTAATGTGCTTGTCCCAGAATACGGTTAACTGCGGTATAACTTTGATGCTTTTATCTTTGATATCTTTATTTCTAGTCTTCCTTTGAACTTCAGAGGTGCCCGGGCATTTATGTTTTGCTGTACAAATACGGGCAAGCGAGATACCACTTTATCATGTCTAGTTATGAGCTTTGCAATCCTGCGAATTGATATGTTTCATGTTGTTTATTATTAGTATGATTGGTATCTCTTCATAGCTTACATAACCACTAGGTGACATTATTTGCATACATCTTATTATGAATAGCCTAAGCATTTGTCCAGATAGTGAGAATATATACATTATATGAAGCAAATGTGTTCGTGAAAGTTTCTTTTATCGCACTCAGTTGTTAACTGAATTGCTTGAGGACAAGCAATAAGCTAAGCTTGGGGGGAGTTGATACGTCCAAAACGTATCCACTTTCCAGAACACTTTTGCTGTTGTTTTGCCTCTAATTTGTGTGTTTTGAATACAACTAACACGGACTAACGCTGTTTTCAGCAGAATTGCCCTGGTGTCTTGTTTTTGTGCAGAAAATCAACTTTCGGGAAAAACTCCAGAAAGGATAGCAAAGTCCCTATTTTTTCAGAAGACCCACGGAGCCAGAAGATGAGACGGAGGCAGGCAGCGAGGCGACCACACCACGTGGTGGCGCCCCCCCCCCCCCCTTTACCGCGCCACGGGGTGGTGTGGCCGACTCGGCCACGCCCCCGAGCCCCCCTCTGGACTACATATTACCTATGCCCTAAAAACACCAGGAGGATCACCACTTTCCAGAAAACACATCCCGAGCGCCGCCGCCTCTTCGAAACCCAATTCGGGGACCAGAAGTTCCTGTTCTGGCACCCTGCCGGATGGGGAATTGGAGGAGATCATCGCCATCATCATCGCCACCACCTCCCCATCAACCATCCATGATTCCCCCATCCATGTGTGAGTAAATCCCCGCTGTAGGCTGAAGGGGGTGGTAGGGATTGGATGAGATCTATCATGTAATAGCTGTAAGATCATTAGGGCATGGTGCCTAGTATCCGTTGTTAGTATTTTACGTCATTGTTGCAACTTGTTATGCTTAATGCTTGTCACTAGGGCCCGAGTGCCATGATTTCAGATCTGAAACATGTTATTGAATCATGAGGATAATCATTGTTTTATATCATATCTGCAAGTTGTATACACATGTCATTGTCCGGAACCCGAGGCCCCAAAGTGACAATAATTGGGACAACCAGAGGGGATGGCTGTGATGTGAGGATCACATGTGTTCACGGAGTGTTAATGCTTTGCTCCGGTACTTTATTAAAAGGAGTACCTTAATTACCAGTAGTTTCCCTTGAGGCCCCGCTGCAAACGGGCTGGTAGGACAAAAGATGTTGTGTAAGTTTCTCATTGCGAGCACGGACGACTAAATACGGAACACATGCCTATGGTTACTTAGTACTTGGATGCTTTATCATATTTATCTGCAAATGCCTATGTCTTGATTATTATATGAAATATCTTATCCATGCAACGCCCGTTCATCCGTCCCTATGCCTACAGTATTTTAATCCTGCTGTCTACTGCAATCACTACTGCTGTCTCTATTTACTGCTGCTGTTATTTCACTACTGCTACTGCTATAAAACTGTTGTTACTGATAATCTGTGTCGAGCAAGTCTATTTCCAGGGCTTATAAATATTCTTCGTCTCCCCTTGTGTCGAATCAATAAATTTGGGTTTTACTTCCCTCGAAGACTGTTGCGATCCCCTATACTTGTGGGTCATCATAGTTCTTCACTAATAAGATTTAACTACATGATGCAAGAGATTAAACATGATCTACTTGAGAGTTCAAAACAATTGCCAAGCATCAAATTATCCAAGACAATGATCTACAAGAATATGTATGTCTTTTCCAATATACCATCTACCACATGAAGCATTTTGTGTTTCCAATCAAACACCAATCAACTTATTTTAACATAAACTCTCCAATTAATTAAACAATGAAACAAGAGAGTACAAGTGCTGCGGCTTTCAGCTTTCGCCATTTATATAAACAATAAGTGCTGCGGCTTTCAGCTTTCGCCATAAATACAAACATGATAAGTGATGCGGCTTTCAGCTTTCACCATAAATATAAGTGAAGAATACAAGTATTCATATGAAAAAGCGGAGCGTGTCTCTCTCCCACACAAGAATGCTAGGATCCAATTTATTCAGAAAATGAAAATAACAAAGCAAAAATAAAAGGGATTATTACTCCTGTGCCCCCAACTCCTTAGTTGTGCTCAGTTTTCCCCACGCTTCAAACTTTTGCTCTCTTTTCCCCACTCCCTTAGCTGAAACTCTTACAAATGCTCACAGCGGACGTTGCCGTCTGGTCCGTTAACTCTGACGAGTGGGGCCGCGTGGGACTCTGTTGACCGTTCGCTCTTTGGACCTGACGAGTGAGGCCGCGTGGGGGTGTGCTTCTGTGGCTTTGTTCGTTGGGCCGTGGCTTGCTTCGTACATCGCAGACCGGGCCATTGTGATTAAATTAAGCCTGCTATGGACTCAAGCGACCATGTATGCATGCGCGGCTTTGGCATCGATTCAGCCTGCTATGCATGGGAGGAGCGCAGCGTCGACGTGCATGCATGCGCGCCGCCACGCATGTAGCCTACTCGATTCAGTCTACGGCTCTACGCAGCCAGTCGATTCAGTCCCTACGCATGCAGCCGCTCGGTTCAGTTGCCGCTGCCACTGATGCACCGTCGAAGCAGTTAATTGCCGCGTCGTTCGACGCGTCGAGTCCACACATCAATTCATGCATCGTGTGTAAACGGAAAAAAAAACCTAGGCTACACAAACGGGTCGACACCACGCCCTCGATCCAGTGTGAAATACACCGTTTCAATCTAGGGCAACCCGTCAATCTACCTCCTCTTCCTCTCCCTTGGCTATTTAAACTGCCCTTCGGTTGCCTCTTCCTCTACACATCCATCTGCGCCTCCTCCCTTCTCTACTTCAGCAAAAGCCAAAGCAAACACACAGCGACGCAAGGATGCAGTTCAACGGGCCGACTTTCCACATGCCGCCCACCGTGCCGGAGAGGCGGTACCCCGCCGGCGTCATCGTCCAGACCTCGCTCCGCGTGTGGGCGATCTCACGCTGGAGGGGTCCTCGTGAGCTTGCGAGTGGTTCCTTCGTGTGGGCTTTCGCCACCTCCCGGTCGGCTCGCCGGCCATGTTCCGCCTCAAGGAACAGCGTGCCCACCCCACCATTCCACCGGTAGGGCTCGTCGCCCACTTCACCAACAGATTCGACGCCTACTACCTGCTCGGCCAGGTGTTTTGGTGTGGGTGCGAGTTCATCGCCTTCACCACCTACAACATCTTCACTGACTTTGAGAGCATCTTCCCCTCTGCCAACCGCATGCACAGCCTTCCGTACTATCTCGGCGAGAACGGTCTGGAGGAGGAGCAGTGAAGACGGCGGTGGAGGCCATGATGGTGTTTTCCTTGTGTGTGTTGCCCTATAGCTAGTGTGCTAGGGCTTTATCTTTAGGGAATCTTTATTTATGTGTTGTTGTTGCGCTCATGGTTTGTTGCCCGTACTATGTATGTCGTGCTATATGTATGAACTTTATCTATGTTTTGTAAGAACTATATCTATGGTATGCGTGTTTTACTAAGGGTATGGTGTGTTAATTGTGTTTAATTCATGTTGTGTTACATTTGTGTTGTATTTGTCTTGTCCCATATATTTATGGGATCCCAATATTTATCCCAATATTTATTGAGACATGCACCGCTAAGTGACATGGGAAAAAAGGTGTTTCGCTTATGTGTTCTTACTTCAGCAAACACCTCTTTTGAAGTCAACAAGGCCGCGAGAACACGTCAAACTAATAACATATGATTAGAAAGTAGCTAATTCGTTGGTGGCCGTAGTGCATGCAAAACAAGGTAATTTGCGAAGGGTAGCCCATTTGTAATTGTTGGTGGTCATATTTGTTCAAAAACAATAAGATACCAAGAAGAGTTGTAGTTGGCCCCCTAATTTTTGAATTGTTGGTGGCAATATTGCATGGAAAAAGCAAAAAAAGAAGAGCACTCAATCTCTATAGGTAAAATTTGAAATGATGAAAAAAGAGTACTCAATTGTTGTGTATGAAAAAGATCACTCAATTGTTGTGTATGTGCAATTTGAAACAATGAAAAACGAGCACCCAATTTTCCCATTTTTGAATTCTTGGTGGCAATTTTGGAATCAACATGCACTCTGTGCAATCAAATAAATACAGCAAAAAAAAACACAGAGTGAGCGCGTGCACAAATTTCTGGGCCTCTTCTATCTTTGCGGGCCTTTCATAGTCAACGCGATGGACCGGCCCAACATAGCTTTGTTTCTGTTTGGGCCCAAGAACTCAATATTGTTTTTTCCTTTTGCGCTAGGTGTTGTCTGACGAAACTGAAGAAACTGAAAGTGTCAGGAACACGTACAAAAATGCGGTGATATAGAGAGCACCAGATCCACACAGAGACTGATGGTAAGCAAGAATTAACTGACGAAACTGATGTTAAGCAAGAACTAACTGATAAAGACACAGCTTAAGTAACATAAGAGCACCAGATCCACACTACTAACATCTCTAACGACTGACGACCAGCAAGTAAGCAATTCCTAGAGCAATTACACAAATGTAAAATCCTAAAGCTAGCTGATTCGACTGCCTCTTCAACTTAGTCAGCTGCGACAAGTTCTTGTTCATCTTCTTTAGTTCCCCCTTCAGATCCGCATCCTCAATTGTCGGAGCAGCACTGTCGGAGACCAAATTCTGCTGCGGGTTGCGGCACCATTGAAAGGCATCGAGCTCTGAGATCTAGCTCTAAGCCTGAGAACGTAGTCATCCAGCCATTCGAAATGGCCGTATTTCTGCTCGATCTGAAACAAAAATATCCCTAAATCTCAGATCCAAGGAAAAAGAATTCAGAGCAAAGGGAAAAAGAAATCAGAGCAAAATCATGAGATCTAACCTGCCCCTCTGGCTTGCTCTCGCATTTCACGAACTCTCGCCCTTTGTTGCCATTCTTGTCCGACGTACAAGTCAACCGTACCAATGGCGCGATGCGTTCGCAGTCAGGACATCGCTCCATGGGCAGTGGACCATTGCTGGGGCCACGAGGGGCGGGAGGCTGAACTAGAGTATGACATATCTCGTCGCCGGAGAAGAAGAATCGCTGCCCTCGTCGCTGGAGAAGAAGAAGCAGAAGAAAGGGGAGACAATGGTGGGCGAGGACGAGCTGCTCTGTGCGTGGGTGGATGTAACATCCCAAAAATATTAATCAATATTATATTCCAAAAATGAGAGCCAACAAAAACTTTTGTTAATTATTATGTGTTGATCTCTTGTTGTTGCTGGTGGAAATTAATCCTTGTTGTTTGTGTGGTTTAATTCTTGCTGGTGGTATGTTGTTTGCTCTGAATAAAAACATGAAGAAAAGAAATAAAATAAAAGGAACCACACATAAAATCAGATGGCAAGTGTCACACCAATCTCTCCAAGTGAGAAATTGACTTTATTCAAAATAAAAGTCAGGAGAGTGATATTTAATCACTCTTATTTTTATTCTATATCTTTTCCCTCTCAAAATATATTTCCAAAAATCTAAATTTAAAATTCCAATTCTTTCTTTAATAAATTCAAATTACAAAGTTGTGGTGCAACATTTGTCAATTAAATTATACCACTGCACCACAAAACTACATTTGGATATATGGATCCACTTGTGGAAATAAAATTCAGAAAATAAAAATAAAATTTCATTGAAACATTTCGTCGAACACCTTGCTTGCACTGCTCGTGTTCTTCCCCAAATTCTTCAACCCGGAGATCAATTGATCGAATTCGCTGTTAATTCGACCAATTGACTCACCCAAATCCTCTCCCGTGCACCACGAACCTGTTGCGCGCGGAAATTTGGAAGGGGAGGGTCGGGAAAGGAGAGGAGCTTCGGAGGGGACCGAGCCCGGCGCAGCCGCGCCATGGTCGGCATGGTCGCCGTGCGTGGCATCGCCGCGATCATCCACTCCCTGGTCCCCCTCTCACTCCCTCGCTCACCTTGCTCTCCTCTGCTCTCACCTCCCGCCCAGGAGGGACCCCCGTTGCCGCCGTGCGCCACGCCATGGCCGCGCCCGCCCGAGACGGCCGTGCCGGTGCACGCCGCACCGTCCATTTGCTCCCAGCCCCGTCCCAAAATTGGCGACGCCCAGCTCGCCGCCACACACCACGGCTACCCCTGAGCACCTCGATCGTTGTAGCCGCCCTACGACGCGCCCCTGCACGCCCTGCACCTCTCCCGCACCGCGTCCACCATGGACCCGTGCTCGCCGATATATACCCCTGCCCAACCCGTGCTCAAACCACACCACCACTGCCTCCCTTGCTCTCCCCACTCCCCCGTACACCGCCAGGAGGGCGGAGCCGCTGCTGCCAAGCTCCAGCTGCTGCCGCAGCTGCTGCCCGAGCCCCTGCAGGTCCGTCGTGCTCGAGGTAGACGACGACACGGCCGCCACCGTGCTAGCCTCTCTTCCCCCCCTCTGGCCCTCAACTGCCTCACCATTAACCTCGCACTCACCCGCCGTGTTTCCTCGACGTTTCGTGCACAGGATCAACGCAGCCAGTTCGCCGGAGCCGTGCACGGCCGTGGAGGAGAAGGAGCTCGCCGCCGCCAAACCAGCCCGTCCCAGCACGCACCACTCAGCCAGGAGTTCCCCGGAGCCGCCGCCGTCGTTCTGCGTCATCTCCGCCGTCTCCCGAGCCCCCTAGGTGAGCCGCCCGTCCTCCGCGTCGTCGCCGGAGCCGCAGCACCACCCCTCTGTGGTCGCCGTCGCTGCGTCGCACGGCAGCCGTTGGATCGCGATCCAACGGTAGCTTACCGTTTCGGTTATAAAGAGAGAGAGAGAGACTGACGAGCGGGCCCCGCTCGTCAGGGTTTTATTAATTTTTCCGCGTACGCTGAGTCACCGACGGATGGGCCCCGCCCGTCAGATTTCTCCGCATTATCCAGAGCAATTAGATTTTCGAATTTAGTTTCTCTGGAAATTTCAATACTGGACCCAACTTAGAAAATCAATATCTCAAGATTTAGGAATCCAAATAAATCAAACTCAATTGTTCTGGAAAGCTTATGAAAATGTTTAACCAACCCAATTGGTCTCATGTCATTTAATTAAATAAATAAAAAGTATTATTGAAAATGCCACAGAAGGTTTAAAATCTAAACTTGTTTGTTTCTGATACTCTGTTAGTCCAAATAATTCCAAACCAATTTTGCTAGCTTAGTACTGCCTTGTGTTAGCTCCCCTAATTTTGGTAGAATTAATTAAGCTATTAATTGTTGACTTTAAGATAAACCCTTCTGGACTAAAACAAACAAATATGTTTATGGTTGACCCAAATGAGTTAGGACCAATTTTGTTAGCTCACATATAGCCATGTTTAGTTACCCCTAAAAGGGTTTAATTTTTGGAAATAGAATTTAAATGGTAGCTAAAACTTGATTATTAAGCTACTGGATTCAATCCAATGTGTAGGGAGTTTGGTAACTCCAAATGATCCAATTCAAATTGGGTTGTCTTCTACACATCAGTAGCTTTCTATAGAATTTTAGTTTGTATTTTTGTGACCAACAGAACTCAAGTTGTGGAATTAAACATGAATAACTAGTTTCTGCCATAATTTGGACTTAAATAATGTTTAATTCAATATTTTGAAAACCAAATTGTGTGGTTGATGTGGCAGTAGCTAATTGTGATGTTTGTGATTGATATGTTGTGATGCTTGCTTGAGTAGTTTAGTAATTGTTTGCATTGCTTGTTTAACGTTTAGACGAGAACGTTGCCGGAGTCTACGAGGAGGGGGAATTCTCTGATCATCAAGCACAAGAACCCGAGAACTTTGCCGAGCAAGGCAAGCTATTCCCTGAGCTTGCACCTAAATACATATGCATCTACTTTCATAACATGTTTTACTCTCAAAGCAAGATTTATAAAACCCATTTCAAAAGTATATGGATATATTTTGCCACCCTATGTAGTAGCTTATATAAAACTTTAGGATGGGAAAACAATGTTGTTTATTCAAAACTCCTTTAAAAAGACTTGTGTGGTGATGGAACCGAGATGTCGGTGTGGAAGTAAAGAAGTGGAAATGGTGATGTTTATGAAAAATGCACATTGTGTCCTAGTACTATGACAACCAATCATACCCTGTGCGACCACATCTACCCACATATGGGAAAGGGCGTAGTCATATAATTTGCTCATATTAGTATGGGATGCCTCAACAACGAGGATGACCTCGTTCCATGAGGGGATGGTTTGGTGACCTACCCCTGACCTGGGTCCTAACACGATGGTGGGAGGATTGAAGGGTTCGCTCGCCGGGCAGAACTACGAGTCCTCACACTTAGGTTTCCCGACGGGAATCTGAGTGTGATGGAAAGTTTCGTAGCGGTAGGGTCCTATACTAGCATGAGCAAAGGACAGGCTATGGTCGGCGGCTTACTTCGCATACACCTTGTATGGCGAGACGTGGCAGACACGATGAGTTGCCGGATGGATGGGGGAAAAGCGTGCTACCTCTGCAGAGTGTAAAACTATTCGAATAGCCGAGTCCTCGGATATGGACAGTTGGGAGGCTGTCCTAGACCATGTGCAAGTTTTTGGAAAAGCTTTTAAGTTTAAAAGAAATGAAATGGTGATGGTGTTACACAGCTATACCAAATGAAGTGGTATGAGTTGTTGGAATAAATGGACTATGGTGAGCCATGGTCAGAAAAGGAGGAGTTTTGAGAAACAAAATGAGATGGTGACTTCTTTCAAAGATGGTTATAAAACTCTTCTTACCTTTTTCAATAAAGATATAGAGATGTTTTAAAACAAATAAAAGTGCATACTCATGTTGGGGTAGTTTGCGAGTACATTCAAATGTACTCATATTGGTTTCGTCCCTGGCTATTGTCCTAGCCAGACTACGAGGAGGAGCACTACGCCGAGCAGGAATATGGCGACTTCTACGCAACTAAGGATCTCCACAAGTCAGCTGCCTGTCGGGTTGTCGTCATTAGAATATGATGTCTACTACGCCGTAGCTTCCGCTGATATTTTGGTTTGGCCCATGAAGGCACCTATGTAAGAACTTGGTCTAAATGACCATTTATGTAAGACTTTTATTCGGTACTGTAATGGATGTAAACTTTGGTATCCAATTCGGATTATGTGCAACGACAGACTGATCACGGGATCGTTGTGTTAAGCATAATCGGGTATTTCGGACAGCTAGTCCGGGGTCCCCACAGACTTGGTATCAGAGCCATCCTGACTTTAGGAAACCTTAGTTAGCATGGTCGTTTGTCAAATGTTACAAAAGATGAATTTCTAAAAAGAAAGGAATGAAGTATTTTCGAAAATGCTTATCTCCAATCCTCTTACTTATGCAAAATTTTACTCCATTAAATATTACATTTTCCTTGTATCCCTAAAATTTTGTACACCTCTCATTAAGTTAAAATTTGACTCACTTGTTGCCCTACTATTAAAATTTTGATATACTTGTCACCTAACTAACTTAAAATTTTGCTTAAAAATGTAGATGGCACTCCATTGGACCGAGTTCGTTCAGCTGGAGAAGGACAGCAAGCTGACGTTTGAGAGGGACTTGTTCGAGTTGACCAAGCTGTTAGGTCGCCCCGCTCCAGAGTTTGAGGGAGCTCAGATTGATGTTCACGGTGTCGGAAGGCTGAGCTGGCTCATCAGTCGTCAGTTCGCAGGAACATCAAGTCTCCCAGTTCCAGGACGCTCGTCTTCACCACCAAGGAGGCCACCTGGGTTGATGGTCTCTGTACTGCTACACAGAGGATGCTAGCCCGACTTTGTGAGGAGCACAAGGCGGAGTTAGTAGACTCCCGTTTCCGGTTCTACGGGAGGCGCAACTGCGATGGACACCCTACTCCTTCACCTTACCACCCGATGTTTGGGAGCTACATCATGGACATGGAGATCTTACTTCAGTGCACTCAGGATGATCTGTTGCGCACTAGGATTCAGCTTCACTTTGACCGCGAGTCGCTCGTTGAGCTTCGCGAGAACGAGGAGAAGCTGATGAGGAGAAGGTCGCTCTTCTCGGAAGAGGGCCCAGCTGAGGAAGACTATCGTGAAGCTCCGCAAGAAGGTGGCAGAGCAGGACCAGCTGATTGAGGATCTAGAGCACCATACTGACGAGATGGAGGAGGAGGGCGAGGATCTCCGCAAGGAGAACAACGCTTTCCTCAGTGACGATGATGACTTCGTGGAGGAGATGGACTGTGAGGAGGAGATGATGAGGAGGAGTTAGTTGACGAGGAGGAGGAGCCACTCGAGCCAGTTCTCGAGGACGAGGAGGAGGATCCCGAGGAGCCAGCCTACCAGTCAGATGCTGACGTGTTAGAGCTGGAGGTTCCACCTCAGTAGGCGAGTGACTTGATCACTACCGCAGGATTAGGTTGACCCCCTATAGCTAGTCGAGTAGAAGTGGTTCTTTTGGAAACCAGATGTTATGTATCCTAGATGTAAGGTGATGTTGTAAGCTTGAATGTTGTGTGAACTCCTTGATGTGTGTTTGTGAAATATAAGTATGTTTGTCTTGTTAAATCTGTGTGAACTATTTTCATATAAATCTTAATTAATCAACCACTTGAGAGATCGTCTTTTCCCTTAGTCGAACTTTTCTTGCCTTGTCTCTTATACCCGGTGTGCTTCAGGATGCCGCCCCGTCGCGCAATGGGAGGATCAGGATCAGCACCACCACCACCGGACCCAACCCCCACCCAACTTCTCGCGCTTATCATGGAGGAACGTGAAAATGCCCGGCAGAGCGCCAGCTCATCTCGCTGCCTTACAACAACTCGCAGCCGCTTACAACAACAACAACAACAACAACAACAATGGTGGTAATGGCAATGGCAATGAGAACCAGCGATCTACCTTAGGCGATTTCCAGAAGACCAACCCACCCACCTACTCCAAGGGACTTCACCCACTGGAAGCCGATGATTGGCTTCGCACCATCGACAACAATCTGGAAGTTGCTGCTGTGGGAGAAAATGAGAAAGTGTTGTATGCAACCCACTATCTCGCTGGACCTGCAAGAGCTTGGTGGGAAACTACCAAGGCTCTCCAGCAAGCTGGTCATGTCATCACTGGGCTGAGTTCCAGGAGAAGTTCCGCAAGAAGCACATTCCCTATGGACTCATTGAGAGGAAGAAGGATGAGTTCCGTAAGCTGAGGCAGGGAAGTAGAGATGTGGTCGGTTATCTTGAGGAGTTTACCGACTTATCTCGGTATGCTCCTGATGACACCGACAAAGAAGAGAAGAAGATGGAGCGTTTCATGAGTGGACTTCATGATGAACTGCAGTGTGCTCTGGTTATCCATGACTTCCGTGATCTGGAGTCACTTGTGGACAAAGCCATCCAGCTGGAGACCAAGCGCAAGTCTATGTATGAAGGTCGCAAGAGGAGGATGAATGCTCAGGAAGGTTCGAGCAGCCAGAAACCTCGTATCTTTCAGCAGAACCCCAGGCCTGCCTATCGTCCACCCCAAGCACCACGCCCCAATTTCCCTAACCGCCCAAACAACTTCAACCGCCCCAATGACAATAACCGTTCTGGAGGAAACTTCAATAATTCAACTCCGCCCCAAGGTTGTCTGCTTTGAATGGCGCCCAGGACATTACTCCAGAGAATGCCCCAATCCCAAGAAGCCTGTCCAGCGCCCCAATGCACCTGCACCGAACAATGGTCAAGGCCGCAATGGAAATGGTAATGGCAAGAATGCCGCACCCCGCGGGAATGCTGTTGTCAGAGGCCGTCTGCACCACATCAATGCTGAAGAGGCTGAAGAAGCGCCAGATGTTGTGCTGGGTACGTTCCTTGTCAACTCAGTACCTGCAACTGTTCTGTTTGATTCTGGTGCCACCATTCGTTTATTACCAAAGAGTTTGTTTCTAAGGGAGGTTTAGTCGGGAGTCTTTTACCCAAACCAATGTTGGTACAAACCCCAGGACTGTTAGCCAAAACCAACCAGATGTGTTCCGAAACCCCCATAGAAATTGGAGGAGGAAGGTTTGCAGCCGACCTAATTATCTTAGGAAACCAAGGCATAGATGTTATTCTTGGAATGGATTGGTTAGCCAAGTATCACGGTCGTATTGACTGTGCCCGAAGAGCTGTTTCTCTCACTTCTGATGATGGAGTTGAAGTGGAGTATGCATCTGAGACCAGCCAGACCAGACCCGGATGCCATGAGAGCATAGCTCGACCCGCCCTAGATGAGATCCGTGTTGTTCACCTGTTCAAGGATGTTTTCCCAGAAGAATTGCCTGGTATGCCGCCAGACAGGGATATTGAGTTCATAATTGAGCTTATCCCAGGACATCCCCCATATCCCAAAAGCCTTATCGGATGAATCCGGAAGAACTGGTGAGTTGAAGAAGCAGTTGGCTGATATGCTAAGCAAAGGTCTTGTCCGCCCAAGCGCTTCACCATGGGGATCACCCATTATTTTTGTGGACAAGAGAGACGGTACCACACGCCTGTGTGTGGATTATCGCAAGCTGAATGACGTGACCATTAAAAACAAGTACCCTCTTCCCAAGATCGAGGATCTGTTCGATCAAATGAACGGAGCCCGAGTCTTTTCAAAGATCGATCTTCGGACAGGTTACCATCAGTTGAAGATCCGAGAGACAGACATTCCCAAGACCGCCTTCACCACCCGTTACGGTTTGTTTGAATACACCGTGATGTCCTTTGGTCTGACCAATGCCCCAGCCTATTTCATGAATCTCATGAACAAGATTTTCATGGAGTACCTCGACAAGTTCGTGGTAGTTTTCCTTGATGACATCCTTATTTATTCCAAGACCGAAGAAGAGCATGCTGAACACCTGCGTCTAGTTTTGGAGACCCTCCAAGAGCACCAGCTGTATGCCAAACTTAGCAAGTGTGAGTTTTGGCTCAGTGAAGTGGCATTTCTTGGACATATTGTATCCGCTGGAGGAATTTCTGTTGACCCTGAGAAGATACAAGCCATTCTTGACTGGTTATCCCCAACCAATGTTTTTGAAATCCGAAGCTTTCTCGGACTTGCCGGTTATTACCGCAAGTTCGTTGAAGGATTTTCCAGTATAGCCAAACCTCTGACCCAACTGTTGAAGAAGGACAAGAAATTTGAATGGACTCAGAAGTGTGAGGATAGTTTCCAAGAACTGAAGAAGAGACTAACCTCAGCCCCAATTGATTATGCCAGACGTCACCCAGAGTTTCGACGTGTATTGCGATGCATCACGCCTCGGACTTGGTTGCGTTCTGATGCAAGAAGGCAAAGTTGTGTCGTATCTGTCCCGGCAGTTGCGACCGCATGAAGAGAATTACCCAACCCATGACTTGGAGTTAGCTGCTGTAGTCTTTGCTCTTAAGAAGTGGCGTCCCTATCTTGCGGGACATCGCTGTGAGGTCTATACGATCAAAAGCTTGAAGTATATTTTCACCCAGAAGATTGAACCTGCGACAGAGGAGATGGATGGAATTAATCAAGGATTATGATATTGGAATCCATTATCACCCTGGAAAGGCTAATGTAGTTGCCGATGCCCTTAGTCGCAAACCTTGCACCCTGAATGCCCTGATCCAAGCCGAACAGCCAGCCTTGTTCAAAGAGTTCCAAGATTTTGGACTAGAGCTTGTTAGCCATGGTTATCTCGCCAATTTAGAGTTAACCCCAACCCTGATGGATCAAATCAAAGAAGCCCAAAAAGGTCATGAAAGCATTGAGGGAATTAGGAAGAAGATTTCCCTCGGCAAAGCACCCGGTTTTACCGAAGATGCTGAGGAGTGCTGAAATTCAATGACCGTATCTGTGTGCCCAATGTCACGGAACTTAAGGAGTTAATCCTGAAGGAGGCCCATGAGACCCCTTATTCAATCCACCCCGGCGGAACCAAAATGTACCAAGACCTTCGAGAAAGATTTTGGTGGCATGGAATGAAGCGAGAGATTGGTTCTTTCGTAGCCAAGTGTGACATCTGCCAGCGAGTTAAGGCTGAACATCAGCGACCCGCTGGATTGCTTCAACCTTTGAAAATTCCCGAGTGGAAGTGGGATGAGATTGGAATGGATTTTATTACCGGACTTCCAAGATCCAACCGAGGCCATGATTCAATCTGGGTCATCGTTGATCGACTGACCAAGGTTGCTCATTTTATACCCGTCAAGACCACTCACAATGGAGCCCAGTTAGCAGACCTGTATATTTCCAGAATAGTAAGCCTGCATGGTGTGCCTAAGAAGATTGTATCTGATAGAGGCACGCAATTCACCTCAAGATTCTGGAAATCCCTTCATGAAGCCCTCGGAACCAAGTTAGCATTTAGCACAGCTTATCATCCCCAGACCGATGGCCAAACTGAGCGAGTGAACCAGATATTGGAGGACATGCTTCGTGCATGTGTTCTATCCTATGGTTCCAAGTGGGAAGATTGTCTTCCGTTTGCAGAATTCTCGTACAACAACAGTTATCAGTCAGTCTGCAAATGGCCCCTTTTGAAGCCCTTTACGGCAAGAAGTGTCGTACACCCCTGAATTGGTCCGATACCGGAGAAGGCAAATTGTTTGGACCAGATACCCTCCGTGAAGCTGAAGAGCAAGTTCAGCTTATTCGTGAACGCCTCAAAACTGCCCAATCCCGTCAGAAGAGTTATGCTGACACCAAGCGCCGTGACCTCACTTTCAGTGTCGGAGATCATGTTTATCTCCGAGTGACACCCCTCAAAGGAATGCAGCGTTTCCATGTCAAAGGAAAGTTAGCGCCAAGGTATATTGGACCCTTCAAGGTCATTGCTCGTCGAGGAGAAGTATCCTATCAGCTGGAGTTACCCCAGGAGTTAGGAGATTATCATGATGTCTTCCACATTTCCTTGCTCCGGAAGTGTCTTGAAGTTCCTGACCAGCCTGATGTTTTCAAAAACATCGACCACCTCTCCATCGACCTGAACCAAGACCTGACTTATCGTGAGAGACCTCTCAAAATTCTCGAAGAAGATGTTCGTGTTACCCGAAGACGTGCGATCAAGTTTTACAAAGTCAGTGGACTAACCACTCTGAAGAAGAAGCAACTTGGGAACGCGAAGATTATCTTCGAAGCGAATTTCCAGACCTCTTTAGTACCCAGGCCTAGCAAATCTCGGGACGAGATTTATTCTAAGGGGGGAAGGATTGTAACATCCCAAAATATTAATCAATATTATATTCCAAAAATGAGAGCCAACAAAAACTTTTGTTAATTATTATGTGTTGATCTCTTGTTGTTGCTGTGAATTAATCCTTGTTGTTGTGTGTTTAATTCTTGCTGGTGGTATGTTGTTTGCTCTGAAAAAAAACATGAAGAAAAGAATAAAATAAAAGAACCACACATAAAATCAGATGGCAAGTGTCACACCAATCTCCAAGTGAGAAATTGTTTTCAAATAAAAGTCAGGAGAGTGATATTTAATCACTCTTATTTTTATTCTATATCTTTTCCCTCTCAAATATATTTCCAAAAATCTAAATTTAAAATTCAATTCTTTCTTTAATAAATTCAAATTACAAAGTTGTGGTGCAACATTTGTCAATTAAATTATACCACTGCACCACAAAACTACATTTGGATATATGGATCCACTTGTGGAAATAAAATCCAGAAAATAAAAATAAAATTTCGTTGAAACATTTCGTCGAACACCTTGCTTGCACTGCTCGTGTTCTTCCCAAATTCTTCAACCCGGAGATCAATTGATCGAATTCGCTGTTAATTCGACCAATTGACTCACCCAAATCCTCTCCCGTGCACCACAGAACCTGTTGCGCGCGGAAATTTGGAAGAGGAGGGTCGGGAAAGGAGAGGAGCTTCGGAGGGGACCGAGCCCGGCGCGGCCGCGCCATGGTCGGCATGGTCGCCGTGCGTGGCATCGCCGCGATCATCCACTCCCTGGCCCCCTCTCACTCCCTCGCTTCACCTTGCTCTCCTCTGCTCTCACCTCCCGCCCAGGAGGGACCCCCGTTGCCGCCGTGCGCCACGCCATGGCCGCGCCCGCCCGAGACGGCCGTGCCGGTGCACGCCGCACCGTCCATTTGCTCCCAGCCCCGTCCCAAAATTGGCGACGCCCAGCTCGCCGCCACACACCACGGCTACCCCTGAGCACCTCGATCGTTGTAGCCGCCCCTACGACGCGCCCCTGCACGCCCTGCACCTCTCCCGCACCGCGTCCACCATGGACCCGTGCTCGCCGATATATACCCCTGCCCAACCCGTGCTCAAACCACACCACCACTGCCTCCCTTGCTCTCCCCACTCCCCCGTACACCGCCAGGAGGGCGGAGCCGCTGCTGCCAAGCTCCAGCTGCAGCCGCAGCTGCTGCCCGAGCCCCTGCAGGTCCGTCGTGCTCGAGGTAGACGACGACACGGCCGCCACCGTGCTAGCCTCTCTTCTCCCCCCTCTGGCCCTCAACTGCCTCACCATTAACCTCGCACTCACCCGCCGTGTTTCCTCGACGTTTCGTGCACAGGATCAACGCAGCCAGTTCGCCGGAGCCGTGCACGGCCGTGGAGGAGAAGGAGCTCGCCGCCGCCAAACCAGCCCGTCCCAGCACGCACCACTCAGCCAGGAGTTCCCCGGAGCCGCCGCCGTCGTTCTGCGTCATCTCCGCCGTCTCCCGAGCCCCCTAGGTGAGCCGCCCGTCCTCCGCGTCGTCGCCGGAGCCGCAGCACCACCCCTCTGTGGTCGCCGTCGCTGCGTCGCACGGCAGCCGTTGGATCGCGATCCAACGGTAGCTTACCGTTTCGGTTATAAGAGAGAGAGAGAGACTGACGAGCGGGCCCCGCTCGTCAGGGTTTTATTAATTTTTCCGCGTACGCTGAGTCACCGACGGATGGGCCCCGCCCGTCAGATTTCTCCGCATTATCCAGAGCAATTAGATTTTCGAATTTAGTTTCTCTGGAAATTTCAATACTGGACCCAACTTAGAAAATCAATATCTCAAGATTTAGGAATCCAAATAAATCAAACTCAATTGTTCTGGAAAGCTTATGAAAATGTTTAACCAACCAATTGGTCTCATGTATTTAATTAAATAAAAAAAGTATTATTGAAAATGCCACAGAAGGTTTAAAATCTAAACTTGTTTGTTTCTGATACTCTGTTAGTCCAAATAATTCCAAACCAATTTTGCTAGCTTAGTACTGCCTTGTGTTAGCTCCCCTAATTTTGGTAGAATTAATTAAGCTATTATTTGTTGACTTTAAGATAAACCCTTCTGGACTAAAACAAACAAATATGTGTGTTAGTTGACCCAAATGAGTTAGGACCAATTTTGTTAGCTCACATATAGCCATGTTTAGTTACCCCCAAAAGGGTTTAATTTTTGGAGAAACAGAATTTAAATGGTAGCTAAAACTTGATTATTAAGCTACTGGATTCAATCCAATGTGTAGGGAGTTTGGTAACTCCAAATGATCCAATTCAAATTGGGTTGTCTTCTACACATCAGTAGCTTTCCATAGAATTTTAGTTTGTATTTTTGTGACCAACAGAACTCAAGTTATTGAATTAAACATGTACAAGTTTCTGCCATAATTTGGACTTAAATAATGTTTAATTCAAATATTTTGAAAACAAATTGTGTGGTTGATGTGGGCAGTAGCTAATTGTGATGTTTGTGATTGATATGTTGTGATGCTTGCTTGAGTAGTTTAGTAATTGTTTGCATTGCTTGTTTAACGTTTAGACGAGAACGTTGCCGGAGTCTACGAGGAGGGGGAATTCTCTGATCATCAAGCACAAGAACCCGAGAACTTTGCCGAGCAAGGCAAGCTATTCCCTGAGCTTGCACCTAAATACATATGCATCTACTTTCATAACATGTTTTACTCTCAAAGCAAGATTTATAAAAACCCATTCAAAAATATATGGATACTATTTTGCCACCCTATGTAGTAGCTTATATAAAACTTTAGGATGGGAAAACAATGTTGTTTATTCAAAACTCCTTTAAAAAGACTTGTGTGGTGATGGAACACCGAGATGTCGGTGTGGAAATAAAGAAGTGGATAATGGTGATGTTTACGAAAAATGCACATTGTGTCCTAGTACTATGACAACCAATCATACCCTGTGCGACCACATCTACCCACATATGGGAAAGGGCGTAGTCATATAATTTGCTCATATTAGTATGGGATGCCTCAACAACGAGGATGACCTCGTTCCATGAGGGGATGGTTTGGTGACCTACCCCTGACCTGGGTCCTAACACGATGGTGGGAGGATTGAAGGGTTCGCTCGCCGGGCAGAACTACGAGTCCTCACACTTGGGGTTTCTGTTGGGAAATTAGCCTGAGTGTCGATGGAAGTTTCGTAGCGGCAGGGTCCTATACTAGCATGAGCAAAGGACAGGCTATGGTCGGTGACTCACTTCGCATACACCTTGTATGGGGGACGTGGCTGACACGATGAGTTGCCGGATGGATGTGGGGAAAGCGTGCTACCTCTGCAGAGTGTAAAACTATTCGAATAGCCGAGTCCTCGGATATGGACAGTTGGGAGGCTGTCCTAGACCATGTGCAAGTTTTTGGAAAAGCTTTTAAGTTTGAAAGAAACTGAAATGGTGATGGTGTTACACAGCTATACCAAATGGAGTGGTATGAGTTGTTGGTAAAAAGGGACCATGGTGAGCTATGGTCAGAAAAAGGAGGAGTTTTGGCGAAACAAAATGAGATGGTGAATTCTTTCAAAGATGGTTATAAAACCCTTCTTACCTTTTTCAATAAAGATATAGAGATGTTTTAAAAACAAATAAAGGTGCATACTCATGTTGGGGTAGTTTGCGAGTACATTCAAATGTACTCATATTGGTTTCGTCCCTGGCTATTGTCCTAGCCAGACTACGAGGAGGAGCACTACGCCGAGCAGGAATATGGCGACTTCTACGCCAACTAAGGATCTCCACAAGTCAGCTGCCTGTCGGGTTGTCGTCATTAGAATCTGATGTCTACTACGCCGTAGCTTCCGCTGATATTTTGGTTTGGCCCATGAAGGCACCTATGTAAGAACTTGGTCTAAATGACCATTTATGTAAGACTTTTTATTCGGTACTGTAATGGATGTAAACTTTGGTATCCAATTCGGATTATGTGCAACGACAGACTGATCACGGGATCGTTGTGTTAAGCATAATCGGGTATTTCGGACAGCTAGTCCGGGGTCCCCACAGTGGAGAAGGAGCTGCTCTGTCAGATGGAGAAGGGGAGATTTGACGATTTGCCTCGTTGTATTTTGCAGTTTTAATATTTGCAATATCTCGTCTCACTGACATGTGGTGGTCATGTGCGAATAATTCAATTTCAGATGTAAAGTGGGGCAGATGGTAAAACTCCCTTGCGGCCAATCAAGATGCAGAACCAGCTTCGCGCGGATCGCCCGTGGAATTCCTTCTAGAAGGCCATATCTGACGGGTGGAGTTTGGCGCTAGATTCCGATCCGACAGCGGACGTTCGACGCTAGGGTTTGGAGAGATGCTCCGGGGTTTTGAGTCAGTCAACAGGGTTATTAGGGTTTGACCTGAACTTCAAATGGCCACAAATAATTCAAAAAAATTAAAATATAAAAAAACTTGCATAGTTCGTCGTTTTATAAGACATAGTTACCAAAAAACCCTGGGTTTAGGGTTAAGGGTCATTTTCATGAAAAACCATTTTCAGAAGTGAGACATCAAAATCACGTTCAAATGAGCATAAGTAATTCAAAAAAAATCAAAAAATAACAAAACCAGTGCACATTGCCGTAATATGTGACATGGTTACGAGAAAAAAATATAAACTTGGTGTTGGTACATTTTCATGAAAAAAGCTTCACACAAATGAGCTATCACGTATGAAACTGTTCAGAGTTCGTAGGAAAGTGAGAGAGGGTTTAGGTTTTGATAAAATTCAAAAAAATCAATAAAATCACAAAAGCTTCATTTTGGATTGAATATGAAGGTTCTGAAATTACTTTTTCATTTTCATATTTAAAACGTGTTATTTCATGATTTTCAGTTAATAGCATATTTTTCCAAAAAATGTAATAATATGAAGATTAGTTCAATAAATAGTGGGACTTCGTTTTTACTCTATATATCTGGAACAGGTGTTAATAAAAAATTATGCCTCATTTAGACAAGGTCGAAAAAAACTTGATTACAAATAGGGCTGTTTACCCTAGCTTTCGAGCTCGTTTCTAGCACATTTCTCATTCGGATTGATCACCTTCAAATATTGGACTTAAAATGTTCGATCAAATACATAGCACAGAGCAATGGACCTCATATGTTGGTTCAACTCTAACTTTGGTTCAACTTCAAATTTTGATCAAATTTTATTCAAATTCAAATTTTGATGGAAATTTTAATTCTTACTCAAATAAGATACCAAAGTACAAGCAACATTATTACACCTGATAAGTTTTCACAGTAGCTCGAATTGACAACACAAACATCTTAACACAAATGTATCAAGTTCAAATTCAAATCTTCGACTTGCTCCTTGTGTTCGCAGCTGGCTTCACCGACTTGCTCCTGGTTTCCCTAGTTGAGATGCTCTTCTGATTCAGACTCTTGATCCTTTTGCTCTTTACTTGGGGTTTTGGCCGTGGAGTTGCTGATGGAGTACTTCCACTCGCCGAGCACTTGACGACCAATTGATGGTCATCTGTGGGTTCAACAATCTTTAAAGGAACAATTGGAACAATTACCCCCTCCTCTTCCTCTCTTATAGCTTCAAAACCATCAAAGGCCATGGCTTCAAAATCTAAGCCATCAGATGATGGTTGAACTTCAGTTTCTTCGGTTTCTTCATGTCTAGGCCTTTTCTCCCTAGAGCTGATAAATAAAAGGGAAGCCATAGGTTAAAAAGAGAACAAATGCAAACAAAAGGGTAGCTGCATTCTACAAATGCAAACACATACCAAGGTGCTGGTACAGCTTCATTTGCTTCAATCTCCAGTGTAGCTGCATTCTCCTCAGCATTTTCAATCTCCATTGCTGCTGCATTTTCCTCTGCATTGGCTGCTGTCCATCTTTCCTCCTCTCCAAATGATGGCTCCACTGGATTGGTACAAAGCCTGGCAATATGCCCCAGAACTCCACATTTTCTGCAAGCACGCTTTTTTGGTACACGACCCTCCTCACCTGTTCTGAACCTGTTTTTCTTTGGTCTTCCTGGTGGTCTAGTGAGTACAGGGGAGCAGAGTTTGAACCCTGGATCAACTATATTCCATTGGTCTTTTCCCAAGAGTGCAGGCACATTGTCAGCATAAGCAGCCATAAATTTGGCAACAGAGAAATAGTCCGAGCAATATTGATCAACTTCACCATCTGCACCCCCAATGACAGTCATCAGATGTAGGGCATGTATGCATGGCTTCCCACGGATCTGCCATTGCCTACAACTGCATTCCCTAGTTGCTAGGTTCACTGGATACCTCCATAACCTATTTTTACTGTCAGTATAGGCTACCTCACCCTCAAGTGTATCAGATCGAATGCATCTCATCTTCAGTCCTCTTGCCTTCAAATGCAATGCCTTAATCAGTGATGGGAGCATAAGATGACCAACATATTTTGTTTCTGCAATTCTTTTGCGAAGAGCCATCTTTATCATGATCATCTGCCTCATCTTGTCGAATGCTTGCCACAGCAAGAGCCCTTTCACTGACTTGAACTTTGCATTGAAGCATTCTGCAAGGTTATTGGTCACATAATCAACTTTGCAGATTTCGTTGAATTGGCTTCTTGACCACACCTTGCCATGATGTGCATCCATGTACTCCTTCACAAGAGGAGTTTGAGCATACAACACTCTCAAATGGTGTTCATACTTCCTTTTGCTGCATGTGTATGATGCTGGCCATAAGTTCTCATCAAAAACTTTACCTTTGAACTTCTTTTTGAAATTTTGCGCTAGGTGTCGCATACATTCCCTATGCTCCACTCCTGGGAATACAATTTCTACTGCACTCTCTAAGCCCTTGCAAGCATCTGTGTGTATGGCTAAACCTGGGGGTGTGCCTATAATGTTGCGCAACTGCTGCAGAAACCAGACCCAACTTTCCTCGGACTCTGCCTCCACCACACCAAATGCAACTGGGAATAGCCAGTTGTGTCCATCAACTGCAGAAGCTGCTACTAGCTGTCCTCTCCATCTTCCAGTCAGATGTGTAGCATCTACGGCCAAATAGGGCCTGCAACCATCTAGAAACCCCTGCCAGCAAGCCTTGAAACAAACAAAAGCCCTTCTAAAGCACTCCTTCTCAAATGACTTCCCTTTTATTTTGAATGGAACTGTATGCTTGTCAATCTCTACAACACTCCCTGGACTAGCCATCTCCACTTCAGCTTTGAAGGTGTAAAGCAGCTGAAAACTGTCATTCCATTGACCATTAATTCTGTCAAGAGCCCTTTCCCTAGCATTGAAAACTCTCATGTAAGGAATTTTTATCTTGTACTTCTCAAAAAGCTTCCCATGGAGTGCTGTTGGACCAAGTCCAGGTTCTTCCCTCAGCCAATCCAATATCGCATCTGCCACCCACCTAGTTTTTGCTAGCTTGGTTTTGGCCTTCCCCCCTCCCCCTCCAGGTGGACAGGAGTGCTTGTGTGGGTTTTTCTTTATCTGAAACAAAATAAAGGCAAAAACAGTTAAGAAACATTACTAAATGATGTGAAACTAAATTACTCAATGAACTTGGATTACCTGAATATATTTGCTCTTTAACATAAGAGATGCATGCAACCTCCACCTACACCTATCATATGGACAAAAAACTGTGAACCTTGACGGCTCACTCCTTTTAATCTCATAAGTGTTTTCAGTTAGAATGCACCATGTTGTCACTGCATTCCGACAGTCCACCATGGATTGAAATATGGTGCCTTCAGTAAGCTCAGGTGCTTCCCTATTCCACTCAATTGTTGGCATGTCCTCACCATCGTATTCATCCTCGATTAAGCTGTCCATGTTCTCCTCCTTCTCTTCATCGTCAGTGTCATCAAACCTAGCACGGCTGATGGGCTGCTCCGGATATTCATCATCCACTGCTTGCTGACTGGCTATATCTACCAGTTCAGGGTACATCATCTCGTCTTCATCATCATTTGCAGGCACTTCCTCGTCAGCTTCTGCCTCTTCATAAACAGCGGCTGCAGAAGGGACAGGAGAAGCAGCCGAATCCGCAGCAGACATATTGTGGCTTTCAGAACCACTGGCTTTGCTTGGTCTCGACCTACAAGGAGTGCCAGGTTGCTGGCTATTAGCAGTGGCAGAGGATGCACCCTTCCCACCCTTCCCATTGTCCCGCGCTTTGCGTGGCTGAAGCACACATATGAATTTTACCGAAACGGCTCTCAGCATTCAAAGTAAATAGCAATCCCAAATGCTCGTCGCAAGTTAGTGGGAGAAATGTTTGCTCGCTAGTGTTGAAATATTGCAGTTCAACAGCGTCGGCATCGCTCCAACCATATGTACAACGCTGGAGACCTTCGCGAAAAGCTTTGAAACAAATGATTGTTTCTACCACCTTCGGGAAGTAAAATCCAGTTAGGTGATGCGCCTTCGTACCGCGGATCTCGCTAATTTCCATTCTAACAGCCAGCCGAAAAGCAAGCGCGGGATCAATCCTATCCGAGTCAAATAAAGGATGCAGTTAGAGAACGGAAATCAGCAAAATTGGAACGATTCATGCTAGTATTGGTCAAAACCAGCCAAATCTACGAGTTTCCTAATCAATTCGAGGGTATACGTTGCTTACCCATCTGGAATCCATGAATTATCCCCATTGGATTCGACCCAATCTTCTCCACGATCGATGGGTTTGACGGCGGCCTCCCCTGACATCGCTTCGTAGTCCGAGATGGGGAGATGAGATAGATCTGGCGGAGACGCGGGTCGCCGGCAAGCGGAATAGGGTTAGAGGGTGGAGGGGACGACGACAGCGGAGGCGGCACGACGGCGGCGGCAGCGGAGGGGGCCGGGCGGCGCCTGAGTGTCTCGATATGTTCAGGTAACACTGAGTTTCAGATTCAGACAAGCTGGTCCGACGTGTCTCCTTGGGGTCCCACTCGTCAGCACGCACAAATAGGAACTAGTCAGATAACGGTCAATGCATTGACCCGACGGCAAACGACGGCACACGTCCGCTGTGAGCATTTGTGAGAGTTTCAGCTAAGGGAGTGGGCAAAAGAGAGCAAAAAGTTAGAGCGTGGGGAAAAGTGAGTACAACTAAGGAGCTGGGGGCACAGAATTAAATATCCCAAAATAAAAGCACACAGACGCTCCAAGTAAAGCACATAAGATGTGAAAGAATTAAAATATAGTTTCACTAGAGATGACCTGATAAGTTGTTGATGAAGAAGGGGATGCCTTGGGCATCCCCAAGCTTAAACACTTGAGTCTTCTTGAAATATGCTTGGGTGACCCATGGGGGCATCCCCAAGTTTAGGCTTTTCACTCTTCTTGATCACATCACATCATTCTCCTCTCTTGATCCTTGAAAACTTCCTTCACACCAAACTCAAAGTAATTCTTATTAAATGGTTAGTGCATAATCAAATATTCACATGTTCTGTAATGACACAATCATCACCTACACTTCTGGACATTAACTACAGCCACTGATGTTTTGTGGAGCAAAGAAATCCACTCAAACATAGTAAAAGAGAGAATGCAAAATAAAGGCAGAATCTGTCAAAAACAGAACAGTCCGTCAAGACGAATTTTTTCGAGGCACTTAAGTTGCTCAGATCAGAAAACTCAGAACTAATGTAAGTTGCGTACATATCTGAGGATCACACACAAAAAATTTCAGGACATTTCGATTTTTCTGGAATTTATTATGGACAGCAAAAATCTATTCCTGTGCAGAAATCCAAATCTAGCATCAACTTTCTATTAGAGACTTTACTTCGCACAACAATGCAATAAAATAAAGATACAAAAGAGTTGTTACAGAAGCAAGCAAGCTCCTTGACTCAAATAAAAAAAATTACAGAAATAAAGCATTGGGTTGTCTCCCATAAGCGCTTTTCTTTAATGCCGTTTAGCTAGGCTTGATAGTTTTAATGATGCTCTCATGAAAATAGAAAATGAAGCAAAAGGAGCATCAAGAAGCAAATTCAAAACACATTTAAGTCTAACCCACTTTCTATGCATAGGAATCTTGTACACAAATAAATTCACAAAGAACAAAGTGACAAGCATAGGAAGATAAAACAAGAATAACTTCAAAACTTTCAGCATATAGAGAGGTGTTTTAGTACCATGAAAACTTCTACAACCATATTTTCCTCTCTCATAATAATTTTCAGTAGCATCATGAATAAACTCAACAATATAACTATCACATAAAGCATGCTTTTCATGATCTACAAACACATAATTTTTATCAAGCTCAAAAATAGTGGGATTAAAACATTCAAACCCACTTTTAACCATTTTATACAAGATGATTGATCAATCTCAAAAGATATGGGACTCCTAGATAAAGTCAAGACCTCTCCAATCCCATTTTCATTAGTAGTACAATTAATATTATCAAGTAACATATGACCATCATCTAGAGCTTTATCATAAACATTTTCTAAGCAAAACTCTTTACTACCATGCATTTCGAAGTTAGGCACAAATAAAGGATTATCATAAGATTTATCAATATAGCATGGATTATCATAGATAACAGGAGCATAATTATTCTCACAAGTTTTGCTCATAGTAAATATTTCAAGAGAATCCACATGAACATAACATTCATCCTCCTTTGGTAAGCATGGGGGACAATCAAATAGTGTAAGAGATAAAGAGTTACTCTCATTAGAAGGTAGGCATGGGTAGCTAATCCATTCTTCCTCCTTTTGTTCATCACTCTCCTCCTCTTTTTCATCTAATGAAATTTCAGGTTCAGCAATTTCTACTTCCATAGGTCCATGAAAGGAAGCAAGTTGTTCTGGAGAATAAGGTTTCTCAAGAAATTTAGTGATATAAGGATTATCATTGTAATATTCAAGGCAGTAACCAAGTATCTCGGAATTCGCAGACTTATAAGGGGCATCATCACCCTGAAGCACACAAGAAATTTCATAAGCACCCTTAAAAACAAAAAATTCTTCATTTTTTCAAGATTGGCAAAGTCATTGTTTCCTTTAGCATAAGAAGCCAAAGTCTCATCATCATTATAACCACATTGGAAAGGGAGGTGTTTATGCGTCCTACAGCAAAAACATTCATTAAAGCACCATGATTCATCATAAGTAGAGCTCAAGTTTTTAGCAAAATAATTCAATCTACTTATTTGTTCCCATAAATGTGCCCCTTTTTTAGACAAGCGGTATTCCTTATAATAATTTTGTTGTTCCTCCGTGAACCCACCGTGCCAATAATATTTTGTATCAAATAGAGAAACCATTGATAGCAAGTAAAGAACTAGACATAATAACAAACCGAAATAAACTAGATGCAAGAAACTATTTTTTGTGTGTTTTAGATAATTAAAAGCAAACAAGATAAAATTAAATAAACTAAGCAAGACAATAACAAAGTAAAGAGATTGGAAGTGAGAGACTCCCCTTGCAGAAGGCTTCATCTCCCGGCAATGGCGCCATAAAATATGCTTGATGCACACGGGCGTGTGGAGTTGGGAAACCCCGAGAGGAAGGTATGATGAGTGTAGCAGCAAGTTTTCTCTCAGTAAGAAACCAAGGTTTATCGAACCAGTAGGAGATGAAGGACACTTCTGAAGGTTGTTGGTGGCTCACTTTGGCAGGGCGCACTACCGGTGTCAACAACGAACGTGGAACCTACACACAACACAACCAAGAAACTTTGCCCCAACAAAACAGTGAGGTTGTCAATCTCACCAGCTTGTTGTAAACAAAGGATTAGACGTATAGTGTGGAAAATGATATTTGTTTGCAGAGAATGTAAAAGAACAGTGTTTGCAGTAGGTTGTATTATCAGTGTAAAAGAATGGACCGGGTCCACAGTTCACTAGTGGTGTCTCTCCATAATAAATGACTAACATGTGGGTAAACAAATTACAGCTCGGCAATTGAAAAAATAAAGAAGTGCATAACAATGCATATACTAGTCATGGTGTCTACTAAAAATTACTTGGCATTACAACATGATTCACAGACCGTTCCAACCGCATCTATGACTAATAATCCACCTTCCGGTTAGCGTCCGCACCCCTTTCAGTATTAAGTTGCAAGCAACAGATTATTGCATGAAGTAAAGTGCGTAATGTAAGCAATACAATTATCCTTAGACAAAGCATCGCTGCTTTACCCCTAGTGGCAACAGCACATCCACAACCTTAGAGGTTGCTGTCACTCCCCCAGATTCAATGGAGACTGAACCCACTATCTAGCATAAATACTCCCTCTTGGAGTCATAAGCATCTACTTGGCCAGAGCATCTACTAGTAACGGAGAGCATGCAAGATCATAAATAACATACACATGATATTAATAAGCAATTTTGACATAGTATTCAATATTCATCGGATCCCAGCAAACACAACATGTAGCATTACAATAATATGATCTTGATCATGATATGCAGCTCACAAGATCTAAACATGACAGCACAAGAGGAGAAGACAACCATCTAGCTACTGCTATGGACCTGTAGTCCTAGGATGAACTTCTCACGCATCACTCCGGAGGCGGGCATGGTGGTGTAGAGCTCTCCGGTGATGATTCCCCTCTCCGGCAGGGTGCCGGGAAAAGCTTCTGAACCCTCCCGAACTAGGGTTGACGACGGCCGCCGCTCTGGAACTTTTCGTGGTTGGTATTTAGGGTTTTCCCGAGGAAGGCAATTTATAGGCGAAAGGGCAACGTCGGTGGGCGCCCAAGGGCCCCACACCACGTGGCGGCGCGGCCAAGGGGGGCCGCGCCACCACATGGTGTGGGCGCCTCGTGGCTCTTCTTTGTCCCCCTTCGGACTCCGTGAACGTGTCAGGAAAATAGGGACTTTGCAATTTATTTCGTCCAATTCCGAGGATATTTCCAGAACAACTTTTCTGAAATCAAAAACAGCAGAAAACAGGAACTGGCACTGTGGCATCTTGTTAATAGGTTAGTCCCAGAAAATGCATAAAAATGATATAAAGTGTATATAAAACATGTAGCAATTGGTATAATATAAGCATGGAACAACAGAAATTATGGATACGTTTGAGACGTATCAATATGCCACTAGTCCATTGGTGAAAGTCTGTCAAAAGTAAATGACAAAGTTGATAGAGAAAACTCCACATAACTTCCTCATGAGCTATAAAACATTGACACAAATAAAAGATAATAGCTTTTAAATAATTTAAATGTAGCACATGAAGTATTTACTTGGAATGGCAGCAAATAACACATAATAGGTAGTTATGGTGGACACAAATGGCATGGGTTTTGGCTTAAGGTTTGGGTGCACGAGAAGCATTACCTCTCAGTTCAGAGTTTAGGCTAGCAAGGTTGTTTGAAGCAAACACAGGATATCAACTGGTACAGCAAGACTTACATGAACACATATTGCAAGCATTATTAGACTCTACACTGTCTTCCTTGTTACTCAAACACTTTTACCAGAAAATATCTAGACCTTAGAGATACCAAACATGCAAACCAAATTTCAACAAGCTCTACGGTAGTTCTTCACTAATAGGCTTTTAACTACATGATGCAAGAGCTTAAACATGATCTACTTGAGAGCTCAAAACAATTGCCAAGTATCAAAATATCTAGGACAATGATCTACAAGAATATGCATGTCTTTTCCAATATACCATCTACCACATGTAGCATTTTCTGTTTCCAACCAAGCACCAATCAATTTATTTCAACACAAACTCTCCAAATAATTTAACAATGAAACAAGAGAGTACTTCTCTACAAGAACTAACAGCTCTGAACAAGAGATGCATGAAAAACAGGAGCTAAAAGCATAGCAGTAGCTAGACAAGAATACTCAACAAATATAAGTGAAGAATACGAGTCAACAACAACAACAACAAATCCTTTTATTCCCAAACAAGTTGGGGTAGGCTAGAGTTGAAACCCATAAGATCTCGAAACCAAGTCATGGTTCTGGCACATGGATAGCTAACTTCCACGTAGCCCTATCCATGGCTAATTCTTTGGTGATATTCCAATCCTTCAGGTCTCTTTTAACCGACTCCTCCCATGTCAAGTTTGGCCTACCACGACCCCTCTTAAAATTCTCATCCCGCTTTATCCGTCCGGTATGCAAAGGCGCTTCCGGAGGCCTACGTTCTATATGACCAAACCATCTTAAACGGTGTTGGACAACCTTCTCTTCAATCGGTGCTATCCCAACTCTCTCACGTATATCATCATTCCTAACCCAGTCGTTTCTTGTGTGGCCACACATCCATCTCAACATGCGCATCTCCGCTACACCTAACTGTTGGATATGTCATCTCTTGGTCGGCCAACATTCTGCGCCATACAACATCGCAGGTCGAATCGCCGTCCTATAGAATTTTCCTTTTAGTTTCTGTGGCACTCTCCTATCACAGAGGACGCCAGAAGCTTGGTGCCACTTCATCCAACCAGATTTGATTCGATGAGTCACATCTTCATCGATATCACCATCCTTTTGGAGCATAGACCCCAAATATCGGAAGGTGTCTTTCTCAGGTACCACCTGTCCATCAAGCCTAACCTCTTCCTCCTCGTGCCTACTGGAACTGAAACTGCACCGCATGTACTCAGTTTTGGTTCTACTAAGCCTAAAACCTTTCGATTCTAGAGTCCGCCTCCACAGCTCTAACTTTCTATTAACCCCCGCCCGACTATCGTCAATTAGCACCACATCATCCGCAAAGAGCATACACCATGGGATATCTCCTTGTATATCCCCTGTGACCCCATCCATCACCAAAGTAAAGAGATAAGGGCTCAAAGCTGACCCCTGGTGCAGTCCTATTTTAATTGGAAAGTCATCGGTGTCGCCATCACTTGTTCGAACACTTGTCACAACATTATCATACATATCCTTAATGAGGGTAATGTACTTTGTTGGGACTTTGCGTTTCTCCAAGGACCACCACATGACATTTCGTGGTATCTTATCATACGCCTTCTCCAAATCAATGAACACCATATGAAGATCCTTATTCTTCTCCCTATATCTCTCCATAAGTTGCCGTACCAGGAAGATGGCTTCCATGGTAGACCTCCCAGGCATGAAACCAAATTAATTTTTGGTCAGACTTGTCAATCTTCTTAAATGGTGCTCAATGACTCTCTCCCATAGCTTCATTGTATGGCTCATCAACTTGATTCCACGGTAATTAGTGCAACTTTGAACATCCCCCTTGTTCTTGAAGATTGGCACTAATGTACTCCGCCTCCATTCTTCGGGCATCTTGTTTGACCGAAAAATGAGGTTGAAAAGTCTAGTTAGCCATACTATCGCTATGTCTCCAAGGCCTCTCCACACCTCGACGGGGATACCATCAGGGCCCATTGCCTTGCCTCCTTTCATCCTCTTCAAAGCCTCCCTAACCTCAGCCTCCTGGATCCGCCGCACAAAGCGTCGGCTGGTATCATCGGAGGAATCATCTAGCTCAATGGTAGAGCTCTCATTCTCTCCATTGAATAGGTTGTCGAAGTACTCGCGCCATCTACGCTTGATCTCTTCGTCCTTCACGAGGAGTTGATTCGCTCCGTCCTTTATGCATTTGACTTGGTTAACATCCCTCGTCTTCCTTTCTCTCATCTTCGCCATCTTATAGATGTCCCTTTCACCTTCCTTCGTGTTAAGACGTCGGTAGAGATCCTCATACGCCCGACCCCTTGCCTCGCTCACCGCTCGCTTTGCGGCCTTCTTTGCCTCCTTATATATCTCCATGTTGGTTGCGCTCCTGTTTAGGTATAGGCGTCTGAAACAGTCCTTCTTCTCCTTAATAGCCTTCTGGACCTCAACGTTCCACAACCAGGTATCCTTAGCATTCCTTCTACTTCCCCTAGACACCCCAAACTCCTCTGAAGCAATCTTCCGAATGCAAGTCGCCATCCTCATCCACATAATGTTTGCATCGCCTCCTTCCTCCCAAGGGCCCTCCTTAAAAACCCTCTCCTTAAAAGCTTGAGTTGCATCTCCCTTTAACTTCCACCACTTTGTTCTAGCAACTTTTGGGCGCTTATCCCGCTGGACACGAATCCGAAAACGGAAGTCTGCCACCACCAGCTTATACTGATGGACAACACTCTCTCCAGGTATCGCCTTACAATCAAGGCAAGCGCGTCTATCTTCTCTTCGAGAGAGGACAAAATCAATCTGGCTAGTGTGTTGGCCACTACTGAAAGTCACTAGGTGGGATTCTCTCTTTCTAAAGAGGGTGTTAGCTACGACCAAGTCGTAAGCTAGGGCGAAGCTTAAGACATCCTCACCTTCTTGGTTCCTGATGCCATAGCCAAAACCCCCATGCACCCCTTCAAAACCTGTAACACCCTGTTTTTCCAGTAATTATGTTTTGGTAAATGATGCTTTTGGACTCTCCTAGTCTGTCCTTCAGTCGATTCTTTGAATCAAAATCCGATGTCGCGGTTGCGTCGGGCTCGTCGAGACAGTCAAAATGGACTACTCGTTTGCCCAATTTCGATCCCGGATGCTTCTTCTATGGTCGGTTTAAATTCAAGGGCCATGATTATTTTGGAATTTCGAAATTATATTAATACAAATGGTTGCAGCTGATCCTCATCTCTATCCCTGCCTCCACGGTGAGCATCTCATCCTGATCTACAAACAGCCAATTCCCTTTTCCCTTCCTCACCCGTAAGCCCTTCCCTCACATGGTGCCTCCTCCCTCCAACCGACCTTCATCTCCTCTTCTCCCTTGATACCTCCCAGCATCCCCACGTTCTACCCCTCCTGCAGGTGCAGCCGCTGGACCAGGTTTTGAGGAGGAAGAAGAAAGAACAAGAGGAGCATGAAGAGGAGAAAGGAGAAGAAGAAGAGAAGATCTTGACCTCCTCCTGCCCGATTTTCTTGCCCAATCACCAAGGGTGAGTTTCTCCACCATCCATGCCCCTCTCATGTGCTGTACTTGGTGGTTACTAAGTTCCTAGGGCAGGGGATGGGCGAATCCTTTTAGAGATTAGGGGAAAAGTAATTTCCTGCTGCTGTTCTGGGTGTACAGTCCTGGAAATCAGTGATTTCGAGTACCTTTTTGGCAAAATCAGAGGTTGGGTCTATGAAACGTTTTGTAACCCTTGTTCCCACGATCGTTTTGAGAGGTTAAACATTCCAATCGGAGTTGTAGAGCTCCTGTTATTCCTATTTCATTGTAGCTGTCCAAAGTTCACAGACAGCAAAGGGTAGCGTTTTCCTGTGGGTTTTAGGAGCTTTTAAAACGCATATAAAAGCATGTTTTGCTTCCTCCTAGATGGCATGTGATGCCTAGTTTCCAATACAAAAGGATTTACTCAATTTCGATGAGTATTCACCTAGTTATGAATTTCCAAAGGTGGCTACTTATTATTTCAGAATTCTGGAAACAGCAGAAGTACTTGTTGGTTATGACCTCCATAAGTTCATATTCCGAGTTCGAATAGTTGGAGTTATTTGTAGATAATTTCCTTATGAATCCGTGGCCATAACATTTGCTTGTTTCCGAGCCTCAAGGCTCGAGTTGTGAATTCTTTCGTGAAGGGACAGCAAAGGGGTTGCCCCCTCGGAAATGTGATTAGCCACATTTGGTGTATGTGCTCTGCTTAGTTGGCTTACTCACAGGTGTGGGATTATTCCCAATCAAAGTCTTCGCTATCGGTAAAGGCAAGTGCATGATGAACTACCGTTCTTGGTTTGTGTCCATTATGTGATTGTTCGATTGATTGTTCTCATCGAGTGAGATTGTTCTTAAATGATTGTTCAGTTCAGTCCTATTCGGTTCTTTCGATTCTATTTCTCAGTTCACTTTCAGTAATATTACACTTCCTTAATTTCAAAGCTAACTCGGTGAGAAACTGTTCACAAGCGGCTAGTTCCGATAAAGTTCGGTGAGAACCGTTGCTTGTGAGCTAGTCCGATGGCTATTCTTTCTTGTTGGTCCGGTGAGAGACTGTCCCGAGTGGCTACTCCGATAGAGTTCGGTGAGAACTGTCAGCTCGTGGGCTAGTCCGGGCAACATATTCACCCTTTCTGTTGGTCCGGTGAGAGACTGTCCTGAGTGGCTACTCCGATAGAGTTCGGTGAGAACTGTCAGCTCGTGGGCTAGTCCGGGCGACATATTCAGATGTTCATTTTCAGTTACATAATTCAGATGTTCAGTTCCAGTTCCATATTCAGATGTTCAGTTCCAGTTCCATATTCAGATGTTCAGTTTCAGTTACATATTCAGATATTCGGTTTCAGTCTTCTAGTTCATAAAGAGATTATCAGTATTTTCAGGTGGTCCTGGTTGGTTTCAGTGGTGTCGGATGTTGAAAATTGGTAACCTCTAGCTATGTACATGACACAATGGGATTATTATTCTGATGGTTCTGCATTTTACTTGCTGAGTATTTTTATACTCATTCTTGTGTTTCATTCGGTTTCAGGTACTAATAAGCGACGAGTATGGGATATGGGCGTAGCACATCTACTTCATTGAGCACGTCACATAACTTCAAATAATAATCAGTGGACGCCATTTCTTTTTAGTGGCTTTCTACAGTTCTTGGTGTTTCTTTCTAGTTATTTTACCGCTTCCTATCTTCTTACTGATAACTGCCTGTCGTGGATGTCCATATATACAAGGAAAACTCTGTCGAAATTCATAATAATCTCCGGACTTGATAGAATTTGTTGTAGCACGGTAGCATCTCAGGTACGCTTGAAATCTGGGGTGCTACAAAACCTATGTTAGATGTACCCACGTGGCCATTGAGGTCTCCTCCTATGAAGAGCTTCTCACCAGTAGGTATTCTCCTAACCAAGTCCTCAAGACCTTCCCAAAACTCTCTCTTGGTGCTCTCGTTGTGGCCTACTTGCGAGGCATACGCGCTGATAACATTGAGAACTAAGTCCCCAACAACCAACTTGACTAGGATAATCCGATCTCCTTGCCTCTTGACGTCCACTACTCCATCCTTGAGGCTCTTGTTGATCAAGATGCCTACCCCATTTTTGTTTGAAGTTGTCCCCGTGTACCACAGCTTAAAGCCGGTATCCTCCACCTCCTTCGCCTTCTGTCCCTTCCATTTGGTCTCTTGGACGCATAGGACATCAACACGCCTCCTTATCGCCGTATCAACTAACTCCCGTAACTTGCCCGTCAGGGATCCTACATTCCAGCTACCTAAGCGGATCCTCCTAGGCTCGGCTAACTTCCTTACCCTCCGCACTCGTCGAGTCAAATGAAGAATACGAGTATTCATATGAAAAAACGGAGCATGTCTCTCTCCCACACAAGAATGCTAGGATCCAAATTATTCAGAAAATGAAAATAACAAAGCAAAAATAAAAGCACACAGACGCTCCAAGTAAAGCACATAAGATGTGAAATAATTAAAATATAGTTTCACTAGAGATGACCTGATAAGTTGTCGACGCTCTAGTCTACTTGAAATATGCTGGGGTGATCCATGGGAGCATCCCCAAGCTTAGGCTCTTCACTCTTCTTGATCACATTATATCATCCTTCTCTCTTAACCCTTGAAAACTTCCGCCACACCAAACTTCTCATAAACTTCATTAGAGGGGTTAGTACTCAAAAACTTTAATCCACTTTGGTTCTGTAGTGACACATTGCAAGAACTCAATAAACATTAGATACAACCCTCCACGTCTAGAGAGCCTTACTTAAAGTTCACAAGAGACAATGCAAAAAACAGAGACAGAATCTGTCAAAACAGAACATCCAGTAAAGATGAATTTTTTTGAGGCACTTCCGTTGCTCAAATCAGAAAACTCGAAGCTAATGAAAGATGCGTACATATCTGAGGTTCACGCACAAAAATTTGCAGAATTTGTCAATTTTTCTGGAATTTATAAGGCTCGAAACGGCGAACAACAAAAATATGTTCCTGTGCAGAAATCCAAATCTAGCATCATCCAATCATTAGAGACTCTTCTTGGCATAACAATTCGAAAAAGTAAAGATAAAAAGGAGTTGTTACAAAAATAAGCAGCTCCTTGACTCAAAAAGCAAAGGAAAATTTCAGAAATAAAACATGGGTTGTCTCCCAAGAGCGCTTTTCATTAATGCCTTTTAGCTAGGCTTGATAGTTGTAATGATGCTCTCATGAAAATAGAAAATGAAGCAAAAGGAGCATCAAGAAGCAAATTCAAAACACATTTAAGTCTAACCCACTTTCTATGCATAGGAATCTTGTACACAGATAAATTCACAAAGAACAAAGTGACAAGCATAGGAAGATAAAACAAGAATAACTTCAAAACTTTCAGCATATAGAGAGGTGTTTTAGTATCATGAAAACTTCTACAACCATATTCTCCTCTCTCATAATAATTTTCAGTAGCATCATGAATAAAATCAACAATATAACTATCACATAAAGCATGCTTTTCATGATCTACAAACACATAATTTTTATCAAGCTCCAAAATAGTGGGATTAAAACTTTCAAACCCACTTTTAACAATTTTATAACAAGATGATTGATCATTCTCAAGAGGTATGGGTCTCCAAGATAAAGTCAAGACCTCTCCAATCCCATTTTCATTAATAGTACAATTAATATTATCAAGTAACATAGGACCATCATCTAGAGCTTTATCATAAACATTTTCTAAGCAAAACTCTTTAGTACCATGCATTTCGAAGTTAGGCACAAATAAAGGATTATCATAAGATTTATCAAAATAGCATGGATTATCATAGATAACAGGAGCATAATTATTCTCACAAGTTTTACTCATAGTAAATATTTCAAGAGAATCCACAGGAATATAACATTCATCCTCCTTTGGTAAGCATGGGAGACAATCAAATAGTGTAAGAGATGAGGAGTTACTCTCATTAGAAGGTAGGCATGGGTAGCTAATCCATTCTTCCTCCTTTTGTTCATCACTCTCCTTCTCTTTTTCATCTAATGAGCTTTCAGCTTCATCAATAGTTTCTTCTTCCACAGGTTCCTGCAAATTGTGAGTACATTCTTGTGCATGAATTAGTCTCTCTTTATAATCAGTGATATAGCAATTATTGCTGAAATTTTCTATGCAATAATTAAGGATAGAAGAGACCATATCTTTAAGGTTATTACAAGCAACACAAGTTTCATAATTTTTAGACATGATGGATTCTATTTCAGAAGCTCCCATAAATAAAACAAATTGTTCTACTTCTTCAAATCCAAGATGAATATAGTTATTCCAATGATAGTTCACAATTAAAACTTCTTTACTAAAGCCACATTGGAATTTAAGATGTTTAGTATCCTGTTCAGAGCAACAATTTATATCATGGCGTTTAAGCAAAATTTCAGCAATTTGATTCAACTGTTTTAACACGCCTCTCATGACTTTACCCTTAATTGATTCTCTATACTTCATATATAATTCTTTAACTTCCATAGAGGTTGTAGCATGTTCTTCCATAACAACAGTTTTTTTTGTTTTGTAGATTTTCAGTTTTAAATTTTTATGGATTTTCGGGTATATAAGAAAAATAAAACAAGACAAAAATAAACTAGACAAAAGTAAACAAGACAAAACACAACTAAACATAAATAAACTAAGCACAAATAAACTAGACAAGGCAAAATAAAATAAAAACACAGAGAGAAGTAGAGTGTACTCCCCTGGTGAACTTATGAGTAGAGCTATGCTCCCCGCCAACGGCGCCAGAAAATAGTCTTGATGACCCACAAGTATAGGGGATCGCAACAGTCTTCGAGGGAAGTAAAACCCAAATTTATTGACTCGACACAAGGGGAGACAAAGAATACTTATAAGGCTTAACAGCGGAGTTGTCAATTCAGCTGCACCTGGAAAAGCACTAATAACAGGGGTGATATGAAAGCAGCAGTAATATGAGAGCAATAGTAATAGTAACACAGCAGCAGTAGCAGTAACACAGAGGCAATGGCACCAGAAAAAATTCCAGTGCGTAGTTGACTGTAGAGCAATGATGATGACAGAAGGACCGGGGTTTCCAGCTATCTACACTAGTGGTAACTCTCCAAACAAATAACATGTGTTGGGTGAACAAATTACAGTTGGGCAATTGATAATTGTGAGGGCATGACAATGCATGCTATGATAAGATAAAGTTTACTGTAGTATTTAATTGGACATTACAACATGGTACACAGACCGCTATCCAGCATGCATCTGTGCCTAAATAATCCACCTTCAGGTTAGCATCCGAACCCTTTCAGTATTAAGTTGCAAGCAACAGATTATTGCATTAAGTAAAGTGCATAATGTAAACAACACAATTATCCTTGGACAAAGAATTGTTGTTTTACCCCTAGTGGCAACAGCACATCCACAACCTTAGAGGTTGCTGTCACTCCCCCAGATTAAATGGAGACTGAACCCACTATCTAACATAAATACTCCCTCTTGGAGATATAGGCAACTACTTGATCAGGGTAACCACAAGTACCGGAGAGCATGCAAGATCTTAAATAAACAATAGTATGATAACATGATGAACAATCTGATCACAATTCCACAATTTATCGGATCCCAACAAACACAACACCAATTACATCATATGGATCTCAATCATGTAAGGCAGCTCATGAGATCATTGTATTGAAGTACCTGAGAGAGAGAGTACCAACTAGCTACAGCCAAGAACCCGTAGTCCATGGGGGAACTACTCACAAACCATCATCGAGTCGAAGTGGAGGCGGTGGAGTCGATGGAGATGGCTCCGGGGGTCAATCCCCGTCCCGGCAGGGTGCCGGAACAGGAACTTCTGACCCCCGAAACTTGTCTTCGATGGCGGCGGAGCTGCGAAACTTTTCGGGGAATATGACTCGGGTGTCTAGGGTCTTCCCGAACAGAAGAATATATAGGCGAAGGGGCGACGTCGGTGGGCACCCGAGGGGCCCTCACCATGTCACGACGCGGCAGACGGTGGGGCCGCGCTGCCATGTGGTGAGGCCGCCTCGGTGCCCGTCTTCGTTTCTCCTCCGGACTCCGTGTACGTGACAGAAAAATAGGGCACTGGGCTTTTGTTTCGTCCAATTCCGAGAATATTTTCAGAACAGCTTTTCTGGAATACAAAATAGCAGAAAACAGGAACTGGCACTGTGGCATCTTGTTAATAGGTTAGTCCCAGAATATGCATAAAAATGCTATAAAGCGTAAATAAAACATGTAGCAATTAGTATAATATAAGCATGGAACATCAGAAATTATGGATACGTTGCAGACGTATCACCCACAAGAGTCGGGGGTGCTGCGAGCAGATGGCGGTCATTGCTACCAAGTTTTGTGGATTTGTATCATAGGATTTTTTTTTCTTTTGCTACAACTTTTGTGGATTTTGCTCCATAGAAAGAACTCCGCTACAAATGTTCTGTGTTTTTGCATTTTATGAAGAATTTTTTGCTACAACCTTCCTGCTGGTTTGCACCATAAGGTGTACTGATTTGCATCAGTGTATGAACTTTTTTGCTACAATCGATTGCTGTTCTGCTACCATAGCAGGGCGATTTTGCTTCCAATATGGTCGCTGGGTTGCCACCATGGAGGGGGCGCAAATGGTACCAATGAAGATCTCGTGGTGCATTGTAGGAGAATTTTGCTACTGCCATCTCACGACTAGAATTTTGCTACAATCGTTTTGTTGTTTTGCTACCCAAAGCCTCTCTGAGTGCAAATTCTCTTAAATTGCTACAATCGTTATGTGGTTTTGCCACCCAGAGCCTCTGGATGCAAATCCTTTTAAAATTTTGCTACAATCGTTCTGTTTTTTTTTTTTTGCTACCCAGAGCCTCTGGATGCAAATCCTCTTAAAATTTTGCTACAATCGTTCTGTGTTTTGCTACCCAGAGCCTCTGAATACAAATCCTCTTAAAATTTTGCCACAATCGTTCTGTTTTTTGCTACCTAGAGCCACACCCTCTCCATGTTCTCCCTCCCGAGGGGAAGTTTATAGCAGACCCTGAAGTGACGATCATGGGAGCAGATGGTTTAACAGGACCTTGGTATATTGGTCAAGGAACTACGTAATACCCTGTTTGGTTGCATGGAATTGGGGCTTGGAATTGGAATTGGAGCCCCAATTCCGAATTCCGGCGTTTGGACTGCGCTCAGAATTTGGGCCTGGAATTGCAGACCAATTCCAAGCCAATTCCGCAGCTACCGTTTTGTGAAGGGAGCAATTCCGAGCCTCGGAGGTCGGAAACGCTCGGAATTCGGACGCCGGCCACCGCCCCGCCCCGCCGGCCGCCGCAACTCCCCGCCGGCCGCCCCTCCTCCCTCCGCCGCCGCACCTCCCCACCGGCCGCCGCACCTCCCTCCGCCGCCGCACCTCCCCGCCGGCCGCCGCTCCTCCCTCCGCCGCCGCACCTCCCCGCCGGCCGCCGCTCCTCCCTCCGCCGCCACACCATGGCGCCTCCTCCCCCGCTCCTCCCTCCGCCGCCGTTGCCGCTCTCCTCCAACCGCCTCGGCCGCCCCTTCCTCTCGTTCCCCTCCTCCGCCGCCGCACCTCCCCGCCGGCCGCCGCTCCTCCCTCCGCCGCCGCACCTCCCCGTCGGCCGCCGCTCCTCCCTCCGCCGCCGCACCTCCCCGCCGGCCGCCGCTCCTCCCTCCGCCGCCGCACCATGGCGCCTCCTCCCCCGCTCCTCCCTCCGCCGCCGTTGCCGCTCTCCTCCAACCGCCTCGGCCGCCCTTCCTCTCGTTCCCCTCCTCCGCCGGCCACCGCCCCGCCCCGCCGGCCGCCGCTCCTCCCTCCGCCGCCGCACCTCCCCGCCGGCCGCCGCTCCTCCCTCCGCCGCCGCACCTCCACCTCGAGCGTCCCTGGGAGTCCGACGACTCCGCTCCCGTGTCCGCCACCGCGCTGGCGCCCAACCTCCTCTCCGTCCCCGCCGGCCGCCACCCTGTCCCTCCTCAGTTCCGGCCGGCATCAAAACAAGAATTCCACGATTCCACGATGTTGTGCATCCAAACAAGAATTTAACTGATTTGGAATTGAGGCCAATTCATTTCCAACTCGGATTTGGAATTCAACCCCAATTCAATTCCGAGCCCCAATTCTATGCAACCAAACACAGTGTAAAGGATGTTCTACCAGTTGGGTCGACGGGTGCAAACTCAACAGTAGTTAGTAAAGCACTGCTAACAGCATTTTTATTGGACAAAGGATGAATAGGGAAACCGATCGTGAGCTCAAAGGGTACTGTCTAGCCTTTAATGATGAACTAAGTAACACTAAGTGGGTTTATTTTTTTGTGAACTTAGGAAAAGACAACAATGTCATTAACACCACTTCTTAGTTCTTATCAGGTCCACCCCCAGGATAGGGATGTGTGTGTTCTCTGTCTCCATTTCATCTGATCCGGCGTGACATACTTCTCAGGTTCCGCGAGATCGACCCCAAGGCATGGTCAGGCGTGGAGCAGACGGCAGAGACCTTCGAGTGCAAGGCGAGGAGCTCCAGCTGGCCAACTTGTGCTCCAGCTCGAGGAGGCAGTCTATTGCCCAAAAGATGGCACAATTCCTTCAGCAATGCGACCATCTGTAGGAGGCCGTCAGGAAGCTCCAAAGTCAGGGTCGGCCCGAGCTGCTACAGTATCATGCCCGACGCGTCCCTGGGTGCTGGAACACAAAGTGAGGCGTCACAAAGAGTCACTACCATGATCGGCGGCAAGCGCGAGAGGGAGGATACACTTGACAAGTGGGAGGACCATGCCCCCTCGCGACGAGTCGGGCACGCTAAGTGGACCGCCGATTTGGTGGGGAAGCGATCATTCTTCACGGCTGCAATTAGCGACGGTAGTTCCATTTCGTCCTGCCAGGCCAAGATCCTTGAAGCTAAAGCACCAAAGGAGTCAGTAGCAGAAAAAGGTTTGAGCATTAAGCAGTAGTATGATTTTCATTCCTCCCTTCTTCATGATTGTTACTACAGAGTGCCTACTTAACTTCAGCATATGGGTGAGGCTGTTTGCAGTGTGTTAGGCTACCGTCTTACATTCATATCTCATGTTTTGTGTTTGCCGTTTCTTTGGTTAAGGCCCTGCTAGAATGCGAATACCTTTATATGGGTGCTATTGTTTTGAGATTTACCTGTATGAAGTGTGCTCTGTTTTGAGTAAGTAGCATCACAGTGTGGTACTGAAAGTTTTGTTTGCAAGAGTATACTATTCAGCTTGAAACCTTGCTGAAATGTTCATCTGTATGAAAATAGCTGAGCAGTAGCATCTCGTATGTAATAATTTTCACACAAATGCACTTTAGCAGGCATGTGTTATGGTGGAAACTTAGGATGTGTTTGGTTGAGCCGTGGATTCTGAAAAAGCTGCTGTGAACTGTGAATTGCGAAAAAGCTGCTGTCAGTAAAGAACTGTGGATTCTCTTAAAGTTGTTTGGTTATAACAACTGTGAATTGTGGGTTTGGTCAGAAACATCTATAATACCCCTCACACCTCGAGAAACAGTTTATATGCTAATTTGTGAAAAATGTCTGACAAATGCACTCCTTTAGTTTTCCCGTTTATTTTTCAATTGAGTCTTTGTTAGCTTCTTTCCAGTTTTTTCGTCAAACTTCTCTACAAGGTTTTTCCAACCAATTGTATTGAAAAAACCTAAGGGTCTATTCCCATTACTAATCTCTTGTTTGCAAATAGCAATGAAGTGCACCACGTTTGCTTCATCCCAGACTGCTTTTTCAGCCTTCTCAGCCATACTTCGGTCAACCAAATAAATATTTCAATGACTTCAATTAGATGTTTGCGTATGAAAAAATCAGCATAGATCATGGAGACACGCGTACATACATACTACAAGCAAGCGCTCGATCGATCCCTGCTAATTTTGCATGCATGTAGCGATCCAAGGGGCCATCCAATCTACTGCTAGCTTTGCATGCATGTAGCGATCGATCCTGTAGAACTAGCTAGGTAGAATATGCGAGCGATAGATCCTACAGGCCAGAAAGGAGTATCCCAATCTGCCACTTTCCCTTCATCGCTCGAGTCGTGGTACTCGTGCGGAGAAGAAGATAGAACGAACCGGTCATTTTCACTTGTGAGTGGCATGGTGGGTAATTTTCATGTTTTTGGCTCAACGCAACGCAGTGAAATCTGGGGTCGGACCAACTTTCAGTTTGCACTACGAAAATCTGCTGCGTTTCAAGAATCTGCTTCGGCCTGGTACCCCTTTGGTTCAGATTCTAGCTTTTGACAATGAATCTAGTTCCAGAATCTCAACTTAAGCTCAAATAGGGATGGCAATGGGGGCCGTTCCCCGTATACCCGTGGGGAATTCATCTATTAGGGGATGAGTATGGGGAACTTTGATCCCCACCATGTTAAACGGGGATGGGGATTAAAATGTCTCCCCATCCCGTTCCCCGCCATTCCCCGTTACATACACGTATACATATAAATCAGTATACTTTTACATTTAAGTTGTCGTAGTATTGTATTGAGTGTGGTCTGTTTTAATAGTATTCAACATATGATACTATTTTTTTGTCATTTTACCACATATGTGTTACACAAGTTGCGTACATTTGTGTTTTGAGAGTGTAAAATCATAAGATTATGACAATATCATTTGAATTTAGCTTCTTAACGGGGAACCCGATCCCCGCCCCGAATCCGACGGGGATGGAGATGGAGAAAATACTCCCCAATTATTAAATGGGGATGAGATGAGAAGGCACTCCCCGGCGGGAGCAGACCCGTTGCCCTCTGCTCAAATTACCCAAGTATGTTAAGTTCACCGGAATTGGAGGCCTCACAGTTCCCGCAACGATCCACGCCGTCGCGTTCTGATCCGACGGTCCCCGTGGTAGTTTTGCAACAACGCGCCTACTTTTTCCGTAATTTACAGATTGGTCCTCATATATATGAACCCAACCCTAACCCTAGATCCTAATAACTCTGATTTCCTCACCCCGACTCCTCCCCTTCGTAACCGCCGCCGCCTCCCCCTACCCTCTCCCTCCATCCTCGACGCTGGCTAGCTCGCCTTCGTGCTCACGACTTCGTCGGCTTTCCTGCTTCTTCCCCGACCGTCCAAGCTCGGCTATCCTCTTGCTCGACGATGGCCGGCCGCCCCGACGCGGGAAGGTGTTCGTGGTGTGCGTCAACGGGGGCGGGGGCGGGCTGCGGGCGCTGCTGGCCGGCCGCGCTCCAGTGCGCGTCGGGGAGCCCCGACACCCGCGTCGCCGACTACTTCGATCTCGCCGCGGCGACCGACGCGGGCAGCGTGTTCGCGACCATGTTCTTCTCCACGCACTCCCGCGGCGCGCCGCTGTTCCGGGCCGAGGACACCTGACGCCTCGTGGCGGACCACGCGCGGGGGTTCTTCTGGAGGCCCGCAACAAGCTCCGCCGCCTCCCTCTTCTACCGCGCTCAGAAGCGCCCGCTGGCCGTGCCGACGACGGTGCTGAACGTGACGATGACGGCGGCGTTCGAATCCTCACCATCCACCTCCATCAACCGTAGCTCCTCCTGGATTCTTCATCGGTCGCCGTCCAGCATCAGCCTGCCGGCGTGCCATCTTCATCAGCGTTGATGTTTGATCTACAATTGATCTAAAAAAAAGGTACAATGCAATCAGTCCGAGTTTCCCTGAATCCTCTTCCTTTTCAACCATTGAATCTCACCTGCTTCCAAGTTATGATCGCACGTTGCTGTTTAGCAGCTGAATATATCTCATGATGGTTATTGCGTCTACGAGAAGGTGTACTAAAGCCTCATAAGTTACGATTGGCCAAGAGTAGATTAGGTTTTAATTTGGGTTCCCCCAAATCACCTTCCATTGTTACCAATTAAATCTCATATGCTTCCAAGTTATGATCAGACGCTGCAGCTTAGCAATATCCCATGATGGCTGTTGCAGCTAGGGGGAGGTGTACTGAAGGCCCATAAGTTAGGCATGGGCAAGAGTAGATTAGGTTTAATTTTTTTGTAGTTAAATTTATGTGCGTCCAGTGTCCTGTAGTTTCGGACTTGGTCCCTAACAAGCAAGATACAGTTTCGTTTTGGGGATTTTTAAAGCTGTCAATACCTCAGTTTCAGACCTGTTTAAATACGTATTATTAGGATGAAATAAGATCTATAGCTGTGCTGTATAATCCAGTAAGGGATTTATTTCACCGACCAGGTTGATGTATTTATGCAAAGTGAACTCGAGCACATCTTCTAATTTCGTTGTGTCTATGAGTTCAGTCCACTTCTCTCTTTGCAGTAAGCAAAAACTACGGTTTTGTTTACTTTGATCTATTCTTTCAATCTCACACTCACCCAATGCAATAGGATGTGTGTATCTTACAAGCATAACCTTGCTATGCTTTGATGGAATTTTTTTACATAGTGCTCTTTGGAGAGATCGACTATATATGCACTGAGGAGGGCAATAAGATGGCATCTTAGTAGTATTAATTTTAAACAACAAGGAGATCCAAAATGATGATAAAGTTCTGTTTGTACCTTTTCAGTATTTTTGTTCTACTTGGTTAGTTTTAATGCCCTTACTTTACTTAACTAATGTCCTAATAATAAGAACATAGGTGTGGTTATATTTGTACAGCTATCTATTGTGATATATATATACCTATATATATATATATATATATATATAGGGTGGGACTATTTAGAAACCATCCTTAAGAGTGCTCTAAATACCTATTCAGAGCACCTTCTTAACCCGCACCCGACTCACCCGTCCCGAACCGGAAAAAAACCCACGAACCCAACTTCCGCCCCCACATTCTTCCCGCAGGCAGCCATCCTCACCCCGCCTCCTTCCCCGGCGGCAGCCAGCCGCCGCACCCCCACCAGCGCGTCGCCCCGCCCCCACACACCTTCCCAGCGCCGCGGCGCTCCTACCGTCCCCTGCGTCGCGCTGTTCCCGGCGGCCCCAAGCGGCGTTGCGGACGGCCACACCGGCCGGAGACGATGCGCCGCACCTGGGCCTCGACGCCAGGCGCTCATGCGCGGCTCCGCCCCTGCAGGCCGAGCGCCCAGACCACCACCATGCCCGGCGGCGCCCGCCCTCCGCTCGCCTCTCTGAACTCCGGCGCCGCCCGCCCCCTGCAGGCCGAGGGCCGCCTCCATGCCCGGCCGGACGCCGCCGCGCACCTGTCTCCACACGCTGCCTCGGCCGGCAGTCCCCACTCCCTTCCTCCCGAGCGCCGGCGTCGGTCCCCTTCGCCATCTAGCGGCAGTCGATCTGGATCCTGCACGCCGGTCTGAACCTATGCAGGAGCTGCTTCAGATGTTCCCCGACCCTGCTCCGAGCTGGCCAGCAGGCCCTCCACCGAGCTCGCCGAAGGCCGGCCTCTCCTCCACGCTCCCCCGCATGCCTCGTCTTCCCCTGCTCGCCCAAGATTTCCGACGGGCACAGCTAAGAACCTCCCCGCGCGCCGGTCTGAATCTCCTACCGGCGGGCGAACTCCCCGGCGTTCCAGGCTGTCGACCGACTCTGATCCACGGTGGTCCTCACCGGCGACCTGGGCCCTGGCAGCCGCACGCCTTGGCCCTCCCGACCGCTGCCGTACAGGACAACATCAAGAACTGCAAGGATCGACTTCCTGCAGCTAGCCTACCGAGCTTGCGCCGCTCTCCAGGTGCTGGAGGTCCCCGCTACCACATCCTGATTTGGGCATTTCTTTCACTGACGCGTAAAAGTTCAGTTCAGTCTAATGCGTCGACTTGGCTCCAGTTTAGATGATCCCGGAGAAAGTTTTATTTATTTCTGCTCAACGCACTGGGTACTAGTACTACCGTACTGTTCATCTAGTCGATGAAGTACTAGTGAACTATTTAATTGAGATGGAGAGAAGCTGGATAAAATTAGTAGTTCCTTGTAGACACACAAAATGGTGAGCGAGGTGTGAAGTTCATTGTAAAATCACAAAATTGTTGTGTGGTGTGAAGTTCATGATGACGGAGATGTGACGTTTAAATAGGTAGAGTTGCGAAGATGAGAAAACAACCAATTTTCAGATATATATCCCTAGAAAAAAACGCCATTCACTTAGTTCTAATGACAAATTAACTTTTACATTTTTTGGAAGTTTGTTTCATCCGTGCCCGGCTGTTTTATTTGAAAGCACTATTTTTTTTTGAAAAATTTCAAAAAACGAATGAAGTTTATTTGTTAGCAGCGGGGAAGATTGTTTCTTTTCTTTTACTGGAATGGCTGAACTAAGTTCATTTTGTTGTCAAGATAAAGCTTGTTTTGCTGGAAAATTACAGTGCAATTTTTTTTTCTTAAGTTGCTATTAGAAAAATTATCTAGCCTTGGCAATAAAGTTGCTAGTACGGAAAAATTAAGTTCACGTAGCAAATTCCGGCGGTTAAATAAAAAAATCGTTACAAATTTCCACATGACACTATTTTCAAACTTTTTCCATCTGAGAGGTTCATAGTTTTAAAATTGGAAGTTAACATCCATCTTGGAGGTTCGCTATTTCAATATTGGGAGTTTAGATTGTCTATCGGAGGGAAAAATATTCCAAAATATCACCATTTTGAAAAAGTGGTTAACGTGATGCTATTTTCATCGGGCGGGCAAAAAAGTTTGAGGCAACAAAAAATCCCATAAATAATTAGAAAAAATAGAAATCGATACAAATGTCCAGTGACACTATTTTCGGATCTTTTCCGTCCATCTCGGAGGTTCGCTATTTTTAGATCGGGACTTCAGTTCTCCCCGACCGCGTCGGATAATTACTCCTTTCTCGGAAGTTCACCCAGATCATAGAAGGAAGTTCATGCTTAAGTTTCGAGGGGTTCACTTTGTACCGAGCAGGAGTTCAACATGAACTTTGAATAAATCAGAAGTTAACTTTCAACGCATCGGAAGTTCAGCTCGAATGCACTGCAAGTTTACCTTTAGGTCGGTGAAAAAAAATCAAATCAAGAGATTGGAAAAAAAGGTTCGCAATTTTTTCTCGTGAAGTTCACAATTTGTAGATGTTGACTCTCAGAAAATTGCGAAGTCCAAAGTATACAATCTCGAAATCCAGTCCGAATAACAACATGAAAACAGTGAAAATTCTAAAAATACAGCAGTTTGTATATTTAAAACTGCTCTTAAATCGCGCATAATTTTAAAAAATGGTCCACGCAGTAGGATGACAATTTTCATACCTTTCCAACGGTATATCATTTGCATCGTTTGGACAAACAGTTACAAAACTACAACAAAAATAGTGCGGGATACGAAATAGAAATTTCGCAATCGGAAGTTCACTATCCGACACCCGGAAGTTTACCAACGTGTAAAAGGAAGTTCGGATGCTCTGTTTTTTCTGGACGGAAATCCTACGCATAAAAATCGTAGATACGAGTTCCGTTTGTCCAAATCGACCGCCGCCATATACAATTAGCAAGAATATGAGTCTAATTTAACTCTCACATGTTGACTCGCCCAATCCGATCACCACAAATGTGTAATTTTAAATCAATTCACACGTCGTCTCGTTTCCTTGTTTTTTGTATTTTTAAAATTAATTGAAAACTGTATGGAATTTGGAAAATATTTCTACATGAAAAAGTTGCGTCTAGTCAATAGCTTTCCAACGCCATATCATTTGTTACGTTTTGACAAACGGTTTGAAAATAATTGGCAAAAAATATCCGTTGGAACTAAAATATTAGAAAACAGTATTGTCTGTTTCTGAAACTGCTCTTAAAGCGTAAGAAATTTCGAAATTTGGTCAGAGATAGGAAAGGTGTGCATTTTCCATAGCTTTCCAACGGCATATCATTTGAATCAATCCGAAAAGCGGTTTGAAAACGGCGACCGAATAACTGTGCGGAAGCACAGAAATTCGCGAAAACCGAGTGTAGTATTTCCTAAATTGTTTTAAAACCGTTAAGTATTTGAAAAACCCGTAAAGACAAAATAGATGCGCATTTTCCATAGCTTTCCAATGGCGTATCATTTGCATCAATCCGACGAGCGGTTTGAAAATGGCGGCCAAAAAATAGTACGAAAATAGAGAAATTCGCGAAAACGGAGTGTAGTATTTCTAAAATTGTTTTAAAATCATATAGAATTTGGAAAACCCGTCAAGACGAAAAAGGTGCGCAATTTCCGTACCTTTCCAACGGTATATCGCATGCGTAATTTCGATAATCAGTTCGAAAATCGTGTTAGAAATACTGTCCGGAAATCAGAAAATTTGGGTAGTCTGCCCGGAAGTTAACATAGTATACGAACGGAAGTTCAGAAAATGTGCTCTGAAAAAAAATACTGAAAACAGCAGTTAGTTAATTTAAAACTGCTTTTAAATCATGAAGAATTTGGAAAAATGATCAACACGAAGATGCGTAATTTTCATACCTTTCCAACGGTATCTCATTTGCATCGTTCGGACAAACCGTTTAAAAACTACAACAAAAACAGTGCGGGGTACAGAACCGAAAAATTCGCGATTGGAAGTTCACTATCGCACACCCAGAGGTTCACAAACGTGTAAAAGGAAGTTCGAATACTCTGTTTTTGTGGGGCGGAAATCCTAGGCATAAAAGTCATCACTTAGAGCTCCGTTTGTCCAAATCGACCGCTGCCACGTGCAATTAGCAAGGATATGAGTCTATTTTAACACTCCCATGCCGAGTCATCAAATTCGAACACCACAAAAGTGCCAATTTTGAATCGTTCCCATTGTATGTTGTTTCTCTGTTTTTCGTATTTTCAAAATTAGTCAAAATCTGTAATGAATTTGAAAAATATTTCTTTACGAAAAATTTGCGTCTACTCAATATCTTTCCAACGCCATATCATTTGTTACGTTTCGATAATCGTAACATAAATAAACTTCCAGTTATTTTGCAAGTAGTGACTGATTACATGATGCTAAACTGTATGTTGTAGTAGTTGATATCAAGTTGTACATACATGTGCAGATTTTTGTAGATATACATATTGCGCAGATAAAGTGTAGTCTCTATCTGTTCCTTATAAGAAATAGCCTTGCTTACATGCATACCATTATCATATAACGGGATATGTACATAAACAAATGATGTTATGCGCTAACACCTAATGAATAGATAATGGAAGAAGGAAGTTATGCTCTAATTAATTCAGACACTAGACTTGGTAATCTAATGTCTTCGTGTTGCATGGATGGAGTGATTATGAAGAGATTATTTGTATGTACATCATGAATGATATCAAGTTTATGCCTACCACATTTATCTCAGATTTTTTTTGCATGATACATTGAATATAACATCCATGAAATCCTCAGTTGTCAAGTTCTAATTCTGATCGTATTTTAAGTATTCATTCTTGGCAAAATTTTATGCAATACATTTGATTCATGGTGGTTCTTATTTTTTCTATATCAGATGAGGTCGATTTGTATTAGACGGACAAATAGAAGAGTTGTGCATATACCTGATTCTTGGTTGTTGACAAACCTGAAGGTAAGGAAGACAAATTTTGTATCAACACTTTCATGCCTTTTTTAGAAACACAGATACATGTAATTTTTCAGACCTATAAGGAGAGGGCATAAAGATTGTATATGCCCAACCTATATTCTTGTACCTTCTGATATACGGTTTGTTGTACCTTGCGTCTCATACACTCCTACTGAATGTTGGAATTGGCACTATATGAGGCTGAACAAGCATTATGATATATTTCTGTTTCCGCATATTTCATACTGTACCTATATGGTTTTATGGAAACAAAGTAAAGTTTTTTAAAATTGTTGCAATATAAAATATTATCATGCAGAAACCAGTATCACTGCAATTTATTAATTATTGGAGGTAGGAATTGGGTAGGCTAATGAAGTTCTAGCCGGAATGACAGTGAACAAGCAAGTTTTGGCTTGAAGGGTCACAAGATCCATCTTATTTATTTTTTTACAGCACATTCTTAATGTTCCATATGCTGCAAGAATGCCAATTATAGTTCAATAATAAATATTTCTTCTTCACATTGTTGGAGGTTGAATAAACTAACGGATCCCGCTGGTGGCAGTGCTTCTTGGATGTCGACCTGCCTAATCGTCTTGAGACTAGAGTGGAGGTGGACGTCCTCGGCGATCTATTTGGCGAATTCCGTGTGCAAGGCTTTGTGCTCTAACTTACTCCGCCCCTAGCTCCTGCTCCTGGAGAGGAGGTGGAGGAGGCCGATGATAGGCTGACGGCGCCCGCTCCTGGCTCCTACTGCTGGACAGATTCTAGAGTATGATCTTTGAGAAAGTGCTACCTGTTTGGCGTAGTAAGCTAATAATTTGAGGTTTGAGAATTTTAGTACGGCTGCCCTCATTTGGAGAACATTGAGTTTGCTCTCTTGTGTGGTTGTCAAATTTCTTATTGACCTAAAGAAATAGCCGTGTGGGTTTTTCTTTTACAGCAATCTGAAATTCTTAATCACACAACTTGATGAAGTGAAAGGATGGGAGTATATTTTGAGTCCCAAAGAAGCATTGAGCAGTTACAGTTGCAACTGCAAGATCATGCCTTCCGAAGTCTTTTCTTAATTTTGGGTTATCATTAATAAGTGAATACATATTATGCTATTCTTAAAATATATGAGTGCCAATATAAGTGTCCGTCTTCATTTTTATTTGTCTCTCAGGTAGATCTTGCAATCAATAAAGGCTGCATCTTTGGCGGTCTGTTTGATGTGTGCCCTTGCCATGCTCTTCTGCAGATGCTATTGTATCCATTGGTTGCCAACTGAAACTTGAGATGAGTTTTCTCGATTATGGTTCAATATCTTCCTCTACACTATGTTTGTTATATTCTGTGGGGGTGGATGGTTATCTCTGCATGACAGAAGCTTCCTTGTAGGGAGTTTCTTTCTGGTGCACATTATACAATGTTTAAAAAAAAATATTGTGTAGCGATGTTTCTAACTGTATTTTTTATGGCTTGCAAGCCTTCAGATGCTAATTGAAATAACATCATATCAATATTGCGTAGATAGCACCTAATACGTCATTCCTGGTTGATTATTTGATACATGTTCGGTATGAATTATTCCTGGAAGAGTAAAACAGTAACCTTATACAATTGATTAAATTTATTTTTGTACATGTGTTCCTTATTGTTGGACAAATTATTAACTTATATATGCCCGAGGCGACAGTATTTTCAGATTTCTCCTATTGTATGCCTGTGCTAAAGTAATATATTCAGCTGATTAACTTATCTGAATGAGACTTAGTGCATCTGGATCTTCTTTTTCTTGGCAATTAACACATATACTCATGATCCCTTCTTCTGTTGATTAATGTTTTGTTTGCATGACACCTGTTTCTGTTTATGTACTGCACCAACAAAATCTCAAAAGCTAATATCTGTCTCTATCGTTTTGTAGGTTGATTTGGGGTTCGGTGACTGGAGTGAGCTAATTCGGATATTCAGCTTATTCTCACTGTATCCCGCACCACCTACAAAAACCTGGCGTTGCAAACTAGCACTGATTTCTTCTTTTTATTCTTCTCCTGTACGTGATCATATAGTTTTATTGTGCTCATGTCGGTACCCATTTTCCTCAAATTATCATCTATATAGTGAGGAGTAATTTAGTATGTCCCTCTGAACTAATACACGGCATATCCACTCTTTTTAATCACTGAGGTAACTGTCGTGGTTAGCGAATATGGCCAAACTCCTTTCAGATGTAGCAACCAGAAGACAATGATTTGTTTGGTAAAATTGATTCATAGGCTCTACAATATTGCTTACGCCATCCATGTGTGTGTATCAGATTAGTAAATCCTGTAGTCAACCCTGTAGCATTATTTCTCTTAATCAAAATTTAACAGTTCTATATAGTGTAAGTTTTATGTACAATAATTAGATTGATTAATGTTATTTCAACTGCAGTCAATGAGTCTTGTGCATATATGCTATACTTTCATGAAACTCCCTGATGTTAGAACTAGCCATATGTATGATGTAAATAATTTTGTGGGTGTGCTAAGTTGGTGTAATAGAAAATTGTGTCTGTTCATCCCGGAATATCAAGAAAAATGGTTCTTAACGCAGTAGCCTCCCAACCTTTGCATATGCAAGTTCTTATTGAGCCTAGGATGATATTTTTAAACTGTATGTACGTGTACATAGTTGAATGCGTCTAGCTTACTATATTTATTTATCGAGTTCAACTCAGATACTTCATAAAACTCAAACAAATTCTATATACTTTTAGTTATGCATGAGAATACCCACTTAATTACTAATTTACTGTGCAGAGACAATTGTGCATGTGTTTTTCAATGGCCCATGCCTTTGCTATTTTGAGGTGAGAATAATTGATACGACTGGATTGTCTTCTAAGCTACAATCTTTTGCATGCTTTAAGTTGGCATTATCTAATACTTCCATGTTATCTATAGTATATAAATGGGAGCAACCCACTATGGTTATTTCTCTCAACATGCAAGGTGTCCACCTCATCAAGTATCACCAAGCAATGTTAGTCTGCCACGTCATACAAACCTTCCACCTCATCAATTAGAAAAAAACGCATGTTCGTTCAGTTCAGTGTTTTCAAATATCCTGTCAGTCCAGGGTGCCCTTCGTTTCAACTACACCAAATAGGAATAGCACCGCATAAATTATCAGCCCATTACTGTAACCAAATCGCAAAGACCAAACAGTTACTGTATTTATTATATCCACTGGCATGTGCAGCCACCAAGCATTAACCTTCCTCTCCACAATAGTTCTTTTCCTCTCCTACCGGACGAAACTGACAATGGTACTCCATATATAAGTGCAGGCATATCTTTTCCGTTTTGTAATCGTCCTACACCCTACCTCAACCAGCTTCATTCACATCGGCATCACCCTCCACTCCAGCACGGGTGTGAGCCACTCCAGATATGCACGTAATATTCCCTTGCTATCTTCGCGGACGATGAATTCATCCGCCACCATGGTCACAAAAGCCCGCATGAGTGCACACGTGATATACCTTGAAGCTGTGTCCAAGGCAAGCCACACCCAAACCATTCATCTTGGAACCTTTGATCTATTTTTAGGGAGTAGCATCAGTTATGTGGCTAATTGTTCTTCCGCTAGGCGATGCACACTAAAGTCGCTAACTATCGTTCTGTAGATAGTACCCACAATGAGCGCTGCCATTGTGCGGCAGGTTTTCCAGGACACGGTACGATGGATGAGGGGCACAGCAACTACAGCAGCAACGCTGACCACACGCGGGTACGCATGACAACGGCAGATGTCGTCCAAGGTTGGAGGCAGTCATTATATCTCTTCTACCTACGTGCGCGAGTACTACACGATCTGAATATATGTTCCCTATCCTCCCTTCAACGGTTTCTTATTCTCTTCATGGTCTTCATACTCCAGGCCCTTTGGCCTCTGTATACTCCAGGTTTCTTCATCTTTATATGTGAAAAATCGTAACTTCAATTGGATTATGTTCATCTTAAATCACGCTGCTATGACTGTTACTATGTTGCCTTCAGATGCATTGGTTTCTCCCGGATATAACTTTGGTTTGGATGACTATGTTGCTTCAGGTCTCAGATTATTCATACAGGGTTAGTTGCATGGTTTGTAAGGCGGTAAGGCGACCTAAGGCGCTGGGGGCGCTCTGACGCTTAGGCGACGCCTAAGCGCCTAAGGCGGGCAAAAACCTAAGGCGCTGGGGGGGCGCTCTAACGCCTAAGCGTCCAAGGCAGGACGCCTTAAAAACAATGGTTAGTTGATACCTACGTTGCTTTCAGATGTTTGCTTTTTAGCACCTTCGGCAAGTCCTTCTGTTGAAACAAGTTTCTCTTTTCCCTGCTGCGTGTTTATGAAATATAACAAATCTCCAGAACAGGATGTGTATTTTTGCATGGCTACATGCAACATGTAAGCTCTAATTCTGCATGATCACTTATTTTATTGTCATATGCGTAGATAGGGAGACGAAGTATCCAATTCTGGCATAAACGCATTTTTATTTGTTTATGAATATTATGTCATCTGAAGGTACTTAAGGTTAAGGTATTGGTTCCATCTCCATAGGTGATACAGTATTAAATATTAATAATCTTAATATTACCACTGCGATTGAGAGCAGAAGTGTTTCTTCGCAAGGCTTTGTCTTAATTGTCTGTTAGATTTCCTTTGGAGGCACTTAACCTGTCAATCTGATGTCTATTACTCCTATGATCGGAAATTCAGGCTACAACAGAGATTTTGTAGATCAATCGATGTGATTTGTAATCGAAATCAAGATTGTAATTCTACGAAACATTTGGTATGTATTTGCTCTTCTTTTTTCTATGTTCCTACCAATGATTTATCTCACTAATGTTCGAGACATACTAAAGATGTATGAAAATTTCATGTATGAAGTATATGACTATTTCTTTACCATACATTTCTGCCAATTGTTACGAGTTTTTCAATCCATGTGTGAATTGATTAGGTAGTCAATTTATATTCGATTGTAATCTGATCTGTACAACTTTGAATGTGTCTTTCTTGCAAGAAGTTAATGCATTCTCAGCCTTAAAAATGCTATGCATCCCGCAGCAACGCGCGGGGCATCATCTAGTTTGATAAAAGTTGGTGACCAATGGGCAGTGTCGGTGCTGACTGTTAGGGATGTAAACGGCAGCGGCATCTGCTGGGCCCGTATATGCCGCCCGCTAAAGTAAGGCTAAACGGCGTATATGGATTACCACCTAACTTATGCGGTGTATGTGGCAAATCCGTGAAACCCAGCATCGCCAGCGGCAGAGCAAGTCTTCCTTTGATCTGGCCGCCACTCACTAATCTTCGTCGCTGTCCCCTCGCCGCGTGCGCCTTTCCCCAATGGCTGCCGACGGCGAAGCTCGATCTAAGGCCTGCTGGCGAGGCCACCTCTGTCCCCGCCGACCACGTCTCTTCTCCGGCATGCGGCTGTGACCCTGGATCAAGCGAAGACCCAATCTATCTACCCTCCCTTCGTTTCTCCATCATCTCAGGCTAGTGTTGGGGTCAACCATGGACTACGCTGAAGCAGGAGAAGAGGAACTCGAAGATAACTACATGGACTTGCGAATTGGCCAGACCAGGATGACATCAAGTCCGATCTGGAGCACCACCACGCAAAAGGCCGTCCTTTGTGTCCTCTGCTGTTGTGCTCTAGTTTAATTTATTTCCCATGATTGATGCCCGTGCAAATCTCAGCTCCATTGTTGTGTTCTAGATTAGTTTGTTTTCCAATTATTAAGATTCAGTCGTTGGCTGTTTGTTTGTTTGTTGCTCGTCTGAGAATGATTGTTGGATCGCTCCCTTTTAGATTTCGCATCGGAATGATTTTGAGATGGCTATCGTTGAGCTAGCACCATCTGACGCCAGCGTGTTTAAAGTGATCAGCTGCGCACAGGAGCGCATCAGCTACAAGCGATGAAGCGCATCGCGGCGTTGCGGCGCCGTGTAACTGGACAGTGCCGCAAAAATAATTATGCGGCCGTAACAAATCCCGTGAAATAGACATGTGGCGGAAGGGGCACTAGCCGTATCGCCCGGCGACCGCGCCACTTACATCCTGACTGACTGTGCATAGGTCACTACTGAAAGGAAGTATACCACTAGAGGGGGGGTGAATAGGTGGTATCTAATTTTTAGTTCTTTTTCAAGTTAAGGCTAAGCGGAAAGTAAGTTATCTAATGCAACTAGGTGAAGAGATGAACTAAGCAAGATAACTTAAATACAATGCTAAAGATAAAGCCGTAAAGGAGTGGAATGAAGTAACCAATTGGAGCACGCGGAGATGAGGGTTTTATCCCGAGTTTCACCACATAGGTGTACGTCTCGTTGGAGAGGTGTGAGCTACCACAAAGGTCAGCTCAGCGTCACAAAGGCTTCACCTTCTTCTCCGTGAACTTGACTACAAAGGTCCGAGCCCACTTTCTTTAGGGCGGAGAAAGGTCCCGTACAAATTCGTGAGGCACACACCCACAACTGAATTGGGGGCTCCCACAATGACCACAACAGGTCTTATCCACAAAGGATCCACAAAGGAACAACTAGCAACAACTAGAATCTAGATTATCCATGAAGGAACCCTAGATTCGTGGCCCCTCAAGAAATAAAGGGGAATTCAAATCGCTTCGGTGGAGTTGTAGATCGGGTCTTCTCCTTCGGATCTCCAAAGATCAACTGATTTGGTTGGCTAGATTGGGAGATCCATGAGAAATGAGCTTCAGCAGCAATGGAGAGAGAGTCTTGAAGCTTTTTTGGCTGGAGGTAGGTGGAAGGGTACCCCTCCCCGATTTTTCTGTCCGTTGGAGCCGCCAGCTCGGAAATTTCCGAATGAAGTTCGGAAATTTCCGGACTGCCGGCCAGAAATCTCCGGATTGGCCACCGGAGATTTCCGGACCCCGGAAATCTCCGGTTGAATTTCCGACTGATATTTTCTGCGTCCAGAGCTGAACTCGATTCTGACTTAGCGAAGATCTTCGTCTTGGAAGTTCGGAAATCTCCGGACAAGGCCCTGAAATTTCCGGACCCGGAAATTTCCTGCTGGATTTCCGACTGAATTTGCTCGAATGCAGAGAAGACTTGGATTCTGACAGCCGATTCTTCGATCAGCCCGGAAATCTCCGGACTGGACCCAGAAATTTCCGGACCCCGGAAATCTCTGCCTAGATTTCCGGATCACACTTTTAGTATGCAGTGCTAGAACTGCCAGAATTACTGTTGCCTTTTTGGGGTTAAACCACCATACATAAATGGTACCTATACCTGTATAGATCATCACAAACATTAGTACCACCTTTCGTGTTGTCATTAGTCACCAAAATATAGGGGTGCAAAGGATGCACTTTCAATCTCCCCTTTTTTGGTGAATGATGACAACATAAAAGGAGAACAGATTTGCAAAATATAGACGGGTGATGACCCACAAGTATAGGGGATCGCAACAGTCTTTGAGGGAAGTAAAACCCAAATTTATTGATTCGACACAAGGGGAGCCAAAGAATATTTATAAGCCTTAACAGATGAATTGTCAGTTCAGCTGCACCTGGAAATAGACTTGCTCGACACAGATTATCAGTAGCAACAGTTTTATAGCAGTAGCAGTAGTGAAATAATAGCAGCAGTAAATAGAGACAGCAGAAGTGATTGCAGTTGACAGCAGGATTAAAATACTGTAGGCATAGGGACGGATAAATGGGTGTTGCATGGATAAGATATTTCATATAATAATCAAGACAAAGGCATTTGCAGGTAAATAATAATAAAGCATCCAAGTACTAAGTAACCATAGGCATGTGTTCCATATTTAGTCGTACGAGCTCGTAATGAGAAACTTGCACAACATCTTTTGTCCTACCATCCCGTTTGCAGCGGGGCCTCAAGGGAAACTAATGGTAATTAAGGTACTCCTTTTAATAGAGCACCGGAGCAAAGCATTAACACTCCGTGAACACATGTAATCCTCACATCATAGCCATCCCCTCCGGTTATCCCAATTGTTGTCACTTTGGGGCCTCGGGTGCCGGATAATGACATGTGTATACAACTTGCAGATATGATCTAAAACAATGATTATCCTCATGATAAAATAACATGTTCAGATCTGAAATCATGGCACTCGGGCCCTAGTGACAAGCATTAAGCATAACAAGTTGCAGCAATGACGTAAAATACTAACAACGGATACTAGGCACCACGCCCTAATGATCTTATGTCTATTACATGAACGATCTCATCCAATCCCTGCCATCCCCTTCAGCTACAGCGGGTATTACTCACACATTGATGGGGGAATCATGGATGGTTGATGGAGAGATGGTGGCGATGATGATGGCGATGATCTCCTCCGAATCCCCGTCCCGGCAGGGTGCCAGAACAGGAACTTCTGGTCTCCGAATTGGGTTTCGAGGAGGCGGCGGCGCTCGGGTGTGTTTATCTGGAATATCACGAACCCCCCGACGTTTTTAGGTCAGATGGGTTAAGTAGGCGAAAGGGGGACGCGAGGGCGTGGCCGAGTCGGCCACACCATGCCGTGGCGCGGCCAAAGGGGGGGGGGCGCGCCGCCACGCGGTGTGGGCCCCTCGTGGCCCGCCTCCGTCTCGTCTTCTGGCTCTGTGCATCTTCTGGTAAAATAGGAGCTTTGCGATATTTTCCGGGGATTTTCCTGAAAGTTGACTTTCTGCACGAAAACAAGACACCGGGGCAATTCTGCTAAAAACAGCGTTAGTCCGTGTTAGTTATATCCAAATCACACAAATTAGAGGTAAAACAATAGCAAAAGTGTTCGGAAAAGTAGATATGTTTTGGACGTATCAACTCCCCCCAAGCTTAGCTTATTGCTTGTCCTCAAGCAATTCAGTTGACAAACTGAACGCGATAAGAAAACTTTGACGAACACATTTGCTCATATGATGTATACATACTTAAACTATGATCAAAACTAAGGCAGCTCATAATAGTAGACATGTAAACAATGAAACTTGCTAAAATGCAACAATGAAAAGATTCCAACGTACTAAGAGTAAATAACCTGAAATATATCTATATGCAGGATTGCAATGTTCGTAATAAGACATGATAAAGTGGTATCTCGCTTGCCCGAATTTGGATAGCAAAACATAAATGCCCAGGCACCTCTGAAGTTTAAATGAAGACTAAACATAAAGATATCAAAGGTAAGAGCATCCAAGTTATACCATAATCAACCGTATTCTGGGACAAGTACATTACACTAAGAATGATAATTATGCTCTCGAAGAAGTGCTCAAAGAAAGGATGGAGACTCAACATAAAAGTAAAATATTTTCCCTTCGCCGAGGGAAGCATGGATTAACATGTGCTAGATCTTTTTATTTTTAAAACAGGAGTAAAATTGCTTTTGAGTGGTGGTTGGTCCGTCAATGAATGGCAATAGAGTTCCTGTTATCTTCCATACTAAACAAGTTGAGAGCGGTTCCGGTTTATTAAGATTAGGCATTTATACCATGCACTTTTATATATAGCTTGACACTCCTCCCAAACTTTGCTAATCACAAACCATGGCTAACCGAATCTTCGGGTGCCTGCCAACAATCACATACCATGGAGGAGTGTCTATTTTACTTTCTTTACTTTTTTGAATATTATAGTGGTCTAAGAGCATCTCTGGCAGAACCCGCAAAAGGGGCAAACCCACATAATAACCGCCCGATGCGGATTGAAAACCGCAAAAAGGCGGAGAACAGAATCCGCAAATTTGCCCAACCCGCAAAATATTTTGCAGGCCCCCGTGAATCCACGCCTCCGAACCGAGAAAGCTAGGTTTCCTCCCCCGACCCGCAGCCGGAACCTCATCCTCTAGTGTCGTTGGCGCGAGGGAACCTTCAGCGCACCCGTCCCCGCCGCCGCTGCAACCTCTTTCTCTTCCCCCACTCCGGCCACCGCGCGCCCTGCCCCGGACCGGCCATGAGCACCGCCGACCCGTCCCTGGTGACCGTCCGCGTCGGGGACGCGCTGTCGTGGGAATACTTTCTGGATTAACCCGCGGCCTGATGCGGCTTACTTCACTCGCATGGACAAAGGACCACCTGGGAGCAAGCCCAGTATTGAACCGCCACAAGGGGAAAGATCTAGAAGACATATCCCGGAGGACGTGAAGACCAAGTAGTCTCCGAGTAGGTCTCGGTGGACGTATTCCTTGTGGGGAAGTTTCCTTTGTAACCTGACGAGCCTCTGTGTATATAAAGAGGACTCGCAGGACTTAGAGAGGGTCAAGCCCTAAACCCTAGCTCATACGGCGAGTACCAGATCGGATCGCCTCCATTGTAACACCTCGATTATCATATCAATACCAATCTAGGGTAGGCAGGAAGTAGGTCTTTTACCTCACATTGAGGGGGCCGAACCTGGGTAAATCTGTGTTGATCTTTGTTCCTGCGATCCCAAGCTCGGAGATGCTTGACTCGCGTAATCCCACACCTACGAAGTCATCTATGACACCTGACGTGACAAACCCACGACAGTTGGCGCCCACCGTGGGGCCTGCGGTCAAAAGCGTCACGTTCCGCGCAGGATCGAAATCAGGCTTCAAGGACATCGCCATCGGCCAAGTTGAAGACATCAATGGGGTCCCCTTCATCGACGACTCAGAGTGGGGACCCGAGGCAGATCACATCGAGTTTGGATACATTGTTCCCATCGGATCAGTAAAAGTTTTCGTCGGATCCGTCAGTCGCATCTATAGATGCGACTCAAGGAAGCGAATCGGGAGAACTGCGGCCGGTCAGGGTCCGCGTGTTGGAGGACTGCAACAAGCTACAGCAAACTACCCATCCCCGTCCCGTCAAGACCTGTTTGGGGATCTCTACCAAATCAGGAAGGAGACCTCAAGATTGAAGAGATTGAAGCTATCAGGACGGAACTCTGTGAAGAGGCACAAAGACTCGCGGCTGAGCGCGAAAAACTCCAAGAAGAAGGTCGACGACTCCGTCGCTGGCAGCCAAAGCACCAGGCGGTCCGAACCAAGACGACATCTGAGCGCAAGAAACTCCAAGAAGAAGATTGGCGACTCCGTCGTTGGCAGCAAAACATCAGATCAAGATGGACAGAGGAGAGATGAAACACAGTTCCACGGCGACCCAGAGAGCAACGTGCATGCCGCGATAGGAATATTGTCGAAGATAGCACCGGTTGGAGACACACGAGCTGATAAGGAAGCTCGCCATGCGATCGACCTACTGCAAACCGCTGCCTTACAACAAGCAAATATGTATGGAGTCACGCCCAATGAGCCGCAAAACGAGGTATCATGGGGAGGAGAAAAGTGCAGCGTCGAAGAAGTGGTCAACCAGCTAGCAGGTTTGCAGGTATCATTGGAAAAAGAAAAGAAGATAGAAGGCGAGTCACAGACGTCCGGAGCGACTCAGCCAGCCCAGATTGAAACTGATTCAGATGAAGATTCAGCGCCAGTAAACTCCTATTCATTATTGAAAGGACCAGCATGTTTTGGAGAGGAAATACGGCTCACTCGTTTCCCCCCGAACTTCGTGAGTCGCAGCGAGTCACCACCTATCGCAGTGACCAAGACCCTGCCTTATGGATAGAAGATTACGAGGCAAGCATGACAGGGACTGATGTAACTCAAAGTACGTGCGAAATATTTCCACTTGGCAATACAGGGAGAAGCCAGGGATTGGCTGTTAAGGCTGCCATCAAAATCAATAAGCACATGGGAAGACTTGAAGGACAAGTTCATCAACAGATTCCAAACAGAAGACATGAAAAACCTTAGACAATGCATTCAAAAGAGGACGAATCAAGCGGTGACTGGATCAAGAGAATCGCGGAGATCCTTGGCTCCCAAAAACTTAACAGTACAGCTGCAATACAAGCTATGAGGAAGAACTGTAGATTTGAGCCGCTGGTGCACAAATTAAGTCGCGCTGAGCACAAGATTGATAGTTTCGACCAGCTTTTGGCAACAGCTGACAAGTACGCAAAGACAGATAAGGGGACAGGCGGCTTATCACAGAACCCAACAGGAAATTGCAAGTCGCGCAAACTGAACATCGCGCACACCAGATGAAGGAGCAAGGAGTGATAAGGCCTTATTCCCTAATAACTGCAAGGGGATCTTCGACGTCCTTGCGACTTACATCGCAGGAGAGATGGCAGGCCAGCGAGTCACACAAAGGCGCAATGTCATTATTACCGGAGGTGGAAAGAAGGCGACACGCCAGATGCGGCTCGCAGCGGATCAATGCAGCACAAGAATAAATCTAGCTCTCATCAAGGGCCTGACGTTTTACCTAGAAGAAACATAGGACAGTTTCATACAGTGGAAGTACAAACAACGGATGGAAGCCGGAGGCGGTCAGATTTCAACGCCAGAAAGGTACGTCGCTGGACAGAGCAATCGGTTATTTGGAGTCGCGGCGATCACCCCCCAGAAGTAAGAGATCCAGGACAGCCAGCTCTTGTGGTCACGCCTGAAGTCGCGGGATACAAGTTAAGTAAGGTCCTAATGGACGGAGGAGGAAGAGTAAACATCCTATATCAAGACACGCTCCGAAGAATGAATATACCCGAGACGAGGCTGCGACCATCCAGGAAAGAAATTCAAGGCATAATCCCAGGAGCTGTTACGCGACCAATCGGAAAGATAACACTTGAAGTTAGCTTTGGAACAGAGCGGAACTTCCGCACAGAGCTCCTAGACTTTGAGGTTGTAGCAGTCAAAAGCTCATATCATGCGATCTTTGGAAGAGAAGCCTATGTCAAATTTACCGCCGCCCCTGCTACGTCTACCTACAGTTAAAGATACCAGGACCAAACGGTGTTATTACAATATATGGAGACAGGCAGAGAGCGTTAGAATGCGAGAACGCAGGCTCAGTACTCGCAGAAGAAGCTTGCATCGCCAACTCCTCACACGGATATCAGTCGCAGATCGGTAATCGCAGCTCAAAACGAGTCGCGTTGGAGGTACCGCGGAAGCGGCCAACAGGATGCAGCCACCGGATGGTAAATACCCACCGAGAAGTCGCGCATCAGCAAGATAATGCCCCAGAGGTCGCTTTGATACAAAAAGAAGACAAGAAATGGCGCATGTGCATAGACCCAGCCTCGATCAACAACCCCAGCCAAAGAGGTCAGTTATCGTGAGTCCTTACAAAGCAACTCAATAAGTCGCAGCTCAGTGCGGCTAATCGCCTAACAAACTTGCTCTCTGCTTCAACATGAGACATACATCGGAGCTATCATGCTCGACCCGAGTCGCTTTTAGCGACTCAAAATTGAACCAATCAGGTGTTCAACCCACTCCGTTAGGAGTATTAATTCGCAACTAAGTGCGATGAGTATCAAGTATGCATGGCCTGCGGGGAATAGAAAACCCGCATTAAAGGGCCTGCATCATCCTGTAACACCCTGTAAAACATCGAGTGATTATGAAATAAAGCCGGCACCCTTGACATTCAAGGGTTTGTCGTTTCGCCTCAACTATCATTGAGTCGCTGAGTCTTTTGAATTTCATATATCACTGACCCTTGAGGGCTCCTTACGAGCATCGCGAGTACCAATCGCACCTCAAATTTTGCCAAACTAGTGGCAATCCTTAAGCTAGAAGCGTCTTGCATTATGCGGCCAAAGTACTGGGGTGTGGCGTCAATCGAGCTTGATTGCCTATCATGGCCGCTCTCGACCCTGAACACACATGTTCCTAGGAAATACTGAGCCGCGCGAGCGTCTACTTAATGGAATTATCATGAAAAGAACCTGCTTATAGGTCACCAAAATACTGTTTATAATACATGAATGTCTTACAGACTAACGGGCATGTCCCACATTATTTATTTTTTCTTCCGAGCTACAGGAGTGGGAATTGGCGCGGCTTGTCTCGCGGTTGCAGTCGCAGGTGCCCTAATAATCAGGGCGCCGCCAGACGAGGCAGAAGGGCCACCAGATACTGTTGCTGGAGTAGCAGCCCGAGATGACTCAGCTCCTGTGGACTTTTCCTTTGGCACCTTGCTCCCATCAAGATTGAATTTTCGAGATAAGTGCCCAAGTCTAAGTTATCAACAAATTTTGTGGCATACCGCGCATCCCTTTCCAGATATCGAAGTACTCGCTTATTGGCAGTTCAGTATCATCCGCGCTCATCGCCAGGCCGTGGCGAGCAACCTTGCCAACATCTATTCTGGATAATATGCTCGGAGCAATGTCAAGACATGCGCGGCTCCGGCGCGAGCAGAGGATCGTTTCCAATCAGAGACATAATGCGGAGCCTTGAGCAGTTTATTTATCCAATACTCGCAAGATGTTGGGCCATCAGTCGCAGGAGAGATTACCGTCATAACTTCCTTGGTAACCTTTAAGAAGCGCTGGCTGAAGTCAGACAGATATACCAGTTGATCCTTCAAGTTGGAGCGGGACACTGGGGCCTCAGGCCCTATGTCAAAAAAAAACAAGAAACAAGTCAGAGACTCACGTTGGTTACCCAAAATATATATTAAAGGAATAAAAGACGAACCAGCAAGCTGCAGGATGGCTGATTTGACATGGAGCCAAAACCCTCAAAGGCTTTGAACAGCGAGTTATATTTTTCATCTCGCGCGGCGAGTTCCTTTGCGTGGTCTCCCTTCAGACGATCAATCAATTCAGATTTAAGAGTCAGCCCTTCTCGCAAAGATCTAATGACTTCGTCTTTCTCCATGAGTCGCTGCTGCATATCGGCTTCAAGTTCTTTAAATTGCTCTTCACAGGAGTCGAGTTGACCTTTGAGAGATTTTATTTCCTGATCTTGGTCCCTAATGACCTCATTATGCTGCTCCAGGGAGACTGCATCACTTCAGGATGATCTATGGAAATGCCTTTACCCTTTATTGAGCCAGAAGCATCAAGCAAGGACAGTTCAAGCTGAAAATAAACAGAGCAAAATGCATGGGTAAACTATCCAGGAACTTGGGGGCTCGAGATTTGGAGCCAGGAAAAGAATCAACACCCCGTGCGATGACACAAGGTTTTGATCCTTGGGGGCTACGGTATATGTACCTGGCGACTTGAAGAAAATTGCTCAACTAGGCCGCGCAGCAGAGCAGCATGCTTATCTCCAGCAGCAATTATGGCATCCGCAATTGACTTGGAACTATTTCCTGGAGCTGGAATTCTATCTTCAGTGGATACCCTACCAACAGCAGGAGTTGCGGATGGAGCTGTCAGCAATACCTTCCTCCAGGGAGGGCCTTGGATGAGTCGCACCATTACTGTTTCCCACGTTTTCATCAGCAGCATCATCCTCGCTCATAGCTGGCTGAGAAGAAGGGATGAGAATTAGACTTGGTATCCTCTTCAGGCATGGCCCTGCAAAATATTGATGGGTTAATAAGCTGACCTAGCAGAGCCGCAACATTGAAAAGAAGGCGAACCATACCCAGAGGCGACACGGATACTCTTCATCAGGCAACCAGAGGAAGGAGAAGATAAACCTTGCAAATCTGAACCTACAAAAAGAAGTGGTGATCAGCAATTCCTTGCCAAAAATACGCAAGCACAAAAGGAAAAGGAGAGAGTCGCAAACAATTACCCGAGCTTATTGAGAAGCAGTCCTTTGCAACAGCCTCGGAAGAGAAAGCAGCCTTGTTGGGATCAGCAAGTTTTAAAGATTTGGCAGTTCTTGTTTCTACCAGTAGCGCCAAGGCTTTGCGGCGTTTCTCAGGCTGCGCGGGGTCTTCTGAGCTCTTGCATAAAATACGCTTCGAGGACCTGCGAGGCACCTCAGGAAGTTCCAAGAAAGGTGTATTTGGAGTCGAGGACAGAAGAGCGTCGGCCATTTGTTGCTCCTCTTCAGAAGCACTACCCTCAGGCTCGGAGACAATATCGTGCATAACTGTATCTTCGCCAAAGGCTGCGGCTTGCTTTGACGACTCAGCCGCGGTTTCTTGGTTCAAGTCGGCGTCCTCTGAGGGAAGAACCCAGAAATAGGGTCGATCTGAAAAGGAGCTCGGTCAGAAATAATTAATTTTGGAGAAGGAATTTTCGAGGAAACAGGTGACAAGTAAACATTACCACAAAAGGCTTGTGCTCAGCCCAGAAGGGAGCAAGCCCGACGTTATCGACGATATCCTCGTCCGTCACTCGGCGAATGAAATTTATCCATTCCCCTTTGTCCCAATCTTCAGGGCAAGTACGGTCGACGTCGTTTGCATGACAAGTGAAATCCATATAAGTCGCGAGCGGCGACTCACAGGCTGAATTCGCCACTTAGTCCAGCAAGATATGAGATCTAATCCAGTGAGACCATGGAGTGTCAGCGCCCTCACCTTGTCAAAAGGGATTCGATAAAGGGCAACGAAGAAGGATCAGTTTAGAAGACAGAGCATCGGTAGCCTCGAAGGGAAGAGGAGACCAAAGAGGAAGAGGAATTTCACCCTCAGGAGAAGTGTTTTTACAATAGAAGAATGTTCTTTGCCAATCCTTGATTTTCTTGGCAAGGGTTAGTTTTGGGAAAATACTACCCCTACGGCGTTGGAAGGAAATGGCGCCGCATTGGAGAAAAGGACCATCTGTGGTTTCCCTTTGACTATTGCAATTGAAAAGAGCAAGCCAGAAATCTATTGAAGGCGGGATACCCAGATAATCTTCGCAGAGGACGTGGAAGTTGCTCACTTGCAACATCGAATTAGGGCCAATATCATGGAAGCGGAGACCCAACCGCTGCATCAAGGAGCGGAAGAAGAGAGAGCCTGGGGGCTTGAACCCGCGCTCAACATGCTCCGCGAATATCACTACTTCTCCTGGTTGAGGGTTGGGAATTACCTCCTCACCAGCCGCCCGCCATTCGCATTGATCTTTTGGCGGAAGAAGGCCCCGTGCAGATAGGGATTCCAGGAAATCTTCGTCGACCCACGAGCCTTCCCAGTTGCACTTGCGGCGAGACATTTTCTCAGATTGATGGAGATCTCCACCGAAGGATTGTGAGTACGAGAAGCGAGATTGGAGGCGGCGGAAAGAGCAGCAGATGCGTAATGCAGACTTGATGCAGAACGCTGGGAAAAACGATGAGCCAAGATAAATAGCCCAGACGCGGAAGACGTTTAGATCTGAAAATCAACCGTCAAGGCAGGTTAAGTCGCGTTCTTAAGCCGCCAAGAAGATTATAAGCCGCAGATTGGAAATATGAAAATTGGAGTTCAGCTGGGATAATTCATGTGCGCGGCTCAGGGTTTGTTAAGACAAAAAAGCCTTCACTCGAAATCCAAGCTAAACTTGGGGGCTAATGTCGGGGGAATACTTTCTGGATTAACCCGCGGCCCATGCGACTTACTTACTCGCACGGACAAAGGCCCACTTGGGAGCAAGCCCAGTATTGAACCGCCATAAGGGGAAAGATCTAGAAGACATATCCCGGAGGACGTGAAGACCAAGTAGTCTCCGAGTAGGCCTCGTGGACGTATTCCTTGTGGGGAAGTTTCCTTTGTAACCTGACGAGCCTCTGTGTATATAAAGAGGACTCGCAGGACTTAGAGAGGGTCAAGCCCTAAACCCTAGCTCATACGGCGAGTACCAGATCGGATCGCCTCCATTGTAACACCTCGATTATCATATCAATACCAATCTAGGGTAGGCAGGAAGTAGGTCTTTTACCTCACATTGAGGGGGCCGAACCTGGGTAAATCTGTGTTGATCTTTGTTCCTGCGATCCCAAGCTCGGAGATGCTTGACTCGCGTAATCCCACACCTACGAAGTCATCTACGACACCTTACGTGACAAACCCACGACACGCGCCATCGTCAGATCCAGCGGGCCGCGGAGAGCTCGGAGCCGCCGCCGCTGCTGCTCCAGTGGCGGCGCCGAAGCGGAGAAGATTGGGCACCACACGCGCGGCCCAAGTTCTGCTTGCCGCGGCTGCCGTCGCGGGCACTCCCTCCGCCGCCGCCGCGAAGCCGAAGAGGCTGGCGGGGAGGAAAATCAGGGCCACCGCCGCCGCTGCTGTTGCATCCACCGCGCCCGTCCCCGGCGCCGGGACCAAAAGGTATGAACTTTCGAACTCAAAATTGAGCTCTGTTCACCTTGCCCGTCCCCGGCGAGCTGAATTCGTTCAGCTTGCAGCACGCAAGCGTTCATGGACATGCTTGGGTCGGTAGACATCGACTCACCTCCGCTCGGCAACTACAGCTACAACGAGTTCGACGGTGGCGTCGATGGTGGCACGGGAGAAGACGACAACGAGGTCGAGGAGGTGGACGGGGCCGGCCTGAGTCGGAGAGGATCGAACTACACCATTTTGGAGGACCAATGCTTGATCCGTGCTTGGGAGAGTATCTCTCTCGATGCAACGGCCGGCGTTGATCAAACCAGAGACCGGTATTGGCAAAGGGTGGAGGACAAATTCTTCCAACTCATGCCACGCAATGGCCGAACAGTGCCCCGGACCTATCGATCACTACAAGGCCGTTGGGAAACTATCAAGACTACATGTGGTCGATGGAGTGGATGCTTGCAACAAGTGATCAATGCGCCACCGAGTGGTACCGTGGAGGGTGATTGGGTGAGTTTATTCACCATTGTTCATGTAGTGTTCTCACTACTTGTTCACCATTGTTCACCATTTGTTCATCATTGTAGGACCGCATTGCGAGAGAAAGGTACTTGGATATGCCCGCATCCAAGAAGAAGCCATTTGTCCTTGATCATTGTTGGAAACTTCTCCAACATAGTGAGAAGTGGAAGTTGAGGGATCAAGAGCCAAAAAAGGGAGAAATTCATGTTGAGGATGACTCTGATGATGAACAAGGTGGGAGGAACAAGAACAAGCCCGAAGGCAACAAGAAAGCCAAGGAAAGAGTGGCAAAGCAACTTGAGGCAACAAGCTTGAGAGAGAAGCTCGATGAAATGGTGAAATCTAATGAGACCATGGTGGCCAAGACATTGAAGGCAAAGCACCAATTGGCCGAGAGGAAAGCTCAAGAGAAGAAAGAAAAGTGGGAGGTGCTTCGTGAAGAAGGGAAGCGGAAGATCGAGATTGAGGCCAAAAGAGCCTCGGCGGAGGAGAACAAGTCCGTGGCCAAGCTCTTGGCCGAAGAGAACAAGATCATGATGATGAACCGAAGTGACATGGACGAAGTCACCTTGGAGTGGCATGACATCGCAAGGAAGTAGATATTGCATCAAAGGAAACAAGCGATGCTAAAAGCTAGCGGTGGTGGTGGAGGTCTCGGTGGTGGTGGAGGTGTTGGTGGTGGAGCTGCCGGCAATGGTGGAGGTGGTGATGCTTGCACGGTGTAGGGACTTTCGACGATGTGGATGGTGTTTTGGAGGCATTTTTTGGACACACGGATGGACAACTAGTTAATGGCCGTCCTTAGATTCAAGAAACTACTTAATTTGCTATATTAATGTCGAATTTGTAAGCAAGTTGAAGTTTTATGATATTCTGCCTATCTTGCTGTTTTGCATATGCAGTTTCAGAACGCCACGCGGCGGAGCAGAACCCGCAGAGCAGATCCGCAAAATAGAATATTCTGTTTTGCGGATCTGCTTTGCGGGTTCTGCTCCGCCGCGCGGTGTTCTGAGCAAAAAACCGCGAGTTGCGCGAACTGCAAAACTGTTTTGCGGGTCGGTGTTTTGCGGGTTCTGCTAGAGATGCTCTAACCAGCCCTTTGCAAGATTAATGACAAGCAGATGAAGCATGCAAGTCGAAGGTTACTTAATTAGTATGGAAGATAACAAGCCCAACTACTACTTCCTCATGAGCTAAAATAGTGTCACAAAATGAGAAGTATTTTGAAGGTTTTAAAGGTAGCACATGAAAATTTACTTGGAATGGTTTGAAATACCATGCATAGGAATTTATAGTGGACTCTTTGGAATAACTTGGTTTTCAGGGATTTGGAAGCATGAGCAGCATTCCCGCTCAATACAAATGAAGGCTAGCAATAGACTGGGAAGCGACAACCAAGAGAGCAATAACCATCATAATCATACTTGCGACAAAATAAAATTAACAGTGGCATAAAAGTGATACTAGAACTCTGAGGCAAAATAAATCATCGAGGCTTTGATTGACTTTTGTTTGAGTCCTAAACATGTGTAAGCATGTGCCAAGTAGATCCAAGTAAATCAATCAGAGGAGGATACCACAATGTCATGTCATTTTACGAATAAAACAATGCAAGCAAATATCTATATGACAAGTTATTGGCAATCAGTAAATTGGAATTGATCATAAGAAGACATGAACTTAACATGTCAACATTTAAATAACATACCCACTACCATAACTGACTAAGCACGTTCATATGGATAAGTATATTTACAAAAATGAAAACAAATAGAGTTCATACCAGCCTCTCACCACATCCAAGTTGTCGAATATCGTCATTATTGCTTTTCACTTGTGTGGCTTGAATGATATAAAATGATAACCAAGCTCCACCGGAGTCACGGAAGACTGTTGAACTCTGCAGCAAACTTTACAAAACCGAAGAAGAACAACAAATATTTTTGGGTTTTCGAATTTTAAACAAGAACAGAAGGAAACGAGCAAATAAAGCAAAATCTTTTTGGTTTTTTGAATAACAAACCAAAATAAGGAAATGAAGCAAACTAATACTAGAAATAAAAGAAACAAAGAGAAACAATAGAAATATTTTTGGCCTTTTTGTGTTTTGGAAAGCAGAAACAAAACAAGAAACAACAAAAAGAAAGGAAGAAAATCGAAACATGGATATACAAAGTGCCGACAGAATATGATATATAAATGAGTGAGATGTCGGTGTACCTCCCCCCAAGCTTAGGCTTTTGGCCTAAGTGGAGATCAATCCCAGCGGGGCCAGGAAGTGGCGCCTCCAAAGTACGATGAAGAAGGATCCTCGTCCTGATACGAACTCGAGGACGCACCGGTGTAGTGTACGGTGTAGTCCTCAGTGGGTGTCCTGTCCTCGGAGTAGTGCTGCTCATGGAAACCAAGCAGACCCAGCTGCTCGTCCAAATCCTCCTTGGAACGCGACCACGGTCTCCTGCGAATACTGAACAAACCAGGCTGCGGCAAAGGGACTGTCCTTTCCTCCCCATCAGTGAATAAAACTCTATATACAAGACTTCCTGCACGAGAGTTAGTAGTAACGAATTGATGTTCTCTCATGGCAGCAAGATCGAGCCTGTAAGGGGTCAGTAACTCATCACTAGGATCAACAGGAATGCCCAGATGTGCAATAACTCGCGCAACAATAATCCCTCCATAAATGGGTCCCTTAACAGCTAAGCGACGAGCAATGAGAGCACCAAAATTATAACTAGTGTTATTATTAAGTGCAGCAGCAAGAAAAGCAAGATGATAATTAGAAATGTTGCTGGTGTTTTCCCTACCAAGAATGCTAGTGGCAAGATAATAAGTAAAGTATCTAATAGCAGGGAGCTGAATGTTCCTTATCTTGCCGCGCTGGTCTGTGCAGTCATCATCATTTGTCACCCCTCGGTAAAGTTCCAGCAAATCGTTGGGGCATCCTTGAATCCTCTTTGCTGTCCCGGATGGTGCAATATCTATGATAGCACAAAATTCCTGCAAGGTCATGGTAATAGCCCTATCATAGATTCTAAATGCAATAGATGGCTTGAAGGGTGAGTTGCCAAAAGTAAAACTCTCAACAAAGATTTTGGTGAGCATAACATATTGGTTACTCTCATCCTCCATATAGGTAGTCAAACCAACCCTCTGGACAAGGAGCAAGAAATCATCAAGGATCCCTACATCACGCAAAAAGTTAGTGCATGGGAAGGAAGATGGATGTGGAACTCCATCATCCCTCTCATCACCAATACTTGGTGCAATGAGATCTTCATTGTAGGATCGCCTAATTCAAGTAGTTGCCCTCGAAGGCCTTGCCACCCTTGGCGTATCCCTCTCAAAAATCTCCCCATAGGTGTGGTTATGCATCTTCCTTTTCTGAAATTTTTGACAACCATTATAAAAATTGATTTTGAGACAACTAAATGATGGGAACTACTATAGAAACTTGCTAGAGGCTTAGACATGCATCAAAACTAATTATTCTAACATAGAACAAGCATGCAAACTCACTTAACATGTCACCTACATCAGCAAAATACTCAAGAAATATTCCACTATACAAAATTCTACTTGGATAATCGGAGGAGTCACATACCGGAGAACAAATGCCCCAAATCTCAGCAGCAAAGATGGGCTGAGCAAGGAGAACGAAAAATTTCGACGAAGAACAACAATAACACCGGTTTGAGCAATGGTGGAGTGTTTGGTCGGGAAAGAGAAAGAGTGGGCAGGAAGATGAGTAAGTGGAGGGCCAGGGGGGCCCCACACCATGCCACGGCGCGGCCACATGCCTGCCGCGCCACCATGTGGTGTGGTGGCATGGTGGGTCCCCCTGGTTAGCTCCAGGTACTCCCACAATGCTCTTTCAAAAATAGGACCAGTGGTATAATTTTTATAAAATTTCGAAAACTTTCAATTTGGACAATTTGTGGGCACTTAAAATAATAAATTCAGGACAGATAAATTGTTTTTCAAAATCACATTCAACTAAAACTTTGCAAACTAAGCAACATTACAGTAGGTAAAACAAGGATGGGGAATAAAATGTTGTTTAGCACCTCCATGCATTTAAAATATATTTGTTAACAAGGTTGATCAAGTCTTGCTACCAAATAGATTTTATATGACACAAAGGAATTAAACCTTATGAGACAATCATGTTACCCTAAATTGTATTGATATGGATCCAATCATAATATTTTGATATCCTTCTTTATGATCATATATAGGGCAATCAATACTTCCCACTTTGATACTTCTCAAATTAGAAATTGTATTAACTCCAAATACTTTGTCCACTCTCTTGGGGAAATAAATAGTATGCTCTTTGTCATTCACATTGAAAGTTACTTTTTCTTTATTGCAATCAATAACATCACCTGCAGTATTTAGAAAAGGTCTCCCAAGAATAATAGACATATTATCATCTTCAGGCATTTCAAGCACAACAAAATAAGTTAAAATTAAACAATTATTAGCCACTTGAACATGGACATCTTCACAAATGCCAACAGGAACAGCAGTAGATTTATCAGCCATTTGCAAAGATATATCAGTGGGTATCAGTTTATCCAGATAAAGTCTTTTATAAAGAGAGAAATGCATGACACTAACTCCTGCTACCAAGTCACATAGAGCAGTTCTAACATAATTATTTTTGATAGAACAAGGAATGGTTGGTATACCTGGATCTCCAGCTTCTTTGGAACCTTGCCATTGAAAGAATAATTAGCAGGCATAGTAGAAATTTCCTCATTAGGAATTTTCCTTTTGTTAGAAACAATATCTTTCATATATTTTGAATAAGGAAGCAATTTAATAGCATCAGTCAAAGGAATTTGCAAGAACAAAGGTTTCATCCAATCACAAAATTTATTATAGTGTTCTTCTTCTTTTGTCTTGAGTTTCTTAGCAGGAAAAGACATTTGTTTTTGGACCCAGGGTTCTCTCTCATTACCATGTTTCTTAGCAATGAAGTCTTCCTTAGTGTACTTTTTATTTTTAGCATGCTTTTCAGGTTCCTCTTCAATTTCTTCTTTATCTGAAGCATCATTCTTATCGTTATCATTGTTGCATGCATTACCACTTTCAGTTTCAGCATCAGAAATATATATACTATTAGGATCATTAATAGGTTCAGAGGACTCTTCAACAGTTTTATGTTTCTTCATCTTTTTCTTAGAAGGAGCACTAATTTCTTTAACTCGTTGAGAATCTTGTTCAATTCTTTTAGGATGCCCCTCAGGATTTAAAGGATCCTGAGTAGAAATACCTCCTCTAGTTGTTACTTCACAAACATGTTTCTCTTTATCCCTACATGCATTAACCAACAAATCTTTTTGCACTTTAGTGAGTTGATCAATTTGAGTTTGAACCATATGAAAATGTTTAATAAGCATTTTAACATCATTGGAAGTTCTATCCACAATATCATGCAGTTTACTAAAAGATCGATAATTTTCCATTAGATGATTCTCTACCCTCATATTAAAGTTATTTTGCTTAACATTAAAATCATCAAATTCATCTAAGCATTGATCAGGAGGTTTAGAATAGGGAATATCTCTATCATCAAACTGTTGGAGAGAGTGTACCTCAATTATGGATGAGCAGGGAATTGGCTTACATAATTCTTCTATAGGTGGTAGGTTCTTCACATCTTCAGATTTAATACCTTTCTCTTTAAGAGATTTCTTGGCTTCCCTCATCACTTCATCATTTAATTTAATCATGCCCCTCTTCTTCGGTGTAGGTGTTGGGGCTGGCTCAGGTGTAGTCCAATCATCATGATTTTGGCTTATTTTGGCCATTAATTCCTCAGCTTCATCGGGGTTCTTTTCCTGAAAACACAACCAGCACAACTATCCAGGTATGTCCTAAATTCAACAGTTAGTCCATTATAAAATATATCAAGGAGTTCATTTTTAGCTAATTGATGTCCAGGCTGAGCTCTAATTAAAGAACAAAACCTTGCCCAAGATTCAGGCATTTTCTCTCCTTCTCCTTGCTTAAAGTTAAAAATTCTCTACAAGGCAGCATGTTGAGCACTAGCAGGAAAATATTTCTGAAAGAAAGCATTAAGCAAACCAATAGGACTATCAATAGAACCAGGAGACAAATTATTATACCAAGTTTTAGCTTCATCTTTCATGAGAAAGAAAAAAATTAGTAACAAAATAGCTGCGTTTCTTTATATCATCAGAAAATAAACTACTCAAAGTAGAGAGCTCATTCATGTGTTCTACAACACTTTCATTTTCGGTACCACGAAAAGGTTCTTTCTCAACAATGGATATATGTGACAAATCAAGAGAGAAGTCATAATCCTTATCTTTAATGTTTATGGGAGATGTAGCAAATTTAGCATCTGGAGACAGTTTATATCTAACAACATGTTTTGCAAGAAGACTTTTAATAGCACTTGCACCACTAGTAGCATGACATTCATCAATAAAGTCATCATCAAGTTCCACATAAATTTCCTCAAGATCATCACTAGAATACTCCCTAGACTCAGGTGAACCAGCAGAAGTATTAGGATTTTCATTATCTGTTTCAGCATTTTCAATTTGTTTAAATTTAGCAATTGTAGCATCTAGAAAAGGACCTAATGAACCATTCTCATCAAGCACAGTAGAAGCATCATCAAAATTATCAGAAGTATTTTCAGATTCAGCAGAAGTAACAGTGCATGTAGCATGTGTATGTGGCGGTGAAATAAGCTTACTCATCACAGACGGCGAATCAAGAGCAGCAGAGGTGTTCAGAGTTGTACCTCTCCTTGTAGTGGATGGCAATATAGGGACTTTCTCGACACAATAAATTACAGCGAACAATATCACTCTCATGTTAGCTTACAAATAAAGCTATGCTCCCCGGCAATGGCGCCAGAAAATAGTCTTGATGACCGACAAGTATAGGGGATCGCAACAGTCTTCGAGGGAAGTAAAACCCAAATTTATTGATTCGACACAAGGGGAGCCAAAGAATATTTATAAGCCTTAACAGATGAATTGTCAGTTCAGCTGCACCTGGAAATAGACTTGCTCGACACAGATTATCAGTAGCAACAGTTTTATAGCAGTAGCAGTAGTGAAATAATAGCAGCAGCAAAATAGAGACAGCAATAGTGATTGCAGTAGACAGCAGGATTAAAATACTGTAGGCATAGGGACGGATAAACGGGCGTTGCATGGATAAGATATTTCATATAATAATCAAGACAAAGGCATTTGCAGGTAAATAATAATAAAGCATCCAAGCACTAAGTAACCACATGCATGTGCTCCATATTTAGTCGTACGTGCTCGCAATGAGAAACTTGCACAACATCTTTTGTCCTACCATCCCGTTTGCAGCGGGGCCTCAAGGGAAACTAATGGTAATTAAGGTACTCCTTTTAATAGAGCACCGGAGCAAAGCATTAACACTCCGTGAACACATGTGATCCTCACATCATAGCCATCCCCTCCGGTTATCCCAATTGTTGTCACTTTGGGGCCTCGGGTTCCGGATAATGACATGTGTATACAACTTGCAGATATGATCTAAAACAATGATTATCTTCATGATACAATAACATGTTCATATCTGAAATCATGGCACTCGGGCCCTAGTGATAAGCATTAAGCATAACAAGTTGCACAATGACGTAAAATACTAACAACGGATACTAGGCACCATGCCCTAATGATCTTATGTCTATTACATGAACGATCTCATCTAATCCCTACCATCCCCTTCAGTCTACAGCGGGTATTACTCACACATCGATGGGGGAATCATGCATGGTTGATGGAGAGGTGGTGGCGATGACGATGGCGATGATCTCCTCCGAATCCCCGTCCCGGCAGGGTGCCAGAACAGGAACTTCTGGTCTCCGAATTGGGTTTCGAGGAGGCGGCGGCGCTCGGGTGTGTTTCTCAGGAATATCACGAACCCCCCGACGTTTTTAGGTCAGATGGGTTAAGTAGGTGAAAGGGGGATGCGAGGGCGTGGCCGAGTCGGCCACACCATGCCGTGGCACAGCCAAAGGGGGGGCCGCACCGCCACGTGGTGTGGGCCCCTCGTGGCCCGCCTCCGTCTCGTCTTCTGGCTTCGTGCATCTTCTGGTAAAATATGAGCATTGCGATATTTCTCGGGGATTTTCCTGAAAGTTGACTTTTTGCGCAAAAACAAGACACCAGGGCAATTCTGCTGAAAACAGCGTTAGTCCGTGTTAGTTGTATCCAAATCACACAAATTAGAGGTAAAATAATAGCGAAAGTGTTCGGAAAAGTAGATACGTTTTGGACGTATCAACGGGGCTACCCCTAAGTGTGTGCATCATTTTGAGGATGTTTTTTAATACAAGATGCAGACAACTTAGGATCAACGCTCCCCCTAGATTTTACAAACCACGCACACAATATAATGCAAATACACACAATACATACATGACATAGTTCAACAAATTTAACTAAGAGTTATTACAATAAGGTTCATAGTCTTCCACATGTCTTACCACATGCAAGGAATAAAACGAGGGCAAATAAGATAGGAAGCACTAGAAAATATCAAAACCAAGAAAACCACAAAGAGTGCTCCCACCCATGCAAATCTCGTGAGTCCTAAGGAGATACTTCTCCCCCTTTGGCATCAAGATACCAAAAAGGAATAGAAATCCACTAACGTCCCTAGACTCAATCATCCTGCTGCTCGTCATCACCATCTCCATTGCCTCCTTCTTCATCTGAGGGATCATCTGGCACAATCTCATCCCACTTGAAGCCCACATCTGAGTTCCAATGCTTGAATTCAGTTAGTGGCTTCATAGGCTTTGCAGGTGCAGGCATCCCAAGCTTCCCCATGATCTCACTCTGCTGAGAAAGGATGCCGTGATTCTGAGAATAAGTGGCATAGTTTTCAGCGTGTAGGCATCAGCTCATGTTAAGCACTTTCTCCACAGCTCGGACAATCCATGGACGGTTCTTTGGCTCGGCGTGCTTGACGTTGTGGCGGCGAGGAGCGCCGTGAGTGCGGCCATCACCAAGGACATCATCATCATTGATCTCTTGCATAGTGGCTTGCTTTTGAACCACATGGGCAGCCTTCTGAACAAGCTTGGCGAGATGAGAGCCATGACATGGGGAGCATACGGGGGAACCTTCTTCTCAAAGATAGCTTGGTTCATTTCTTGGAAGACGAAGTCCATGATATCAATCTTGCGGTCAACTTCAGCTTCATCATACTCAGCCTCAAATGCCTCATGCGCGAGGACCATGAGATTCACAAGACCTCCAGCAATGTTGTCCGCATTACCAGCAATGGGAGCAATGGTACAGCTAAACAGGCGCAGCAGAATATCATACATAGGAAGAAGTCCAGCGTGGGAGCCAATGACACCACTGGTGGTATAGAGATCCTTCAGCACATTCTTGTCATAGGCCACGCCGTGGGAATGCATGCGCTCACCAGCTGGGACTGTGGCACCATTGAAGGGTACCCCAAGAAAACCGGCAAACTCGCAGAAGGAGGAAGTGAGCTTCTGACTCCCAGTCATCCAAGTCATCCCAAAATCCTCAGACTTATCAAACACAACAGTGGCATAGAACTGATGAATGAGCGAGACGTTGTAGTCGCACTTAATGCCATGAAACACTCCAAACCCAAGTTCTTGCAGACCTGGACAGCTCCCCAAAGTAGTCGGCCTTCTTCATCAGTCAGTCGAAATCAACAGCAAACATGGGGCACACAGGATTCTTCTTGGAGAACACGCAGTAAACAACCCTGTAGAGCCAAGCCATCTCGGTGCAATAGTACATCTCATCATCCTGCTCAACATCATAAGAGAGGGCACTGCGCCACTGAAGAAAGCTGGCCTTGGTGAAATCGTTGATGTCGAGCTCGGCCTTCTTCTTCCTGTTAGCCCATGTCGATTTCCTAGTCACAGACACTGCAGGGACCTCACTCTCATCACTTGAGGGATCACTGGAGGGGCGAGGGCGAGAACCCCGCACCGCAGCCATCTTGGAGCCAGCACGAGGAGTGACCCGAGGAGTAGAACCTGCAATAAAACAGCACAGAGTAGGAAGATAGCAAAGGGGTAAGCACTCATGTCCATGGAGGCAACAAGAACGTACGGGAAGAGATAAACGTTAGCAGAAATTTTTCTGTTAGTCAAAATTTTGCACAGGCCAGAGATTTCCGAGTGGGGTTCGGAAATTACCGGACGACGACCGGAAATTTCCGGTCTGGACGAAATTTTGAAAATCTGAAACAAATCTACTAAGGAAAAATAGATCGGTGCGCGGGGAAGGTAGATCATGCCTAGAATAGCAGTTCTACCGAAGGAAACAAGCAACAACCTCCTAAATCGGCTAGGTTAAACGAAACTAGGTTTCGTCCTAGATTTGAAATAAGAGGAGTTACCGGAGGCCATGGCGAAAACGAAGCGGATGGAAACGATCCCCGCGACGAGGAGATGCAGATCCGGTGAAGAACCGGAGAGATCCAAGGAGGGACCAGCGCGGGGGAGGATCGAAGGTGAAAAGTCCTGGATGAACTGATCGAATCGATCAGTCCACCCGTGCCCTTTATATAGCCGAAATGTTTTGAACCGGAAATTTCTGGACTGAGGTTCGGAAATTTCCGACGGCCGGAGATTTCCGGTACTATTTCTGGTTCAACTTCGGTGGAGTGCAGAGCCGAAGTTGAAAAACACTTAGTAGCAGAAAGTACTGGCAGATTCGGAAATTTCCGGACTCGGGTCGGAAATTTCCGGGACCCGGAGATTTCTGGCACTATTTCCGGTTCAAATTGGCGAAGTGCAGAGCCAGATTTGAAAAAGACTTAGTTGCCGAGAAATCGCAGGATCCGGAGATTTCCCAGTCACGTCCGGAAATTTCCGAAATTTCTTATACTATTTCCGGTTCAAATTGGTGGAGTGCAGAGCCGAATTTGAACAAGACTTAGTATTTGAAGATTTCTGGTGGTTCGGATATTTCCAGGTATAGCTCGGAGATTTCCGCCCAACACAAAATGAAAGCTCGAGAGGAACAGAGTGGGGAAAAAGCAAGTTTCGAGAGGGAGACTGGCTTAGGATAGATACACAAACTAAAGATGGTACTTCACACTCAAATTGCAAAAGCCAATAAAACACAAGTAAGACCAAATTGAGTGTCTTTTCCATAAAACCAAAAGGTGCAAATGAAATCCAAGAAAAGTATCCAATAAGACCCAACTCTTCACAAGGAAGAGGTGGTGGCCAAAGCCACCGTGTATGAGATTGTAGTATGGCAACGCGAAGATATATCTTGGGTCCATGACTACTTCTCAACATTTAAGCTCACAAATTATGAATTAATTTGAAGTTCGCAAATGATTCATCAATATATGCATAATGGGGGGAGGAAAGATCCAATGTGTTAGGAAAACACTCCCCTATGTCCATCCATGCATCTGATGCATGTAAAATGCATACATGAACTTTGCATTGTATTACTTATATTTCAATCATATTTGCATCATATAAGGGTTATATCATTGTTTTATATTGATTTTGGGAATATCTCACAGTATCCCTATTTTTCTGGAATTAACCCTGCACTGGCAGAAAACCCTATTTTCTATATTTTGATGTTTCAGGGACCCAAACGACGTCCAAATGACCTAATATTCTGCGGGGATCAGTTTTTGGAAGGAAGAAGGAGTAGGAGCCAAGGAAGCGCAAAAGTGGAAGTCTGAGGAGGATTTTGGGTGGGCCCATGCGGCCAGATTCCTTGGCCGCGTGGGGCACCCCCTTTTCCCCCTCGTGGCTCCGATGCCGTCCGTTTTCGTCTCCGTGGATTCGTCTTGACCTAAAACCGACTATAAAAATACTCCCCCGATGCCTTTCGAAGGCGGGCGCCGCAGAAACACAAAACCACGAAACAGAGACCTGGAGCTGCAGATTGGAGGGGGAAAACTCTGGCGGGGCGCTGCCGGGGTGGTGTCCATCTTCTTCAACGTCTCCACCATCGTCACCATGATGAAGGGGGAGTAGCCCACCCCCTGGACTTTGGGTTTGTGGTGGTAACTTGATCTAATCTCTCTATGTATGATCATTGTTGAAGTCCATATGATGTGCCTAGCATGAGTATGGATCTATCTATGTAATTCCTATGGTGGATATTATGGTATGAGATGATATTTGTTATGCATTTACCATTGTGTTGGAGTTTTTATGGTTTGTCATACTTTGGAGATATTCTATGATGCATGTAATGGTTTGGTTTATGCATAATGCCTTGTTTATCCTTGTCATGAAGTGATTGACACCACCAAGTGAAGATAGACGAGAGAGATGTGGTCATGCACACGACATATGAATCATTGCACTAGTGTTTAGAATATTGTCCATTAAGAAGTATGATGTATGTGGGTACGGGATGGACGATGTGACATAGGCATAGGTATTGAGTGACACAGTACCGCCCAACATCCTTTATCTGGGGGTAAAAAGGGAGAAGTATGATGTGGGTGTGACAGCAACCACGCTAGCCTTACGAGGGTGACCTAGCAACACAAATGAGTATTTCTTTCAATTATATGTTTTAGGACATGTAGCCGTCATAAAAACTACCATTAAAGCATGACTATTGTGTGTACTCTTTTATCTATAACATAATAATCACCATAGATGAGAGAGAGAGAGAATTGAGTGAACCCATGAACCCATGTCCATTGTTCTTATAACAGAAAACCTTTGTCTTGTCATCTTGCATTGAAGAGGATGGGGACACTTTTACATTCTTGTTTTGTTACATTAAACTTCCATCCATTAAAACAACCATCTTATTCTTTAAACTTGTTTAGTGCATAATCAACTAAAACTTGTGACACTTTAGTTGTAGGGAATAGATAACTTTTCCTTCTTGCTCCTGCGGATCGATACCTTACTTCCACATTGAGAGGTACTACAGTGATTCCCTGCTCTTGGGGGTAATCAAGTACTTTTCTGGCGCCGTTGCCGGGGAGCGTAGCGCTTAAGTTTCTATTCTTGTGTGCACTAGACTTTAGATTTATTTTAGCTTGTTTTATATCTTGCAATCATCTAAGCTTGGGGAGGTTTCTTTAAACTTGTTTGGTTGTGAGTTTCTCATTAGATTTACTTTAGTTATGTATCAGCTTATACTCTCCTTATTTGAAAAACACAAAAAATTAGTTCATTTGTTATGTTCATGGAATGTATGAATCACGTACTCATGCAACCCCCTATGGTTGAATCAATTAATGATGATCAAACAAAGTTACTAATGGAAGTATTAAATGAAACCGGATATAAAATATGTGATAGGTATGGTATGTCTTGCTGCATAGATCAATATCCTAAGCATTTAAAATTCCAAATGCAAGCTTGAGAGTATGCCTATAATTTCTTCCTACCATAATAATGAATTTATGAACACTGATATGAAGGCAGCCGGGGAATTTACTATTGTAATGGGAATTCTTGAGATAGTTATGTTTACTATAGATCAAACTTGTAGCCTCACACAAAAACTTGCAACAACGTTTGAACAACTCTTGAAACTCTTTTGTAAGAGTACCTATATCCTTGAATATTATAACAATCTTGTTGCTATCAAGGAGAGATCTAATGGTTTCCAGGAAGAAGAAGAATATAGAGAAAAGGAAAAGGTATTAGAGGAATGTCCATATCCGTACTCATCATGCTCTTTTGATTCTGATTCTGATGATGATCAACACATTCAAAATGATATTATTATTGATAATATCTTTAAAAATGATGAGGAATTTGGTTTAGATATTCTATATGATAATGCTTTAGATGATGATCCTTTGAGAGCTAGGATCAAACAATAGTGATTTGCTGTCCAGAAAACAGATTCCTAAGTTTAACTGCGAAAAATGTTAAAAATCACAGAAGAGGATTTTGACCTGATATTTTACGACAGCAATATTCAGTTATTATTACACATTTCATTAGTTCAAAGTTTTCTGATTTGAGCAAAGTAAGTACCTCTGAAAATTCGTTATTTACAGGGTGTCCAGTTTTTGACAGATTCTGTTTTTATTTTGCATTAGTCTCATTACTTGTGTTTTGAGTGGTTCTTTTGATCAAAGAGCAAAACACAACCGTAGTATCAGTAGATCATGTTTAGAATCAACTCATAATATGTTTTTGCTGTACCTATGTGGATTTAATTTATGGAGACACTAACCACTCTAATCAAGTTTTATGATGAGTTTTGTGTGAAGAGAATTTTCAAAGTAGAAGAGTTGAGGGTGATTGACAAAGATCAAGAGGGACAAATACTCAAGCTTGGGGATGTTACCTCTGGGCTCACCCTACATATAACAAGTAAGTACAAGAATTCAAGCTTGGGGATGCCAAGCCACCTCACTCCAACCATCTTGATACCAAGTAAGTAAGCCTAGCTATATGGCTATAAAGAATGCGCTTTACGGGAGGCAACCCGGTTGTTTTTGTTTTGATTTTATTTGTATCCTCTTGCTGTAACAAGAGACTTAGTTTTTAGTTTTGTTTCTGAAATTTTTAATAAAGTGTCAAGTTTTACCCATTTTGGTTTGAAAAAGTTGCTTATTGTATTCGGAGATTTTATTCCAGCACGAGTCTGTGCACGGTATGATTTTTCATTCCTATTCTGTAACTCCGAATGAGCTGAAATTTGAACTGTAGTAGCAACTTTTAATCCTATGTATGAGTGAATTTTTTCGTGATTTTAGGACATATCTAAGTGGGGTAAAAAAATTCATTTTGCTGCTGCTGTTTTTCTGGACAGATTCTGTCCCATTTTGTTTTATGCATTCTTTAAGCTTTTAAGTTGAATCTTTTTGATTGATTTGAGTTTATGAGAAGGAATACAACATTATACACTTTCTAGACATATTTCTTATGTTTGTCTAAGGATTTCGTACAGCAAGCAATTCAATTGTTTTGTGCCTACTAATGTCACCCCACAGAAAAGAAATGGGAGAAACGGTGTTTTGAAGTTTTTTCACAGGGATTAGAGGAGATGCACCAAGAGTTATCCAAGGATGGTGAAGACCATAAGCTTGGGGATGTGAAGACAACCCCACTGGACCAACACACTCTCGGTTTGCACACGTCTAACTTCTGTTTTTCGATCAATGCACTTTATGGCATAAACTTGGAGCGTCTTTTTGTTCTTTTTATTTCGGTTTTGTTTTTATTTTTGAGACCACCACTTTTCATTTATTTTATGAGAGAGCTACTGGAAGTTTAGGTTGAATTAAGTTGGATGCTATTAAGAAGATTGGGAAGAGGATGTTTGAGTTGATTTAAAAAAAATACATATAGTTGCATGCTTCATATGCTTTCTAATAAGTATTGATTTGCAATTGTTTTATCAAGAGCTATTTCTTATTCATGTTTTGATGCTAAATGTTACTTTACTTTGTTTAGCATGGATTGATTAGTTCTATGGACACTTATGCATGCATTTAGACGGTCAACTTTCTCCCTCTTGCTAGCCCAAAAACTCCAACAAGTAAAAAACTTGTTTTCCAACACCTTCAACCAAAGTTTTTCCAGTGAGTCCACCATATCTACCTATTAGCTAAAAATTCTATTCCAAGTATGTTTATCATGTTATATTGTATTATCTATGCTTCCAAATTAAAATGCTTATGTTATTGCTTGTTATGGGAAAAGTTGGTTGAAAAGCTCTCACGAACTTGATGCACACCTTACTTTTATTGCACTTAATAAACTTGAACCATTGTGATTGAAATTATGAAGTTGTGTGCTTGACAAGAGTCTTGGTTGGGAGTTAGCTCATATGTGTTGTCACATGGCAAGCTTTCAACGTGCTCTTTATTATATTAAAGTTGATATCATGTGCTTTTGTTTATGGATGCCTAACATTGTGCGAAATAAATGTGGAAACTTGATGAGTTTAAGGAGTGAGTATAAATGGCTAGAGAGACGCCTGGGCGGCTAACCCAACCCATGCGAGAGCCATGGTAGAAATTTACTTACATAACTATATTGGACCTTCAGTGATGCACCTCACAATAAAAAGCTATGCCAATAAAAAAAGGTGTTGAGGTTGTCCACGTGTTTGTTTTTCTTGTCATTTTGACATGGGCTCGTTTCATGTCTTGGGACAATAGGTTCCCCAGTTGACACTCTTTATGATGCTATTCTTACTTGCCATGACTTTTAAACTTGAACTTGCTTTGTTTTCCGAGTTGAGTAGCCAGTAGGAGAGGTTTTTTGTTTTCAAGGGGCATGAGGCATTCAACCCATACTTTGTCAAGCACATCACTCATATTTGCTTTCACTTTCAACTTAACCATTCAAGATGCTATGATAGGGATAATGAGAACTCCACACCAATGGATACCACATTGCAAACATTAACTTAAGTAGAAGCATTTGGAAGCTAGATGAAACTTATTCATGTTATACCTCTACTTATTTATCTATCTTTTCAAAGTGTCCACCTTTTGTATTCAGATTTCTACAAGAATACTCTATGACCATTATAGGATATCTTTTACTTTTCATTATGCATTCATTTGGTCCATAGTACTCTCTTCTATGTTACACTTTGCGAATTATCATTGAACATCTTTACATTGAATATTTGATATCACTTGATAATCTATCTTGTATATTTCTACTCCTTTTTAAGAATTAATCATTTGACTCTATGTAGCAATAACATCATCTTTGACATCCTTTGATAGTATTAAAATGCAAAGTCCATGTTAGTTTTATCACCTTCATACTCGAGGACGAGCATGGGTTAAGCTTGGGGATGTTGATGCATGTAAAATGCATACATGAACTTTGCATTGTATTACTTATATTTCAATTATGTTTGCATCATATAAGGGTTATATCATTGTTTTATATTGATTTTGGGAATATCTCACAGTTTCCCTATTTTTCTGGAATTAACCCTGGACTTGCAGAAAACCCTATTTTCTATATTTTGATGTTTCAGGGACCCAAACGACGTCCAAATGACCTAATATTTTACGGGGATCAGTTTTTGGAAGGAAGAAGGAGTAGGAGCCAAGGAAGCGCAAAAGTGGAAGTCCGCGTGGGGCACCCCCTTTTCCCCCTCGTGGCTCCGATGCCGTCCGTTTTCGTCTCCGTGGCTTCGTCTTGACCTAAATCCGACTATAAAAATACTCCCCGATGCCTTTCGAAGGCGGGCGCCGCAGAAACACAAAACCACGAAACAGAGACCTGGAGCTACAGATTGGAGGGGAAAACTCCAGCGGGGCGCTGCCGGGGTGGTCTCCATCTTCTTCAACGTCTCCACCATCGTGACCATGATGAAGGGGGAGTAACCCACCCCCTGGACTTTGGGTTTGTGGTGGTAACTTGATCTAATCTCTCTATGTATGATCATTGTTGAAGTCCATATGATGTGCCTGGCATGAGTATGGATCTATCTATGTAATTCCTATGGTGGATATTATGGTATGAGATGATATTTATTATGCATTTACCGTTGTGTTGGAGTTTTTATGGTTTGTCATACTTTGGAGATATTCTATGATGCATGTAATGGTTTGATTTACGCATAATGCCTTGTTTATCCTTGTCATGAGGTGATTGACACCACCAAGTGTAGATAGACGAGAGAGATGTGGTCATGCACACGACATATGAATCATTGTACTAGTGTTTAGAATATTGTCCATTAAGAAGTATGATGTATGTGGGTGATACGTCTCAAACGTATCCATAATTTCTGATGTTCCACGCTTATATTATACCAATTGCTACATGCACTAGTAGGAAAAGGGTTATAGGTGGAACACTTTTTGTGGCGCACCAAAAAGCATGCGCCGCAGAAAACATTTTTGTGGCGCATGGGGTCCCATCCGCCACAGAAATGGGGACGGATGCGCCACAAAAATGTGACTTTCTGTGGCGCATCAGGTCACATGCGCCACAGAAAGTCACATTTCTGTGGCGCACCGGGAGGTGGTGCGCCACAGAATGTTTGAGCGGAACTGAAATTTGAAAAAATGAGAGGCCGGCTACCCCCTTATCCTCTCCCCTTCTCCCCTTCTCCTCTTATTTCCCCCTCCACTTCTCCTCTCCCCTTCTTCCCTTCTCCTCTCCCCTTCCTCCGCTTCTCCTCTCACTTCCTCCTCTCCCCTTCTCCTCTCCGCTTCTCCTCCCTCCTCCTTCTCAATGAACTCTGGCGACCTCCTCTGCCACCAACTCCGGCGAACTCCGGCGACTTCAACCTCCTCCTCCTCCTCCGGCGACCACCTCCACCTCCACCTCCTCCTCCTCCGGCGACCACCACCTCCTCTGGCGACCACCTCCTCCTCCTCCGGTGACAACCTCCTCCTCCTCCACCACCCACCTCCGGTGACCCCCTCCTCCACCCACTTCCGACCAAGCCAACTACGACCACAGGCACCATGGGCTCCGACGAAATTCCGGCAAAAAACAGGCGGCGCCAGATCTAGATCTGGATCTGGCCGGCATTTTTGTTAAAATTCAAAAAAATAATTTTGTGGCGCACCTGTGTGTGGTGCGCCACAGAAATATTTCTGTGGCACATGGTGACGGGTGCGCCACAGAAATCTTGGATTTTCTGTGGCGCACCGGCGGGGTGCGCCACAGAATTATATTTTAGTGGCGAGAATTCTGTGGCGCACCCACCATGCCCAATTGGTGCGCCACAAAATGCCAATTTTGTGCGCCACTAATAAGCCTTTTCCTACTAGTGATGTTCTATTTACACTTTATAGCATTTTTATGCATTTTCTGGGACTAACCTATTAACAAGATGCCATAGTGCCAGTTCCTGTTTTTTGCTGTTTTTCTATTCCAGAAAATTACTTAAGGAAATATTCTCGGAATTGGACGAAACAAAAAGCCAACCTCCTATTTTTTTCGACACGACACGGAGTCCAAAGCAGAGACGGAGGAGGGCGCCGAGACGGCCACACCATGCCGTGGCGCGCCCCCCTGGCCACGCCGCCACATGGTGTGGGCCCCTCGGGCGTCCACCGACCTTGCCCTTTCGCCTATATAAACACCTCCTCGGGAAAACCCTAATACCCGATCCTCCATCCACGAAAAGTTCCAGAGCCGCCGCTGATACGTCTCAAATGTATCCATAATTTCTGTTGTTCCATGCTTATATTATACCAATTGCTACATGTTTTATATACACTTTACATCATTTTTATGCATTTTCTGGGACTAACCTATTAACAAGATGCCACAGTGCCAGTTCCTGTTTTCTGCTGTTTTTTATTTCAGAAAAGTTGTTCTATTCTCGGAATTGGACGAAATAATTTGGAAAGTCCCTATTTTTCCCGACACGATCAAGAAGTCCAAAGGAGAGACAGAGGAGAGCCACGAGGCGCCCACACCTGTTGGTGGCGCGGCTCCCCCTAGGCCGCGCCGCCACGTGGTGTGTGGCCCTCGGGCACCCACCGACGTTGCCCTTTCGCCTATTTATACCTGTTCACGGGAAAACCCTAAGTACCCGATCAAAATTCCACGAAAAGTTCCAGAGCCGCCGCCGTCGTCAACCCTAGTTTGGGAGGGTTCAAAATCTTATCCCGGCACCCTGCCGGAGAGGGGAATCATCACCGGAGGGCTCTACACCACCATGCCTGCCTCCGGTGTGATGCGTGAGTAGTTCATCCTTGGACTACGAGTCCATAGCAGTAGCTAGATGGTTGTCTTCTCCACTTGTGGTATCATGTTTTGATCTTGTGAGCTGCCTATCATGATCAAGATCATATTATTGTAATGCTACATGTTGTGTTTGCTGGGATCCGATGAATATTGAATACTATGTCAAGTTACTTATTTTAATATCATGTGTATGTTATTTATGATCTTACATGCTCTCCGTTACTAGTAGATGCTCTGGCCAAATAGATGCTTGTGACTCCAAGAGGGAGTATTTAAGCTAGATAGTGGGTTCAGTCTCCATTGAATCTGGGGGATTGACAGCAACCTCTAAGGTTGTGGATGTGCTGTTGCCACTAGGAGTAAAACAGCGATGCTTTGTCTAAGGATAATTGTATTGCTTACATTACGCACTTTACTTAATGCAATAAGCTGTTGCTTGCAACTTAATACTGAAAGGGGTGCGGACGCTAACCTGAATGTGGATTTTTAGTCATAGATGCGGTTGGAACGGTCTATGAATCATGTTGTAATGCCCAAGTAAATCTCATAGTAGAAACCATGACTAGTATATGCATTGTTATGCACTTCTTTATTTTGTCAATTGCCCAGCTGTAATTTGTTTACCGCATGTTAGTCATTTATTATGAAGAGACACCACTAGTGAACTGTGGACCCCAGTCCATTCTTTTACATCGATAATGCAACCTACTGCAAACACTGTTTCCTTTTATTCTCTGCAAACAAACATCATTTTCCACACTATAGGTCTAATCCTTTGTTTTCAGCAAGCCGGTGAGATTGACAACCTCACTGTTAAGTTGGGGCAAAGTATTTTGGTTGTGTTGTGTGCAGGTTCCAAGTCAACCCAGCGCTCACCAAGACTTTCTGGCGCCGTTGACACCTTCAGAAGCGTCTTCATCTCCTACTGGTTCGATAACCTCGGTTTCATACTGAGGGAAAACTTGCTGCTACACTCATCGCACCCTTCTCTTGGGGTTTCCCAACTCCACACACCAGTGGGCATCAAGAATTTCAGGTGGCTTTGCCGGGGAGAAGAAGCACCTCTGCAAGGGGAGTCTCTCACTTCCAATCTCTTTACCTTGTTATTGTCTTGCTTAGTTTATTTTTATTATTGTCTTGTTTGCTTTTAATTATCAAAAACTCAAAAAAAAAAAAGTTCATATTTTTAGTTGTTATTTTTGCTACTCTGTTTCTAGTTTATTTTTCATCATGTTACTCCCTAAGTACACTCTAAAATACCTAACAATAGGTAGTGGTTCTATAATTGGAAGAGACAACATTGAAGAATTCTTTAATCATGTTAGTAAGCATAAAGACTTTGAGGATAGATCCTTAGCAGAACTTGCTCCGAGTTATGAAATTGCTGCAGTTTCTTTAGTTCACATGTTAGAGGCTAGGTTTGTTAACCTTTGCCCCATAATGCAGCAAATGTTTCTTAACCTTCATAAAGTTGAGGATATTGAAAAGAAAGATTTTATTCTGGAATCCTTGCTTAAAGAATTTGGTGATGTTGCTTTAGAAGCAAGGAAAGTCTTTGACCGTTTTAATATGGAAGGTTTATGTGTAGATGTTATTAGTACACTTGAAAAGTTGGGGAAAACCAAGACTAAAAATGGGGAGGAAATCAAAATACCAATACCTTCTAAACTCATAGGAATGCATGAAGCTTTGGAAAAGAATTTTGATTGGATTGTTCCTGAAAACCCATTTGATGAGAATAGTGAACCCAAGAATGTAGAGAGAGGTACTTCTGAAACTTATATAGATAAAATACAATGCATTTTTGAAAAATCCCTTGGAAATGATGTTGATGCTTCTTCTCTTGGAAACACTTAATTTTCACTTTCTGTGCCTAGCTGAAAGGCGTTAAAGAAAAGCGCTTATGGGAGACAACACATTGTTTTATTTCTGTAATTTTTCTTTTATTGGAGTCAAGGAGGATGCTTACCTCTCTAACAACTCCTTTGTATCTTTATTTTATTGCATAGTTGTGCCAAGTAAAGTCTCTAATAGAAAGTTGATGCGAGATTTGGATTTCTGCACAGGAACAGATTTTTGCTGTCCACCGTTTAATTCATAATAAATTCCATAAAAATCGAAATGTCCTGAAATTTTTTCTGTGTGATCCTCAGATATGTACGCAACTTTAATTAGTTCTGAGTTTTCTGATCTGAGCAACTTAAGTGCCTCGAAAAAATTCGTCTTTACGGACTGTTCTGTTTTTGACAGATTCTGCCTTTATTTTGCATTCTCTCTTTTACTATGTTTGAGTGGATTTCTTTGCTCCACAAAACATCAGTGGCTGTAGCTAATGTCCAGAGGTGTTTGTGTCCTTACAGAACATGTGAATTTTTGATTATGCACTAACCATTTAATAAGAATTACTTTGAGTTTGGTGTGAAGGAAGTTTTCAAGGATCAAGAGAGGAGAATGATGCAATGTGATCAAGAAGAGTGAAAAGCCTAAGCTTGGGGATGACCCCGTGGGTCACCCAAGCATATTTCAAGAAGACTCAAGCGTCTAATCTTGAGGATGCCCAAGGCATCCCCTTCTTCATCAACAACTTATCAGGTCATCTCTAGTGAAACTATATTTTAATTCTTTCACATCTTATGTGCTTTACTTGGAGCGTCTGTGTGTTTTATTTTTGCGTTGCTATTTTCATTTTCTGAATAAATTGGATCCTAGCATTCTTGTGTGGGAGAGAGACGCGCTCCTCTTTTTCATATGAATACTTGTATTCTTCACTTATATTTATGGCAAAAGCTGAAAGCCGCATCACTTATCATGTTTATATTTATGGCGAAAGCTGAAAGCCGCAGCACTTATTGTTTATATTTATGGCGAAAGCTGAAAGCCGCAGCATTTGTTACTCTCTTGTTTCATTGATAAATTATTTGGAGAGTTTATGTTAAATAAGTTGATTGGTGTTTGGTTGGAAACAGAAAATGCTTCATGTGGTAGATGGTATATTGAAAAGACATACATATTCTTGTAGATCATTGTCTTGGATAATTTGATGCTTGGCAATTGTTTTGAGCTCTCAAGTAGATCATGTTTAAGCTCTTGCATCATGTAGTTAAAACCTATTAGTGAAGAACTACCGTAGAGATTGTTGAAATTTGGTTTGCATGTTTGGTATCTCTAAGGTCTAGATATTTTCTGGTAAAAGTGTTTGAATCAACAAGGAAGACAGTGTGGAGTCTTATAATGCTTGCAATATGTTTTCATGTAAGTCTTGCTGTACCAGTTGTTATCCTGTGTTTGCTTCCAACAACCTTGCTAGCCAAAAACCCTGTACTGAGAGGGAATGCTTCTCGTGCATCCAAAACTTGAGCCAAAACCCATGCCATTTGTGTCCACCATACCTACCTACTATGTGGTATTTCCTGCCATTCCAAGTAAATATTTCATGTGCTACCTTTATTCAAAAGCTATTATCTCTTATTTGTGTTAATGTTTTATAGCTCATGAGGAAGTATGTGGAGTTTTCGATATCAACCTTGTCATTTACTTCTGACAGACTTTCACCAATGGACTAGTGGCACATCCGCTTATCCAATAATTTTGCAAAAAGAGCGGGCAAATGGGGTGCCCAGTCCCAATTAATTACAAATTTAACCGCTTAATTCTCTTCACATTTTTGCCCTGATCCAATCAGCTAAGCAATGATACCAGTGAATAACTGCATGTGTAAACAAAAGAGAACAAGAAGGATGATAACGTCCTTCAATGGGAGCCGCTCTTGAAACTCTGGTTGACAAGGGGGTAGAGTACCCACTACCATTCGTTGACAACAGCAAACACCTCTCAAAAACTTACTTTTATGCTCTCTATATGACTTCAAAAACTTAAAAATAATAAAAAGCTCTAGCACATGATTTATCCCTGCTTCCCTCTGCGAAGGGCCTTTCTTTTAATTTTATGTTGAGTCAGTTTACCTACTTCTTTCTATCTTAGAAGCAAACACTTGTGTCAACTTTGTGTGCAACAATTCTTACATGCTTATTTATTGCAGTTATTATATTTCTTTATGGTGACAATTATCCATGAGATATACATGTTGAAAGTTGAAAGCAATTGTTGAAACTTAAATCTTCCTATGTGTTGCTTCAATGCCTTTTACGTAGAAACTATTGCTTTATGAGTTAACTCTTATGCAAAACTTTTTGATGCTTGTCTTGAAAGTACTATCCATGAAAAGTTTTTGCTTATATGATTCAGTTGTTTACTCTTTATCTATTTGTTAGCAAACTATAGACCATTGCCTTGAGTCACTTCATTCATAACATGAGCCTTACAATACTATTTGATCAAGATTGTGTGGTAGCATGTCACTACAGAAATTATTTTGTTGTTATCGTTTTACCTACTCGAGGACGAGTAGAATTAAGCTTGGGGATGCTTGATACGTCTCAAACGTATCCATAATTTCTGTTGTTCCATGCTTATATTATACCAATTGCTACATGTTTTGTATACACTTATATCATTTTTATGCATTTTCTGGGACTAACCTATTAACAAGATGCCACAGTGCTAGTTCCTGTTTTCTGCTATTTTTTATTTCAGAAAAGTTGTTCTTAAAATATTCTCGGAATTGGACGAAATAAATTGCAAAGTCCCTATTTTTCCCGACACGATCAAGAAGTCCAAAGGAGAGACAGAGGAGAGCCACGAGGCGCCCACACCTGGTGGTGGCGCGGCTCCCCCCTTGGCCGCGCCACCACGTTGTGCGGGGCCCTCGGGCGCCCATCAACGTTGCCCTTTCGCCTATTTATACCTCTTCACGGTAAAACCCTAAGTACCCGATTAAAATTCCACGAAAAGTTCCAGAGCCGCCGCCGTCGTCAACCCTAGTTCAGGAGGGTTCAGAAGCTCTTCCCGGCACCCTGCCGGAGAGGGGAATCATCACCGAAGGGCTCTACACCACCATGCCCGCCTCCGGAGTAATGCGTGAGTAGTTCATCCTTGAACTACGGGTCCATAACAGTAGCTACATGGTTGTCTTCTCCACTTGTGCTATCATGTTTAGATCTTGTGAGCTGCCTATCATGATCAAGATCATATTATTGTAATGCTACATGTTGTGTTTGCTGGGATCCGATGAATATTGAATACTATGTCAAGTTACTTATTTTAATATCATGTGTATGTTATTTATGATCTTGCATGCTCTCCGTTACAAGTAGATGCTCTGGCCAAGTAGATGCTTGTTACTCCAAGAGGGAGTATTTATGCTAGATAGTGGGTTCAGTCTCCATTGAATCTGGGGGAGTGACAGCAACCTCTAAGGTTGTGGATGTGTTGTTGCCACTAGGGGTAAAACAGCGATGCTTTGTCTAAGGATAATTGTATTGCTTACATTACGCACTTTACTTAATGCAATAATCTGTTGCTTGCAACTTAATACTGAAAGGGGTGGGGACGCTAACCGGAAGGTGGATTATTAGTCATAGATCCGGTTGGAACGGTCTTTGAATCATGTTGTAATGCCCAAGTAAATCTCATAGTAGACACCATGACTAGTATATGCATTGTTATGCACTTTTTATTTTGTCAATTGCCCAGCTGTAATTTGTTTACCCGCATGTTAGTCATTTATTATGGAGAGACACCACTAGTGAACTGTGGACCCCGGTCCATTCTTTTACATCGATAATACAACTAACTACAAACACAGTTTCCTTTCATTCTCTGCAAACAAACATCATTTTCCACACTATACGTCTAATCCTTTGTTTTCAGCAAGCCGGTGAGATTGACAACCTCACTGTTAAGTTGGGGCAAAGTATTTTGGTTGTGTTGTGTGCAGGTTCCAAGTCAACCCAGCGCTCACCAAGACTTTCTGGCGCCGTTGACACCTTCAGAAGCGTCTGCATCTCCTACTGGTTCGATAACCTCGGTTTCATACTGAGGGAAAACTTGCTGCTACACTCATCGCACCTTCCTCTTGGGGTTTCCCAACTCCACACACCAGTGGGCATCAGCCGCCGTCGTCAACCCTAGTTCGGGAGGGTTCAGAAGCTCATCCCGACACCCTGCCAGAGAGTGGAATCATCACTGGAGGGCTCTACACCACCATGCCCGCCTCCGGTGTGATGCGTGAGTAGTTCATCCTTGGACTATGAGTCCATAGCAGTAGCTAGTAGGTTGTCTTCTCCTCTTGTGCTATCATGTTTAGATCTTGTGAGCTGCCTATCATGATCAAGATCATATTATTGTAATGCTACATGTTGTGTTTGCTGGGATCCGATGAATATTGAGTACTTTGTCAAGCAGTTTATTAAACTATCATGTGTATGTTATTTATGATCTTGCATGCTCTCCGTTACTAGTAGAGGCTCTGGCCAAGTTGATGCTTGTAACTCCAAGAGGGAGTATTTATGCTAGATAGTGGGTTCAGTCTCCATTTAATCTGGGGGAGTGACAGCAACCTCTAAGGTTGTGGATGTGCTGTTGCCACTAGGGGTAAAACAGCGATGCTTCGTCTAAGGATAATTGTATTGCTTACATTATGCACTTTACTTAATGCAATAATCTGTTGCTTGCAACTTAATACTGAAAGGGGTGCGGACGTTAACCTGAAGGTGGATTATTAGTCATAGATGCGGTTGGAACGGTCTATGAATCATGTTGTAATGCCCAAATAAATCTCATAGTAGCCATCATGACTTGTACATGCATTGTTATGCACTTCTCTATTTTGTCAATTGCCCAGCTGTAATTTGTTTACCCACATGTTAGTAATTTATTATGGAGAGACACCACTAGTGAACTGTGGACCCCGGTCCATTCTTTTACACTGATAATACAACCTACTGCAAACACTATTTCCTTTCATTCTCTGCAAACAAACATCATTTTCCACACTATACGTCTGATATCCCACAAGTATAGGGGATCGTGTGTAGACTTTTCGATAAGTAAGAGTGTCGAACCCAACGAGGAGCTAAAGGTAAGATAAATGTTCTCTCAAGTTCTATCAACCACTGATACAACTCTACGCACACTAAACGTTTGCATTATCTAGGAAATAAAACTGGAGCAATAATACGGGTATGAGAGATAGCTTTGCAAGATAATAAATATAAGAAAGTAAATGTTAGTGCTGCAGCAGTAAAATATACTAAGTAACCATAAACTAACAGTACCATGAGTGTGGAAAAGTGGTGGTAATTGTGGTGGCTTTGTCCAAGATTAATTAGTCAAGATATCGGGTTCATTGTCTTCGATGCAGATTTCTATGTGGGAGAGGCTAAATATACATGCACTCCGCTACTTGGGATTACAAGTACTATATGATTGGATTATTAGCAAACATCTGTAAATACTAACAATGCATTAAGGTTTCCCCAACCATAGCCTTAAGTTCATCGTCCTCTTACTCCCATACGTGCAACTAACCGGTTCGAGTTCTCAGGTTTCTGTCACTCCGGCAGAACTACCCCCCTTCCTTTGCACATACTACTAACCCTAGGGTGTTGATCCATGCGCGCACAAATATAATGGACACCAAAGGACAGTACCATATCAACACACAACTCTAATGAACCTCATGCATTCAACAAAGCAATCAAAAGACAAATAAACTACGAAAACATGACATAGATCATAGGATAAATATTATAGCATCAAACTCCATGTTTACATAGGACGGTACAGAGATTTGTGGGAGGATGAACCACTGAATACAAGGAGGAATTGGCGGTGGAGATGGCGGTGAAGACGGCGGAGAGGGCAGCGAGAGGCGCAGGGCGGCGGCAGCGCCGGCGGTGGCGCGGGGGGCTCCTCCCCCGCCGCCGGCAACAAGGGGGAACGCCGCCCCTTAGCCCCCTTCCATCATGGCTTCTTGGGATCCCTCCCCCATGGAGATGGGATCCATGGGAGAGGCAAAAACGTGGCTTTTGGTGGCTGAAATTCGTGGGTGGAGGAGGCTCCCACGACCTAGGGTTTCCCTCTTTATGTAGACTCTCGGATTTCCGCCAGCCCCTCTTGGGCTCCATGAAAACGGGCATATCTGGAGCATGCGGACTCGGATTGGACCGAATTTTTAGTCCAGATTTATTAGCATAAAATTGCCTACAATTTCGGCTTCTACGTCACCTTCATTTGACGTCGTCTTCAGGCCCAAACGTGACAATCTTCGAAAATAGTTTTCAGACAGATTTCTGGAAAGTCCCAATTCGACTCCAACAAGGTTTCCTTTTGTATTCTTGATAATTCCTACACATCAAAGTAAAACAAGAACATTGTGCAGTTTTGCAACTATTAATAGGTTAGTCCAAATAAATCATAAACTTAATATAAAAACAAGTGCCAAAGGCATAATATTAACATGAAACAATCAAAAATTATAGATAGGTTTTGGACGTATCAACATCCCCAAGCTTAATTCCTGCTCGTCCTCGAGTAGGTAAATGATAACAAAATAATTTTTGATTGTAAATGCTATGATCAGGTCTTTAACCATTGCATGATGTATGGATAGTAAAACTTAGCAATCATGTTACCAAATAAAAAGTATCAAACAACCAAGAGCTCATAACATGAAATTTATAAACATCAACAAGATTGTAATGATCATAATAAAGCATGGTAGAATGGTATCTCGCTTGCCTGAATTTGTACAGCAAAACATAAATGCTCGGGCACCTCTAAAGTTTAAATGAAGACTAAATATAAAGATATCAAAGATAAGAGCATCAAAGTTATACCACAATCAACCGTATTCTGGGACAAGTACATTACACTAAGAATGATAATTATGCTCTCGAAGAAGTGCTCAAAGAAAGGATGGAGACTCAACATAAAAGTATAGGATTTGCCCTTCGCCAAGGGAAGCAGGGATTAACATGTGCTAGAGCTTTCTATTTTTAAAACAGGAGTAAAATTGGGTTTGAGTGGTGGTTGTTCTGTCAACGAATGGCAATAGAGTTCCTGTTATCTTCCATACTAAACAAGTTGAGAGCGGTTCCGATTTATTCAGATTAGGCATTTATAGCATGCACTTTTATATATAGCTTGACACTCCTCCCAACCTTTGCTTATCACAAACCATGGCTAACCGAATCCTCGGGTGCCTGCCAACAATCACATACCATGGAGGAGTGTCTATTTTACTTTCTTTACTTTTTTGAATATTATAGTGGTCTAACCAGCTCTTTGCAAGATTAATGACAAGCAGATGAAGCATGCAAGTCGAGGGTTACTTAATTAGTATGGAAGATAACAAGCCCAACTACTACTTCCTCATGAGCTAAAACAGTGTCACAAAATGAGAAGTATTTTGAAGGTTTTAAAGGTAGCACATGAAAATTTACTTGGAATGGTTTGAAATACCATGCATAGGAATTTATAGTGGACACTTTGGAATAACTTGGTTTTCAGGGATTTGGAAGCATGAGCAGCATTCCCGCTCAATACAAATGAAGGCTAGCAATAGACTGGGAAGCGACAACTAAGAGAGCAATAACCATCATAATCATACTTGCGACAAAATAAAATTAACAGTGGCATAAAAGTGATACTAGAACTCTGAGGCAAAATAAATCATCGAGGTTTTGATTGACTTTTGTTTGAGTCATAAACATGTGTAAGCATGTGCCAAGTCGATTTAAGTAAATCATTCAGAGGAGGATACCACAATGCTATACCATCTTATGAACAGACAATGCATGTTAAGATAAAAATGACATAATATACACTATTAGCTAGTTGAAACCAACCATAAGAAAACATAAACTACTAAACAATATCATTTACACATCATTTTTAAGTTTACTAAACTTTGAACCACCTCTCCAAACAGGAGATAAATAAAAGATATGACGATCAACTTATTAATGTAACTGGTGTTTGATGCTAAGACAAATAAATAATAAGATACAGACGCTTCAAGTTTATTCAAGTTTTTATGTTGCTCGAAAAACAAAGTATAAAGGTTTGCAAAACGAGAGGTTGTTGATGAAGAGGGATGTGGAGACATCCCCAAGCTTATGACTTTGGCCATTCTTCAATATTTCTCTGTTTGGTGTTCCTTCATTCTCTGTGAAAAAACTTCAACACAAAAACTATCCCATTCTTTTCTGCGGTTAGACATTAGTGCGATAGATAATATTTCCAAAGTGCTGCTATTAAACCAAATCAAATTTTGTTTTAGAGTTACAGAAAGGTTGCTTGAGTGGCCAACTTCTAAATAAAAGGAAAGACCCAAAAAGAATCAAATGAAAACGCAAAGAGGCCACTCTTGCAACAAAAATCAGAATCTGTCCAGAAAAACAGCAGCTGGAAAACGTAATTTTTAGGTGCACTTAAACATGTCAGAAATTTTTGCCAATTTTTGTGCGTGCAGAGGATTTGGTGATACGTAATCTATCTAAATTTCGTGGCTTTTCGAGTTTCCAGTAATATATGAAAAATCGCGCAGCGGCAGTAGATGCTGAAAACAGAAAAGCCATTTTTTTTTACATATGTATCAACTAAGCCAAATGGGTAAAACTTGGTACTTTATTTTTGATAAACTAAGAGACCAGAGGCTAAACAAGATCTAAACATGCTAGCTACAGCAAGGAAACCTCTAAATAAAAATCAAAAGTAAAAACCAAATAAAATCAAAATAGAGAACCAAACAAAGAAGCAAAACAAAAGAAAATATTTTTGTTGTTTTCAATTTATAAGTGAAAATAAAGAAGCAATAAAACGAAATAAAGAGCCTAATAAACTAAAGAAGATAAAACCAAGACATATAAAAGCAAATATAATACAAGTTAACACAATACATATCATGTGGATGGGTAATATAGAGTATGAAGGAGACAACCTCATGTTAGTTGATGAATAGGGGGATGACTCGAGCATCCCCAAGCTTAGATGATTGTATCTTCTTGAATATGTTCTTGGGATGCACCTACACATCCCCAAGCTTGAGCTCTTGCGTCTTCTTGTTCATCTCATATCACCATATTGATTAGAACTTATAAGCTACATCCACAAAAAACTTCACAAAACTCATTAATAGGGTTAGTACTCATTAAATAAAATCCACTCATGTTCAAGTATTGTCAAATCTCATAATATTTATTAAACATTAGCCACTGTAATACCAAGGTTTCTTATTATTTCCGTTGTCCGTCGAAAAACTAAGGAAACTTTTGAACCCTAAGTACAATATTTAAATAAACAGAATTGAAATCTGCCAAAACTGAACAGTCTGTAAAGATGACACTCAACGAGATAGTTAGGTAGCTCAAATCGAAAAACTCAAAACTAATGAAAGACAGATCATAATCTCAGGTTTATGCACAAAAAGTTTCAGATCAAAATACTAATCAGAGATTTATCACGAGTTTTTACAGTGAAGCACATGAAATCTGTCTAAGCAGAATCAGTCAGTAAAGATCGAATTATTAGACCTATCTACGTACCTCAAATCAGAAAAGTCAAAACTAATGAAAGTAAGGTAATAAGCAGTACTTTGCACTCAAGAAATTTCAGATCAATATTACGTTCTGGTGATTTTAAACATTTTATACGGTGAAGCACAGAAAATCTGTTTCTGGACAGCAAAGCAAAACTATCCACTTCCAAGTAACTAGAAGCTACAATTATCACTTTACTTTTATGGTACAGAGGAATATGTACAATATATACAATATTTACATGTTTTTGGTTGAAAAGCTTCCATGGAAAAATTTGTTTTGGTTTCATAGGCATGAACACAAGTGTTCAAGGTCGACCCCCATTTAACCATTACTCGTCTTTCCAATCACTTTTGTTTTTGAAAACGTTTTTAGATAACAAGTACAACTAATTTTTTTTGTAATTTGCATTCCCTATCCAGTAAGATAAAGAACAACTTAATACTGAAAATAAAAACTACTTAGAGATAAAGCAAACAAGTGCACACAAGAATATTCACCCACACGCTATTGCTCCCCGGCAACGGCGCCAGAAAAGGTCTTGATATCCCACAAGTATAGGGGATCGTGTGTAGACTTTTTGATAAGTAAGAGTGTCAAACCCAACGAGGAGCTAAAGGTAGGATAAATGTTCTCTCAAGTTCTATCGACCACTGATACAACTCTACGCACACTAAACGTTTGCATTATCTAGGAAATAAAACTAGAGCAATAATACGGGTATGAGAGATAGCTTTGCAAGATAATAAATACAAGAAAGTAAATGTTAGTGCTGCAGCAATAAAATATACTAAGTAATCTTAAACTAACAGTACCATGAGTGTGGAAAAGTGGAGGTAATTGTGGTGGCTTTGTCCAAGATTAATTAGTGAAGATATCGGGTTCATTGTCTTCGATGCAGATTTCTATGTGGGAAAGGCTAAATATACATGACTCCGCTACATGCGATTACAAGTACTATATGATTGGATTGTTAGCAAACATCCGTAAATACTAACAATGCATTAAGGTTTCCCCAACCATAGCCTTAAGTTCATCGTCCTCTTACTCCCTTATGCATACGTGCAACTAACCGGTTCGAGTTCTCAGGTTTCTGTCACTCCGGCAGAACTACCCCCCTTCCTTTGCACATACTTCCAACCCTAGGGTGTTGATCCATGCGCGCACAAATATAATGGGCACCAAAGGACAGTACCATATCAACACACAACTCTAATGAACCTCATGCATTCAACAAAGCAATCAAAAGACAAATAAACTAAGGAAACATGACATAGATCATAGGATAAATATTATAGCATCAAACTCGATGTTTACATAGGACGGTACAGAGATTTGTGGGAGGATGAACCACTGAATACAAGGAGGAATTGGCGGTGGGATGGCGGGGAAGACGGCGGAGAGGGCAGCGAGAGGCGCAGGGCGGCGGTGGCGCCGGTGGTGGCGCGGGGAGCTCCTCCCCCGCCACCGGTAACAAGGTGGAACGCCGCCCCTTAGCCCCCTTCCTTCATGGCTTCTTGGGAGCCCTCCCCCATGGAGATGGGATCCATGGGGGAGGCAAAAACGTGGCTTTTGGTGGCTGAAATTCGTGGGTGGAGGAGGCTCCCACGACCTAGGGTTTCCCTCTTTATATAGACTCTCGGATTTCCGCCAGCTCCTCTTGGGCTCCACGAAAACGGGCATATCTGGAGCATCCGGACTTGGATTGGGCCGAATTTAAAGTCCATATTTATTAGCATAAAATTGCCTACAATTTCGGCTTCTACGTCACCTTCATTTGACGTCGTCTTCAGGCCCAAACGTGACAATCTTCGAAAATAGTTTTCAGACAGATTTCTGGAAAGTCCCAATTCGACTCCAACAAGGTTTCCTTTTGTATTCTTGATAATTTCTACACATCAAAGTGTAAAACAAGAACATTGTGCAATTTTGCAACTATTAGTAGGTTAGTCCAAATAAATCATAAACTTAATATAAAAACAAGTGCCAAAGGCATAATATTAACATGAAACAATCAAAAATTATAGATATGTTTTGGACGTACCAACGTCTAATCCTTTGTTTTCAGCAAGACGGTGAGATTGACTACCTCACTGTTAAGTTGGGGCAAAGTATTTTGGTTGTGTTGTGTGCAGGTTCCAAGTCAACCGTCAGGACCATCCCTGCAACAGCGTATTTTCTGGCACTGTTGACACCTTCAGAAGTGTCTTCATCTCCTACTGGTTCGATAACCTCGGTTTCTTACTGAGGGAAAACTTGCTGCTACACTCATCATACCTTCCTCTTGGGGTCTCCCAACTCCGCACCCGTGTAGAATATCAAGACATTTTCTAGCGCCGTTGCTGGGGAGGTCAAGCCTTCTGCAAGGGGAGTCTCTCACTTCCAATCTCTTTACTTTGTTATTGTCTTTGCTTTGTTTATTTTTATTTTTGTCTTGTTTGCTTCTTTTTATCAAAAACACAAAAAAATTAGTTACTTGCATCTAGTTTATTTTTAGTCTATTATCATGTCTAGTCCTATTCCTGTTACTATGTCACCTGAGGAATTGATCTTCACTTTTAAACAAGGGAGTGAGGAGAATTTTAAAGAAGCTTGGTCTAGAATTTTTGATTCTTATGGTAAAACTGAGCCTAAAATGACTTTAAGCCTGCTTCTTAGTAACTTTTACTTTGGACTTGTTCTTTGTTATAGATATGCTTTGGATGCTGTAGTAGGGGGAGATTTCCTTCACTGTGATGGGATCAAGCTTTTAATGCCATAAAAAAGTTGATTGCATCTTCTAGCTCAGCTGATAAATTTGATTCGTCCCTTGTGAGCATTCATGCTAGATTAAACAATCTTGAGACAAATATATCTTGTTTAAAAGAAGGTTATAATCAGATTCGTGAATATTATGATGATGTTCCAGTAAATTTTGAACCTTCAATGTGGATCCTGTGGGGACCCCGGACTAGCTGTCCGAAGTACCCTTGTGCCTACAACATCAGCGATCCCGTGATCAGTCTGTCGCTGAGCACAATCAAACTGGTATCAAAAGAACATCCATAAATACCGAAGGAAATTACTTACTTGGTTGAAGCCATAAGCTTCAACAGGTACTTGCAGCAGAAATCACCAAACAACGTGGAGCCCAAGTAATATGCCACAACCCCACAGGCAACTGACTGGGAAGCGCCCTAGTTCGCATTGACGTCATTTAAAACTTCTCCTTCGAACTGCTCCTCTTCAGAATCTGGCTAAGACAATAGCCAGGGACGAAACCAATATGAGTACATTTGAATGTACTCGCAAACTACCCCCGAAATGAGCATGCAATAGCATCATTTTTATTATAATAAAAACCTTTATTTTGAGAAGACATCTCTATATCTTTGTTAAAAAAAGGAAAGAAGGCTTTTAGAACTTTTTCCCATAAATCTATCTTTGTAAGAATTTTCTTTTAAAACTTTTTCCCGAAAATACATCTTTGTTGAAAAAGGTAAGAGGTCTCTTTAATAAACATTTTCCCGGAAAACCACCATTTGTTTAATTCTCCAAAACTCCTCCTTTTCCGACCAAAACCATTCCTGGTCAAATCATTTTTCCAACAACCTTTTACCAACCCTTTTGTATAGTTGCATAAAACATTTTCCACTTTCAAGACACAAAACTTTGCACTTCTCGATCACAGCCCCTCAGGGTACTCTTCTTTTCCAGTAACCTCATACCGACTCATCGGTATAGTTGCACATAAACAACATCTCCATTTTCCTTTCAAATCTTAAAACATTTCCAAAACTTGCACAAGGTCAAAGGACAGCCTCCCAACTGTCCATATCCGAGGACTCGGCTATTCGAATAGTTTTACCCTCTGCAGAGGTAGCACGCTTTTAACCCACATCCATCCGCTAGCTCATCGTGTCAGCCACGTCCCGCCATACAAGGTGTATGCGAAGATGAGCCACCGACCATAGCCTCTCCTTTGCTCATGCTAGTATAGGATCCTACCCATATGATAATTCCCATCGACACTCAGTCCGGTCCCCGTCGGCAACCCCAAGTGTGAGGACTCATATGTTTTTCCCGGCGACCACATTTATGAAGTCTTCAATCCTCCTCCTTATCTTTCCATAGAGTTTGAGCGAGGATCCAGGTCAGGGGAGTTCACAAACCATCCCCTCACGCATAACGGAGTCATCTCCGTCGATGAGGTATCCCATACTAATAAGAGCAAATTATATGACTAAGCCCCGTTCCCATATGGGGGTAAACGTGGTCGCACAGATTATTGGCTGGTCGTCATAGTACAAAGACACAATGTGCATTTTTCATAAACACCTCCATTCTCCAGTTCTCCACTTCCATACTGACATCTCGGTATTCCATATCCACACAAGTAATTTCAAAGGAGTTTTGAGTAAACAATATTTTTCCCATCCTATAGTTTGATATACTCTATCTTATATATCTACATTGGTGGCAAAATAGTTTCCATATACCTTTTTGGAAAAGGTTTTATAAATCTTTGCTTTAAAAGTAAAACATTTGATCAAAGTAGATGCATATATATATGTAGGTGCAAGCTCAGAGAGTAGATTGCCTGATTTCAGCATGATGTTCCTGGACTTCTCCTCATTGATCAAAGAATTAAACTCTCGTCCTTCTTCGATAAATCCTCTCCAAATACCACTCTGGTAGCGTTTATATCTAGCGTCGCAAACATGAAAATAAAACAACACACAATAAGCAAACCATACCACAAGTGGTATACAAACAAGTAATCAAACTACAAACATAGTACTAATTTAATCAAGCAGCAAACCAAGGTCTATATTTACAAGGGCATTATACTCACAGGAGTATAACACCAAACACATGCTAAAAACATAGAGCACCAAGACATCCTCAATTAGAGGTAATTAACAACCACTTTTCTTTAATCAGGAAATACTTCAGACAAAAGTTGAACTACCAATTAATCTTGGTAAGTCAAAATATCTCACCAAGTTAAGGTGGCGACATTACAAGATACCTAAGCTAGTACCCAACTTAAGACAACCAAGTTCATCAAGCGAGGTAAACATTTTACTCATACCCACATGTCTAACAAATACCACTAACAGTACTAACATATTATAACTGCTAAACAATAGTATCATGCAAGCAATAGTATCACAACAACCATTAACCAGCAAGGCATACATATTAATTACCCACAATATTCTCACATCAAAATCAACAAGCTTAACAAATTCCTAATTACTAGGAGAAAAGCTATATAGGGAATAAAACTCTAACAAACACATGACTCACAAATAGCTCTTCTAACATGCTAGTACAAACAAGGAAACATGTCATAACAGTGGATTACCACCACACACATGCTAGGAAACACATTTGTAATAATAAAGTTATAACACAACAACTAATAAAGTCCTAATAAAAATAGGCAGAAAATGCCTAAACCTTATAATTAGCACCACAGTCAATCAGTGACTCCTAAATTCAAACCAAGCTAGGGATATGTTCTCCTAAACATATAGAAGACAACCCAATTGGATTTACTCCAAAATTCATTTCACAAAAATCTACAAAAATCACCAAAGTGCTACTGGTGTGTTTACAAGATTGAATAGAACTTTGGTTTTAGGTTTCATTTGCATACAAGACCAACAGATCTGGAAAGGTATCACTTCAGGATTTCCAGGGAATTTTAGTTTGCAATAATTGGAGTTATAAAACTCTAGATATTAAATATTTAGTGAAAAAGATACTTTTTACAAGTTTTAATCTAGACAACAATTAAAAATATATTTTAGCAAGCAACCAGTTCTACCTGATTAAGAAAACACATAGGAACTCTACAAAATTGGAACCACTCAAATATCTATCACAGATCTATCACATTTGAATTAAAGCTACACTGCAAAAACCACAGGAAACTAAAACAGGAAAATAGATCTATTCAGAAAAACATGAATGGGCCGAATCCAGCCCAGATCTGGCCGAGTAGCGCAGATCGTGGCCCAGCCAACGGCCCATGTGCGAAACGAATCGGTACGGGCTTCTTCTTCTTCCTCGTCAACGTGCACGGAGGTGAGGCGAGCTGGAGCTCCGGCGAGGACGGCGCGGCGACTCCAGTGATCCTAAAACGAAAAGGCGAGGTTCATGAGAAAGAGCGCGACGAGGGGAGCACATAGACATGAAAATGGCGGAGGGAGATGGACGAGGTTGCTCGCGAGCTTCCCGGCAATGCGGCGGTCGGAGAGGAAAAGGATGATTACGGCGGCGACGATCCTGGGCTCAAATCTTCGATTCCTCGCACGGAGAGGGAGAGGACGACGCGTAGATGCCGATGGTGGTCTTCGATCTGTGTGGGGCGGCTTGAATCGCCGGCGAGGCGCGACGGCGAGCTTCGGCTGGGGGTTCGTGTCGAGGAAGAAAAAGAGAGAGAGAGGGAGCGGCAGAGAGGGAGCAGGAGGGGGAGTGAGAGATGGAGAGCGGAGGAGCGCCTGGGGGGCCTCCTTATCTCCTTCGCGCGGCAGAGGAGCGAGAGGGGGGGTCCGGGTGGCGAGCGCGGAGCGGCGACCATGGCACTGGCGCCCTGCCACGCCACTGTGGCGACAGGAAAGAGATGATCATTTTGCAAATAACCCCCTGCTGGCTTTTTCTTCTATTTCTTTTATTTCCAGCAACTTCTAGGGATTTAATTGAGGTAGTAAAACATTTTATAAAAATTTGAAAATATTCATGTAGCCTCCCCAATACATGTAGAAGCTACACAAAAATTGGTGTTGCAAAATAAAATATTTTGAACAACTTTTGTTCCTAGAGTTTTAAATAAGTTATTTTTGGATAAAACCAATTTGACAAATTGAATATTTTTGTGTAATTGGAGATTAGATATTTTGAGGAGGGAGTAATATGATAATGAGATGGTTATCATCTCATTCCTGGATTTTATAAGTTAAAATGATTGTTATATCAAAATGGAGAAATAGGTAGAGAGGGAAAATAAGATCTTTTCTTTTAATCAAGATTTTGTTTTGAGAGAGAGAGTAATCATAGGGGGCTTGTTTTGGTTTTCAAGTCACATTCCAAATTTGTGACCAGTGGGTTTTATTTTAGTGTGAGGCACAGCTGAGGAATTATCCTCACAAGCAACAGACACAACAAGATCATCATCACAACCAAGTCCACACAAGGTCAAACACAGCAGTGGGAAGTAAAACACAATCATCAGTGAAACATTTCAAAAAGTTTTTGTTGGTTCTGAATTTTGGGTCTTGTGAAACTAAGTTTTTCTTAGTTTCTAAATTTGCGATGTGACAGATCCCTACAGTAAAGGTTGCTATTTGTGGTGAAACTTTTCATGCTCGTTGTGATATTATGTCTGAATTTTGTCTTATGCCTAAAGATATTTATGAATCTTTAAAACTTTGGGGACTTTCTGAATGTGGAGAAGGAATAACTCTTACTAATAATGCCATTATAGTACCCATTGGGGTAGCTGAAGGAGTGTTTACAACATTCCTAGGGAGAATGGTATCCACTGATTATCTTGTTATTGAATGTGTAGGAACAGGACAAATTACACTTGGAAGATCTCTGCTAAAACTCTTGGGAGCAACGATAGATGTGGGAAAAGGCACTTTGAATTTCACCGCCTCGCCAGGATACGGTCATGTATTCCCTAAAAACAAGAGTAAGAATAAGAGTAACAGAAATAGACGTAAGGCTCATGGTAATAATTTTGATGCTTCTTCTCTTGAAAACACTAGCTTTTCACTTTTTGCGCCTAGCTGAAAGGCGTTAAAGAAAAGCGCCTATGGGAGACAACCCAATGTTTTATTTCTGTAATTTTTCTTTTATTTGAGTCAAGGAGCTTGCTTACTTCTGTAACAACTCCTTTGTATCTTTATTTTATTGCATCGTTGTGCCAAGTAAAGTCTCTGATAGAAAGTTGATGCTAGATTTGGATTTCTGCACAGGAACAGACTTTTTGCTGTCCACCTTTTAATTCATAATAAATTCCAGAAAAATTGAAACGTCCTGAAATTTTTTGAGCGTGATCCTCAGATATGTATGCAACTTTCATTAGTTTTGAGTTTTCTGATCTGAGCAACTTAAGTGCCTCGAAAAAATTCGTCTTTAAGGACTGTTCTGTTTTTGACAGATTCTGTCTTTTATTTCGCATTCTCTCTTTTACTGTGTTCGAGTGGGTTTCTTTGCTCCACAAAACATCAGTGGCTGTAGCTAAAGTCCAGAAGTGTTGGTGATGATTGTGTCCTTACAGAACATGTGAATTTTTGAGTATGCACTAACCCTTTAATAAGAATTGCTCTAAGTTTGGTGTGAAGGAAATTTTCAAGGATCAAGAGAGGAGAATGATGTAATGTGATCAAGAAGAGTGAAAAGCCTAAGCTTGGGGATGCCCCCGTGGGTCACCCAAGCATATTTTAAGAAGACTCAAGCATCTAAGCTTGAGGATGCCTTCGGCATCCCCTTCTTCATCAACAACTTATCAGGTCATCTCTAGTGAAACTATATTTTAATTCTTTCACATCTTATGTGCTTTACTTGGAGCGTCTGTGTGCTTTTATTTTTGCTTTGTTATTTTCATTTTCTGAATAAATTGGATCCTAGCACTCTTGTGTGGGAGAGAGACACGCTCCACTTTTTCTTATGAATACTCGTATTTTTCACTTATATTTGTTGAGTATTCTTGTCTAGCTACTGCAGCTTTTAGCTCCTTTTTTTCATGCATCTCTTGTTCAGAGCTGTTAGTTCTTGTAGAGAAGTACTCTCTTGTTTCATTGTTAAATTATTTAGAGAGTTTGTGTTGAAATAAGTTGATTGGTGTTTGGTTGGAAACAGAAAATACTACATGTGGAAGATGGTATATTTAAAAAGACATACATATTCTTGTAGATCATTGTCTTGGATAATTTGATGCTTGGTAATTGTTTTGAGCTCTCAAGTAGATCATGTTTAAGCTCTTGCATCATGTAGATAAAAGCTTATTAGTGAGGAACTACCGTAGAGCTTGTTGAAATTTGGTTTGCATGTTTGGTATCTCTAAGGTCTAGATATTTTCTGGTAAAATGTTTGAGTAACAAGGAAGACAGTGTGGAGCCTTATAATGCTTGCAATATGTTTTCATGTAAGTCTTGATGTCCCAGTTTATACTTGTGTTTGCTTCAAACAACCTTGCTAGCCTAAAACTCTGTACTGAGAGGGAATGCTTCTTGTGCATCCAAACCTTGAGCCAAAAACCATGCCATTTGTGTCCACCATAACTACCTATTATGTGGTATTTTCTGTCATTCCAAGTAAATACTTCGTGTGCTACCTTTATTCAAAAGCTATTATCTCTTATTTGTGTTAATGTTTTATAGCTCATGAGGAAGTTATGTGGAGTTTCCGCTATCACCTTGTCATTTACTTTTAACAGACTTTCACCAATGGACTACTGGCATATACATCCGCTTATCCAATAATTTTGCAAAAAGAGCTGGCAAATGGGATGCCCAGTCCCAGTTAATTACAACTTTAACCGCTCAATTATCTTCACATTTTTGCCCTGATCCAATCAGACAAGCAATGATACCATGAATAACTGCTTGTGTAAACAAAAGAGAACAAGAGGGATGATAACGTCCTTCATGTGAGCCGCTCTTGAAAGTCTGTTTGACAAGGGGGGTAGAGTGCCCACTACCATTCATTGACAACAACAAACACCTCTCAAAAACTTACTTTTATGCTCTCTATATGATTTCAGAAACTTAAAAAGCTCTAGCACATGATTTATCCCTGCTTCCCTCTGCGAAGGGCCTTTCTTTTACTTTATGTTGAGTCAGTATACCTACTTCCTTCTATCTCAGAAGCAAACACTTGTGTCAACTTTGTGTGCAACAATTTTTATATGCTTGCTTATTGCACTTATTATGTTTCTTTGTCTTGACAATTATCCATGAGATATACATGTTGAAAGTTGAAAGCAATTGCTGAAACTTAAATCTTCCTATGTGTTGCTTCAATGCCTTTTACTTAGAATCTATTGCTTTATGAGTTAACTCTTATGCACAACTTTTTGATGCTTGTCTTGAAAGTACTATTCATGAAAAGTTTTTGCTTATATGATTCAGTTGTTTACTCTTTATCTATCTGTTAGCAAACTATAGACCATTGCCTTAAGTCACTTCATTCATAACATGAGCCTTGCAATACTATTTGATCAAGATTGTGTGGTAGCATGTCACCTCAGAAATTATTTTGTTCTTATCGTTTTACCTACTCGAAGACGAGTAGAACTAAGCTTGGGGATGCTTGATACGTCTCAAACGTATCCATAATTTCTGATGTTCCATCTTATATTATACCAATTGCTACATGTTTTATTTACACTTTATAGCATTTTTATGCATTTTCTAGGACTAACCTATTAACAAGATGCCACAGTGCCAGTTCCTGTTTTCTGCTATTTTTCAATTCCAGGAAATTACTTAAGGAAATATTCTCGGAATTGGACGAAACAAAAAGCCAACCTCCTATTTTTCCCGACACGACACGGAGTCCAAAGCAGAGACGGAGAGGGCGCCGAGGCGGCCACGCCATGCCGTGGCGCGCCCCCCTGGCCACGCCGCCACGTGGTGTGTGCCCCTCGGGCGTCCACCGACCTTGCCCTTTCGCCTATATAAACACCTCCTCGGGAAAACCCTAAATACCCGAGCCTCCATCCACGAAAAGTTCCAGAGCCGCCGCCGTCGTCAACCCTAGTTCGGGAGGGTTCAGAAGCTCTTCCCGGCACCCTGCCGGAGAGGGGAATCATCACCGAAGGGCTCTACACCACCATGCCCGCCTCCGGTGTGATGCGTGAGTAGTTCATCCTTGGACTATGGGTCCATAGCAGTAGCTAGTTGGTTGTCTTCTCCTCTTGTGCTATCATGTTTAGATCTTGTGAGCTGCCTATCATGATCAAGATCATATTATTGTAATGCTACATGTTGTGTTTGCTGGGATCCGATGAATATTGAGTACTTTGTCAAGCTGTTTATTAAACTATCATGTGTATGTTATTTATGATCTTGCATGCTCTCCGTTACTAGTAAAGGCTCTGACTAAGTTGATGCTTGTAACTCCAAGAGGGAGTATTTATGCTAGATAGTGAGTTCATTCTCCATTTAATCTGGGGGAGTGACAGCAACCTCTAAGGTTGTGGATGTGCTGTTGCCACTAGGGGTAAAACAGCGATGCTTTGTCTAAGGATAATTGTATTGCTTACATTATGCACTTTACTTAATGCAATAACCTGTTGCTTGCAACTTAATACTGAAAGGGGTGCGGACGCTAACCTGAAGGTGGATTATTAGTCATAGATGCGGTTGGAACGGTCTATGAATCATGTTGTAATGCCCAAACAAATCTCATAGTAGCCATCATGACTTGTACATGCATTGTTATGTACTTCTCTATTTTGTCAATTGCCCAGCTGTAATTTGTTTACCCACATGTTAGTAATTTATTATGGAGAGACACCACTAGTGAACTGTGGAGCCCGGTCCATTCTTTCACACTGATAATACAACCTACTACAAACACTGTTTCCATTCATTCTCTGCAAACAAATATCATTTTCCACACTATACGTCTAATCCTTTGTTTTCAGCAAGCCGGTGAGATTGACAACCTCATTGTTAAGTTGGGGCAAAGTATTTTGGTTGTGTTGTGTGCAGGTTCCAAGTCAACCGTCAGGACCATCCCTGCAACAGCATATTTTCTGGCGCCGTTGACACCTTTAGAAGTGTCTTCATCTCCTACTGGTTCGATAACACTCGGTTTCTTACTGAGGGAAAATTTGCTGCTACACTCATCATACCTTCCTCTTGGGGTCTCCCAACTCCGCACCCGTGTAGAACATCAGTGGGTACAGGATGGCCGATGTGACATAGGCATAGGTATTGAGTGACACAGTACCGCGCAACATCCTTTATCTGAGGGTAAAAAGGGAGAAGTATGATGCGGGTGTGACAGCAACCATGCTAGCCTTACGAGGGTGACCTAGCAACACAAATGAGTATTTCTTTCAACTATATGTTTTAGGACATGTAGCTGTCATAAAAACTACCATTAAAGCATGACAATTGTGTGTACTCGTTTATCTATAACATAATAATCACCATAGATGAGAGAGAGAGGATTGAGTGAACCCATGATCCCATGTCCATTGTTCCTATAAGAGAAAACCTTTGTCTTGTCCTCTTGCATTGAAGAGGATTGGGACACTTTTACATTCTTGTTTTGTTACATTAAACTTCCATCCATTAAAAAAACCATCTTATTCTTTAAACTTGTTTAGTGCATAATCAACTAAAACTTGTGACACTTTAGTTTTAGGGAATAGATAACTTTTCCTTCTTGCTCCTGTGGATCGATACCTTACTTCCACATTGAGAGGTACTACAGTGATTCCCTGCTCTTGGGGGTAATCAGCATCTAAACAAGATAAAGCGTTAGAGACCTAGGTGTGTGTACACGATTATCACGCCAACGTCCGAGAATCCACGATATTTAGTTCATTCCTCAAGTAACAAAAGCGGGCTTCTTCAAGAGCCTTCGTGAAGATGTCCGCCAATTGATCTCTTGTTCCAACATAGGAGAACTCGATATCCCCACGAGCTACATGGTCGCGGATGAAATTGTGGCGGATCTCGATGTGCTAGGTTCTTGATCGTTGCACTGGGTTGTAGGCGATCTTGATGGCGCTCTCGTTATCACAAAGGAGCGGCCCTTTGTCCAAATGGACACCATAATCCTTTAGAGTTTGCCGCATCCAAAGGAGTTGTGTACACCCACTTGCGGTGGCGACGTACTCGGCCTCGGCGGTGGAGAGAGATATACAGTTTTGCTTCTTCGAGGACCAACTCACCAAGGACCTACCAATAAATTGGCAAGTCCCTGAGGTTGACTTCCTATCATCCTTGTCGCCCGCCCAATCCGAGTCGGTGTACCCACAAAGAGACATGCTGCCATCTTTGGGGTACCACAACCCATAACATGGAGAATGAACTAAATACCGAAAAATCCTCTTGACCGCCATCATACGACTTTCCTTGGGCGCGGCTTGATAACGTGCACACACTCCTACGCTCAATACTATATCCGGTCTAGATGCACATAAGTAAAGGAGAGACCCAATCATCGAACGATATACCTTTTGGTCTACCTCTTTACTGTTGGGGTTGAGCTCGAGGTGGCACTTGGTTTGCATAGGAGTAGAAGCACCCTTGAGGTCAAGAAGTTTGAACCTCTTGAGCATATCTTGAATGTACTTTGCTTGGCTTATGAACATCCCTTCCCTCAATTGCTTGATTTCAAAACCGAGAAAGAACCAAAGTTCACCCATCATGGACATCTCAAACTTGTCGGTCATAAGCTTGGAGAACTCTTCATTAAAAGATTAATTAGTAGAACCAAAAATAATATCATCCACATATAATTGGCATATAAAGAGTTCTCCATTAACCTTTTTAGTGAAAAGTGTGGGATCGATTACCCCAACCTCAAAGCCACGGTCAATAAGGAGCTCCGAAGGTGCTCGTACCAAGCCCTTGGGGCTTGTTTAAGGCCATAAAGGGCTTTGTCAAGTACATAGACATGGTGAGGATGGTTGGGGTCCTCGAAGCCTGGGGGTTGTTTTACATAGACAAGTTCTTGTAATGGACCATTAAGAAATGCACTTTTTACGTCCATTTGTTGCAATTTAAAACCATGGTGAGAAGCATAAGTAATAAGAATACGTATTGATTCGAGGAGTGCAACCGGCGCGTTGGTTTTGCCGAAGTCGATGCCCTCCACTTGAGAGAAGCCTTGAGCCACCAAACGCCCCTGTTCCTCACGACGATGCCGTGCTCATCTTGCTTGTTCTTGAAAATCCACTTGGTGCCGATAACATTGCGGCAATCCTTGGGCTTCTCGACGAGCCTCCACACCTTGTTGCGCTTGAAATTGTTGAGCTCTTCATGCATAGCTTCAAGCCAATCGGTATCTTCAAGTGCATCAAAGACTTTCTTGGGTTCCACCAGGGAGATGTGTGCTTGATGCTCGCTAAAGTGAGCCTATTGACTTGTTGTGGATACCTTGCTTCTCAAATCACCGATTACCTTGTCAAGGGACAAGGCCCTTAGTTCCAAAGATCTTCCAAATCTTGCTTGACGACGAGTTTCGATTGCCTCTCTAGAAGTAGAGACAATCTCTTGGCCATCTTGGTCCTTTGGATCCTCGTCTTGACCATCTTGATCACCATGATCTTCAACACTTGCTTCTACGTGTCTTGGTGAGGGAGGAAGATCATGCTCTTGAGTAGGACTCGCTAGCTTGGTGAGGACTTGTTTCAACCGTCTTGGTAGGAGACACTTGGTCATTTTGACGATGAAGATCTTGTTGAGGTGGCTCTTGATGAGTATCATCTTGGTGAGGTGTATCTTGTACTTCTTGAGGATGAGGTTGGTCTTGTTGAGGGGGAGCTTGGGGATGATCTTGAGTGGATCCATCATTTTCTTTGGGTACGGTATCTTGTGCTTCTTGTGATGGTGTGTCCTCTTCATGAGTAGAGCTTGTACCTTCTTAATCAACTCCTTGATGCACTTCAATGGGGCGGTGGAAACCAACGCCCATTCTCCTTATTGCATCTTGAGGTTGTTCATCACCTACATCACAAACACCAAATTGCTCCACTTGGGAGCCATCATTCTCATCGAACTCAACACTACAAGATTCAATGATAATCCGTGAGGATTTGTCAAAGATCCTATAGGTATGGGATTCGGTGCCGTACCCAACAAAAATCCCCTCAAGTGACTTGGAATGAAACTTACCCAACCGGACACCCTTAACAAGATAAAAGCACTTACAACCAAAAACTCGGAAGTAGGAAATGTTGGGTTTGGTGCCGGTGAGGATCTCATATGGTGTCTTCTTCAAGCCTTTGCGGAAGTAGAGACGATTGGAAGAATGGCATGCAGTGGAGATAGCCTCCGCCAAAAAATTGATGGGAGACTTGAACTCCGCCAACATTGATCTTGCCATGTCGATGAGAGTGCGGTTCTTCCTCTCCGCAACGCCATTTTGTTGAGGAGTGTACGCAGCAGAATATTGGTGACGAATGCCTTCTTCACTCAAGAAGTCATTAAGTGTGTATTTCTTCAATTCCGACCCATTGTCGCTTCGAACCACCAATATGGGGAGGTTATGTTGACATTGCACTTCCTTGGAGAAGTCGATGAAGACTTGTTGCGTTTCATCCTTGGTCTTGAAGAAATACACCCAAGTGTACCTCGAGTAGTCGTCCACGATCACGAGGCAATACTTCTTGCCTCCAAGGCTTATCTCCGGAATTGGGCCAAATAGATCCACGTGAAGGAGCTCCAATATCTGGGTGGAGGAGATGACGGTCTTGCTTGGATGATGGATATCATGCATCTTTCCCTCCACGCACGCCTGATGACTCCCAAGTGCAGGAGATCAATTGTAGTACCTTTCGATTAGAAAAGGTTGTCGAACCCACGAGGAGCTGAAGGTATTGGTTAGCAAGAATGATAAATAAAACAATGAAAGATGCAAGTGTTTTTGGGATTTTTGCTTGTATAGTTGCAAAGAGAATAAAAATGCTGAAAGTAAATAGTGACAGTTAAAAGCTCTCAATGAGAAAAAAGCCCAATCCTCTATGTAGCAAGAGGACAAGCTCAAGTGATGTGTGTCTTATATGTGGAAAACGTTCCCGAGGGCGGCATGGATATTGCTAGGCATATAGATTTATTAAACAACACGTTGAATACCTTGTCAAATTTTAATCTTCTTTTGGACGGAGCCGTAATTTAGGTAAAGCTAAATAAATAAACTAAACCCTCTTATGATGGGTCTTGTGGCCAAGTCAATGACTGCACAAGAGTTATTAAGACATAAAGTCCCACCATAGCCTTAAACTCTAAGGTCCCCGATATTAACCCTCATAATGCAACTTCATGACTTTGCCTCAGGTTTACATGTCCTCCCAAGTCTCCCTCATTCCATTACAAAACGGTGATCTCCTATGAGCCCATATAGGTGAAGTGATGTGCAGTCGACGTTCGCACATCCCCATCATAGAATCACATCAAAAGATAAAAACTAGAAAAAATACCAACACATGTCATATATAAAGCATTGCCAATTCATCCTATGCCCTCAGGAACATACGGAAACTACTCACAACGTGCAAACATGATAATATTCAGTGGCATAAGTGGTACAACTCGATCTGAAAATATAATTTCACCACCAAATAATGACAAGTACTCAATCACAAACATGAATAGGAGCACAAAACAAGTATCTAGGGTATAGCAACTCTCAAACTACGAGGGGGACGGAGTGAATCACGGAGATGGTGATGGAGATGGTGCTGGTCTTGGTGATGATGATGATGGAGAGGCCTCCTCCCACGCCAAGGAGGAGAGGTGATGACGATGACGATGATTTCCCCCTTCTCCGGAGCTCCGGAGCAGCAGGATCTGACTCCCCTCGGAGGGAATCAGAAGTTTCGCCGCCGCCGCCGCCGCGGCCTCGGATGGACTAGGGAAAAATTAGGGCGTAGGTTTTCGGGCGAGACGACCCCGTGCTAAAAAGCCCCGAGCGAGGAAGTGCCCGAAGCGCCAGATGGTGGGCCCCACGCGGCCAAAGCATCTAGCCGCGTGGGCCACCCCCTTTTGGCCCTCGTGGCTCTTCTTCCTTCGATCTTCTTCCCTCTGGTGTTCTCCCGATGAGAAATCGACTGTGCAATTTTCCTTTTTCCATTTGGGTCCCTGTAGCTCCTGAAACATTAAAAACAAGAAAAAGGAAGTTTTCTGCCTCCCAGAAATTAAATACCAAAAATAGGGACTTTGTATGAAAGTCCCATAAATCATCAAAAACATGCAAAAACATTGATATAACAATGCCAATAACATTCTAATATGATAATATGAGTTGTATAAATGATTATATAAAATGCACGTATCAACTCCCCCAAGCTTAAACCTTTACTCGTCCTCGAGTAAGTAAGGACATAGATCATTACATGCATCAATGGACTTATGGTTGATAAATAAATACGGGCATTGTATCATCATCATGGTCAGTTGTAAAGCAAGATTAATGGACTAAAACTCATACACATGAGGGCAATATAAGTAGAAGAGCTCTAGCAATCACCCCTTACTTTTGAACATACATAACCACTAGTACAGGAAAGCCTATCTGTGGCGCACAAAAATACCCTATCTGTGGCGCACGGGACGTGCGCCACTATCGCAGCGCCAGTGGTAACATGTTATCTGTGGTGCACGGCTTGTGCGCCACAGATAACATCACTTATCTGTGGCGCACGAGCCCGTGCGCCACAGATAGGTGATTATGTGCGCCACTGGTAAGGTCTCTGGGACACACCACTTATACGCGCACCACCCACGCGTGCGCCACAGATAAGTGTTTTGGTACGCCACAGATAACGCTGCCCTGTGTGCCACAGATAACATCCCTGTGCGCCACAGATAACCTGCTGTGTGCGCCACAGGTAATATATCCTGTGCGCCACAGGTAAGATATATTGCAATTTTTTTTGCTGTACCGTGTTTCGTATATGCACAGGTATAAATACACATGGAGTATAAATACACAGTTTTGGCCAAAATAAAGTAATCACATTTAAAAGTTCTGAAATAGACACAAATTCATTACATTTGATCATACATCCCGATTCATAACACTAAAAGTAGCATGTTCGAATAAACTGAAAACAATAACAAGTTTATGAATTACGTTTACAAGACACATAAAAGTGCAACCACATTGCACTCGGAACAACAACATATCGACCATATCACTGCTCGGCCGGTTGGGGCTTGTTCCTCCTCGGTCTCGGTTGGGGCTTCGGCGGGAAAGGCTTGCGTCCATCTAAAGTGTTGAATGGCCTGTAGTCACCCTGATCTTCTGAGCGTTTTTCAACTTCGGCATTCGGTGGATGTACGTTACCGTTGTAGAACAGCCCGTCCGAAGGGAGGACATCACGGACGATTGTCGTTGCAATCGTGTTCTGGATGCGACAGAACTCCTCTCTGTGTTGATCATCAGTGGCCTCTGTCATGTTCCTCAGGCAGCGATCGCGGAGACTAGATGGCAACTGTAGTTGTTGCTGATCCCGTACGTACTCCCGCATGTGTATTAAGACGTAGAAGGCGTCCTCGTCACTCGTTGGCGGCTGCATGACGGATTTGAAATCCGTGTGGTGGGCGAACACCAGCTTGCCATCTTTCTCTTTTCGTTCTTCCATGGGGCCTTCGTGGAAGGCGTAGCCGGTGAGAGCATCATTCATAACGCTCTTGATATGTTCATAGTTTTTCTTCCTGTGGTGCCTCCCCGAGTCCAAATAAAAGGCTCTCGAAACTCTCGGGTACGCAACAATGAGGACACAGTATTTGTTCCTGCACAAAATGAGACACATACTCAAGTTAATCTTCGTACGGATGGAAATGCATGAAAAGCATGAGTAATGGAGGAAAGCGACTGACTTACTTGGGAAAGTATGGCATGAGCATGATGTGCCTCTCATGATTCTTCTGGAAGAATTTTGGACGTACCGCGTCGCTTGTCGCTTACCTTCACTGTGGTTGATACGGCCCTCCTGAAGGTGGTAGGGGTCCATTACCGCTATGACCCGGGTTTCCTCTCTCATAAGCATGTACTCCATCTTGAGAGCAAGCAGGCGGACGAAGCATAAGGGGAGTCGCTTCATATGTTACATGTCGAAGAGCTCTTCAAATCTCACGAAGAACACGTCCGCGGGGTATTCATCGGCAAAGCCAATGTTCTTTGGTACCTTTACCGGGAAAACCAGGTATTCTGGACGTGATGATGTGATAAGAGTGTTCTCGATATGCAGAACCATGTCATGGAGACTCCGCATATCCGGCGTTAGGAGCTTCATTATTCTCGGCGGCAGGATCGGCTTAGCCAACTCATGCATCGAATGCCAGTTGGAGACGCCTACCTTGTCCTTAGCCCGGATCGGCTCCTTAGCCACCGGCGCTGGTTGGCTGTTAGAGGCGGGGGCACCCTTCAGTTTTCTTTTCCGTCCTCCTTTCTTAGGCTTCTTCTCGGCCGGGATGGTTCCTTTCTGAATCTCCGGGATGATCGTCCTAAGTAGTGTATCCTAGCTGAAAGGCTTGTTGCCTTGTTGATCCTCGGTGAAGAGGACAGGCCGTTTAGGCATGCCCTGAGAACTGAACAGACGCTTAGTGCAGTGAGGAGCTTGAAGATCCTGATCCTGGTGTCCTCTGTTGTCAACATCCATTAAGTCATCACTATGATCATGGTCATCATCCCCTCCTTGCATTAGCTGATCGACATGATGAATCGCCGACCCTGGTGGGAAGACAAGTGCAGGTTCATCTTGAGTCTTGTGGTCTGGTGGCATGCCCCAGATGAACTGCATCAACGGTTCTTGATTCGCCGACCCTACCGGTGTTGGCTGTGGCGCGGTGCAGGTGATAGGAGGGTCCAAACGGATTTGTTCCTTTGGCCATGTCATGGGATAACCCAAGCATCCATGGAGGGTTTTCTCGGAATCGGCACCCGCGGGTGGGAATTGGAGGATAAAGGTCATCACAACCCGAGAGCACCCGATCAATATGTACCCGAAACACGTCAGGGGCCATAGGCAGGTTGTGCATCACGCGTTCAGTTCGTCTCATGATGCTTGCTTTTGCCACATCCCGAAGCTCATTCTCCACACGCAATAGCAACGTGCATCCCACCTCGTCGTCCTGCGAAAACATGCATGTTAAGGCGTAAGAGAGGGCGCCAAGGATGAGTCATATATACATAATTTGTTGAGACTTTTGCGACGCTTAATTACCGTGAGGGCTTCAAGATCGGGTAATGGCGTTGGACCGCGAACGGGCATGGAAGAGATGACGGAGGGGCTGCTAAGCTAATGCGCGTCGGCTGGCGAAACCCCTTCAGCAACTTCATTGTTGGCGGCCGGCGTCGCATCCTCCCTACCACAAGTAGGGTTGGCGGCCGGACCATCCATCGTAGGCGCAAGATTGTTGGAGTTGCTTCCGACAAAGGTGGGCATGATAAACGGCCCTTGTTGCCCTTCGACCATCCAAGTCTTGACCGACTCCATCAGGCTAGGCATGATGGCACTGAGCGTCTCCTGCAGTTGGTTTTGGACTAACCCAGGCACGGTTGCTTCCACCTCCTTATCCACAGCCTCCTTTAAATCCATCTCTGTGAACCTCTTCCTCTCGTTTTGCACCTCGTTGGACTCAGTAGGATAATAGTAAGAGTGTTTGCGATGCTTACCGGCGCCGACCACACGGCTACGATGCGGCTGTTCGGTCGCAGGCCTGTCCTTGGCCTGGTTGTACGCCCTGACCCAAGCAGTGTCCCACGGGAGCTTCTTTGTCGAACCCTGGGAGGAGGTTTGAGTAGATTCCGCTTCCGCCTTTTCTTCTGCCTGGAGAAGGAATGTGATCAAACCATTAAGAAACCTGGGGTAAGCATCCCGTGCGCCACAGGTAAGAAATGACGTGAGTGTTATATATAATATAATCAACTTACTAGATACGTCTTCTCAAGGTCCAAGACCTTCTTTCCCGTCTTGAGCTCCCCAGTATTCTTATCAATAAGGTAATGGGCCCTGATCGTTCTGCGTGCCAACGGGTCCTTGAACTTGTTCCAAGGGTTCTCACCTACACGTTCGGCGTCCTCCTTGTCCCAAATGGGCTGCTTTCCATCATAACCACGGGTTCCAAGAGTGTGGACACCTAAGGTCTTGTCCCGCATTTCCTTCCCCCACTCCCTCTTTTTCTTCATCCCTGGGGTTTCCATGGCGTCCTTGAAAGTACTCAAGGCCGCCACCGAAATTTGGGGATAGGTGGCACGAATCTCTTCAAAACTGTTACCTTTGTCAATCATCTTCCTCACCCTATACTTCCAAGAGTTTAAGCCTTTGCAGATCTGGCCTAGGGCACATGTGTTTACTATGTTGTTCTTGATATGTAGGTCATTGTAGGGCGCCGGGAACCTGTACCGCGAGTGGAGCTTCTGAATGAGTTGCTTTTCCAAAAGCTCTGTACTTTTCTTTTTCCGTAGTTCTCCGTCGTTGATCGAGCAGATTTCTCGAGCAATGGCGGCACACTGGATGCCGAAGCCCTTCGCATATTGTTCAGGCTCTAGAGGCGTACCACTGACCTCGTCAACCTTTGTGATTACTAGGCGGCCGGTGCCCACCACGTTCTGGTGCCTTGGTTTCCGCTGACGTTTGGCGCTGCTACCTGAGGTGCCATCTGTGCCGGCGGCGCCCGTGTCAGTGGTGTCGTCCCCATCTGACATATCCTCGTCGGGATCATATTCCTCATCACCCATCTCATTGTCGTGGTCCTCATGGGGTCTCGACTGTGCATCACCCCCTTGATCACGAGCCCCAGAACCACCGGCTTCATCGTTGTCCGCCATGTCTGCACAAATTAGTACGGTATTAGTAACAAAAAAAAACAGAAAAATCCGGCATGACCTTTGTTAAAAAAATGTAGCTACGGAGTGCGAAATTTGCCGAAACGGAAATGAATCAACATTTCGGCATATCTCAAGCAACTCACTAGAACAAAAGTAATAAGAAAATACAAGTATTAATCCATCCACATCCACATCCATCAACATTCACATCCAGCAAAATTTACTTAGCAAAATTTATGCAATTACTATAGCAGCAACTAGCAGCACTACTAGCTTAGCAAAATTTATGCATTTACTTAGCAAAATTCATCTACTAAAATTTTCCTAACAGCACTACTATAGCAGCAACTAGCACACTAGCAAATGAATCAACAATAGCAACTAACCTAGCAATAGCAGCATCGAAGAGCTAGCACTAACAGAGGGCAACAATGGTGGCAGCATTGTGTCGAACACCTTGAAGGCAAGGGAGGGGGAGGCAGGGGAGGGGAATTCACCTCGGGCAGGGGAGGGAGCAGGCCAAGGGGGCGACGGGGGCGGACGTTCCTGACGGCGTGGAGGTGCTCCGGCGTGGGGGTGCTCCGGCGTGGAGGTGCTCCGGCGTGGCAAACCCTAGCGCGTGGCCGCAGGGGAGGAAGAGGAGGCGCGCAGGGGCCGCGAGCGCAGGTCGACGTCGGGCGGCGGGAGCGGACGGCGTGGGGCGGCCGGCGTGGGGCTTCGACGGCGTGGGGTTCGTCGACGGCGAGTGCAGGGATGGCGAGCACAGCAGGGGCGCGGCGCGCGGGCTCTGTGACTTAGCAGAATTTGGAGAATTTGGGGGAGAGAGAGAGAACCGCACGCCCGGGCCCACATGTAAGTGGGCATAACTTATCTGTGGCGCACGGACTCGTGCGCCACAAGTAAATTTTGTGTCACTTACATGTGGGCCCCCTGTGCGCCACAGGTAAGTTATCTGTGGCGCCCGGTTTTGTGCGCCACAGATAAGCACAACGTGCGCCACAGATAACCTGGGGTTTTTTCACTGTTTTTCAAAGTTTTCAAAACCAGAAATTATTTAAATTGCAAAATTTTGCACATATATTTGACAATATTGTTCAGATACTTCAAAAACATTCAAAAACATTCAAATATTCAAAAAAATGAAAAATTCAAAAACATTCAAATATACAATTGTTCACATATATTTGTCAATATTTTTCACATACTATAAAATTTTAATTTTTTTGTCCACACAATTAAGATACAATAAGAGGGATACAAATGAGGGATACAATATTGTTCTCATATCAATAAGTGTGCTTCATGACTACAAAATAATAAGCGCTTCGAAGAATCGTCAGCGTTTGCCAATTGCAATCTTCTTTCCTTTTTTGTCGCTGTTGAAAAATTTAGCCCGACATTGTGACTTTTTCTTGTGTATGGAGGATCTGCTGACTTGGGTGGTACTGTGGTCCTGCTTCTTCTTGTGGTGTATGTTTCCTGATTGTTGTCGTCATCTTCTATATTTGGGTCACCGTACTTGTCGAAGTCTTCCTCGTTGGCGACTCCATCCATTCCGGCGATGTTCCTTTTGCCTCTCCTCACAACAACACGGCTAGGCTTGGACGGGTCGGTTATGAAGAAGCATTGTGTGCAGTGCTTAGCCAATACCCAAGGCTCATTTTTTGCGGTGACGTTGGCGCTTGATTTGGCTTTGGGTATGGACATGGTGATGAAATATCGGTCTTCGGGAGTGACGTTCTTAGCCCATCTGACACGAAACATCGGCACTATTTCTCCAGAGTAGTTTAGCTCCCATATCTCCTCGATCCTTCCGTAGTATCTTGTCAGCACGTCACCGGTGTAGGATTCCATCGTTACCCCTGAGTTTTGATAATCAGAGTTTTCGTCCTTCTCCTCCGTGTAGAATGTGTACCCGTTGATATCGTACGCTTGAAACGTCTGGAGGTTGGTCGCGGGTCCATGTGCCAATGCGAATAAGAGGATGTCATCCGTAGAGATCATTGGCGGCGGATTAGCCTTAAGCCGTTCTTTGAACCAACCCGCGAAAGAGGAGTTGTGCTCTCTGATTATTTCTCCCTCCGTCCTCGTCTTGCCCACATCACTATACTTCTTCGTAATTGTGTTTTGGTGCTCTGTCAAATAATCGTCAACCATATCAATGTGTTGTAGTGCTACTAAGTTGGCCCTGTCAAAGTCGGCGCGTCGACCTTCAAAGTCCACATGCAAATCCTTCCGGCCATTTCTGTGACCTACTCCACCTAGCCTGCCGAGGTGCTTCTTGTTTACGGGCAAACCAACCGGGTTCTCGAGCTCTAGAAAATTCGTGCAGAAAGAGATGCACTCTTCGGTGAGAAAGCCTTGGACGATGCTGGCATCCGGACGGGCCCTGTTACGGACAAATCCTTTGATGATCCCATTCAACCGTTCGAACGGCATCATATTGTGCAGGAACAGCGGCCCGAGATGGATTATATCATCCACGATATGGACCAACAGATGCACACAGATGTCAAAGAATGCGGGCGGGAAGTAGATCTCAAGCTCGCATAGTATCACAACGATCTCTTCCTGCAGCCTATCGAGCTGCTGCCGGGTGATCGACTTTCGAGAGATGACGTCGAAAAAGTTACAGAGGCCAAAAAGTGTTTCACGGACGTGCTTGTCCATTATCCCTCTGATAGCAACCGGAAAGATCTGCGTCATCATCACGTAACAGTCATGAGACTTCATCCCGCTGAAGCATTTTTTCTGCGGGTCTAGGTATCTGCTTATCAACCCCGCGTAACCGATGGGCACTTTGACTCCTAGAAGGCACTTGAAGAGTTGATCGATCTCATTCTCGTGCAGAGTGAAGCTGGAGGGGGGGCAATAATAGTCATTATTCCTCTTAACCCTTTTGTCCCTGTGGCCGTCCGTTTCCTCATCGTCCGACTGATCTTCCCCCGGCCTTTTCGGGTTCCCCCGTGAAGCTCTTTCCTTAAACCATAATATATCAGGTCGCGCCTTGCTTTCGGCCCATCTTTGGTCCTCTCCGCCATGTTGACCACGGTGCCAAACAAACTCTCGAACACATTCTTCGTGATATGCATTAGATCAAGGCAATTAGGCGTACCGAGAATGGGCCAGTACGCCAAGTCCCAAAACACGGACCTCGCCTTCCATACATCCAGGAGCGGAGGTGCCTTCTTCTTCTTCTTTCCCGGCGCAGGGCACTCTTCCCAGTTATCCAGGAGCGTTTTGATCTCTTCGCCGCTTCTCTTACGTGGAGGTCCTCGATGCTCTTCTTCATTGTTGAACAGGTCTCCACGCTTTCTCCACGGGTCTTTCTTATTAGGTAGCCACCTTCGATGTCCCATGTAGACGGTTTTCGAAGAACCCTCTTTCGGTAGCTGTAGGTATGTGGTACCGTCCATGCACCTGACGCACACACAATGTCCTTGACACACCTGGCCCGAGACATATCCGCAGCCGGGCAAGTCGTGCACCGTACAGAGCAAGGCGGCTCTCAATGGGAAATGTTCTTCTGCGACGGCGTCCCATGTGGTGACCCCTTCCGGCGCCCATAACGTGTCCAACTCATCTTTCAGTAGCTTCAGATACAGATTGATGTCGCTGCCTGGTTGTTTCGGCCCTTGAATGAGCATGCTCATGTGAATGTACTTCCTCTTCATGCAAAGCCAAGGGGGGAGGTTGTATATCCACACAAACACTGGCCAGGTGCTATGTGTGCTGCTCTGTTTGCCAAATGGGTTGAGTCCGTCGGTGCTCGCACCCAACCTGATGTTCCTTGACTCTGCACCGAAATTTCGATCGTAGTTGTCTAATGCTTTCCACTGGGTTGCATCCGAAGGGTGTGTCAGGATTGCCTTATCCATCCGGTTTGGGTCCTTTAGCAGTGCCTTCTTTCTATCCGCGTGCCAGCGCATGAGCTTTGCTTCCTTGGGGTCCAGGAAATACCTCTGCAGACGGGGAATGAGCGGAAAGTACCACACAACCTTTCGAGGAGCTTTCTTCGTCCCTTTCTTGTATCGAGCAGCGTTGCACACTGGACATGTGGTCTTGTCCGCGTCCTCTTTCCGATAAATGTAGCAATCATTGATGCATACATGGTATCTTTCGTGCGGTAAATCAAGAGGGCACACGACTTTCTTGGCTTCGTTTAGATTCTTAGGACACGTGTTCTTCTCCGGAAGGACATCCTTCCAGTATTGCAGATAATCGTCGACGCTAGCGTCGGTCCAATGGTGTTTTACCTTCATCTGCAGAACATCGAGAGCTACTTTCAAGCGGGAGTCCTCCGGCCTGCAACCTGGATACAACAGAGTATTCGTATCTATCTCAAGTTGCCCCAACTTAGATTTCTCTCTAGCAGCAGCTCTATCGTTAGTCGTCGGCCTTAGAAGCAGTTCTTGCAAATGAGGGTCCTGCAAGAACGTAGTTAGCGGCGTCGGCGCCTCCTCCGCGTCAACCAAATCTCCATTGTCATGTGTGGTAGGCTCTTCTTCGTCTACTCCCTCCTCGTTGTTATTCTCAACAATCATGTCATGTTGCCCTTCGTCCTCATCTACTGCATGGACCTCCACATCATCTTCATCATTCATCCAAGGGGCGCCATCCATGAAACCATGCATGAGCAGGTGATCCCGCACTACACCGGAATAGGGGTGGTGCAAGATCATTAGCTTGCATTTTCGACACGGACAGTTTATCTCCAACTCGTCCTTTTTATACATGTCCTCCATCGCGTGTCTTAGATATCTGGCCACTTTCCTTTCGCTCATGATGATCATTATCGCCTGCCTGCACAGTACATATAAGCAAAATGATTAGGTTGCACATCTCTCGGTTGTTGTCGTCATGCAAAATTTCGGCATGACCTCCCTACAAACTGGGACCGAGAAGTTTACCAAAGTTTTGCCGAAACGGAAATGAATCAACGTTTCGGCAAAGCATTGGCAACTCATTTTCATTTACATCATTTCCGGACGGTGAGAACACATCATTTAGCGATCACGCATCCAAATTTCACAATTTCATTTATTTAGTGATCACATGCCCAAATCTCACAATTTCATTTATTTACATCATCCAATCCATATAGTCACCTTAATTACACACGAGAAGAGATGAGACCGCGAGACGACACGTCGACGAGCTTATTTTGGAGAAGGGAGAGAAAAAGTAGCTAGATCTATAGAGATAGGGTCTGTGGGAGAGATTTTAGAAGGTAGATCTACGTCATGGACGTAGGAGATGTGTGGGGGAGATATTTAGCAACTAAAAGTGGTTAGATTGACCAAATTTGGTGCAAAATGGGGGGAAATGAGATGGGAAGCAAGAGCTTTCGAGCTAAGAGGAAAGGGGGAAGTGAGGTTGCAATAATGGAGGTGGAGGTAGGTGGGGCGACTTTAAGGCCTCAGCCCAGGTTACCAGTGGCGCACAGACCTGCTTGTGCGCCACTGGTAAGGCAGCTACCTGTGGCGCACAAGCAGGTTTGTGCGCCACAGGTAAATATGTCCAGATCTGGGACCTCCAAAAATATCTGGCCATATTTACCTGTGGCGCACAGACGTGCTTGTGCGCCATAGGTAATGTAGCTACCTGTGGCGCACAGGCTTGTGCGCCACAGGTAGCTGCATTACCTGTGGTGCACAAGCAGGTCTGTGCGCCACAGGTAAGTTCTCCCTGTTTGCACAAATCTGTGGAAACTTACCTGTGGCGCACCACCATTCTTGTGTGCCACAGGTAATAATTTACCAGTGGCGGACAAAAATCTTGTGCGCCACAGGTAATGTTTCCACAGATTTGTCAAACCAGGAGAGAGAATACCAGTGGCACACAAAATCCTTGTGCGCCACAGATAACTTTTCATGTATAAGCAGTTTTCTACTAGTGAACCATTGTATGTTGGACAATTGAATCATACTCTTTTTCCAATGCATTTGCTCTTATTCTCAAGCATTATACTATTTGATACTTTGCTGAAATTTAAAGACAAGATAAACTCTCATGGAATAAGTAGTTAAAAGAAGACAAATAAAAAGATAAATATGATATTGCTTATCACCTTGCTTCACTAGTAACTAGTACAAACTTTAGTCATGGATATTTCAATCAAGTTCTTATGCTCAACAAAACCTTTGTCTCACACTTTCCATGGCTAACCAAATCCTCGGGTGCCCACCTTTTCATTCACTCTTCAAGAGCATAAGTATTGAAACATCCATGATCATTAATTTGCTCAAAAGATACTAGGGTCCAGCAAGAGTGTTTCATATTTCTTTTCATTAACCTTCCTAACTATTTATTCTACAAGATCACATCTTTACTTCAAAATATTATTCTTCATGTCATATTGACTTATTCTTTTACTTATTCTATTGATGAGATAATTCTACAATTGTCCAACATACTCAAGTTAAATAAATTCAAGGCAAGATGTGACTGAAACTTCTAAATATACCACGCTCATTTGCATGAGTGTTACCCATAAATCTCCAAAACAAGAGACTCATGGATGACACCATACTTTAATATTCATTGATAAACCATAAGAGGATACATGATAATGCTCCATGAGCTCACACAAGCCTAAAAGAGATTGATAACTAAATGATAAAAGCAAAGCACACCATGACTAGATAGATATGATGAACTAGTAAAGATAAAGACTAGGTGAGACTGTCCCAACCATATTCGTTTGTCTTTGGTTCCTCTTCCGGAAGATCTTCCTCTTTGTATTCTTGCTTCTCAAACTACACAGCCCACTCCTCTTTCTTCCACTGGTAGGGTCTTCCGGTGTGGAAAGAGACAGGTGGATCATTATACCTTAGGATAGCAGCTTCTGCAATCTTCTTGAAGCGTTCTTCATATTCGTAGTTCTGGCACTCTATGTCCCACATCAAGCATTGGAACCTTTCCAACTTCCAGACGACATCCTTGTGGCTTTCTTCCATCTCATCAAGCCTCTTCTCGTATTCTTCAACTTTCTTCTCCAGACCAGCCAGCTTCTCCTCCGCCATGACGGTGGTCTTGGGAGCCTTCACCTATTCCACGAACAGCACGCCCTCCTTGAAAGACAAGGTCTTCATAGGGAGCCATCACGGAGTTGAGGTAGTGGTTCACAATGCCTCACTTGGTGGAGTCTTCTCCCTCTTGGTTGGATCCGGAGATTGACATGGCTAAACCCTGACAGACAGAAACAACCGAAACAAAGATCGCTCGAGAACGCTCGGTGCGAGATTAGATCGGCGGAAGGGGTATATATTGACAGTTTTTAGGGCAAGACGAAGCGTCGGAGTCGAAAACAAGACGAAACGGGACTCCGAGGGGGAAAAGGGGTAGGCCCACGCGTTAATTTCTATAAAAAAATGATCTCCGTAAAATCTTGTGCAATTCCGAGAAACTTTCCAACACAAAAGTTACCTATTATATATTTAGGGTTTCTGAAACTGCAGAGTTTCTCTCTATTACCTCCTCCGGTGTCTTTAAGTTCAACTCTTCCACCATTCCGATGAAGCTCTTTCCTGCAATATAATGTTTAAGGCGTTGTCCATTGACTACATGAGGTTTACCTTTCATATCACCCTGGAGACGAATGGCTCCTGAACAGTACACCTCCTGTATCACTAATGGTCCCTGCCATTTTGAAGCTAACTTTCCTGCAGAAAACTTGAAAGAGTTGTATAATAGAACTTGATCACCTACTTTGAATTCTTTCCTCTTAATTTTCTTATCATGCCAAATTTTAACTTTCTCTTTAAACAACTTAGCACTTTCATAAGCTTCATTTCTCCATTCATCAAGCAAGTTCAAATCAAGAATTCTCTTCTCTCCCGCAGTTTTAAAATCAAAGTTCAATTGTTTAATAGCCCATCTAGCTTTATGCTCTAATTCAACAGGTAAATGACAAGTTTTTCCATAAACCATTTTATAAGGAGACATTCCCATAGGATTTTTAAAAGCAGTTCTATAAGCCATAAAGCCTCATTAATTTTAAGTGGCCAATCAGACCTAGACTATTAACTGTCTTTTCCAAGATGAGTTTAATTTCCCTATTACTTAATTCAACTTGTCCGAGGATGATAAGGATATGCAACTCTATTATTAACATCATATTTTGCTAATGTTTTCCTAAGAATAGCATGCATGAAATGAGAACCACCATCAGTAATTGAAAACCTAGGAACACCAAACCTGGGGAAGATGATGTCCTTCAGCATCTTCATTGCTGTGGCATGATCTGCACTTTTGGTTGCAATTGCTTCCACCCACTTTGTAACATAATCCACTGATAACCCACAAGTATAGGGGATCGCAACAGTCTTCGAGGGAAGTAAAACACAAATTTATTGATTCGACACAAGGGGAGACAAAGAATACTTATAAGCCTTAACAGCGGAGTTGTCAATTCAGCTGCACCTGGAAAAGCACTAGTAACAGGGGTGATGTGAAAACAGCAGTAATATGAGAGCAATAGTAATAGTAACACAGCAGCAGTAGCAGTAACACAGAGGCAATGGCACCAGAAAATATTCCAGTGCGTAGTTGGCTGTAGAGCAATGATGATGACAGAAGGACCGGGGTTCCCAGCTATCTACACTAGTGGTAACTCTCCAAGAACAAGTGTTGGGTGAACAAATTACAGTTGGGCAATTGACAGAATTGAAATAGCATTAAGATAGAACATCCAGTCTATTAATCATGTATGCATGTTTTCCATATATAGTCATACGTGCTCGCAATGAGAAACTTGCATAACATCTTTTGTCCTACCAGCCCGTTTGCAGCGGGAAAATACTGGTAATTAAGGTACTCCTTTCAATAGAGCACCGGAGCAAAGCATTAACACTTGGTGAAAACATGTGATCCTCATATCAAAACCATCCCCTCCGGTTATCCCAATTTCTGTCACTTTGGGGCCTCGGGTTCCGGACAAGGACATGTGCAAACAACTTGTAGATACAATCTAAGCAACAATTATAGAGCTTAAATCTAAGATCATGCCACTCATGCACTAGTGACAAGTATTAAAACAACAAGATTGCAACAACAATAATTTCACAAACTTTGATAGATAGACTGATCATAATGTAACAATTTATCGGATCCCAACAAACACAACATCGATTACATCATATGGATCTCAATCATGTAAGGCAGCTCATGAGATCATTGTATTGAAGTACATGGGAGAGAGAGTACCAACTAGTTACAGCCAAGAACCCGTAGTCCATGGGGGTACTACTCACAAACCATCATGGAGTCGAAGTGGAGGCGGTGGAGTCGATGGAGATGGCTCCGGGGGTCAATCCCCATCCTGGTAGGGTGCCGGAACAGCAACTTCTGACCCCCAAACTAGGGTTGACGACGGCGGCGGCTCTGAAACTTTACGGGGAATATGACGGATAGTTTTAGGGTTTTCGCGTCGGAGGCAATAAATAGGCGAAAAGGCAAGGTCGGTGGCCGCCCGGGGGGCCCACACCACACGGTGGCGTGGCCAGGGGCCCACCCGCGCCACCACATGGTGTGGCCACCCTGGTGCCCGTCTCCGTCTCTCCTTTGGACTCCGTTGACGTGTCGGGAAAATAGGGACTTTGCTTTTTGTTTCGTCCAATTCCGAGAATAGAACAACTTTTCTGGAATAAAAAACAGCATAAAACAGGAACTGGCACTGTGGCATCTTGTTAATAGGTTAGTCCCAGAAAATGCATAAAAATGATATAAAGTGTATATAAAACATGTAGCAATTGGTATAATATAAGCATGAGAGGCGGTCGTCCCGTGCGCCAGCCCAAGATATCTGGCCGCACGTCGCGACAGTGCAACATAGTGGTAATCATTACACAATCAGGCACAAGAAGTGCTACAAATGGTTTACAAGGCCATCAAGGCATGACAAATATCAAGCCAAGCATGGCTCAGGACAGAGTTTAACTGGCAGCGGAAGACGACTAAGGCAACGGCTTGGAGCGGCTCCACTCCACAGGCATCTGGCTGGGCTACTGATCCTAGCACGCTCTGGCTCCAAATCCTTGCTAAGGTAGAAGATGAATCCTCGCCAAAATCTGGCCACAATCACAAGGCCCGTGAGTACATTATTATGCACTCAGCAAGAATCGCCACTCACTACAAACAATCCAACAATCATGCAGCAAGATATACATTTGAATTAAAATTCTACACATGGCAAGAGTCTACTCTAGGTACATGACATAAAAGTAGCATGGCATCACAAGCAAAACATGGCATAAGCAAACAACGGGCTATCACCAGTACAGAGTCCAAGCCAGGTGGGGTTGGATCATGCACCGGCAATCATACAAAGAAATTACCTGTGACGAGTATAATCGAGTGTACCAGTTGGTACCAAATAATACACACAGCACCTGTCATCACTGTTCGGCCCTCTGGCCTCAACCTTCCACTCTGGGCATGCACAGTTGATGTTGGCTCAGGCCTAACTCTAGGCTCCCAACGATCACACCGCCATCCATATCACGGGTTACCATCAGCATCTCAAGACAATATTCCCTGCATCATCTTATTTGTTCATTTAGTGTAATCAGGTCGTTCATTAATTCTTTCAAACAAATCTTAAGTTTAACCTCCGGACACGACGAGGACACACAGTGTGACCGACACTGAACTGTTGTTCCATATCCTAGGAACGAGGCTAGCTTGCTAGGTTGACGCTCTCGAGAGTTTGCTTTACCACCTATCAGAATGCACCCCACTCAGCCGACACTTCAGGTTTGTCACGCCCAAGTCGTACTAAGCAAAATACACTCTCGTGACGGTCCACTTGCGAAGACACTCTCCCGCACCACCCTATGCGCATGGCACAACGGGCAAGTAAATCCGGCACATCCCCTGGCGCGACCAGGTATGCCTAGCTCCGGACTCCCTATCACAGTCGAACCCGTGCCTGTCGACCGCTCCCCTCGGACAGCGCAACCGAACGACTGCGCCCAATGGATGGCACAAAAGGGGCTCAACAACCTACTAGGTCATGGTCCTCCCATGAGACGACGATGGTTCTGCTTTCAAAGTTCAGATTAGTGGCACCATGAACTGACCCTATCGTTGTTTGGAGGGGTGTTTCATTTAATCAAGTTTCATCACAACAAGTCCCAAAACAGAGGATTAGTCCAGCATAATAATCACGACATCAATATCATAAATCATCAAACAACAAGGCATTAGCAACATAAAGTAAGCACATAACAGCAACAGCACTTGAATAACCATAACACTTGCAGGTATAGATATCAACATAATAATATCCGGGTGACTGTGGCGGTAACCCCAGCCGGTGTCACCAGGGGTTAGTGTTCACAGAATAAGTAACATAGTGTTTCAAACGGATGACCATGGCGGTATCCCCAGCCGGTGTCACCGTAATGAATGAACCGAAAAGCACGCATAAGAATGAGAGAGCATCCATTCCACTCGAGGGTTATCTCGACGTGGTGTTAGCAATCTCGGCAAAAAGAACCAAATGGGAAGTCAGCTCCCAAGCGTCGCAGTCGGGTGGTCTATGCCAACCATATTTGACGGAGGGACAAGAGCAAATAAATCTTTTGGCAAATGCCCCAACTCCGAGGATCATAAGATGACATTCGTCCGCTCCTCACCTCGGCAAAGAGGAAATAGCAAACAAAGCCCCGCAAGCGCGAGACACACAGTTGTAATATTTTCTCCCATTCCTTCGACTGAGGCGGTTCCTCCGGCCATCGTCTAGGGAACGGGAGTGATGTGCATACAAGCAGTTTATAAGGTAATGCAATAATTTAAAATGCAACATGACATACATACAACAAGGCTCATATAAAATATGGACAACATACAGACATACAATGATAATAGCAGACAGACATAACAATATAACAGTAGACAGACATAAACACCCGGCATGGTATTAAGCAGATAAACAAACAAACAAACAAACATTGCGGGACTACTCATAGCAAGGGGTTAGCTTGCCTCTGGAGGTGGTCTTGAGATGGTTCGGAAAGTCTCGGACTTGCCGGGGGTCGGAATCCCGGAGAACGCCTAAACCACGAAACGACCAACGATGCATTAAATAAAGGCAGTGAAAAAAGTTGCTCCAAATACAGCAAGACTGGTACCACTGGTTAGATCTCTCAAAAATATGAATTTACAAATTTGAACCACCTAAATCGGAGCTACGGTTTAGAAACTACGGGTGTTTGAAATTACTCACCGGAAGAAAAAGAAAAACAGGCTGCAGGAAAAAAAACTGCCCGGGCCGCTTCTCCCCGCGGTTGGGCCGTGCTGGGCCTGCTGGCCCGCTACTGCACTGGCGGGGCTGGACGCGCGTTCTGGCAAAGGCGCTTCCTCCGCTGGAACACGGAAAGCAGCGGAATACGCCTCCCCTTAGGCTGACAGGTGGGACCGGTCAAGGGTTTAAACGAACCCTTTTTTCTTTTTCCTCCACTGTGCTCCTTCCCGGCGACGAGGACGCACGGAAGAACTCCGGCGTCGACGAGGCTGTCGCCGTGCCGCACGGAGCCTCGCGCTGGGGACACGCGCGTGGTCACCGCACCACGACGGACTCTGGGAGGCTGCTGGAGGTGGGGGGAGGAGGCCTGCCGTCGTCTTCTCCAAGCTCGGGCGCACGGCAATGGCGGTCGTGGATGAACACGAGCACTCCGTGCCTCCCTTGCATCGATGGCTGCTCTGGGGGATAGAGGGGGAGGGTATGAGGTGCTCTGTACGTTTAATCGAAGAACGGCACTGGCTCGAGCTCGCCACGGCCGGGTTTCGACGGCGGCGGCTTCGGCCAGAAATCGGAGCAGGGCTCCGCCGTTTTGCAATAAAGCGAGCAGAGAGGTCCAGGAGAGGAAGGGGAAGAGGGTGTGTGGCGAGAGGGGGGGCTCGGGGGCTCCTTTTATAGCTCGAGGTGAGCTGGCCGGTCGACCGGCCGCGCGGCGCTTGATTGTTCACCGGCACACCAAGCTTCGGACAAGAATTGAATGGGGGAAGGATAAGGGTGAGGGCGAGATGATCTCTCGGAGCAGGAACGGCTCGGTATCTTGCACGTTGAGCACGAGCTCGTGAGCAGCGGCGAGACGGTGCTGACACGCGGCGGACGGCGCCTAACTCCGGCCAAGCTTTAATGGGAGAGGATAGGGGCGTCTTGGGTGCGAGCCAGGGGAGCAGGGGGGTGCGGTCATGGCTTGGGTGCGGCGGAACCAAGGAACAGCGAGGAACCAGAGGAGCAGTGCGGCGGCGCCGTCTGGCTTGCCGATGCCGGTGGTGATCATGCCAGAGGCCATGCCGACATCGGCATCAAGATGGTTCTCTCATCCTAGGGCTCTAGAAGAAAATCTAATCGTGTCATCTTGTGCCAAAATCAATCCCCAGCAACTTTGCTGACCAAAGTTGTTGCCAAAACTCAAGTTGGTGCGACTAGTTTTTCTGAAAAACAGTACTGGACTATTTTGAAATCTGATGTTTGGAGAGGCAACCCATTTTTGGTTTGAACAAGGCTTGGCCCAGAGGGGTAGGATCTCCTAGTGCTTGCATCTAGGTGCTTACTTCCCACTACAAAAATCATTTGGTTTGTTTTTGAAACAAAAGGGTTTTAGGGCAGAAACTTGCACAGGGAAAAGTCCAACATTTTCCTAGCAAGGTACCAAATATTTTTGCATAGATGGGTTACGCACTGCCTAGGGATCACTCCCTAATTTTTGAGGAATTTTTGGAGACATGAGAATAGGGGTTCCTTTGGAAGTTGCAAAAAGGCATGAAAAGAGCATTACAAAGGAAGTACCTCAAATATTGCTCAAATGAGGTTGGGACAATGGAGTGAAATGTTTAGGAGGTGGAATCATGCATCTTCCCAAGATGGCATAATTTCTAGATGAGTGGAAGGTGTCTAGATAATCTCTGGATCAAAAATGGCATTTCGGAAAATAATGTCCAACTTGGAATTATTGCATTGGAGTATGCAATATTTTTGCATGGAATGTCTTTATATGGATATGGGAATACTCTGGTAGTTTTAGTGGAATATATCTAGCGACGAAAATGGACTTCCCTTTTGTAGGTGGAGAAAAGGATTCAAATGGTTCGATAGTCGGGGCTAGGATTTTCGAGAGAAAACTTAAGCAACGGAATTATAACGGCATTGGAGTGGTTCGTGGATCACCGGGGAAATTTTGAGAGAGCAATTCCAAAGTCAAATCATCCCCAAAAGATTTGCAGAAACATTTTGGATAAGAGGGAAAAGTTTTTCAGGTGTCAGAAAACACCGCTAAAATTAGGTTCGAATTTTCGGGGTGTTACAGACCTTCCCCCTTAAAAGAATCTCGTCCTCGAGATTAAGGAGGTTATACAAGATAAATTCTTGAACGATCCATTTATACCCAATTAAAACTTTTCTACCCAAAAAAAAACTAGCATTTTATTAACTTAAGGTTTTTGCTCAACCAGACATAGACATGGCAAAAATCATACAAGATTTATAACCACACTATCAATCAACAACCCAGAATTATTCTGGACAAACTATTACCACAAGTTTGGGAAGACAAAATTCTACGGTTTCATTTTTACAAAAGGTGTGTATTCATTTTCATGCATACACAGGTTTTGAAAAATAAACAAGGTTTCTTTTAAAAGAAAATCATCTGTGTCACCAATAATTGGTTCATGGACACAGTGCAATTTCCCCAAAAATTAATTTTGCAAGGGTTTTTTTTCCCTAAAAGATACTGTAAAGCGAGAGATTTGTCTCGAATAAAGGATAGGAGTACACGGAGACTTTCTGTTTATTCACTGACATGTGGGACTGGGGTCCACCTGGCAGTCTCCTTCTCTCTTCTTCTTCCTCGCGCTTCCTCGCTCTGTCCACGGCCGGTTCTCAGTGCACGGAGCACTCCACTGCGGCACTGCTGCGCGTGCGGTCCGTCGATGCAGTGGCCATCACGGCTTTGGGGAACATCGCCTCGACGGTTTCGCGCCATCGGGCGAGCATTGCTCGCGATTCCTCTCCTTTTTCCCGCGCAATGCGGTGCCGAGGCGCGGCGTCTGGGCTCCGGCTATAAATCGGAATTCTCCGAAATCCTTCTCGTCCTCATCCAACCATGAGCTTCATCCACGATTTCTTCAAGGCCTACTACGAGATGCTGGAGGGAGCGGGCTTCGTCGAGCACGTCATCATCGTCGTGCTCTTCGGGATCTCATCCTCGGTGGTGACCGCATTGCTGCTGGCGGCGGTGGTCGTCTTGATCCTCAGCCTGTTCAACTGGTGGTCTGGTACTGGCGGTGGTGCTGTGGTGGAGGAGCAGGCTATGGTGCAGGGGCAAGCGGCGGCGGAGGAGCACGGGCACGCTGCGGCGGAGGAGCACGCTGCGGCAGAGGGGCAGGTGGCAGCGGAGGAGCATGCTGCGGCGGAGGAGCACACGGCGGCAGAGGAGCATGCTGCGGTAGAGGAGCCGGCTACGCCGCCGGTGGCCGTTCTTCCGGCGAGAGGGGAGCAGGCCGCTCGAGCTGCTCGTCGCCGTCACGCGGCTCGTGTCACGGCATCGAGTGAGCCTGGCTCGTCTTCTAGTGACGCCGTGGAGCGTGAGAGGGAGTAGGATTTCTGGGGTGCCCTCGCATCGGCACTGAGGTAGTTGTAGTGTTCTATGTTGGAGTAGAACTTGTATCCTTTGATTCTGTAATTTCCCTTCTGTACCGAACTTAGTGGATGTATCAAATTTGTCTCCTCTGATGAACTGGAACAAGATTTTCATTCCTGAATTTCTTCTCAGCTTGTCACAAATCTGGTCTTGCAGTACAGATAGAATTGCAGAGGCACTAGCATACAGATAAGAGAACTGGCTACACTAAGAAAATATCTTTATAGAAAATAACCCTCCATTACAAGCAAGCACAAACAAACAAGCAACCTCACTGATTCTCACCTACAAGCGCCACTCAGGCTAACTAAACATGGGTTCTACTCCGCTTGATGGCCTCAGGTAGTTGGTGGAGCGCGGCCGAGACGAAGAGTGGTGTCCACATCTCCATCTTCCGCGGGGTGGGGAATTGCAAGCACGCCTTCGGGTACCGCATCCCGTGCTTCGATGAACTGGTGAACTGTAGTTGTTGCGTCTGCTGGGATGGCCTGGAGACTGGGTCCTGGCGCATCGCCCGGGATTGGGAGTTTCTGGCTCCGATCTTGTAGGAGGGAGGAAAGGTTCCTAAACTCCGTAAGCTGTATTCTAATGTGGATAAGGTTGCCCTGGTGGTCACGAGTTCTTCCAACAGGGAATCGCAAAGCATCGACATCGCAACTCCGTAGGCGACGCTGCTAATAATGGCAGGGTCGGCTTCTTCGTTGGCGGAGGTTTGGATCAGCTCTGCACCAGGCAGGGGCCTGGCTGGGAAAAAACGGAACGCTCGACTTTGCGCTATCGCCGGCTCTGAGTGCCGGAGACGAGCAAGGCCTTCCCAGGCTGCTTTCTGGATGGTTTGACTCAGAGTAGGCATGTTCCTACCACGGATCACGTAGGGCTTCTTTGGGCCTGAAGGGTATGGACTGATGTGTACGTCTGCTCGAAAGTCACCCCCAGGAAATGGGACTGAACTTTTGAACACAACATAACGAGGGCGAACATGGCAACCGAGGAGATCACAGACTTTCCTAAGGACTAGTGGAAAGCCGAGGTGTTCATCGGCCGTGGTTTCTAGGAGGAAGGTGGGCATCACCGGTGGTTCACTCGGGGCTTTGGAATTGGAGCAAGACATGAGAGCAAGATCTCCCAGTGGGGTTCTACTTCGATGGAGTTCGGTTACCAAGGTTGGCAGGCGAGGGTGGGGAGAAATGGCAGCTAGGACTGGGGTCTCTTATAAGATGGGTTGTATCGGCTCCTTCTCATGGAAGAAACCGGCGAGTCGGTCAGGTCCTACTGCACCTTACTGTGGACCGACACTTGCCATGCCAGTTAGGCGGAGATGGGTTAAATCCATCGGGCTCACTGTCGGGCAAAAGTAAGGCGGGGCTTTCCTTGCTAGGGTAGTCTACAGCCAGCCTGGTGCTCTGATACCACCTCTGTGACACCCCTCCCTGGCACATCTCGCCAGAGAGGCGGTCGTCCCGTGCGCCAGCCCAAGATATCTGGCCGCACGCCGCGACAGTGCAACATAGTGGTAATCATTACACAATCAGGCACAAGAAGTGCTACAAATGGTTTACAAGGCCATCAAGGCATGACAAAATATCAAGCCAAGCATGGCTCAGGACAGAGTTTAACTGGCAGCGGAAGACGACTAAGGCAACGGCTTGGAGCGGCTCCACTCCACAAGCATCTGGCTAGGCTACTGATCCTAGCACGCTCTGGCTCCAAATCCTTGCTAAGGTAGAAGATGAATCCTCACCAAAATCTGGCCACAATCACAAGGCCCGTGAGTACATTATTATGCACTCTGCAAGAATCGCCACTCACTACAAACAATCCAACAATCATGCAGCAAGATATACATTTGAAATAAAATTCTACACATGGCAAGAGTCTACTCTAGGTACATGACATAAAAGTAGCATGGCATCACAAGCAAAACATGGCATAAGCAAACAACGGGGTATCACTAGTACAGAGTCCAAGCCAGGTGGGGTTGGATCATGCACCGGCAATCATACAAAGAAATTACCTGTGACGAGTATAATCGAGTGTACTAGTTGGTACCAAATAATACACACAGCACCTGTCATCACTGTTCGGCCCTCTGGCCTCAACCTTCCACTCTGGGCATGCACAGTTGATGTTGGCTCAGGCCTAACTCTAGGCTCCCAACGATCACACCGTCATCCATATCACGGGTTACCATCAGCATCTCAAGACAATATTCCCTGCATCATCTTATTTGTTTATTTAGTGTAATCAGGTCTTTCATTAATTCTTTCAAACAAATCTAAAGTTTAACCTCCAGACACGACGAGGACACACAATGTGACCGACACTGAACTGTTGTTCCATATCCTAGGAACGAGGCTAGCTTGCTAGGTTGACGCTCTCGAGAGTTTGCTTTACCACCTATCAGAATGCACCCCACTCAGCCGACACTTCAGGTTTGTCACGCCCAACTCGTACTAAGCAAAATACACTCTCGTGACGGTCCACTTGCGAAGACACTCTCCCGCACCACCCTATGCGCATGGCACAACGGGCAAGTAAATCCGGCACATCCCCTGGCGCGACCAGGTATGCCTAGCTCCGGACTCCCTATCACAGTCGAACCCGTGCCTGTCGACCACTCCCCTCGGACAGCGCAACCGAACGACTGCGCCCAATGGATGGCACAAAAGGAGCTCAACAACCTACTAGGTCACGGTCCTCCCATGAGACGACGATGGTTCTGCTTTCAAAGTTCAGATTAGTGGCACCATGAACTGACCCTATCGTTGTTTGGAGGGGTGTTTCATTTAATCAAGTTTCATCACAACAAGTCCCAAAACAGAGGATTAGTCCAGCATAATAATCACGACATCAATATCATAAATCATCAAACAACAAGGCATTAGCAACATAAAGTAAGCACATAACAACAGCAGCACTTGAATAACCATAACACTTGCAGGTATAGATATCACCATAATAATATCCGGGTGACTGTGGCGGTAACCCCAGCCGGTGTCACCAGGGGTTAGTGTTCACAGAATAAGTAACATAGTGTTTCAAACGGATGACCGTGGCGGTATCCCAGCCGGTGTCACCGTAAAGAATGAACCGAAAAGCACGCATAAGAATGAGAGAGCATCCATTCCACTCGAGGATTATCTCAACGTGGTGTCAGCAATCTCGGCAAAAAGAACCAAATGGAAAGTCAGCTCCCAAGCGTCGCAGTCTGGGTGGTTTATGCCAACCATATTTGACGGAGGGACAAGAGCAAATAAATCTTTTGGCAAATGCCCTAACTCCGAGGATCATAAGACGACATTCGTCCGCTCCTCACCTCGGCGAAGAGGAAATAGCAAACAAAGCCCCGCAAGCGCAAGACGCACAGTTGTAATATTTTCTCCCATTCCTTCGACTGAGGCGGTTCCTCCGGCCATCGTCTAGGGAGCGGGAGTGATGTGCATACAAGCAGTTTATAAGGTAATGCAATAATTTAAAATGCAACATGACATACATAAAACAAGGCTCATATAAAATATGGACAACATACAGACATACAATGATAATAGCAGACAGACATAACAATATAACAGTAGACAGACATAAACACCCGTCATGGTATTAAGCAGATAAACAAACAAACAAACAAACAAACAAACATTGCGGGACTACTCATAGCAAGGGGTTAGCTTGCCTCTGGAGGTGGTCTTGAGATGGTTCGGAAAGTCTCGGACTTGCCGGGGGTCGGAATCCCGGAGAACGTCTAAACCACAAAACGACCAACGATGCATTAAATAAAGGCAGTGAAAAAAAGTTGCTCCAAATATAGCAAGACTGGTACCACTGGTTAGATCTCTCAAAAATATGAATTTACAAATCTGAACCACCTAAATCGGAGCTACGGTTTAGAAACTACGGGCGTTTGAAATTACTCACCGGAAGAAAAAGAAAAACAGGCTGCAGGAAAAAAACTGCCCGGGCCGCTTCTCCCCGCGGTTGGGCCGTGCTGGGCCTGCTGGCCCGCTACTGCACTGGCGGGGCTGGACGCGCGTTCTGGCAAAGGCGCTTCCTCCGCTGGAACACGGAAAGCAGCGGAATACGCCTCCCCTTAGGCTGACAGGTGGGACCGGTCAAGGGTTTAAACGAACCCTTTTTTCTTTTTCCTCCACTGTGCTCCTTCCCGGCGACGAGGATGCACGGAAGAACTCCGGCGTCGACGAGGCCGTCGCCGTGCCGCACGGAGCCTCGCGCTGGGGACACGCGCGTGGTCACCGCACCACGACGGACTCTGGGAGGCTGCTGGAGGTGGGGGGAGGAGGCCTGCCGTCGTCTTCTCCAAGCTCGGGCGCACGCCAATGGCGGTCGTGGATGAACACGAGCACTCCGTGCCTCCCTTGCATCGATGGCTGCTCTGGGGGATAGAGGGGGAGGGTATGAGGTGCTCTGTACGTTTAATCGAAGAACGGCACTGGCTCGAGCTCGCCACGACCGGGTTTCGACGGCGGCGGCTTCGGCCAGAAATCGGAGCAGGGCTCCGCCGTTTTGCAATTAAGCGAGCAGAGAGGTCCAGGAAAGGAAGGGGAAGAGGGTGTGTGGCGAGAGGGGGGGCTTGGGGGCTCCTTTTATAGCTCGAGGCGAGCTGGCTGGTCGACCGGCCGCGCGGCGCTTGATTGTTCACCGGCGCCCAAGCTTCGGACAAGAATTGAATGAGGGAAGGATAAGGGTGAGGGCGAGATAATCTCTCGGAGCAGGAACGGCTCGGTATCCTGCACGTTGAGCACGAGCTCGTGAGCAGCGGCGAGACGGTGCTGAGACGCGGCGGACGGCGCCTAACTCCAGCCAAGCTTTAATGGGAGAGGATAGGGGCGTCTTGGGTGCGAGCCAGGGGAGCAGGGGGGTGCGGTCATGGCTTGGGTGCGGCGGAACCAAGGAACAGCGAGGAACCAGAGGAGCAGTGCGGCGGCGCCGTCTGGCTTGCCGATGCCGGTGGTGATCATGCCAGAGGCCATGCCGACATCGGCATCAAGATGGTTCTCTCATCCTAGGGCTCAAGAAGAAAATCTAATCGTGTCATCTCGTGCCAAAATCAATCCCCAGCAACTTTGCTGACCAAAGTTGTTGCCAAAACTCAAGTTGGTGCGACTAGTTTTTCTGAAAAGCAGTACTGGACTATTTTGAAATCTGATGTTTGGAGAGGCAACCAATTTTTGGTTTGAACAAGGCTTGGCCCAGAGGGGTAGGATCTCCTAGTGCTTGCATCTAGGTGCTTACTTCCCACTACAAAAATCATTTGGTTTGTTTTTGAAACAAAAGGGTTTTAGGGCAGAAACTTGCACAGGGAAAAGTCCAACATTTTCCTAGCAAGGTACCAAATATTTTTGCATAGATGGGTTACGCACTGCCTAGGGATCACTCCCTAATTTTTGAGGAATTTTTGGAGACATGAGAATAGGGGTTCCTTTGGAAGTTGCAAAAAGGCATGAAAAGAGCATTACAAAGGAAGTACCTCAAATATTGCTCAAATGTGGTTGGGCCAATGGAGTGAAATGTTCAGGAGGTGGAATCATGCATCTTCCCAAGATGGCATAATTTCTGGATGAGTGGAAGGTGTCTAGATAATCTCTGGATCAAAAATGACATTTCGGAAAATAATGTCCAACTTGGAATTATTGCATTGGAGTATGCAATTTTTGCATGGAATGTCTTTATATGGATATGGGAATACTCTGGTAGTTTTAGTGGAATATATCTAGTGACGAAAATGGACTTCCCTTTGGTAGGTGGAGAAAAGGATTCAAATGGTTCGATAGTCGGGGCTAGGATTTTCGAGAGAAAACTTAAGCAACGGAATTATCATGGCATTGGAGTGGTTCGTGGATCACCGGGGAAATTTTGAGAGAGCAATTCCAAAGTCAAATCATCCCCAAAAGATTTTCAGAAACATTTTGGATAAGAGGGAAAAGTTTTTCAGGTGTCAGAAAACACCGCTAAAATTAGGTTCGAATTTTCGGGGTGTTACAAGCAGGGATAAATCATGTGCTAGAGCTTTTTATTATTTTTAAGTTTTTGAAGTCATATAGAGAGTATAGAAGTAAGTTCTTGAGAGGTGTTTGTTGTTGTCAACGAATGGTAGTGGGCACTCTACCCCCATTGTCAACCAGAGTTTCAAGAGCGGCTCCCATTGAAGGACGTTATCATCCTTCTTGTTCTCTTTTGTTTACACATGCAGTTATTCACTGGTATCATTGCTTAGCTGATTGGATCAGGGCAAAAATGTGAAGAGAATTAAGCGGTTAAATTTGTAATTAATTGGGACTGGGCACCCCATTTGCCCGCTCTTTTTGCAAAATTATTGGATAAGCGGATGTGCCACTAGTCCATTGGTGAAAGTCTGTCAGAAGTAAATGACAAGGTTGATATCGAAAACTCCACATACTTCCTCATGAGCTATAAAAAATTAACACAAATAAGAGATAATAGCGTTTGAATAAAGGTAGCACATGAAATATTTACTTGGAATGGCAGGAAATACCACATAGTAGGTAGGTATGGTGGACACAAATGGCATGGGTTTGGGCTCAAGTTTTGGATGCACAAGAAGCATTCCCTCTCAGTACAGGGTTTTTGGCTAGCAAGGTTGTTTGAAGCAAACACAGGATAACAACTGGTATAGCAAGACTTACATGAAAACATATTGCAAGCATTATAAGACTCCACACTGTCTTCCTTGTTGATTCAAACACTTTTACCAGAAAATATCTAGACCTTAGAGATACCAAACATGCAAACCAAATTTCAACAAGCTCTACGGTAGTTCTTCACTAATAGGTTTTAACTACATGATGCAAGAGCTTGAACATGATCTACTTGAGAGCTCAAAACAATTGCCAAGCATCAAATTATCCAAGACAATGATCTACAAGAATATGTATGTCTTTTCAATATACCATCTACCACATGAAGCATTTTCTGTTTCTAACCAAACACCAATCAACTTATTTTAACATAACTCTCCAAATAATTTATCAATGAAACAAGCGAGATAACAAATGTTGCGGCTTTCAGCTTTCGCCATAAATAAAAATGATAAATGTTGCGGCTTTCAGCTTTCGCCATAAATATAAACGATAAGTGCTGCGGCTTTCAGCTTTCGCCATAAATATAAATGAAGAATACAAGTATTCATATGAAAAAGCGGAGCGTGTCTCTCTCCCACACAAGAATTCTAGGATCCAATTTATTCAGAAAATGAAAATAACAAAGCAAAAATAAAAGCACAAAGACGCTCCAAGTAAAGCACATAAGATGTGAAAGAATTAAAATATAGTTTCACTAGAGATGACCTGATAAGTTGTTGACGAAGAAGGGGATGCCTTGGGCATCCCCAAGCTTAGACGCTTGAGTCTTCTTGAAATATGCTTGGGTGACCCGCGGGGGCATCCCCAAGCTTAAGCTTTTCACTCTTCTTGATCACATTATATCATCTCCTCTCTTGACCCTTGAAAACTTCCCACACCAAACTTCTCATAAACTTCATTAGAGGGGTTAGTACTCAAAAACATTAATCCACTTTGGTTCTGTTGTGACACATTGCAAGAACTCAATAAAACATTAGCTACAGCCCTCCATGATAGAGAGCCTTGCTTAAAGTCCACAAGAGACAATGCAAAAAACAGAGACAGAATCTGTCAAAACAGAACAGCCAGTAAAGATGAATTTTTTCGAGGCACTTCCGTTGCTCAAATCAGGAAATTCAAAACTAATGAAAGTTGCGTACATATCTGAGAATCACACACAAAAAATTTCAGGACGTTTCGATTTTTCTGGAATTTATTATGAATTAAACGGTGGACAGCAAAAATCTGTTCCTGTGCAGAAATCCAAATCTAGCATCAACTTTCTATTAGAGACTTACTTGGCACAACAATGCAGTAAAATAAAGATACAAAGGAGTTGTTACAGAAGTAAACAAACTCCTTGACTCAAATAAAAGAAAAATTCAGAAATAAAACAATGGGTTGTCTCCCATAAGCGCTTTTCTTTAATGCCTTTTAGCTAGGCTTGAAAGTTTTAATGATGCTCTCATGAAAATAGAAAATGAAGCAAAAGGAGCATCAAGAAGCAAATTCAAAACACATTTAAGTCTAACCCACTTCCTATGCATAGGAATCTTGTACACAAATAAATTCACAAAGAACAAAGTGACAAGCATAGGAAGATAAAACAAGAGTAACTTCAAAACTTTCAGCATATAGAGAGGTGTTTTAGTACCATGAAAATTTCTACAACCATATTTTCCTCTCTCATAATAATTTTCAGTAGCATCATGAATAAACTCAACAATATAACTATCACATAAAGCATGCTTTTCATGATCTACAAACACATAATTTTTATCAAGCTCAAAAATAGTGGGATTAAAACTTTCAAACCCACTTTTAACAATTTTATAACAAGATGATTGATCATTCTCAAGAGGTATGGGGCTCCTAGATAAAGTCAAGACCTCTCCAATCCCATTTTCATTAGTAGTACAATTAATATTATCAAGTAACATAGGACCATCATCTAGAGCTTTATCATAAACATTTTCTAAGCAAAACTCTTTAGTACCATGCATTTCGAATTAGGCACAAATAAAGGATTATCATAAGATTTATCAAAATAGCATGGATTATCATAAATAACAGTAGCATAATTATTCTCACAAGTTTTACTCATAGTAAATATTTCAAGAGAATCCACAGGAACATAACATTCATCCTCCTTTGGTAAGCATGGACAATCAAATAGTGTAAGAGATAAAGAGTTACTCTCATTAGAAGGTAGGCATGGGTAGCTAATCCATTCTTCCTCCTTTTGTTCATCACTCTCCTCCTCTTTTTCATCTAATGAGCTTTCAGGTTCAGCAATTTCTTCTTCCACAGGTTCCTGCAAATTGTGGAGTACATTCTTGTGCATGAATGAGTCTCTCTTTATAATCAATGATATAACAATTATTGCTGAAATTTTCTATGCAATAATCAAGGATAGAAGAGACATAATCTTTAAGGTTATTACAAGCAACACAGTTTCATAATTTTTAGACATGAAGGATTCTATTTCAGAAGCTCCCATAAATAAAACAAATTGTTCTACTTCTTCAAATCCAAGATGAATATAGTTATTCCAATGATAGTTCACAATTAAAACTTCTTACTAAAGCCACATTGAAATTTAAGATGTTTAGTATCCTGTTCAGAGCAACAATTTATATCATGGCGTTTAAGCAAAATTTTAGCAATTTGATTCAACTTTTTAACACGCCTCTCATGACTTTACCCTTCTTGATTCTCTATACTTTATATAATTCTTTAAGTTCCATAGAGGTTCTAGCATGTTCTTCCATAACAACAGTTTTTTTATATTTGTTTTTTCAAATTTTTATGGATTTTCGGGTATATAAGAAAAATAAAACAAGACAAAAATAAACTAGACAAAAGTAAACTAAACAAAACACAACTAAACAGAAATAAACTAAGCACAAATAAACTAGACAAGACAAAATAAACTAAAAACACAGAGAGAAGTAGAGTGTACTCCCCAGGTGAACTTATGAGTAGAGCTATGCTCCCCGGCAACGGCGCCAGAAAATAGTCTTGATAACCCACAAGTATAGGGGATCGCAACAGTCTTCGAGGGAAGTAAAACCCAAATTTATTGATTCGACACAAGGGGAGACAAAGAATACTTATAAGCCTTAACAGCGGAGTTGTCAATTCAGCTGCACCTGGAAAAGCACTAGTAACAGGGGTGATGTGAAAGCAGCAGTAATATGAGAGCAATAGTAATAGTAACACAGCAGCAGTAGCAGTAACACAGAGGCAATGGCACCAGAAAATATTCCAGTGCATAGTTGGCTATAGAGCAATGATGATGATAGAAGGACCGGGGTTCCCAGCTATCTACACTAGTGGTAACTCTCCAATAACAAGTGTTGGGTGAACAAATTACAGTTGGGCAATTGATAGAATTGAAATAGCATTAAGACAGAACATCCAGTCTATTAATCATGTAGGCATGTTTTCCATATATAGTCATACGTGCTCGCAATGAGAAACTTGCATAACATCTTTTGTCCTACCAGCCCGTTTGCAGCGGGGCCTCAAGGGAAACTACTGGTAATTAAGGTACTCCTTTTAATAGAGCACCGGAGCAAAGCATTAACACTTAGTGAAAACATGTGATCCTCATATCAAAACCATCCCCTCCGGTTTTCCCAATTTTTGTCACTTTGGGGCATCGGGTTCCGAACAAGGACATGTGCAAACAACTTGTAGATACAATCTAAGCAACAATTATAGAGCTTAAATCTAAGATCATGCCACTCGTGCACTAGTGACAAGCATTAAACACAACAAGATTGCAGCAACAATAACTTCACAAACTTTATGGATAGACTGATCAATGTAACAATTCATCGGATCCCAACAAACACAACACCGATTACATCATATGGATCTCAATCATGTAAGGCAGCTCATGAGATCATTGTATTGAAGTACATGGGAGAGAGAGTACCAACTAGCTATAGCCAAGAACCCGTAGTCCATGGGGGTACTACTCACAAACCATCATGGAGTCGAACTGGAGGCGGTGGAGTCGATGGAGATGGCTCCGGGGGTCAATCCCCGTCCCGGCAGGGTGCCGGAACAGGAACTTCTGACCCCAAACTAGGGTTGACGACGGCGGCGGCCCTAGAACTTTTCGGGGAATATGACGGATTGTTTTAGGGTTTTCGCGTCGGTGGCAATAAATAGGCGAAAGGGCAAGGTCGGTGGGCGCCCGGGGGGCCCACAGCACACGGTGGCGTGGCCAGGGGCCCACCCGCGCCACCACATGGTGTGGCCACCCTGGTGCCCGTCTCCGTCTCTCCTTTGGACTCCGTTGACGTGTCGGGAAAAATAGGGACTTTGCTTTTTGTTTCGTCCAATTCCGAGAATATTTCCAGAACAACTTTTCTGGAATAAAAAACAGCAGAAAACAGGAACTGGCACTGTGACATCTTGTTAATAGGTTAGTCCCAGAAAATGCATAAAAATGATATAAAGTGTATATAAAACATGTAGCAATTGGTATAATATAAGCATGGAACAACAGAAATTATGGATACGTTGGAGACGTATCATCCACTGCAACCAAAATGTGAGTATGCTTTGTCTTTGAGGCTGGGAAAGGACCCATAAAGTCAAAACCCCACACATCAAATGGCTCAAGTGGTAAAGCATAATTCATAGGCATTTCATTTCTCCTACCAATATTTTCTACTCTTTGACATTTATCACAAGATTTAACATATTCAGCACAATCCTTAAATAAAGTAGGCCAATAAAAACCAGATTGTAATACCTTTGCTCCTGTGCGATCTCCTGCATGATGCCCTCCATAAGGACTATCATGACATTCTCTTATAATAGCCTGTTGTTCATGCTCAGGTACACAACATCTAATAATAACATCTACACTCTTCTTATAAAGGAAAGGATCATCCCAAAAATAATGTCTAAGATCATAAAAGAATTTCTTTCTTTGTTGAAGAGTAAAGTGTGGTGGTAAAACTTTGCCAACAATAAAATTTGCATAATTGGCAAATCATCGAGATGCAACTTTAGCCATAGAAACATTAATGTTTGCAAGTTGTTCATTAGCAAAACTATCATTAATAGGAATAGGATCATCAGGTATATTTTCCATTCTACAAAGATGATCAGCTACTTGATTATCTTCCCCTTTCCTATGAACAATGTGTAAATCAAATTCTTGCAATAAAGTACCCATCTTATTAATCTAGGCTTAGCATCTTTCTTATTCATTAGATATTTAATAGCAGAATGATCAGAATGCACAATGACTTTGGAATCAATAATATAGGGTCTAAACTTATCACATGCAAATATCACTGCTAAAAATTCTTTCTCAGTTGTGGCATAGTTTCTTTGGGCACCATCAAGTGCCTTACTAGCATAATAAATAACATTAAGTTTCTTATCAACTCTTTGGCCCAAAACAGCTCCAACTGCATAATCACTAGCATCACACATAATTTCAAAAGGCAAATTCCAATCAGGGGGTTGAATAATAGGTGCACTTATTAAAGCATTCTTCAAAATATTAAAGGATTCAATGCAATCATCATTAAAAGAGAAAGGAACATCCTTTTGCAAAAGATTGGTTAGAGGCTTTGATATTTTGGAGAAATCTTTAATAAACCTATGCTAAAAACCTGCATGCCCAAGAAAACTTCTTATACCTTTGATATCCCTTGGGTATGGTAGCTTCTCAATAGCTTCTATCTTTGCTGGATCAACTTCTATTCCTCTTCCAGAAATCCGATGACCAAGAACAATACCCTCAGTAGCCATGAAGTGACACTTTTCCCAATTAAGAACTAGGTTTTGGTCTTCACATCGCTGCAAAACTTTGTTAAGGTTGAACAAGCAATTATCGAAGGAAGTACCATACACAGAAAAATCATCCATAAAAACTTCCATTATCTTTTCAATATAATCAGCAAATATAGCATTCATGCATCTTTGAAAAGTAGCAGGAGCATTACACAAACCGAATGGCATTCTCCTATAAGCAAATGTACCATATGGGCAAGTAAAGGTGGTCTTTTCTTGATCATCTTTGTGAATAGGAATTTGTGAGAAACCTGAATAACCATCTAAATAGCAAAAGTGAGAGTGTTTAGATAACATTTCTAACATTTGATCAATAAATGGCAATGGATAATGATCTTTACGAGTTGCTTTATTTAACTTCCTGAAATCAATACACATCCTATAACCAACAACAGTACGTTGAGCCACAAGTTCATCTTCAACATTTGGAACAACAGTCATTCCACCATTTTTAGGAACACAATGAACAGGAGTAACCCACTTACTATCAGCTATGGGATAAATGATACCAGCTTCAATAAGTCTTATTACCTCTTTCCTTACCACTTCTTTCATTTTTGGGTGAAGACGGCGTTGAAAATCAACAACAGGCCTTGCATCTTCCTCCAAATTAATTTTATGCATACATAGAGCTGGGCTTATACCTTTTAGATCATCAAGAGAATATCTAATGGCTGCTCGGTGAGCTTCCAATACATCAAGTAATTTCCCTTCCTCTTCAACAAAAGGTTAGCACTAATAATAACATGATATATGCTCTTCTCATCCAAGTATGCATATTTAAGATTTTCAGGCAAAGGTTTTAACTCAAAACTAGGATTCACTTTAGGTGGTGGTAACACTCCTAAGTTATCAGGTTGTAGCGGACCTGCACTTAGAAAATGGCAAGTCCCTGTGCATAGTGCAAATCCCTGGATCGATTCGTTTGCACACACAGTTTACGATGCAATATCACAACAAAGTATCAATTTTATTACATCGCTGATCCAGACTTAGAAAATATTCATTACAACTTGCATAGCATAATGCTAGCATTGGAAAGAGTAAACAGCGGAAAATTTATTCTTCATGGAGTCCCCATCATCATCATGTGCCACAGGCGAACATGTTGGTTGAAGACTCGAAACCCTTAGCAAAATCTCACTCGTCATCTGAGCAGTCTGCAATAAGAAAAATATTGCAGCAACGTGGGTCAGAACCATTTAAAATGGAACTGGCAAGTGACACTATGGTGGACACTTAGAGGAAAACTCTAATAACCTATATGCATATTTAGGCTGGTGGAGTTCAAGGCTGTTTGCAGAAAGCAAATTTTTCCTATCTCTTTTAAAACAACTTTACCTAGTTGAGACAAGTATGGTATGAAAGCCATAGTCTCAATCTACCCTTGTTCACCCATCAAGTTTTACTTTAGAAGTTGGAATGTTGGGATCCTCCGTTAACGTCCTTGATCAGCTGCTCAGAATTGTCCGTAACCGGGGACACGGCTAAGTACTTAGTTTGACACTCTCGAGAGGTTGTGCACGTTCACCATTCGACTCAATCAGCCCAAACTATCCTCTACACTCCTGCAGTGCTAAGGAAAAGGATAAGATTGAGACGAGATCTTTCAGAAGCATTTTCCCACCCCATACTGGCCTGACGCGCTCCACCTACAAACCTCTGCCACCACCTGTCAGGCCGGGGCGAGTCCACGCAACTTAGTTGATCAAGACAGAGCCCATATTGACAAATGGCTGCACTGGAAGCAATCTTCACTTGGAGTTCTTCAGATCCCTTTGTTCCTGGGTGACCGTCCACAAGTGTAATTCCACAGGTATACCCCTGGGAATCCACTCAACATAAACCATACAAAACCACTTTCCACCCAGGTGTTTCATTCTTAACTTAGTAGAATTTAACTTTTCATGAAAATAGTTTTTGCATAGCATCACAATTCTACTAAGTGTTATATAGGCACATAGACACAGGAGTAAGGAAAATTCTAAACAGGTCTAGCATAGCATTTCTACTAAGTCCTACACATGCTTAGGAAAAAATAGACTACTCATGCATAGAAAAATACTAGGAAGTTTATGCGTGTGCCACTTGCCTTTGGAAAATGTAGTTGCTCACACACTCTCTTCAACGCAACTCGGAGCTCTCCGTTCAATCTAAAACATAGCACAACACCAAACATAAACACTCCATTCAACACATGGCAATACAAAACATGATATGCATGAATGAATGCAAGTGTCACACTCAAAATAAAATACTCAATTTTATTTACTCTCTGGTTACTAAGGTATGCATTATGCTTGACGTCAAATTTTGTGCAATTAAGTAATGTTAAACATTTTTTTAAAACACCATAAAAGGATTTAAACAACAAATAAATGTTTCTACTTTTAAAACCTTTTTCAAAAACTATCACTTCGGTTTCTCTAGGCAGAGGGTTTGAAATACTAACTACTGAAATTGGATTCACTCAAAATTAATTTATAGAGATACTTTTATACTCAAAAATAAGGTTTATAAGGTACTGCAAAAACAAATAATATGCCCTATATAAAAGTGTAATTTTATGAGTTCATTAAATTCTTCTCATTTTTCTGAATCCGTGGATATAAAGTTTGTTAAATTTGGCCAAACGGTTTAGAAGATATGAATTTTTGAAGTTCTCTAACTAAAATAGGCAGAAAAACGAAAATGAATAAGTAGATGTACACATGGCGAGATCCTATTGGCTGATAACCCTTCAATAAGTTATTTGTTTACAGCCCTACGATCAAGATCCTGTGGAGGAGGGCAAAAGGAGGAGCAGCTCACAGGCAAGAAGATTGGATCGTACCGAATTCCTGTGTGTGACCGCAACGGACATGGCATCCATCTTGCCATCGATCGTTTCATCGTTTGTGAGGTCAAAGATGTCGAACGAGACATGGATGTTGTAGAGGACGTTGAGGCGGAGACTACGGTGATCTTGGCGCTCCACGGACAAGATCCTGGCAGTGGCATCGACTGGATGGAGTTTCGGCGGCGCGACCAATTGATGCTCTGTGGCGTACGAACATGTCCTGGAGATAGGCAACGGTGAGGAGAGTCTACTGATGCAAGGAAACAAAGAAATATTCACCGTACGCGCCATACCATTCCGATGAACTCGCGAAGATCCGAAAGAAGATGGTGATGGCACGGGATATACAGAGCTCCTCTCGAGAAATTTTGTGTGGCAAAGTGGTGGAGGAAGACAAGGGGCGCAAAGTGACGCGCTCGGTTCACCTTTGTATGGTCTGAGTAGGGAGATCGAGAATTAGATGCCGTCGGGTGGCATTCGGTTCACCGGATCGATTCGCGAGATTAAGACACTTATGTGAAAAATAAACTCGCTGAATGGAACGCCCATCCAATATAGAGTAACTTTCGTGTTAAAGTCGAGCGGAAACGTTCGCTAGAATTGATGGGAAATGAATGGGGAGAGTAACAGCCATGGCTGATAGGTTTCTGCTTCGGTACGTGCTCCTGTACGTGCTGGAGGAAGACGACCAAGTCGCTCGGGTTAGATAGGCTAAGATTCGGCCCAGCAAGAAAAATAAGAAGAGGGAAGAGGAAAAAAAAACAGAAAAGAAGGCTGCGGCGGCTGCCCCTTGTTGGGCCGGCCTGGCTCGGCCTTTTTTTTCCTTTAATTTTTTATTTTCTGTTTTTTTAATTCTTTTATAACTTTTGTTTTAAACGTTCAATTTAAACCAAATAAATTTCTAAAAATTTGTAAAATTCGTATCTATGCTTTAAAACATTTGTGGGCATGTTTTGAAAACTTTTCAACAATTAATAATTTTGAAATATTGATTAAATACAAATTCGACACTTTATGTCAAATTTGAAAATATGGCTTAATTAAATTATTTTTGGCTAAACAAAATTTATTAAAATACCACAATTACATATGTTTGAAAATAAGTTATTCTAAACTCCCTTTTCAAATAAAATTCATTTGAAACTCTATAAAATACATTTGGAAAAATATTCTATCTTTATTTCATTTCTTATGTTGAATTTATTCATGAAATTCATTTTTATGTTTTGAAGGTTGAAGAAATGATTTATCACAAATTTTTTTGAATCATTAAATAATCATGAAGTCTATAAAGTTTTAAATATATAAACTCCAAGTTTGTGATTTCTAAAACTTGTTTTAGACTCGGGTAAATAAATTTAAAATCATTTTAGTAAATAGTCTATGTTTTAAATAGTTTTAAAACATTTGTAAATAGAATTGCAGGGTTTATTAATTACCCAAAGGTAATTTTTTTAATCATATAGTTTAACCAAAATCATTTTAGAATTGGATGCTTTAAATAACATAGGCACTTTGCAAATATGGTTTTAGGGTTTTTAAATAGCCACGGGAAAATGTTTAAAATCAAATACTTAGAAAGAAACCTTTTATTACTTAAAAATGGTTTTGACAGTTTGTAAATCATTTGTCAAATTATATATTGAGGTTTAAGAAATACAATGGATACAAGAATTTAAATTAAACTCTACTTTTTGAAATAAAGATTACTTGGAATTAAACTATTTAAGTTTTTGAAGGTGTCAAATGTCTTCTATTATTTGTTTCAATTATAATATTAGTGTTTTCTTTTATTCAAAAACAAAAGTTTAAATTTTTAGTGATTTTTAAACATTCCAAAATATTGGGATGTTACACAGGTGGGATATGCAATTGTAATTGTGGTGGTTGTTGCCATAATATTTGTTCTAAAACATCTTTTTCTTCATCATTAAACGGTTCATCTTGATTAAGCATGTAACTTTCTAGCACGGCCGATGAAGCTACAGCTATATGAGCAAGAGTTTCAATCATATCTTTAGCAAGTGGCTCTTTCTTTAAATGTTTATCAGTAAATTTAGAAAAGTTGAATTCAAGTTTTTCTCCAGCACATTTAATAAACACTTTCTCCTTAAGCAAATTAATTTCAGCACCAACAGTATGTAGGAAGGTCTACCAAATATGACTGGACAAAATGAATCTTGAGGACAACCAAGCACAATAAAATCAGCAGGATATTTTAACTTCCCAACTAGTACTTCAACATCTCTAACAATTCCAAAAGGACTAATATAATCTTTATTGGCAAGTTGAATTGTCATACCTGTCTCTTCCATAATGATAGGATCAATGTCAGGCTTGATTTCAAGATAAAGAGAATATGGAATGACACTATACTTGATCCAATATCACATAATCCATGATAACATGAAGTCCCAATAGAACATGATATAACAGGCTTACCAACCTTGGCCGAATTGCCTTTAATAACTTTGGTAGCATCTTCACATAAATAAACATCGACGGGATCTTCTTCATTTAATTGTTTGATAACCGAAATTTGATTGTTGACTTCCACCTGTTCATAGGGCTCAGAACATTTTCTGTTACTCTTGTTAGTAACAGCAATAAGTAAATTCTCCTTAATTTTATTTGGATATGTAGGTGTTTCAACATGCTACTCAATTGTCACAGATGACACTGGTTCTACCTGTTTAATAACTTTAGGAACAACAATAGATTGTTTAACAGGTTCAACATAAACTTCATACCCAGTTTTAGGAACACCCATATGACTAGCAAAAGATTTAGATATCTCAATTATAACATAAGGATCAAGACCAAAATTATCACTCAGATTTTTAAACAAGGTAGAAGTAGAGAAGGGCTCTACACATGAATATTCATAGTCCAAATAGGGTTCATTACCTTTATCAAGATCCCAATTACCAATGTTCTCAGCAACAGTGTAACAGCCCGAAGTTCGAGAACCTGAAAACCTGAGTAAAATTTTCGCTTTTGCATTTCATGCATGCATCATGGCATCATTTGTGCAATTGCTCATGTTAAAACCAAGATTTGACAACAAATTAAAACAAAAGGGAAACCAAAAGCAATACTTGTTTTCAAACAAGTTACAGTCCAATGAGTTGGTTGTGACAAAACCAATTCAAATAACTTCCATATTTGTCAAGGAAGTTCCAAGGGTTGAAAACAATATTTTGCAATTGCTATAAATTTTCCAAATGGGCAACATTTTGGAATTTAGCAAAAATGCCTTAATTCAATCCCATGAACAAAAGTGGTACAAAGCATTTTTATTTTGAGGCACCAATTTTTGTGTAGATTCCACTCGATATGGGGAGGCTTCCCAATTTTTCTCAAATTTCTAGAAAATGTTTTGGTGCCCTAATAAAATTCATGAAATGCTGCTGTAATTAGAAAATAACTGGGAAGGACCAAACTGTGGTAAACTCAAAACTTCCAGGGGGCTATTTGCAAAAACTCTATCTCCCTCGTTCTGTAGCAACCGAGGCCGTCGCGTGCCCGCCGGACCACCTCATCGCCGTGCTCGCGCCGCACCCGACGCCGCGCGGGGCCCCATCCTCTGCCTCACCCTGCGAGGAGCACGCACCACCGAGCCCCACTCTGCTCCCTCCCCGTTCCTCCCTGTCTCCTCGCTCCCTCGTCCTCTGCCATGGCCGACGAGCACCTCGAGCTGGCCGCGCTCGTCGCCGTCGCGTGAGGAGCTCCCGCATAAATCGAAGCTCACCCGCACCTCCGTCGTGCTTCCCTCCCCCTCCTCGTGGCAGGAATCGACGCGGGGCCGCCGCATTTGACCTCGCCGTCCTCGACTTCTTCCACGACCACCGCCACACTCCGAGCTCGATTCCGGCCGTCTCCGCCGCACTCCGACCTCGCCGTCTTCGCTAGCGTGTTCGTGGTGAGCTACTGCCCGTCGCTGACCCCTTCTCTCTCCCTCTCGCGCTCGTTCTAGCTTCGGCCACCGTGCTCGCGCGTGCACCGCACGTCGCCGTCGACGCGCACTTGCCCGGCCGTGGAGACAGCCTAAGCCGGGCTGCGGGCTGGTTTTCTCGGGCCCCAAACCGGCCGTGGGATCGGCCCAGGCTGGGCTAAAGGCCGGTGGGCTCTGCCACCGAGCCGGCCCTTCTGCCGGCCCAGACCGGGCTGCTGGCCGGTTGCCTCTGTTAGCAGGCCGGCCTGCCAACCGGCCTAGGCTGGACTGGAGGCCGGTTCTGACTGTTTTTTTTTGTGTGGTTCCTTTTTCCAATTCCTCCCTTCTCGATCATGCTTCTCGATACTCCCTCGCTCCATTAGGGACACCGCAATCCAGTGTTCTCCAGTTTCCTCCCCCTATTCGAGAGGGGTAATATTTTTTTATTATCGTTGTTGGAATTAAAATAATCAAAAGTAAATATTTAAAAAGAGGAATTATAAAATTAATAACTTTTGATCGGGGCCTCCGAAAAATGTGTTCCTTATATCGAAATGCTCAGAAAAATGTGCACTGATCCTTTGCATCACTTGCATGCATGTTTACTTGAACTTATAGCACAGGAAAACATTAAAACAAATGTAGAGCTATATTTCTCTCTTGTTAAACAATTAATTATCGCACCCCATATAAAATGGGTAGATCTGGCTATAATAAATTCAATGCACTAAAAATGTCATGCCATCATGTGGTTGTGCATTGCATTGTGAGCATGTATGGTGATTGATTTGTTGCTCCTATGTTTTATGTTTCGATAGATCAAGCAGCTGGGGTTACTCCACAATACCCCGAGGATCCGTACTACCAGTATCCCGAACAAGGCAAGCGTAATCCCCCCTCTGAGCATATCTTATCCTATGTTTCCGCAAATATTTCTCCACTATAATATTGCATGCGGTTCCAAATGTCAATTTTATTGGATTAGAGTATCCTATAGTTGCATTAAGTTTCCGATGCCAATACCTGTTTCCCTCCTATTATCCATAGGTTTGTATTGTTGGCCTGAGATACTAAACTATGCTATGTTGATGCTTAGCCATGCTTAGTAAATGCTTAGCTGTACATGGATGGTTCTTGTTGGAAACAGGTGATGAGAAATGTTGATGGTGGAGAATTGTGGAGACAGGTAATAAAATGCTTAAAGGTGGGGATGAGAGGCCACTGTGGTTGTGGTGCTTTGTCTCGTTCTCGCCGCCTAGGTGCGAGTTCTTTACCTCCCGAACCAAGACTGAGCGTGCAACCATGCGTGAGGCCTATGCAATTGCAGGAACCCTCATAGACTAAATAACTCGAGCGGGGCTAGCCAGGGTCCTCTAGTTCGGGCTTCCATTTGCGCGTGCGTGATGATGGTGGATGAACTGAGATGAGGATGGTGGTGTTAGGAAAATGAGTGGCTGTGGGGCGGGGTGTTGTGATCCTGGCAGTCCTACCGCCACTGATGATCCTGGAAAGTCCTTAACGAGGGAGAAGTCGACACCGCTCCCACCCAGCCGGCTTTCCAAGGAAGAGAGCTAATGCGCAGGTAATGGGCCGGACGGTACGCGTGGCAAACATTGTACACCCCTGCAGGGTAAATCTTTTCGAAAAGCCGTGTCCACGGTTAGGACGACTTGGGAAAGGACGATAAGATCATAGAATAACTTAACGGAATGATTAAAAACTGGGTACTAAGGTACCACTCAAGATTGCAAGGTGAGCTTCCTCGAGGGTGATTCGGGGAGGTGCCTTTGATGAACAGGTACAGTGGTTGATGTGGTTGATGATGAGAAAGGTGATGAAGAAAAGAGTTACTTCTTACCCTTTTGAAAATACTCTGAATAGTCGATGCCATTGAGTTATGTTTTCATAAATAAAATCAGCTTTATGCAAAACAGCCATAACTTTGAAAGCCTCATCGAGCTAAAGCTCTATATATAATCTTGCGAGTTCGTCGAACTCAACGTCGTTTGTTTTGTTTCAGAGGAGGACTTCACCGACCTCGAAGGTGGGTTCTTTGTGGACGTCGACGAGTAGTCTGGGGTTCCCAGGTGGCAGCTTGGGACATCCCGGAACAGCTGGCGCTGTGATGTTTATCTGTAGGCCTCTTAGGCCATATTTGGATCTTGTTGTTTAGAACAACCTAATTTGCTTCCGCTTGTTGTAATGTTGGGTCTGTGACCTCTGGTTGTATTTGCTATCTTTCTCTATTATAAGAGTTGAACTATATGATTTGTGTCGTAGAGTCTGTGATGTGCCAGTTGTTCCACAAGTCTTGATCTCTCTATTATACATTGAGGGTTGTGCCTGTGTTAAGGCATCAATCGGGGTGTTGCGTTGCCGATGATCCATTCCGAGCAACGCCTGCCAAAGGTTTTGGCCGGGGATTGGTAAACCCGTAACCTCCGGTTGTATCGCTTAACCGGTGACACACAGCATCACTGTATAACAGTCGGGTCGGGGCGCCACAAGTTGGTATCAGAGCAGTACTGCCTGTAGGAAACCCTTCTACTGGTCGATGTTGAGTCTAGTGTTTGTGAAAATATTTTTAACCTAAAAATGAGTTGTGAAAACCATCTTAGGATTCTTTTTACTCCTTATCTGGTTACCCTCTAATCTCGGAGCAATCTTACCTCGATTTGAGTTAAAGGTTTTACTTCTCGTCTGTTACTTCAAAATGATTAGAAACGGGGTGGGTTCGACCTTTAGTGTTATGTGTCCAGTTGCTCCCGCTGCGTTGCAATCCCAAATCAACTCAGATGTTTCTACCGAATCAATCATTTGATCCTTTCTTTGGGTTTTAACCCGGACTTGAACATAAGGTCCCGGATTGTGTCAACTAGAGTGTGTTAAGTTGTGATTTCTTAACTCTCACTAGTAGCACATGATGCTGATCTTTGACCCAAGTTCTATCTTGTTGTTTTCCTTCTCGCAAAGTATTATCGTCCCTAGTCTGTGTACTTGTGTAGACGCTAATGCTATTGTTCGACCATTCGGAGAAAGATACTAACCGTGTCATTGTCAAATCTCCAGAATGGCTCGAGGAGGCCGTGGAGGCCGTGGTGGTCGCGGTAACCACAATGATGATGAGGATGATCTGCCGCCACCACCCTCGATGGCTGAGGTCTTGATGGCCATTGAGGAGAACCGTGGGCGCAATGAGCGCTTGCTTGAGCAGTTGGTGCAGCAGAATGCACGGAGGAACGAGTGCAACACTCTCACTGAGTTCCTGCGTTCCAGCCACCCACTTTGCTGATGCTAAGGAGCCACTGGAAGCTGATGATTGGCTTCGTGCTTTGGAGCGCAAGTTCTCCGCGCTGCATGTCCCAGTGGCTGAGCAAGTCAACTTTGCCACCTATCTCTTGGTTGGTGCTGCTGGCTGTTGGTGGGAAAGCCATGTGGCTTTGTTTCCAGCCAACCATGTCTTCACCTGGGCTGATTTCGCACTGCCTTCCGTGCGGAGTACATTCCCCAGCCGATCATGGACTTGAAGAGGAGGGAGTTCCTGGATTTGCAACAGGGACGGATGGACCTCCGCACTTATGGTCGTGAGTTCAACCATCTCTCTCGTTACGCCCCAAGGGACGTGACCAATGATGCTGACAAGCAAGAGCTGTTCCGCAAGGGTCTTACTCCGCAGCTCCGCTATGAGTTGTTGCCCTTCAGGTTCCAGACCTACCAGGAGCTGTTCAACCAGGCTTTACTCTCGAGCAAGGAAGAAAGGAACTTGAGCTTCCAAGAGGCCCGCACATGGGGACCACCAGAGTTCCTCGGGTTCTGAGAGCAAGAAGCGCAGGGTGTTTGTTCCCTACAGCGCTGTACCTCGTGCTCCATTCATGCCAGAGCCGCGGGATACAGGCCACCTCCTCCGCGCCCCACTACTTCGACACTTGGGGTAGGCGGGAGTGGGTACCGTCCTATGCTACCTGCTCCACCTGGACTCACTTGCTACACCTGTGGCCAGGCTGGCCACTACTCCAGGGAGTGCCCCCAGAAGGCACCTCTCGCGATAACTCCTGCACGAGCCCCTGCCACTCCAGCTGGCAAGGCTGGACCTATTGTGCGTGGTCGCCTGAACCACATCTCTGCTGAAGAAGCTGAAGAGGACCCCGGCGTTCTCATGGGTGAGTTACGAATCAACAACAATCGTGCTACAGTTTTGTTTGATTCTGGAGCATCGCATTCATTCATATCCATAGCTTTTGCAAAAGACCACAAAATACCGTTTGAGAAAATGAGCATCCCTTGGTGATTGCCACTCCTGGCTCCAAATGGCAAACCGATGGGGTTACTCCTGAGTTCAGATTACTATCGGTTACTACTCTTTTCCTTTCGCTTTGGTAGCTCTGAGGTCAAGTGGCATTGATGTCATACTGGGCATGAACTGGCTAGCCAAATACCAGGCTAATCTCGACTGTGCTGCCAAGACCGTCACCGTGACCAATTCTTCCGGTGACAGTGTAAGTATTGGTCTGCACTGTCAAGACCTCCGTCATCATACCCAACTCACCTGAGATTCTCCTTTGCTTTATGGAAGGCGAATCCCCTCCTGAAATCCAGGACATACACGTGGTGTGTGACTTCCCGGATGTGTTCCCGGAAGAATTGCCTGGCATGCCTCCTGACCGAAGTGTGGAGTTTGTCATAGATCTACTTCCCGGTACCGCTCCAATTTCCAAGAAGCCCTACCGTATGCCGGTGGAAGAGTTGGCTCTGTTGAAAGAGCAAATTGATCAGCTGTTAGCAAGGATTTCATCCAGCCTAGCAGTTCACCTTGGGGTTGTCCGGTACTCTTTGTCAAGAAGAGGGATTCTACCGTGCCTCGTCTAGTCTCTGACTATCGACCGTTGAATGCGGTGACAATCAAGAACAAGTATCCTATTCCTCGCATCAATGATCTGTTGGATCAGTTAGCTGGTGCAACGGTATTCTCCAAGATGGATCTGAGGTCAGGCTACCATCAGATCAAATCAGAAAGGAGGATATTCCAAAGACGGCATTTGTTACTCGTTATGGCTCATATGAGTATACCGTCATGTCCTTTGGTCTCACAATGCCCAGCTACTTTCATGAGGCTCATGAACTCCATCTTCATGGATTATCTTGACAAGTTTGTCGTCATTTACATTGATGACATCCTCATCTATTCCAAAACCAATGAAGAGCATGAGGAACATCTTCGTTTGGTTCTGACACGACTTCGAGAACACCGCCTCTATGCCAAGTTCTCCAAGTGTGAGTTTTGGTTGGATAATCTTGTCTTCCTTGGTCATGTGATATCCGCTAATGGTGTGGCTGTCATTCCTGACAAGATTCAGTCCATTCTGGATTGGAAAACTCCAATGTCAGTCAAGGACATCCGTAGCTTTCTCGGATTGGCGGGTTACTACCGCCGATTCATCGAAGGTTTCTCCAAGATAGCCAAGGCCCTGACTGACCTTCTCAAGAAGGATAAAAAGTTCGTATGGTCGGCCGAAGCTGAAGAGAGCTTCAAAACACTGAAAGCCAAACTCACGTCCGCTCCTGTGCTTGTCCTGCCGGACACAAGCAAGGATTTCGTCGTCTTCTGTGACGCCTCTCTGCAAGGCTTGGGCTGTGTGCTAATGCAAGATGGCCATGTGGTGGCATATGCTTCTCGCCAACTTAAGCCGCATGAGCACAACTACCCAACTCATGATCTAGAACTTGCCGCTGTGGTCTATGCTTTGAAGCAATGGAGACCATACCTGTTTGGTAACCGTTGCGAGATCTTCTCGGATCACAAGAGTCTGAAGTACCTCTTCACCCAGCCGGATTTAAATCTCAGGCAAAGGCGTTGGTTGGAGTTAATCAAGGACTATGATGTGAGTCTGAACTATCAACCCGGCAAAGCAAACGTCGTGGCTGACGCGCTAAGTCGGAAGTCCTATTGCAACAATCTGATGATTGAAAAGGCCCAACCTGCCCTCCATGAAGAGTTCTCTCGTTTGAACTTAGAAATGGTTCCCTCTGGCTACCTTGCAAATCTGGAGATCAAATCTACTCTTGTAGACCAGATTAAGGAAGCTCAAACCGTGACAAGGGTATTCTAAAATCAAGGAGAACATTGCTAGCGGGAAGGCCAAATGTTTTTCTGTCAATGAATCCGGAGTTGTTTATTTTGGTGACCGCTTGGTAGTGCCAAAGAAACGAAAATTGAGGGAGTTGATCCTCCAAGAAGCTCATGAATCTCCTCTCTCTATTCATCCCGGTAGTACCAAAATGTACCAAGACCTTCGACCACAATTCTGGTGGACTCGGATGAAACGAGAAATTGCCAAGTATGTTGCTGAATGCGACACATGTCGACGGGTAAAGGCTGAACATCAAAGACCTCCCGGCACTCTTCGCCCTATTGCAGTCCCGAGTGGAAATGGGATGAAATTGGTATGGACTTCATCACCGGGTTTCCCCGATCTCAAAAGGGCAACAATGCAATCTGGGTAATCATTGATCGTCTTTCCAAGGTTGCTCACTTCCTACCAGTCCGTGATGATATACGGGCAAGTCAACTTGCTGACTTATATTGGCTCGTATTGTTCCATTGCATGGGGTCCCTCTGAGGATCATATCGGACCGTGGAAGTATCTTTGTATCCAAATTTGGCAGAGTTTCCAAACTGCTATGGGGTCCCGTCTCAACTTCAGTACCGCCTACCATCCTCAAACTGATGGTCAGACCGAAAGAGTGAACCAAGTGTTGGAAGACATGCTTAGGGCATGTGTGATCTCTTTTGGCAAGGGTTGGGAAAAGTATCTCCCTTTCGCGGAGTTCTCCTACAACAATAGCTATCAAGCTAGTCTGGGCATGGCTCCCTTCGAGGCTCTATATGGAAGAAAATGCCGCACTCCTCTAAATTGGTCCGAGACCGGAGAGAGAGCACTCTTTGGTCCGGATGTGATCAATGAAGCTGAGGAGAAGGTTCGAATCATAAGAGAGAATCTGAAGATTGCTCAGTCTAGGCAGAAGAGCTACTATGATAAGCACCATCAGGAAATTCACTATGAAATTGGTGATAAAGCTTATCTCCGCGTCTCTCCCCTTCGTGGCGTTCGCCGCTTCGGAATCAAAGGGAAATTGGCACCTCGCTATGTTGGCCCTTTCACCGTTCTGGCCAAGCGAGGAGATCTTTCTTATAATTGGAGTTACCGGTCAAATTCCCAAATGTACATGATGTGTTTCATGTCTCCCAACTTCGCCGGTGCTTTAAAGATCCTATCCATGGGGTCAATCATGAAGAGCTAGATCTCCAGGAAGATCTCACTTATCGCGAGCATCCTATCCGTATCCTGGATGAAGCCGAAAGGAAGACCCGTAACAAGACTACCAAGTTCCTCAAGGTTCAATGGTCTCACCATTCCGAGGAAGAAGCAACTTGGGAACGAGAGTCTAGTCTTCGCGAGGAGTATCCCGACTTCTTTCCGCAACCTTAGAATCTCGGGACGAGATTCCTGTAAGGGGGGTAGATTTGTAACAGCCCGAAGTTCGAGAACCTGAAAACCTGAGTAAAATTTTCGCTTTTGCATTTCATGCATGCATCATGGCATCATTTGTGCAATTGCTCATGTTGAAACCAAGATTTGACAACAAATTAAAACAAAAGGGAAACCAAAAGCAATACTTGTTTTCAAACAAGTTACACTCCAATGAGTTGGTTGTGACAAAACCAATTCAAATAACTTCCATATTTGTCAAGGAAGTTCCAAGGGTTGAAAACAATATTTTGCAATTGCTATAAATTTTCCAAATGGGCAACATTTTGGAATTTAGCAAAAATGCCTTAATTCAATCCCATGAACAAAAGTGGTACAAAGCATTTTTATTTTGAGGCACCAATTTTTGTGTAGCTTCCACTCGATATGGGGAGGCTTCCCAATTTTTCTCAAATTTCTAGAAAATGTTTTGGTGCCCTAATAAAATTCATGAAATGCTGCTGTAATTAGAAAATAACTGGGAAGGACCAAACTGTGGTAAACTCAAAACTTCCAGGGGCCTATTTGCAAAAACTCTATCTCCCTCGTTCTGTAGCGACCGAGTCCGTCGCGTGCCCGCCGGACCACCTCATCGCCGTGCTCGCGCCGCACCCGACGCCGCGTCGGGGCCCCATTCTCTGCCTCACCCCTGCGAGGAGCACGCACCACCGAGCCCCACTCTGCTCCCTCCCCGTTCCTCCCCTGTCTCCTCGCTCCTCGAGCTAGCCGCGCTCGTCGCCGTCGCGTGAGGAGCTCCCGCGTAAATCGAAGCTCACCCGCACCTCCTCCGTGCTTCCCTCCCCCTCCTCGTGGCAGGAATCGACGCGGGGCTGCCGCATTTGACCTCGCCGTCCTCGACTTCTTCCACGACCACCGCCGCACTCCGAGCTCGATTCCGGCCGTCTCCGCCGCACTCGTCCCCCCCCCCCCCCCCCCCCAAAGGCCTAAGGGGGCCGCCGGCGCCAAAAATCCCTCCCAGCCGCGGCCCCCAAATCCAGTTTCGCGCCGGCTCGGACCAAGGAGAACTCTGGCGCCCCCAGGCCGAACCCAATATACAGGGGGGCTAGCGGGGGCGCCGGCGCGACAACGTCTTAGCGCGAACGGCGCGCGAAAAAAACGCGCGCACCGCTTCGGCGTCGTGGGCCAGCGCTGGCAGTGACACGCGGCCGGCCGCGCCATCAGTTGGACCGGTCCTTCGTCTTCCTCCTCGCCATCCGCGCCGCGTTAATGGTCTGCTAGCCTTCCGTCATGCTGGCCTCCACCCGGTGAAGGAGTGGACGCCGCCTCCAGAGTACAAGGCGGCGGCCCTCCAGCTCAAGCTCGAGGACGACGACGAGGAGTTCCCGGGCCAGCGCGCCGCCATGCTGGTCTCCTTTGACGATGTCCCCGCGGCCAGCGACGAGTTCGCCATGGCCTGGTCGTAGGCCGACCACCGGGACGAGCAGGCGAGGCTGCGTGAGGAGCACCGCCGGGGCCTCTACATTGACATCAGGGAAGACGATTATCCCCTCGCCGGCCCGAGCAGGCCGCGCGGCCGTGCCCGCAGTGACTCCGGCCAGGGCTGCAGCCTTCCCGGCGCCGACGCGTCCCAAGAACGAGCCCGACGACCAGGACGGCGAGGGCGACTACGCGGCGGAGATGTACTACCGCCTCGGCCTCGGCCGGGGCCGTTTTTAGTTTAAATATTTTTAAATTTATGCAATCGTGAAATCGCCGAACTATCTATGAATTTCTGTTAAGTTTATTAAATTTCTGTTAAGTTCAAAATTCTAAATTGTTTCGAATGGGGGGCACGGTTGGGAGCCGGTCGGCCCCCATTTTCTCGAACGCGCCGACGCCCCCCATATGGGCTAAGAAAAGACCGTTTTCGACGCCATATGGGGGAACGAGTGGGGATGCTCTAAGCCGCATGTACTTTGCCTCACACGCCACCTTGTAAAAAAGCTGCATGTCTATCTGAATTGACCTGTAGCATATTGTCCTCTTACGTGAGAAATAGTGAGGAGAGAGCACATGACCTACGGCCGATCTCAGGGTCCCGTTCTGACTGTTCTTGTTCGAGGAAAGCTCTCCTCTCCTCCCCTGTTTTGAGCGTCGTCTTCCTCCTTCTCTCTTCGCCCCTGGCTCGCTCCCCTCTCCTCTCCGGCGGCGCTGCCGGTCGGTGCGGGCGAGGATGCGCAGCGCGGGTTGTATATACTAGTATTCTAGGTTTTGCCTTCGTTGTGTGTGGCTATATGCCGTTTGAGGGTAGGTTCCTGGGTCTTGGCGGCCAGATCCATGGCGCCGTGTTCTTCCTCGCTCAAGCTGTACCTCGCTGGTGGCAGGCGTTTGTGCATGTGAGGTCGAGGGAGCCGCGCATCCCTCTGAATAATGCGCGCTTCGGAAGTTTCGAGCGGGGGTCAACAGGCCACTCCTTGCTCTGCTTTGTTCTTCGTCTCCTTGGCGCGGTGCTCTCATGGTGGGAGCCGATGGCGGCGAAGATGGCGGGTACAAGCAGCTTCCTCAATAAGGTCTGGATACCGGTCTTTCCTGGCTGCAATATTTTCCTTTATCTGCCTCCTCCGGCTCGTGGCGGGTGCTTGGAGTCCGACGGCGGATTGCTGTGTCCTGCGATGTGGCTGAAGGCCGGCTTTGGTGGGGGTTGGTGGTTTTCATTTCGAAGAGCTCTGTCTTCCTCCCCTAGACGCCATGGTGGTGAAAGAGGGGTGTCGCAGGCTGCTCTGCGCGATTCTGCTGCTAACAACCATGGAGTTGTGATGCCCAAATTGGATGTTCATTCTCGGTGCCGTTCTTGGCGACCGACTCTGGCGACCAGCAGGTGGTCTTTGTTACTGGCTTTGTCCAGTACGCTTCCAACCTCCATGAGGAGGCCCTTGTCCAGGCATGCGGTGGCAGCTCTCTTCCCTACGGTTCCAAGTGGTTACGTCCCCGGAGCTGGAGCGGAAGGCCATGGCGATGTCCTGTGGTTCATCAACGGTGGTAGAGGACCTGATTGCGTTCCCAAAATCAGTTGTATGGTCTGTTCTGTAAATTGTAGGGGTTGTGTTGTAATTGCTTTGTTTTTAAGGGTCCCTACTGTAACTTGTATCTCCACCGAAGTTTATTAATGGCATCCAGGTCCTTCGGGGCCTCTCCTTTGTTCAAAATAATAATAATGTGGACCACTGACGTCGGAAGGCAGGCAGTGGAAACGCTCAGAAATTTCTCCACGAGACGTGCGCTGCTCGTGCGAATGTGGTCAGGTGAATGGAGTCTCGCGACGCGCGCGTCACGCGACAGCCGGTTGTAAAATAGCGTTTTTCTTTTTTGTTCTACGTACCCTCTATATTGTTATTTTGCATAGGTTACATATGTAGCTCCTTATGCTGCTTCGTGATATACTATTGGTTGATGGGGTCTATGCACTCCAATGAGCTTATTAGCAGGAAGTATATTAAGGAGCTACAAAATGGACGCCTCACAGCGCTCGTGTCACTGTAATTTCTGTGACAACGATGTGGCAACCGTATTGATCAAGCCACTGCCTCTACGACGTCCAGATGGCCACCATCTTAATCAGAGCAGCAACATGTTTTTACTTTACACGTTTGATGACATTACCCATGCAACTCCGTTTTTTAATAAACGGACGCCCCACCAACTAATGTAGATCCTGTGCAATTATGTGCATAATATTGCTATATTTCAGCATATGTGGTTCAGCTAATACCTATAATAAATGCACTATGGAAATTAGAACCTCCAAAACCTACTTACAAAATATATTATGCCACTACAATAAGAAAAAAAACATACATAAAATTTCTCACGAAGGGGTGCGGTGACGCGATTTCAACTAATACTAAATTAGTAGTGTTGAATTATAGAGGTTGAACGTATATAGGATTAAGATATAAAGGGTAGGACGTAGTGAGTCTCTTATGCAGGATTTTTTGAACCCTCGGACACACTGGTATACTACACAAATATGCAAGGGATAGCTGTAACCTTGATTTTTCCGTTCAAATTATTGTTTGATGAAGAAGCTTATTGTGTTTCATCTTAGCTGTAGTTATCAAAAGCGTAGCTTAATTCGTGGACATATGGTATTTTCACTGTGTTTATTCGGCTGTGTGCATCCGTTATGCTATTAGAGCATTGCGTTGTTGCAGAGGCTGGATGTAATTGGTATCAACCCGATATTAATATATGCTCTTTATCTTAAAAAAAGGAATAAAGTGATAAGTGAGATTGCCATGGAAAATAACACTTTAGACGAGAAGACCTCCGACCTACCACCCAGCTTCCCCGACCGCTCCCCACCCCGACGATGAAACCCGCCGCCACCGTCGTTCCCTCCCAGCCACCAGCCCAACGCCGCCGCACCCTACGCCCATACCTAGGCAATTGATGATAACCCCCCCCCCCCCCCAGTTCGCGCGCCTTCTATCATATGCCCCCCTTGTGTCACTGACATGTGGGGGTCGTATGATAGAAGGCGCGCGAACTGGGGGGGTTATCGTAGATTTTGCCACCCCGAAGCAGCGCCTATCGCGCAGAAGAATCCCAGCCGAGATTTAGCCCTGGAGCCGATCCAACATGGATCGGATCGCGGATCTGGCGAGGAGCTCCTGGAGCAAGGGCACCAGAGGTGGTAGGGGCAGAGGCTCTGCTACGACTGACGGAGGTGATCCCAGGGGAGGATTCAGCAGCGTCAGGGCAACATCGCGACATGTCGCCGCAGATGAGGAGAGTCATGACAGTTCCGCCAGAGCAGCGCCAAGCGGAATGGGACGAGGTCAACCGAAGATGCAGGGTGAGAGGCTGGTCGCTGATGTTCATGAAGAACAGAGAAGGGCTAATTCACAAGGCCGTGGCAGTCAGGACCGAAGCGCTCGCAGCGATGAGGAGAACCACGGGAACCACATGCGCTCAACCAGGAGGTCCGGTGGCGTTGACAATCGTCAGAGATCATCGCACAGGTTTGAGGCAACTGGCGGGGATGCCGAGGTCAGTGATGGAAGCATATCGACAATGAGATCGAGGCACTCCTCTTCCCCCAGCCCCGAGCGCGGACGAGTTCGACCGTTTGCAGATCAGTTCTCAGTGGTAGAGCTTGGTGATGGACATGGAGGAGGCAAGCGAGTCTCTGAATTGACAGTAGCAGATGCGCAGTGCCCCCTTACTCCGCCACAGCATGCTCGTCGGGGAGGGAGGATCCTCGTCAGGAAGCAGAGATCCAGAGTGTTGCCGTCGTCGTTTTCAGAAGCTGGAAAAGTGCGCGTCGAGGTGGTTCAAAATTCACCTGCTACCACGGGTTTCGTGTTTCCGCCTTCGCCTTTTTCCAGCAATAAGGTGAGGATTGGAGACCTAGAAATGTTTTTGGTACCTGGCTGAGGAACCCTGGAATGTTTTTGGTACTCGGTTGTGCTGGTTTCATTTATATATAAATGGAACTGGGGCTCCCCCTCGGAGGTGTCCTTTTGATCTAAAAAAAACAGGTTAGATGTATCAGCGCATTTAACTGGTTTACAGATTTTTAAAATGGAAGGTTTCACCTTATAACTGTATCTATCTATACATGTGGTCCTTCAGGTAAGGTGCTCTGATTTTCTTTACAGTATGGCTCCTTGATAGTTCTCCTTTTCATTTTTGAACCATGCAAGCTTAAAAACAGATGGATTATTCTTTTTTTCTCCTAATCATTGTGTATAAGGGTGGATGAATTCAGTAGCCATATCACACACGTGTATGCTTCATGTTGCTATTTTCAATATGTTGTAGATACGATATGTCTAATAATATATACTAGAATCACCAAATACAAAATTGCAGATGAGGAGGTTTTTGAGGATGACTATGTTCAGATTCAAGGTGGACTGCTTGTGAGGAAGAGGAAAACAATCATCAAAGGCGATTGAACCGCAAACGAATGGAATACAGTATGGAAAGGGGCACTGAATAAAGGTGTATTAATTACACTTTGTGGAAAATCATAGTACTACTACTTAAGTAAGATAAAACACATCATTTATATCTTCTTCATCTATGGAGGGAGTAGAATGCATGCTTTCAGATAAATGAGATTGATTACATTTGGCGTGTGTGAAGAGAATAATAAATGCAACCGAGCACATTTCTGATGAAAACTATGTTCAGATTGGAGGTGGCGTGCATGGAAGGAAGAGAGAGGCAGCCATGACACCTAGCAAACTACAGACGACAACTGGAACTGAAGGAATATATGAAAGTTCACGGTATAAAAAGGATGATCATTGCTTATGCATAAAGTTCACTGCTTGTCTTCTTTTTGTCCAAGGTGTGCATTTGAGGTCGATGGTGATTATCTTGGTGATAATTTGATTAGTGAGAAGGTTAATGAAAGGTGCAACGAATGCTGAACAGTAGCATCAAGTATGATACTTTGATAGGATAAAAATGCCGAGCATACGATTTATAGATGAAGAAGTATGCCAATGGGAGATGTAATACCACTGATTTTTAGTTGACATGTAGCGTAATTTCAGCTTAATCAAAATTGTAGTTACGTTAATTGAATTGTTCTTTCTTTATGAGAGCTAACAATTTCTAATACTGAAATTTCTTTGTTGAAACAATCGCAAGGTTAGAAGCTATATATTAGTTGTTTCCGCACATATTTATAAAGCCATCTACTTTTTTGGTTATTAGCTTTCATGTTAACAAATTTAGTACACTTGAAATTTATCTTGCACATTTCAGTTCTGGAAAGCTGAGTATCTGAAAATAAAATTTTATCATCAAAATGAACTATGAGTAATATGGGTTTTATACCGACACTCAACTTGATACGTCGTCTATCTCTCCTGGTTGAGAAAGAATAATGTTCACTTCTTGCTACTTCATGCTAAATAATGGAGTGATAATAACGTGATGATGGACACACAATTAATGATTTAACGTAATAAAATATTCATGTCCCCGTTGCAATGATTTGCTAGTTACTTTCATAAGAAAATATAACAAATAACATTTATCTTCTTTGATTATTTAATATAAAACATTTATCTTATTTGAAAGAAAAACTATTAATAATTAAAACATAAAATAAAACGATAATAGTATAAGTGAAAAGAGAATTTAAAAAATAAATCATAAATAAAAATATGAAATTTAAACAAAATTAAGAATAATATTCAAGTAGAAAAAAAACATAAAATAAGAACGAAAAAATACAACCAAAAAAGAAAATCTAGAAAGAATAGAAACATGAAAAACCGAAAAGGAAGAAAGAAAAAAGAAACAGCAAAAAAAGAAGCAAATGCATCTATTGGGCAGGCCCATAAGCCATACTAGGGGTCTATGCGCGGGCTTCGCCACGCCCGTGGATTAGACTTTTTTTTCGAATTTGTAATTTGGGTTTGGATGTTGAAATATGATTGCTTCTTCCCTGTATAAATGTAGGGTAATTTGAATTTTAGAAAGTTTGCGTGTAATTTGAAATTTTCAAGTTTTGTAATCATTTTGGAAAGGTTGGAAAGTGTATGTAATGGTTATTTTGGTTGTTGCGTGAATGTTAAATTTGGTTTGATTTGAATTTGAAATGAGTTTTGAAAGTTGCAAAAGTTTTGGAAATAAGGAAAAGAAAATAGAAAGGGGGAGAAAAGATTATTTTGATTGTTATGTTGTTTGAATTTTTAGAACTTGTTTGTTCATCTAAATTTTTTTTGGTTTGTATTATTTAAAATTGTTTAAAATTCATATGGATAGTTTTTTTTTCTTTTTTAAATGAACAAAAAGTGTGAACATTTTTAAATTATATGAATTATTCGGCATATTTTTTCGCAGAAAATTGTTTGACACTACTTAGATTTTCTTGCAAAATTATATGGATAATTTGGGATTTTTTTTGCAAAAAAAAAAAACTGACAGGTGGGCCCCTGTGACGTCGGGAGTGGATCTGGCCGTGCCGGCCGCGGCGGAGCCGACGTCGCCGGCGGCGCTCCGGCGCGTCCCAGGAGGCGCGGCTGGTCGCGTCGGGAGCGCCTCGTCGCGGGGAGCCAGGAGGTAGCGGCGCCGCCCCTGGATGGTCGCCGGAGCGGCCAGGGCGGCGCGCGGAAACGGCGGAGCTCCGCGCGGACGGCGGCGCCGATTTCGGCGCAGCGGCGGGCTCCCGGCACAGCGCGCTTGGCTAGGAGGTGGAGGGCGGCGCGGCGCACCTCCCCGTACCCTTCGATTTGGACGGGGAGGGCCGGAGCGGTGGCGTGGCGCGGCCGGCGACGGCGACCGCGGCGTCGCGCGAGCGGGGGGGGAGCTCGGTGGTCGTTTTGCAAATAAGCCCCAGGGTTTTAGACAAATTGCAGAAAGGTCCTCCAGTAGTGGAAGCCGTCGAATCCATGTGAATTTTGGAAAAAGGGAGGGGTTTTTTGCAAAGTGGAGCGGCGACCGGGTGGGCGACCGGCTGCGCGCGCGGTGACCGGCGGGTGACCGGGCGACGTGGCGCAACGCGATTGGTCTAAATTCAACATGAACAGTGCTCAGCGGGATTTGGGTCGACGTGGCTCAATCCTGGCCGTCCGTCGCGCGGATCGGACGGCCAGGGATCGCCGGCGACGTGGACGCACGACGGGAGGCGATTCCTGCGAGCTTTTAGCTTTTATAGATAGTAGGATCGGGGCGTCAAAAGAAATGCACCAATCGCGTTCAGCTTCAATTTACAATTCGCATCACAGTTTTTAGGGATCAAAGGGCGTACGTTCTTATCTTATGTGCAAGCTAGGTCGACACACTCTTCAGGAACTATTACCATTCAACGATTGTCCGATTCTTCCCCAAGCAGCAGCAGATCGAATTCAGACTTTCAGTCTATCTGGTACACTGTTAGTTCCTTCCTGGCCTCACAAAGTTTAAAGGTCACCACAAGTTGGGGGGCTAGAGCTGCCGAATTGACAGATTTCAATGGTAGACTTAGAACTTTGGAAGATTTCAATGGTAGGATACTAGAGTCAGCTGACTTAGAAAGGGACTAGAGCTGACTTGGAAGATTTCAATAGTAGGATACTAAAGTCAGCTGCCTGTTGCCTTTTACAGTGCTCAGGCTGAAATGAACAAAGGGGCTTTGTAGTACTTCAACATTTCCCTGACTACAGGATTACGTCCCATACACAATTAAAGTCGATATTTCAGATAGCATGCCGAAGTAGGGCACTAGCTCAGAACACAATATTGAAGTTCACACTACAATAGAGGTTTGCTACTGATATCTCCTTATCTCTCCCTCCCTTTACAACTCAGCCACTGATGCACTGCTTTGCGTAAAAGCCAAGGCCAAAACCAACTGTCGCACCTGCTAACATCTTGAAGGGTCCCTGCCGAGCATACCTGTAAGCCAAAAAAAGAAGTTATCGGAACAACTAGAAGAAATCTACGAAAATGTGTATATGTATCTAGTAGAACAATGGATTTTTACCTTTTGCCAATAGCGTCCTTTTTCTCCAATGCTAACTCGAGTTCTTTAAGATCTTTCTTCAGACCACCTAAGATATGAGTCAGCAAGTCCGTCTTCTCATCGAGAAGCTGACACTTTACCTCATTCACCTTATTTTTCTTTGCTATATTATTCAGATATTCGGTCTGCACTCCTGAGGATGAGGTGGAATACTGGACACACACATCAAACAATTAGATTAGGCGTGCATGGTAACCACATGATTTTAATTTATTTTTGCATAGCATCCCGCCATGTCCCTCAAAGTTGCCCTATACCTTTTTCTTTTATTATAAGAAACTTGTAACTTGGTAAGGCATTAGAATGAGCTCTCTATTCATGTACAGCAGGAACTGCTTAAAGTTACACTACTCAGCAGTGCCATGATCTTTTGCATATTCTGTAATTTCAAGGAGTCAATTGTGCATCGTCTTTTTAATGTATGGTTGGTAGACCTGTTTGACATGATACTAGTGTTTCTTCCAAGTGGAGATTGGACAAACTTTGGAAACAAATGCAAAACATTGCAACAAATGAGAAAAAGGCGCAATCATATTTCTGCTTCAGTTCTAACATGTTTTTCAAAGACCACAAGCGGGTAGAAAAGCCAGGGCTTCCGAGTTTCTCAAGAAATAATGGGCTGTTTGGATTAGAGCCCCGAGCCACCCTACCAAAAAATAGCCGTTGACTGAGCGGTTGGTTGCCTATTTGGTTGGACACCAATAAATTGGCTACCTCGCTCCCTTGGTTTTCCAGTTCAATTCACACCAACATTTTGGCGAGAAGAGGGCGCCTGATTCCTTCGCCAAAAATTTGGCGTGCCTACGAATTGGCAGGGCTAGCCCTGGCCGCATCCAAACAGCCCCTAAGTACTTGAGGACCAATCTATTTTTCAATGCACTCTGATCAGCAGATTCCTGTAAAACTGAGCATTTAGATAAAGTGAGATGGTAAGTACCTAAAGAAGGGAGATGCACTTCTAGGTCAAAGTGACTATAACTTTTTGGGACGTTCTCGACTCTTAGACAGAAACTTCGTGGAACTTCTGGATCATCTGAAGAGGAGAGTATCTGCATGGCAAGTGATTGAGGACAGAATTCCTATGCGGTTTCCAGAAGATAGTAGACCACAGCACACCTTTTCTTCAGGCGCCCTATCACGCCGCACTATATAAGTGGCTTCCGCACTATATAAGTGGCTTCTTATCGATTAATTTGGGTTGGGACGTCGACTGAGGGTGTGTTTGGCAGCTCATATGGTCTATCTCATCGCATACAAGCTGAGTCTAACTATGCTGACCTCATACAAATGAGTGACTGCGTGGTGTTTGGTAGCTTGTATGAGTTAAGCAGTGCTGATTTGAGCTCTTGTTTGGTGTCATGTATGAGGTAAGCTGGGCTGAGTAAAAAAGTAAAAGCAATTAGGTCACTGGATAGAAAATAATAAGCAATCCTGTCCGTGGGTAAAAAAAAGCAATCATGTCCTGCTTCCTCTCATCCTACTCTCTTGCTGTGCGGTGTGTTGGTGTGTTGGGGCGACACTGCGCGGGATGGGGTTGGGCGGCGGTGCGGCGCTGGAGTTCATCCCTGCATGCGAGTCGGCCGCGCTGGGCACGGCCCTGGACACGCCGCCCAGCAAGAGAGTAGGAAGAGAGAAAGCAGGACCTGATTGCTTTTTTTTTACCGAGGGACCAGATTGCTGCACTAGACCCTGGATGGTGCTGGGCGGGTCAGGAGGCGGGGCAACGCTGGGCCGCGGGTGGGGCGTCGCAGCGGGAATGGCGACGCGAGCGTGGGAGTGGAAGGAGAGAGAGAGGGAGTCGGGGCCAAATGAGCACAGGTTTCCAGCAGGGCGGGCGGCGCGACGGTCCGGTGGGTCACACTCGGTGTTTTCAGGATGAGCTGGGCAGGGCTGAGGGAGAAGGTCGATTTCAGCTTCTCTCCTCGGCAGGGCTGAGGGTGAATTTTGAGGTGAGGTGGGCGTGTTTGAAGGGCTGGGGGAACCCGGGCTACCGAACAACTGCAAACGGGGCGAGGAGAGATTTTCTCAATCCAACCGGGCTACCAAACACGCCCTTAATTTTTTAGTCCAAACAAAATCATCATGCAGCGGACTCCGGTATCTTAACTGCATCAGTACCGGCACTATTTACAGGAGGATGTTAACCAGCTCATTCATAATATTCAAGACATCATCCAGGCATGATGTTACACACTCTATCTAGGCTTGGGTTTCCAGTCAACGTAGGGGCTCAATATGCTTTGTTGTTCTAAGTGGTTCCTGTTAGGCTGGGTAAGGTAGAGTTCAAGCGGTAGCTTAGTTCATAGTGGGGAGTCTTTCAGTTTTGTGGCATATGTTGCTTTGCAGTTTGTAACCAAGGTAAAGGTTGGGCCAAGGGCCATGAAAATAAATTTGAAACCACTGACAACAGCAGGCTACTGCATGGCATTTCATTCGACAAATTATTTTAGAGTACACTTGTCATGCTCAGATTGAATTAGCAAATTGAGAGTTTTAGAGGTATGTTTACAAAAAGGCACTATTTCTGTACATCAACGTGTGAGATCTATACTCAGCTGTAAAGTAAGTGGACACAATCATTGTTTTGCAAGTCACAAAAGGCAGGAGAGAGAGCAATATCAAACCCTGAATTTAGAACTCGCACTTCAAAATTAAAAAAAATTACCCAAATAAAACTCGCAGCTATTTCTTTGAAGAAAAAGTTCTCATATAGCAATATTTATTTTCGGAATACTTTGCAAAGACATCACTCTCTGTTTTTTCCTTTAGCTTCAATATGCATTATAGCTAGGGATGAAAACGGAGCGGATACAGACGGAACTGAGTGGTGCCACGTTTATTTTCTTTTTTTTTTTGCGGAAACGGAAACAAATACATAAACCACGGAAAGAAATATGGTTGGAAACAGACCGAATATTGTGCGGAGACAAAACAGAAAGCAGATATTCACCGAAACCAAGCGAATATTGTGCGGAGACAAAACAGAAAGCAGATATTCACCGAAACCAAGAGAGGCCTTAAATAATTAATTAAGGAAAAGCTAAGCAAACCAACAAACTTGTTAGGTTTTTAAGATGAAATAAAATTATAAGGAGATATCATGTTTATTAAATATAGTGTGCAACGTTAAAAATATATATTATTGTCCCTATTCCGCTATAACACTGAAATGGAGAATAATATGCTACTATATAGGTTCTAAACACGGTAGATTTCATTTTTATTCAGCTCTTAGGTTAAGCCTAAATATTCTCATTGAAATTTCCATGTCTGTTGGATTTGAAAAAACACCTAACAAAAAAGGGAAAGGTCCGTATTGCCGGAAATGGAATTTCAGTTTTCCGCCGAAGGAACGGAATTCCGTTTTAATTCCGCCTGAATACGCTGTTCTGTATAGCTGTTCTGTATACGTTTCCACATAAAAAATTCTTTTCCGTTTTTGTATTTTCATTCTATTTCCGTTTTCCACGGGAAAGTCAAAAAGATTCCGTACTGTTTTCATCCCTAATTATAGCCCTCCTTCCGTGCTGTTCTGTATACGTTTCCGCATAAAAAATTCTTTTCCGTTTTTGTATTTCCATTTTGTTTCCGTTTTCCACGGGAAAGTCAAAAAGATTCCGTACTGTTTTCATCCCTAATTATAGCCCTCCTTCCGTGTTCATCCCTAATTATAGCCCTCCTTCCGTGATAGTTTTTGGTACCTTCGAACTACTCAGAAAGGGTTCGCTTAAGAGACACATGTGGCTCAAAGCTTAAAACAAATGGTAAAAGGTAGATGTAGCATGCTAATTGACTGTTTCACTGGTTCTTTAGCAATCTTAATTCGGAGGCTAGTGTGATTATAGTGTTTTATAAAGAATGTTACGGCCACAAGAGAAAAAAATCATAAATTTGGTCTACCACTGACACAAACTTTTGTGATGAGTGTCTGACCAAGTTCAATAATATCTAGGAAGCACCGATACGGCCAGAGGCGCCGTGTCCCCGTAAAAAACGTCACGTCGCCGATACGTCGATACGCGTATCACTGCCGTTTTCGTTTTTTACGATTTAAAAAAAGAAAATAAAGCCGATACGGCCGAGATACGGGAAGAGCCCAGTCCCGACGCGATAACCCTAACCCCCCATGCCCAGTCTCGTTTCTATCCATTCGCAGGGGATCGAGCACGCGCCGCCGCCGCCAGTTGCTGCAAGCGCCGTCGCCGCCCGGAGCTGCACGCGCCGTCACCGTCGCCCGGAATCTCGCCGTCGCCGCCCTGCTTGCTGGTTTCCGCCGCCTGGATTCGCCCCTCTCCTCCTCTCCCGGTCACGGCCAGCAGCCCAGCAAGGTACCTGCTCTGCTTGCTCTCCTGATCTTGCTTGCTCGTTGCTCCATCTTGCCTTCTTGCTTGCTCTGCTGGACTGCTGCCGTGTCTTGATGTGTTGATCGTTGGTGCTGGCCAGGGAGTGAGATTTGGGCATGGCATTAACTGGTAGCGGTAGTGCTACTGCTAGTGGAACTGCAAGCAATGATGCAGAGGCTGGTAATAATGGTGTTGTTAATCCGAAGTATCCACTATGGGCTTATGCTACAAAGGTGTCATCCGATCTATCAGGCCAACATCTTTGTTGTTTCTTTTTTCTCTCAAATTCTAATAAGAGCATATGATCTATTTTGCAAGTTATCCTTGGAGTGTAGACGTTGATGATCATTGATTCAGTCATTAAGGACTTGCAAAGCAAACAAACAGGGCAGTATTTTGATCTCATCTCCTACATTCAATTATTGTTGTCTTTATTGCATGGCATTTTATTAATTTTATATATATACTCGCCGTATCGCGTATTGATGTTTTCTGAAATTGCCATATCCCGTATCACCATATTCGTATCGCCGTATCCGTCTTGCTGTATCGGTGCTTCGTAGAATAGAATAGCTTGTTATATTTTTTTACTCCTTTTATTTTTAATAATTAACTATGAAATTATCGGTAGGAGCATTTGCAATTAGTACCCATTTATTTCTGTAGACTTTACACCTTATATTTTAAAATTCTAGAAACAAGGAACTTGAAAGTATGATATGTTTAATTTTCAAGATATCACGTATGTGACATCATATATAGATAAAACAAAAGGAACAGTAAAATACAGTACATCGATAAAATAGAAATTATGTTCACATTCTAACATGCAGTATTAAATTTTAAACAATGGCAGTTCAGCGCATAGCTAGATAAATAGAAAGAGCGGTAATACACTACATCGTGTTGCAACGAGCTTCAGAAGTGGAAAAGATGGTCGTCCCATGTTTTAGTAATTCCTAAATAAAAATATATCATGTGGTGGCCTCTCCCATTAGTCTACAGTTATCCTAGACATATGCGAAGGGCCTAATTGTAGATGGGCAGAGGACTATGTATGTGCTAAGACTTTAAGAGCATCCACAATGCATAACGCTTACCAAGGCGCTTAGGTGATTAAAACAAATAGCCCAGAATCAAATATGAAGAAGCAAGGGCGGGTTGCTAATCTGAGGCACTAGTTTTACTCCAAGATGCCTACGTTTCAACGCTACAAGCCGGAAAAGAAATTAGCGTCTGCATCGGGCGTCGGGGATTGAACATGGAGTGAGATTTTATTCTTAGCGCCTGCATTTAAGCGTCCCATTGTGGATGCTCTAAGAGGGGCTCTTTTTTAGACAAAAGGCTCACACCAGCCCAGCTTTAAATTAATAAAGGCTCACTTGATGAAAAAAACTGATTTCTTGGTCCTAGCGAAGGGTCAGGCTGGGCGTATTTCTTGATCCCGAATTCAAAATCCCGAATTTCCCGTTCCCGATCCCGAATTTTCCAAATCCGACAATCCGAACGTTTTCTCGAGAAGCTGTTTTGAAATCCCGAATTTTTTCGGGAAAGGCCCAGGTGAAACGCTAGTCTTTTTCATCCTAGACGAAGCACATGTATGCTATGTTTGGCGAATTTGTGACTAGACCCGGTCTTTTTCCCGTAGTGGCCCAACAAATTTGCAACAACCCTATTCTCTCGAGCATACCCACCCCCACTCGGCCAGTAAGCCTAAGCCCATGTACATTGAAGTCTAAACTTCAGGAAATTTGGGATTTTTCGATCTGGAATTTCCCAAATTGGCGGGAAATCGAGAATCAATTTGTGAATCCCGAACTTCTTATTTCCCGAATTTCCCGTCCCAAAATTTCGGGAAATCCCGAACGCACACCCTTAGCGAAGGGCACCGATCTTTAGCTGAACAGGGGCTGCGGATGCGAGCCATAAGCACCTGTGCTAACAAATTCAACCACAAAACGTCTTTGGGTCCAAACATGAGCTCAACCGAACACCACCTAGGTAGCACCATTTTCACCACTTGTCGACACATAGAAACTAGAGACACTCCGCAGAGAGGAAGGGGCTCGCGGCAGCGCCTCCAAGAAGGAAACGACGTCATTGGGCGCCAACGCCACCAGCAACGACCAAGGTCTTGCAAAGCTTTCGCCTTTCCCTGACTTCCACCCAATGGACCTTGAACTGTGGCCTATCACATCGAGCAGCCAAGAACAAGGAAAAGAACACCCGAGACCCTCGTGGCATGCCGCCGAACACAAGAAACCCACCCTAGGTTCATTGTTGGCCGCGCAAACCGAGGAACAACCATCTATAAGACGTTATCCCGACAACAAATGAGGTAGGGAGCGAGAAGACCCAAGAGAGTAAGTGCAGGACTACGGGGCCAAACGCTTAGGAGGATGGGACTGCAAGAGGAGTCTCAATCCATGCACCGGTAAAAGAAGGAATTCAGAATGGCGACGCCTCCAAGAAGGTGAATGACGTCGAAGACGTAGTCGTCGCCGGCAATGGACATGGCCATGCAAGCTTTCACCGGAGTTCCTTCCACCCAACTGCGAACGTGGAGGAAGTACAGAAACGCCCGAGGGGACACGCCGAGAGAGACCCCCGTGTGGCCCGTCAGGGCGACGCAGCTCAGATCTGGTCAAACACCCGAGGGGACACGCGCAGCTTCTCACCTCAAATTCACTCCAGCTACAGCCGCGCACCATCCTGCGCTAGGAGGTAACGGGAGGCAGGGGAAAAACCTAAGAGGGGCTCTTGGACATTGCATGGCGAAAAATGGGACTCTCGCCCCTTCATACATAGATTAAAAAAACCGATCTTTCTGAAGGTGGTTGACAGAAGCATACTCCAGCAAACCTAATAATTTCGGCAGATCGATGAAACCCTAGAACAGAGAAGGCCAGAAGGGGATCTACCTGGATGGGTTGAGTCCTCCCGACGAAATCGGATATGGGCGACCGGCGTTGCGGGATGGATCGCCGGAGCACGAGGATGATGGATCTGAGCACCGAAGAAGCCATTTGCCTTTTGAACAAGAGGGTCACGCCGACGGCCGAGGCGGCGGCGCTGCGGCTCTGGAGAGAAAGCTCCTCTTTTTTCTTCTGAGATTGGGGGTTTGTGGCTCGAGAGTACTCCACTTCCGAATAGCCCTTGCAATTTAACCTGGCATGGGGAGGGCATCACGCGTCGTTCCCAGGCTCCCGTGAAAAAAAATACAGTATGTTTACTATTAAATGGGAGTTGGACATACGTTCGTAGTCCCTCAACTTTTCTATCAAAATTTTCTGCCCTCTCCTGAGCACGCCGACGGGTGGGCCCCCAACCCACGAAAATTTCCACCCACCATATGATCTCTCGTGCGCTCCTCCGATTTCTGCCCTTTCCCGAGCCGCCGATAGGTGGGCCCCATCCACAGAAAATTCCACCCGAAAATCCCGCAGATCTCTCGTGCACTCCTCCTGTACCTCTCATCGGCTCCGCCGCCGCCACCTCGTAGTCTACGAAGGTCTTCAATCTAGCAACATGGCGCCGCGCCGCCAAGTTGCCCGCACGGCGTCCTCGCTCTGGAGCCCGCGGCATCGCAAGTTGCGTCACCGGCTGCACGGGAGGCGGCGGCAGGAGGGGACGGCCGCAGCGGCGAGCACGGCCCCGCGACGACCAGAGGAGACCAGCGGCAATGTAGGTTAGGGCCGCGGATGCGGACGTTATGCTCGTGATATCTCCCATGGTCGACAACGACGGTTGGGCGCGCTCCGTCACGGCTGGCGGGGATGGGTGAGCGGGCGAGGTCCTGGTGCCTGAGCAAGAAGGAGGTCGAGTGCATCGCCGTCGAGGCGGGACGGCATGGGCGCTGCCAAGGAGGCCACCTGCTGCTCCTTCATCCGCGGTGTCGGCCTCAGGCAATCCCAATCTCCTCTGATCCCAATCTTGTGTGGGCCAAATTTCATGTAAAGATCTCCCGATTTGTAGCCACCACCATAGATCTGTTCTCACCACTTTGTTTGCACAAATCAGAACTAGGAGACGGTGCAGGAGATGAGAGACAATGAGGCGGAGGTCCCGTCTGATCCCTTCCTTCATGGTACGTTGCCACACACTTCCTTTTACCCCTGATACTAGCTAGCACCGCTGGAGTTGTAGCTCTTCAGACTTCAGATTGCATTAACGTTGTGCCAAGCCACCACTTACACGAGCCAAATCTGATGTCTTACGTATCTCTTCCTAATTCATGTATAGTTAGAAGCAGCAACTCTAACGCGTACTGTTCAATAGTTGTTTTTGTTCTCCAATCATTGGTTTCCCCATTCCAAGATGGAATGTTTTTTATATTCAATCAGCAATTCATGTGTATTTAGAAGTAGCCATCTATGTATATTGTTGCAATTTTATTTTATTTGTGATTCCATCCCTCTAAAGTTGTTTGCTAATGCATGAGCCTAACCTGATATTAATTAGGCCGGAGAGCGCCGACATGGAGAAGGCCCGGTGTCTTGAGCGCCTCATGTCGGAATGTCTCAGTGCTACATGTGGATTTTGCACCAAAGTCATTGGCGATGTCCCCATGCTGAGCGTATTCAGATACTTGGAGCCAGGAAAATACGCACTAGAGATTCAGAGACATTGTCATCATGGTACACATCAAGTCCAGCCTCAGCCTCCAATATCTTACAATTCTGCTCTAAATGTTTTAATCAGTTCAATGTGTAAACTTTCTTGCTGAATTGGGTGTATTCCAGGCTGAGATTACGACGAGTGCAAGCATGACAGTCACGAGCGTGAATGCCCTTATCTTGAAAGTGTTCTTTGGAAGTCCACAATGAAGTCAAGATGGTGTCAGCATTACATTCTCCTATTGCTTTTGCTTCATGATCCATTACTTGCTCAGATGTTCACTAATTTATTTTTTCAGTTATGGGCAGTCTGAAAAGTTGTGATCAAAACACTGGCAAGATCAACCTGAAGTTCTGTACAAGTTAAGAGCTGGATATGTTCTCTGCTTCTTTTAGTAGTTACAACTGCAATTATTCCTAGCTACTTGAATGTTAGTTAACGCTGTTCTTGTAGTTTGTTCGAACTTCTAAGCAAAATTTAATTTGCCGCTTGTGTTGTTTGGTAAATGGTTATCTGAATAAGATTCAGAGTCGCTCTTGGTGCTTTATATCCTACAATTGGAATAATATTTCAAAATTCAACTGATGCCCCATATGAAGAAAAGCTTATTCATATGTGAGACGTGCGTCGGCTCAGTGGTGATGTAACCCTTGTGATGGACATGATACTGGAGGTCATCATGCAGTTTATGCTGCTTTTTATCGTCAAATAGCAGAAATCCTAGTTTCTTGCTCAGCCCATGTCTGCAATGCTGTTGATTTTTCTAGGCGGTCTCATAAGAAATCCCAGCATTTCCGTTAAGACTTAAATTTTGTATTTAAATTTTTGACAGCCAATCTCTCCGTTGGAATTGGTCGTGCGTAGAGTTTGGAATAAAAATGATGGTGGATCCAAATCATGGAACCTCACACTCATATGACCGTCACTGCGAAATAGGCATTTGCCGGATAGATGTTCCGTCGACGTGCCACCAAAATTTTAACGCTATCTAAATCAGCATTAAGCATTCTAGCCTAGAAAATTATTTTTTGGCAGAACCAACTAGCAACAACTATATTCAGAACTTGAGGTGATTAAGTTTAGTGCACCCAAATGGCCTGAATTTAATTCTTGAATAAACGTCATAATGTTATATTGATTCAATGCCCAAACGAAACGATTTCACCAGTGTCATATTGTAATCAGCCATCAGTCATAGACGCAAATAATTTTATGAGTTTTGGATTCATTTGATGCCTCGTAGAAGGAGACAACATGTTCTCTGCCGGATAAAGGATAGCAGAGAAAATGATGCTTAGCCTACAAGGTGATATATTATTTTCTTTGTTCTTGGTAGAAATGATGTTTATCTTCCCCAGCGGCGCGTCGTGAGCCGCCGCGCATCCCCCCCAGCGGCGCGTCGTGAGCCGCCGCACATCCCCCCCAGCGGCTCGTCGGCGAGCCGCCGCGCATCTTCCGCGAGTATGTCGCCGACGCGGATCTACTGGTCTATTGCCGTGCATCTTCCCCGGGTAAGTAGCTGACTAGATCTTACATTTTGTTTAAAGTAGCACAGAAAACTTGTCTAGTATTTGAAGTCTAGTATTGTGTTCTGTCTAGTGTCGATGATGAATACACCCATCGACACTAGATCTTACATTTTATTTAAAGTAGCATCTACCGATCTATTATTGTAGTACTGTCTAGTATTGTAGTATTGTGTTCTGTCTAGTATTGTAGTACTGCCGATGATGAATACACCCCTTAACACTAGATCTTACATTTTTTTTAAAGTTGCATATAAAACTTGTCTAGTATTTGAAGTCTAGTATTGTGTTGTGTTTGTTTTTAGTACTGCCGATGATGAATACATTACCTTCAACTTGTCTAGTATTTGAAGTCTAGTATTGTGTTGTGTTTGTTTTTAGTATTTGAAATCTAATAGATTAATTTCAACCCTTTGTCAATGTGCTAATCCTTGTTATGGTTTTGTGTAGCTAGTGTATGAAATAATAGTATATTTCGGCGACAATGCATAAAAATGGTGAGGCAATTGAAGGTAACATCACCTTCAAGTTCTGCCTCTAAATCGTTTCGATCGGACAGCAAGCACACGGATATAGGCGCTTAAGGTGTAAACTGTTTTCATCTTAAATTGTATTTATGTCATGTAGCATCATATTTGGCTCTTTTCTAACTAGACATCCATGTATTTTATATGCAGAAGCGCCATGCAGATCCAAACAAGCTTTAAAAGAGCTAAATACAAAGTGGGATCATATCCGTGAACCGTCGCTGTTGTGACGTTTCGCTGCACTGTTCAAAACACATTTTTAATTAAGAGTGTCTTGGACAGTGTGGCCGAAATGTCACAGCGGTGACGTTATTATATTTCGGCGACACCATCCAAGATGGAGCAAGCCTCGCTACGAAGAATTTGGCAAGATTAATTTGCTAAGGAGGCTTGCGAGCTCGGTGTGGTTTCTTATTTTTAGTTTCTCCATCTATTTTGTGTATGTGTGTAGCAATTTGGCTGCAGATGTGATTTGGAGAAGCATGAAACCGCTACTCGAGTCTTTTCCTAGGTCGAATTCCGTTTTCGGCGCTTCGGAACTGAGGAAGAAGGTGGAGCTGGAGAAGAGTGGAGTGGAGTGTCATAAAAGTTAAGTTTAGGGAGGCATGAGAATGATAAGATTAGCGAGGCATGTGTAACTCATCTTTTGATGCTATGTAATGATGACAATTCTTATATACGTTATGAATGGATTTGGTAGCAACTTTGTGCTTCTGCTGTGAGATTTTGAATGTAATTTGGCAACCGAATTGCTCCTGTAGGCTTCTGAAAGAACCTCAATGCAAACGAGTAAAATAGAATCTCCGTTACTGATGCACCAATACATCGGAAACGAAGATGGGTCCGCAACCGTAGCCAACTTATTCCTCATCGGTGACGGTTTTTTGCCTCCGTTACCGATGAAGGCCTTCACATCAGTGACAGGGTCGGGGACACGGACCCTTTCTCCGTTGCCGAAGGGTTTTTTGGCCCGTTTCCGATGTGTCATTCTGTACTAGTGTTTGCAAAAAGAGCTGGCAAATGGGGTGCCCAGTCCCAATTAATTATAACTACAACTGTTTAATTCTCTTCACATGATTTGCCATTATTTATCAGAAAACAAGTTTCAAAGTGTTAAATAATTTAAATAGGCACTCCTCCATGGTATGTGATTGTTGGAAGGCACCCGAGGATTCGGTTAGCCATGGATTGTGTAAGCAAAGGTTGGGAGGAGTGTCATACTAATTTATAAATGTGCATGTGTAAACAAAAGAGAAGAGGGATGATCTACCCTTGGGTAGAAATAACGTCCTTCATGGGATCCACTCTTGAAAGTCTGGATGACATGGTAAATATAATTTTCAACCACTACCATTCGTTGACAACGACATACATAGCTAAAAACTTACTTTTATACTCTCGATATGATTTCAAAACTTAAAAGCTCTAGCACATGATTTAATCCCTGCTTCCCTCTGCGAAGGGCCTATCTTTTACTTTTATGTTGAGTCAGTAAACCTATTCCCCTCTGTCTCAAGCAAGCATTTGAGTTGTTGTGATTCAACAACCTATATGTTGATATTTTCAATCATGTCTTTTATGTTTCCTTGTTTAGCACAAAGCTTTTATCTGAATGAATATAAATTTGAAAGTTACCAATGACTGTAAGGAGACTGTTGATGTCTACGCACGCTTCTATTATTGTAGATAGTGTTGGGTCTCCAAGTGCAGAGGTTTGTAGAACAGCAGCAAGTTTCGCTTAAGTGAATAACCCAAGGTTTATCGAACTCAGGGAGGTAGAGGTCAAAGATATCCCTCTCAAGCAACCCTGCAATTAAGATACAAGAAGTCTCTTGTGTCCCCAACACACCTAATACACTTGTCAGATGTATAGGTGCACTAGTTCGGTGAAGAGATAGTGAAATACAAGTAATATGTATGATTATAAGTGGTAATTGCAATCTGAAATAAAAATGGCAGCAAGCAAACAAGAGACAAAATGAGAGCAAACGGTGTTTCAATGCTTGGAAATAAGGCCTAGGGATCATACTTTCACTAGTGGTATCTCTCAACATGTTAGCGTAACTGAACGCAAGTAAGTGCTACTCGGGATTATTCTCCTTCTTGATAAAACAAGAGTACTATGTGTACGGGTACAAAAGCACACCTCAAAGTCTGAGTAAACAAACACCACAATTCCACAAAGAATAGGCCATGATAAATATCTAAATTATTCATAGAGTCACTCACAAGTACCCACACTGTCACCTTGATACCGTGTTGTCACTATGACTCCGGAAACTAGATAAAATCACTTGAGTAGCATAAACATTACATATGAATTCAGCGGTACTTAACAATGCCCATGATCACATAAAGATCACACCATGGGAGAGATAAATAAACCACATAGCTACCGTACGCGCGAGCCCTCAGCCCCGAAGGAAACTACTCACGCATGGTCATGGTGATGAGGAGCTTGATCGAGAGGTGCAGCCCGGAGTGGAGACGGCGGCCCGCAGCAGCCACGGCGCGGCGGCGAGGAGCGGCGGCGGCGGCAGCCCTTGGAGGTGCGGCGGCCCTCGGCGCGGCGGCGACGGCCCTTGGCGGCCGCGGCCACCCTTGGTGATGGGGATGGCGTTGAGGAGGTTCTCCTCCCAAAGGCGGCTGCTTGGGAGGAGGAAAATTCGTGGTCTTGGGGCTCTCCCACGACCTAGGGTTTCCCTCTTTATATAGACTCTCGGATTTCCGTCAACCCCTCTTGGGCTCCACGAAAACGGGCATATCTGGAGCATCCGGACTCGGATTGGGCCGAATTTTAAGTCCAGATTTATTAGCATAAAATTTCCTACAACTTCGGCTTCTACGTCACCTTCATTTGACGTCGTCTTCAGGCCCAAACGTGATAATCTTCGAAAATAGTTTTCAGACATATTTCAGGAAAGTCCAAATTCGACTCCAACAAGGTTTCCTTTTGTATTCTTGATAATTCCTACACATCAAAGTGAAACAAGAATATTGTGCACTTTGACAACTATTAGTAGGTTAGGCCAATAAATGTCATAATATGATATAAAGTGCATATAAAACACGTGGCAATTGATATAAAACATGCATGGATCATCAAAAATTATATATACGTTTGGGACGTATCAAGCATCCCCAAACTTAGTTCCTACTCGTACTCGAGTAGGTAAACGATAAACAAAATAATTTTTGAAGTGACATGCTACCATCGTAATCTTGATCAAATATTGTAAGGCACATGTTATGAATGAAGCGATGAAGTTATTGCTACATAGAGTCAAATGATTCATTCTTCAAAGTAGTAGCAATATACAAGATAGATTATAAAGTGATATCAAAATATTATGTTCAATGATAATTCACAAAGTGTAACATAGAAGAAAGTACTATGGACCAAATTAATGCATAATGAAAAGTAAAACATATCCTATAATGGTCATAGAGTATTCTTATAGAAATTTGAATATAAAAGGTGGACACTTTGAAAAGATAGATAAATAAGTAGAGATATAACATGAAAGAGTCTCATCTAGCTTCCAAATGCTTCAACTTAAATTAATGTTTGCAATTGGTATCCATTGGTGTGGAGTTCTCATTACCCCTATCATAGCATCTTGAATGATTATAATGTTGAAAGTGAAAGCAAGTATGAGTAATGTGCTTGACAAAGTATGGGTTGAATGCCTCATGCCCCTTGAAAACAAAAACCTCTCCTACTGGCTAATCAACTTGGAAAACAAAGCAAGTTTAAGTTTAAAAGTCATGGCAAGTAAGAATAGCATCATAAAGAGCGTCAACTGGGGTACCTCTTGTCTCAGGACATAGAACAAGCATATGTCAAAATGACAAGAAAAACAAACACGTGGATAACCTCAACACCTTTTTTATTGGCATAGCTTTTCATTGAGAGGTGCATCATTGAAGGTCCAATATAGTTGTGTAAGTAAATTTCTACCATGCCTCTCGCATGGCTTGGGTTAGCCGCCCAGGCGTCTCTCTAGCCATTTATACTCACTCCTTAAACTCACTCGGTTTCCTCCCTCATTTCGCACAATGTTAGGCATCCATTAACAAAAGCACATGATATCAACTTTAAAGATAATAAAGAGCACATTGAAAGCTTGCCATGTGACAGCACATATGAGCTAACTCCCAACCAAGACTCTTGTTAAGCACACAACTTCATAATTTTAATCACAATGGTTCAAGTTTATTAAGTGCAATAAAAGTAAGGTGTGCATCAAGTTCGTGAGAGCTTTTCAACCAACTTTTTCCATGACAACCAATAACATAAGCATTTTAATTTGGAAGCATAGATAATACAATATAACATGATAAACATACTTGGAATAGCATTTTCTAGCTAATAGGTAGATATGGTGGACTCGCTGGAAAAACTTTGGTTGAAGGTGTTGGAAACAAGTTTCTTTACTTGTTGGAATTTTTGGGCTAGCAAGAGGGAGAAAGTTGACCGTCTAAATGCATGCATAAGTGTCCATAGAACTAATCAATCCATGTTAAACAAAGTAAAGTAACATTCAACATCAAAACATGAATAAAAGATAGCTCTTGATAAAACACTTGCAAATTAATACTCATTAAAAGCACATGAATCATGCAACTATATGTATCTTTTTGAATCAACTCAAACATCCCTTTCCCAATATTTTTAATAGCATCCAACTTAATTCAACTTAAACTTCCAGTAGCTCTCTCATATATAATGATAGTGGTGGTCTCAAGAAAAACAATAATAAAACCAAAATAAAAAAAGCAAATGCAAGACGCTCCAAGTTCATGCGATAAAATGCATTGATCGAAAAACAGAAGTTAGACATGCGCAAACCGAGAGTGTGTTGGTCTAGCGGGGTAGTCTTCACATCCCCAAGCTTATGGTCTTCACCATCCTTGGATAGCTCTTGGTGCATCTCCTCTAATCCCTGTGAAAAAACTTCAAAACACCGTTTCTCCCATTTCTTTTCTGTGGGGTGACATTAGTAGTGATAGACAAATGAATTGCTTGCTGCATAAAATCCTTAAACAAATGTTCATATGAATGTCCAGAAAGTATATAATATTGTATGCCTACTTATAAACTCAATTGGATCAAAAAGATTCAAGTTAAAAGTTCAAAGAATGCATAAAACAATATGGGACCGAATCTGTCCAGAAAAACAGCAGCAGCAAAATGTATTTTTCTACCCTACTTAAATATGTCGGAAAAATATGAAAAAATTCACGCTTACAGAGGATGAGAAGTTGCAACTACAGTTTAAATTTCAGCTCATTTGGATTTACAGAATAGAAATTAAAAATCATACCGTGCACATATTCGTGATGGAATAAAATCCCCGAATGCAAACAGCAACTTTTTCAAACCAAAATAGGTAGACTTGGCACTTTATTAAAATTCCAGAAACAAAACTAAAAACTAAGTCTCTTGTTACAGCAAGAGGACACAAAGAAAATCAAAGATAAAAACAACCAGGTTGCCTCCCATAAAGCGCTTTCTTTATAGCCATATAGCTAAAATTACTTACTTGTTATCAAGATGGTTGGAGTGAGGTGGCTTGGCATCCCCAAGATTAAATTCTTGCACTTGCTTGATATATGTAGGGTGAGCCTAGGGGTGGCATCCCCAAGCTTGAGTATTTGTCCCTCTTGATCTTTGTTCATCATCCTCAACTCTTCCACTTGAAATTCTCTTTACACAAAACTCAACATAAAACTTGATTAGAGGGGTTAGTGTCTTCATAAATTAAATCCACATAGGTACAGCAAGGACATATCATGAGTTGATTCCAAACATTAGCTACTGTTACTATGGTTGTGTTTTGCTCTTTGATCAAAAGAACTACTCAAAACACAAGTAATGAGACTAATGCAAAATAAAAACAGAATCTGTCAAAAACTGGACACCCTGTAAATAACGAATTTTCAGAGGCACTTACGTTGCTCAAATCAGAAAACTTTGAACTAATGAAATGTGTAATAATAACTGAATATTGCTGTCGTAAAGTATCAGGTCAAAATTCATTTTCTGTGATTTTTAACATTTTTCGCAATGAAGCTCAGGAATCTGTTTTCTGGACAGCCATGATAGTTTTAATGATGCTCACATAGGAATAACAATTGAAACGCAAAAGGGAGCATCAAGGGGAAAATATGAAACATATTTGAGTCTAACCCACCTCCTATGCATTGGGATCTTGTAAGAAAATAAATCATTGGAACACAAAGCAAGTAGCATAGGAAGATAAAACAAGAGCAATTTCAAGACTTTCAACTTAAAGAGAGGAAACATAATGATGTTGAAATGCTTAGAACCATGTTTTCCTCTCTCATAATAACTTTCAGTAGCAACATGAATAAATTCAACAATATAACTATCACATAAAGCATGTCTTTCATGATACACAAGCATAAAAGTATTAATACTCTCCACACAAGTGAAAGTGGGAGTAAAACATTCATAATCATCATTGTAATCATCATATATAGGAGGCATATCATAATCATAATAAACTTTATCCTCAATAGTAAGTGGACTGAAAATATCATATTCATCATCATAAATAGGGGACATAGTATCATCATAAAGAACTCAAACATGATAGACAAGTTGTATATTAGAGGAATGGTTTTGGTCAATCCCTCTATAATTATGACAAGTTTCATGAGGATGATTGTAATTATAGCCTATGTCATAGTATTCTTTATAATAATTATCAAAGACTGGAGGCATAGCATCGTCATAAGCAATAGAATAGTTACATATCATCATCATTTTTACTAGAAGGAGGGGTTTCAAATATATAATCATCAGTAGCATAAGGATTTTCAAACACCTCATCCCCAAGCTTAGAGCTTTCCATATCATCATTGGAAGGAATATGGATAGTACTAATAGTATAACAATTAATAACATCATCATTTTCAGAATTGGTACCAAAAAGATTTTCAATATCAAAAGTAGTGTGCTTTTCCCAATCATGATCACTACTATAAGTAATAGGTATAGGATCATCATCGAATTCAGACTCATCAGCAGCAACTATAATAGGAGCAACATGCTTAGGGGAAGATACCGTTTCCTCTCTCCTTCTACTCCTCCTCTTATTCTTCTTCTTCTTTCCCTCCTCAGGAGGAAGAGGCTTGAAAGGAGGCTTCTCCACATACCATGGTTTATTGTTAGAAACAATAGAAAAAATTCGGGAGGATTCCTCCTTTTCATTAATAAGAGTAAAACAAACATTAGTCCTTTCATATTTTGGTAAAGCCATTCCATCTTTTATAATATTTTGTATGTAAGTGTTGGCATGGCAATTATTAACACAATAGAGATAACATCCATGCAACACTCTATTCATATCAAAAGCACTCATATCTAACGAAGAAGTTTTTCTCGATAACTCTTCACACCAAAAAAATAATGTAAGTTCATCATGCTGATTAGGAGTGATCAAGTTATCACAAAAGTCTCCTGCAATATCCTTATTAGAACCTGAGCATTGGAATTCGAAATGCCCCTCTTTATAGCAAAGTTCACAAATAAAAGGATAGGTGGCACAGACTTTTTCACCAAGATCATTTAGAGCCTTGCTCCACATTCTAGTTTTTTCATTCCTATGATGGATACAATATTCTTCTTCGATTTGATTCTTTTCACAAGGTCTAAGTGCTCCACAAAAATTAACATGCTTATAAGAAATAGTATTGTCAGAAGTTTGAGCATGTTTATTGCAATCATTAGTAACAATTTCATTTTCCATGCAAGTGTCTTTGAAAGGTTCATGATACAAGTCCCAATTTTCTTTAGGAATATTCATATGAGAAGCAAAGGTTTTACAACAATTAACAATTATTTGATCATCAAGACCATATTTAGTACTAAGCTCTTGAAAACCAGCAGTTTCAGAGAAAGACTTAATGCAATCATACTCATAGTTTATACCTGATTCTTTGCCTTTGTCGTTCTCCCAATCTTTAGTATTGCGTTGAATTCTTTCAAGAAGATCCCATTTTGCTTCAACCTTCTTACTTGTGAAAGAACCCTTTGAACAGACATCTAGAAAATCCTTGTAACGACCTGAAAGCCTTGCATAAAAATTAGTAACAATTATTTCCTCAAAAAGCTCATGGTTAGGACATTTGAGTATTAATGTTTTCAGTCTTCCCCAAGCTCGAGCAATGCTTTCCCCATCACGAGGACAAAAATTGAAAATGTAACTCCTAGCTAGTTGCACTTCATGAAGAGGATAAAATTTAGAGCAAAAGAGAGATTCAAGCTGTTTCCAATTCGAAGGAGGATCATCCAACAACCTATACCACTTCTTTGCTTTGTCCTTGAGTGAAAAAGGAAATAATTTCCTCATAACATCTTCTCTTGATAAACCTGCAACCTCAAACAACTCACAAAGTTCTGTAAGTTTCAACAAGTGATCATGTGGATGGACTGTTCCATCCCCTGCATAAGGTTCATTCTCAACCATGTCAACAATTTCCGTAGGTAATTCAAAAGCAATACTTTCAGTAGGTGGATTTAGAATATCACAAGCATCATTAGAATTACCACATATGGGAGACAAAGCATTATCAAAGCAAATTTTCTCCTCCAAAGCTGGGGAACTAAAAAGATCATTTTCATATAAACTAGCTTCCCCAATCTTAGACTTTTCCATAGCATTAGGAGTAATGGTGTTCAAAGCATTCATGTTAACAACATTGCTATCACTATTATGCAAACGAACTCCCATTGCTTTTTTAAATTTCTCTTCAAAAGCATCATGTCCTAATTCAATATAAAGTTCATAAAGATCTCTAATTTTTTTTGTTATTTTCCATTAAGCCTAACTAGTAAAATAAAAAAATAAGAAACAAAAAGATATAACTGCAGGATCTAAAGGAGATACCTTCCAACACTTACCTCCCCGGCAACGGCGCCAGAAAATAGCTTGACGTCTACGCACGCTTCTATTCTTGTAGACAATGTTGGGCCTCCAAGTGGAGAGGTTTGTAGAACAGCAGCAAGTTTCCCTTAAGTGAATAACCCAAGGTTTATCGAACTCAGGGAGGTACAAAGATATCCCTCTCAAGCAACCCTGCAATTAAGATACAAAAAGTCTCTTGTGTCCCCAACACACCTAATACACTTGTCAGATGTATAGGTGCACTAGTACGGCGAAGAGATAGATGGATGATTATAAGTGGTAATTGCAATCTGAAATAAAAATGGCAGCAAGCAAACAAGAGACAAAATGAGAGCAAACGGTGTTTCAATGCTTGGAAATAAGGCCTAGGGATCATACTTTCACTAGTGGTATCTCTCAACATGTTAGCATAACTGAACGCAAGTAAGTGCTACTCGGGATTATTCTCCTTCTTGATAAAACAAGAGTACTATGTGTAGGGCTACAAAAGCACACCTCAAAGTCTGAATAAACAAACACCACAATTACACAAAGAATAGGCCATTATAAATATCTAAATTATTCATAGAGTCACTCCCAAGTACCCACACTGTCTCCTTGATACCGTGTTGTCACTATGACTCCGGAAACTAGATAAAATCACTTGAGTAGCATAAACATTACATATGAATTCAGCGGTACTTAACAATGCTCATGATCACATAAAGATCACACCATGGAGAGATAAATAAACCACATAGCTACCGTACGCGCGAGCCCTCAGCCCCGAGGGAAACTACTCATGCATGGTCATGGTAATGAGGAGCTTGATGGAGAGGTGCAGCCCAGAGTGGAGACGGCGGCCCGCAGCAGCCACGGCGCGGCGGCGAGGAGCGGCAGCGGCGGCAGCCCGTGGAGACGGCGACGGCGACGGCAGCCCTTGGAGGTGCGGCGGCGGTGGCAGCCCTTGGAGGTGTGGCGGCGGCGGCAGCCCACGGCGACGGCGACGGCGGCTGCAGCCCGTGGAGGCGCGGCGGCGGCGGCCCTTGGCGGCCGCGGCCACCCTTGGTGATGGGGATGCCGTTGAGGAGGTTCTCCTCCCCAAGGCGGCTGCTTGGGAGGAGGAAAATTCGTGGTCTTGGGGATCTCCCACGACCTAGGTTTCCCTCTTTATATAGACTCTCGGATTTCCGTCAACCCCTCTTGGGCTCCACGAAAACGGGCATATCTAGAGCATCCGGACTCGATTGGGCCGAATTTTGAGTCCAGATTTATTAGCATAAAATTGCCTACAACTTCGGCTTCTACGTCACCTTCATTTGACGTCGTATTCAGGCCCAAACGTGACAATCTTCGAAAATAGTTTTCAGACAGATTTCAGGAAAGTCCAAATTCGACTCCAACAAAGTTTCCTTTTGTATTCTTGATAGTTCCTACACATCAAAGTGTAAAACAAGAATATTGTACACTTTGGCAACTATTAGTAGGTTAGACCAATAAATGTCATAATATGATATAAAGTGCATATAAAAGACGTGGCAATTGACATAAAACATGCATGGATCATCAAAAATTATAGATACGTTTGGGACGTATCAACTGTTATGATTGAGCATGTAAGTTCTGCAATATAAGCTCTAATATAAAGACTCAGCTCGCAAGGTAAGTACAATCTGTTAATTGTCCTCTGAATAAGAACAAAAGTTTGCCATCACCAATTATGATTTTCTCTATGCACCTTATTGTGACTCCCTTTACTCGTTTCAAGTTAAGTTATATGAAGGGAAGTTACTGTCTAAGATGACTTGTGTATTAATAGATGTGATGTTTCTTGTCCGTATTTTATTTATCGACACTTCACTCCATAAACCTGTGGTCTTTGTTTACTGAGTTCAGTTTTCGCTTGGGGAGTTGATACGTCCATTTTGCATCACTATTTTATACCATAATTTACTGTTATTCATTGATATATTTCATATTTAGAGATGATACTTATGTTATTTTACCTATTTTGCATGTTTGATGATTATTGGAGAATTAATCACCGGAGCCAGGATTCTGCTGGAAAAAGGACCGTTAAGACGCCATATTTCTGAAGATCAACAATTACCAGAAAACATCCCGAAGCTCCTATTTTGCCAGATGCCGGAGGGAGCCAAAAGGGGAGGCTGAGGTGGGCCACCATGGGCCCACACCATGCCGTGGCGCGGCCACCCCCTCTGCCGCGCCGCCACGTGGTGTGGTGGCCCTGGCCCACCTCTGCCAGCGCCCTTTCGCGTACTTCATCCCCACGAAACCCTAAGACATAGAGAGTCGTCGAGAAAATATTCCGCCGCCTCCACCAGGCGGAAAACACCAGAGAGAGAAAAGCTCTCCGGCAGGGAGAAATCTGCCGGGGAAATTCCTTCCCGGAGAGGGGAAATCGTCGCCATCGTCACCGTCATCGAGCTAAACTCCATTGGGATCATCATCATCACCATCTCCACCGCCGACACCGTCATCTCCACCGCTCCACTCCGTTCCGCTGTAACAATCTAAGGGTTGAATCTTGTCTAGTTCATAGGGGAAGCTTTCCCGGTATTAATTACTCTTTGTGGTTGATGCTATTGAGTGAAACCGTCGAATTAAGGTTTATGTCCAGATTGTTATTCATCATTATATCACCTCTGATCATTATCCATATGATGTCTTGTGAGTATTTAGTTCTTGAGGACATGGGAGAAGTCTTGATGTTAGTAGTGAACTATGTTGAGTAATATTTAATGGTTTGATATTTAAGTTGTGGTGCTATTCTTCTAGTGGTGTCATGTGAACGTCGACTACATGACACTTCACCTTTATGGGCCTAGGGAATGTATTGTGTATTCCAATATTAATTGTGGGGTTGCCGGAGTGACAGAAACCTAAACCCCCGTTGGTATATCGACGCATGAGGGATAGCAGGATCTCAGAGTTTAAGGCTGTGCTTAGATTTATCTTAATTACTTTCTGGTATTTGCGGATGCTTGCTAGGGCATAATCACAAGTATGTATTAGTCCTAGGAAGGGCGGTGCATTAGCATAGTTTCACCCACACAACACCTATCAAAACAATAAAGATTAGTCAGCTATATGAAGCGAAAGCACTTGATGAAATTCCCGTGTGTCCTCAAGAATGTTTGGTCATCGTAAGTAAACCCACCGGCTTGTCCTTTGCTCTAGAAAGGATTGGGCCACTCGCTGCAATTATTATTACTGTCTTTTATTTACTTGCACTTTATTTATCTGCTATATCAAAAATCACTAAAAACTTGTCTGCTAGTATTTACAGTGAATTCCTAATCAAAACTGCTTGTCAACACCTTCTGCTCCTCGTTGGGTTCGACACTCTTATTTATCGAAAGTACTACGATACACCCCCTATACTTGTGGGTCATCACAGCTTCGCGGGGAGCTCTGTGCCGAGCTGCGGGACGAGGCGACAGCCTCTGCCCCCGCTTTCTTCACCGTCTTCGCCCCCACCTCCGGCTACGCCCCGACATCCGCCTCAGCCGCTGCAGGGCGGTCCGCCACAGCGGTTGCGCGGGCGGCTCGCGTGGAGGTCCTCTACGCCGACGGGCCCCCAGGCTGGGCGTACACCGAGCCGCTGCGGCACGAGGTCGACGACGACAACGACGACCTCGACTTCCTCGAGCGCGACCCGGACGCGCCTGATCCAGGCGAGGAGCAGAGGGCGCTCCTCGCCTCGTTCTAGACGCACCGCCGCGACCTAGCTGGGCGGCAACTGATGGACGACGTGCGCGCTGCCCAAGAGGAGCTCGTCGCCTCGTTCCGGGCACATCGCCGCGACCGGGCTGCTGCCGAGCACGCCGCCCAGGAGGAGGCCAGCGCAGTGTGGCAGCGCGCCGGGGAGGACGCCGAGTTAGCTCTCCGGCGCGCGACTCAACGCCCGTCGGCCATCCTGGCGGAAGCCGCTGCTGTGGCTGCAGCGGCAAGGGTGGAGGCAGACGCTGTTGCTGACGCCGCAGTTGCGGCTGCTCGTGCGCGCGCCACGCAAGCCGCGACCGAGGTGGAGGAGGCAGAGGAGGCGGCGGAGAGGGCGCGCTGGATGAACGCCCTAGAGGAGGGCCAGGCGTGGCGGAGGATGGGGCCATAAGCAAACCTGGAGAGGCTTCATCGGCCGAGGTCGGGGCTCCGGGCGGCGATCCAGGGGCTTACGCCGTAGCAGCGGCGCCACCTGGTCGACCGGCGCCAGCGCGTGATCTAGGGCGACGGCGGTGCTGGACCGTCCGGCACAGGCGGCGGCGGCGGCGCAGGCGGCTCCGGCGAACAGTAGGGCGAGCGACAGCGAGTAGCCCCGGTTGTGGCAGGGCGCGCGACGGCGAGTATGCGATCGTCGGTGCAATTTTGGGTGTAATAGGAGGGCTAACTGTATTAGCTATTAATGAAACTACCTAATCTAAACTTGTGTCCATGCCATGTGGGGTCGTGAGCGGTTAAAGAGGACGCGCGCAGACAGCGCGGACCGTCGGCGGCGACGCAAACCGCGCCCAAATTTGGGTCGCGTTTGCGTCGCCGCGGACAGCTCGGTCATTTTGCGTCGGGCCGTTGGGCTGGGTTTTATCCAGCCGTGGACATTTCCGGACAGAAACGGACGTCCGCGGTCCGTTTGCGTCGGGCCGCTGGAGATGCCCTAAGTGCATCTCCAGCCGGTCCCATGTGCTTAAATCCGACGTAAAATTGGGTCAGGGTTGAAATTATTCTAGGTATTGGGGACGTCGATTTCCAGCCGCTTTGTACCGGCTTTGACCCAAATAATTTAAAAAACAAATTTTATTGTAACTCGGTGAAATTTCGTTAAACTTGGGCGATATTAAATTAAACATAGGCGAAATTTTATTAAATTTAGGGGATTACATAGGCGATTACATAGTAAACATAAAAAACTTAAATTTATTAAGTAAAATGACGTTCTACATGCCGAGCTGGCTGTAGAACGTTGTGTAGTCGTCGTCGTCGTCGACGCTCGGCGGTGCGGTAGGATGGACCGACGCAGTTGGAGGGGCCGGCGTTGTCGCCATCGTCAAGGATGACGACGCCGTGGTGCTCCTGGAAGCTGGCGCGGAGGCGGTTCCTCGTCGCCTCTTCCATTAGGCGACGCTGTCGCTCCAGCTCCTCCTACTCGTGCTCACGCCTGGACCAGGCGAGAGCAAATCCCTCCTCGGTGGGGAGGACATCGTTCATGGAGGCGGCCTCGACGACACGCTGGCCGGGGAATTCCTTCTCCGGGTCCGCCAGCTCGGTCGCCGCCCTCATGTACGCGTAGTCGGGTGCCCACTCCGGCGCCTTCTCCTTCTTTGGCACGCGCAGGCCGGATCGATCTTGGGCACGCGTAGGCCGCTCGTCGGCGGCGTGGGTGCGGCGCCGCGTTCACGGATGAACATGTCGGCTGCTCGTCGGAGAGGGTTGGAGCGCCTCGCCGGCGGAGATGGCGACTCTGTCTTCTCGCGTGCCGGCGGAGATGGCGGCTCCGTCTTGACACGCGCGCCGGCGTAGGGCGACGCGCGGGTGTAGGGGGAGGAGCGGACAGCCGGAGTTGGTGGGGTGGCGCACCTGGTGGCCGGAGTTGGCGCCGTGGCGTCGGAGGAGGAGGAGGACGCGCCGCAGTGCCTCGGCATCCAAGCTTGGCCGACGCGACGTGGGACGAGCGGGGTCCTCGTCGGCATGGTGACCCACGGCTGGTTATCGTCTTCGGTGTGGCCGAGCACCTCGTCCAGCGTGCGCCCTGGCACGCCCCACCAGATTCGCCTGCAGTTGGCGTTTTTCTGGCCGGACGGCGGGTCGGTCGGTCCCGACGCGTGGAGTTGGCGGCGTTGGTTGATACGTCCATTTTGCATCACTATTTTATATCATAATTTACTGCTATTCATCGATATATTTCATATTTAGAAGTGTTACTTATGTTATTTTACCTATTTTGCATGTTTGATGAATAATGGAGAATTGGACACCGGAGTCAGGATTCTGCTGGAAAAAGCACCGTCGAGATGCACTATTTCTGAAGATCAATAAATCGAAGGAGACATATGGAAGTTCCTATTTTACCAGAAGATGGAGGAGGCCAAAAGGGGGAGCTGAGATGGGCCATGGTGGGCCCTCCTCACCCCTTGGCGCGGTGGGGCCCCCTGCCGCGCCGACAGGTGGTTTGGGGGCCCTGGCCCACCTCAGCCGTTCCCCCTTCGCGTACTTGACCCCCTCGAACCCTAACACACGGAGGAGGCCATCGAAATATTCCGCCGCCTCCACGAGGCGGAAAACACCAGAGAGCGAAAAGCTCCCCTGCAGGAAGAAATCTGCCGGGGGAAATTCCCTCCCGGAGGGGGAAATCGTCGCCATCATCACCGTCATCGAGCTGGACTTCATCGGGATCATCATCATCATCTCCACCGCCAACACCATCATCACCGCCGCTGCACCCGTCTCCGTTATAACATCTAGGGCTGAATCTTGTCTATTTCATAGGGGAAACTCTCCCGGTGTTGATTACTCTTGTTATTGATGCTATTGGGTGAAACCATTGGACTAAGGTTTATGTTCAGATTGTTATTCATCATCATATCACCTCTGATCATGTTCCGTATGATGTCTTGTGAGTAGTTCGTTTAGTTCTTGAGGACATGGGAGAAGTCTTGATGTTAGTAGTGAACTATGTTGAGTAATATTTAATGGTTTGATGCTTAAGTTGTGGTGTTATTCTTCTAGTGGTGTCATGTGAACGTCGACTACATGATACTTCACCTTTATGGGCCTAGGGGAATGCATTGTGTATTCGTTTGCCAATTGTGGGGTTGCCGGAGTGACAGAAACCTGAACACCCGTTGGTATATCGATGCATGAGGGATAGCAGGATCTCAAAGTTTAAGGCTGTGGTTAGTTTAACTTAATTACTTTCTTGTATTTGCGGATGCTTGCAAGGGGTATAATCACAAGTATGTATTAGTCCTAGGAAGGGCGGTGCATTAGCATAGGTTCACCCACACAACACTTATCAAAACAATGAAGATTAATCAACTATATGAAGCGAAAGCACTTGACAATATCCCGTGTGTCCTCAAGAACGTTTGGTCATTATAAGTACAACAACCGGCTTGTCCTTTGCTGTAGAAAGGATTGGGCCACTCGCTGCAACTATTATACTGCATTTTATTTACTTGTACTTTATTTATCTGTCATATCAAAAACTCCTAAAAACTTGTCTGAGAGCATTTACAGTGAATCCTTCATCAAAACCGCTTGTCAACACCTTCTGCTCCTCGTTGGGTTCGACACTCTTATTTATCGAAAGTACTACGATACACCCCCTATACTTGTGGGTTATCAAGACTATTTTCTGGCGCCGTTGCCGGGGAGTGTAGCGCTATTGGTAAGTGGAATTGGTAAGGGAAACATTTATTGTACGTGCTGTTTTTATTTTTGCCTGCTGCTATATCTCATTATGGAGGGGTCTTCTCTTGAATTCCTATTTGGGAAAACAACTACCACTGCTAAGGTAGTAGAGGAGGCGCCAGATGAGCAGGTAATACCGTTCAAAATTCCTATGAAAATTGTTGAACGTGTCACAAATAACCGCTATGCAGGAGATGGAACTGTCCATCCTGGAGATCATTTGTTATTTCTGCATGAATTGTGCGAGTTATTTAAGTGTGCAGGTATCTCGATGGGAGAAGTTAAGAAGAAATTATTCTCTCTATCACTGTCTGGTAAAGCTGCACATTGGTATAAACTGCTGAAGAATGGGTATTCTCTTGGATGGGAGGAAATTGTACCTCTCTTTTACTCCAAATTCTATCCTCCAAGTGAGATTCATAAGGATCGGAACCTCATATATAACTTCTGGCCCTATGATGGAGAGAGTATCGCTCAAGCGTGGGGGAGATTGAAGGCATTAATGCTCAAATGTCCCATTCATGAGCTTCCTGGTAATATTGTTATTGATAACTTTTATGCAAGACTCTCCTTTCAAGATAAAACTCTATTGGATACCACTTGTGCTGGATCGTTCACTCGTAATAAAGAAGAGTTTAAGTGGGACCTTCTTGATCGGATTCAGGAGAACACTGAAGGATGGGAGAATGACAAAGGTAGGGAGTCAGGTATAAACTATGACTTTGAGTGTGTTAAAAAATTTATGGATACTGATGATTATCGCAAAATTAGCACTACTTATGGTCTTGACTCTCAAATTGTTGCAAACTTTTATAAAGCCTTTGCTTCCTATTTCGGTTTGCCGAAGGAGGGTTTTAAAAATTATCATGAACCATATAAAGATGAATCTGTTTCTCATATATCTAAAGGTGTTGAGGTTAATGTTGCTGATCGCATTATTCCAGAACCTTATATTGAAAAAGTTCCTTTTCCTAATAAGATTAAGGAACATACTATCATAACTGGTGTTGTTAGTAAAAGTAATAAGAAAACTACCAAACCTGATGAGCAAATAACTGTTGAACCTGTTGTAGCATTGGTTAAAGATCTTGTCACTGAAAATTTAGAAGATAGACACATTATCTTTTGTGAGGATGCTTCTAATATTGTCTCACATCCTAAAAGTTCTAGGAAGTCTAGTGTTCCTGTGCTTTCTGTTGGATAGGTGATCATTGCTATTATGGTTTATGTGATATTGGTGCAAGTTCTAGTGCTATTCCTTATGAGCTTTACAGGGAAATTATGCACGAAATTGCTCCTTGTAAACTTGAAGAGATTGATGTGGTTATTCAGCTTGCTAATAGGGAAACTATCTCTCCAATTGGTATCATTAGAGATGTCGAAGTCCTTTGTGGTAAGACTAAATACCCTGCTGATTTTCTTGTACTTGGGTCGGCTGCCAATGATAGTTGTCCTATTATTTTTGGTAGACCTTTTCTGAATACTTGTGGTGCTGTTATAGATTGTAAGAAAGAGAAAATCTTTACTAAATTTGCTGGTGAATCTTATGAATTCAATTTCTCTAAATTTGCTAAAGCACCTTATGAAACTGAATTGCCTAGTGAGGATTTTGAAATTGCTCAACTTGCATCTATTGTTCTTGCTCCTAACAATGCTTTGCAGCAACATATGGAGAATCATGAAAGTGAGAACTTCAGGGAAGAAAGGAATGAGCTTGATGAAGTATTCCTTCGTCAACCTATGCTCAAACACAATTTACCTGTGGAAGATTTGGGTACCACAATGCCACCCAAGGAGGATCCTGTTTTTGATTTGAAACCTCTGCCTGATAATCTTAAATATGCTTATATTGATGATAAGAAAATATATCCTGTTATTATCAGCTCTAAACTTTCAGGTACAGAGGAGGAAAGGTTATTGGGAGTGTTGAGGAAACACCGCGGAGCTATGGGATATACTCTTGATGACCTGAAGGGAATTTCTCCTACTATATGTCAGCACGCCATCAACATGGAACCTGATGCAAAGCCTGTTGTTGAGCATCAGCGTCGTTTAATACCCAAGATGAAAGAAGTGGTAAGAAATGAGGTATTAAAACTTCTTGAAGCTGGTATTATTTATCCTATTGCTGATAGTAGATGGGTAAGTCCTGTGCATTGCGTTCCTAAGAAAGGAGGAATTACCGTTGTTCCTAATGAAAATGATGAACTAATTCCTCAAAGAGTAGTAGTTGGTTATAGATGTGCATTGATTTTAGAAAGGTTAACAAAGTAACTAAGAAAGATCATTATCCTTTGCCTTTTATTGATCAAATGCTTGAGAGGTTGTCCAAGAAAACTCACTTTTGTTTCCTTGATGGGTATTCTGGGTTTTCTCAAATTGCTGTGAGAGCGCAAGATCAAGAGAAAACTACTTTTACTTGTCCTTATGGAACTTATGCTTATAGACGTATGCCTTTTGGTTTATGTAATGCTCCTGCTACTTTTCAAAGATGCATGTCTGCTATTTTTCATGGCTTTTGTGAGGAAATTGTGGAAGTCTTCATGGACGATTTCTCCGTCTATGGAACTTCCTTTGATAATTGTTTGCACAACCTTGACAAAGTTTTGCAGAGATGTGAAGAAACTAGCCTTGTTCTTAATTGGGAGAAATGCCACTTTATGGTTAATGAAGGAATTGTTCTTGGACATAAAATTTCTGAAAGAGGTATTGAAGTTGATCGAGCTAAAGTGGAGGCAATTGAAAAGATGCCTTGTCCCAAAGATGTTAAAGGTATTCGTAGTATTCTTGGTCATGCTGGTTTTTATAGGAGGTTTATTAAAGATTTCTCTAAAATTTCCAAGCCTCTTACTAATCTTCTTCAAAAAGATGTACCCTTTGTTTTTGATGATGATTGTAAGGAAGCTTTTGAAACTTTGAAAAAGGCTTTAATCACCGCTCCTGTAGTTGAACCACCTGATTGGAATTTACCTTTTGAAATTATGTGTGATGCTAGTGATTATGCTGTAGGCGCTGTTCTTGGGCAGCGAGTAGATAAAAAGTTAAATGTTATTCATTATGCTAGTAAAACTCTTGATTCTGCTCAAAAGAATTATGCCACTACTGAAAAAGAATTTCTAGCTGTAGTTTTTGCTTGTGACAAATTTCGACCCTACATAGTTGATTCGAAAGTCACTATTCATACTGATCATGCTGCAATTAGATACCTTATGGAAAAGAAAGATGCTAAGCCAAGGCTTATTAGATGGGTACTTCTTTTGCAAGAATTTGATTTGCATATCATAGATAGAAAAGGTGCTGAAAATCCTGTTGCTGATAATTTGTCTAGATTGGAAAGCATTCCTTATGATCCTATTCCTGTTAATGATAGCTTTCCAAATGAACAATTGGCTGCAATAAGTGTAAGTTCGCGAGATAGTCCTTGGTATGCTGATTATGCTAACTTTATTGTTTCCAAGTACTTGCCTCCAACCTTTTCAGCTCAGCAAAGAAGGAAATTCTTTTATGACTTGCGGCATTACTTTTGGGATGACCCACACTTATATAAAGAAGGAGTCGATGGTATTATGCGAAGATGTGTTCCTGAATATGAACAACAGGAAATACTGAGGAAATGCCATGGAAGTGCTTATGGAGGGCATCACGCTGGAGATAGAACTGCGCAGAAAGTTCTACAATCAGGTTTTTATTGGCCTACCCTCTTTAAGGATGCAAGAAAGTTTATTTTATCTTGTGATGAATGTCAAAGGGTTGGTAATATCTCTAGACGCAATGAAATGCCTATGAGTTATTCTCTTGTTATTGAACCATTTGATTGTTGGGGATTCGACTTCATGGGTCCTTTTCCTTCTTCACAAGGTAATACTCATATACTTGTTGCTGTTGATTATGTCACTAAATGGGTAGAAGCTATACCTACTAAAAGTGCTGATGGTGAGACCTCTTTAAAAATGCTTCAAGATGTCATTTTTCCTAGGTTTGGTGTACCTAGATATCTTATGACTGATGGAGGTTCTCATTTTATCCATGGTGGTTTTAGAAAGACTCTTGCTAAATATGGTGTTAATCATAGAATTGCTTCAGCCTATCATCCTCAAACTAGTGGACAAGTAGAATTGTCAAATAGGGAGATTAAATCTATCTTGCAAAAGACTGTTAATAAATCTAGAAAAAATTGGGCTAGTAAGTTAAATGATGCTTTATGGGCTTATAGAACTGCTTATAAGAACCCCATGGGCATGTCTCCTTATAAAATGGTTTATGGTAAAGCTTGTCACTTGCCTTTAGAATTAGAACACAAAGCTTATTGGGCAGTGAGAGAACTTAATAGAGATTTTAAACTTGCCGGTGAGAAAAGGTTGTTGCATTAAGTTCTTTAGATGAATGGAGAAGTGAGGCTTATGAAAATGCTAGACTCTTTAAAGAAAAAGTTAAGAGATGGCATGATAGGAGAATTCTTAAAAGAGAATTTAATGTTGGTGAGAAAGTTCTATTGTATAGGTCTCGTCTCAGATTTTTTGCAGGAAAGTTACTCTCAAAATGGGAAGGACCATTTGTTATTGTGGAGGTGTATCGTTCAATACAGTGCTATACTTGGCATGTTGAAAGAACTTGGTTTTGGTGATATCTTTATTTCCTGGGTTACCAATATTTTGTACTCTGCATCAACATCAATCATACTAAATGGGGTACCTGGAAAAACTATTAGATGCAAAAGAGGGGTGAGACAAGGTGATCCTTTGTCGCCCTTGCTTTTTGTTACTACAGCTGAACTTCTACAAGTTGTGATCAATAAGGCTTGTGAGACAGGAGATATCTCTTTGCCACTAAATAGCTCATATGGACAGAATTTCCAATCCTACAATATGCCGACGACACACTCCTCATCATGCCTGCTGATCATGCTCAGATTGCTAATATGAAGAGTATACTCCAGACCTTCTCTGCATCTACAGGACTGAAGATAAACTTCAATAAATCTTCTATTGTCCCAATTAATACTAGCCAGGAAAAATGCCAGGAGCTGGCTAATATTTTTGGTTGCAGAACTGAAGCAATGCCGTTCACATACTTAGGACTTCCCATGGGAACTTCTAAACCTACTGTTTATGATCTCATGCCTGCGATTTGCAAAATTGACAAAAGGCTTGCTGGTATATCAAACCTCTTATCATATTGTTCTAGACTTGTGGTTATTAAATCAGTCATATCTGCTATGCCAAACCACATTATGTGCGCTCTCAAAGTGCAATACACACATATTGATCATATAGAGAAGTCTATGAGAATTTTTCTATGGCATGGTAAGGAGATCGAGAAAAAAGGCAAATGTCTTGTAAAGTGGAAAACAATATGCCAGCCGAAATCTGTAGGAGGCCTTGGAGTACTTGACTTGAGAACACAGAACAAAGCTCTGATTATGAAAAACCTCTTCAAGTTTTACAATGCGCATGATATACCGTGGGTACAATTGCTATGGAATGCTTATTATCGTAATGGTTCAGTTCCACTTGGTCAACAGCAGAAAGGATCATTTTGGTGGCGAAGTTGTGTCAGTTTCGTTGATGACTTCAAAAGACTCACCACATGCTCTCCTGGAAATGGGAAGAGTATTTTATTTTGGCATGATAAATGGAATGGACGCCCTTTAAATCTGCAATTTCCTGAGCTGTTCTCATTTTCTCAGAAGAGCATGATCAACTTCAAAGATGCCAAGAGTACTACTGAAGTGGGATTTCACTCCCACTTCCAGTTACCACTATCCATGGTGGCTTCGGATCAATATCACACCATTCTCAGCCTATTTGATTCGATAAACAATGATGAGCAGCACGATAGGTGGTCATTCCCATGGAACAGTTCCAAATACATAACAAAGAAAGTATACAATGCTCTTTTACAGACAACAGATGCGCCACCGCCTTTCAAGTGGATTTGGAAATCTCCTTGCTTGCCGAAGCACAAATTTTTCTTTTGGCTCATGATCCAGGACAGACTTAATACAAGAGATCTACTTGCCAGAAAGAATTTCTTTGTGGAAACTACTGATTGTGTGCTCTGCAACGGCAGCACTAGGGAAACCTTGTCCCATCTCTTCTTCACTTGCAGTTTTGCGAAGAGGTTTTGGGAACGGCTTGATGCTGATTGGAATCTGGACCTAAACCTCATTGATATGCTGATTCAAGCGAAGTCCAGTTTCAATAGCGATTTTTTCGATTTAACCATGATGGCAGGATGCTGGAGCATTTGGAATCATAGGAACAAAATTATTTTTGATGGAGAAACCAGAAACCAGGAGACTTGTTTTCAGTTCTACATGTCCTCGATTGACATGATTAGGCATAGAGTTAAACCTAGCCTAAGAGAGGGTATACAAACTTGGATCGATCATATGTAATATCTTTTCTTAAACTTCTGAACTGTTTGTAAATATTTAATTTGTGGAATGGAAAATTGAAAATGTGGCAGTGGGGGTCTTCCCCACTGTTATGCGCCTAAAAAAAAAAGGTGCAATAAAAATTGCTTCATTGAAAGATAACTCTACACAAGTGGTAAATGGTCAAAGACTCAAGCATTATATTTCTGGAGATTCTATTAATGAAGAGGTTGATACAATTAAAGTGGTGACTCCAGAAACTTTCATTGAAGAACATTTTTCTGGGACTGCAGAATTCAATTCGAATAGGTAACAGTTTCGGTAAGAAAAGTTTCGCGAATAACTTTCTAGAAGATATTTTCGTCGTTTTTATTAAATATGGAAAAATAAGAGACCGAACCGGATGGGAGACGGCACCCGTGGTGCCCAAACCATAGGTCGGCGCGGTGGGGCCCCCAGCCGCGCCTCCTGGTGGTTTGAGCACCCCGGAGCTCGTCTCCGATCAGGTTTCCTCCTGTACCTTCCTTATGTTGTAAAACTTTTTGCTATATAACTCACCCGAACCCCGAGGTTCGTATCTCGCCTTTTCATCGTGTTTCGTTTCGAGCTGTTTCTGTCCAGATATTGTTTTCAGATTTAGAAGCGCCATGGTCTCCAACAACAACAACAAGGGCAAGGAGCCTTTGGAAGACGAGACTCAAGACCCCAAGCTGAAGGAGGAAGTCAAGAGCGAAGATGAAGGAGAAGTGGAGGAAGACCCGCGCGAATACCCGCGCGCTACCATTGCAAGCATCGGAGTGGTGGCAAATCCATTCAAGCCCAGGCAAGGAGCGCGGATGAGCACCGGAGGGAAGGTTCCACGACACTTCTTGGCTCCCATGACATCTTCCCCAGGCAAAAATAACCCCTTCCATACTCTTATCCATAAGCATCAAATTGAGAGGATCCCGGAGGCTGAGTTGCCTAGTGGTTGGAATATAGATCGTTCTAACAATACAGGAAAGAGGGATTCTGCTGCTGAGGAGTGGGGAAACAACTCCAAGAGTTGGGACTCGCAGTCTGACAAGTTTATGAATCGCGTCGAACACAACTCTGAGCTGATTCGCGCCCTCACCTACAAGATTGATGAACTAAAGGAGCTGGTTGATAAGCTTATCAACAAGGCACCACCACCACCGAAGGAGTAATTCATCATAAGTATTGGCATCCCCTTGGTTTGTTCCAAGCTTGGGGAGTGCCGCGGTATCACATCATTATCTTTACCTTTTGTTTTTTCCATAAAGTCATATCGTGAGTAGGGAAGTTATCTTATATGATGGTTTGCAATGTGGAAGTATCTCTTTTAGTTGGTTATCTATGTATCCCTTGGTGTGAGTTGCCGTTATGAAATATTAATGAGAAGTTTTATCATTTACCTTCTGCATACTTTATTTTAGCTTGTAATTCTCTTTCATATTGATAACCTTGTTGTTAGTATAGGGATCACTTTTTAGAGCACCAAGTTAATCTTTTTGGTTTTGGCAAACTTAGCATTGGTCAGTAGTAGACAATACTTTGAGACTTAAGTAGAGAGAGGGGAGTGCACGCAAGTATATTATTCCATGATCTTTCTTTCTTTGTAGCTCATAAGTTTAGTATTCTTAAGTTAAACTATTTGTGCTTCTAAGGAAGATTGCATGATTATTCTTATCACTTGTATAATTGTTTGTATCCCTCAACTCTTATGCTTGCTACATAACCTTGCTAGCCAAAGACCTGTATCGAGAGGGAATGCTTCTCATACATCCAAAGCTTGAGCCAAACCATTGCCATTCGAGTCCACCATAACTTCCTACTATATGGTATTTTGCGCCATTCCAAGTAAATACTTCATGTGCTACCTTTAAATTATTCAAAACTTATTACTCCTAGTTTTGTGTCACTATTTATTAGCTCATGAGGGTTCTGTAGAGTTTCTCTAGCACTTTTGTCAAACAGACTTTCACCAATGGACTAGTGGCATATACACCGCTTATCCAACAATTTGCAAAAAGAGCTGGCAACGGGGTGCCCAGCCCCAATTAGTTACAACTTTCATTAATAATTCTCTTCACATGTTTTGCCCTGATTTATCAGTAAGCAACTTAATTTTGCAAATAGACACTCCTCCATGGTATGTGAATGTTGGAAGGCACCCGAGGATTCGGTTAGCCATGGCTTGTGTAAGCAAACGGTTGGGAGGAGTGTCATCTATAAAGAAACTAAAATACATGTGTAAACAAAAGAGAAGAGGGATGATCTAACTTGCTGGTAGAGATAACGTCCTTCATGGGAGCCGCTCTTGAAAGTCTGGTTGACAAGGGGTTAGTGTTCACTTTACTACGATTCGTTGACAACGACACACATAGCTCTAATACGTCTCCAACGTATCTATAATTTCTGATGTTCCATGCTTATATTATACCAATTGCTACATGTTTTATATACACTTCATATCACTTTTATGCATTTTCTGGGACTAACCTATTACAAGATGCCACAGTGCCAGTTCCCTGTTTTCTGCTGTTTTTGGTTTCAGAAAAGTACTTCTGCGAATATTCTCGGAATTGCACGAAACAAAAGGCCACGTCCTTATTTTTCCAGCGCCGTCACGGAGTCCGAAGGAGCGACGAAGGAGGGCGCCGAGGTGGCCAAACCACACCCAGGCGCGGGTGGGCCCCCTGCCGCACCACCAGGTGGTGTGGGCCCCTCGGGCCTCCGCCGACATCGCCCCTTCGCCTATTTATTCTCTCAGACGCGAAAACCCTAAGGAACCAAGCCATATTCCACGAAGAGTTCCGTAGCGCCGCCGCCATCGACATCAAGTTTCGGGGACAGAAGTCTCTGTTCCGGCACGCTGCCGGGACGGGGAATTGCCCCCGGAATCATCTCCATCAACTCCATCGCCATCTTCATCGCCGCTGCTGACTCCCATGATGAGGAGGGAGTAGTTCTCCCCCGAGGCTGAGGGCTCTACCGGTAGCTATGTGGTTCATCTCTCTCTCCCATGGTGTGATCTTTATGTGATCATGTGTATTGCTAGTATCGCTGAATACATTAATAATGTTTATGCTACTCAAATGATTTTGTCTAGTTTCTGGAGTCGTTGTGACAACACAGTATCAAGGTGACAGTGTGGGTACTTGTGTGACTCTATGAATAATTTAGATATTTATCATGGCTTATTCTTGGGAACTGTGGTGTTTGTTTACTCAGACTTTGAGGTGTGCTCTTGCAGCCCTACACGTAGTACTCTTGTGTTATCAAGAAGGAGAATAATCCCGAGCAGTATTTACTTGTGTTCAGTTGTGCTAATCTAGTTGAATATGTAGATGTTACTCTTTATCTATTATGCACTCTATAGGTTACTTTAATATGAACTCCGGTACTCCCACGGTGTGACGGTGACAGTGTGCGCATCGTGTGTGATTCCTTTATGATGTTGTGGAGCTTGTTTACTCCGGCTTGAGGTGTGCTTTTGTAGCCCTACACAATGATGGTGTTTGTTATCCAACAAGAGAGTGTTTAAGAGTAGCTTTTACTTATTCAGTTATGAGATCATTGTTGAGAGTGTCCACTAGTGAAAGTATGATCCCTAGGCCTTGTTTCTAAGCATTGAAACACCGTTTACAACAAGTTCTGTTACATGTTTGCTTGCTGCCATCTTTATTTCAGATTACAGTTACTACTTATAATCATCCATATTACTTGTATTTCACTATCTCTTCGCCGAACTAGTGCACTTATACATCTGACAAGTGTATTGGGTGTGTTGGGGACACAAGAGACTTCTTGTATCTTAATTGCAGGGTTGCTTGAGAGGATATTTTTGACCTCTACCTCCCTGAGTTCGATAAACCTTGGGTGATTCACTTAAGGGAAACTTGCTGCTGTTCTACAAACCTCTGCTCTTGGAGGCCCAACACCGTCTACAAGAATAGAAGCGTGCGTAGACATCAAGCTCAAACAACTATTTTCATACTCTCTATATGCTTTGCAAAACTTAAAAGCTCTAGCACATGATTTAATCCCTGCTTCCCTCTGCGAAGGGCCTATCTTTTACATTATTGTTGAGTCAGTAAACCCATTCCTCTCTATCTCAAGCAAGCATTTGAGTTGTTGAGATCCAATTAGTTATATGTGTTGATACTTCTAATCATATCTCTCATTTCCTTGTTTCGCACAATAGCTTTTATCCGAATGAATATAACTTTGAAAGTTATCAATGACTGTAAGGAGACTGTTATGATTAAGCCATGTAAGTTCTGCTATATAAGCTCTGATATAAAGACTCTTCTCGAAAGATAAGTATGATCTGTTAATTGTTCTCTGACCAAGAGTTTAAGTTTGCCTTCACCAATTACGGTTCTCTTTATGCACTTCATCGTGGTTCCCTTTACTTATTTCAAGTTAGATTATATGAAGGGAAGTTGCTGTCTAGAATGACTGGTGTATCAATGAATGTGATGCTTCTTGTCCGTATTTTATTTATCGACACTTTGCTCCATAAACTTGTGGTCATGTTTACTGAGCTCAGTTTTCGCTTAGGGACAAGCGAGGTCTAAGCTTGGGGGGTTGATACGTCCATTTTGCATCACTATTTTATATCATAATTTACTGCTATTCATCGATATATTTCATATTTAGAAATGTTACTTATGTTATTTTACCTATTTTGCATGTTTGATGAATAATGGAGAATTGGACACCGGAGTCAGGATTCTGCTGGAAAGAGCACCGTCGAGATGCACTATTTCGGAAGATCAATAAATCGAAGGAGACATATGGAAGTTCATATTTTACCAGAAGATGGAGGAGGCCAAAAGGGGGAGCTGAGATGGGCCATGGTGGGCCCTCCTCACCCCTTGGCGCGGTGGGGCCCCTGCCGCGCCGACAGGTGGTTTGGGGGCCCTGGCCCACCTCAGCCGTTCCCCCTTCGCGTACTTGACCCCCTCGAAACCCTAACACACGGAGGAGGGCCATCGAAATATTCCGCCGCCTCCACGAGGCGGAAAACACCAGAGAGCGAAAAGCTCCCCTGCAGGAAGAAATCTGCCGGGGAAATTCCCTCCCGGAGGGGGAAATCGTCGCCATCATCACCGTCATCGAGCTGGACTTCATCGGGATCATCATCATCATCATCTCCACCGCCAACACCATCATCACCGCTGCTGCACTCCGTCTCCGTTATAACATCTAGGGCTGAATCTTGTCTATTTCATAGGGGAAACTCTCCCGGTGTTGATTACTCTTGTTATTGATGCTATTGGGTGAAACCATTGGACTAAGGTTTATGTTCAGATTGTTATTCATCATCATATCACCTCTGATCATGTTCCGTATGATGTCTTGTGAGTAGTCCGTTTAGTTCTTGAGGACATGGAGAAGTCTTGATGTTAGTAGTGAACTATGTTGAGTAATATTTAATGGTTTGATGCTTAAGTTGTGGTGTTATTCTTCTAGTGGTGTCATGTGAACGTCGACTACATGATACTTCACCTTTATGGGCCTAGGGGAATGCATTGTGTATTCGTTTGCCAATTGTGGGGTTGCCGGAGTGACAGAAACCTGAACACCCGTTGGTATATCGATGCATGAGGGATAGCAGGATCTCAAAGTTTAAGGCTGTGGTTAGTTTAACTTAATTACTTTCTTGTATTTGCGGATGCTTGTAAGGGGTATAATCACAAGTATGTATTAGTCCTAGGAAGGGCGGTGCATTAGCATAGGTTCACCCACACAACAGTTATCAAAACAATGAAGATTAATCAACTATATGAAGCGAAAGCACTTGACAATACTCCCGTGTGTCCTCAAGAACGTTTGGTCATTATAAGTAAAACAACTGGCTTGTCCTTTGCTGTAGAAAGGATTGGGCCACTCGCTGCAACTATTACTACTGCATTTTATTTGCTTGTACTCTATTTATCTGTCATATCAAAAACTCCTAAAAACTTGTCTGAGAGCATTTGCAGTGAATCCTTCATCAAAACCGCTTGTCAACACCTTCTGCTCCTCGTTGGGTTCGACACTCTTATTTATCGAAAGTACTACGATACACCCCCTATACTTGTGGGTTATCATTGGTCGAAGTGCATCGTGCAGCGAATGTTGTTCTCGGGATCCCAAAGGGGATCCAGGCGCTGCTCCAAGGGAAAGCCTTCGAGGATGGCGGCAATCTTCGCCGTCCTCTCCGCGCCTTTCAACACCGGCACAAAGCCGGCGCTGAGCCGCCATGCGTCGTGGACGCGCATGTCGGGCGGCGCGGGTTAGTCCGCCTCGAAGAGGAGCCGCGCCTCACAGTCGTGGAGGAACCGACGTCCGAATCCGTTGGCGGCGGCGCCATCGCCGGGATAGCTGTTGAGGGGATAGATCAACAATATCATCCGGAGATGATTTATACGGGGCTGTGTACGCGCGGGCATCGTTGATGTGGGTTAACACACGAAAGACAAGATTTATACAGCTTCAGGGCCCGGGAAATATCATCCGGTAATACCCCTACGTGTTGTTTATGGCTAGGTCTATTCCGTATGCTCGTGGTGGAAGCCGCCGTATGAGGCGGCTCCTCTCTTGTGTATGGCTTGCCTGTCTAGGCGTGGGTATTGAGCGTGCCCTCTTGGGGCGCCTTGCTCCTCCTTATATAGGTGGAATATAGGTGGAAGGGGTCGGTTTACATGTAGAGTCCTAGTTGGATACAGACTAGTCTCCTTTTCTATTACAAGGTGGCTAGGTGTCCTAGTCCTACTATGGTAGTTGTCCCGGCTTACTGGGCCACCTCTTGATGGGACACAATCACCGTCCATGCGGGTACCTGTGTCCCATATCCACGACAGTAGCGCTCGCCATCGCTCGCTTCCTGGCTCGGCGAGAGAAAGACCGAAAGAGGCGAGAGAGAGAGAGAGAGAGAGAGAGAGAGGGAGATCGAGTACGGCGAGGTGTGGAGCTCTAGCACGGCGAGGCACGACTTTATATGGGGGCGGTGGAGGCGTCGCGTCGCCATTAACTCCAGCGCGTGAAACCGAGGCAGTGCGCCATTACTCTGGCTTGTATCACTGGACGAGGCGACGGGCAGATTAACCGGCGCGGGAGCCGAGGAGGATGCGGACGATGACCGCCGCTTCGCGCGAATTTCCACCACCAGGCGCTGACAAGCCGGCCCCACGCGTTTTCACGCGCAAAAAATTTGCTCCGACGCCCCAAACGACCCCAGCGCGTCGGGTTCGGCCTGGGTACGTCGGATTGGAAAACGGCCCAATCCGGCACTTTTTAGGCTTCTGGGGGCGCGACTGGGCAGAATTCGACGGTTTTTCGCCGTCCAGAGCCCAAAAGGCGGCCTGGAAAGCACGGCTGGAGATGACCAGGGGCCGCAAAGGAGTTGGGGGACGTGTAAGCGAGTCCGTAAAGAAGTCGTGAGGACAAACGACGTCGGTGGACAGGAACAGTTTCCACAAATCGGAACTTGACCCCGTCGTCTTATCTCGCCTTCATGATTGACTCTTCCATGGCGAGGCCGATGCACACTGGTGACTGGTGAGTGCTTCTTCGACCGTATCTAGAGAAGGAGCCTCATTCGGTAGAGCTGGTATGTGATGCGAGCATACCCTGCTTAACACTATAAATATTCAACCCGTCTCGTATCAAACGTCGCAGCCGGTTGTTATTCTAGTTCCGTCTTTAATCTCTTTTTTTTTTCCGTCTTTAATCTCTACTATATAATGTAACGACCGTACGTACCGTACGTCGTGACCGTTTTACACATAACCCCCTAAACAATCCAGAATTCAACCCGCACTCCACACTTAAAAACGTACTAGTTGAATGCCCGTGCGTTGCTACGGACCTTTACTCCATCTTCTCGCCACACATAGTTTGTGTGCAGGGGAATACAAAACCTCTTTCATCAACATTTTAACGGCGGGACAATCCAGCCGAGGGACCTGGATTAAGTTTATGCATAGAGTAAATTTGTGGGTCTTCCTAATTCATTAGCACAATCTTTGACGAAAATTCATATTGGCACCCGAGCACATATGATCCCTTTATCCCATCCATTCTTCCATGCAAAACACATGCCAATCGCTACTCTTCAAATGGGCGAACACACTTACACACCCTCCTCAATGCTCACATAATCAGAAGAGGGAGATGTATGCTCGCTTCCGAGCGCTGCTTCTGTCTACTCTTTTTTCTGAGTGAGTCAGAAGACGAAGGAGCTATTTGTGCTTGCCGACTACACCTCTAACCCATGCAACCCTTATGTGATGCTCTCGCTTCTCTAATCACAGTAGATGATGAAGCTAGGAAACAAACATACATGGAACATTGCAGTTTGTGTAGATAAAATCCAATGTAAACTCAAGAGAAAGAAGAGGGAGATGTATGGTCACTTCCGAGCGCTGCTTTTGTCTACTCTTTTTTCTGAGTGAGTCAGAAGACAAAGGAGCTATTTGTGCTTGCCGACTACACCTCTAACCCATGCAGCCCTTATGTGATGCTCTCGCTTCTCTAAAGATGATGAAGCTAGGAAACAAACATACATGGAGCATTGCAGAGACCGTCTCAGCACGTGAAAAAAAAAGCCTCCCGGGTGTGAGACGAACCTCTCCCTCCCCTAACCTCCGCCTCCGCGCGGCGGTGCCCAGCCGCGCCGGGGCGTCCACAACCCCTCTACCCTAGGCCTCCCAACAAAGATCTCTCCCGCCGCCGCCGTCACCGGGGCGCCGCTCGGCAAAGTTCGGGTCGCGTGGTGGCGGCGGCGGATCTCCTCCGCCCCGATTTGGCCCGATGCGGAGGCGCCCGCTAGGACGAGTCCAGGGCAGTGTGGCGGCTAGCGGCGGCAGGGCGGCCCTGCTGGATGGCGGCGGACAGGCGCAGGTCGGCGGGCCCGATCTGGGCCCAGATGGGCTCAGTCGGGCCTTGACCCACTCACCATTCGCTGCAGTGCGTCGACTCCGACGGAAAAAGGCGGGCTCCTGGACTAGCACCGCGGCATGAGGAAGCCAGGAGATTCGGCTCCGGGCATGGCGGTGGTGACCTCCTCCTCCACCGGAGTTGGTCGGCCGGCTAGCTGTGGTGGATCCATGATCCCCCGGTTGGCCCAGCGGCGAGTTGGGATGTGTGGTTACCGGTGAAAACCGAGATTTGACTTCGTTCAAACTGCTGGCGATGGCGGCGTTTAGGCGTCGTTACCTTCGTGAAGGCATCGCCTCTGCAGCCACCATCTACATACTCGCACTGCTCAGGGGAAACCCTAGGTCCGGTTTCCCCGGATCGGACAATGGCGGCGCTATTCGGTGTCGCTCTCCCTCTTGGGGGCATTGTTTTTGGAGCAGTTGCTGGACGGTGGATGCAAGAAGTGGAGCGGTGTACATCTACCACGTTGATGACGGCGAGTCTCGGCGGCGTGGCGCAGCGGGGTCTCGGCGACAAGCGTATGATGATGGACTCGCGCAGGATGGTGGAGCTGTCTGGCGTCGTGGAGGCGCCGACGGCAGGCTTTGCAAGGTCATTGCGTTGCTCGCTCCTGAAGATGGGACAGCGAAAGATGGTGGCAGCGGCTTCTGTTGTGCGCATGCGGCGTGCGCTGAGGATCGGCTGGACCGGTTTGTGCTACCGGCGCGCTGTCGGGCGGCCTGGTTGAAGCCTCCGGATTTAGATGATGTGCGTAGGTGCGAGAGGTCAGGGCATCGGCGCTGGTTGTTCCACCCCCTTCATCAAGGTTTTAGGTGTAGCGAGATTTCGCCTAGATGGTGGTTCTTCTGTTTGATCGATATATTTCTTTGTAAAGCCTAGTGCTTACTGTTTTTCCATATTAATAAAACTCGGCTGTGTGCATCCTTTGGATGCAGAGGCTGGGGGCACACCCTCCATTTCTAAAAAAAAACATGGAGCATTGCAGTTTGTGTAGATAAAATCCAATGTAAACTCAAGATAATATTTGTTACGTATAGAAAATCAATTCTTCTCCAGATTTGTTCTCTGTTGCGTGCATGCAAGATAGTGAATATTATGATGAATTAATTAGTGACTGGTATTTTCAGTTTAAACACAAATAGTAAACCAGTCATACTTTGTACAATTCTCAGCCTCGTACAAGAGAGTAATATAGTAACTCAAGTCATTATTATAGTCCATCTCTATCAAGAGTGTGTATAAGATCTCTAAAAATACATTGCCATCACTGGAATAATTGGGTTGACTCCAATGAATAAAAGGAAAACAATTAACAAACATATTTCTGTTCTAGCGAAATTTGGGCTACACCACGAGTACACATTGGAATGCCCCTCTTCTTGAGTGCCATGTTAGGCAAAACTCAATGCATACAAAAGAATACGAAGGAGATCCCTAACCTGCAACATTCAACCAAAAGAACATTGCAATCATGTAATACATGAAAACGAGTAGATGACCATACATGATAAGCATGCAAACATAAGTCTAGCAATCGAGAATATATGACTTGTATTCGAAAACTTCTAATAAAATAACAAAGTCAAAGATCATAACATGGAAGTACAGAGAGCACATTTAGAAAGAAGATGTGACTATGCATTGCTTTGAAAGATATATTCATAGGATACTAAGTACATGAACGTGGTATATATTTGTCCCGGTGTTGATTGTGAAATGTACATCTAATAAGTACAAGTTTGCCACATCCTCAACCGTAAACTGGAATGGAAATAAACATGTACATTAACTATTTAACAAAATTATCAGAGTATTTCATTTCTGACCGTATCTTTATAGTTTCTACAGTAATATTTGTCTTTGCAGCTTTACACCAACTGAATTATGATAAGGCCATTAAGCATCTATAACCAAGGAATATTTTTTACAAGAGGTTTAGCACCCATTCTAAGAGCAACTAAGTTCATCTTGGGAAAGTCATATCCTGAAGAATCACCCCATAAGCACGGAAAATACATGCATTGAAGCTGCAAAGTACAAAATGTGACTTGAGCGAACCTCACAAACACCAATTCCATTTTGTAATTTGCAAGTAATACCATGCAAGATATCTTGAGGAAAGTAGCCATTGCCCAATATCCTCTAAGAATACATTTGGATAAGCATAAAATCCACAGATAAACCTACAAGAATCTGCAACAGAAATCAACAAAGCCATCAGGACTACATTACTTGGTAAAATTCTGTGAGGGAACCAAACACACACACGCAGAAACAATGTCCATTGTGCAACGACAAAGAAATATACAGAACTGCATTTCTAGATATGCCAGATTTGAGGACACTGATTTCGGCCGACCTTGACAAGTTCAACGAGTAACTCAATAACTTGGCTCATTAAGCTCGATCAGTAGTAGGTCTCATATTAAAAATCGGCTTGGCATGTTAGTCGCCGAGCCACCAGTTTCTCTTTTAGCTTGCAAGTTTCCAGTAAAAAAATTAGGTCGCAAATTTCTGATAACCTCGAAAGGTAGATATGGAAATATAAAATAGTTTTTTTTCATGAATTCCAAACTACTTTTATCATTGCAGAAATATTTCTATACCTGAGAAAATGCTTCTACTATTACAATTGTTGAATGCAATAGATTCTTTAATCTATTAAATGAGTATAGCACTGTTGAACAAAAGGCATAAAAGCTTCGAAACCACAGCTAGAAAAATATTGGAATCTCATAAATCTCTACTATAGCTTATTCATTATATGTATCCAAATCAGCAGCGCACCACCTGTCCACGATGCTAAATTAAGTCACATATACACCATCTTGATTAATCCTCTTTCCCTTCCTCTCTTTAGATAAGGGCTGGAAAGCTTGACTCAGCCAATTTATCATTTCATTGTTCATGGACATTATTCAAAAAAAATGATAGTCTAACACACACTGACCAAAAAATTAATGCATCTTCACCATCCGGAATACTTGCCCATTCCTTTCTTCATGTGGTTTATTGATCTCTGAACTGATCTTATCATGGTGTAGGAGGCCTATTGGTAGAGGGACAAAGCAACGACTTATATGAATCAATGAATAGGGTCACGTCCTAACAAAATAGTAGATATGTTGTAGTGGAGAAGCTCGGTGAATGTACCTTTGTCAAAGGCCGGTGGATTGGCGGCCTCTCCAGACGGCTGCGACCGATAGCTACAGGAGCATGTCGTTCACTCCCACATGGTGTTTCCGACTACTGTTTGCGGATGGCACCATCACCACACGGCTCTGATGCTGCTCATGACCATTATGTTTGAAGGTTTGTCAGCAGAGCTGCAGCACACAAAAGCATTATTAGTTCAGTACCATCTCCACCAATGCACCATATGAAGCCCAACAGTGACATCAACAGTAGCGACACGCACAAGAACATCTCTCTCAAGAAACATCATATCAAAATGGGAAATAATTCAGCTCACAATATTGTAGTGGATCAAGAACATCACAACAGGATGGATTAAATCGTGGAATTTTTTAGGACTTCAGCTCGTTGGCGAATTTTCTACCTGAAGCTTCATTACCAAGATTGAGGTGAGTCCTGGACCTTGAGGCGGATCAGGTGGGCAACGAAGAAGGGATCAATGAAGAGGAGTTGGCGGGATGATGCAGCAGGGCTTGACGAGTTGATTACCCTTGCAGCGCCGGATGTAGATCGAGAAGAACCCGAGGTGGAAGAATAAGGCGGTGACGAGCCTGACAAATATGACCGCCATGGACGAAGGGCAGCGCGACGAGCTCCTGCAACCTCTGGCTGAGGTGCTCCGGCCGATCCTCCGAGATGTGATCTACGATGGTAGCAGCGCCAAGTGCTGGAGGAGGCGCTGGCACGCGGTCTTTGAGGGAGCGTCGACGACGCGCCTAAACGGCAGCGGCGGGGTAGGGTGGGGAGAGGGAGAACGCTGGCGGCGGCTGCCCTCCTAGGGCGTCGTAGATCATAGGAGAGAAAAGAGACGAGCACATTTTGCTGGGCCGGGCCAAAGGAGCGATAGTAGTTGGGCTGGGTGCGGGTAACGACTAACGAGCGAGGGGGCGGCGATCGAGCGAGCGAACCATGGACAGACGACGTACGAACGACCAACTCCCATTTTTTAATAGGAGTAGTAAAGATTTTGCACTTTTCCCTGTGTACCTCGCTCGCCTCTCTCTCCCGAGCGACAGAGCGACCCGACGCAAACGAGCATACATAGGGTTCCTCTGCCCCAGGCTCGCAGCCGCCGCCGCCCTCGCCGCGACTCTCCCCGCCCTCGCCGCGTCTCTCCCCGTCCCGGCTGGAGGTGACTGGCTATCCCCGTCCCGACTGGAGGTGACTGGCGGCGGCGTGCGGAGCGGCAGCGGCCATCCGCCGGCGCTCCATCTCCGTCTCCGGCCGAACATCCTCTCATGTCGCCGCCCATCTCAACCTGCTCCCACCCCCGGCCTAGACTATTCCAGACTTTGCTTCTCTGCCGCGCTGGACTATGCACCAACTCTAGCGCCGCACCATCCTCAGCCCCCGTCGCCGACGGTGGTCTCAGCAAGGAGAGGAGCAGTGGACGCAGGAGCTTGGCCTGTTCGTCCTTCATTTTGCGTGACATACCAGGGGCTCAAGTCGAATAGATCAAATAGACCAACTTCTTGTTTTCCTCTTACAAACCCGAGGTAAAACATTGAATTAGGAGCATCAATGAAGCAATCTTTAAGATATATGGTTGTTATGCCTTGCAGTATCTTTTAATTGTATGGAATGCGGTGATGTTCAACATCATCTTTATTCTTTAGCTAGCTAGAGCAAGCAAAGATTCTGCACTTGTTAGTGTAATGGCTAAGTGTTTTCAAAGGAGTTGAAATGAGGATGTTTAACGAAGAATAGGGTCAGCTCTCAAACATTTCCAGCAAGATTCAAAGAGAAAATTACATGAAAATCAGTTTCCAACTAAGTAAGGGAGAGTTTGTTGCAGTTCCAGTTGCAGGTTAGGATACAATTCTTTTGTATGACTGCGACTAACCAGTAGAAGTGTGGTGTGGTAATATCAGTTTACACATGCACACAAGCTTACTACAAATCTGTTTTCATCTAAGATTCTTCCATGTAGAACATGTATGCATGTTTCGCTAACTGAAGTTTCGATTGCTTGTGTTCTGGTAAGAAGTGCAGTAAACTGAAGAGCTGGACTGTTTTATTCAGAGTTTAGAGAGGAGGCAAAATGTTTATTTTCAGATTGGAATAACCGTTGTATGGTACTAACACATGTATATATACTACCCACTGGTTTAACAAGTGCACTTGCAAGTCTAATCTCTGAAAATGCAGCAATCTCACCACCTTATGAAGCTTACGATACTGTTATGCAGGCAAAGTACTACAAGTGCGCAATAGATTCATAGGAACACAAAGAACGCCACGATGCCTTCAAATTAGAAAAAAAATCTGATTCCTCGAAGATGGAGACCAAATCTTTTATTTATGTTAATTTATTGAATAACTATTCATTTTATCGACCCGTTGCAACGCACGGGTATTGTGCTAGTATTTTTAGTATCGGTTAAATATTTTCACCGCCTCTTAAACTAGACGGCCGGCAACTCAACCCGGTTGTTTCAATCGCGCAGCCATTCTTTTTACAACCGTCTCTAATATAAATTGTATTCGCGACAGCTGTTTTTTCCGTCCGTCTCCAAAACACACTAGAGGCGGTTATTTAGTTTCGCCGGCTCTATGTGATAACTGTTAGAGACGGTTATTTATCCCTTTCGTCGCTAATATAATGTGTATTATTGTACCCGGCCTTCTCTCTTGTGTCAGTCGGCGCCCCTTCTTGTCAAACCCAACTCTTCCTCCCCCTCTCAAATTCCCCACAAACTTCCTAAATCTGAAGGTTTGATCCGTGGATCTTGACTCCCTAGTTCAAAGAGGTAATCTCTCTCTTTCTCATCTTTTCACCCATTGGAAACCCTAAAAATTCGAAATGACACAAAATCCATGTATGATTTTGGGAATTGGCCATAAGGTTGCTTGTATGATATGTATGAACATTTATGTTAGGGGTAGGGTTCTTCTTGTTGGGGATAGGGTTTGTTATGTTAGGGGTTGGGTTTGTTAGGTTATGGCTTAGGTATGGTGGATTTGTTCTGTTAGAGTGAAATTACTAGTTTTTGTCCGTAGGTATGGTGGATTAGTGTTGCACTAATGGTCACGTCATGGCTGATAAGTACATTTCGGCTTCGCCAACACCGAAGGTGAATTATTTTTGCAACTTTCTAAAAAAAAAACGTATTATTTCTAAGTTTTGTTAAAAAATGTATTATTTTTAAAAATAGCCAAAACGTGTTTCTTGTTCTATAAATTCATACTTCCTTCAATTCCACAATATAAGACTTTTTAACTAGTTAGTTTAACTTGTTAAAAAGGTTTACATCCAGAATAGTTGGAAACTAAAGCGGAAATGAATTTCCTCGAGTGCTCTTTTCAGTTGTGGGTGTCTGTTACATGCGAATTTTAGAACGAGGTAGTAGATCTTGGAACGAGATCCTCTAACGTCCCTCTGCAAACTACTGCAGAGGGACGTTCTTCACCGTGGTCCACTCGTTGCATATCGGACGACGTTCGATGAAGCAGCTGCATGCTAGCTATTTTGCTCTGTGGAAAAAGACTAACCGGCATGTGTGGTCAAGTCTGAACTCTGAACCCGGACCTTGTAACCAATATTTTGAAATAATATTTATAAAAAAGAATAAGTAAAGAGGAAAAGAATAATCCACATAATCTCGCAATTTTTTTAAATAATACTTTTTTCACAAATTCGGAAAATAATACACGATATGAGGAATTGACGCAAATAATACATCCTCGGCTTCCACGTCAGGGCAGATACCGAATAAATTCAAACCGCAAAACTGTTATCGGATACCTAAAAAAATGCATTATTAAATCATTTAGGGAAGATACTTGGAGTTGTGTCGGAGTTCGTGCAGGACGAGACACTGGCCACGCTTCTACTTCTCCCGTCGCCACACAAGTGGTGTGCTCACTACTAGGAAAACAACTATAGGTGGGTTGCATACCTCGTGTCGCACCAAAATATGCATGAGCGACAGGTATATACCCATGGCGCACTACATAATGGTGCACAACGGGTAGAAAAAGTGGTGCGTCACGGGTAGGCTTTTTCCTTGTAATGGCTCGACATCTCGCAAAGACCGCGTGCGAGTTGTTCCACGTTCACCATGTCAAACGGTCGGGCGGCTCAACGACGCCGTTCTCAGCGCAACGCTTGGAGCGAACCCACTTAGACCACATATGCGCCATCAACTCGACGTTGTCGGTGATGGCATCGAGCTCCTCGGCATCGTCGACGCCGGTGGAGTGATTGTCGAAGGAAGAGTCGTCGTCAGAGGAGGAGGCGCTATGGACTTGGAGTACTCTGCCTCCTCCGACGAGGACTACTCCTCTAACGACGACGACTCTTGAGGAGGAGGAGGCATGATGCGGATGTGAATACTTGGGGGAGACATTTTTTAATTCGTGGACATTTATTCACACACTATGAATAATCAGATTTGAGTAGGAGATTATACGTAATTTTCTTTTCCTCTTTGCTTATTCTCTTTTATAAATCTTCTTTCAATAATATTAGTCCCGAGTGTCCTTGGGCCCTTTTCCCCTATTCTTCTAACGAATGGTCAGGTTTAGATTTCTTTTTTGCCGCACGGGCCGGTTAGTCTTTTTTCACCGAGCAAAATAGGTAGCATGCAGCTGCTTCATTGAACGTCGTCCGATATGCAATCAGCGGACCACAATGACGAACGTCCCTCTGCAGTAATCTGTTCTACGTCAGAGGATCTCGTTCCTAGATTTTGGTCTGCGGGTTCAATTATAAACAGAGACACATGTTCCATGATTTGATAACGTTGTAAGAGAGAAAATCCTATAATGGGTATAATGTTTTTCACAAGTAGTCACTGTGAAGAGCTTCCATGATGGTGGAATGATACTAGATGCATGCATGGCATGCAGAAACTCGGCATGGATGCATGCAAGATCAGAGCACCCACTTTGACAGTGCGGCCCAAGAACACGCACCGAGTGCGCTTGTGCCGAACCATGCGGAGGCCGTGGCCGACGCGCTCCATCTCGACGCCGGTGAGCACGACAAACTGGTCTCATGTTCCCCGCTGTTTGACATGAGGACGCGTGAGGACGAGGGGTGTGTTGATGTCAAACATGCCGGTCTCGCCGGCGCTGTTGGAGTGGACGATCCTGCCCTCGCCGCGGCGCGGAACAGTTCGAACCAGTCCAGGCCGGGAGACACCACGCCGCCGGTTTTGAAGCTCATGATCGGCTCGGGCAGCAATTGTAACGTTCTAGTGTACTCCTTCTTCTTGATCTTCTTGTTGTCCGCCGCCACCTTCTGTACCAATCGGTAGAAGAGATGCTTGGCGGCCTCGATGCGGCAGCGAGTCCATGTCTTTCGTGCCCCAACACCGGGACACCAGATTCACAAACCGCCGTTGTGACAATGGGACATGGTCTGGATGCCAGCAAAATCAGAGGTGCCGGCGGATGCTCAGGGATGGCGGCGGCGAAATCAGGATGCATGTAAAAGCTAGGTCTCTTATGTATCCGCGTGTATGTGTATCCATCCATCGCTGGCCCTCTGATTTAAATCACACGGACGACATGCGTATCATGGTTATTTGCAAATATCCGCCCGTTGGACGTACAAGTCATTATGATCTTCGCGATTAACCCCTCCAAGCGTTTAGGCTGAACGAAAACCCTACAGCTCGGCCGCGACGGCGGAGAAACGGATTCGGCAATACGCCGGACCGTCGAAACACAATAGTATATCGTATACGCGCATGTGCTAGGTGTGAGCAGTTCTACAGTTGCATGTAGCACGTAAAGGATGCATGTTACAAGCCCTTCATGGAGCCGTCAGCCGCTGATGGTCGCCGGCGACCACATGCAGGGTGATGCCACCCGTTGCCAGTAGCTGCCTACCGTCGCGTTGGGTTGTCGTCACGGCTCTCTATGCTATCTACGCTCCCGGCTCTCCGCGGCCATTGTCAAGCGCGTTGGATGGTCATCGTTATTACTGAATGCCTCGATGAATGGTCGCCGCCGGCATGCCACGTTATCGTTATGTGCAGCCATGCGCAGTCGCCGCCGGCCACCGTGTGATGTGCTCCCGGCTGTCCGCCGCCGCCGCATGCCGCGTTGCATAGTCGTGGCCGGCCGTCAGCTGGCATGTTTAATCAGCCGCCGGCCGTCAACTGCCATATTATCAATCTAAGATAAGATCAATCAGCTGCCGGCCGCTGTGGGACGAGGGAATAGAAACGCCTCTGCAAATATACATCGAGTTAGGGTGCAAGCGGGAGTGTTAGTGTAAATTAGTAAGGATTATAATGTTGTGCGTTTGATTTGGGTCGAAGGGTCCAGATTTCCTGGATGCATGGATACACAAAACACCCAGATGCACAGGATATGTGGAACAGAGGGAGAGTATATTCTTGTGGTTCATATGACGAAAGTAAAATTTCTTATATGCAAGCTAGGTGTGGAACAGAGGGAGAGTATGTTCTTGTGGTGCATATGACGAAAGTAAAATTTCTTATATGCAAGCTAGGTTGCGTTGCGTCAATATGGAATGCCGAAACCCAAGAGTGTTCCGCAATCCGTATCTAACTATCGATGGGTGCGATGGTCGATACACTTTTCACGAACTATACTATTCTTCCAGAGCAGCAGCAGACCGAATTCAGACTTTCACTCTATGTGGTACACTGTTAGTTCCTTCCTGGCCTCACAAAGTTGAAAGTTCAGAACAAGTAGAAAGGGACTAGAGCCGACTTGGAAGATTTCAATGGTAGGATGCTAAAGTCAGCTGCCTGTTGCCTTTTACAGTGGTCATGCTGAAATGAACAATCGGACCTTGTAGTGCTTCACCATTTCCCTGACTACAGGATTACGTCCGATAGACAATTAAAGTCGATATTTCAGAGTGCATGACGAAGTAGGGTTCAGAGCAATATATATATCAGGCCACCAGATTAGAACACTAGAGGTTTGCTACTGATATCTCCTTATCTCTCCCTCCCTTTACAACTCAGCCACTGATGCACTGCTTTGCGTAAAAGCCAAGGCCAAAGCCAATTGACGCCCCCACTAACAGTCCCTGCAGAGCATACCTGTAAGCGAAAAAAATAGTAATCAGAATAACTAGAAGAAATCTACGAAAATGTGCATATGTATCTAGTAGAACAATGGATTTTTACCTTTTGGCAACAGCGTCCTTTTTCTCCAATACTAACTCGAGTTCTTTAACTTCTTTCTTCAGACCACATAGAATAAGAGTCTGCACGTCCGCCTTCTCATCGATAAGCTGACACTTTACCTCATTCACCGCATTTCTCTTCGCTATATTATTCACAAATTGCTGCAGACCTGAGGATGAGGTGGAATACTGGACACACACATCAAACAATTAGAATCGGCGTGCATGGTAACCACATGATTTTAATTTACTTTTGCATAGCATCACGCCATGTCCCTCAAAGTTGTCCTAGACCTTTTTCTTTTATTATAAGAAACTTGTAACTTGGTAAGGCATTAGAATGAGCTCTCTATCCATGTATAACAGGAACTGCTTACAGTTACACTACTCAGAAGCGCCATGATGTTTGCATATTCCGCAATTTCAAGGAGTTAATTGTGCATCAGCTTTTTAATGTATGGTTGGTAGACCTGTTTGGCATGATACTAGTGTTTATTCCAAGTGGAAATTGGATAAACTTTGGAAACACATGCAAAACTTTGCAACAAATGAGAAAAGGCACAATCATATTTCTGTTTCAGTGCTAACATGTTTTTGAACAACACAAGCGGGTAGAAAAGCCAGGGATTCCGAGTTTCTCAAGAAGTAAGTACTTGAGGGCCAATCTATTTTTCAGTCTGGTGATAGGGTAAACCACTTCACCAGATTCGGGCAAGGCACTCTGATCAGCAGATTCCCTTAAAACTGAGCATTTAGATAAAGTGGGTAAGTACCTAAAGAAGGGAGATACACTTCTAGGTCCAAGTGACTATAACTTTTTGGGATGTTCTCGACTCTCAGACAGAAACTTTGTGGAACTTCGAGATCCTCTGAAGAGGAGATTATCTGCATGGAAAGTGATTGAGGACAGAATTCCTATGCGGTAGGAACTTCAATCAAGAAATGGCCCTGGGGATGCCAACTGGCCCTAGTCCAGAAGAGAGTAGACCACAGCGCGTCTTTTCTCCAGGCGCCCCATCACGCTGCACTATATAAGTGGCTTCTCATTTATTAATTTGGGTTGGGGCGCCGACTGAATTTTTTAGTCCAAACAGAATCATCATGCAGCGGACTCCGGTGTCATCATACAGGAGGATGTTGACCAGCTCATTCACAATATTCAAGACATCGTCCAGGCATGATGTTACACACTCTATCTTGGCTTGGGTCTCTAGACTTTACACCTTATGATTTAGAATTCCAGAAACAAGGAACTTGAAAGTATGATATGTTTAATTTTCAAGGTATCACGTATGTGACATCATATATAGATAAAACAGAAAGAGCGGTAAAATACACTACGTCGATAAAATAGTATTCCCTCCGATCCATATTAGTGGGCACAACTTTGTCTAGATACACATGTATCTAGTCTAAATACTTAACTAGATACATATGAATTTAGACAAATCTATGCCCACTAATATGGATCGGAGGGAGTATTAAAATTTTAAACAATGGCAGTTCAGGACATAGCTAGATAAATAAATAGAAACAGCAGTAATACACCCGAGCTTCATAAGTGGAAAAGATGGCAGTCCCATGTTTCATATGTAATTCCTAAATAAAAATATATCATGTGGTGGCCTGGCCTCTTCCACTAGTCTGCAGTTATCGCAGATTCGCAGACATATGGGACGTGCCCAATTTTACATGGGCAGAGGACTACGTGCCTGCCTACAGTAAGAGGGGCTCTTCGACATTGGATGGGGGATAAGGGGGCCTCTCGCCCCTATCGATCTATATAGAGCAAACCTGATAATTGGTACGGCAGATCAACGAAACCCTAGGGCAGAGGAGGGGGTCTACCTGGATGGGTTGAGTCCTCCGGACGAAATCGGAGATGGGCGACCGGCGTTGCGGGATGGATCGCCGGAGCACGCGGCCGGTGGATGTGAGCACCGAAGAGGCCATTTGCCTTCTGACGGACGAGGCGGCGGCGCTGCGGCTTTGGAGAGGAAGCTTTTTTTCTTCTGAGATTTTGGGGGTTTGGGGGCTCGGGAGTCGGGAGAGCTCCAAAGTCCGAATAGCCCTCGCGATACGGTCTTTGGCAATGGCGGCAAACAAGCCTAATCTAGCCCTCCTTATGCAAAACTTTAACATAAATACAGCTGATGAGCCGCGACTCTGGAAGTGGTATATTCGAGGGCTTTGCATCGTTCTTTCAGTTTTCTGGGAAAGATTGTTCTCTAGAAAATGATGATGGAGAAGGATGAGATCCATCTAATGGTGAAAGTAAATGATTGACTGAGTGTGATCAATTTGACAAAATTCGTTAAATACTTGTGTGAATTATGATTTAAAATTAGGAAGTTTGAGTCGAGCAAACTCGAAACCGATCACGGGAATGCAACCTACTCGTCGATGCGTATATATTTAATATACATTTTATGTCGATTCAAAACACCGTTGAGAAAATTTTATTTTAATCAAAGAATTAGAAAGCAAACAAAACAAAAACAAAATGTATAAGGTTGTATCTGCATGTCACATGCTACTTTCGGCATTGGCCGTGCCGAAACTTACACTTTTGGTACGGTCGATGATGACAATGCGCTATTTTTCAAATTGACTCAAAACACATGCTATTTTTTAATTAACTATTAAAAAAAATCCCCATTTTGGGGCTGGGTCGCAACACACCACTGATTACTCGTTTTACTGGTCTTAACCCGATTTCTGGCATGTGTGCTCTCTTTTCAAATCTAATGTGACACCGCGTTTCCGTCAAAGGAGACATATACAATTCTGAACATTTTTGCATTTTTCGTCGGACTCACATGTTAGCTGCTCTATCCCTAGAAATAACCGACGCATATCTTTAAAAAGTTAGAGAAAGTTAGCCGCCGGCGTGCCTCCAGGCTGCCAGGTTTTAAATATCATTTTTGGTATTTCTTTAGCCACTAATCAAGAATAAAAAAATTCGCGAAATTAACGAAATTTCAAAGAAAATGTTCAAATATTTCAGCCAGATTCAAATTCTAGTGTTTTAAAGTATTTATTAAATGGAAAAGCAGATATTCTAACTCACAACCATACAACACATTAACAAGAGCCAGAGTTGTGATGGATAAGTGATTTCCACGTAATATAACCATTGCATATTCATAATTTTCAATTTTAGCCAAAACTTTTGACCGACATTAGCTTTTCTCGCTCATCTCCGAGAATTGTCAATTTCGTGAAATTCGTATGAAATTTCGATGAAATATCTTTCACAATAGGCAGCACGAAGGTCCTGCTGCTGATGAGGTTCCCCACCGGCCACCGCACGTATCTTCCTGCTATCCTAGTTATAGCAAAATGCTCGCGGATTCATGCCTATGCATCGCTCTCATTTCTGCCCGCAGTCCAATGTTCGAGTTGGTGGCAACCTCATAGCGGCACTCGAGCCCGAGGGATTGTGGTGATTGTTGTTCCCCACCGACCGTCGCATGAAGGTCCTGACCGACGATTGTGGCCGCGAGCGTACGACCAGTCGTCGACACTGCCACGACGCTCGAGAGCGCCACCTTTTCGCGCGCTTCCATCAACACACATCTGTCATCGAGATCCTGCTGCACCATGTCGGCGAGACCCACCGCTGTCGACGCGGTAGATAAATACCGGTCCACCAACAGACCCCCCCCTCCAGGCATCCCATGTTCCAAAACGATGCCCGTAATAGGGAAAACGACATCGAAGATGCCACCGTCATCCAGTCTTAGATTAACCCAGACCTAGAGTTTCCTCCAGAACATTAAGCAAGAGGCGGAATTGTAGCAATGATGCCTTCAACAAGGTAACCACGTCCGAGGGTGCCGCCATTGTCGGCTCCGATTGCATTACAACCCAGCTCTCACCGGCCAACCGCCTCGCCTCCAACCCGCGCGCCAAAGGAGAGGGACGCCACCTCCAACCGCCTTCGATCTGCGTAGAGAGAAGAATTTATGCCATCGCTGTCGCGGCTTGCCGTGATGCCCGGCCACGCCACAGCCAAGGCCACCTAACTAGTCAACGCCGACACCAGTACCACCATGGTGTCAGGAAGCCTTCGCAGGCAGAACAAACAATCCCGCCACCTATGGCCACCAGCCCGGCCACCGCCGCCGCGGGCTATAGCTACAATCGGGCGACACCACCGAGCTGTATAGCTACCTATTATATATGTTGATTATAACATTAACTATAGGTGACATGTCATTATGTGTAGCCAGCTACTCACTTTTTTTTTGAATTTTTACTCACTATATTATTATCCTTACTCCAAGGGATAGTTTCATGCTGCCGCCAATCGAAAGTTAAATCACTTCATGGGTGACTATTACTCCCTCCATTTTTTAATATAAGATATTTTAGATTTTAATTTATATGTATGTATCTAGACATGTTTTAATGTGCATATTCACTCATTTCAGTGCGCATCTAGTCAACATGTTAATATCTAAAACATCTTATGTTTAAAAACGGAGGGAGTACATCCGAAGGAGTTTTCCAAGGCCAAACATATAGCTCCGCACCAAGCCAAAGAAGGATCTTCCCCCGTAAGGCCCCGCTTGGAAAGGATGTTGAATTTCCCCCTCCGTATTTCTATACCCCACGATAGCTGCAAAATAAACGGACCTAACCAGGTCCGTATAACCTCCCGACAGATTCCGGGCCGAATACGGCCATCCAAAGCGGGGCCTAAGGGAAAAAACGAGTTCCCATATGAGGATGCTTGTGTCTCATGATCTTCGACGGCTAACAATGTGCAGAATGAGGGCAGCGGAATGAATGGTGAACGAGTTCCTTCCATCAGACTTGGAAAGTAGACGACCATGGAAACTCTCCTACAGTACTACTTCTTCAGCTAGTTTTTATTTTTTAGACAGGAACTCGTTGCACGGTTTACAATAGTAGAATGCCCAAATGCCACTCACACCAAAATAGCATTGTGGATCTAGACACATGCAAAATATAAGGGCGAGCACGTAAAGGTACCGGAGCATTCAATAATGGTCCTTTGCAAGTGAAATTAATTAAGGCCGGACATCTTGGAGCCAATATATGTAGCACCAAACAGAGGAAAATGACGAATCCATCGCTATTATGAACTCCGGAAGTCAGAGAAATGATAATATGTTAATTTTAGCTATAGCATCTGGAGCGTAGGCATGAGAGACATCTGGAATTCAAGTGCATGGTGAAGTAAGCTAGAGAGAATTATATACCAGACACTAGTTCATAACACAATGTTAAAGTTCACATGAATTCACACGAACTCATGGGCGGCGGCTGCAAAGGGATGTCAGCGCAGCTATTAGTGGTTGCCAGAGATGTGACCGGCCGCAGTCCATATTGCAGACGCTGCCATTTGCTGACGATGCTATCATGGAGCGCTGTAACAAGATGACGTCGATACTCCCCTGGGCGAATGGCGATGCTCCCATGGGTGGACAAAGATGTTACCACGAACCATCGGTGTTGCTGTATCGACCAATGCTAGGATCATGTGACGGAGCCGGGGCTGATTTTGCTGCATGGCCTGTACATTAGTGCTACATATGATGTTTTTCAAAACCCTGCAATGTTATATGTGCCTTCTAAGCCCACTGCGGAAAAAAGTTACTAAAACGACGCCGCACTGTAAAATGTTTTTGATACAAATGAAACCTTTTGCTCGTGGATGCATTTTGTGGGATTTGGGAGGAATTTGGACATTTGTTACAATAATACAAAATTATTAATAATACGAACCTTTTTTTTTATAAAACCATTTAGAGGATTTTAGGGGGAATTAGACATTTGCTACGCTAGCATAAAATTCTTCTTATAAACGAATCAGTTTTACTTCATATAACCATAACGGGGTTGGGGGTTTGGAAGGACACGTGTCAGACCCGGGAGCTGTTTGCCCCACCGTGGACGCCCACCACTGTCCCGAGAAGAACCAGAGGGGCAGATCAAACAAATTACAACCATCAAACCAGGTTCAATGCACACCCATCATTAGCGGTAAAACACATGCTGCTAATCACCGTCGCATGGAGGCCGCGCGTCGCGCTGCCCGCCCCACTCCCTGGCTCCACATATATATATATATGTGTTCATCTAATTTCTTAATTATAATCGTTTATTATCAAGCATGAAATATTTTTTAAACTTAAAAATGTGCTAAGCATATTATTTAAGATAGTACAAAGCATAATCTGCAAGATAATCTTCGGCCAGTACTCATACACCATCTTCATCATATAAGAGTAAGTTATACTTTCATTACCAGCTCAGGAGAAAATTACTAAACAACCTTTCTATATGTTAGCAGCTGTACAGCTCCAGCTGTTTCTTTTTTTTTAGGGGAGGTCCAGCTGCTTCTGAGAAGCTAGCTCAGCCCAATAACGCAAAGCCCACTTCCGCACGACCCAAAACCCTACCCTCCTCCTGGCTCACTTCCACGCCGCCACTCCTCTTCCTCTGCTCCGACGTCCTCGCAGCTCCCTCCCGTCCCCGTCCCCCGCAGAGCGACGGATGTAGGCGGCGCCCTCGCCCGGCCTCACCTCCGATCAGCTCCTCACCATCATCATCCCGTCGGGTTCTCGTCGAAACCGACCGCGTAGAGGTACGCCGCCACCATCCCCTCTCGATCTGCTCCGATCTGTGGTGTGGACATACTCGTTTGGTCCACGCGGTTCCGCTCCATAGATATTGCGTCCGACGGATTAGTTTACATAAATCGGACTTGGAAAATGATTTCTTCCTCTAGTTTAGATAAATCGAGTCAGTTACGAGTGTTGCCGCCGTCAATCTGACTAGTTTGGGCCATAGTTGAATTTAGTACCATCTACTGTCTCCTGTGCATTCAAACCTACGGTGTTTGATCAGCTGCTCTGGATTTGCAGATCGTAAAAACATGATTCGTGATTTTTTTCCATCTTAAATCAGAAAAAGGCTATGTTTTCTAGGTATACTGGTCGCAGCTTGTCGCCGGTTTACCTCAGGTCGATTGAAATGGATGTTGCTAGTGCTGTGGATTCAAACCTACGGTGTTTGGTCATTTGCCCTGGATCAGATTATGAAAAATCATGATCACGATTTTTTTCTTTTTCAAATCAGTAGTAAAGCTAGGTTTTGTAAGTTAACTGGTCAGCTTGTTGTTGGTGACCCGAGATCGATAGGAATTGTTGTTTCTATACTTTGTTGTAGTTAGTTCATCCTTTGTGGCTTGATGCGTGGAAGTTTATCTACACGCTAATAACATCTCTTTGGCATACTTTTCTGCAGATGAAGATTGCCAAAACCTTGGTCAAGGCCCTGACCGGCAAGACCGCCACCGCTGGGAGGAACTCTTCCGGACGAATCACTTCGTTCCATCGAGGATGTGGACACAAGCGATCGCTTAGGGAGATTGACTTCAAGAGAGACACGTCGTCTGTTGGCATTGTGGAAAGGATTGAGTATGACCCTAATCGTTCTTCTAAGATTGCTCTTGTCCGATGGATCGAAGGGGTGGGGCAGAAGGATGCGTCATATAAGGCCAATCGTGCACCTGTCAACTATATATTAGCCAGTCATCAAATGGAAGTGGGCAGTATGATTGTGAACAGCGATTCCTCCAAACCTTCTACAACTGGCTCCCTGCGACCTGCCCAGAATGCCGATTCTTTCCTTCGGTTCCAAGAGCTTTTTCGTAAAGCCAATGAGGATGAAGAGGGCAGCGATGAAGCAAAGGCTCCGATTACTGCAGCACCACTCCCGCCTGCCGATCTATTGGATCTCAATTCCAAGGTAGGAAACTGCATGCCATTAGCTGACATTCGTATGGGAACATGGGTACACAGCATCGAATGTCGGCCTGGTCAAGGGGCACAGCTGGTTCGATCTGCAGGAACTTACGCTAAAGTGGTCAAGGAGTCAGCCTCCCAGTGTCTTGTACGGCTGCCATCGGGTGCTGAGAAACTCATAGATTCCAGGTGCCAGGCTACCATCGGTATAGTTTCCAACCCCAGCCATGGTGCACAAGAGCTTAGGAAAGCAGGACACAGCCGGTGGTTGGGCTGGCGCCCGGTTGTTCGTGGTGTTGCAATGAACCCAGTGGATCATCCTCATGGTGGAGGTGAGGGCCGCACGAAAGGTGGTAGGCCGTCGGTGTCACCTTGGGGGAAGCCCACCAAAGCAGGGTATAAGACATCGAGGAAACAGAAAGCTTAGTTCATGCCGTGACAGTTTTTTTTTGGGGAAGTAGATCAGAAAGAGCTATAACTCATGATGTAGTCGCTGGTTTTCTGCAAACTGTTGCTGCTACAGCAGTTATGTTTTTTTTTATGTATGAAATAAGTGATTTTTGGACTCGCCTGTGCTCAGTTTGTTTATTTGCTTGCCTTTATGGCATTCGATCTGAGCTGTGTTGCTCCTGACAATCTAGGGACCAACCTGTGTACAATTCTACCATTGGCATTTTAAACCTGTTCAGATATGTTGCTTCTTACAGTCTACTCTATCTGTATAAGCAAACTGGGAACCTCTCATGATCTGCACCTTTCTAATTGCTTCAGCTCTTTTTGCTTCAAATGTGGCTTAAGCTTCTGGACTGAATTATATGGGTACCACATGATGTGTGTCACTGATCTTTTTTGTGCAAACCGCTCCTGCTATGCAGCAGGTCGTATGAATAATTAACATTTGAACTTGCCTGTGCTCATTTTGTTATTGGCATTGCTTTCTAGCATTTGCTTGCTTCGAGCGCTGGTCAATCAAACTGGTGTATGCACATTTGTAATTTCCATAGCTCAGTTTTAATTTGTAATCATGGTTTTGCTCATATGCTGGGACTAGAGTTATGTAAACTTATGGTGGTTTTCTGGTCAATAGTGCAATTTGTTCTGTTTAGCAAGTTCCAGGAACATAGAATTTTTCTACTGTAGCTTTTTCTCTTCTTCCCAATCTAAAATTTTTCTGAAAGAAAACTTTGGAGCGTCTCTTATGGATCATTGGGTTTAGCCGTTTAGTTACTTGAGTCCTTATTATGATGTTTTCTTCTGAAATTCTGAATGTCGAGAAAAGTTCAAAAAGAGTCCAAGGTGTTTACCTTTTTTCTTCTGTGTGGTTACACGGCAATGCCAAGATAGACACGTGATTGCACTTAAGTTCTTAGTTCCATTCTTCTCCGTTATGTCTGTATTGAATAGTTCCACGAAAAAGGGAAGGCTCCAATGAGAGGAACTTTTGAGGTGATCATTGCTCTTGATGAGTTCACAGTTCAATCTTCTTTATCCCACACAAAAGCTTGTTTAGCAACTCTTCCTCATTATAGAGTTTATACTGATGGTCAACATTGATGACGGGATGAACATAACATTCCTCTCTGACTATTGAAGGATTCATCTGATACTATTGTTGCTCATGGGCCCATGGAAAGAGATAATGCAATTGTATCACAATGACTGGAAGTTTGGGTGAAGCGAGGAAGTTTCAGAACAAGCCTGAGCTTTAGGGCCATGGCTTGTAAGCTTGCTCAAGATCAGGCGTCAAAACCTGCGTGCAGCTTTTATTTTACCAGTCAAGCCCATCTAAATACACATTTTAAGCGGGCATTAAACGTCATGCAGTGCAGACTGCAATGCACATCTTGGAGTAAAATTCTGAATTTAAGCATGCTGCGCTTTGAGTATGGTTTGTTAGGCTTCGTGAGGAATCTGAAAATTTGAGCAGATTACTGGGAATAGGCTACAGCAGTTTCGTTTTATTATGTGAGAAATAAGGTGATCTTTGGACTCGCGTGTGCTTGGTTTTCTTAGTTGCATTCCTTTATGACGTTCGATTAAATTGTTGAGCTGCGTTGTTCCTGACTGATCTTTGGACTTTCCAGTGGGCAATTCGCTTATTGACATTTTTAACCTGTTCAGATATGTTGCTTGTGATAATTTGCTCCAGCTAGACAACAAACTGAGCACCTCATGATTTGCGTATTTCTAATTTCTGTAGCTGTTCTAGTTCTTAGTTGTGTCTTAAGGTGCTGGACTGAACTATGGCGAATCCCCTTGGTGCAAATAGTTCGTTGCTACAACTGTTCGCATGAATAATTGACATTTAAACTTGGCTGTGCTTGGTTTGATTTTTTGCATCGCTTTCTGGCATTTCCTTGCATCGAGTGCTTGTTAATTAAACTTGGTGTATGCATGTTTTTAGTTTCCGTAGCCCGTTTTAGTTCTAAATTACGGTTTTGCTTACGTGTTGAGAATGAGACTGAATTGTGTGAAGTCGTTGCAGTTCCGCGGTGAATAGATTGATCTGTTGTCCTATTCAGCAATACAGTCCAGGAACATTGAATTGTACAGTGGTTTTTTCTGAATTATGCCGATTTTGGAAGTTCAAACTACTGGGAGGATGTTTAAACACCTGTAAATGTAGTGCTAACTCTAGCTCCTAATCTATGGGACATACTATCTCTCTTGTCACGCCATGCACCTGCTTGTCACTGCCGTAGGCCGCCTATTAGTTTCTCTCCTGCGGCGATCACCTACGTAGCCTCGTGCTGATAAATAAAACACAGCGAGGCTAACAAATCTAATTATACCTCACTCGCTCGAGCTGTTTTTTCCTCTATGCCTCCTATTCTTATGGGTTCACCCACCATGTTTACATGGATTGACATTTGTATATTTACTACACTAAAATGTTCAGAGGAGATTTGTGACATCACATTGTAATTTCTGGATGTATATGATGGACTTGGCCGGCTGCACGGGTCAAGATGGGGCAATATATGGAAAAGAAATGATTGTACGGACAAATGAAGGTTGGTGGGATACTTTTTTTAATCAGTACATGGCATAACTTTTGAAATGAATACCCATGTGTCTTACACGGAAGATTTTGTTACTTTATTTTTCTTGATGCATACATAAAAACTCGTTTCATAAATGTTTACAACTTTCATATCGGCATATTTTGTCCTTTTATGCGAGCATCATGCTTATAAGAGGAAATTAGTCTGGAGTGCTTGATTTAATAATGTCATGTTCATCATCCACAAAGTTTTACGCCCGGGGGCCGGCAACGACGCAGTGCCGCCTAAGGGTGGCATCTTCCCTTCTTGAATGGCGTCGTGGCTACCCTCTGTCTGCTTCCCTATGCTACAGATCGTTCGGGATTGCAGATAGAGTATTTTCAGGAGAAATCCTTGTCGGCTCGGCCGACAACGACGCGGTGCCGCCTGAGGGTGGCATCTTCCCTTCCTGAAGGGCGTCGTGGCTACCCTCTGTCTGCTTCCCTCCGTGCCGGGAGAAACTCTAGGGCCAACGCACTGGTCCGGGCAGCAGCGTATGCTCTCTTTCTTCAAGGTGCTGCTTGGTACTCGACGGTCCGGTGCTAGGAGCGTGGTGGCACTTCTTTGGAGGGCGCATCGGTCGCGGGTCACCATAGTTTAGTCGATCCGTTTTTTTTTCTCTTTTTTCCCCTTTCTTTAGCTTTGTGTGTGTTGCTGGCCTGCCCAGCTTGTGTGGTGTGGAATCTGTACCCTTAGTTGTCTGTTAGTTGGTTGCTTTATTTATTAAGTGGGACGAAAACCTGTTTCGAGGAAAAGTAGCAATGATGGATCGTACAAAAACGCCTTGAACATTAAGCATTTACATCATTCTTAAGGATATGTGTCTTCATTTTGTTTTTGCGCTTGTGGACTACGTAACAAATAATATTCCGTTCCAACGTAAGTTATTGGTATCCTTCCCTCCGTTTCACAATATAAAATGTTATAGATGTAACACATATTTTTTAGATTCACACTAAAATAAGTATACATGTATACTAAAACATGTTTAGATACATAGATGCACATATGAATATGGAAAATGTCTAAAACATTTTATATTATGAAACAGAGAGATTATTTCTGACTGACTACCCATCCGGTGCGCTAAGAGACACTTGGACTAGGTGTACTCGGACCGACTTGAACAATTAATTTAGTATTGTGAAAAAATCTTCAAAAGTTAAAACTTCTCCCCGTATCCTCTCTAGATGAGCTTCAAATGACATGACAGTAACAATCGGCTATACTCAAGCAGCTTGAAGAGACGACCCTGGACGTCTCCCTCTCCATCGCTACAGTGCTGAGAGGCGATTTGTTTCTCCTCCCGAAAGTTCCACATCGCCGCCGTTGAATCGGCTGATTCCTCGGCCTCCGCCGGCCGCTACGGCGGCGGGAGGGCGGGGGATCACCGGTTCACGGTGTGTACATATGTAGGGTACTTTAGGGTTCCTGCCGGCGGCGACATGGAGGCGGTGGCGTGGCCGGAAAGGTGTTTGGTGGCAGAGCTCGTCCCCTTCGGCGGTGAGGCTTCTTGGAGCTTCACGGCGGAGTCTCTGCCTTCCTCGTGCTCGCGGTCCCTCGCGGCCGCCGTGCGCGTTTGACCCCAGCCGGATCTCGGGCGATGGATCCGGTGCTTGAAGAATAAGGTGAAGATGGTGATGCAGATTGGCGCGACGATGACGACGGTGGATCTCGAAGTAGGGCCTCTGGTTCCGGTGCTCGGTGACTTCCCGGTCGCTTGGGGTCTGCTCTTGTTCCAAGGCGTGCAGGGGAGCAGCTGCGACGTCGCGCCACCGACAGCTTCTGGTCGCCGGCGTGGTCAACTTGCAGAGGGGTTGAGTTGTAATTTTGATCTTTGTGTGGACCTTTCTGTATTTCTGCCAATCTAATATCATCTACTTTACTGCAAAAAAAAAACAATCGGCTATACTATTGCCCTTACTCTTTGGAGTGGCCAAAGCAAGGATAATGGCCGACTTGTGCTAATGGAATTCAGTGTCATTATTATAGTGATAAGAAGTCAGCATTGATGGCTGGCTCGCGCTTCAAGCTTTAAATGTGCCTCGGAGTTTTATTGCTTCGGCTTCCTAGCAATTGGCATGATTGCATTTTTCAACTTGCTGTATGAATATGTTCCGGAAGCTAAGTTTATGTACTCCAAATGCAATTGCTTGTAAATGTAACTTTGCTCAAAATTTATATGTTATCTAGCGGTAGAGTCCCGGATAATGCATGCATAGACCTGATCGGATCATTCCCTTGCGGGTAAACACTTAATAGTTATGCCACATATCCATCCAGAACATCTCTCTACGTGTCAGTCGATTACGAACCGCGACACCACCACGCCGATGCTCGATGCTTGCCATCTCGATGTTTGGGCTCCCATCAGTGGTAATCACGTTGATCACTCAGACTACCCATACTCGCTATAGTAAAATAGGTGGGAACATATTTCTTTTAATTCACTTAACAAAATAAGATGATGAGGCTACAAGACAAATAACATATATATTACCATTACATAGCGTTTTATAAGAAAAAAAATGTGTATACAAGTAAATAAATGAGACCGATATTAACATCTATTCTATCTATTATATACTAAAAGCACAATACAGAGATTTAGTTTTCGAGACACCACGTTAATCCACATCATTAGAATTATCGTGATGGTTCGATCTAAAATTTATGGCTAGGATTGTAAATGACAACCGAGAGATTTATGTAACAAATATGACATACGAGTATTTTTTTTTTTGAATTTTCCATATATATTAAACCAACAAAGAGTACACGATTATATCGATTACAAAAACAAAACTAAAAGAGACGATCAAATCTAAGAGATCTTCGAGCCCTTTTTTTCTTCATGACACAATCTTATACTTTTCTGAAGTAAACCGTAGAAAAACGCCGAGAACACCAAACCACAGACCTGTGAATACCACCGATGATTCTCCCCTTTCAATTTTGAGCCGCAATGCAAAGGCTTTGTGCACGCACGCAGCCATTAAATTAATCAAGCAACATCGGCAAGAGAACCACCAGTAATATTTCAGGGACAAATAACCGAACCACTTTGTCGACGACGTTGGGAGCCGAGAGAACGAATCACCATTGCCGAAGACGTAGTAGCCGGGATAGATAATACGAGGACAAATCTCCTCGCGGCAACCATGAGAAACAATCCAAGATTGATCTGGCGAAGCAAGACCTGAAAAATCATGCTTAGACAAACTTAATCTTCCAAATGCACCATTGACGTCGAGAAGGAGACATACGGGTAAAGTTAGTACAACACGTTGGATTCAACACGTAACACGCTTTAACATGCACATGGTGGGCCCAACAAGTCACGTCTATTATTTGCAACAACAAAAAAGTAAGGCACGTTTATTAATTTACGTACACAAGAGTTGGATCCAACATGGCTCGAGAGTACAGACAATAAGTCAGTGATGTTCACAAGATTAGATTTTGTACAGTCCTTCACACATACGGTGTCCATCAAATAAGTCCTTGACACATACGGTGTCCATCAAAGCATTTTCAAATTATGAGCGCCTAGACATATGTTGCTCTTTTCGATAATAGTAGGCGGTGCACTTCGAACAGTTCCAAAGGAATCTATACCTTATTTTTTTCTATACTACTATTAAAAGAGCAAACTTGTTGGGATACTTTAAATCTGGACCGTTCAATATCCGATCAAACAGCCCAGATCGTTCCAATGTTTGACAACTCAACAATGTCCGATTTTTTCCGTTTTACCCTCCCACCAAATCACATAATACTACTAAATTGCCACTCAAGTCCCGAAACGTTATGTGCTCCTTTTTTTTATTTTGCACCTCCTCTACCTCTGCTCCAACGCCGTCCAGGAAGGAGCACGGAGACGGACCTGGCCGGATGCCGCAGCCTCGATGGCCACGACCGGCCAGGGAGGCGAGCGGTCGCGAGGGCACGGTCGAGCACCGGAGCGCGACCTCGGAGACGTGATAGGCGTGGCCAGCCAGCCAGGAGCTGGCCCCTCTTGACGTCCGGTCGGCGCACCGCACCACGTCACAGCACCGCGTCCTGGCCTGCGTGAGGCCGTCGCCATGCCCTCCAGCTCAAGGAGGGAGGAGCGGCATCTCACATGGATAGGGAATAGGTGGTCCAAGAAAGGCTGGGGAGACCAGACGGCGCCGAATCGATGACGGCGAGCTTCGGCCGGACTTGGGGAAGACGACTCCGATCCATCGATTCCCGGCGTCTCAGCAAGAACGGCTCCACGCAGAGGAGGTACACGGCGATGGGATGATCGGTTGAGCTTGGGGAGGCCTGGAGCGACGGCGAAAGGGGACGGATGAGCTAGAATTTCGATCTTGGGGAAGACGCCCCGATCCGTCGATTCCCGGCGTCCCAGCAAGAACGCTCGACGCAGAGGAGGTACACGGCGCAGAGGAGCCGATGGATTACTCGGTGGAGCTTGGAGAGGCCTAGAGCGACGGCAAAGAAACGCAAGCGACGTCCCTTTGCCATCTCGATCCACGGACGGGCCGTAGCATGGGGTCGCTGGCTCAACGCATCTCGACCACCACTCGGTTGTGTACTTGTGCGTACAGGTAGAGGGGACGCTAGGTAGAGGTGGAGCGGTAGCCGACTAGCCGGCTACTGGAGCAGGACAGCGGCGCCGCAGTTCCCACCGAGGACGCCCTCCTGGCCTCCTCCGACTCTGTATACAGGGTGGCCGGGAGCAGGCCAGGCTCTACATGTTTCGATGAATCTTCATGCTGCGAGCTTCGCCAAGTCGCGCACTGCCGCTGCTCGACGCTCAAGCATTTCGCGTACTGCGCCGGGTGGGGAGCTGGACGGAGGGCAGGACCGCAGGAGGGGAGGCCCTTGGGACTTGGGACAGGTAGGGGGGTGGCCGACTACTGGAGAGGTGGAACAGGAAGGAGAAGATGGGGAGACGAGGGAGGCTGCTGGAGAACTGGAGCTGGAGGAGATGGGGATCGGAGATCGTAGGTCGTGCTATTGAAGTTGCTGCTGCTTGCCGTAGGTCTGCAGTTTACTCTTCTGCTTTCTGTTCCTGACGTGAAGCAGTGAAATTCTTCAGTTTGTTTGGTGGGTTGCATTCAACCAAAGTCGCTGTGGATTATTCCTAAGCTATGTGTATTAATTACTTCTTAAGGAGATATGGGGAATACTAATTTTGGGTTTTTTCCAAAACAATTATTACAGAAACTTGCTGCATATTATTAGCCGCTTAAAAAGAGTCAATAAATCCCCAAATATTTCATAGTCAACAAATCCCCAAATATTTCATGGAACCGCCGCCATGGCACCACTGGAGTACGGTGTAGTTGAGGCCTCACGACTCGGTCTACACAGACGATGCCATGCAGTGGCGAAGCTACAAAATTATTCCATTGGGTTCATTGCCTTGTTAGTGAAGTAGTCTTTCAGTAATAGTCAGTGTAGAAGCTTATGTGGATAAAGAATTTACATATTCCATTGGGTTCAGTTCATTTGAACCCAATGGTTGTACTACAGCTCCGCCACTGATGCCAGGTGGCCTGAACCCACACCCAATGCCGTTCTCTTTGCCACGTGCTCGACCCCGCGGTTGACCGCATCGATTCCAGCTTGTCCGCGAGCATCGAGCTCCTCATCCGTGTACTCCAACATCCCTCAAATGTCGCCAGAGTACTGATACGTCTCCAACGTATCCATAATTTCTGCTGTTCCATGCTTATATTATACCATTTGCTACATGTTTTATATACACCTCGTATCACTTTTATGCATTTTCTGGGACTAACCTATTAACAAGATGCCACAGTGCCAGTTCCCTGTTTTCTGCTGTTTTTGGTTTCAGAAAGTTACTTCTGGAAATATTCTCGGAATTGCACGAAACAAAACGCCAGGTCCCTATTTTTCCAGCACGTACACGGAGTCCGAAAGAGAGACGAAGGAGAGCCACGAGGTGGCCAAACCACCTGGCGGCGCGGCAGTGGGCCCAGCCGCGCCTGCCTGTGGTTTGGGCCCCTCGGGGGTCCGCCGACATCACCCCTTCGCCTATTTATTCCCGAGACGCGAAAACCCTAAAACACCGAGCCTTTCATCCAGAACATATTCGCTGCCGCCGCCGTCGTCAACCCTAACTCGGGGGGTTTCTGAAGCTCTTCCCGGCACCCTGACGGAGAGGGGAATCATCACCGGAGGGCTCTACATCGCCATGCCCGCCTCCGGAGTGATGCGTGAGTAGTTCATCCTTAGACTATGGGTCCATAGCAGTAGCTAGATGGTTGTCTTCTCCACTTGTGCCATCATGTTTAGATCTTGTGAGCTGCCTATCATGATCAAGATCATCTTATTGTAATGCTACATGTTGTGTTTGCTGGGATCTGACTTATATTGATACCTATGTGGAGCTGAATATTATATTATCATGTCTATGTCATTTGTGATCTTGCATGCTCTCCGTTACTTGTTGAAGCCTTGGCCAAGTGAATACTTGTAACTCCAAGAGGGGGTATTTATGCATGATAGTTGGGTTCAACCTCTATTTAACCTGGGATAGTGACAGCAAGTTCTAAGGTTGTAGATGTGTTGTTGCCACTAGGGGTAAAACAGCAATGCTTTATTCAAGGATGAATGTATTGTTTACATTACGCACATTACTTAATGCAATTGTCTGTTGCTTGCAACTTAATACTGGAAGGGGTACGGATGTTAACCGGAAAGTGGACTATTTAGGCATAGATGCATGCTGGATAGCGGTCTATGTACTTTGTCGTAATGCCCAAATGAATCTCATAGTAGACACCACAGCTCACACATGCATGTTACATGCACTTATCAATTGTCAATTGCCCAGCTGTAATTTGTTTACCCAGCATGTTAGTTATCTTATTGGAGAGACACCACTAGTGAACTGTGGACCCCGGTCCATTCTTTTACATCTGAAATACAATCTACTGCAATCATTGTTCTCTACTGTTTTATGCAAACAAACATCATTTTCCATTCGATACGTTTAACCCTTTGTTTTCATCAAGCCGGTGAGATTTACAACCTCACTGTTAAGTTGGGACAAAGTAATTTGGTTGTGTTGTGCAGGTTCCACGTTGGCACCGGAATCCCTGGTGTTGCGCCGCACTACACTCCTTCACCAACACCTTCGAAGCAACCTCGTTTTCCTACTGGTTCGATTAAACCTTGGTTTCATACTGAGGGAAAACTTACTGCTGCACTCATCATACCTTCCTCTTGGGGTTCCCAACTGACGTGTGACGTACAAGCATTGTTTCTGGCACTATTGCCGGGGAGATATTCCCTCGTCAACCTAGAGCCACCAAGTACCCTATCTACAGCTATGGCAGCCATGAATTTGTAGGCTAGAGGTGCCAGGAAGAAGCTGCAAGTAACTCTCTATCGCGTACAGACAACTATGGCAGCCATGGATTTATAGGTTAGAGGTGTGTAACTCCATATGCGTACATCATTGAAGAGGAAGCGACACGCCGTGTGTTAGTGATAACAGACAGATCTACACAAATTAAATACATATCTTCAAATTTCTTTATATTTAGTTGGTCTACCTGTTTACAAAGATAAATTGTTTAATTAAAGAACTTTAGTCTCCCATTCTCAGTGTCATCTAGAATTATTCGTTGGATAAAAAACAAATCAAAAATACCAACTACCTCGCGGTCTTAATTTAAATGTGCAAATTGATTCGACCTCATGTTAAAACAACAACAAAATCAACAACTTGAGCAGTACTAATTCCTCCAAAATTTTAAAATACATTCAATAAATGTGATATTTTGCAATATAAAATCTAAACCAAAGCAATCCCCATATAGACCCTGCTCTTTTTCAACTTGTAAATTACCTCATTTAATTATAAAAACGTGCGTTGCACGTACATACCAACTAGTAATAATAAAAGCGGGAAGGTTTGTCTCTCAGTCGGTCAAAGTGCGCTTTCGTCAGCCCCCTCAATGCGTTTTCGTCAGATTTTTTCTTTGGACGATTTTGCCCCTACTATTTTGGTGATATTACCCACCATTGCCCTCCGTAAGTTTTGTACCGCTTCGTATCTTTATATTTTTTCGCCGTCAAACCTTACGGTCGCACGACAAATCCAGGGAAGGAGGAAAGAATACGCCTCCATGGCCGCCACCGCAACGCCGCGCCCCACCCCTAAATCGCCGCCCCGGACAAGCCTTCTCTCCGCGGCCTCCCCGTTCACCCCGTCGCCCTAGACCCGGGTGTGACACGGCAGGGCAGGGAGAGGAGTTTCCATGTTCCAAGGGAGAAGAGGAACGGGGAAGAAGAGAAGCGGAGAGGATAAGAAGAGAAGCGGAAAGAGGTCCTGCCATGCTCCTGTGCGCCACCTAGCCGCCGTCCCCGCCCTCCTCCGTCGCGGCCGCCGTGTGCGGGAGCTGCTGCCGCCGCCATCCGCCGACGCCCCCGCCATGGTGGGGCTGACTGTCAGGTATGCTGGATACCTGGACACTGCCTGGTGTGTGCGATGGTGATCCAATGGCTAGGAGTGCGACAACATAGCAGCAGACAAGTCCAAAGTGGTTGTTGTCGTTGTCTTCCTGTTGGGACGCGAGACCTTTCATAAGACCAGCTGCGCCTGGCATTTCCTTTAGGAATTATCTATCTGAATGCTTGTAAGGGAAAATCCCCAAATACTCATACTCTCTATACTCTAGCACCCCTATACGGGCACCTTGCGGAGCAACTTCCCGCTGAATCATTCGTGTTCTTGCTTGTTTGTGTGAACTGAGTGTTTAGCTAGCTTATTCTCATGTCGATCCCCAGTGGGACCTGACAAACTGGTACCAGAGCAGTCTTTCCTCGGAGGCGATTTCGTTTTGGTGTGCGTGGAAGGTTGGGCTCTCCTCTAAAATCCCTTCCCACCCACCCAATTCGCGGCAGCGGAGCTTGGTCGACGGCGGCGTCCGGTGGCGGTAGATCCCACATCTGGGTTGTCGACGGAGGCGGCTTGGCGGCGGCGGCACAAATTCGGGTACAGCTCGGTGAGTTCGTTCGGTTGCTGAGGAAACCTTCCTTAGTTGTAAAATTCCGGAGACAGCTATCGATCCGTGTACTTTGGGCGGCGCTGGATAGGCGGCGGCAGGATCTGGAATTCGGGCCTGGTTACTGAACAAGTTTCAGTGTCAAATTCCCTCTTGAATTTCCTAGATCGTTGATGGGGCGCTCCAAGACAGGCACTGATGAAGATGGATTGGTGGCGCTACGCAATGAATTTATTGAGCACAAGCAAGAAACAGAACATATGCGTGAGGATATTGCTCAGATTAAAACTGACATGGGCGCTATCAACGACCGGCAAGACCAGGTAATCACCGCGGTGGATGGCATGCAGACTGCAGTGGGTAAAATCAGTACGCAGCTTACTGCTCTGTCACTAGCTCTTGATGATTTGTGCCCAAGAACCCAGATGAACCTGAGGCGTCACACAGAAATCAAAAATCTGTTAACTTGCCACCAGAGGACCAAACTGAAGTTCTTCGTCAGCAACTAGCTTATGAGAAAGACAAGACTAGAGCTTTGAAGTTTTTGACTCAACCTCCTCTACCAAACTGAAGTTCTTCGTCAGCAACTAGCTTATGAGAAAGACAAGACTAGAGCTTTGAAGTTTTTGACTCAACCTCCTCTACCAGTAAGCTCCACCTGGGTTTCCTGCGGCTAATCGCAATGGTGAGCACACCATTCCTTTGACACCACTGTTGGCAGCAGCTAAACCACCCAATGCTACTGTGTTCCAAAACTTTCAACCACCTGAAGTAAGAAGACAGTGGGATGGTTACTACAGAAACTACCAAACTGAAATGAGAACCAATTTTCTCAAGAATATCACAAAGGGCCCGAGGATGGATTTTCCTCGCTTCGATGGTGATAACCCAGTGGGGTGGATTAGCCAATGTGAGAAATTCTTTCAGATGGCAGCAGCTCCTGAGGAGTTTAAGGTGAGTTTAGCACAGTTGTATTTCACGGGACGAGCGGATGTGTGGTTACGCCGTTCTGGTCTGCTGAAACAGCAGTTATCTTGGACACAGTTCACTGTAGAAGTTGCCCACCGTTTCTCTGGACATAGTTCTTATGAACTAACTGAAAAGTTCAACAAGCTGCAACAAAACTACTTATTAGTCACGGCATACACTGATTTGTTTGAAGAGCTTATGGCGATGCACAAGACGAAAATCCAGAACTGTCAGAGCGTTGGTTTGTCAAGTGCTATGTTAATGGTTGAGGGATACTATTAAAGCACAGCTTCGGCCTTTACATCCACTGACACTCACAGATGCGTATTGGCAGGCAAGAGATATGGAAAGTTGTCAACCGGTTAAAAAGCCATATGTGCCAACATTTAACCGCTTTAATGCTACCCATCTTACAAGCCAACTCAACTGCCTGTGGTTAGTAAACCTCCTGACTCAAAACAAGCGGTGAACAACCAGAAGAAACCTACTGATTGTTGGAGATGTGGTGGTCTTTGGTTCCCTGGCCACAAATGCAAAACTGCACCAGTTTTAAATTATATCACAAGCCCTGAAGAGGAAAATGCTCACCAATTGGAAGAAAATATACAGCCCCAACAGCAGCAGCAACAGGAAGAAATGGAAGAAACGGGTGAAGTCCACAGAGAACAACCACCTGCACTTGTGGCACACATTTCAATCCAAGCTCTTGGTGGACCTAGGACAGAAAATTCTCCTTATGTCCGAATCACAATTGCAGGAAAGCAAACGTGGCGCTTATTGATTCAGGAAGTAATGCTTCCTTCGTGGACTTCAAATTTGCAACACAGCTTCAGTGTTCTTTAGAAACATTGGGAACAGAACAAGTAAAGGTCGCAGGAGGAGGACACTTAACATCCACTTCTATAATCAGAAATGCTTATTTCTCTATTGCCAAGCACAAGTTTGTGGAGGATTTCCGAATCTTAAACTTGCCTGACAATACTGTGATCCTTGGTTGTGATTGGTTGAGCAAGCATAGTCCGGTGTCTTTTGATTTCCACAAGATGAAATTCTCGCTGACCAAGTTTGGAAAATTTCCAATTTCATTTCCCACGTGCAAATCCAATGAGGAAGTAGTGACAGTGTCAGCTGACAAAATGGAAAAGATTCTAGCAAAAGGTGCTACTGGATATGTAATTCAGTTGCAGACCTTATCGGTTTCAGCTAATGCAAATGTGGAGACACCTCCTGAAATACAACAGCTTATCAAGGAATTCTCAGATGTATTTGAAGAACCACAAAACCTCCCCCACATCGATCTTGCGACCATGCCATTCCTATTAAAGATGGGGCCGTTCCTCCAGTCTCTCGGCCTTATAGAGTGCCGTATCGGCAGAAGGAGGAAATGGAAAAACAAATTCAGGCTCTTATTGAGAAAAACATGATCAGACCTAGCCAGAGTGCTTATGCTTCACCAGCCATTTTAGTGGACAAGAAGGAAACAGCTAAACGCTTGTGTATTGATTTCCGCAAGGTAAATGCACAAACCATAAAGGATAAGTTCCCTATTCCCATAATAGAGGATCTCCTAGATGAGTTACATGGTGCTTGGGTTTTTTCTAAACTCGATCTGCGATCTGGTTACCATCAAATACGCATGAAGCCTGCAGACATACACAAAACTGCCTTTAGAACATTCTGTGGCCACTTTGAGTACCTAGTCATGCCCTTCGGGTTAGCCAATGCACCAGCTACCTTTCAGGCTTTGATGAATCAGATCTTTAAACATTATCTGCGCAAATTTGTCCTAGTGTTTTTCGATGATATATTGGTTTATAGTCCTGATATGCAGACCCACATCTCCCACCTTAAAACTGTGCTGCAATTGCTGAGAGCTAATAAACTATTTGCTAAGGAATCCAAATGTGTTTTTGCTGTTCCTCAAGTGGAATACCTTGGTCATGTGATCTCGGGAGAAGGTGTGTCTACAGACCCAAAAAAGATTGAAGCAATTGCCACATGGCAAACTCCTAACACAGTGGCATTATTGCAAAGTTTCTTAGGGTTTGCTGGCTATTACCGTCGCTTTATTGAAGGCTATGGCATTATATGTAGACCCTTACATAATCTGTTAAAAAAGGGAAATTTTCATTGGTTGCCTGAACATGATGTGGCATTTGAGAAGCTGAGAAAAGCACTGATGACTGCACCAGTACTTGCTTTGCCTAATTTCAAGGAAGAATTTCAGCTCGAGACCGATGCATCTGCTACAGGGTTGGGGCAGTGTTAATGCAAAAGGGTCGCCCTCTGGCTTACTACAGCACTTCTTTGGGACCACGAAATGCAGCCATGTCCGTTTATGAGAAGGAGGCTTTAGCCATCATCGAGTCATTGCGCAGATGGCGCCATTACTTTCTTGGTGGCAAGGTGGTTATCAAAACAGACCACCAGAGTTTAAAGTTCATGTCTGATCAAAAAGTTACTGATGGGATCCAACATAAACTGATGAGGAAGCTATTGGAATTTGACTATGTGTTGGAGTACAAAAAAGGCAAGGAAAATCGTGCAGCAGATGCCTTATCACGCAAGCAACATACCTTGTTAGCAATTTCAGTAGTTCAACCGAAATGGCTGCAAGAAATAGCAGATAGTTACATCAATGACGCTGCTACTGCAGCATTGGTACAGAAGTTTTCAGTTACAGCTCCTGGGACAGATGATGCTTATACCTTCCATCAAGGAGTTCTTCGATTTAAGGGCAGGATCATGATTGGCAACAGTCCAAACTTGCAGGACAAAATCTTCAATGCCTTGCATTCTTCTGCTATTGGTGGGCACTCGGGAATGAGAGCAACTTATCAGCGATTAAGAAGCTATTCCATTGGCAAGGCCTGAAACAATGGGTCGAGACGAAAGTGGCAACTTGTCCAGTCTGTCAGCGCTCTAAGCATGAAAACTGCAGCTATCCTGGATTGCTCGATCCACTGCCTACTCCAGATATGGCATGGGCGCACATATCAATGGATTTTATTGAAGGCTTACCAAAATCTCAAGGTAAAGAGGTAATAATGGTTGTGGTAGATCGATTTACCAAGTCAGCACATTTTATACCTCTAGCACATCCATATTCGGTTGAAACTGTTGCTCAAGCATTCATTGATAATGTCTTGAAACTGCATGGTCCTCCACTATGCATCATATCGGATAGAGACCGCATTTTCACCAGTAACATGTGGAAAAGTATATTCAGTGCACTGCAGGTGCAATTGAGATACAGTTCAGCTTACCATCCTCAGTCCGACGGACAAACAGAACGGGTTAACCAGTGTCTAGAGACCTATCTGCGTTGTATGGCTTTTGACGAACCTAAGAAATGGTGTGCTGGCTCTCCTTGGCTGAATTTTGGTATAACACTACCTATCATACCGCTCTGGGCATGACACCATTTCAAGCGCTTTATGGTTTTCCACCACCATTGATAAGTGAACTCTCAACTGCTGGTCCGACTGATCTTGATGCCCAATCCTTTCTTGAGGCTAAGCAACAGATGTTAACTCAACTGAAAAAGAACTTGGAACTAGCTCAGACAAGGATGAAGAAGTACGCTGACACAAAACGTACTGAGCGTTCATTTGAGCTCGGGGATATGGCCTATCTCAAAATGCAGCCGTATCGCATGGCTGCCTTTGGGTTCGGGGAGCTATTAAGTTACACAGCAAATACTACGGTCCATTCCGAGTGATTCAGAAAGTTGGCAACAGAGCATACAAATTATTGTTGCCTGATGGAGTTCAAATTCATCCGGTGTTCCACGTCAGTCAACTGAAAAACACACTGGTTCGCATGCTCTGCCTTCTATGCAATTACCTCTGATTGCAGATGATGGTCGCATCAGGACAGCACCATTGGCAGTACTTGAGACACGGCAAATTCCGCGCAACAATGCTGCCGTAGTGCAGTGGCTCATTCACTGGGAGGGTTTATCACCAGACGAAGCAAGCTGGGAGGACGCAGATTTCATAAAAAAGGTATTCCCAAAGTTCTTTAAAAATACTGTCACAGCTTGGTTTGCTCCTGCTTCAGTTCCTTGAGGACAAGAAACTTTCCAAGGAGGGGGCATTGTCAGGTATGCTGGATACCTGGACACTGCCTGGTGTGTGCGATGGTGATCCAATGGTTAGGAGTGCGACAACATAGCAGCAGACAAGTCCAAAGTGGTTCTTGTCGTTGTCTTCCTGTTGGGACGCGAGACCTTTCATAAGACTAGCTGCGCCTGGCATTTCCTTTAGGAATTATCTATCTGAATGCTTGTAAGGGAAAATCCCCAAATACTCATACTCTCTGTACTCTAGCACCCCTATACGGGCACCTTGCGGAGCAACTTCCCGCTGAATCATTCGTGTTCTTGCTTGTTTGTGTGAATTGAGTGTTTAGCTAGCTTATTCTCATGTGGATCCCCAGTGGGACCTGACACCGACGGATCTAGACTGCGCCTGAGCGCCCAGTCACTGGACCACTGGAAAAACTCGCACTTTTGCTTGAAATCCATTGTCCGAGACTGCTACGGAGCACCCGAGAGATGGTGCTGGCGGCAGAGGAGGGAGGGATTGGAGCAGCTCGGGTTGGTGGTGGGCTGGTGAGGAGAGCACGAGAGGAAGAAAAGGAAAGCTCGAGTAGGGCCGTCGCCGGCGCCTGCGAACAACCGGCCCGAGGGATGGAGCTCGTCGTGCGCCAGGTTGTGTTCGGACCAACAACACATGGTGAAGCCATGGAGGTCGCCGTGCCTGTGCGCAAGCCTGCGCTTGGGGCGCAGCACAAGTAGCAGCGGCGGGGCCAAGGGAAGCTACTGGCAGATCAAGCCTTTGGGAGTCTGACTACGCTAGCCTCCGTCGGATATGTGCCGGCGAGAGACAGCCATAGCAATGGGGAATTTTTGCTCGGGCGGTGGACTGGAAAGAAGAAGACGAGGAATGGGATTTCCGTTCGTGTGTGAGTCACGTGGAATGGGAAGTTACAAAATGGCCTGGCTCGTGGGCTCCACCTTGTGACCTAGATTGATTCTTAAGCATTGTGGCAATTTTACTCAGTTATAGCCAGTACTAGAAGGAAACGGTCGCTGCGCCCGTTTGTTCTCTACCATCGTCATGACATTTGTCTGATGTTGGTAGGTCTTCAAATATGGTATGATACCCGATTTAGAAAGTACATGGCGGCATGCAGGGCATGTGCCCGGTTTACAAAAAATGCATTTACAAATATTGTTTTGAAGACGTTTGTCCATACACGAAGTTCGTATTCACCCTGAGGCAACATTATGAACATTGTGAAGTTCGTATTGTTCTTTATGTAGAAAGTATGACTTTTTCCCAATGAGTCCTTGCATTCACCCTGAGGAAACATTATGAACATTGTGAAGTTCGTATTGGTCTTTATGTAGAAAATCCTGATATTCAAATTTGTTATTGATGTGTGAAGCACGTCTTACCTTTGACCTTCACAGCCTTATTTCTGAAATTGGTGGTTCTTCTATCAGCAATTTAATTGAGCTTAAGCTTTACAGCTTGTAGAAAAAATATGACAACCAAAGAATGACACATGAATGCTATTATGGTCTTAATGGCACAAGGTATACATAAGCAAACATCTATAGCACTAAATATGACAAAAGAACATGAGCCGCCAGTGATTCCTAACTTCTTATTGAGCTCTGTTTCTGAACTTCATATAGTTTACTATGATTATAGATATTTGAATGTACGTTTATTACCTGTTTGAACCAAACTGGCTAACTGACAGTGACATCTTACATCACTATGACAACTCAAGGTGCGGCTACCACCTTTTTGTTGACGCAAATGCGAAAAGGAGTACGGCACTCTTTGATTTTTGTATAAGAGATAGGGACCATGAGAATATCTAGGTTATACATGCATCCCAATGGCCGAAGGCTAGCCACAGGAGCACAAGAAATGTTTAGTACTACGACAATTTGTGACTAAAGTCAGAAGGCATAACAAGATCCAACTCAGAATTGCATGCCAATCTCAACCACATGATTCTTTGACACTTGACCTCTGAGAATGCAATATTTCTGTTTGAGCTAGATATCAAACTGACAAAAAAAATGAGCGAAAAATAACTGATGATTTATGCAAAAACAAAAAATCTAATGGCAAAGGTAATGCAGGCGCATAAGAACATTTACGGGTTACAGATGATAGTATAAACAAGATATACATGATTACCAGCAGAATTATTCATCCATTTTCCTTATTCATCGAATGTGATCGTATACTTAGAAGCTATTTATATTTGGAATGCAAATGATCAAGAGATTAATCTAATGATTACAGTTAACTTTTGAAAGTTGTACGGCTGACGCCTTCACATCCACTATTATGCAGATAACATAAGAAATCATTACAAAGTATCTATAGGCCGCTTTGCGCAGACAGGGGCGGAGCTGATGCACGGACATGCATCTCAAAGAATTTTTCTTCCTTACTTACCACCTAAAAATGACTTTATCCATCAGGTTAGTCCACTAAGTGTGCATCAACCAGCCCATTTTTCACAACCCACAAGGCTGATTCGGAGGCATCAGGATTAGTGCTACTCCAGCTCCGCCCTGCACGCGGATGAGCTTAATAGTTATCATCTCAGAAAAGAAAGAAATACTTACTGGTTTGTTTCTCCCAGCTATCCTTTGGATCGTTTTAAATACTACCAACACCATCTTGATCTGCTGCCCCATTCGTAGTAGAAAATTAGAGTGGAATTCTTCTCCATCTTCCACTTGCATATTCGTGATTCTCCACAATAAAGCTCTTAGAGCAGCTTTCTGAAATATACAAAGATAACAATAAGTATTTCACCACAAAATCAATTCACAATGTCATATATAGGTTGAAGCTTGTCATCTCTCCAACTCAAATACTAAATTATTTAGTGCAACTTTAACGGAGCAATTCAATAGAGTGTTTAGCGTAAAACTACCACTTTACAAACTAAATCACAAAAACATACCACTTTTGCCCCGAATCGCAAAAACATACCACATTTGCCCCGAATCACAAAAACATACCACATTTGCGCAAATCACGTTTCAGAGCGAATTGACACGAAACCTGACATCGCGGACCCACCTGTAAGAGCTTACGTGGCAAGGGAGAGACGGCGGCCGTTTCCTGCCGTTAACGGCTGTCTTTAACCACGGTGCCCGCAGCTGTCTAGGGTTCAGTTTCCCCGCACGCTCTCCTCTAGGACGCTCCCGGCGGCGGCGGCAAATGGCGGCGGCTACTCCAGGCCACGGCGGCGACCCAAGTGTCGGTGCTCTGCGCACAGGATTGGAGGGCGAGGGCGAGTCTTGGTGCGTCGGCACTGGCGGCGGTGGTCTCCGCAGATTTGAGGGCGGCGGCGATTCAGAAGGCGGCGCAGAGGATCTGAGGCCGCGATTTGGACCGCTGTCGCCGGAGATTGGTGCGGCCGCACCTTCAAAGACAAGCATGGAGTGGCCACGTCCATGTAGCACCGTCGAGTAAGTGCACTGCTCCCTCTTGTCTCTGTATGTTCATCTAGCTGGCAGATTCGTAGTGTGCGGAGGCTTAGGAGTGTAGGATTCAGAATAGCTCTGTATATCTGAATATTGTTTCTCTGATTCGTAGTGTGCGGAGGCTTAGGAGTGTAGGATTCAGAATAGCTCTTGTCTCTGTATGTTAATTTGCACACAGCTTATGACAGTTTATCTGAATATTGTTTCTCTGAATATTGGACAGTTTGGATGATGACATATGGGAACTGAACAAGTATGAGTGTGATTTTTATCCAGTGGCAGTTGACTGCTCAGAAACTATTTACAATGGAACCCAACAGAGCTGCATTTTGGACAAGGGAAAAGGAATTGTTTCAGGTCACACAATTCCTGTAGAGGTTCTGGACTCTGATGAGGATGGCTGCATGTTTGATGTGGGTGATTACAGTAATGCTGGGCATAGCACAGCTGTGGCAGAGGAGCAAGAATTAATCAATAAATTGAAGAGGCAGAGGAATGAAGGCGAAGATCCAGAAGGAATTATCATACTGGACAAGCTAACACAAATGAAGAAGCAGAGACAAAATCCTGACTTACACATTGAAGGTGACACCGATGTTGAAGAGTTTTATTCGGAAGAGGAGGAGTCAGATGCAGAGGAGGAGTCAGATGCAGAGGAGGTGGCCGAGCAGGATTTTATTTCATCCAAAAAGTTGGTTGTGAGGCAAGGACCAACTAGCAGATCTCATCATGAGGTAGAGGAACCAGAGGGATATAACTTTGTGCCCTCAGCTGATGAATTGAGCAGCCCCGATGACTTGGGTTCTAGTGATGATGATGGTTTTGTGCGACCATTTGTCCTGCCATCAGGAAATAAGAGGAAGGTTAAGAAGACTAAGAAGAGAAATTGGTATGATCCAGATATGGCCTATCCAGAAGAGCAGTTTGCCATCAAGCTTTGTTTCAAAGATGTTTACGAATTTCGGGTGGCTCTTAGAAACTATCACATCGCTCAGCTAAGGAACTATCAGTTTCACAGAAATAGTCCGAAAAGAGTCATTGTGAAATGCACTGAAAAAGGGTGTCCCTTTTACATTACTGCCTCTTCAGTTGGAAAGGAGAAAACCTTCTGCTTAAGAAAAATAAAAGCCTTGCACACTTGTATTCCACCTGGAGAGAACACTAAGGTGAGCATTAAGTGGTTGGCCAGTCAGTCAGAGCAAGCCATAAGAACTGATCCGAACACACGTGTGGATACTTTGCTTGATAATGCAAAACTGAAATTTGGCTGCAAACCTACTGCTAGTAATACAACAGCTGCTCCTGCACGGCGTGGTGGCTCTGCTCCAACAGCTCCAAGAGTACCACCAGCTATACCAAGACCATTTTCTGCACCAAGGAGTGCTACTGCATCTGTTTCGGGTACCAATGAACCACCACCAAGAAGGGTCAGTACCAGAACAAGCAAGGTGACAGGAAGGATGAAATCTTACCTGAATGCAGGGAATGCTAACTCCTATAAGAGGCCAGCATCAAAGAAGGCATCAGAGAAGGCTGATCTCTAAGACCAAGTGTGGTCCATTTGTGTTTCAAACATCGTTTTAGTTATGTGCAAGACTATGTGTCTAAGACCAAGTGTGGTCCCTTTATATTCAAGAAATGTTGTGTAAGACTATGTGTCTAAAACCAATTGTGGTCACTTTGTGTTGAAGAAAGACATGCTGTGTAAAACTATGTGGATTCTATCTTTATTATTCATGCATTGTTGGTGTGCTCTATCCTTATTATTGCTGCATTTTTGCTGTGTAAATGTCTGTGTATTCTATCTTCATTATAGGAGTGTTTAGCGTAAAACCAGGGCCGTCTCCAGAAATCGGGGGCCCCGGTGCGAAACGGAAAATGGGGCCTTGTAGTTTGAAAATATAAATGACATAGCAACTAAAAATACTTTTATTTTATTACATAACCTAAGTATGTGTTATTTTTAACAATATATAGGAACATATTAAATCTTTTTTTTCCGAAACCAATATATTAAGCTAGCAAGCCGCCTCATTAAAAACCTTTCAGTCCCCTTAGGTACCCTGGTAAGGAAAAGAGTGCGTCTGAAACTTGCTGCTTCAAGCATCCACAATAGTTACATTGTTTATCAAATCTTAACTCTACTAAAAGTACCACTAAAGTAACAAACTGACCTCATGGTCTACTAAAAAGCATCATCCGTCTGGTATTTCTTGAAACAAAATCTTCAATTATATCTTCATAATTAATCTTGTCTAGGATATCATTTTCAAGTGCTATTGTCGCCAATCCAATGAGCCTTTCTTGCGTCATAGTAGAACGCATGTAAGATTTCAACAACTTGAGTTTGGAAAAGCTCATTTTCGCCGATGCAACCGTAACAGGAATTGTTAACAAAATTCTGTATGCAATATTAGCAACAGGATAATAGGGGCGCTTCTTCAAAAAGTTCAAAATATCAATAGGACCCATGGATTTCTCAAGCAAATCTTGAAAAAATATCAACTCAGCAAACAATTCCGCTCCATCTATATCTTTTTGCTCTTCAATCTTATTCCCATGTTTATCTTCATGTTCTGGAATCTTAAGTGCATTCTCAAGATTAGTGCAAGCAGCCGACATACTATCGTCATCCATGGATTGCAGCCTATCTGAAGTAAACAAGAAACCAAATATTTTTTCATACCCTGATACTGTTCAAATCTCCTGTTTAGTGAAGCTATAGCTTGATCAACAATAGGTATAAAATAGTTGACCCTGAATGACTTCTCCGCAGATTTTAAATCAACAGACGCATCATTTGCTTCCTCATCAAAATGTCTTTTCCTTTTAATCTTACGCTTGGTGCGGAACTCTCGAGGAATATCCATCTCTGTTGCAATTTCTTTTGCAGATTCCAATGCTTTTGAGAAGCCATTATCTCTGTACTTAGTGAAAAATGAAATCAGCCCCTGTACAGACTCAATTGCAATATCAATAAGCTCTTTACTGTATACAAGCCATTCCCTATCACATGGTTCTTTATTTGGGAGCTTTCTATTGTATGCCGATGCAGAAAAGCTTCAATTTAATGTGTCTTTAGGACCTTGCTCAATAGACAAGTCTCTCTTAGGACCCTTTTGCAACAAAATATCAATCATTTTAGGATCAAGACCATCCCAATTTCTTGGGTCAAATATATCCAGCTGAAAAGAACTATTGCTGTTACCACCGATAGTTGTATCATTACCTTCATCGTCAACATTAGCATCATCATTAACATTACCACCATCGCCTTCATCATCCATATTAGCATCACCTTCATCAAATTCTTCAGTGTGAGTATCCACCCCTATCACATCGTCACCACTAGCAACATCAGTATTAGCAATTGGAGGTTGATTTCCTGAATTAATTTGAGGTTCCTTCACAATAAATTTATCGAGAGCGCCCTTTTGCGACTGAGCTGCTGCTTCCAATCTTTCTCTTTTCCTCTTCTTTTCCGCACCGGATTGACACTTTGTTCTTCTGATATTATTCATGATTCGTCCTGTTTCATAGTATTAACAAATTAATAAAACAATTCAAACAATTTAAAACGTATAGACAAGGTTGCAGGGTTGCAGGTTGCAGCGATCCTACCTTCAGGCCGTCAGATGTGTTCGTTGATCTGTGATTTCAGACTTTAGAGGCGCTCGCAGACGGACCAACAACGAAACCAGGTCAATTTTGGTTGAGCGATCCGGCGATCTGGAGCGGCCGTCACGGTTTCTCTTTATCGCGGACGGCGGAACTAAGCCAAGATCGATTCTGTCTCGCCACAGCACGTACCGATAGCGATTCAGACTTGGTTCGTCTGATCGTGGCTTAGTTGGCCTAGTAGCGCTGGCATTTGTTGGGCTTGGGCCGCAAAAGCAAAGGAAATATAAAAGTGGGCTGTTGTCTCGATGCGTGCTGAACTGGGCACTAAAAAAATACCAAATCGTTGGAAAACTTCATACGTATGTACTAGGTATTAGTAAATCAGGGGCCCCTGTAATTTGGGGGCCCTGTTCGGGCGAGCGCCTCGAACATGGCCATCGACGGGCCTGCGTAAAACTACCACTTTACAAACCCGAATCACAAAAACATACCACTTTTGCCCCGAATTACAAAAACATACCACATTTGGTCCGTTAACGGCAGGAAACAGCCGCCGTCTCTCCCTTGCCACGTAAGCTCTTACAGGTGGGTCCGCGATGTCAGGTTTCGTGTCAATTCGCTCTGAAACGTGATTTGCGCAAATGTGGTATGTTTTTGTGATTCGGGGCAAATGTGGTATGTTTTGTGATTCGGGGCAAAAGTGGTATGTTTTTGTGATTTAGTTTGTAAAGTGGTAGTTTTACGCTAAACACTCCAATTCAATACTATTAAATTAAAACTATAAAGGAGTACATAACTATAAAAGTACATGAAACCATTTAACTGCGCCCCACTTGAGTGATCTAATCAATCCACTGAACAAGCTTCGAAAATGTGTTTTTTTTAATGAAGAAACAAATACGCAGTTCACAGTAATATATATTTCTTTAAAGCCAAACAACCCACAAATCTCAAAGATTACTGGACAACAGTAGCTGGAGAGATAAGAACTGTTGTATGAAGAGGCAGCGCTCAGCTTGAGCAGAAGGATTCTACTATAGTAAGTACTGCTGGGAAAGATAATTGAACTACTGCTTGGAATCTTTTGCTGACTTTTAAATGACAAGCTGATAAAAGCACAATGTGAACAGAACAACATGGCCTTGTCGGGACTAAATTCTCCAATGGTCGTTCCACTTTTCAAGCAGACATGCATTCATGCATGGGCCTCCCAATCCAAGCGCTTGCTATATGTTAGAAGCATAACATATCTTCATCACATACTGCTCACATTAGCACAAATCATTGGTACTTACAAAAGTTGGATCTACGAAAACAGTGATACGCACAGATATTAGATGTGATAGGCATCTGATGGAAATCATGCCTGATATTCAGACATCCCATGCTAAATTAATGATTCAGCTTTTGGCTATAACATTGCACCTAAGATTAACAGTAGCTTACTGGATAAATAATGTATGTACCTAAAAATTGACTCTGCAAACCAAGTCTCTCCAATCATACAGCGAAACGGATCCGATGCGAAACTTAAAGAAAAATGGACAATGATGTAAAAATAAATAGGAAAATGAGTGAGGAGATGGCCTCACCTCGTTGGAGGAGAGGAATTGGAGATGCATGCGATTGCTGTTATCGCTGGAGGGATCCCGATCTCATTCCCGGTGTGGTCGCGTCGTCAGATTTGTCGTGGAGGCTGGGAAATGCCCCAAGGGAGAAGGGGCAAGTGAGGAGGCTGGTGCAGCTTGTTCCCTTCTAGAAGAGAGGATGTATAGGCCAGCGGCCGCGGTTACGGCTGTGGTACGAAGGCGGGGACGGTGGCTGGGTAGGCAACAATGGCGGCGACACAATCGTCGAAGACGGGACAGGCAGCAAAGCCCGCCGGAGGTGGCCTGTCAATGGCAGCAGAACGACCAAACGACCCTGACCGTCTCTGTTTTCTTGTTTTGAGTACGCCCATCGCTCTCCGTAGACTGGAACGAGGACAACGACCAGAGCGCCCAATCACGCGCCGCATAGGAAGCGACAGAACCCTAGAGCATCCCTGCCGGCGGCGCGGCGCACTGCGAAGGCGCTAGTGGCCTCCCGCAGCTTCTGCACGACCTGCTCCTTCAGGGTCCGCGCGTCGTCGTCGCCGCCTCACCCGTCGGCCGTCGCTGTCACCCGCAACCAGCGCCTCAACCTTGCGCCGCCACCAGACGAAGACGACGATGACGAACGCTGACGCCTTAGTTGGAGAAACCCGAGGTGGATGAGGTCAGAGCGAATAGGAGAGGACACGACCACACGGTCAAGGCGAGGCGCGTGTAAAAGTTGGGGCTGTGCGAGAGACCAACCGACTATGTCAAAACCGACCCAATATATGGTTGAGATGGATCCATTTGTTATCCAACAAACCACAAACGTTTACAACGGTGAAGCAACCAGAGCTCACCAATTCCCGGGAGCTTAGGTTTAGGAAAGATGGTAGGGCCCAGCTTATGGCAACCTTACGCCATAAACATTAGAGACGACCTAATGCAGACAGAGGCTTCAGTGACGGCAGGGTGGTGGTGGCAGGAGATGAGACAGGGGGGTACATTATAAAAATAGGAATGCTTCATGTTTAGATTTTGTAAGAATTTGTTATTACGAACTTTTCAAAACCTAAATATTAAGATTTTTTCATACCATGACGATTATCTTAAAAAGTTCACATACAAAATCATAGATTGCTGATCTATAATTAATATATGAGTAGAGTGCCACATTATGACTAATCGAATGAACAATTGAACGTCAAATTATGGGGTTATCTTTTACATACACATGAGTTATTCGTCGACCAAAGCCTTAGTGCCGCCAGTATTTGATCGAATGATAATGCAGTTTTACAGTACTTTTTTTTTCTCCCGGTGCAACGCACGGGCATTTTTACTAGTTACACACAAGGCTCGTGGCTTGGCAAGCACATGCAGCTATAGACTACAAATCAACTTGTATGATATACGATGTTTCAAATAAAAACTTGTATGATATACGCAAACACGACTATGCCGTAAAAAAGTGGAAACATGTTTTGCTCTCCTAAAATCTCGCTTTAAAAAAAATATATGTTTAAATTTTTAGAAAAATCTGAAGAAAAAACATAAGTTTTCTTAATAACACATCCTATAATCGTAAGAAATCTCAATGCAAAATACAATACTTTTTGAGATACGCAAAAAATCACAGAAGTTAGAAATTTGATACTACATATTGTTTACTATACTCAGATATGTATATTTGTCTTTTTTGTAGCTTAAAACGTAAAGTATGTAGAGATTTCTATGTTTATAGCATATATTATTGAGAAAACGCATGTCTTTTAGATTTTTTGAAACTTTTAACATATGTTTTGATTTTTTAAATAGTGAGATCACTGGAGCTCGGGAGCACCAAAGTCCACTCAGAAAAAATACAAGGACGAACTGTATTACTTTCTTGACTTCAAATAGTGAATCATATAGAAAGTTTTCAAAACAAAATTCTAAATCGCTCCTTCGAGTGTTATGTACCTCTTATCTATTATATATTAAATATAAATAAATAACGGGCTACCAGACAAAAGAACAATCTTCTAAAAATCCCACAAAAAAGTAAAACATCTGTTTTACTTAGAGATCGTTATGATTTATTACTCACATATTAATTTGCACCAAAGCATAAGAACAAATTACCCACCAATGCCATTATGTGAAAACGTTTCTCACATCGTGCAACCCTAATTACAGGCCAGGTATCCCAATCATCAATATGGAGCAGCCCTCCGCCTTTCATCGGTATGCGCATCATAACCCGTGACCTCGCCACCGCGACGTGAGATTAAGTTACCACCGTCATGCTAGATGATTCTATGTGTTGCCATGTTCAAAGGCATGCGCAAATATTTCTACAAGATACAATTTTAATCTATCTACGTGTTTTTTTGTTCAGCTTGTGTTTTAAAAATTTAATAGAGAAATCATTGGAATTTGTAAACATGTATAAAAATTATGACCTATGAAGAGGCCAAACAATGTTGTCCATAGCATCGTAGTCATGTTTCATGACACGATAATAAAAGGGAGTGAGAGCATATAATTATTGGGTTGAAGAATGGATTTAATATGAAGAGAGTTTTTTTTTTTGAAATTTAAAGCATAATATATTAAGCTAGCAAGCCGCCTCATTAATATGAAGAGAGTTAAATCATGTGAGTAAAATAATCGACTAAAGTATTGGGTAGTATGAGGATGCTGCAAGGAGTAATAATTCTCTGTTGGCTAGAGATTTATCATATACATATTGTAATAATAGTATGTCACATGAAGCTATGCGCTATTAAAATCTATGTATTTATCGTTACATGATAATATAAATGTGTCAGCGAGAGTACAATTAAGAATGTGGGATGACGTGGAGAGAGTAAGATATAAATATAAATTAAAATAGCACCACCTATGGTTAAAACTAAACATCCATCTAGAATATGTTACATTGTGTTTTTTTCGAAACGTCACATTCTCCCAAAAGTGTAAGGTTCAAAATTTGTGATATATTATCTATGAAAATATCCATGAAAGTTATAAAATGATATGATTTATAGTTTTGATTTTTCGTTATCTTCGAAGGACAAATTTAGTTCATAAACATACTCGGTACACTAAAGATGATGCCGTGGCATTTGCGAGGCCAACCTTGCTAGTTATATTAATTACGTGTTGCGATGAAAGTAGTAACATAAACTATGCAAGTATGCATGTTACTAATCTGAATTACGCCTCACTATGACCAGCCGATGTTTCATCATGAGACATGAGCGAGTAAGTGGAGCACAAAGTGTGTGTAACTCTCCGCAAGGGCCTGCATGGGTTCAATGCTTCTCGCTAGTCATTTTAGTGGCAACAATTTCCAAGTAAAAACTAACGGTATGCCCAAGGCATAAATCCACAAAATACTCCAATCATCCAATGGGGGTAGGACATCGAGTTAGTCGCGGTGGATCTTGAAGGACTCGAGCACGTCCTCCCTGATGGCGTCAGCGGCATCGTACGCCTCCACGAACTCGCTGAACAGAGACTCCTTGTACTTGGCTGGATTAGCGGCATCGTTGACATGTTATTACAGTCAAGCAGTTTGGTTCCTCTCTACATATATTCAGAAACCAAAACGGGCCTCAGTGTATTTTTCACGGGCAAATAGCTCCTGTGCGACGTCTTTCCTGGGAATGGTGAGAAATGCGACGTCTTTCGATTGAATAGCTAGCTACTGCGCGACGTTTCTGTCGGTCAAAATAGACAGCACACGACATGTTGGTTAAACGGTCGTAACGTTGGATTGTTTCCGCACGGGGCCCATTCTGAATAACTTAGTTGTGCTCATAGATTAAGATTTATGAAGGGATAGTCAGTTATTCCGACAGGTGGGTCCGTACCATTCCGACTGAATCTTGGACGGCCCACCATCTCCTTCTTCTCCGACGGCGGCGGCGACGGACGACAGCCAGTTTGTTAACGGCGGCGGCGGCCCCCGCCTACTCGGGCATCTTACCCTAGTCGCCTCGGTCGATTCTTGACCCCGGGCTCAGTCTCGCCGCCCAGTCCCAGCGGCCTGCTCGTTCCATTGGCGGTGTGCTGAGCGAGGATGAACCCCAAGGAGATGGGCGAGGGTACTTCAAATAGGTAAATGAACCCCTTTTTGTCTGGATTAGAATTCGATGCATCTTTTTACCTACATTCGTATGTGAATTGGTTCCTATTCCGCCACCTCACATGTCCGGCCGCCATTCAAAACAGAGGAGATCCGATGAGGAGTAAGTTCGAATTCACTGTCCAGTTCTTTCCATGTAAGGCGAAGCTAGGTGATGGTAGCACGAAGGACATAGAGAAAGATACAGTAGTGAGATGGGAGGTCGAATTCTCAAAGATGGACCCCAAAGAGCTACCGAATTTGGGGGAGAAGCCCGTGAAGGATGTGGTGGAGAAACTTGGAGAGAGTGTTCTTTGGGGTCCAAAGCAAGAAGTCCAATTGTTACGGTATGATAATTATAAAAATGACTATGTGAGAATTGAGAATGGAGACGATATTGTCTTTAAAATTGATATGCAAAATGGCTGGACAAGCCAAAAAGTTACTTTTCGAGCAGAGCTCGTGGATCTGAAATCAGACTCAAAGATTGGATATGTGCCCTCAAAGTTGGCTTCGCAGATGTTAGATGATGATTGGGCTTCACAGAGGCAGATAGTGCCCATACGTACCGACGTGACAGTTTTAGCAGGGGGGCTGATGCTGATGCGGGTGTTGTTTCGGTTGACTGGAATTCAGTCGAAATAGCTGAGCCGACTGATTTGGTCATTGCACCAATGGAAGACATTGAGATGGCTGAATGTTTTGGAATTCCAGTAGATGATAGAGATAAGAAGAAGAGTGATGATAGAAGTGGCACTGCGTCGGGTAACAGAAATTCTTGTGAAGATGTGGATATGCAGTTGATGGAAGAAGCTGCAGCTGATCTAGATGATGCAAATGATGATGAGCTGGTAACTGTGTATGATAAAGAAAAATCTCAAATTGCTGTAGGAAAGTTGTTTCCAAGCATGAACGAGTTTAGAATGTGTTTCAAGACTTATGCTATCAAGAAGTAATTTGACGCCAAAACCAAGTGGACTGATAAAAAGAAGTTTTATGCGAGGTGCAGCGGTTTTGATGGGGGCGCCAAGCCTTGCAAATGGTACATTTCTGCTAGACGCCAACCTGATGGAAGTACCATCAGAATTAATCAAATCTCACATGTACATACTTGCGGTACTAGTTCACAGCGAACAAACTCAATGACATCACATGCTTGGGTTGCAGAAAAGATAAATCCTATTTTAGCCAAGAAACCAAACACTACAACAAAGCACCTTAAAATAGATTTGGAAAAGGATTACCCAATTGTGGTGAAATATACCACAGTGTGGAAGGCAAAACAAAGAGCAATGAAAGAATTATATGGTGATTGGGCAAATACATTTAGGATGCTTTACAGGTTCAAAGCAGAGGTGGAGAAGAGGTCACCTAGCAGTTTTGTGGAGATTGATACTGAAGTAACAGCTGATGGCAAAGTCTACTTCTCTAAGTTTTTTATGGCATTAAAACCTTGCATAGATGGCTTCAAAGCAGGTTGTCGTCCATATTTAAGCATAGACTCCTGTTTTTTAACTGGAAAGTGGAATGGTCAATTGGCAGCATGCAATGCTCTACATGGACATAACTGGATGTTCCCTATTGCTATAGGCATATTTCAATCGAAGACCGAGGGTTCGTGGACATGGTTTATGATGAAGTTGAAAAGATGCATAGGGCCCGTGTCACCTTTGGCAATCCACACAGATGCATGTAAAGGGCTAGAAAATGCAGTCAAGTTTGTGTTTCCCCATTCTGAGCAGAGAGAGTGCTTCGGCCATATGTGGATGAATTTGATCAAAAAATTCAGAGGGGAAGAATTTGGGCGCATGTGGCTGGCAGCTAGGTCTTACACTACCAAAACACATGCATTTCATCTTGGTAAGATTATGGCAGCATGTAGTGAGAATGATTTTGGTACATGGCTGCAAACCTACCATTATCTATTATGGTACATGTCAGGGTTTAATACTGCCATCAAGTGTGATCATATCAACAATAACTTGGCAGGGAGTTTTAACAATAAGGTGAAGGAGTTAAAAGACTTGCCTGTGCATGACATGGTTGACCAAATCAGGATCATGATCACGCGCATGTGGGAATTGAGAAGAAAGCTTGGTGATGTTCTGCAAGGGGATAAGCTACCAGCTGTGGTACAGCAGGTTGTCAATAGGAGCAGAAATCTTTCACATTTGATTGTTGAGAAATCTTCATTGTGGGGTGCTGAAGTTAGAGATAACAAATCTGGCAGGAGGCATGTGTTGGACACTGAAAAGCATGAATGCACTTGCCTCGAGTGGCAACACACTGGGAAGCCTTGTGAGCATGCCATACTTTTCTTGGCTTCCAAGCCGATGTTAAATATGCACCCATATTTGCATGAATATTACTCAGTAGCAAAATTCAAGGCTGCATATGCAAACCCAATTCCAGCACTTACAGACCAGTCTCAGTGGCCTGAAGTGGATATTGAATTTACCTTGTGTCCTCCTCTAACAAGAAGAAAGGCTGGCAGGCCAAAACAGAGTAGGTACAAGGCATGGTTTGAGAAAGGTGGGAGTAGTAAGAAGAAGGCAAAAAACATGACAACCCAAAAAGGGCCCAAAAAGGTAACAAAAATAGATGTGTACGTTGCCAGGAACTTGGGCACCGAGCTGCATCTGCCAAATGCTGTTATGCTCCTGAAAGGCCAAAGCGAACGAAAGTCGATGTTGGTGTTCTAATTGTTTTTGTTGTTTTTTTTTCATTTTCATACCAAATGACATGCTTTATTATTCAGAAAACGAAAACCAGTGCAAACTGAACCTGAATCTCAGCAAACTGAACATGTTCAGCAACCTGAACCTGAATCTCAGCAAACTGAACATGCTGAGGTGCAAACTGAACCTGTTCTGGATGCTGAGGTGCAAACTGAACCTGTTCTGCATGCTGACGTGCAGACTGAACCTATAAGAAGAAGCAGAAGGGGCAAAAAAAGAAGTCTTCTGTATGCTGAGGTGCAACCCGTCCCAAAAAGAAGTATTTTGGGTATTCCTGCGGTGGAAGAAGCAAAGAGAATGAAAAGCATTTGTGAAATTCTCGGCACAGATTCAGAAATGGCCCCCAAAATGCCGACAAAGAAGAAATCAAGAGGTGGGAAGAAGTGAAACATTTGAGGCACATTCGTGAAAACAATTGTGTTGTAATAATGCTATTTGCACTTTGATTCGTTGAAACTTGAAATATGTAATAATGCTATTTGTACTATGAATTTTGAGGTAGAATTTGAATTCAAAATTTGAGATAGAACAAGAATTTGAAACAACATTTGAAAACTTTGGTATGATGTTTGAACTCTGTGGTATGATGTTTCAACGTTTTCTAAACTATTTAAGACTTTTACGTAGGAAAACTCAAAGTCATGAGAAATGTGCTCCAAATGAGATCAATAGCAAGGGTAAACAACCCCATTTGTGATCAAGTTTTCTTTCCATGTTGTCTAAAATGACCAAACCCATGTTTATATTTTTTTCTCACAACTATGTCACATAATACGACAATGTGCGCTGGTTTCACATTTTTACGATTTTTTTGAATTATTTGTGCTCATTTGAATGTTTGGTCAAACCCATTTTGACCGTCTCCAAAACATGTTTAAAATATGAAAATGAAAAACTAAGAGCAGATCCTTCTTACTAACTCTTAAATGAAGCTTTGGTGATTTTTGTGATTTATTTTGATTTTTTCAAAACCTAAACCCTCTCTCCCTCTCATACGAACTCTATAACTCTTCGTACGTGATAGCTCATTTGTGCGAAGCTTTTTTCATGAAAATGACCTAACCCAGGTTTATTTTTTTTTTCTCATAACTATGTCACATAATACGACAATGTGCGCTGGTTTCACATTTTTACGATTTTTTTTGAATTATTTATGCTCATTTGAACTTGATTTCTACGTGTCACTTCAAAAAGTGTTTTTTTTCCAAAAAATGACCCTATACCGAGTTTATATATTTTTTTGGGTATTATGTCTTATAAACTGATTAACTACGCTGGATTTCTATTTTTTCGATTTTTTTTGAATTAGTTATGGTCATTTGAATGTTCGGTCAAACCCTAATAACCCCGTTGACTGGCTCAAAACCCCGCAGCATCTCGCCAAACCCTAGCGTCGAACGTCCGCCGTCGGATCATACCCTAGTGCCAAACTCCACCCGTCAGATATGACCTTCTAGAAGGAATTCCACGGGCAGGCATGTGCGTCGTCTCCGCGCCGTTGGATCGCATGGACGGTTCCGATAAGGTTTCGAGGGGGCGATCCACGCGACGCTGGTTCTGCATCCTGATTGGCTGATCCGTAGAAACGAGTTCCTGTGAACGGACGTGAGCGAATAGCAATGACACGGTGCATGGAACACGCGTACGGAAGTCTGACTTCGTGTGCTTCGTCGCACCACAGCTATTTTCCCGTTGCATGCATTTCTGAGCCCACGTTGCATCACAGCTATTTTCCACGACGTGCTCTGCGTCTACACGATGTCATCAATGCGAATAATATTAGCCCACGTCCTGTCTTGTCAAATCCATATTTTGGCAAAATACGAAGCGATTTCTCCCGTCGGTTCGTGTCCCCAAGCGGTTATTACCCGAAACAAGGATAAATTTGAGCGGTTTGCACTTGCCATTTACAATTCTCTCCACACCATTCCGAGAAGAAAACCCCAACTCCTCTCCCCCTCCCCAACTCCTCTCCGATCGCCGCCGCCCCCGTCGTTGCAATGGCCGACGGATGGTGGAAGTCGGCCCTGATCCTCGACGACGACAGCATCCCCTCCGACGAGGACGCCCAGCCGCAAGAACACTGGTACGAACCGGCAGGCGGCTCCGACGGCTCCGACGCCCCCTCCTCCGACCATGACGGTGACGAGGACGAGGACGAGGAGGACGAGGACGAGGAGGAATAGGAGGAGGAGGAGCCGGCGCCGAAGCCGCCGAAGAAGAAGAAGCCGGACTTCGAGGAGGGGTACGACCCCGAGTTCTTCGAGGAGTACGACCCCGCTCAGGAGGAGCCGGAGACGGCGCCGGACGACTACTCCGACGAGTTTGAGGCCCTCTCCTCCTCCTCCTCCTCCTCCGACGACGACGACGACAACGACGGCGGCGACGAGGACGAGGACGAGGAGGACGACGAACCGGCGGCGAAGAGGCCCCGGATGGAGTAGACGCCGACGAAGAGTCGCCGACGCGGCGGTGCACGGCGCCCGGCAGGATTAGCCGTTGGCGCCAGTAGTAGTAGTAGTGTAAATCTAGTGAAATAATTTCACTAGATTACAATAAATCTATATATGTATTTTCTGTTCGTGCCCGCCAAGCAATTAATATATATAAGTATTTGTTATTTCGAATGTTTGATACGTCTCAACCGTATCCATAATTTCTGTTGTTCCATGCTTATATTACACCAATTGCTACATGTTTTATATACACTTTATATCATTTTTATGCATTTTCTGGGACTAACCTATTAACAAGATGCCACAGTGCCAGTTCCTGTTTTCCGCTGTTTTTTGTTTCAGAAAAGTTGTTCTGGAAATATTCTCGGAATTGGATGAAATAAATTGCAAAGTCCCTATGTTTCCCGACACGATCAAGAAATCCAAAGGAGAGACGGAGGAGGGCACCGAGGCGGCCACACCTGGTGGTGGCGCCCCCCTGGCCGCGCCGCCACGTGGTGTGGGCCGCTCGGGCACCCACCGACCTAGCCCTTTCGCCTATTTATACCTCTTCACGGGAAAACCCTAAACACCCGAACAAAAATCCACGAAAAGTTCCAGAGCCACCGCCGTCGTCAACCCTAGTTCGAGAGGGTTCAGAAGCTCTTCCTGGCACCCTGCCGGAGAGGGGAATCATCACCGGAGGGCTCTACACCACCATGCCCGCCTCCGGAGTGATGCGTGAGTAGTTCATCCTTGGACTACGGGTCCATAGCAGTAGCTAGATGGTTGTCTTCTCCTCTTGTGCTATCATGTTTATATCTTGTGAGCTGCCTATCATGATCAAGATCATATTATTGTAATGCTATATGTTGTGTTTGCTGGGATCCGATGAATATTGAATACTATGGAAAGATTGCTTATTAATATCATGTGTATGTTATTTATGATCTTGCATGCTCTCCATTACTAGTAGATGCTCTTGCCAAGTAGATGCTTGTGACTCCAAGAGGGAGTATTTATGCTAGATAGTGGGTTCAGTCTCCATTTAATCTGGGGGAGTGACAACAACCGCTAAGGTTGTGGATGTGCTGTTGCCACTGGGGGTAAAACAGCGATGCTTTGTCTAAGGATAATTGTCTTGCTTACATTATGCACTTTACTTAATGCAATAATCTGTTGCTTGCAACTTAATACCTGAAGGGGTGTGGATGCGAACCGGAAGGTGGATTATTAGTCATAGATGCAGTTGGATGACGGTCTATGAATCATGTTCTAATGCCCAAGTAAATCTCATAGTAGACACCATGACTAGTATATGCATTGTTATGCACTTCTTTATTTTGTCAATTGGCCAGCTGTAATTTGTTTACCCACATGTTAGTCATTTATTATGGAGAGATACCACTAATCGTTTGTTTACAGCAAGCCGGTGAGATTGACAAACTCACTGTTAAGTTGGGGCAATGTTTTTTGGTTGTGTTGTGTGCAGGTTCCACGTTCGTTGTTGACACCGGTAGTGCGCCCTGCCAAAGTCAGCCACCAACAACCTTCAGAAGTGTCCTTCATCTCCTACTGGTTCGATAAAACTTGGTTTCTTACTGAGGGAAAACTTGCTGCTGCACTCATCATACCTTCCTCTTGGGGTTTCCCAACTCCACATGCCCGTGTGCATCAATGTTTCTTATATTTGTTATTTCGAATGTTTCTCATATATAAGTATTTGTTATTTCGAATGTTTCTCATATATCCGAGCATTTTTCCGACCTTCTCCAAATGACCTCAAACTCAACATCGACTGCACTAGTATTGTGTCCTTGACCAATATGGAGTCATCATTTCATAAAACTATAAAAAAAATCACTTCTATGTACACACCTAAACTTCGCCCGTACACACCTACATGATCCATCACAACGCCTACACACATCTCCAACAAGCAATGAGTTCTCCAAAATGAGTTACAAAAGCGCCCCAAAGGTAGCCGAAAAACAGCCCCATTTCTAATCCGAACATTTTTTTCGACCTTCTCCAAATGACCTCAAACTCAACACCGAGTGCACTAATATTGTGTCCTTGACCAATATGGAGTCATCATTTCATAGAACTATATAAAAAATCACTTCTATGTACACACCTAAACTTGACACGTACACACCTACATGAGCCATCACAACACCTACACACATCTCCAACTCACGGTGGGCGTTCGGGTTACCCGAAAAAATTGGGTCGGGTAATTCGGGTTTTAAGAAGTTCGGGTTTTGAGAAACGACACCCGAATTTTTGCCAAAAAATCAACAACCCGACAATTCGGGTAGCCGGCATTTCGGGTTCGGGTTTTCCCGATTTACCCGAATTAGAAATTTAGAGCAGCCAGGAGTTGTTGACTGCGAGGATGTACACACGCGGAGAAGCAAGGGCGGTCGGCGGGATAGAAGAAAGGCGTCGCGGTGCTGCACTGCTGCTCCATCCTTCGCCCTCTCACTCGAGTCTGCAGCGGCGGCCGGCGGGATAGCAGAGACGGGGAGGAAACGACGGCATAGCAAGGAGGCGGGGTAAGGAAAGAAGGGAGGCGGCCGGCTGTCTCAGGCGATGGTGCTCGAGGTCGCCGGTAGGGAGATAGGAAGGCTCTGTGCTGGACTGCTGGTGGCCTGCTGCATGATGCGTGACAGCGTGAGTGTGTGGTGGTGTGTGGCGGTGGGGACATGAACATGATAGCGATGGTGAATGGGATCTGGACGAGATGAGGAGTTGAGGACTAGGTCACAGTTTGGAATGAGGCTGTAGTGTTATGTTGGGCTGGGCCTTGACTAGAGGTAGCGATTTCTACTAGGACTTTTTTTATAAATTCGGGTTCTTCGGGTTGTTCGGGTACCGGAAGTGCAAACCCAAATTTCCCTAATATATTTCGGGTTTTCAAAACTGCCACCCGAAATTGTGTTCAGGTTTTTCGGGTTCGGGCTATACGGGTTCGGGTTCGGGTTTTTTGGGTTCGGGCTTCGGGTTTCGGGTTTTATGCCCACCGTGATCTCCAACAAGCAATGAGTTCTCCAAAATGAGCTACAAAAGAGCCCCAAAGGTAGCCGAAACAGCCACATTTCTAATCCGAACATTTTTTCGACCTTCTCCAAATGACCTCAAACACAACATCTAGTGCACTAATATTGTGTCCTTGACCAATATGGAGTCATCGTTTCATAAAACTATTAAAAAAACCAATTCTACGTACACACCAAAACTTGAACGTACACACCTACTACGGGCCCATTGACACGGCTTGGCCTCATTAAAATTAAGTGAGTACTCACGGCTTGGCCCAACAACGGGCCCATTGCCTTGTCGGTTTTCTATTTCGGACACGGCTAACTGAACCTGTTCGAGGTGTTAACTGAATTCAGAGCTGATTTCCACCCGAATTTATACGCTTTCGATTAAGACTGGAAACATTTAGAGCTAATTTATTCGAATTCATGACATAGTTCATCTTACAAACAACTCTTAATCCGAACGAGAAAGATACACCAAATAAAGGGCAATGATACACACATAAAATGCTCCGGCCATCATGTTTGATTGCTTTTTCAATTCCACAATCTGGCTCAGCTGCTTCTTTACCTGCTTGTTGAATTTCTACAACTCCCTATTCACCAAAACATCCTCCAATGGACGATTGACCCCTCTGTTTGAGATCTCCTCCTCCACAGCAGACGTGATGGGAGTCGCCTGAATTGGGGGCAGCACTTGTACTTGAAGCCCTCGATCCCGAATGCAGTCATCCATCCACTCAAAATGGCCGCATTCCTCCAAATTCTGAAAAGGAGAACGGAAACCCTAATTCCCAAATCCATAGTGCAAAATCAAAATCACGCCAAATCGAGACAAATCAGGACCAACCATACCTTCCCATCCTTCCCAAGATGTAGTTTGCTCTCGCATTTGATAAATTCCCGACCGACATTGCCTCTCGTCGAGCACACACATGTCAAGCGCTTCACTGGATCTGGGCGAGGACAGTCCGGGCATCTAGTGATCGGGACTTCTCCATAACGCGGCCATGGCTTCTGGGAGCCAGAAGCGGAGCTTGACATCCCTCACCGCCGCCGCCGTGGACCGTTGCCGGAGAAGAGGAAGAAGAAGGTGCACGGAAGAACAGGGGAAGGGAGGCAACGGTAATGTCGGGGCACGGGAGCGCGGGCTTACTCCGCCTCTTATAAAAACGATACGGTTGACGTGGATAAGTGGTGGGTCCCAGTATGAGGTGGCACACACCGGGTCCCACGTAGCATTAGTCGACTGGTGGGTCCCGTGTTCAAACAGCCCAGCTCACGTAATCTAAATTTGTTAACCGTTTCCTTCCGTTTAAGGGCTTGCCGTGGTTATTTGGGCTGGTCCAACTGTCGTCGCTGAGCTATTTCATCGAACGACGTCGTGTTCCCCAGTAGCGGATAAAGACGTCGCATAGGAGCTATTCGCCCATGTTTCACATGCCGAATGATTGAAGAAAAAATGCAGGAAGTCTAGCGTTTTGTCCCGGACAGCGGTCCGGTAGATGCAGGAACGTCAGGATGGGGGACATTTTTCACCACTTGCAGACTTTATCACGGTGCACGGAATAACTGGATGGATTCCCATCAAGTCACGACAAAACTTCAGCAAAAAAAAGTCACAACGACACGTCGGATATTATACATGTACATCTAGATCGAGATGAGACATGCACACGAAACATTTATCTGCTCTGCTGACCGAATGGAATTGAGGACACAAGGTGGATCAATGGAATGCATGACTACTTCATCTTTACTATTAAATGGGATTTCAACGTACGTCGGTACGTCAAACTAATCCTTCCGGCAGACGATCGCCATCGTGACCACGCACCCAGCTCCTTCACCTCTCCGGTGCATGTTACACCGTTAAATCTCGTGACGAGAATATTACGCTGAATTGCCACCGCTTAGTACGTCGAAACGGTGTGTGCCTATCTTTTTTTTGAAAGCCTGCGTACATCAAGGAGTACTACATACCAACGTATGAAGTACAAGAAGAAGAACAAAGCCCACGCAGGGGAACAAAGCTAGAACAAGCGCCAGCAACATCGCCGGCGAGAGAGACGAGGACCACTGACCTCCATCTAACCACGCCCCAAGGGTACCTCCTCCATTGAAGATCGCCGCAGAGCCCGTCCGCCGCGCCGCAGCGGAGCTTATGCCGATGAACGAATCCGGCGAGCACCCTTCCACTCCATCTCCACCACCTTGCCGCAGTCGTCATCGTCCCCAACGCAGGCAGAAGCCGCGAGCCTCGCCCAGCCTTGAATTCCAGCCTCCGGGTCCTCCCTCGTAGCTCCACAACGAGGAGGGCGACCTCCCCGCCGGCCGGCAAGGAGGAGGAAGAACCAGAGGAACGCCGCAAGATCCGAAGATCCCCGGCCACCAAAATCCGCACGCGCCACGCCGGAGCTCCGCAGAACGCCGTCGCAGGAGGGGAAGCGCGCCGGACCCCACCTAGCCGCCGACACCATCGCCGCCTCCACGACGCCGCCAGGGGGTTCCTAACTCGACCTACACTATGTACAAGCCGGGATCTGGGGATCCCCACTCTCCCGCCGCCGGAGCGGCCGGCGGAGGGGAGGAATCCCGCAGATCGCCGGCGAGCGAGGTGGTCGGGCTGGAGTCGCTCAAAAATCGCCCTCTGGCTACTGTAGCGCGAGAGAGGAAAGCGGACGGCTCGCGTTGTTCTCAACTCGTCCCGGTGTGTGCCTATCTCTCCTGCTAGGAACCCTATTCTCGACTCCACCTGCGTTGTCGCTCGATTCACGGCGACCACCATCTCCGAGAGCCCCCCGCCGTAGCCACAAGATCCCCACGACCGTTTCACACCACCGGAACTCGCGCGAAGGAGCACCAGCGCTGGACCGTCGTCTTCTCCTTCCCATTCTGACTATGGCTGTAGTGGTTAGGGTAGAGGTGTGGGGAGGAGCTCTGCTGCTTGGATCTGGCGACGTGCTAGGTCGAACTCATCGATCCCTCTTCGTGCGCGTGCGCTGCTGGCAGCCCGTCCGTGGGCCGCAGCAGACGGCCGGCCCACCCCGTTTGTCGGTCGTCACCGCCGCCCTGCCCCATCCTCCCTCGTACGTGTCTCTCGCTGTCGCGGCCTACCCGAGCTTGCTCCCCGCCTCCAGCCCCCTCCACCATCCCAGGTCGCCTGCCATGGGTGCCAAGCTCAGCCCTTATTGGCTTCGTCCCCTCAAACAGGTGACCGCCCCTTTTAGAAAACTGTATCAGCCTATGAAATAGGAGAATTAACCTATATGCCAGCTTCAGTTTGCTGGTGTGGAAGCAGATGCATCACCGTTCTGTACCAGGACGATCAGCACATCGCCTCTCTCATTCTTGACTACTGCCTGGTAGGTGTAAACATGAACATCTGATTCTCCACCCTTCCTGGTATGCGTGTAGATTTTTGAATCCATTTCTTCCTGAATATCTGAATATTCAGTGCACAAGTTAGCTGAAACTTCAGGAGCAACATGGATGCTTTATCTACCAAGAAAAAGAACCACAATCCATATCGTGGCATAACTATGGCAGTGCCAAATTAATGGTTGGTTTCTCTGTGCATCCAATTATACTATCAGCTGAACCTGTTATTTCTTCCATCTAAATTTGAAATTTACATATTTCAGATTTTGAACCACCACTTGTTGTTCAGTTCAAAGTCTTGCACAAGTATACTCCACCATTTGCGATGTATGTGGTGATTGTTGAATGTGCTCTGACTGAGACATGTCACATGAAGAGAACACAACTACATGGTCCAAATTCAAGTATGAATCATTCAGACACTATACTTTGCAGTTATAGCTTTAAACAAGGGCATGAGCACGGGTTCAATTTCTGTAGGAAAAGTGGACTTTTGAAATATTTGTTTCAATATTAACATGCTTTGTTATAGTGTGAGGGCTATGCTATGATATAATGTATAACTTATAAATGCATTTGTTTGCTGTAAAAAAAATCAGTTAAGATCTAGACTGGCTGACCTCTGCATATTAAAACATATACCCCTCCGTCCCAAAATAACTGTCTCAAGTTTGGCTAAAAATGGATGTATTTAGACACGAAACATGTCTAAATACATCCACTTTTAGCCAAACTTGAGACAGTTATTTTGGGACGGAGGGTGTATAAAAGTAGGTGCCATGAACTCAGGAAAAGAATGTGGAAATTTTAATCTCAATGTTTCTATAAGTGTAGAGAAATTTGATGTCTTAATTGTTCACGTTTAAGACCCGTCATATATTTATTTGTTCCGAAGGCACAATGTTGCTTATATAGGCTTGTGGAACTGGTAGTGCTGAACATGTTTTCTGACAAGAGCTGATGATACTGAATATCTTAACAATTTTGTAATCTTGTGTGGCCCAAGAATGTTAATGAGATTGTAGCACCCCCGGATACTCTCAGAATCAGATAATGGCGTGGCACTATCCAACAACGGCACAGTACCTGCACGAGAGGATGCCGATGGAAGGTAAAGCGAAGGGACCAATGACGTCGGCGAGTTCTGTAAGGACGCCAAAACTATGAGGATACAGAATAGCAAGGTATACATCTAAGGTTTCTTGCTTAATGCCTTTCTTCCTGTAAATTCCGCTCTCTAAAGGTCATTTTTCTTTGGACCTCTTTGAATAAGAGTGACACCCATCATTGAGTTACCTATTATTGATTCCTAAATTTCTGCTGCGTGTGATTGCTTTGTGCTCATGGATGATGGACCGTGCAATCTTATTTGTTTGAATTATTTGAAGTCGGTCGGGTTATCAAGCCATTGGATTTTGCAAATTGGGTAGGGTTGTGTTTAAATTGTGTAGATATATGTTGTTGATACGGTACAAAAAAGTTAGCAGAGATTTTGGGATCATGAGCCAGGAATTATCATGTTTATTTGCATGTTAACGGTGACAATTTTGATAATTAGCTTCTGTCATTGGTTTGTTGAATTGATGTTTAGAATCTTTGTGCAGCACTGCTATTTTGGCCTATTGATCATATTGGTATGTAGTCTTATTGGTCACATATATCCTTATCCATAGTGTAGATTCAAATAAATTGATCGTTTTTTAATCTTCTTTTTTGCAGGCATGGAGCTGAGCATCTCGCTGCAGCGGCCAACGACATAACGGCGGACGGCCCTAGACATCTCCACTTTTACCTTGCTCCCGTAATTCTCCCATCAACACAGTATAGATACACTATTGATAGTATGAACTAGGCTCCACAATTGGTTGTCAATGCAGAATTTGAGCGAGGCGTCATTTTATCGTACTATTGATCCTTTTGTGTTGTTTACCTTGATGTGTGTTTCTGTTCCATATGTTTATCGTACATAGCAGATTTCATTGCTTAGCCTGGAGCATTAGTAACTATCGTGTAAAGTAACAACCAGCCTTGTTACTAGATTTTAGAAACAAAAACAATTTTAGTATACAGGCAAAAACATGGATATTTGGACCTCCACAAATCCATGTGTGTTTCTAATTATCGACATGTTCTACAAACTGTTGTTTGCTTTATACAAGCAATGTCTTGAAAAATATATTTATGTGAAAGAAATGCACACTTTTAATATTTCTGTTAAGAATGGCATGGGCTCTCTGTTTCTATATTCCACATGTTAGTTAGTTTTACATATATCAAATTCTTCTTAAATTTCGATTGTCCTGCTCGCTATGCAAATCAGTTACATTGTCGAGGATTTTCCTGTATGGTCCCGCGGAAAATATATTTAATATCTCCTTATATATAGGCGAATGTGCTATACATAATGAAGCAAAGGAGAAATGAATTAGGACGAGTTTCATCTTCCATACTTGGAACAACGAGTCAAGCTCAGTCGATGGGTACACCATGACCGTTGTAGCCGACAGAAAAGGTTGAGAAAGATATTATCACATATTACTTGTTATACTGGGCAAATTATCAAAGCTCGCGGTGTGTATCCACAAAATAAAATGATTATTTGATCAATATATTTTCTTACTTCATAGCAATGCATGAATATTTAGCGATCATATTAAAATGAGACAAACACAATGAGAATAACTGGTTTAAATGAAACGTACACTATAACAAATGTGATAGTATATGACTGCTCATTCTCTGATGATTCACTGAAAAAACCGTCACAGTTAATAAAATTTACATGATTCTTTGATGTTTTTTCACTGTATTGTCATAGAATGACTGTATTATGATATCACATCTCTTGTAGTGGTAGAAGTTCACAACTTAGGATGCTGGAGCAGAGGGGGACAATACAGCTCTGCATAGCCAAAGCCCAAAGGCTTGATGGGAAGCACTTGCAGATTTTTGTAATGATTGAGGAAGTATATTGATAAATGTTGTCTCTATATTTTTTTTATGTTATTCCATAATTCCTTTAAAGTCAGCAATGGGAAGGATTTGGTAAAGTTGGAGAAAACATGGGCACGCACAATGACGAATAACATGCTGGAGTAGGTGCAATGAAGTTTTTGTTTCATGCAACCAAAATTTTCAACCAGTTTTTGATGACTCTCAAAATTTCTTAGTTAAATGGTTGATTTTCCGTATCAACGCACGGGCATTTAGCTAGTGAAATGTAACAGAGGGGATGTCTTGGGTGCACACTTGTGGCCCTCTTGAAGGCAGACACCTCTATACGGCTCCGCCATAATTAAACAATGTCACAAACTACACATGCGTATATTAATCCACGTCTCCCAACTCTACTGAGATCATTTGTGAAAAGGTTCAGCAGCTAGCTGACACACCGAGAGATGTTGATTGACAAGTATAAATCAAGAGATCAAATACACAATGGAAACGATATTAATCTCTTAACACTAATTTAAGTTACAGATGAGAGAGGTGGAACGAATTACTGCTTACATAAGTGTAACAGATGGTTTTTTTGGTGCAGCCTTACGGCTCTCTTGAAGGCAGACTCCACATCAGTGCGTACGTCTTTCTCATTCTTGCTTGACTTGGCTCTGGAGTGACGGAGCCACACCCGTATGTCCCTGAGGCAGGGCAGACACTCCATGCCGACTGGTGTAGCGCCTCTCCACTCTCTCCAGCCGAATCTCAGGTCGAGCCTTTGTAGCTTGGGCATAGCTCCTGCCTCGAAGCTAAGGTACGCGGTGACATCTTCAAAAGACCAGAACGAAACAACCTCCAGAACCGGGAATAACCCAGTGCCGGCCACGACCTTATCTTGGGATATTTCTGACACGTGTAACACGACAGAGACGAGGGAGGGAAGCTCTCCAAGAACACAAACCTCATCAGTCGATAGGTGCCAGACGCGCAGACTGAGGATGCGGAGGCAGCGCAGTTCACCAATCCATTTGGGAACTCTATTGCACGTCCATGCATACATATTGAGTTCCTCAAGACGGGGAGGAGGATCAGATAATGAGTCCAGCCGACTGTCTGATCCATCGGATTCAGTCTGCCGGTTAAGGCGGAGGTGCTTGAGGTCTCGGAGCATTCCAATGGAGGACACCAAAGCGTCGACGCGTTCAGCCGACAAGCGCTGGCCATCAGCGATGCATAACATCAATTCCCTTAGACTGGTCAGCTGGCTAAGGCCTTTGATGTCCTCAACCAAACTCTCTAACATGCTCCAACAAATGAGAGTGCGGATTGATTTCATGTTTTGGATCCCTTTAGGCAGCGCTGTATCAACATAAAGCACCAGATGAGTCAAGTTGGCCAAGCAACTAATATCTGATGGAAAGCTTTGTGTGGACAGGCAATTTAACTCCAAAGTTTCCAAATGCACAAGCCCTTTAATTTCAGTAGGGAGAGCTACGCTTCCTGACCAGGCCGAAACCTTCAAATACCGCAACAGAAACAAATGGCCAATTGCAGAGAGGTCGACTGTCATTTTCTGTTGTGTTGGAAACTCAAACAAAAGAATTCGGAGGTACTTAAACTGTGAAAGATGAGGCGTGTACTTGAACTCTCCAAACTGTGCATATGATCGAACTTGGGATAAGCTAGTATCAAGGGTCTCCAATATTACATCGCCAACACTTGATTTCAGAGATAATCGATGAACCTTGTACTCACAACACTGCAATCTTGTCATGTCTTCATAGTTATATGCAACACTGATAAAATTATTGTTTGTACCCTTGCTTATGATCAGATCAAGTAACATATCGTGTACTCTGCAAGAACGTACCTCCCCATGTGTTGTTCTTTCGGGCTGAATCAGACTTTTATTGATAAGCTCATTGAAATAACTATTCGCAACTTCCTCCAAATCAACTCCGTGCGAACTACAGACAAAGCCTTCCGCTATCCATTGGCGAACCAGGTCATCCTTCTCAATCTCACGGTCTTCGGGATAAATGCCAAGGTACAAAAAACATGGCCGGAGGCGAATAGGAAGATGCATGTAGCTGAGGTTCAGTATACCCCTTATCTCTTCCAAGGTGGGTTTTGTAGCAAACTTGGCGCCAAGAGAATTCTTTATGCCCTCCCATTCAGTAAACGATCTTGCTTCATGGTTAGCTAATAGGCTAGCTATGGTGATAACTGCAAGTGGTAATCCGCCACACTTCTTTAGAATTTCGGCTGAAACTTCTTCAAACTGGGGTGGGCAAATATTTTCAGACCCAAATACTCTATTGAAAAATAATCTTCTAGCGTCTTGCTCTTTGAGGGGCTTCATTCTATAAACGCAGGCAGGTTCCTTGTGACATGCTATGACGGCTACATCCTCCACTCGTGTGGTTACCATCACTCTACTTCCATTTTTATTTTCCGGAAAAGCGCAACTTATAATATTCCATGTTGATTGATCCCATAAGTCATCAACTAAAATGAAGTACCTATTACAATATTGCAGGACTTATTCACACATTATATTTTTATATGATTATACAGAACAGATAAAAATGCCAAAACTAAAACGAAACAATTAGAACAAAATAAAGGATGTTGACACTCTTTCAAAATCTAACAGAAAACATGCAAATATGAGAAAATTTAAATTAAAGAAAATATCTGGTTCAATCCTTACTTTTGTTGTCCATATTATAACGGCTGGTATACTCGCCACATGAAGGTTGATTAATTATATATTTATGTGCATATGGAAGAATAGCGCCAACATATAATAGCTATTCTACTCTCGGCTTGGATCATATTCCATATTGATGATAATTATTGTTATGCTTTTTACTACTTCTATTTGGGTGTGACTCATAATTAATACATGCATAATTTATGGATTTTATAATTATTATGTCGCCAACATTTTACTATACTATGAACATAATTTTACTATCACATACGTTTCCTACTCCCCTTAACCAATTATTAAGGGAAGTTAAAATTGCAGAACCATCAGCTGTAAAATCTTACCACATTACCTTAAATGTTGAGGGAAAATTACGGCAGCAAACATGACAGGAGTAAAATCCTCTAAGCTTACCAATAAATATTACATGAGAACTTATGATAACAAAACTTATGCAAAATCTTGACAGCTGGAGATGTTTATGGTGAGTTAAATTACAATATTGCCATGGTAGGTCGTAAATTACAAGGGAGACATGAAGTAGCTGTAATATTAACAGAGAAAGTTTTCTGATCATTGCATCAAAACAATTGTAAAATCGTTGTTACAATGAAGGCCAAGGCACCAGTTGTATTTTACAACATTTTTGTTAGATGCAAAAGTGGATGTTTCGGCCAGACATGAGTTCGCCAAGTTCTGTCAGCTGGCTAGAGCACAAAATAACTTATTGTAGACTCAACCACAAAATAGTAAATATTTCTCTTTGTCTAACTACTACACTGTAGTATAAAAGATACTCCGAGAGGGTTTTACGTTTATCCTACAACTTTGATCCTAATAGTAGTTTTACAAGCTTACACAATTGTTCCGTTGCCAAAACGCCTCTAACGGTTTGCTGTTGGCCCATAAAATCTCTTCATCGTGACTAATGAGTACAACTATTTAAACTAACACTAAACCATGCATGGCAAAAATATTTGGATGAGCTTGATCAAATCACAAATTATTGAAAACTAGATGCAGGTATACGGAAAAAATACTACCTCTTATGTTTGAGGTATTCTCTGAGGCTGTCAATGATTTCTTGCACCTCATGAGTATCAGAAGACTCTCCCATCCCAATCTTGCGTTGTAGGGCGATAAGAAGACTTTTCGTATCAGGTCGCTGGGAGACCGAGACAAACGCCTTGCAGTTAAATTGCTCTCCAATGTCATCATACACTTGTTTGGCAAGTGTAGTTTTACCCAAACCTCCAAACCCCACGATGGAAACAACCTTGAGTTCCTTCTGGGAATCCATCAACAAACTGACAAGCTCCTCTCTTGGGCCATCAATACCAACAAGGCCTGCTGCCTCCTTGTAGATCGCCGACACCCGGGGATCGACAGCCACAACACCAGGAGTCGAACTGACGCAATCATCAATCTTGTACCTCACGCGCCGATCATTCGCCTCCACAGCAAGAACCTTGAGCTCCTCGATCCGGTTGGCTATCTGGTGACGCCTCCCTAGCCTCCTCAGCCGCTTAGCCATCTTCTTGACGAAGCCGGTCTTTCCATCAGCACCCTCAATGTCACGCATGAAGTCGTCGATGCAGTTCTCCATGTCGTAGGACATCTCCCTGACATGGTCCCTCCAGTTCTTGGCCGAGGGGTCAAGCTTGTCCATAAGCTCCATCTTGTCAAGGAGAGCATTCATGGCGCTGAGCTCATCCTTGAGAAACGTGGCCTGCTTCCTCACCCCCGTTAGCTTCTTGTACTCGTCGCCGAGCAGGTTGGTGAGCTTGCCGATGAGCGGATTCATGACCCCCGCCGTCACACTTACGATTGCAGATGGCATGCTGGTTGAGATTAGTCTGATCCCTCTCAATCGGATTGTAATGCTTGGTGAGCTAGCTACTTTTGTGTGTGTGGCAAAGGAAAGTAAGAGTTGGCTGGTGAGCAGAGCCGTCTAGCGCCATGGTAATATGTATAGTAGTGCGAGAAATCAAAGGACGCGGTATCTTATGACTACTAGTACTATATCTTATGTTATCTTTGAGGTCCCCATTTGTATTAGTTAACTCAAAGCAGCTGTGTGTACATTGCACCGGGAGTTGAACCGGAAGTTCTCGTTAAGGACAGGGACGGAGCCAGCCCCTAGGCTTGGAGGGGGCAGAGTTTTGTTGGAGAGGGCAAACATGGCTTAGAACACTCATTACAAGCATGTTTAGAAGAGAGTTTAGGAAGAAAATCCGCACTATATAGTATAATCGATGAAGATGGCGAGCAGGTAGTGCCGCCCGGTTTTTTTTCTAATGGAGTTGTTAGCATACAACCACCATTTTGCGGCTCAAATTTCAGAAAATCATCACTTTACGTTTAAATCGTAAAAAACTACCACTATACAGAAAATTTGTTGCAATATGCGCTAAAAATAATTTAAACGCAAATTAACACTTAAACTGACAGCGGCCCCCGTAGCACGCTAACGTCTCACGGGCTGCCGTCAGCACCAGCAGACATCCTTTGGTCTGCCGAGCTCATAAATCGAGCAAGGGAAGTTGCACACAAAGCCGCTTGGATCTGAAGGACGACACTGTGGAGAGCCGATTGGATGGCTTATTGGACTAAATGGTCACCGGAGTCACCGACGGCGGTGACCAAATCCGCGGGGCGGTTGGAGGCGTGCGACGACAGCCAGCAACTGAGCGAGAGAGGGTGCGGTAGATGGTTCTTCCGGACGAGTATTTTACCATGACAATGATGGAAGAGTCTGGGAGGCCGACAGAGGTCGGAGGAGACAAGATCAACCGCGTCTAAAAACGTCTGGAGTCAGGGAAGTCAACCGTGATTCGCGCGGTTTCAGTTCGTTCAGCAAGAATGCATCGAGGGGGGGGGGGGGTTGGGGTAGAGGGGAGAGGTGGGGGAGCACGGGGTGGCCTTGGATTCGTCCGGGAAGGCCTGCATCGATGGTGATGTGCGTCGGCAGCAACGACGGCGCCATGGGTGAGGAAAAAGAATATGCTGATGCCAACACATGATGTCAGCCTGCTGGATGGGCCCCTCTGTCTGTTTGAGTGTCAATTCGCGTTGTTTGTTATTAGCGCACATTGCAAGAAATCTCCCGAAATAGTAGTGGTTTTTTGCGATTCAACATAAAATGGTGGTTTTCCAAAATTTGAGCAGCAAATTGGTGGTTCTATGCTAACACTCTTCTATATACATATGGCAATTGACAAGGACCAACCAACAACTACGCCAGGTCATGCGATGTGGATGCGATCAATAATGCGCTAATTAAAGATTAACAAAGCTAAAACGTAAAGCAAACATAATCTAATAGGATTAGATGCTGAGAGAAGGCCGGCAAACACTAATTAAGCTGCAAGTTGCCTGGCCTAGTCCGCCTGCTGGCCACTGTATTGTCCTGTCCTCAAATATATTGCATCAGGGTTACAGCAGTAAGTATTCTACTAGCAAAAAAGCCAAGTAGTACCTATTATTTCTTCTTTTTGTATGTCTGATTGACCATGTCTTCTTACTCTTCTACTGTAATCGTCCGAAATTTCTGCTCCAGTTTCTTTCCTTAAATTTCTGAATCCCAGATTTTGACTGTGGCATGCGGAGACAGTATATCAGACTTCATCGGCAAATTTTTGGGCGTTCTGTTAGGGGAGGAGTAATTAGAAAAGCGAGAATGGATAATTTGGCAGGAAATTGGCTGCAGCTCTGGCACCACGACCTGCTCTTAGCAGTGACTGCTTTGGGCGTAAAATTGATTGAAATTGCTGCCATTTTGCTCCGCGAAGTTGCAAGCTCTGGAGGTTCAGAGAAACAGAACCTGGGCATCAGAGCTGGAGGTCAATAGAACTCACACACGCAACAACCAAATTTCTGTGTTCAACCTGGAACCAGTGATGCATCTTGTGGGTGCACCTGCGCATGTTGAAATAAAAGCAAAGCGCAGCTGCGCAGCGGCCATCGCTGATAGTCTTTATTATTAAACTAGTAAAATGCCCGTGCGTTGCTACGAGAGAGTGATTATTTACCATTTGTACATCATCTTGAACAGAAATTTTTGACAATCTTCAAATCAATATGAAGAACGGAAGCACGAAGTATTAACGTATATTTTGACCAATATATATATATATATTTTAAAACGTGTTATAAATAGTAGAAGATTGCATGTCATAAAACAACATATATTGAGAAAAAATACAACGGTAACCCTAACTAAACTTAATAAGATTGTATAATGGTATAATGAGAACGGAAATAGTGGGCTACCACCGGTGATACCTACGCATATGCATCTCACCGATTGATCATCCTATAGGACAATTTCCACCGTAGATCTTTTTAACGGCGTCTCCTATCTATTAACCGCAGATTCTTTACTCTTCTTTTCCTCCCCCACCCGGCCCAGTCCTCCCCATCAGAAAAAAAGGAAGTTGCCTCACCTCCACCGGATCCCGCCAGCCCCAGCGCCGCGCCCCCACCTTCGTCCTCTTCCGCAGCCATCCCAAGCAACTCCATGTCCGGTGCATCCCCGAGCCGGAGGCGGCCTCGCCTCCACCTGCATCGCGCGGATACGGTGGCGCCGCTCCATGGCTCAAATAGCCGGCGCCTTGCTACCTTCCACGGTGTCCCCTGCGCACGTTGCTCCTGGCCGGCCACATCCCTGAGAGGAGCTCGAGATCGTCCAGTTCGAAGCCCCACCGCCACACAGATCTTTTGTCGTGCTCCTTTGAATCTTTGGTCTTCGACGATTTGGTTTTCTTTCCTCTCTCTAGGTCTCGGTGTAGAGCTTCCGCGTGTTTTTTTCGATTTCATGGTCCTTCTGTTCCTGGCTCGGCAGGGGCGATTGAGATTTGTTCGTTCTTTTCTTTCGATTTTATTCTTGTGCTGAGCTGAATAGCAATCCGTGTTGGCCGGCCGGCCGGCACGGACCTGGCGCGCGTGGGGGCAGCCATGCTCACCCGGCAGGTCAGCATGTTGATGGATTTGTGATTGGAAAGAAAATCTTTTGTTCCGTATGGATTAGTTGATATTTTTTGATGTTTCTGAAATTTTTGGAGCTAGCTTGATGGATTAGTGTCTACTACAAGAAACGCCGGTTTTTTTCTAGAGGCAGATTAGTAGATTACTAGTGTGTCTGTGTGTGTTAGATCTGTAATCGATTAATTTTCCATCCACAATTGACTTTTCCATCTGTAATCGCCGGGAGTCGGTCCTCACGCCGCAGCAGTGGCCTCCTCGGCCGGTAGCAACTAGCTCAACCACGGCAATTATTCTTCTATTTGAAACGATTTCAGACGGTACTCGATGCTCAAGATTCAGAGGCTACATCGATTTTTGTTCTTCTTCATTTAGTCTCAAGAAATTTGGATGCATTGCTCGAGTGAACTGGTCGGAAAAACTTTGTTTGCTCCGCCGTCGAATTGGTCACCGGCGAGGGAGGTGATGGGCACTGTACCTTTTTTCTGACACGAATGGGCTCCACGGCTCTTAACTACCGCACACGGTTAACGCCACACCGCACACGGCCCGTGTTTTCTTTGGAAATCCTACGGGCACAGTACAAAAAGGACACTGCGCACGGCTCATGGCCCGTGGTTTCTTTGTAATTCCTACGGGCACAGTAAAGAAAACAAACTGGACACGGCTCGTACGACTTGACGACGTTAACGGCAGCACGCATCACGAATCCACATCAAACGGCTCTAAGTACATGCACAGCTATCACCGGTGGTGGTAAATCCGCGTTGATAATGAGAATGTAATGGAACATTTAAATAAGCAAACAAACAACTATACAACATGACCTAACTAATAAACACAACCATATCCCTAGATAAACTGAGCAAATGAACAATAAATTTTATGTACATACATTTTTTTTACCCTTTTCTAATAAATAATAATCCATATATGCTATGTATTCCAGGCAAATATTATTGTCAATTCATAGGACAAATTGATAGCATCCAAACATAGCATAGTCAATGTCCAGGATAAAAAAGAAATAGCAGGAATCAAAATAAAAGAAAAGAAATAGCACCACGTAATAATCCAACTCAAACCCAAAAAAAGGAAATATCCTCTCACGGTCTCACTCTCACGGTCTCACCCGATCCTCTTCCACCTCCGCACACAGCTCCCTCTCTCGATCCATGGCCTAGCTCCGAGCTTCCGTGCTCCACGTTCCCCAAGAACCGGACGCGGCTGTGGCTCGAAGGTCGACGCCGCGCTCGCCTACGACAAGGCCGCCTTCCGCCTCTGCGGCGACCACGCCCGCCTCAACTTCCCGTCGCTCCGCCGCGGCGGCGCCCACCTGGCCGGCCCGCTCCACGCCTCCGTCGTCGCCGCTACCAACGATGGAGCTGGAGGCGTGGAGAGGTGCTGCACCTGGTCCCGCGCGTCGTCCTTCTCCATGGCCACTTGGCGGACGAGGTCAACGAGCTTGCCGACCTCCTTCCTTCGCAGCTCCTACTTGGACGCCTCCAGCTCCATCGTTGCCGCCAACAGGTCTGGTTGCCGAGCAACCTGGTTAGCTGGAAACTGCACTTTTCTGGTTGCTTAGTGGATTACCTGGAGGTAGCGTCCTTGAGACAGTTCGGTTCTGAAATTGCAGAAGCTTGTTGTGTTTCATCAGCCAGCACCCCGCTGTGTTACTGACTATTCCCAAAATTTAATTGATGGTGATTTTTACAGCAGGGCTACAACCACTAACGCATCTGAAGATTGGTCAAGCTTGGAGTAAAGCGCACCCTTCTGAATCTCTGGTCTTTCCCCTTTTTCTTATTCTAAATCTAAAGTCTATACTACACACTCTGCAAATTAGGCCTCGGTTGAGCATGGCCATGGTACCTGGCCATCTGTCGGGCCGGGCCGGGCTCGGGCCGGGCCTAAAAAAGCCCGACACAGAAAACCCACTGCCCAGGCCCGCCCAGGCCCGACCAAAAGCCCAAAAGCCCGGCGGGCCGCCGGGCCGCGGGCCGGGCTTCTTCCTGATTTGCGCAAAACCCGCTGCCCAGGCCCGCCCAGGCCCGACCGTCGGGCCTAAAATTGCTGCCCAAGCCCGGGAATTTCGGGCCGGGCCGGGCCGGGCTTGTCGGGCCGGGCTGCCCATGCCCAGGACTTGGCCAACGGGGACAGAGTCTGAAGGAGATCGGTCATAAGAAATTGTTGGAGGTCAGCCATGGGCAAAGGACATCTGGGAGATGGACGATTTGCGGAAGAATGTTGAAGACTGGATGGATGGATTTGTTAACGTGTAATCAGTGAAGGTGGGCTCTGCTTTTAAACTGCTGCTGCCTGATTCCTTTGCTTCGTTGATTTATGCTGCTTATACTGATCACCACAAACAACTGAAGATCATCACTCTGATATATAAATTGTTATTTGTCTCTAAAGCGTCACATGCTTAAAAAAATTCTGGTACAATAATCTTTAAGTTGTTTTTATCATGTGCTTCTTCATTTCATCATATCTAAATAAATTATCTTGAAATATAGTCTCCCTTTTCTGCTTTGCAGCTGGCGATCTATACAATCAGGACATGGTCTATGATAGTGTTAGAAAGCATCCACTCCCTGGTCGGCCAATCAGCCTCACCATAATTAGACAACGACTACATAAGATTATATTGTGGTGAGTAATTTTAAATGAACACATGCTATTGTAGAGTGTATATTTTTAATGAATAGTTAAGATGAACACATCGGTAACATTCTACTGATTGGGCTGAAACATGTTGATTCAGGACTATATTTTGTTTATGAGTCTATTTTCTATCTCAGCAGGGTTAGTCCGAAGTACTTTGCATTCACATGAGTATATCAATATTTTGCTTTCCCATGAATAATTTAGTCATTGGCTGAAGTACTACTGCTGTACTGCATATCAGGAGGATGTTAAATGAATTCCATTGGCACCATTGGTAGTTTAAAATGGAATTCTGGGTGTTATACCAGGAGGATGTGGTTATAGGCGTGTAGCCGTGACAAGAAAAGTGTCCGGTTTGGAGGAGACGGATGTAACGGATGAGGTCTTAGACTCTTAGTGAATAAACATCAGGTAAGTTCTCATGGTGTTCCTTTATATATTGATTGATTAGAGAAGAATGGTCTCCATTACACAGATTGTTTGGCTACTTTTCAGTTTTTAGGCCTTAGAACATGCTTTTTTGATCAATGTCTTTATCCTTCAGCCATTACTCATTTTCAGCCTCAAAGCTTGCACCCAGAAATTTTTATTCAAAAAATGCTTTGCAACTCTTTGGATCATTTGGAAAGCCCAGAATGATTGTCTCTTCAACGGGGCTTTTTGGTCTTTTCACAAGTACACCATGATGTCTAGGCCATTCTTTCTGCAAGTCAGGAGCAGCAGCGAATTGAAGCAGTTCAGGCGAACAGTTCTATACTGCTGATGTTACGAATCAGGCTTCTAGGACTCTATCTCCCTCTTTTGTGACTCGGTGTACAAGCCCTCGCTGTAGATGCTTGCTCAGCTGGGATCCTCAATGGGATCTACCTCCCCTATACCAGGTATTTGAAGAGTTGCAAAAGTGATTTGATTCCTGCTGTAAGATATTAAAAGTTGGGACAAATAATGTAGATTATGACCACACCTGTTGCATACATATGTTCCATTAAAACCACCACTTTTCACTTTAAGTCAGTTTTGATCTGTTGGAACACAGCAGAAGAAAAAGCATCCATTCATCCGCAAAACATGGTGCATACCATTACAAATAGAATTCACTCTAGACTTGGTTTGTCAATTTGTAGAAAGACAGTTGTTCTTATATTGTTGAATGACACACTAATGATTTTATTTCATTAACAGATTTGCTAAAAGTAAGAGGCACATCGAAGCACAAGTATAATATGCTTACGAGGAAGCTTCATTCTCAAAGTGGGGCTCATTTGTCATCCCAACAGTCATATATTCATGAAGACATCTATCCTCTTAAGGTATGTGTGACATGAATGAACTTTAGTTACTGTTGATTTCTTTTGAAAATGCATTTTTATTGAAGTTGCGTGATATCATTATTTTGAGAACATGCACTATGTATGCAGTAGATCCATCTTTCATGAACATGCCCTTCTCGGCCAAAGGATCCATACACGTACAATTTGACAGAAATGAGTAAATAACATCATGCTTGCACCAACGTTTCTTCACATAAGTACGATAAGCAGTACCAAAAAGTAATATTGGCAACTAATGGGATATACTCCAGTAAAAGTGGATCTGCACAAACAAACAAGTTATAATCAGAATGTAAGTATGCATAATTAAAAAAGATAAAAGTATGATTGCTGTTTAAGTGACAAATATCTCACCTATGAAGTAAGGATCTCTCTGTAGACGATATTCTTCGTGTACGTGCCAATAGGGCGACCAGAGCTCTTGTTTTGGTTATCATCTGTTTTCTTCTTTTTGTTACCAACATCCGAGACAACAAGAATCTTCACATTGTTTCTAGCGGTTGATCTAGATAGGGCGACATACAACTGCCCATGAGAGAACACCGGCTCGGGCAAGTAAATTCCAGCATTCGGGATAGTTTGCCCCTGTGCCTTATTAACCGTCATGGCGAAGCTGAGCCTAATAGGAAATTGTTTCCTCTTGAACTGAAAAGGGAACATCTCATCATCAGAGGGGCAAAGCGGAATCCTTGGCAAAAAGATCCTCTTTCCAGCATGTTGACCCAGCACAATTTCTGCATCGATCACATTTCTCTGAAATCCTCGGACCACCAGCCTCGTGCCATTGCAAAGTCCATTCGCGGGGTCAATGTTTCTGAGCAATATGACCGGACAGTTAACCTTGAGCTTCAACAAATGTGGGGGCAGCCCATTAGGGGTCAGAGTGTTAAGGAAATCAGATGGGTAGTAGTTATGAGGGTCGTCCACCGCAGAATCAAAGCTATGGTACACCATCTCATCTCCCTGAAATTTGTTGATCATCTTCAAATTGACCCTATCCACGCAATCATTTCGTGTTGACAAAATTGCTCTCGAGGTGATGTAGTTTGGATCTGACATGTTTGCACCAAGATTAGGAAAAACATTCTCTATTAATGTATCAAGATCAGTGGATTTCCCGGTAGACGGCACACATATCTCGTCTGGAAGGCGGATGTCACCATCACCATTGGTCTCCTCCTTACCATCGCCGATGCGCAATAGGTATTCCGCAAACCATGGGTCACTATGTGCCCTCATATTTCGTACCAGCTTGAGGTGACACATGCAGTCCCAAAGATAGGACCTACGTAGCGATGCATCAATTATCTGAGCCCTTGATCCCTTACGAACAACGGGGAGCACCTGCCTGAAATCTCCACCGAACACAACCGTCTTTGCACCAAACGGCTTGTCTGATCGGCTCATTATATCGCGCATACTGTTGTCCAGTGCCTCCACAGCCTGTCTCTTTGTCATGGAAGCCTCATCCCAAATAATGAGATCCGCTGACTGTAGGAGCTTTGCAGTCCCACTCTGTTTAGTGAAGCTACAAAAACCACCGTCATCAATGCTCAACGGTATCTTGAACCGTGAATGAGCTGTTCTCCCTCCGGGCATTATGGAAGCTGCTACACCAGAAGTTGCTGTTGCCACAGCAATCTTTTTTTTCCCACGTACCGTTGCGAGCAGTGCTCTGTATAGAAAAGTCTTTCCAGTGCCTCCAGGTCCATCCACAAAGAAGACACCACCCTCATCTCCATCAACAGCAGACATAATTTTGTCATATGCCGCCCTCTGATCCGTATTAAGTGAGTCTGATAGATTTATGTCCTCATCGCTGATGTCGATGGTGGACTCCTCGAAGATCTCCCTTGTCACACCGGTGGCACTATCAAATTCTTCATCGATATCAGGAAGAGAAAATGATTTTATGTCCTCGGCTGTTTTTGGCACTGGCATACCTTCTTGATCAAGTGTCAGGAACGAATGCTCCAAATTACGGGTGATGCCCGATCTGTCTCTTTCTGGGAGATCCGCAAGCCTCGACCTGCGCCTGGGGTCTGTCCCTCCTGTGGAGTTAAGGGAAAGCTGCCTTCTACGCACACTCGAGATGCTGGCTTGTTTCCTGCGTTCTTCGAGTGTCGCTCTGTATTCTTTTAGGCGCATCATTTCCTGCCAGTTGAAGTACTAGAAGGTTAGTGTTTCCTCTGGGGTTGCATCTGCTCGCATCATTGTGCACTCCTTGATAGCTTTGTCTGCTTTTGCTGCCATCTCGGCAGTAATGGTCAACGATGTAGTACCATCTGGCAACGTTACTATGCAGGGGAATTATGTAGGCCTTCGGGTGGCGGCTGCCGCTGATGTTTCTACCCCGCTGATCGCAACGTACACCTGATGAGGGATAACCGAAGGGTATGTGTGCGTGCCATCGACGTCTGTTATGGACTTGATATCGTCATCCAGGCTCATGTCAGAGTTGCTTTTGCTGATGTGAGTGTCGCAGTCGACATATGCTTCGAGTGCTTTGACATGATTGTTTGTGTCGTCAGCGAAGAACTCGTGATCAGCGCGGATTTCTGAGTCGACGAAGTCATCCAGGCAGATGTTGTCCTGTATGTCTTCGCTTTGCGCATCGTTGGAGTCGAGGATCATGTCGAGTAGCTCGTTGGAGTTGAAAGCGTTGTCATCGTTCTCAGCAGACTCGACTGTGCTTTTATGGTATGCGGACTCAACCTCGTCTTCTTGGAATTCCATTGCCAGGTACTCGTTGAGCTCCCTTGTTGACATGGATGGGACGGACGAGCCGGCTAGCGAGATCGCGTCGATCTGTGATGAAGTAGCTTCCAGGTTTGCAGTCGACAAGTTCTCGAGTGCCGCGGCTGCGAGTGGATCTGCCAAGTCCTGCACACCAAGTTTGTCAACGAAAAAATTGATTTTTCCAACAGTTATATCCAAACCTGAGTCGAGACCAGCGAAAGTCTCCTGCGCTTCTGTCGAGTATGGTACGATTCTTTTTGGTGAGATGATCTTTGCAGATGAGTTTGGCGAGTGGTCGCCTATTGATCCGATGTTTGCGGAAGTCGCCGGCGAGTGGTCACTGGCGGGTGCGATCGGCGAGTTGCCGTTTGACGATGGAATCGGCGAGTTGCCGTGCGCAGATGCGATCGGCGAGTTACCGTTTGATGATGAAACCGATGATACCGTGAATCCAATAGTACCTGTTCCCACAGACAGCGCCAATTGACGAGGGATGTCCTCGGCAATACCCATAGTTGAGTACCTAGGGTTAGGATTATGAGGTAGAGAACGCGTATTGTTAGTAGAATCGTCGGCTGACAAGCGGGATTTACCCAGGTTCAGTGCCCTCGAGTGAGGTAACACCCCTACTTCCTGCCTGTCTGTATTGATTGTGGAATATGCTGTGGTTACAAGGGTCTAGCAAGATGTCGATCTCGCTAGGGTTTTGTGGTTCTGGTATTGCGTGTCCTTGATCGGTCACCCTCCCAGCCCTTATATAGGGGGCTGGGTCTCGGGTACGTAACCGACTAGGTTTTATAGATAAGGAAACTACAACCGACTATGCCTAACTTGGGAAGCAATCCTCGTCTTGGGCCTCCCTTAGCGGGCTTCATCGGGCTGTTGACAATTGGGCTTTAGTCATCACGTGCACCAGGTACCCTCATGGTAGGGTATCCATTTGGTATAACCCCGTCACAATGACACAATAAAGGCTCAATGATTTCGCCATAATAGCGAGAGTGAAGTGTTGGAGAAGATTGATTATGAGGATATCACTAAAGATTTTATTTCAAAGAACACCAAAAAAGATGATGTTCCAGCAGATTCGAGTTATTTAAGTATGATTCTCAATATATTCAATTGTTATGCAAAATATTCTACCATATACATTAGAATTATTTATTTTAGATTTTCGAAAGGCCCCGGATTCTGCCGGCCCGGCACTGCTCTGCTCACATACTAAGATCGCACGCCTCGTCGTCTCCAATCTACCATAGTGCATGTCGCTCTCTGACTCCATCGATAACCGTATCCATATCCAGTTTCTCAAGCATAGTTCCAGACAAGTAAAAATTGGATTTGAAGGTTATTCCTATTATTTTCACCGTGTTCTCGTAAAATTTGGATCATAAATTAGAATTTATATTGATCTAGTTGGGAAGGGACGAGCTTGCAACCTTCAGCACGCCATGGATCTAGCTGTTCATCTCATCTAATGGAGAGAAACGACAGCCATGCATGCAGATCAGCCATCTAATGAACAGAAACTCCAGAGCCATGCATGCAGATCAGCAAGCGACAAGCTCAGGGGCGGAGCCAGGATTTGAACTTAGGGGGGGCGAGCGATGAAAACATAGGAGAGCTAGCCAATGCATATGGGGAGAAGGGCGACCTCGAAAATGAGGGCGCGACACTTGATGTTATGGAAAGCAAGCTCGATTACATCAGTACGTGCGATACGCATATATTGGAAGATAAACATATTCCTCACCTTTTAAAAATAGTGGGCAACAGCCGACCACTATGTCATTGCTGGTCAAGTATAGTAAGATAGGTATCAAGTCTAAAACGAAATAATATAGACTTGTGTTTGGGGCAAGCATACATGTATATGTATCACAAATGAAAAACTGGTAAGCAAATTGCCATATGTTTGGCAAGAAAATATCTGTTTTTTCATCAGTTTAAACATACTAAAAATGTCAGAAAATTCTGAATCTCCAGCATTTTGCCAGGTTTGAGATCGAAACAATTAGAGGAAAAAATCAATCAACTATATTAGTCTCATCGTTTTTAACTTAAAGTACATCTAAACTCAAATAGAACATGTTTAAGTTCATCAAAACACATCTAAACTGAGCCGACGTGTTGAACGGAGCAGGGAGCAGGGAGTGTGCGGCAGCGGCAAGCGCCCGGCCAGACAGGATTGAGCTTGAAGCCTGAGGCGGCGGCTGGGACGCACGACGCAACGAAGGGGCAGGTTTACGAACGATCGATCTGATCTATCGCTTCAGGTACAACCATATAGAGATCACGATGGGCTAGACTACGCCGTGCATGGGCTGTTGTGTTGGCCTTTCCTAGTGCGTGTACATGGACGGATGGCTAACAATTAGATAATGGGCTAATTACGGATTAGTTTTGGCCATTAGCAGCACACGTAGTAGCACTAATACACACTGAAAGTAGTTAGGGGGGCGACCGGTTAGGGGGGTCAGACCCCTGCTAGCACCCCCTGGATCCGCCCCTGGACAAGCTCATAGCTACCCCTTTGAGACGTTGAACGAAGGAACAGCTAGACAGATATATGCATCTACGCAACACTTCCGTTGAATGGCTTCAGAACGGCGGCCGCCCTTTGAGGTGCGACCACGAATTGGTCGGGGGGCTTGACCATTTCCTCCTCACCGCGCGTGCTCCCTGCTGGAAACCACGAATGGGTCATGAACTTTGGTTCATCCGGTGGTGACCCTGCTGTCAGGGTTCAACCCTTGCAACATGTAAAAGGAAGGCGCTTATAATCATATCATATTTTAACGAGACCACTGCGGTCTAATTTTTTGACAGCCCAATCCTTCTAGCATAAAGAGCTGCTTTGCCAACCCTAATGGATTTGTGGAAACATGGCAACGTATGTGTGGAGGAATCCTATCAAATTGTCATTTTTTTTTTAAAGTTATCAAATTGACAATTTGTCACAAGTTAAAACAAAAAATTACCTATGCAGCATTTCATCAAGCACTTATTAATTAGCTGTCATGGTTCTCGGTGGCGGCTTCGACGGCTGAAGTCGCCGGGAAAGGAGGCGTGTGGGAAACGTTCATAATTAATGGCAGGACATAGTCAGCACTTTAACTGAGTATACCTACACTCAATCGAGTAACGAAGTTGCAATAAACAATGGAGGTATTAGCAGCCTCGGTCGTTGACATTCCGAGTACTAGGGTTGAAAACTCATCCTGACTTGTCTATATATACACAGTTCATCGATCCGTTCTAGACACGTTGAGCAGCTTCAACCTGTTAGCTGCCACATCTCTGAGAATCCATAAGCAGCTAGCGCTCAAGAAAATTGAAGAGGGGTGAGGAGAAGCAAGACTCACGAGTTTGAGACTGACGTCCCCGCCTTCCGCAAGTCCTCGCAAAGGCCTCAACTTCTTCCGCAAGTCCTCGCAAAGGCCGAGCTACTGCCTCAACTTCTTCCGCAAGTCCTCGCAAAGGCCGAGCTCGTGAGCGGCGATGGCGGTGTCGGCACCATCTTGCAACTCACGTTTCCTCCAGGTACGTGAGATTCTCGAACAACTGTTGATTTATTGATGAATGAATCCTGATGGCTAAGGTATATTGACTGGAAGTGAAGCTGCCTACCTTCTCTGACGATGTGATGATCGATGGGATCTGAAGCCGTCTTCCGAACCTAGACCTTTTGTTTTCAGTGTTGGTGTTGTTTGCAAAAACTCCCCAGTTAGTTGGAAAAACCTGGCCATGCAATATTTTGCAGTGCACCGGATGATGTAAACCTGAACCTGAGCGCTGCGGTGCTCTGTTTCATTTCACTGAAAATGGAACGGGGGCAACCCCTATTTTCTAAAAAAAACAATATTGACGAGTAAACTGTTTGCTGCTTGCTAATAGGATTTCCTGGCGTGGAGAGGTTTAAGGAGCAATTCATAACAGTCGACAACATAAATTATATCAAGGAGTCAGTAGCAATCGACGGAGACATTCTCAAGATCGGGTTCCTCCATTACATGTACAGGTTCGAGATCGTTGGGAAGGGAGCGACCTCTTCGGTAATAAGATCAACCATTGAGTATGAGATTGATGATGGGCATCCCGAGCTTGAAGCTATGGTCAGTACAGCACGTTTGGCTGTAGCCGCTGATAGATTTTCAGAGTATATCAAGGAGCAGAAGGTCACTGAGATCAGTTCTTGAAATGCTCATAGCAACTTGTATCAATACTTACTTGGCTCAAAGAAGAAAAAAACATACATCATTATTTGAAGAGGAATAAATAAAATTTGACATAGGATCATGCGTAATGATCGGAGGATCATGCGTGATGATCGGCTGCCTCTGACCTGTTAGAGAGATACTAGAAAACGTGGAAAAGATGGTAATTTCACAATATCGGTGTGTTGTTAACTTGAACTTCCCCGGCAACCACTTCCTTTCCCCAAATCTGCACCCGAACGTTGCCGCCGCCGCCAAGCCACACACCACCACCGGAATCCGAGGAAAGGGATTTTATGAGAGATTCCAACCCCATACGCGCTCTAGATCCACCGCCGGCGAGGATGAGACTGCTTTGCAAAATATGTACTTGTAAGCTTTGTAGACTGTTAATTACGCTGCCATGGTGATTTGAGCATCTGTATGTGCTCGTGTTGCCTAGCGGACTGTGATGCTGTGTCGAAAAACGGCCGGTGATACATTTTTCGTGTGGCGACTGAATTCTTGCTAGTGTTGAGCATGATACATAAGAAAACAAATTTGTATTTATCTACACATAATTTAGTGTGTAGATATATGGAATTTGACATAGGTTGAGACATCCTTTTATGAACGGAGGGAGTAATAAACAATGGAGGTAACAGCAGCCAGCCGGTGACACCACTGAGAATAGTTGAGATTCGGAGTTACCGGCCGGTGGCACCAAGTCGTTGAGATTCCAAGTACTAGTAAACTATACTGCAGTTGAGAACTCATCCTGACTTGCCTATGTATACACAGTTCATCGATCCGTTCTAGACACATTGAGCAGCTTCAGCTTGTTAGCTGTGATCACATCTCTGAGAGTCCATAAGTAAGCAGCTAGCGCTCAAGTAATTGAAGAGGGATGAGGAGAAGCAAGACTCACGAGTTTGAGACCGATGTCCCCGCCTCTGAGCTGTGGGAGGTCTACGGCACACTCCGTGCGGCGGAGCTGCTGCCTCTGCTTCTTCCGCAAGTCCTCGCAAAGGCCGAGCTCGTCAGCGGCGATGGCGGTGTCGGCACCATCTTGCAACTCACATTTCCTCCAGGTTAGCGAGATTCTGAAATCAAATAGTATTATTTACTGAATGAATCCTGGTGGCTAAGATATATTGACGAGTAAATTGCTTGCTGCTTGCTAATAGGTTCTCCTGGCGTGGAGAGGTTTAAGGAGCAATTCATAACAGTCGACAACATAAATTATATCAAGGAGTCAGTAGCAATCGACGGAGACATTCTCAAGATCGGGTTCCTCCATTACATGTACAGGTTCGAGATCGTTGGGAAGGGAGCGACCTCTTCGGTAATAAGATCAACCATTGAGTATGCGATTGATGATGGGCATCCCGAGCTTGAAGCTATGGTCAGTACAGCACGTTTGGCTGTAGCCGCTGAAAGATTTTCAGAGTATATCAAGGAGCAGAAGGTCACTGAGATCAGTTCTTGAAATGCTCATAGCAACTTGTATCAATACTTACTTGGTTCAAAGAAGAAAAAAACATACATCATTATTTCAAGACGAATAAATAAAATATCTAACTTCACGACTGTGTAATTTTCTATCCAAAACTCGTATTCTCGGAGGATCATGCGTGATGATCGGCTGCCTCTGACCTGTTAGAGATGTACTAGAAAACGTGGAAAAGATGGTAATTTCACAATATCGATGTGTTGTTAACTTGAACTTCCCCGGCAACCACTTCCTTTCCCTAGATCTGCACCCGAACGTTGCCGCCGCCGCCAAGCCACACACCACCACCGGAATCCGAGGAAAGGGATTTTATGAGAGATTCCAACCCCATACTCGCTCTAGATCCACCGCCGGCGAGGATGAGACTGCTTTGCAAAATATGTACTTGTAAGCTTTGTAGACTGTTAATTACGCTGCCATGGTGATTTGAGCATCTGTATGTGCTCGTGTTGCCTAGCGGACTGTGATGCTGTGTCGAAAAACGGCCGGTGATACATTTTTCGTGTGGCGACTGAATTCTTGCTAGTGTTGAGCATGATACATAAGAAAACAAATTTGCATTTATCTATACATAATTTAGTGTGAAGATATATGCAAATTTGACATAGGTTGAGACATCCTTTTATGAACGGAGGGGTAATAAACAATGGAGGTAACAGCAGCCAGCCGGTGACACCACTGAGAATAGTTGAGATTCGGAGTTACCGGCCGGTGGCACCAAGTCGTTGAGATTCCAAGTACTAGTAAACTATACTGCAGTTGAGAACTCATCCTGACTTGCCTATATATACACAGTTCATCGATCCGTTCTAGACACATTGAGCAGCTTCAGCTTGTTAGCTGTGATCACATCTCTGAGAGTCCATAAGTAAGCAGCTAGCGCTCAAGTAATTGAAGAGGGATGAGGAGAAGCAAGACTCACGAGTTTGAGACCGATGTCCCCGCCTCTGAGCTGTGGGAGGTCTACGGCACACTCCACGCGGCGGAGCTGCTGCCTCGACTTCTTCCACAAGTCCTCGCAAAGGCCGAGCTCGTCAGCGGCGATGGCGGTGCCGGCACCATCTTGCAACTCACATTTCCTCCAGGTTAGCGAGATTCTGAATTACCACGGTTGATTTATTGATGAATGAATCCCGATGGGTAAGGTATATTGACGAGTTAATTGCTTGCTGCTTGCTAATAGGATCTCCTGGCGTGGAGAGGTTTAAGGAGCAGGTCATAACAGTGGACAACATAAATTATATCAAGGAGTCAGTAGCAATCGATGGAGACATCCTCAAGATCGGGTTCCTCCATTACATGTACAGGTTCGAGATCGTTGAGAGGGGAGCGAGCTCTTCGGTAATAAGGTCAACCATTGAGTATGAGATTGATGATCGGCATCCCGAGCTTGAAGCTATGGTCAGTACAGCACGTTTGGCTGCAGCCGCCGAAAGATTTTCAGAATATAGCAAGGAGCAGAAGGTCACTGAGATCAGTTCTTGAAATACTAGCTCATATAGCAACATGTATCAATATCATTATTTCAAGAGGAATAAATAAAATGTAACTTCACGACTGTTTGTTTTTCTATGCAAAACTAGTGTATCCTCGGAGGATCATGCGTGATGACCGGCTGCCTCTCACGCTAAGGCCTATCGGAGAGGTACTAGAAAGCGTGGAGAAGATGGTAACTTCACCCCAATATCGGTAGGAAAAAAGAACGGCGACTAAACGATTTGAAGAAACTGTACTGTTGGCACGGCCGGCGGCGGCCGCCACTACAAGTCTTTTTTTTTTTTTTTTTTTTTTTTTGACGTGCCGCCACTACAAGTCTACAACCGTGAGAAACTGAACTTCCTGCTTCGTCCTCCTTGATCGACGTCGTTGACTTGTCAGATGCCCCTCGTCGATTTGCCGCACGTGACGAGGCACCATCCCATTTTCCTCCGGTTTAACCTCTGCTGCCGATTGACGCTCTAAGTGCTACGTACTGCTGCGACTCCTTACAGGCCTTGACCCATGACCTTGTTCAGAGACAGATGATAGAGTAGGACTAATTTATCTTTTCCAAAACCACGTTTACCGTCATGCCAATTCATTAACCTCCGTAATACGAGAAACAAAAAAATCGCGAAAACGCAAAAACTACGTGTTTCAATGCATTGATAGAAAAGAAATGTTTTTATGTACTCCCTCCGTTCCAAATTAAATGACTTCCATTTGTACAAATATGGATATATCTATATATGTAACATGTCTAGATACATCCACATGTGGATAAATGGAAGTCAATTAATTTAGAACAGAAGGAGTACAAGTCTAACAAGAGACAACATGCATCTACCATACCACTCAACCCACTACGAAACCTAGGGGAGCAGCAAGCGAATACCCCAGCCCCCGCTAACGCCCACGATTGTGCTTCCGTTTTGATCATGTCGAGTGTTGTCAGAGTCGTCCCAGCCCATCGGCTTGCTCAGCAGCAGGTTGACCATATCAACGTCAATACGGCCAAGTTGTAGCGTGGTCCCATTGCACCCATTAGCCTGACAGCGCCACATAGGAACGCGATCTGTAGATAATAAACAAGATACAACATAGCCTATGCCCATGACTTATTTCGTATTTTCCGAAAACTCAAAAGTGGTACTCCCTCCGTTCCAAATTACTTGACTTGGGTTTGTCCAAATACGGATGTATCTATACTTGTTTAGTGTCTAGATACATCCGTATTTGGACAAACCCAAGTCAAGTAATTCGGAACGGAAGGAGTACATCCTAACTGCACAATGTAGTTTCCCATGCTGGGAGGCACTTCTTGTCAAACCTCTAGCTGTAGTTGTGCCGCTGATCATCTCATCTGATCTCCCAGATCAAGGTCCTAGTCCTAGCTCCCGAAGTCCTTCGGTAAGATGTAGCAAAACCCAAACATAAAACCACATATATGGATTACACGGCCTGATCAACACAAATGCCATGCATGAAGGCTAACGACAAGCATACAGAACACATGACAAACACCATATGTTTCATAGCAGAATAACATCGACGGAACATTGACTGAGTTCTGATTGAGTACGTATCCATACAATGCACGACTAATCCTAACGTTGATGAGCTATAAATGGACTTCTAAATCGAAACCATGTCAGTTCATCTCCAGGAGAGCTTCTTCCTCTTAATGATGGCTTCAGACAGATATATGCATCTGAGAGCACTCCTGCTGAGATGGTTTCAGAACGGCGGGCGCCCTTTCAGGTCCGACGCCGAATTGGTAGGGTGGCTCGACCTTTTCCTCCTAGGGTGTTCCACGTGAAGCTGCTGCTTCCCTGCTGGAAACCGCCAGTGTCGACCTCGTCCTCGTCGTCATCTTCATTCTCGTCCTTGCTGTAGGAAGAAACACCCGGTCTTCCTTTCTCCGGTGTCCAGGTCGAGCTGATCATGCCGACGGTGCTGTCCTCCATAAATTTGAGCCTTTTTCTCCTGTCATGCACATCAACTTCTTGTATGTCAGACATATAAACACTCCGTTTCGCTCTTGGAGTCATCTTTGGGATGTCTTCATTTCCATCCTCAGGTCTCGTCATCCATTGGTCAACAAAGGAGTCTGAATAGACAACCTCCTTCCTGCGTCTTTTCGTGTGTATCACAGGGTTTTTGGCTTCCTCTGCAAGGCGCTTCTCGGCCGGGTTTCAGTGTTAGCAAACACCCAGTCCGGAACCTCAGGTCCCTGCATGAGCCTGGATTTGTAGTTCTCACGCTGCCGCCTCTCTTCGTCCATCTTCTCAAACAACCAGAACTCGTCCTCGGTTCTAGCAGCCAAACGATTTATCTCACGCTCACTAGGGATGTCGGTTCCAAGCGTACTAGTCCCTCTCTTCAAGATCTCCTGTAGCAACACTCGCCTGTCTTGTGCTGCAAGAGGTTAACACGATATATCTGTGAGCTCGAAATGCATCTACATAAAAGAAAAAAAAAATACATGAGCAGCAGGAACACACAAACCTGTAGAGGTATTGTTGAACAACCCAGCCTGGATAACTTTTGCATCAATACCCATCTTCTGTTTTGCACGATCCAGGATCTCTTCTTCAATTGATCCAACACTAACAAGAACAAATACACGCACTTCATTTTTCTGCCCTATACGATGAGCACGGTCTTCAGCTTGCTGGTCCATCTGAGGATTCCAATCACTATCAAAAATAATAACAGTATCTGCAGTCTGCAGGTTTAATCCAAGGCCTCCAGCTCGTGTGCTGAGAAGAAAAATGAAGTATTCTGAATCCTTCTTATTAAAATCAGCCAATAATTTGCCTCGTTCTTCAGTTTTCGTAGATCCATCGAGCCTCATGTAGTTGAAATTGTACATTTGCATATATACTTCTAAGATGTTAAGCAATTTTGTCATCTGAGAGAAAAGCAGAACCCTGTGACCAGCTCTATGCAGTTTTGGAAGTAGCCGATCCAGCAATTCAAACTTCCCTGACGCTCTAACAATTTCCTCTCGCTGATACATGTTATACTGCTCTACAAATAGGTAAGGATGATTGCAACACTTCCTGAGCTGCATTGATAGGTTTTGCAGAGCCTTTGATTTGAACCCTGCACATAAACAATATAAACAATAAGTGTGTTTTTTTCAAGAAAAACAGAAGGATTACGAAAATGCAATACATGCAGGAATCCCTGAGTGTCTCAATATATTGGGGAGGGGTCCTTCCCCTGTTGATTTACTAGTATTTTTTCTTGAAAATGCAAGGACAAGGCCACGTACTTATATATGCAACCAAGATAAAACAAAACAGAACCAGGTTTGCTTTCAGAATTCACATTATAGTATAAGTTGGTAATTAATAAACTATCTCATTCTCCAAGGATCAGTCAAACATTGCAAATTTATTCAGTCAGAAGAACTTTACAGGGGATTGGTGGTACAACTTACCAGATCCTAGGGCAACCCTTCCATCGCTTGTGACTTGCTCGTAGTATGCCTTTTGCCACGCAGAAAAGTCGCACTTCAGTATTACCTGTGTTTTCGAAGGGAGATACTTTTCAACTTCATTTTTCTTCCTCCTGAGCAAAAATGGACGTAAAACCTGGGTGGAAAACAAGAGTGCAAAAAATAAAGATTAAATTCTCAAATGTAAAAAAAAAATCCACGTGTCACGCGTGTTTTGCCACCGGGGGGTACACAAATAACCACGTAAGCTTGTTAAATTCATGAATTACTGGGGGAAGCGATTGAAGCAATATTACTCACTTGATGCAAACGATGTATGATTAATAGCTCTTCCTCGTCCTTGAGGCTAACATCAACTGCGAAGGGTGCATTAAACCATTCTTCAAAATTTCCAGATGAATTAAAAATATTAGGCAGAATGAAGTTAAGCAACGACCACAGCTCTTGTAGGCTATTTTGGATTGGAGTGCCAGTCAAAAGCAGTCTGCGCCGGATCTGGTATCTACAAGAAAGTATCAGCAATTTATACATCAGATTATCAAAATATCCAGACAAAATGTGTTTCAGCATCGATCAAGGATGAAAAAGAAGGTTAAGGGAAATCACTAGAAGGACGAAGAAAAAAATGAGGCTTCCACAAGAAATCAAAAATTGCCACTAGGAAAGTAGCAACAAATAAGAGAAATAATGAAATATAATGCGGTAGGTGTCTTGATCATATAAATTACATTCTCAAAAGCAATTCGTTCTTAGAAAAAATGGAAATTCAAAACGAATTGCACCAAACTGAATGATTATTTTTGTATGCTGTAAATCACAACATGATGACTGATTTATCAATTGTCGACATTGCTGTTGATAGTTGATATAAATCATGCCATCTGTTACAGTACTACAATTGTCAGCATGTTAAGGAGTGGGAACAATATAAAGGCCGGTTTGGCAGACAAAAAATCTTTTAGCTAATCAAGACTGATCAAACAATTCTTTTAGCATGTGTGTGTGCACAAGTTGCAACCAACTAAGTAGCCCAGAGACTGACCAAATACCACAAACACTGAGTATGCAAGTTTGGGAAACTATAATATGTATATGCATGATTGTGCACTCCAAAATAATTAAGGTACTGAAACATGTTGATTATGTACATGTACCAAAAAAACTTCTGTCACTTACATGAAATAATATGAAGTGTGCAACTGGACTAACTCACGAGTAAGATCATATTAACCTAGATTCATGAGTTTCATGTCCTATTCAGTTTTAATTTCCCTCTTTCTTCATAAAGGGAGAGATCCTTCAGTATTTTAATTCAAGTACAGAATAAACACGAAGATAACAAAAAACAGCTTGTGGAATGAAATATCAGATAGAACAAATACTGCGGCGACTTCATATTTTCAGTTGTCGTCAGATTTCGGATAAATGTTGGGAAACATACAGAAGCCTAAGGTGCTTGAGACCCAATGGCCAATACCAGCTTATCGGTAGAGAAAATAGGAGTTTCATGCTGGCCAGCAACACCAGTCTGGGTTTCTGAGACCTAGTGTTACAGACAAAGCTGCAAGCTTAACACTGTTCGGTGGTTGATACTAATGTGAACAGGAGATAGGTTGAATAGATTGTATGGATGGTTGACAAAGATGGGGATCCAAGATTTGGATAGAGAAACTAGAGGGGTAAGGATTAGCAATTGGTCGACCTGGAGGACTAGCAGGGTACAGGCCCTGCCTTTTTATAGGGCAGACTGAAAAAAGTTTATTTCTACTGTTAATTCTGTCTTGGGACTCTTTTAACTGATTACTTTCCTTAACTAATTTAATCCTTCTTCTGGTCTACAGTACGAGAACATGGCTCTTACTCAAAAAGGACTTCATCTATAATGGACTCAAACTCTTATCTTCTTCCTGCTATAGCTATACGGCTATACCAGTGGATTACTAAGGAATTACTGGCCCAGAGAGCCATCCTCCCATAAAGTTTTCAGCGAGTATATACCGGAAACATCACCAGAGTAAATAAAAAAGTAATTCATGACCAAAGTGTATACCCGGTAACTAGCGTGCGAGCAAGAGCACATTCATGGTTTTTCAGACGATGACCTTCATCAACTATCAAATAATGCCAGTAAACCTTCTTCAGAAACTTCTTATCTTTCAGTATCAAGTCATAGTGCGTGAGCAAGACACAAAATTGTCCTCCGAAATTTGTCTCCCTTAGAGCTTTCCTCTCATCTGGACGACCATCATACAGAATTGTATCAATGCTGCAAACCACAGACGTGTTCGAGTTAGGTTACCTCGATTCAGAATAGGGACAGAAAATGAGAACAGAAATACTGGTCATGCAAATTCCAGGGAAAGTGTACCTTGGAGCCCATGTCTTGAATTCATTAGACCAATTTGGTAGTACTGCTTTCGGAGCTACTATTAAGTGTGGTCCCGAGACTTCCTTCTTTTCCAATAGATAAGCGATCAAAGCTATGGTTTGAATTGTTTTCCCCAAACCCATTTCATCAGCCAGAATACCATTCAGATTGTTGTTGAATAAGGAAAGCATCCACTGGAGGCCCTCTAATTGATATGGTCTTAGTTCCCCACCTATAAGAGCTGATGGTTGTTCTGTCACCTGTAAATTGAATAGAGCACAAAGAAACATTTAGTTGGCCCAGAAGTGCAGAGCATTACATGTTGTACCAAAACCTTGTTAGAACAAAAGGACAATTAAATTGCGAGGACACCAAAATAGTGAAGCAAGAAACACAGGAATAATTCACTTCTAGACCCTTGAGCATAATGTCAGAAGTAAAACCAAATATAAAGTGGCAACATCAGTTAATGCAAGCAGGAAAAAAAGCATTCTATAGCAAAATTCCCACATTAAATGAAAATACGGCAGTAGTTATAGGCACTTGGTGCTAAAGATTCAAGAACTCACATACATTTATTTAAATCAACAGGTATCTAGTAACAGTAGTGCTTTCCCCACTGTGTTCCATAACGTAAAACTATCTACCATCATAACAGATCCAGCATAACACGAGTGTAGTTACAAAGTTAACACTCGAGTTATATTATCCAACTATAATCTCCTTGCTACCAAGCTCCATGACAGTAGTTATTTAGTATGTGGAGATCAATTAAAAATGTAAAACGCACGAGCAGACTCCAACTCAAGCAACAAATTATTGAAATATATGTGGCTAAAAAGTGAAGATTTGGTCTACCTTCTCTTCAATGGAATGGACAGTAGAATCAAGCCTACGGCCAGCATTAAATTTATTATTATCTGCAGAACCATTAGTATCTTCATCATCGTCTGAAGGAGACTCCTCAGGGGATTCATCAGAATCTGAATCTTTTGACACTTCAGGCCGACTAACATGCTCGGCATCTTTTTGGCGTTGTACAGCTTTTCCAATTCCTTCAAGCAGCTCATTTGTCTTATCAAGGAGCATTTTCAGGCGTTCATTCTTGCTCTCCTCAACCATCCGCAAATACGCTTCCTGATCTCCTGCTTTCAAAACTTGCAATCTACTTTTCTCAAGCCGAGTGATACGCTGGCGTGCCCGAAGATGCCATGCCTACATTTAGCAAGGAAAAAAGGCTCACGTACACTTAAAATGTAAAAAAAAGTATATAGGTAGGAATAAATGCATTCTAACGTAGGAAATGTGGTACATCCAAAATTGCATTGATGTTCTAACAACTTGGCAGTTAGTGGAGAGGACAGTAAACGTCTTCTCTTAAGGCTTGACCATAACCATGCCACACACAAAATTTGATCTCTCTTTAGCATTAGAGCATGCGCAATACATTTCATCGTCCGTATGTTCAGATAAGCCAACAGATACAACGTAAACTAATTTTAGAGCTTTGCTAAGAAATGCAATTAGTCATATGGGAGGCTAAGCACTCATCACATGGTGATGTAGACATATCGTCAAGTATTGGAGAAACCAAGGAAAATAACAAAAAAAATGTCGAAACTTTGATGCTTTGCGTGCATATACCAGAAAAAAAATAACGAAGATTATCACTATTGGCAAGATACAAAATTAGGTGGTGCTCATCTCGACTGCTAATTTCAAAATTAAAAAACATATCGAACAATACCACAACTCCATCATTCCGTTGCTTTCTTCGTTTGTAAGTAGCCGATGATTGCAACTGATATTCCCTAGCAGCGTTGAGAATTTCTGTAAAAAATCTCCTCTTCCTGTTCTCAGCCTGGTTCTTTTCCTCCTCCTCCAGTTTTAAAATCCTCTGAAGTTCACAAATAACAAAAATGACAAATCATTATTAGATGTATAAAAATTATCAGAAAGAATTATCAAAAGATATGTGGTACAAAACCTCTGTGAATCTCTTTTTGCGATGGATATCCTCAGTATCCATTGAAAAAGTATCCCCTGTTCCATACATGGCAAAAGGATATCGTATCCGCATCATCCCCCAGTCAAACAGTTGTTTGTCAGGATAAGCACACTTTTTGTGTAGCCAGTATTCAGAATTGACATCAGACCGCACTTTCTTCTGTAAGTCTAGTAACTGCATAAATATACGACTAATCAGCAAACCTCAATATGGTAACTCACTCCCGCTGTTATACTTCTAAACGTATACCTATAAATGCCAAACGTTCGTTAAGCTTCAATGCAAATGTTATGTTCCAAATCGGAATGGTGTGTTATGAAATACAAAAGGAGTTAACTACAAGATAATCCACAGTTGATAGCTCATACACAATATGTCCCAGCTTACTTTTGGCAAACAAGATATGGTTCACAGCTTGCCATCTTACATTAGTTGTTCCTAATAGGCATGTCAAGCATCAGAAGTTACAGATGTCCTCTTACCAATAATATAAATCGATTATTTGATTGCTTTATATAACTATCAACAGGGTATTGGCATTAAAAGATTGCATCAATGTTAGCTTGTCTCAATGTTAGAGCATATTAGAATGAAAATAGCTACCAGTGTGCCACAGTGATGAAGTATCCATAAAATGTGTCATTCGGAAGCATGAATATACATTTACATGCGTCACTATTCTACACATATTGCTACCTGATTCCACTAAAACGGAACTTGTAAATATTTCTCTGCATTGTTACTTATCAAGTATATATCGCCAAAACTAAACTGTAAAGTTGTATGCATGCATGCATAGGTCTAATCTACGAATATATAAGGCCTGCCCGGTTCGCTGCCAATGAAGACCTTGGCTTCCAATTGGTTTACTTATAAAAAAATTGGTAGCCAGCATGCTTTCGCCAAATTTCGGCATTGACAACATTTGGGCCTGGTAATTGGAAGCAAATCAGTCGCTAGTGTTTTGCCACATTTTGGCAACTTTTAGCATTGCCAGCATGACTTGACATGTTGGAGCCATCAACCAAACATGTCAATAATAAAGTTGTTCGACAAAGTAATGAGACAACGATGTGATATGCAAGCAACAAATTTCAGCTTATAACATTTATCAGTGTACAACCGTCATTTGCAGAATTAAGATGAGCATGGAAACAGGGAAACTATAACAGAGGAGTGGAAAGTGTAACAAAATATAGCACAACAAAGCAATGCCTGAAATTAATCAGTGGATCCAATTGACATCACATTACCTTTAGCCCGTACAATTCAAGCAAACACTTCATTTGCAAATCTTCACCTCGAGTAGATGGTAACCCTGGCACATAACAAGAAACGATATTGTCGCTGGTGTACATAACTGATTAAACAACTACACGACTTTTAGTAAATCTTAGCAGTACAGAGCTCTCAAAAGCAGCTGCCAAAAGATCCAAGTGCAGGCGACTTGTGTTTTGACATTTGCTCGATGGTCAGTATCGAATAAGAAATGGATAACATCCTATGTGTGCAAACAATACATGCAATATAGAGTGTGAACGGAGAAATAGGTGAATTGCAGACCCAACTTTTTTTCAGCGAACCTAAACTAGCAAAGCTCCAGAATAGAAGACAAAGAAAGGTAAAGGACCAAGGCAGGACAAGCCAAGGACCTTCATAAGGGTGGATCTGTAGTACACCCGAAAGACCAGTAAATTCAACCAGGGCATGAGATGAGGAAGATAAAAGGGAAGTACAAGCTAAAAACCTAGAACAATATGACTTTCTGCAGCAAATGAAACTCAGAGAAACAATCAGGTAACAATATAATGGAGGATATGATACCTTCGAGTTCAGCTAACCGGTGCTGGATGGAGGTATTGAAACGTTCTTCTTTTACAGAAGCCAATTTTGAGGATGACATGTGCATCATTTGGTTCCCAAATATAGCATCTTCAAGCTCTTGAATCAAGCTGGCTTCCTGTAAGGTAGAACATTTACCCTCAGTAAAAATATAGAGAACATACTAAATGAAGAGTGATTAGCGTTACAAGGAGTGGCGACAGGAATATTTTCTCAAACCAGGGTAGTGGGGCAAGAAGTAAATACCAGAGTCCAATTACCATTGTAACAGTACACTACTTTACAAATACATAACTAACAACAATAACATCAGAAAACGACTCAACACATAAAAGGAAGACAAGCAACTCATCTCACTTCTTCGTCCAACACTCAGGCAAAGCACCCCTCATTCCTTACAGTTAGTCTTATAAGAAAGTGATAGTAGAAAATGGTAGACACTCTTGGTTTACATGAATCTGCAGTTTCGCAGCCAACCAAAAACAACGGACTGGCATGTTCCAAACCTAGACCAGAGCCATGACAACAGAAATCACACGGAGGTGCTCGCTTTAAAGCATACACACAAATCATCCCACCTAGCCAAGAAAAAAATTCTCATGTGAATCCTAGATAAGTACCGTGCTTTCCAAAATGATGCAACGCGTTTCTGATTCCACCGCATCATCAGAAGACCCTCGCACTCAAACAGAATACAGGATCATGACATGACATATCACTCAAACCATCCCACCCAAGCCGCAAGCCAGCTGTATGTACTAGCACCAGACTTGTAGCCCAGAATACTGAGGTCAATATGTATGTCCTAACCATGCCTTCACCCAAACAGAACTGGGAGCATACCAGGCATAGAAATTTACTAAGGGTGTGTCTGGTTCAGTGGCTATCCCCTAAGTGGCTAGGGATAGCCACTTTTTTAGTGGTTGCCACATGTTTGGTTTAGAGGGTGAGGGGGATAGGGATAACCAGAATTTAGCAATATGCTCCCGAAAAGCTGGTTGAGCTCGTCCGGCGAAAAGTGCCGATGAGGCCAACCACTTGTGGCTCGCGCGCTAGACTCACCCGTCGAAACGTTTTCGTCGCTCACCTCACCCAAAAAAACACAGCCGCCTCACCTTATCCTCTGCATCTCGTTCTCGTTGCTAGTGGCGGCGCTGGTGACGGCGACAGATCGAGCAACCGCGACATTAGCTTCTAGGGAGACAACGCTGGGGCAGAAGGCAGCGACTGGAAAGGCCCATTTCTCCACTATCCCCTCTCAGCTCTCTCCCCACGTCTCACGCTGGCATCCGAGCTGGCGGCGGCGGCAGCTTCCGACTGCCACGGATGGAGCAGCTCGCCGGGGACGAGGTGGTCAGGTGGGGCAGACGGGTGGGGCGCTGAGCAGGGACTACCACCGCGGCCGACACGCGCGCGGCGATTGAGCCAAATAGATGGACGCTGCGCGGCAGATTGCATGGACGAGGCTAGCAAGATTTCTTTCTTGCCTTCAGCGCTTGTGCTCTCTTGCCTTCAGCTAGCTTGCGCTCTCTTGATTTTTTTTTTTCGAATTTGTTTCCAGAGATTACGATTACAATTTAGATCCCCAATTGAGTATTTCATATCTTTAGAGGTAATCTCACCACCTCAATGGCAGAGGTGACCACATGGTTCAATCCACTCTCCATCCTTTGAACCAAACGAAAAAATGGCTATCCGTAACCACCCCTCTTTCTACCCAACCAAACAATAAAATTGGCTATCCCTAACCAGGTGGTTGGGGATACCCTCATCCCCAAAACGATATTCCCTGAACCAAACACACCCTAAGCCACACGCAGGAGCTCCTCTTCCAGATCAAACCACGCTCCCAGTTGCGTTGCAGAGACAACATGACTACATGAGGTCCAAGTCGAAACCACAATCCGCAGCATGAAAGGGATCCTTGAACTAACGCTCTGAATTCGTTTCGAGGCATAAACATGAGGTCCACGTCGAACCCACAATCCGCAGCACGAACTGCACTAGGATCTATCAATTACTGGGAAACCCTAGCTAAATCTCGCAACCGCAAACCTAAGCAACCCCGCACCGGCCAACCCCATCACCGAGCACCGACCGACGAATCGAGCTACACACTGACTAGCGTCCAACCGAAACGCCACGGTAACCGAAGAAGCAGCACGCACCTCGGTCTCGCCGCCGGCGTCCGCGGACTCCCCGTCTTCGCCGACCGCGTCCGGCTCCTCTTCCTCGTCCTCGTCCCCCCCTCGTGGTAGATGGAGAGACGGCGCGCAGCACGGCGGGGGCAGTGGGAGGTTGCGCGACAGCAGGTTGAGCGCGCCGATGAGCGTCCTGGCCTGCTCCGCGTCGCCCTCCGCGCCGAGGGCCTCCTCGCCGCAGCGGCGGCGAGGACTGTGGGGGAGGAGCAGGCGCGGCCGCGGCCGCGGATGTGTCGAGGGACGCCGCCATCGCTGCTAGGGTTTCCGCCTCCAGGCCGCGCGGCACGCGGCACGGCGGAGGCGAGGCGCGCGACGAGCAGGCTCCCTCCTCCGCGGTTCAAATCGAGCGCGGCAACTGTGCTGGCTGGGGATGTTATGTTTTGGCGCGGTGGTGTGAGATGGGAGGAGAGAAAGCTTCTTCGGCTTCGATGGATCTGCCTGGGCTTCGGGTGGGGAATTTTAGGTTTTCTTTTGTTTTGACTGCGTCGGGATGGATAATATACGCCGGATCGGGTTGGTTCGGGTCGGGCCGGGCGGAATCTGGGTTTGTGGGCCAGTGCCGGGTACAGCAAGGCCTTTTTTTTTAACTTGGCTAAGCCAGGCCTTGTGTTGTAAGAAGAAGAACGCACGAGCATGGGTTCTTTTTTTTTTTTTTGACTTGACGAGCATGTGTGCTCGAGCATGTGCGTATCGTGAACTTTAAAGTTTATAAACCCTCCGCTCAAAGAGAAAAACTCGTTTAAACCTGCAGACATCATGCAAAAAATGTACTATATATTTTTTTTGGGGGGAAATTTTGTTTTTGCCATGCCAGTTTTTGCCGGTTTTGTTTTTTCCCATTCTAATCTTTGACATTTCTCTCTTGTCCTTTTGAGGGGCAAAATCAAAAGCAAAACAACATTAGCGAGAAAGCAAAACAAAAATTCACCATTTTCATTTTATTTTGCACCACACAGGGCAAATTTTTATGTATTACCAGGAATTGGCGGGGCGAAAGTAAAATATCAAATTTTAGAGCGGTAAAAGCAAAATGGGCAAAAACTAGAGTGGTAAAAAACAAAAAAAAACTTTATTGACAACGAATCTCCTTATGGTAGCTGAATAGTCTACACGTCGTGCCTACGCCTCTCCCCGAGTGGCTTTGCCTATGTATCCTGTTATACGATACCTTCTCCTCCTCCGCTGCCTCCATCTTGGAGCATCGAATATGAGGAGATGGACTCCCGGATCCTCTATGCAGTAAGTGGCTTTGCCTCGTCATTATCATCTTGGCGTTATCGCACAGCCAACCCCTTCGCACCTTCAGTCGCACATACTAATGGTCGACAACCCGATGGACATCTCCACTATCTTTGGCTCCATGTCATTGTCCCAGGTCATTGTGTCCTCGCCACTAATTCACTTCTCACGTCTCGCTCTCCTTTGTCTTCCCCAAATCCTCCTCTCTCAAGGTATGGTCATTGCAGCAAGGCAGAGAAGTGGCACGGCCGTCCGGATGCCACCTCGCATTGCTCCTCAAACCGGATCTTGCGACAATGAGGGTCGTAGAGGTTGACCATAACAACATGTGGGGCCTGATGGCCTCAGCCTCGCTGCTTTCTTACCGCCCAACATCCAGTTTACACATATGGGGACAACAATATTCAATAGCGGCATACATAAATTGTGTCAAGGAGTCACCACCCCCCCCCCCCCCCCCCCCCCCCCCCTCTATATATTTCTAAATGTGATGCTCGGTGGCGCTTCTTCCAAGAATTCACATGTCCTCCTTAATTTTTTTAAGCAGTGAATGGATTTGGATAGTGATAAATTATTTGTACAGTACATACTAGTCTCGACTTTCTGTATGATTTTTCATTCATTGGAGTGTGATTTTTTTAAGAAAAAATGAGATTATAAGGATATTCATATGAATTTACATGTTTTTCATGTGATTTACATATTCAAAAGAATGGAAGAGATTAAAAACTTGATTGCAACTTAAATCTGAATGTGCTCCAAATATTGCAAATTTGAGGCACGGTCATAACCAAATGTACGTCGGTGGAATGGTTTTGTCAATTCAAATTCGCATTATTAAGTTCTAGCCAGATGTAGAAGTTACAACTAATTTGGGTTAATATTGATCATCGGACTGCGGTAGAGACAGAAGTAACCTTTTCGGTGAAAGGATATTATAGTTTGTTTAATTAAATATGGTATAAATTGATCCCTGAAGCCTCCATGGAACTCGAAGTATATTATGAGTTTGGACACAAACTTTTTACACATATGTATATTTATTGTATAGCTGAATTTTTACATATAGAGGTTTACATTTTTCTACTCCGTGGTTTTTTTGGCAACAAACATGCATTGATCCACTACCTTAGAAGTTCTTCTAAGCATATATGGTAGTGCTCCTATCTTTGGTACACAAAAAACACTATACACTACGTTGGTCCCAACGTTGAGGATACCCTTTCCCAGCTCTCTGATGGGGAGGATTTCTCCGATCATTGGTTGCTCCGAGCCTAGCGGGACCATCTCCTCCTTCAAGTGATTGTGTGTACCATTGCACATATGCAATGGTTCTTTCTTATTCTTGAAGACCCGTGTAGGGTGTGTTCTAAGTCGTGTACCACGACGAAATTTCCGATGCCTCTTATGCCAATATTATCATGGAACCACTTCTGCATGTGTTGATATTCTATTGGGACGATCAATAGCTTCCTATCATGGATATCTAGAATTGAATTCTGGAATTATTTTCACTGGCTCCCTCTCTATTTATATCACTTCATGCAAAGTGTGAGCTTATCATATTGTTCTGCAAATATATGCTACCCAGATATTAGATCTGAAGTCCTTCGTCCATTGGTACCTACGTCCTTGTTAAGTGAGCACTTTTTCAATACAAAACCTTGTAGTTTAAGAATTTTTAACATGACTACTTTATTATTAACTAAAAACGTAGCTAAACGCCATGGAGACAATAGGTGCTGGTGTCAAAGAAACTTCTCGAACAATAAGTGTCAAAACGTCCAATATCGTATTTCACACCAAATATGATGCACCAAATTATTAGTCCTTAGGATCAACGGATAAACCGCTCATGGGATTCAGTGTAAGCTGATGGAAAGTAGGGAATTTGGATTTTTTTTTTGAGATAACAACTGATGGAATTTCAACAATGGCGAAACCGATTACAAACGACTCCACAAAAAACGGAAAATACAATATGGACCCAGAAGACCACACACTGTACTTCCAAATCGCAATCAAGCCCATCGTCCTCATCGTCACCAACCAAGTACAGGGACCGGACCCAGAAGCAGCACATCTTCAGACACCATCGAGTCACCGCCGCCACCTTCGCCACATTGGGCTTTGAACACCGCAGGAGTGCCCACCCCGCGGGGTGAGAGCTAAGAACCTTTTCCAGACCATCGGGCAGGCAGGAGATGGGGAAGACCAGGCAGTACCTCCAATCCAAGATCCCCGAGCAGTAGGTCCCAACCATCGACGCCACGTCGAGCCGCCTCCTCCCCTCGCCACCATGGCCAGCCGGAAGAAGCTTCAAGACGAGACAGTCGCATCTCAAAAAAAGACCATAAACAACCCTAACGAGGAAGGCGGTTGTACCATCCCCTTCCACTCCCTCGCCACCACGGCCGGCCGAGGGGAAGACAATAGCGTCAGCAGCCCTCCGACTCCCGAACAGACTCCCGAAGCTCCACGGCAGAGTCGAAAGACGACCGCACCCGGAGAGACCACCCTCTCCAAATCCGCAGATCTGAGAGGAAACCAGGCCAGCAGCTCGCCGGCGCCGCCACAAGTGGCCTTGCCGAGATGGGGATCAAGCTCCAGCACCCTTATTCCGACGCGACACCGCCTCCACCATCCAGACGACGTCTCCGGCATCCCTAGCAGATCTCAATCCCCCACCACCGGCGATCCGACGAAGCCCCGCCGCCTCCATGGGATCCCCGCCGATTGAGAAGGAAGCCCACCGCCGCCGGCCGCCCAGGCTTTGCCCAAGCGTCTTCGCCGGCGGCGGCGGAGGGGAGGGGGAGGCGGGGGCGGCCTTGGGCAGGGGGGCGGCGGCGCCCCTGTGCATGCGCGGCGGCGCCCGCACGGGAGCGGTTGGGGAATTTGGATTAACGGGTGGCCTTAAGCTCATTCAGAAAGGGGTACGTTTGGAAATTGGAGCTGAATTCCATTTTCAAAACAAAAAAATGTTCAATTATTTGAAATGTGTATGTTAGTTTTTTGCTATCGATTAAATGTCATGATTAGTGCCCCTACTAGTCGTTAATTGTTTAGCTGATACTGATATGTGCGCGAAATTAGAGTATCGTGTTCTAATGGTGCATCTGTGCGTTTGGAAGTTATTGTGCCATTTCTGTTGGACATGTAACACATGCATGAGCGTAATGCCCAGCAAATCCAAAACAACAATTACGTGAATTCCTAGATAGCCAGCTATTTCTTTCAATACCAAACTCTGTTGCTCAACATCTTAGTCGTAGAGTTATACAAAGTTTTAAAGCCAACACCAATAATCCCTGAAAAAAAACAAAGATCGGGTTAAATGGAGGTGAGATGCTATTTTTCACAAATTTTATATTTGGTATTCTAGTTGTTTTAATTAAGCAGGAATTATAGTTTGCTTTATTGCGAACGAAAAGAAAAGCAAAAAACAAAAGGAAAACAAATACGAAGATTGTGTTAAATGGAGGTGAGATGTTATTTTTCACAAATTTTATATTTGATATTCTAGTTGTTTTAGTTAAGCAGGAATTATTATTTTTTTGTACAACTTTTGTGTGTTAAGTTTGAGAATTTGTTAAATTTAGAAAATTTTGTTATATTGTTTGCATTTTTTTGAATTTTAGGTTGGAAGATATGATTTTTTTTTAGGATATTGGGAAAATTTGAAATTTTTTGATATGTTTTTTTGCATTATGTTGTGGATAATTTTTTTTTGCAACGTTTGTGCGGAAAGTTTGAAAGTTTGTTAAATTTAGAGAATTTTAATATATTGCTTGTATTTTTTTGTATTCTAGATTGAAAGATATGATTTTTTTGAATTTTAGCATTTTTTTGCCAAATTGGGAAACTGACATGTGGGGTCGCGTATGACGTCAGCGTGCGACGTCGCCGGCGAACGCGGCGGCGCTGCCGAGCTCGCGCTCGAGCAGCTGCGCGCGCGCACGGAGCTGGGAGCGCGGCGGACCAAATGGTCGCCGGAATCGCCGGCGGCGACCATTTTCGCGGCGGCGGGCTGCGAGGACGGCGGCGACGAATCCGGCGAGGCCGCGGCGTCCCGGCAAGCGAGAGTGGGCGATGAAGTGGAGGGCGCGACGGCGGAGGCTTCCGTGTGCGCAGATCTGGGCGGGGAGGCGCGTAGCGGCGTGCCGGCGCGTCGGCGGCGCCGCCGAGCTTCGGCCGCGCGCGAGGAGAGAGAAGGAGGAGAGGGATTATGCGGGTCGTTTTGCAGCAAAGTTCGCGCAGTTTTACATATTTCCGAATAGGTCCTTCGCAGTGCTAGAAGTTGGACTGCGGGTTTGCTTCCGGAATTCACGGGTTCTTTTTTGTAAATTTGACTGCGCCAAAAAGCGTGCGCGCGCTGTGATTGGCAGAAATCCCCGAGCTACAGTATTACTATAGCTCACACGATTTTTAAAGTAATCTGGACCGTTCGTCCGTTCGATCAGACGGCTGGGAAGAAAAGGGCGACGTGGACAGTGGATTTGAAGGTGAATCTGTTGTACTTTTATATATAGGGGCATGGTTTTATCTTAAGTTAATTCAATTGGAATTGAGTACAAGCTAAATTCAAACGTAATCTTCTGAAAGAAAAATTGTATACTCAACTAATATTGATCGGAGTTTGGTATCTGCTATACTTTTCTTGTGCAGACTGGCTAACACAACGAAGAAACTTGGCCCTCGTCATGCGTGGCGCTAGCAATCTGTGAACATCCCCACCAGACCCTGAAGAACCCAACGTACTCGGTCACCAGTACGTAGGGTGGTTGAGCTAGCGAACATATGCTTCATCGTCCAAATTTGTAGGTTGTTTACTACACGACGGAGACAAGACAGAGTGCAGTGTAGTCTTCCAAACTTTCTTCGTCATGCTTGATCTCTTGATGCCTCCCATTCATAAATCAAGATTTCCTACAGGCCGTCACCAACCAAATCGATCTATACACACATAGTGCAGTATAGTCTCTCACTGGGACTATACTAACCAAATCCATCTAAGTAACAACCAGTACTGCCTGGAACAAGTGTGCAATTGCTATATATAGGCAGCTTAACCTAGCTAGCTCTCAGTTTTGACATCATGGTTCTCGTTGCTCGAGTTACAGTGAAGTAGTTGTACATGTAGTTGTTGTATGAGACCTGAAGTGCACATGCTTTAGACTTCCGAAACTCTGCCACCAAATTGACTTTACTCATTCATAACAAGATGAAGAACTTTCGTTTTCTTTTGTATTGTTCTTCCAAGCCACCTTCCGGGGACAATCCAAAGCAGGCCACAATAAGTTGGATCTCATAGACATATTTGTTTGTATAGCATCCATACACACGTCCATGTACACCTAATGTTCATCGTAGTTGGTGCTTGATCCATTTAGGCATAAATCCATGGCTAAACACTCGGTGAGATGCACCAGTACACACACAAAATAATCGAATTCCCCTTCAGTCTTAGCGGCAGAATCTACCGATGCAATGATAACATGAACACATTATTGTTCTGTATCCAGCCCAAAATTGGCAGGGATGATGTATCACAACTCTCTTTCAAAAAAGTATGTTATCGGTTCAACCATCTAACATAGACGTTTTAACAAAAAAAAATTTGGACCATTCTGACACGACATCATATATAAAGTTTGGTCTATGCGAGATGAAAAAGTCGTGCATCTGGAATTTAGCCGTTTGGAAAAAATTATATTCTTCAAATTTGTAAAAGTACATCGCAATTATGAAGTTTTTTTATTGCCTTCTTCTAGGTGAACCGTTAGCTTGTTTATTTCATATAGAATAAAAAATCAAGTGAGCTATTTGGTTCTCTAGAAGGTTCCACTCACTTGATTTTTGGTGGGTGACCAAACCTACCAAGGCCAAAATCATCGCCAATACGCGTTGAAGGAATTTCCGCAAGTCAAGCACTTGCCTAACCAAGTTAGAAACTGATAGTTTATCCCTAGGGGAGCAGAAACCTCATGGGAATTACTTGTACATAAGGGTGTATTATTTTCCAGAACAAGTTTGCAAGTGGCTAGGCAACACCTTTCGGCTTACAACAGTTATCTGAAAACTAGCGACAACACACACTACAATTACGACGCACGAGGGTCTAGGCGAAATTAAACCACAGAGCCGCGTCTCTACGAACACCTTTCACCTATGAAAGCACATCACCTTCCAATCTCTCCTTGTCAACATACCTTCCGCCCTTGAGTTCCCAAGGAGGAGTTGACAAGTGGGTGGCATGACTTGGACAAACGAGAGAAAGGCGCCACACTGGAGTCACCAGAGACGGCGTGCATTGTGCCCCGAATGCTCAACCTTGGGCAATGACAACGACAAAGCAATGCAATGCCGAAACGAAGTTTTTCCAACTAGTGTACCCAAAAGCAGCGCTTTCAAGAAAGAAACAACGTCGAGACAACTACTAAAAACGATCCGGAACAAAATCTAGGATTTTTCTGAAACAACCACCTCGAGTGGGCGAGAAAGGCGTAAAACACTCCTTGGAGATGCCTCTAGGAAGGGCAACAATGCTTGCCGGTGTTGTCATCGTCGGCATCGTCCGAGGACTGGCAATACCTTACATCCATAGTTTCACTCCCTTCCTATCGGAACTTGGAACAACATACCGCCAATATCATCATGGGATCGCTCTTTCTTGTAACCGTGCACTGATTCATTCTGTTCGAAGTTCTTCTAAACAAATATGGTAGTGCTCCCGTCGTTGGTACACAAATAGCACTACATTCGTTCCAGTGTGGTGATGCTCCGCTCCTACTCTCTCGTCGGAAGGGATGCTCTAGCTAATAACATCATGAAGGCCGTAGGTTGTTTACTACACAGAGGAGACGAGAGATAGTGCAGTATAGTCTTCTGAACTCTCTTCGTCATGTTTGATCTCTTGATGTCTCTCATTCACAAACTAAGATTTCCTACAGACCGTCACCAACCAATTAGATCTATACGCACAGTGCAGTATAGTCTCTCACTGGGAGCTAAGTAACATACAGTGCTGCCTTGAACAAGTGTGCAATAGCTATATATAGGTACCTCTGTGCACATGGTACCTCCTTTTTTGTTAGGTGATTTTTTTGTGTAAAATATTCGCTCTGTTTTTTAATATGAACCTTACACTAAAAAAATATGTATACATACATGTGGGCTAAAAGTAGATAGAACATTTTATATTTTATACGGAGGGAGTAGATCATTCAATGCCGCACTTTCCACGTCCAGTTGAGATGATATACATGAGCACCAAGTGATAAATCAACTCGCACTTCAAACCGAAAGGTTGAGAGGAACCAAGCCAAATGACTGTCGCAGCAGCTCATCCTGGAGCTACTTAATCGATCCTATTTTAAGCATAGGCTTGGGAGACATCTGAAATTCAGTCGTGATGCATCTTTTGCAGCACATCCCTGCCGTCACGAGTCCCTAGTTTATTGTGTGATTCGCAAGCTCGGGTCATAGAGACGAGACAAGGTTGTGCTATTGCTGTGCCACTATGTCCACTAGATGTTGTGACAAAAGCACTTCTTTGTTCACGTTATAGCTGCCAGGAGCTAGTCAGAAGAAAATACAAAGATGCCCCACCCAAATTTGGTGGACATAGTCACAGCCTCATGGGCAAACTCAGAATTACAGCATCGCTACCATCGATACAGGCTTAAAGATTTTTTGTCATAATATATGGCATGGGAGAATTCGTTGCATTAATTTATTCGTGATTGATTGCCGCACATTGCAAGTCGAATTGAGACGATATATATATGGACACCAAACAAAAGTATTGATAAATCAAATGGCAACCTATACTAGGAAGGTTGCCATGACACTACTAGGAAAACAGCTATAGATGGAATCACTTTTTGTGGCGCACCAAAAAGCCATGCGCCACAGAAATCTTTCATTTCTGTGGCGCATATTTTTGCATGCGCCATAGAAATGTTGGAATTCTGTGGCGCACGAAAACCACATGCGTCACAGAAAGTGACGTTTCTGTGGCGCATATAGCTACGTGCGCCACAGAAAGCCACATTTCGGTGGCGCACGTCCTACATGCGCCATGTGGCGCATGTTGTATATGCGCCACAAAAATATTTTTTGAAATTTTGCTGATTTTGTACACAAATATCTTCTTTTTGAAATAACTTTTTTTTCCTTTTGAAATTTTGAGAATCTGAGAAAAGTTCACCGGGAATACCCGGGTGAAATCGAGCTCCAATTTTTCTTTAGCTTTTTTTGACATATTAAACGCATTTTTCGACGTTGTATGCAAAAGTTAGGGCCGTTCTAAGTTTTTTTTATGTTTTTGCCAAAAAAAAAGGTCAAAATTCATATTTCAAAATTTCTATACCAACTAGACACTAAAACCTAGTTATATATCAAAGGATTTTATTTTTTGAAAATTTTATCATTTTCTTTTCTTGTTTGCAAAACTGAAAAGGCGATCAGGGGGGTGGGGGGGTGTGGTGGTGGTGGTGGTGTGGGGTGTGGATCTGAGTTCAAAACTTTCTGTGGCGCATGGGGTCCCATGCGCCTTACATTTTTTTCTTTAATTTTTTAATTTTTTTTGGATTTGTTGAATCTTTTTGGATTTTTTTTTTGAAGTTTTCGGGATTTTTGAATATTTTGATTTTTTGGATTTTTTGAAACTTTTGGATTTTCTTTTCAAACTTTTAAAGTTTTTGATTTTTTTTTTAAAATTTAAAAACACACATATATACATACCACACATAAAGTACACACATATATACACATACAAGGCTTAAGAGGGTTGATATCATACTTATATCAATAAGAACTTGAGTAGCATAAGTGTAGCTGTTCTGAATAGAACTTAGAAGTTAAGCGTGCTTGGGTTGGAGCAATTTGAGTGTCGTGGTGGTGTCACGGCAGATGCCATGGGTATGGCTTAGTTGGGGCTCGCTAGGACGTTGGGGGAACCGGGGAGGGCGTGCACGCTCAAGAAGCGCGCATGAAGAACGACGAAGAACAAACAAGAACAAGCAAAACCAAGAACAACCAAAGCACACCGCGATGTACCCTGCTTCGGGGCCCTTCTTGTGAAGGTAACACCCCTACTGCAGCTCTAGCCTACTCTCTTTATATCTTGATTTTTACAAGTACAGAATGCTCCTTGAGCTGTATCAATGGTGGGAGCTCTAGGAAGAAGATGGAACAAGGGGAAATGAAGCTCTCTGTCTCTCCAGTTGTGCGATCCCCTTCTCTGGAGATGGTGGTGCTGCATATATAGCCTAGCCGAATTACATCTTTACCCCTGGCCGCAGGTGATAATGGCATGGACAAGAGGAACAGGACAAGCACTGGCCACTGTCACTCAGCCCGGCTCTACGTCAGTCCAACGGCAGGTCTATCTTTCCTCTTTGAGCTCAAGCCAGCGTAGCTCACAGGAGTCTAGCCCTCTGCCCCCTTTCCCGAATTAGCCGAGTCAGCGCCTAGGGCCTCCCGACCCGGGAATCCCGTGGCTCAACCTCGCTGTCCACTGCACCTCGGGCAGGAGAGCTGCAGAACCCGTGAGCTTACTGACATTACTTGGCCCTTGTGCACTGTCCGACACCGCCGTGCCGGATCCTTCCTGACCAACCCGGCTAGGATAACCGGGTCCTTCCTGGCTAACCCGGCTAACACCAACCGGTTCCTTCCTCTGATCCGGTTAGACCTTACCAGATCCCTTTTGGCCTCACCCCACGCTTTAGCTTGATCGAGTACTAACCGATTCTCACAGGAGATCCGGCCTAAGTGACCCGGCTAGATACCGATCCGGCCAGCTCATTACAGCTTCATCACCACCTCTTTGCCCTACCCGGGGGCAGCCCCCGACAGTAGTCCCCGAAGCTGGTGCGGTCCTACAGCCTTGGCTGAAGGGCCGTAGCAGGTTGAAAACAAAAGCCATTAACCGACTCACATATTACACAATCCAATCTCAGGATTTCCCGGGACACTTGGCAGGGAATCTCTGCGCAAAGCCACATTATCCGGGTCTCTGATTTGACATGCCACTGTCTGCACATTATCCGGGTCCATCAGGTATTCGAGTGTACTTGACCAGACGACCCCGTCTCCTCGTTTTCTACGCTGACGGCACACTGGATCTGCACGGCTGCTTCCAATTCTGTGACCCACAATGCGCTTGAAATACCCGGCCACACCTGCGACCACAGAGTTTTAGGGCACCCTGGATCTGGCCATGCTCCGATAACCGCGCGGTAGTGCGCCAGTTACCAGTCCAGCGGCTATAAATTGGGGCGCGGGGGTTCCTCTTCTTCTTCCCCACACTTCCTTCTTCGAGAACTCCACCCGTGCCACTGACGCCGCTGCGACATTGCTTTCGCGACCCCGCCACGCCGGAGATCTTGACAACTCCGGAGAAACTCGCCGGAGCGTGCATCGCGCCTTGCACCGCCGTTTCTTCACCGAGCCTCCTCTTCACCGTGCTGCAAGCGTGAGTTTCCTTTTCTTCCGGCCATGGCGACCTTGAACAAGTTCGTCTCCCGCCAGGAACTTGCATCGATTTCTTGTAGATTCACTCACATACTAGCCCATTGCCACGCCTCAGTGCATTCCCTAGATCTCCTTTCCAGGTTTTGCACTAGATTGCCCTAGTTCGGATTGCCTCCGTTCGAGTAGTTCCACCATATTTTACTTAGGATTTTATCTCCTTTTTACTGCTGCGGTAGATCTTGCGTAACCCTAGATTTCCACAAAAAGGTGTTTGCAGCCGAGTAACTTTTCTGCAGTACCAGATAACTTTATCCGGGAAAGCCTCGACCGAATCGCTTCACATATGATTCGGTTATGCCATCATCCGATTCGCTCTTTATTATAGACTCCGAATCTCCTAACTCGGCTATCTCCGAATACTTGCAGGATTGATTCGGATATGGCGAAGTTGCCCCCTGGCAGTTGGGAGGGTTCCGACGTCACCAACGATGACCTGGAGTGGCTGCAGAGCACGCGGCGCATAACAAATAAAGTTATATGCCAAAAGCCGGGAAAAGAACTCCAACCGGTCACCGAACCGGGTGAACGCGTTGTATTCCTAGCGCACTTCGAGCGCGGATTCGGCCTTCCTGCCAGTGATTTCTTCCGGGCCTTCTTGGATTTCTTTGGCCTGCAACTTCACCACCGGCTAACGCCTTCGTCTCCTTGTCAGCTTTCACCTCTTTCCTCGAGGGATATCTCGGTCTTTGGCCGACTGTACCAGCCTGGGCAAGTATTTCCACCTCCGTAAGCAGACCATCCCGGCAGTGACCCAAAAATAATGACTGCTTGCGGCTCGGTTAGCATTATTCCAAGGACGGGCTCCAACTTTCCTCGGATCACTGGCTTGGATACTTGCAAGAAATGGCAGAGAACTTTCTTCTACGTGAAGAGCGCTGAAGGCCATGATGCTCTCAACCTGCCAGAATTCCGGATTCAACCCCCAGTAGCCGAATTAAACTTCAGATACGATCCGGCTGATACTCTCCTGGAGCTTCAAATCATAGACCAAACTCTGGGAGATTTTCTGAAGAAGGACCTGAGCTCGGATGATCTCCTCCGGACATTCATCTGTCGCCGGGTTTGCCCTCTTCAACAACGTAGGCACAAGATTTGCCACATGAGTGGTCTGTTAGACCCTACCCGGATGAGCAAACATGATCTCAACAAAGCTTCCATCAAGAGACGGGTAAACGCTATTGCCTACACCGAGATGTCGGATAAGTGGAAGTGGGGCGTGAGGCCGTTCCACCGAGAAGCACTTCCACCACAGGTTAGTTCAGCTCTCACCGAATTACCTTATATTTCATCAAAATACCAATGGACTAATCCGGGTTTGCCTTGACTTTACTGCAGCTGTTTGACTGCCAAATCTCCGAAGACGGAGATCTTTCCACCAAGGTTTGGGCACCGGATCGCAGCCCGCTGCGCGAAGGCGAAGAGGATCCGGATACGGATGATCATTTGCCGATTCCGCGCGCCAGGCCCATCCGCAAGGGTAAGCAACCAACTCTTTGCACCGAAGATGGAGATGATGGTTGCCGGATCTTAGATCCCATTGAAGCTATTCCGATTTCAATGTTCGCACCTCGTGTTCCAGCCAAAAAGGATGGTCAAGGGACATCTCGGAAACGTGACGACGCGTCCGGATCAGATGTCCCTCAGGCTAAGAGACAGAAGAAAGCCGGCTCCAAGTCGAGTCGGCTCAAGGCCATGCCTACCACCAAAGGGTAATACCAACTTAACTTTATTTGAATCCGGATCAGATGTTCCTTCTCTATTATCCGAGTCACCTTTATCCGAGTTAACTGTTTACTTTGCTTTTTGTAGTGACGTCATCGTCACCGCGCAAACTCACTCATTCATTTCTTCTCCCATTCCTCCACTGGATACGGCCACGGAGCACCAGTCTCCTGAAAGGGTTGACGCGTCTCCCCCGCGTGTCCAGACTCCCCCGCCGACTCTTATTCCGGAGTCGGTTATTGACCTTGAGAGCCCTCCTACCCGAGATTCAACTTGGCCGCGCCCTCTGATGGAGTTGGAGAAGGAAAAAGGTAAGGCCTCGGCTAAGCCGGATCCTCGTCCTTCACCCAAGGCTCAAGCTCTGCTGAACCAAGAACAGCAGAAAAAGAAGAAAAGACAGCAGCAACAAAAGCAACAGCAAGAAGTGGCTAAATCAGCACAACCAGTACCCCAGAACAAACCCGGTCAGCCAGACTCGGCCAAGGCCTCGGGCGCATCGCATATATCCAAGTCAACCCAAGCCGCCTCTGGCACGCCTTCAACCACCTCGGATAAGCAGGTGGTTGCTATCAAGAAAGTTTCTGCCACCCCATCAGCAATTCGATTCGGCCAGGCCCTGTCGAATCCCCGCGCACCGAGCAGCGATAAGCTCGAGACTGCAGAGCAATTCATCAAAGCTTGGAATGCTGCTGATCTCGCGGAAGGCTCCTCCACCTCTGCATCGCCACATCCGGCTGGCCCTAGCCGAATGTTCCAGTCTCTACACTCTGTGGAAACCTCGGTTACTGAGGCTAAACGAGTCTTTGAGGTAACTTTGCCGAATCTTCTTTTTTATTTCAACATGATCAAACTACACTATTCCCAGTCCCCGAGATTCGGGTCGAACGACTGATACTCCTCCGAGTAAGAAAGTCATTCGGCTTGAATCTCTAAAAATTTGATCATGAAATTCGCCTTAGCCGACAAAATTGTGGGACTCCCAGTCCCCGAGTCTCTTTTCAAATTGATTCGGTTAATCTCGGGCCAGTCCCCGAGATTCTTTTGATGCCACTAAACTTTTCTCTTTCAGGAAACCATGACTGCTCGCAGCCATCTCTTTAAGCAACTTAGCAAGCAACAACATGCGCTCCAAACCTCCTTCGATGGGCTCTGCCTTGAGATGAACAATAAGGAAGAAGAGCACAAACGCGCTCTAGCGGAGGAAGAGTCAGAAGTGAGTCGGCTCCAGCGAGAACTTGACCGGGTTGTGAAGGTGAAAGACAAAGTGAAGTCAGAGCGCGATGCAATGCGGAGGGAGAAAGAGTCGGCTGAGAAAGAGCGAGATACGTTAAAAGCCGGGCTCGCGAAGGGCCAAGTCGGATAAGAAAATCCAAACACTTGTTGCAGATGCTGAAGCCAAAGCTCAAGCGGCGAAAGACGAACTGGCTGCTCACGAGGCGTCCAGCGCAAAATGGCTGGCTGATCTTGCTAGCCTCAACGAAGATATGGACCGTAAGCTTTGCCGAATCCCCTCTTTCTTCTCTTTTCTTATCCGAATCCTAATTGTTGTGTTCCCTCTCATTTAACTTGGTGATAGCTTTGCTATATGTAGGAGAGTTTACCAGCATCCGGCTACAAGCCGCCAAAGCTGTCAGAGATGCCAGAGCTGAAAGAGCCAGGCTAACCGGGACTCCTCTTCCAGAGACATGGGATATTGAAGACCATGTCACTGCACTCAAAGCTCGGATTGCTCCTTGAAGGAGGCCTATGTCGATCTGCTCAATGCAAGCCTCAAAGCTCACCGAGTCTTGTTCCCCAAATCCCGGCAAATCCAGAGTCCAGAGGAGCTAATCAAAGACTTGGATCAAGCAGCGACCCGGTTAAAGCAGTGGAGATCCTCGTCCGCCCGAGCTGGTGCTGATGCGGCTTTGCTATTCATCATGTCTTGGTATGAGCTGATCGAGCTTCACAAGGTGCGCTCACTTCGCCAGGGCTCTGCATGGGCTACCGATCCGAGCCGGAAGAAGATCCGCGAAGAAGCTGCCAACTTCATGGCCGAGTTTGCCAACACAAAGCATATTGATCTGGATGCTCCGGTCTACTCGGATGGAGAAGAGACTGAAGAGGAAGAATCGGACGATGACTCCGCTGACGAATATGCCGAGTCTGAGAGTGAGTCTGGGGATTCGGCTAACTCCGCCGAACAAACTCGCGCCAAGTCCACCAAGATGCCAACTTCCGAGTCAGCCAAGACCTCCAACGTGCCAGCCAGTGACTCAGCTGAGACTACAGATCAAGTTCCAGTCCGAACTTCTGAGACGCCGGTCACCGAGTCGGCTGAGACTGCCGAGCAAGCTTCAGTCGAGGCCACCGAAACTACAGCTGATCCGGATGTTTCCGAATCTGCCCAGCCTTCAAGCTCTCCATCCAAGTTCACCTCTGCAAGTGAAGTTCCTCCTTCAATCAATGTGCCTCCATCAACCGAGTCCATCCCTGCAGCCGAGCACCCTGTAGCCGAATCTACTGCGACCGAAGCTCCTGTCACGAGGCTCGTGCACCCGAGGCTCCTGCCACCGAGTCTCTTTCTTCCTGAAGTAACTTAGTGAAAAAACATTAAATCCCCGGTATGCCGGGAGCAGATGTAATAGACAACTTAAGTTCTTTCGAAACACTTTTATTTAGCTTAATGCGATCCGGACGAGGTTTATGCTGGATCATTTTAAACCGAGTCCCCGAGTTGTTTTCTTGTTTACTATTTTTGCCGAATCTTTGCTCTTGTCTACCTTTTAGGTGTTTGACAGTCGAGTCACAAGATAGGAATCATAGCATACAATACTTGAAACATGCGAGTTATGGTTTAGAATCATCTAACATAAACAAAAAAAAATAACAGGGGTTAGTAAACGACATGTGCCGAATCGGTTTTGGACCGAGTCCCCGAGTCCATTTTCATGTTTCCCATATTCCCACCTCTGCTCTTGACTACCATTTTGGTGTTTGTCAGTCGAGTCACGAGATCAACAACACAGCATACATTACTTGAATTTTGGGACGAGGTTCAAAACAATCCGACACATGAACGGTATGGACAAAACAGTAATAAAAAACACATGCATAAGGACAAGGCAGTCCCCGAGTCCAGACTCGGATTGCCGAAATTTCATTCATTATAAACTGAGATACATACATTGCGCCCTTAAGAGTAAAAGGGTCGAAGCAGAGCTACATTCCAGGGTCGCTTGGTTTCTTCTCCGGGTCTGTCCAGGCCATCCTTCCTTGGTTCCTGTGCATCTACAAGGTAGTACGAGTCATTGTGCATAGCCTTGCTCACAATGAATGGTCCCTCCCATGGAGGTGATAACTTGTGTCGGCCTTTGCTGCGCTGCACCAGCCTTAGTACTAGATCTCCTTCATGAAACACTCGAGGGCTGATTTCCGACTATGATAACGTCGGAGACCCTGCTGGTATATGCTGTCCGAGACAGGGCCAATTCTCTTGCTTCCTCTAGCAGATCCACTGCATCTTCCCGGGCCTCTTTTGCCTCGGTTTCGGTATACATTGTCACCCTTGGTGCATCATATTCTATGTCAGTGGGTAGCACTGCTTCTGCCCCATATACCAGAAAAAATGGCGTATAGCCAGTTGACCGATTCGGCGTGGTCCTTAGACCCCATAGTACTGATGGTATTCATCTATCCAGCACCCCGGAGTCTTTACCAGAGGTTCTATTAACCGGGCTTTTATCCCAGCTAATACCAAAGCATTTGATCTTTCCACCTGTCCATTGGACTCTGGGTGTGCCACTGAGGCTATGTCTAACCGGATCCCCTTATCCATGCAGAATCGGGCAAACTCTCCCACAGCAAAGTTCGTGCCATTATCCGAGATGATGCTATGGGGGTAACCGTATCTCAAAATGATTTCTTTCAGGAAAGTTACAGCCGAATGACCATCCACTTTCCGGATTGGTTTCACCTCTATCCACTTGGTGAACTTATCCACCATCACCAGCATATGTGTCATGTTACCCCTAGCCGGCTTGAATTCTCCCACCATATCCAAACACCACACAGCAAACGGCCAAGTGATAGGAATTGTTTTGAGCGCCGATGCGGGTAGGTGTGTCTGCTTGGCAAACCTTTGGCATCCTTCACATTTTCGGACTATGTCCTCTGCATCTGCATGAGCAGTGGGCCAGTAAAACCCATGCCGGAATACTTTAGCCACCAGGGCTCTTGTACTGCAATGATGCCCACATTCTCCTTGATGTATCTCCAGGAGCATCTCCTTGCCCTCGGCTGGCTCCACGCAACGTTGTAGCACCTCGGTTGCACTCCTTTTGTATAACTCCTTGTTATGATGGTGTAACCCTTGGACCTCCTCTGCACTCGCCTAGCTTCGGTTTCATCATTTGGCAAACTCCCCTCCGACATGAACTTCATGATTTCTTCAGCCCATTCCGGTACTGGATGCAAAGGGAATAAGTGCTCATCTATTTCCACTGGTTCGGCCGCCATTATTTCTTCTATCAGTCTTCCATTCCCTAAGATTCGGTTAGCACCTTCCTCTCTTCCCCTCTTCCCTAAGATTTGGTAGCATTCCCCGAGTCTCGGTGCGCAGTCCCCGAGTCTCGCCATGCAGTCCCGGGTCCTCCCAAATGTACCCGACATCAACATTCATAGGAACAGCTTCAGATTCTTGCTTTGGGATAAAAATTGACTCGGAATCAGGTGAAGGCTTGATTGAAGGGATCCTTAGGTGATTCAAGGATATCCCGGGTGGGATTGCATCCCTAGACGACCCGAGTTTTGACAGATATCAGCAGCTTCGTTCTCCAGCCGAGGTATGTGCTTGTACTCGCAGCCTTCAAAAAATCCTGAAATTTTCTGGACATGAAATCGATATAGTGCCATATTGGCATCAAGGGCATCCCAATTTCCAGAAGACTGCTGCACCACTAAATCTGAATCACCAAAACATTCTATCCGGCGGATGCCGATGTCCTAGCCACATTAAGCCCATGGATCAGTGCCTCATATTCGGCCACATTGTTTGATGCTGAGAAATGAATCTGCAACACATATCGCAACTGATCTTGCTTCGGTGATGTGAGTACTATCCCAGCACCCAGTCCGATTTTGGTTTTGGAGCCATCAAAGTGCAACTTCCAGTAATTGTAATCCGGCTTGGGTGGCTCATACTGCATCTCGGCCCAGTCACAAAGGAAATCCGGTAAAGCCTGAGACTTGATAGCATCTCTTCTCTCATAATGCGGGGTGTAAGGAGACACTTCTATTGCCCATTTGGCAACTCGGCCAGTCGCATCTTTGCACCCAATGATCTCCGAGATTGGAGCTTCGCATACTACGGTGATCGGGTGCTCCTGGAAGTAATGTTTCAACTTCTTGGCCGCCAGGTATACACCATATGTCATCTTCTGGTAGTGAGGATAATTTGCTTTGAGGTTGAGATCACCTCGCTTAAATAGTACACCGGTCTCTGCACGGATTTACCCTCCTCTTCTCGCTCTACCACTATCACCACACTTACGACCCGGTTAGTGGCCGCAATGTAAAGTAGCATTGGCTCATTCGGCAAAGGTGATGCCAAAATTGGTGCAGTGGACAACATCTTTTTTAATTCATTGAAAGCCGAATCTGCCTGCGGGGTCCATGTGAACCCGGTGCTCTTTTTCATCAATTGATACAAGGGCAAGGCTTTTTCTCCTAGCCGACTCACAAACCGACTCAACGAGGCTAGACACCCGGTGAACTTTTGTACATCTTTTAGACATTTAGGCAATTTCATTTTTCTATGGCTCGGATCTTAGCCGGATTCACCTCAATACCTCGGCTCGATACAAGGAAACCGAGCAACTTTCCAGCCGGGACACCAAAGGTGCATTTATCCGGATTCAATTTTAACCGATACTTTCTCAAGTTCACAAATGTTTCCTCGAGATCCTCGAGGAGAGTGTGTTTTTCTTTAGTTTTGATGACATATCATCGACATACACTTGCACATTTTTGCCCATTTGAGAGTGTAAGCATTTCTGCATACATCTCTGATAAGTTGCACCGGCATTTCTCAAACCGAAACACATGACACGATAGCAATACGCCCCATACGGGGTAATAAAAGCAGTCTTTATTTGATCTTTGGGGTTCAGTGGTATCTGGTGAAAACCAGAGTACGCATCAATAAAAGACAACAACTCACACCCAGCAGTAGAATCGATCACTTGATCAATCCGAGGTAAAGGAAAGGGATCCTTCGGGCACGCCTTGTTCAGGTTGGTGAAGTCGATGCACACGCCACACCTTGACCACCGCTGGTTCGTCCTTCTTCTTCTCTACCAGAACCGGATTGGATATCCAGTCTGGATGCAACACCTCCATAATGAATCCGGCTGCAAGTAGCTTAGCCAGCTCATCAAGCACCACTTTTCTTCGATCGTCTGAAAGACGCCGAGTCGGTTGCCTCACCGGCTTCACATCCGGCCTGACAAATAAAGAGTGCTCTGCCAACTCCCTCGGAACACCAGGCAGGTCCTTAGCCGACCATGCAAAGATATCCCGATTCTCACGGAGGAAGTGACAGAGCGCGCTTTCCTATTTCTCGCCCAACCCGGCACCAATGATGGCCATGCGCTCCGGATTCTCCGGGTCAATGGGGATCTTCTTTGTCTCCTTGGGCACCTCAAATGTTGCACCTGCATCCGGATTGGTCATAGCCAGCACACCGAGCTGAGCTGACTTCGCCATCGCCACTACTTCATGCATCTTGCTCTTCTCAGCTTGGATCACCAACGACTCGGCTAAGGTGGAACCACCGTGGCACACTGTATGGCCTTCTTGTAATCTCCCGCAACGGTGATGATACCATTCGGGCCAGGCATCTTCATCTTGAGGTAGGCCACATGAGTGGATATCATGAACTTGGCTAATGCGGCCTGCCGAGCAGAGCATGGTATGGGCTCTCCAAGTCTACCACCTCGAATTCGAGACTCTCAAGTCTGTGATTGTCCTTGGTACCAAACAGCACATCTACCCAGATCTTACCCATTGGGGAACAAGACACCCCGGGTACTATACCATGGAAGGTGCAACTGCTCTGCTGCAACTGATTCGGCGAATAACCCAACTTGACCATTGTGTCCCGATACATGATGTTTATAGCACTGCCATTGTCAATCAAGACTCGGTGAATTTCACATTAATCTTGGTCCAACCAAAGTCGGATCCACCACCAGTGCATAGTTTCCTGGGCTTGGCATAACCCTGGGATTATCAGCCCTGCTCCAAGTGATCTCCTGCTCGGACCAGTTCAGGTATTTTGGGACTGCTGGTGTGACTGCATTCACCTCCTTCGCCCTTCGCAGCTGACTTTTCTTGTCAGTTGGCTCGGTCACAAAAACACATAACTTTGATGAGCCTCCTTGTAATCATTTCCGGGGTATCCACCTTGCCGACTCGGACCAGCATTGTTTGCCTCCCATATTTACCAGGTTAACCGGCTTTGTGCTGCCGGCCTTGGAGCTCCTTCGTTCACCGGGGTTGCATTGGCTCCGGATAAGGGCATTTGGCCTGAAATTCGGTCTAGGAGCACCTCTCTGAGGTGGCCCTCTCTGACCTTCCGCCTGGATGCGATGATGCCAGCTACAATTCCGAGTTGAATGATTGGCCGGCTTGCGTGGGTCTTTGTGTGATAACAGCAAGGCCCATCTATCATTGCCTCAAAAGTTAGAGGTGGACTCGGTCCATCCCACACTTTCTTTGGCCAAGCACCTTGATTCGGCCTCCAAGCTGGACCTTCATTTTTGGTCTCTGACTATCAGGATGATCCACATTCACTGCAGCAACCTGATCTGAACCATATCTGTAATCCGGATCTCTCTCTTATAACCGAATTCATGTCGGTCACTGGGCCTCAATGGTCCAACTCGGTTGTTGATCGGTTGCCTCCTGCTTGTTCCCACCGCATCCAAAGCTGGCTGCGTCGGATCGCCAAGAGCATACGTATCTGCTATCCGGATCATATCTGCCAGGGTCTTTGGGCATATCCCTCTGGAGCTTCTGCCACAGCGGTGTGCCATGTCGGCAACCCTGCGCAAACCAAGAAATTGCCTGCTCCTCCACGACACCTTCGCAAGAATTGCGAATATTGCTCCACCGAGTTAAGAATTCTCGGTCTGTTTCCCGCTCTTCCTGCTTGCACGCAGCCAGGAGCTGAGGTCGGTTTGGCCTTTTGTACGTGCTGGAGAAGTTGCTGTAAAACGCCGTCTCCAAATCCACCCAAGAGTTAATACTACCCGGCGGCAAGTTATTCAGCCAAATTCGGGCTGGCCCTTCCAACATATGCGGGAGATACCGGACCGCCCATCGGCGATTGCCCCCCGCAATGTGCACCGAGGACACATAGTCTGTCAGCCAATCCTGCGGCTTAGTGCTGCCGTTATACGGCTTTGTGATTCGGCCAAGCTGAACAACGGCACACTTGGTTCGTTCATGATTCGAGGCCCAAAGCATGCAGGTCCTGGTGGGCCTTGCTCTTCAGCCTTTCAGACTGATAAATCCTATCCAACTTGAGACGCTGATCATCCGGATCTAGAGCCCGAGGTCCCAGCCTGGATGCAAGTGCATTATCATACGTTGGGTATCCGGCTCGCGCCATAGCCGAATTGCCATCATCATAGTAGTGGCCCGCCTGGCCACCACCTTGGTGCTGTGCTTGTACCACCACTGGCTGTTCCTGCCGGGGTTGAGGACGAGGTGGTTGACCTCGGCCAGCCGAATTTCCCCTTCCGGCTCCCGGATTGCCTCGCCCGCCATTGCTTCGGCTCTGCCACCTTTGCCTTGGGCAGCCAGTTGCTTGCCGGCGTACTCCGCATCATAGGCCTGCAGTTGTTTGCTCTTGCCCAAATTCACACTCTGGGCCCGGTCAACTCCGACATGCGGCGATGATGCTTGCCCCTTTGACCTCTGGCTAACAGCCTTAGCCGACACTACCACCCGGGAACCACCGGCATCCGGATTAGCTTTCCGGTAAGCCTCATTTTGCCGATTACACACATCAACCAGCTCATTGACCCTCTCTGCCTGCTTACGCCAAGCATCTCCGGTTAAGGTGGACAACTCGGCTCGCGCTGCTGCTGCAGCCCTGAGATTCTTGGCCGGGGAGCTATACACCGGCTTGCCTGTACCGGATCTGTGACTAGTAGCCTTACTCGAGCTCGATCTTGCGGCTCTAGCTAACTCGTCATTGAGGTCTTTACCCCGGTTACGCAGTTCTACTTTCTTGCGAGGCGCAACCGGAGTGAAACCATCTGTGATACCATTGCAGCATTGTACTCTCTCAAGTCTCTCTCAAATGCCTGCCTAGATTCCACCACTAACCGGGCTTCTTTTTGCAACCTCAGGCGCTCTGCCTCTAACTCGGCTACGGTAAGCTCCACATTTGCCCCTGGTGCTACTGGCCTGGCTAATTTTTCCAGGACCTCCTCCAAGGGAGCCTCCGCGCCTGACATGCCAAGAGGGCCAACCGGATCTGGCCTCTCCTTAGGAAACTTCGCCGTCCGAGTCGGCTTGCCAGCCGGCTCGATAGGCGTGGCCAGCACCTCTGGCACGCCCTTAGCAGCATCTCCCTTGCCGGCTGCCGCACTCGGTCCGGTCATCATCACCTCCACGCTGCACCCGGGCGAGCGCTACGCCGTCCGTGCGCAGCGCGGAACGCAGGAGGGTCCTCGGCCACGAGCACCTGCGCCGGGTACTCGCGGACAGGCTCGGTGGTGACGTAGGTGACGAAGCTGCCGAGCATCATGAGGATTTCATCAGCGGGGAAGGGCTTGTTGGCGAAGCACCCCGCGTTGTCGCTGACGAAGTTGAACTCGCCGATCTTGCAAACGAGCCCGGAGAGGACCCGCTCGCCGGAGCTGGTAACAGACCCCGTCCGGAACGAAATCCCTGCCAACGCCACTGCGTGCCCCACGGTGGGCGCCAACTGTCGTGGTGGTGTCACGGCAGATGCCATGGGTATGGCTTAGTTGGGGCTCGCTAGGACGTTGGGGGAACCGGGGAGGGCGTGCACGCTCAAGAAGCGCGCATGAAGAACGACGAAGAACAAGCAAGAACAAGCAAAACCAAGAACAACCAAAGCAAACCGCGATGTACCCTGCTTCGGGGCCCTTCTTGTGAAGGTAACACCCCTACTGCAGCTCTAGCCTACTCTCTTTATATCTTGATGTTTACAAGTACAGAATGCTCCTTGAGCTGTATCAATGGTGGGAGCTCTAGGAAGAAGATGGAACAAGGGGAAATGAAGCTCTCTGTCTCTCCAGTTGTGCGATCCCCTTCTCTGGAGATGGTGGTGCTGCATATATAACCTAGCCGAATTACATCTTTAACCCTGGCCGCAGGTGATAATGGCATGGACAAGAGGAACAGGACAAGCACTGGCCACTGTCACTCAGCCCGGCTCTCCATCAGTCCAACGGCAGGTCTATCTTTCCTCTTTGAGCTCAAGCCAGCGTAGCTCACAGGAGTCTAGCCCTCTGCCCCCTTTCCCGAATTAGCCGAGTCAGCGCCTAGGGCCTCCCGACCCGGGAATCCCGTGCTCAACCTCGCTGTCCACTGCACCTCGGGCAGGAGAGCTGCAGAACCCGTGAGCTTACTGACATTACTTGGCCCTTGTGCACTGTCCGACACCGCCGTGCCGGATCCTTCCTGACCAACCCGGCTAGGATAACCGGGTCCTTCCTGGCTAACCCGGCTAACACCAACCGGTTCCTTCCTCTGATCCGGTTAGACCTTACCAGATCCCTTTTGGCCTCACCCCGCGCTTTAGCTTGATCGAGTACTAACCGATTCTCACAGGAGATCCGGCCTAAGTGACCCGGCTAGATACCGATCCGGCCAGCTCATTACAGCTTCATCACCACCTCTTTGCCCTACCCGGGGGCAGCCCCCCGACATTGAGTATGGGTGACCTAACAGGAAGTCATAATTTCAAAAATTCAAATATTTAGATTTTTCCAAATTATTTCATTTTTTGTTTTTTCCTTTTTTAAATTTTTTTTTGCATTTTTTTGAATTTTTGAGAATTGTGTGCCGCATATAATGTGGATGCGTCACAGAAATGTTAGAATTCTGTGGCGCCATATACACATGCGCCACAGAAAAAATTAGTGGCGGGATATCTGTGGTGCACCCACCATGCGCCACAGATAGCCTATTTCCTAGTAGTGTAGATGGTAGGTGGCTGGAGGTGGTGCTCTGAGTGGTACCGGCTCCGGCGAATTTGGTGGGTTCATGTGCTTCAGGTGGTCTCTCTGCTCCTCCCTTTGCTGCTGTCTGCCGGCGGGTCGGCGCCCTCGATCCTGGGCGGGAGGGGAAGGTTCCCCTCCCCTGCGACAGCATTGCTAGGGGCTGCAGAGAGCAAGGCTGACTTCGGCCTCCTACTCGTCATTGTCGTCTCTGTCTCGATGCCTCCCCCTTCTTCGTCGGCGATCAAGGCCCCTGCTTATGCTTCTCGGTTTCGTCATCTTCGGTTCTTGGCAGCACAGACACGAAGGTATGCCAGCTTCGACGAGGTGTCTCTGATTCTGCTTGGTTGGCCTGTGGGCAGTGACTTCCATAGCTCAGCGAGCACCTCCGGCGCCCGACGGTGCGGCGCCCTTCGAGCCAGGACGAGAGGGAAGGGTTCCCTTTTCGGTGTTGGAAATGGATGGTACTGCAGCCACACTCAACATGTGTGCAGAAGATGGTTCTTCAAGCAGCCGGCGGTTCCTTCAAACCTGTTCTACCTCCCTTGGTGGCTTTGCGAGGAGGGCATCAGTCTCCAAGCTGTGTTTCATTTCTTCTTTGTTGCTTGTATTTCGATGTTTGTAAGCTGGTTAAGCACCCTGTAACAAACCTTGGCCGTTCGGGGCTTTATTAATTCAAAGCTGGGCACTTTGTGCCTTGTATCTAAAAAAACTAGGAAGGTTGCGAGAAAAATAGGTCGATTAATCAGGTAAGGGGAAAATATTCACACAGGGAATATCACGGAAAATATTCATCTTGGAGCTACTTAACCGATCCTATATTGAATATAGCCGATAAATGAGTCAGGGAATTCAACGGGAGTTGATGGAAAGTGGGGAATCTGGATTACTGGTTGTCCTAAGCTCATTCAAAAAGGGACAAGATTGGAAATTTAAGTTGAATTTCATTTTTAAATAAATCGTGCAATTATTTGAAATGTGTATGTTAGTTGTTTGCAATCGATTAAATGTCATGATTAGTGCCGTTGCTATTTTTTTTAGCTGAAACAGATATGTGCGGGAATTATAGTATCATGCTCTAATGGTGCATCTGTGCTTTTGGAAGTTATTGTGCCATTTCTGTTGTTGGACATGTAACACATGCATGAGTGAAATGCCCATCAAATCCGAAACAACTATTACATGAATTCCTTGGTAGCTAACTATTTCTTTCGATACCAAACTCTATTGCTCAACAGCTTAGTCGTAGAGTTATACAAAGGTTCAAGCAAACACCAATAATCCCTGAAAAAATAAATCCAAACTAGTCTCCTGTTTGAGTCACTGCCGGATCCAACTGTGCATAGGTGTTGCGATCATACGGTGCAGTGCAGACTGGCTAAAAAAAGAAGAAACTTAGCCTTGATGGCATCCTGGTCATGTGTGTCGCTAGCAATCGGTGAACATCCCCACTAGACCCCGAAGAATCTAACGTACTCGGTCACCTTTATGTAGGTCGCAGGGTGGTCGAGCTAGCTAACATCATGCTGGATCCTTGAAGGCTGTTGGCTGTGGTCGAGAGTAAGAGCATCTCCAGTCACGGTTGCCAAAATCAGCCCCCAAACTGTCCGCGGACGCGTCCGGCGGACAGCGACTAAAAGTAGCCTCCTCCAACCATGTACCCCAAAATCACCCAAATTGTCCGGTCACTTGCATGAGATTGGTGAGGATGGAGAGAGAAAGGATAAAGAAGGAGAAAATATGTAAATAAAGTGGTCCAATGTGATCCGTGTCCTACGTGGCGGGTGTCTGGGCGCGTCCGGCTGCCCCAAACCCTCCCCACATATGGGGTGAGTTTGGCAACTGCCGGACAGCCCGGGCGTTTGGAGAGGATTTGCTCACCCCGCTTGGGTAGCTATTTTAGCTCATTTTCCGTCCGGCCACCGTCCGGGCCTTTGGGGAGGATTTTGCAACCCCTTGGAGATGCTTAGTGCGGTATAGTCTTCCAGACTTCCCTCGTCGTGCTTGATATCTTGATGTCTCTCTTTCATAAAGATTTTCCTATAGACCGTGACCAACAAAATCAATCTATGAACAAACGCTAATTGTTTCCTGACAATTCTCCTGTCATCCCCCCCACCCCCCCCCCCCCCCCCCCCCCGCCCCCCCCGCACAATTTATATATACCTTGCTCACTGGTAGGCTGGGAGCTAAGTAGCAGCCAGTACTGTCTTGAACAAGTGTGCAATAGCTATATATAGGTAGCTTAATCTTGCTCTCAGTGTTTTGACATCATGGTTCTGGTGGCTCGAGTTACAGTGGATAAGTAGACCGTGGGGTTGTTTTACCTGTAGTTGTTGTATGAGACTTGAAGTCCACATGCTTAGACTTCCTAAAACTCTCTCCCACCAAATTAATTGTTGAGAAACTGGAATCGGGTGACTTACTCATTCATAACCAGATGAAGAACTTTTAGTTTTCTTTTGTATTGCTTTTCCAAGCCACCTTTCGGGACAATCCAAAGTAGGCCACAATAAATTGGATCTCATAGAAAGATTTGTTTGTGTATCATCCATATACTAGTCTGTCTACACCTAATTTTCATCTTGACTTTCGTAGTTGGTGCTCGCGATCCATTTAGACATAAATCAATAGCTGAACTCGGTGAGATGCACCAGTGCACACACATAGTAGTAATTGAGCTCCCCTTCAGTCTTAGCGCAGAATCTACCAATGCGATAATAGGAACATATTACCGTTCTGTACCCAGCCCAAAATTGGCAGAGATGATGTATCACAACTCATACTTTATTGGTTCAACCATCTAACAGAGACTTTTTAACATTTTTCTTTTCAACAATTTATTCTATGTGAGATAAAAAAGTTAGAAACTGAAAGTGTATCCCTAGGGGAGCAGAAACCTCGTGGGAATTACTTGTACAAAAGGGTTTATTATTTCTACACATTAATTGTACCTTAGCATTTGGTAAATACTTTAATTAAGAGTGTACTCAAGACATAGAGTAAGATACATTGTTGTGTGTTAGTCGACGTGTGCATTGCATTTATATGATTACTAATATCCGAAAGGATGGAAGAGATGGAAAAAAAGCTAGAACGAAGATTCTTCGGCTTTCTTAGATGGATCTGCTGCCTGGGCTTCGCTTCGGGTGGGGAATTTTAGGTTTCCTTTTTCCTGTTTTGTTTTGTTTGACTGCGTCGGGATAATATACGCCGGATCGGGTCGGGTCGGGTTGGGTGGGCGGATCTGGGTTGAGGAACTGGTTTGTGGGCCAGTGACGGGTACAACAAGGCCGGCAGGAGGCCGGGCTAAGCCAGGCCTTGTGTTGAACTAGTAAGAAGAACGCACAATTCTCAAAAAAAAAAGTAAGAAGAACACACGTGCACATGTGCGTACCGTGAACTCCTTTAAACTCTCCGCTCAAAAAGAAGAAGAAGAAAATCCTTTAAACCTGCACACATCATTCAAATAATGTGTATATTTCGTTTTGAGAAAAATTCATACTAGTTTTTTCCATTCTGTGTTTGCCATTCTAAATTTTTACATGGACAAAAGCAAAAGCAAGACAACAACAGTAGGGGAAAACGAAAAACAAAATTTCACCATTTTCATTTTGTCTTTTCCCCCACACAAGGAACAAACGATATTACCGGGAACTGCTCGGGCTAAAGCAAAATGTCGAAATATAGAGTGGCAAAGGTAGAATGGGTAAAAATCGGTGTGGAAAAAACATAATTTTCCCTTTGTATTTCTCTCCACAAATAATTATGCTGATGTAACAATAGTTGGAGCAATTAAAGTAATTCTAGAAATGATGAAGGAAAATAGAGTTGGAGTAGTTAAAGTAGTTGTCAACATGAAGCGTAAGTTAGAGCAATTAAAGTAGTTTTAAAAGACTACAAAGAGAATAGCTAAATGGTGGGGGAGTCTCGGGTGGCCACGTCACCTATTATATCTTAGTCATTTGATCTAGCCTTCTGCCATTCATGGACGATGAATATCGCTGTAATTCAAAGGAAGAATGTGTATAGCCATGGTGAAAATCCCCATGCACCCTATCCCTAACAATGTTGTCTCTTTCCCCCCATGAAATGCGTAGTAACATTAGCGCTACTCATTCTCCTCGGTGCCTCTTCTTTTGATCGTCTCTTCGTCGCACGAATGCACCCACATCCTTCGCACCATTAGTCGTCACACTACTTTTTGTCGACAACCCGCTGGATATATCCGCTATATTGGCTCCACATAATTGTTCCAAGTCATTGTACCATCGCCACTAATTCACTCCTCACATCAGACGATGTCGTTCTCCTTTGTCTTCCCCACAATATCCTCTCGCAACAGATGTTCAATGCGGCAATGCAGAAAAGTGTCACGATACTCTGGACGCCACTTCACACTGCTCCTCACACTGGATCTTGTTACGATGAGGGTCCTAGAGGTCGACAATTAATGGATTAGGATAATTTTAATTTTGTTTGTGCTGTCCATGCTACTCTCATAGCTTTATGTACGATTTTCGAGGGATGGATTTCTAATAAATGGGATGATAAGGATATGTTTATATGAATTTACATGTTTTTCGTGTGATTTACATATTAAAATATGAAAGGGATAAAACACATTATTGGAACTTAAATCTGAATTTGCTCCAAATGTTGCAAAATTGAGGCAAACTTCATGACCAATGTACCATAGTGGAATGGTTTAGTCACTTTTTGAGCATCTTTTCTGAAAAATGGAGAACAAAACCTTGTGATACAGAAGAACATAAATTGGAATTCGCATTATTAAGTTTTAGCGAGATGTCAAAGTTACAACTAATTAGGGTTACAACTGATTATTGGATTAACGGTAGACAAGAGTAACCTTTTCATTTAAAGGGTATTTATAGTTTATTTTAAATATGGTTTAAATTGATCCCCAAGCCTCCATGGAACCCAAAGTATACGTATGAGTTTGGACCCAACCTTTTACACATGTATATCTCTTGTATAGTTGAATTTAAATGTTTACATTTTTTTTTTGTACTTCGTGGCTTTTTGGCAACAAGCCTGCATTGATCCACTACCTTTAAAGTTCTTCTAATAAGCAGATATGGTAGTGCTCCCATCGTTGGTACACAAAAGACACTACACACTATGTTGGTCCCAACGTTGAGGTACCCTCACCAACTCTCCGATTGAGATGATTTCTCTAGCCATTGGTTGCTCCGAGCCTAGCGTGACCATCGCCTCCTTCAAACACGGACTAGAGGTCACCTGAAGTCCAGCATTGCACATATGTACGGGTTAGTTCTTATTCTTGAATATCCATGTAGGGTGAGTTCTAAGTCGTGTACCACGACGAAATTGCTAATGCCTCTTATGCCAATATTATCATGGAACGACTTTTCGCGTGTATTGATATTCTATTGGGATGATCAATACCTTCCTATCACGGATATCTGTAAATAAATTGTGGAATTATCTTCACCATCTCCCTCTCTATTTATAGAACTTCATGATGTGTGTGAGATTATCCTATTGTTCTGCAAATATATGCTACTCGTAGATGTCAGATCTGTAGTCCTTCTTCCATTGGTACCTACGTCCTTGTTGTTAGGATACGTATTAGACTACGATTAGAGATCAGCTTGTATTCCAAGTTATAGGCATCTTGCCTCCCAAGTCTTGTACTCCTTATATACCCCCACGAGGGTCAGATCAATACAACAACAAATTATTAGGGTTTCGCAACTTTCCACACTTGTTAGGTGAGTGAGTTTCAGTACAAAACCTTGTTATTTGAGAATTTTTAAAACGACTACTTTATTAACTAAAAATGTAGCTATCCTTCATGGAGACAAAAGCATAAGTATGTAGCTTGGCATATATATGTCACAGTAATGTGTAATGTGTCGAACATAAGTGTCAAAATGTCCTATATCGTATTTCACACCAAATATGATACCCCAAATTAGTTGTCCTTAGGATAAAAGGATAAACCGCTCATGGGATTGAACCTGAGCTGATGGAAAGTAGGGACTTTGGATTACCGAGTGTCCGGGTGGTCTAAGCTCATTCAAAAAGGGGTAAGTTTGGAAATTTGAGCTGAATTAGAAAAAAAATCCGTTCAATTACTTGAAATGGGTATGTTAATTGTTTGCAATCGATTAAATGTCATGGTTAGTCCCCTACCACTCGCTAATTGTTAAGCTGGAACTGATATGCGCCAGACTTAGAGTATCATGCTCTAATGGTGCATCTTTACTTTTGGTAGTTATTGTGCCATTTCTGTTGGACATGTAACACATGCATGAGTGTAATGCCAATGAAATCAAAACAACTATTACGTGAATTGTTAGGTAGCTAGCAATTTCTTTCGACTCCAAACTTTGTTGCTCAACTTCTTAGGCACAGATATATACAAAGCTAGCCAACAAAAAATAATCCCTGAAAATATAGATCATAACCAGCCTCTTGTCTGAGTCACTGTTCAAACCAACCGTGCATACTAGGTGTTGCGATCATGCGGTCAGTATTTCTTGATTAAGTTTTGAGGAACACCTTCCCTAGTTGGCTTGAGTCGTTAGGAAGCAATGGTTTTATCTTACATTAATTCAATTGAATTTAAGTACAAGCTAAATTCAGTGAACATCCCACTAGATCCTGAAGAACCTTACCTACTCGGTCACTCTATGTAGGGACATGGTGGTCGAGCTAGCCAATACTGTCATGCTTGATCCTTGAAGGCAGTAGGTTGTTTACTACACGGCGGAGGCGAGAGTGAGTGAAGTATAGTCTTCCATATATACTATGCTCGTCACGCTTGATCTCTTGATGTCTCTCATCCATAAATAAATATTTTCCGACAGACCGTCACCAACCAAATCGATCTATACACATAATGCAGTATAGTCACTCACTGGGAGCTAAGTAACAGCCAGTACTGCCTTGAACAAGTGTGCGACGATAGCTATATATAGGTAGCTTAACCTTGCTCTCAGTTTTGACATCATGTATCTTGTGGCTCGAGTTACAGTGAACACTTAGACCGTGGAGTAGTTGTACCTGTAGTTGTTGTATGAGACTTAAAGTGCACATGCTTTTAGACTTCTGAAACTCTGCCACCGAATAAATTGATTGAGAATTTGGAATTGGATGACTTTACTCATTCATAACCAGATAAAGAACTTTTAGTTTTTTTTCATATTGTTTTTCAAGCCATCTTTCGGGACAATCCAAAGTTGGCCATCATAAATTGGATTGTCTCATAGACAGATTTGTTTGTGTAGCATCCATACATGGACAACGTCCACGTAAATTCCATAGTTGGCTAAACTTGGCGTGATGCACCAGCGCGCACACATAGTAATCGAGTTCCCTTTCAGTCTTAGCGGCAGAATCTACCGATCAATGCCCAAAACTGGCAGGGATGATGTATCACAACTCAAGCTTTATTTGTTCAGCCATCTAACGGAGAAATTTGAACATTTTTTCTTTTTATTTATCAAATTTGCAAGAATACATCGCAGTTATGAAGTTTAGCCATTTGGACAAATGCTAGAGGATACCACAGCCACAAAAAATTGTCTAGACTTTGGCCGTTTTGATAAACTTATATTCTCCAAATTTGCAAAAATACATGGCAATTCTGAAGTTTTTCTATTGCTTTTCTGTTTGATTCTATGAACCGTGAGCTTGTTTATTTCCAGATAGAATAAGAAAATCAAGTGAGATATTTGGTTCTCTAATAAGGTCCACTCACTTGATTTTTGGTGGGCGACCAGACCTAACGAGGCCAAAATAATCGCCGAAACGCGGCGCAGGGAATTCCGTCAGTCATGCACCTGCCTAACCAAGTTATAAGACGACAGTGTATCCCTAGGGGAGCAGAAACCTCGTGGGCATTACTTGTACAGAAGGGTGTATTATTTTCCTAAAAGATGTTTCCAAGTAACTAGACACCGCTTTTCGGCGTACAAAACTAGTAGAAAAACTAGCCACAACACACACGCTACAACCACAACGCACAAGGGTCTCGGTCAAATTAAACCACTGAGTCTCATATTTACGAAACCTCCTAATAAAGACATCGCCTTGCAAACTCTCCTTGGCGACATACCTTCCTCCCTTGAGTGTCAAAGGAGTTGACAAGTGGGTGGCAGGTTTTGGACAAACCGGAGAAAGGAGCCATCTTGGAGTCATCGTCGATCGCGTGCATTACGCCCCGAAAGCTCAACCTTGGGTGGCAACAACAAAGCAATGCAATGCCGAAATTAATCTTTTCCAACTAGTGTATCAACTTCGAGACTGCTGCTATCACCGATCCGGAACAAAATCTCGGATTCCCACCAAAACAACTACCTCGAGTGGACGAGGAAGGCGTATAAACACTTCTCGGCTATGCCTCCGTGAAGGGCAACGGAGCTTGCAGGTGTTGTCATCGTTGGCATTGACTGAGGACTGGTAATACTTCCATCTGTAGTTTAGCTCCCTTTCTTATCAGACCTTGGAACAACACACCGCAAATATCACCACGGAACCTCCCTTGTCTTGTAGTGGTATATATTATGTTCAATACTTATGGATTTGTTAAATCATTTTCACTGGATCCATATTATTTTATTAATCACGTCATTTAACATGTGAACTTATTTGCATCTGTTGATCCGCAAATATATATGAGATTCAAATGTGATATTTAACGTCGTTTGTCCAATTGGTGCCACCGTCTTCATTACCTTTTTTTGTGTACAATATCTTACTCAAATCTTTTAACCATACTACTAACATAACAACGTAAGTTCCTTGCAAGAAAGGAATAACAACAAATATAGATAGAGTCTGTATCGAACATGGTATAATTATAAAAAATGTCCTATATAGATTGACACCAAATATGATACCCCAAATTCTTCAAGTCCGTGTCCCAAGTCGGTATACCCATACCCATGACCAGTGGAACCGAGTAACCAATCGACTTAATACACTAGTCAGATTTAAGTCGTCTACACAAAACTCTGTCAACTAGGGACAACATGAACATATATCTTATGACACATATAATTTCACAAATGAATCACGTATTCAACTATACATGTGAAGATACAAGATTCATAAGTATTATAATTATTATAGACTAGCAAAATGCCCGTGCGTTGCAACGGGGAAAAATATCATATATATGCTCCAACCCCAATAAACATGACTCAAGTCATACTCTTTCCCACCCGATGGCGGTCATATTGTGTTTACAGTGGTCAATCTCAAGGCAATGAGCTCGGGATTCCATAAAAAGCGAACATGAGAAGAAAAATCATGATAGAGGCATCGGGTCAGACGTCGGAATAAATTTAGAACACGATTGCGAAGAGAAAAGGGTACGGGCAACAATTCGCCTAAATTTTATATCCTATATCTCAAAACCAGGACTCCTTTAGGAAGATTTTCCCTAAAAATATTCACATTTTGTGGTTCACTCCTGTTCAAATTATTCAATATAAATCGCTTTGAAATAGCCAAATATTGTTGATTTTCAACACAACAATCAGTAGGAACAACGAACAAACAATAAACTTAGAAAGCAATAACAACACAAACAGCTAACAATTTCTCCATCTCCCCTTGTACAACAAATGGCAGCAGCAGAGAGCATTGCCACATCAGTAGACGTAAGAACAAACAAAATTGCTCCAAATGTCTATTTAAATCTATGAATTGTCCCAGCACAAGATTCACCGAAACAGCGAACAGAGCATATCACATAGTACACAGAACAACATCCATATGAAGCATCTCTTTCTCTTTGTAGATCAGTGTATATCACAAAAGCAACAAACGGTAGTGCCGCAACCCTGATTTTCTCCCTCACGAACTCATGTTCCCATCCCCATCGCCGCCTCCCGGAACTCCAGCAAGATCATCGTCAATGTGTCATCGCCCAAATGCGGGTCATGTTCCAGCAGACATCGCCCGGTACTTGATCACACACTTCACCACACGTGATGACATATTGGCCGTCTCGCCCTTGCCGCCTTACCCAAGCGTGCCGAGCATCTTCCTCTGCGTCGTCGCCGCCTCCGCAGCCCAGCATGCCGAGCATCTGCCTCTGTGTCACTGCAGGCACCGCATTCACAGAAATAGACTATGAACATGAATGCACCCATCTTTACTGATTGACATGAAAAAATCTAAAATCTAGTATTATTGACCTTTTTATCATTTTCGGAAGCGGTGCCTTTGCATTGTATGAGAAGTGTTGGTGCCTTATAGAAGTCTTTGACTTGGAAGAATGTAATGTGTTGTGCTTCTTGGAGCATCCTCCATTCAAGAATCTAATGTTCTTGTCGGTTGTTTAACTGATTGCCACACATAGCACAATAACGCATTTTAAAGTTTGATTCTGCAAAATAATGGGCTATAAGTCAGATTACGTGTTCTTCTCTAGAGGATGTACAAATTGCTACATATAACTTCATCGGAACACTACCACTACGAGCTCCCCATTCTGCTTGGCGACTGGATAGTGCGGAGACCTGGCGGAGCAGCTGGAGGCGTGTGACAGTGACTGGCCGAGTCCAGACCTCAAGTTTAGTTAAGAGAAAGCTGGAATATAACATGAACCTGAAATTCACTTGTGTATAATGATGAAAGACAGAAATATCATCATAGAAATCATCACATGACTCATACATGCCAAAAGTAGCAAATTATCGTATGAGCTACTGTATCTAATTATTTTCCACCTCATTTTATGGTATGCAATGCTATAAAACTGGTGTAGCTTTCAAATGAATATGGGAAGAAAGAACTCACTGAATAAACATTACTTTGTGAATATAAACTATTCAGAGTCAACTCCGATGGTGCCTCATGGACCCCTTTCTTCTCCATTTTGTCTTCCTTCGAGCTAGGCCTGCAAAAAGATTAATTTGAATCAGTAACAGGCGTACAGCTTTAGTTCCCTAGACTATCTGAATATGTCCATTAAAAAATCATGTAGGATAAAAAAATGCGTTAAATCAACTCAAGATGTTAATTGTTAACATTGCCAGCAATTTTGAGTACCCATTGTGCATGTATTGAGAATCCAGTATCCATTATCAAAGGAGTCGCGTGTGCATAAAATAGAGATGGTATTTGGTCCACTGTAAAGCTTTACATGGTTGGTTTTGATCAGGAGCAATCGTTTCTAAGGAGCGTTTGCACCTCCAGATCAACGCAGAAACGACTCATTCACTCCAGATCGCAGCTTGCACCTCCTCTGAATCAAGGAACATATACCAGTTTCTCTTTCGCATTACTCTGCCGCCCCTGAACTTACACAACCTACGACCAGAAACTACTCAAAAAAACTAAATTGGGAGATCCTTCATACTGATTGAATATTTTTCCAAGACAGCAATCCTTTTTTCCTGCACAAGGCCAAGCAAACACAAGATTTTCTAGGGAAGAAATTAATATATTGATTAATTGTTTCCTAGGTTAAGCCAACCATGCACACTGAACCGGATGAACATATCAGAACAAATCAATGAAGCATACAAAGATTCGAACAACTGAAGACCATATGCAGATGCGGATGCTATCATGCTACTACAAAGCCGATAAGCCAACCATGCACACTGAACCGGATGAACATATCAGAACAAATCAATGAAGCATACAAAGATTCGAACAACTGAAGACCATATGCAGATGCGGATGCTATCATGCTACTACAAAGCCGATTCATATTACCCAAGCAGTGTGCATATTTTTCACCTCGAGAGGAGGCGGGGATGTTGCAGACGTGAAGTCAATGAGCTCTCGGTCGTGGGTAAAGTGTCGCTTCTTGCTGGGGATCATGGTTCGTCGACGTCGTTGCTCACGGACGGACATATCGAGGGCTTTTGGCTGACCCGTCGTCGCTGCAGATCGGAGCTGTGGCGTGGCGGGCGGGGAGCCGGCGAGGAGCATGGATTACAGGGAGAGAGGCCGGTGAGTCAGGAACGGAGGAGGTCCGCTTCGGCGGCGCACGTGGGGCACTGGTGCAGTGCATCGCCGCGGGCCTCGATCTGCGGGAACGGTATGTCGCGCGGGTTCGACATGCAGGGAATGGGGGGCATGGATACAACAGAACTTACAGGGGAGCTGAGCCAGGGGCGGGCCGGCGGCGGGACGCCGTCGGAGCAGGATCCAGTACGACGGTGGAACGGGCGCCATAGGCAAGGCGAGGTGTGAGCGTGACCGCGTGAGGGCGATTGCGCGAGCAAGGGTGGGAGGAGCGCGAATGGATTTATTATTTTCTGAGGGGTAAAACGCCAAAACTGATGCTGATTGAGCGTAATTGAGCATAATTACCGCTGAATCGCTGATTGAGAGCTGCATGATGAGGTACGGAGGTTGGACGAAACTTTTTGGCAGAGTGGTTTGGTGGCAGGCTAAGGAACGAAATTCCCTTTTTAGATAGGAGAGATACACCGCCAGTCGGTCAGCCGAGCAAACTCGAGGGTACGTACTCCAAGAATTTTGTGTTCCCTTTACCTTGGTCGACTTGTACCAGATTAGTTGAGTGACGGTGTTGATTACAAGCGCTTGTTTACTTCCCCTGTTTTACGGCCACATACATTTTCTGACTCTTATGTCCAACCTCATTCCTTTGCTTGTATTTCTATGGTCATTTTGTTGTTTTTTACGAAATTTTGGCACAATGGTATTGTTTCTTCATCTTCCGAGCAATATGCATCATGTGCCAACCGATCGCTAAGAGTTGTCAAATGATGAGTGACTAAAGGTGTGTGTTTTCCGTTTGAGTTATAGTCCATCTTTGCAAAAGCACCGAATTATATTTTATACATTCACTAGATTTCATCAGGAAATCGAGGAAACCAAAATTCTGAAATGGCAACCTAGGCTGCAGCTGCTATCATTGAAGCCAACTGTAGAAAAAAAAACCAAGGATGTTCTTTTCAGGAAGGGTGTGTTGCATGTTTCGACCTACTTGGTGATTTTCGAATCCACCGGTAGCTCAATATTGAGGACAATGTTGTGACAGCTGACAACACCGTCATGGTAGCAAATGAAAAGGTTAAGCGATATGTTTCACTAAATCTGCAATGCACGAGTACTAGGAGGGGAGGTTATGTATGCATTGGATGTCCATATACATGTAGTTGAAACAACATGATTTGTTAACATTAGTTTTACCTTAACATTCGGTAAAATAGTTTTATTAAGTGTGTATTCGAAATATAGATCAGTATGATATATTGTTGTGTGTTAGTCGACGTGTGCATTGCATTTATATGATTACTAAAATTCAAAAGGATGGAAGAGATATAAAACAACTAGACTGAAACTTAAATCTGAATTTGCTCCAAAGATATGCAACTTTGAGGCAAAGTTCATAACCAAATGTATGTTAGTGGAATTGTTCTATTAGTTTCAGAACTGGAGAATATAACTTGATGAAAAAAGTTTAATGTGTATTATTAATTTTTATTGTTGCCAGCTTTACAAGTTACATGTGTTTCAGGTTACTGCTTATTATCATCGGATTAATGGTAGTGATGGAACTTATGTTTTATTTGAAATGTTGTACGAATTGATCCCTAAGCCTCTACGGAATCTGAAGTGTCCGAGTTGGGACCCAAACCTTTTACACACATGCATTATATTTATTTTATAGTTGAACTTTTACATAGGAGGTTTAGGGCCTCTTTGATTCCCATGATAGGAAAATGTCAGAAATAGGAAATACGGAGGATTGTAATGTCACGGCTATGGAATCCTACCAGATTTTATATATACCCAACTATGTTTGATACCATCACATGAAAAGTAAAGGGTTCTTACAAAGAGTTTTGAGTGGATGTTAGATTTCGTGTGAGTTGTAGTACAAATGATTACTTAGCAAAATTTTCCATGTGATTCCACCGTACGAATCAAACCACCACTTCAGAAAAAAATTCTGAAGAATTCAATCCTCCACAATTTCTACGAGTATCCATTGAATCAAAGAGGTCCTTAGATTTTTTCTACTTCTTGTGGTTTGAAGGCAACAAATCGGGCACTGGTCTATTACCTTTGAAGTTCTCATGAACAGATTTGGTAGTGTTCCCGTCGTTGGTACACAAAAAACACTATGCTGGTTCCAACGTCATGATGTTGCTCTCACACTCTCTCATCGTAAGGATTTCTCTGGCCATTGGTTGCTGCAAGCCTAGCACGACCATAGTCTCCTTCAAAAACGAGTTCGAGGTCGCCATAAGTCGCAAGTGTGCCAAGCATTGAACGAAACACAAGGTATACCTCTTGGTCTGAAAGACCCACGTAAGCCCCTGATATGTTCTAACTTGTGTACCACAATTGAATTCCAGAAGCCTCTTATGCCAATAGTGTCATCGAACCGCTCTTTGCATGTATTGATATTCTGTTGGCATGACCAATAGCTTCCTATCATGCATATCTATAACCGAATCGTGGAGTCATCTTCACTAGCTCCCTTTCTATTTGTATTACGTTATTCAATGTGTGAGCATATCCTATTGGTCCGCAAATATATTGTATGCAAATGTGAGACCTGAAGTCTCAAAGTCCAATTGCTACCTACGTCCTTGTTAGGTGAGTGATTTTTCAGTACAAACTACAAAACCTTGTTGTTCGAGAATTTTTAATATGACTACTTTATTAATTAAAGACGTAGCTAAACTCCGTGGAGATAAAAGCATAAGTAAGTAGCTGGGCAAATATATATATCATGGTAATGTGTCGAACAAAAAATATATATCATGGTAATGTGTCGAACAATAATTGTTAGAACGTCCTATATCGGATTTCAAACTGAGTACAATGTCCAGAATTCGTCCTTAGGCTAGACGGATAATCCGCTAATGATATTCAGGTGAGCTGATGGCAAGTAGGGCATTAGATTACTGGGTGGGCTAAGTAATGTGGGGTTGTCACGGCAGATGTCATCGTAGGATGACTTGTGAGATCGGAGAACTTAGGCGACTCGGGATCTTTCGGGAGCAAGATTGCAAACAAGAGAAAATTTATACAACTCCAACCCCCGGGAAACATCATCTTCGAAGTTTGTTGGCAACAGATCGCGCACTGATCCATTATCTTCGAAGTTCTCCTAAACAAATATGGTAGTGTTCCCGTCATGGGTGCACAAATAGCACTATGTTGGTTCCAGGGTGGTGATGTTCATCGCCAACTCTCTCATCGGAAGGAATGCTCTAGCTATTAGTTGCTCCAAGCCTAGCACGACCATAGCCTCCTTCAAACACTGGTTGGAGCTCGCCAGAAGTCACATGTGTGCGGAACATTGCACAAAACACGATGAATGCCTTGGGTTCTGAAATAGCCATGTAAGCCCATGATGTGTTCTAACTTGTGTACCACAACTGAATTTCAGATGCCTCCTATGCCAATATTGTCATGAAACCGCTCTTTGCATGTATTGATATTCTGATGGCATGATCAATAGTGGATATCTCTAATCGAATTATGGAATTGTCTTCATCGGCTCCCCTCTATGTATATCACTTCATGCAATGTGTGAGTTAATTTGTGTCCTATTGGTCCGCAAGTTATGTTGTGCTGATGTGGGATCCGAAGTCGTTTGTCGATTAGGTATCTACGTACTTGTTAGGTGATTGCTTTTTTATTGCAGAACCTTGTTGTTTGAGAAATTTTCACACGACTAGTTATTAATAAAAAGTGTAGCTATACTTCACGGAAGAAAAACATAATCAAGTAGGTAGCAAAACCTATATATGTCACGCTAATGTGCTGAACAAGTACTTTTGTTGAGCAACCAGCAAAACGCTCTTTCTTTTCATATAGAAGAACATAATCAACCGGTTATAAGAAAATCATAAAAAACTGATACAAATCCCGATGACAAGTAGGGAATGGGATTACCGGGTGGCCTAATCACATTAGCGTGACATAACCCGGTGAAGGCCTTAATAATCAACAAATAATGCCGATGTGATCAATCACTGCCCAAAACCATAAGTGGACAAGACTTTAAAAATTGTGCACAGTTTGTTGATTATTAAGGCCTTTTAGATGTCTAGTTTGAAAATTATGTGAGATTTTTCACGTTCAGCTTCTTTATTAAATTTACACATGTTGGGTCATCGTACATGCATTGGCTGTATGAGACTTGAAAATGCACATGCTCTGGACTTTTGGAACTCTGCCACCAAATTACTTGATTGAGAAATTGAGTCATATATAAGTTCGCTCATTGCATAACCAGATGAAGAATTTTTTGTTTTAGTATGTATTGGCTTTCCAAGACACCTTCCGGGAAAAAAGGACTATGACCAGATTTTTTTTTTTTTGTGTAGCATCCGTACCAACGAAAAAAATAGCACGCTATTTCCCGGTTAATAGCACGATATAGCTTATTTGGAGAGGCTACGCTATATTTAGCCTAAAGTTGACGCTACGGCGCTATTTGCGTTTTATACGTGCCAAATCACACTAAACGTGGTAATGTTATAGCTACGCTAACGAAAAGCCTAGAAATAACGTTAGGTGATGATGATGGCGGGCAATCTGGTGGTTCTTCTAGTTATTCTAAAGACGATGTTAATGATTTTGATTAAAGTTTAAAATTGATTATCTTTTAGTTTATTACTTTTTCACGGTTTAAGCGTCATATTTGTATTTGTGCCACGGATTTGGGCTTGGCATTTGAATATGGTTACCTGGTTATGCATATATTGGTTCTGGACAAATTTTTAGTGTTGAAATCCTTAATATTTGGGCTATTTCTTGCATTTTTTCATCACGCTATTTTATATGTAACTTCGCTATATCACGCTATATCTTGTATAGCTTCTGGAGAAGGGCCGCGCTATTTTTGATAGCACACAATTTTTTTCCTTGATCCATACACGTCCATGTACGCCTAACATTCATCTTGACCTTCCCGGTTGGTACTCGGTGCATTTAGGCACAATTTCAAAGTCATGTGAGCTCGGAGAGATGCACCAACGCACACACGCAATAGTCTAATCGTCTGTCTTTGTGGAACCAAGTGAGATGTTTTAGCAACAGAATATGAACACCTTATTGTTCCTATAGCCAGCCCAAAATTGACCAGGATGACGTATCGCAACACATATTTTGTAGATTCAACCATCTAGCAAAGGTGTCAAGCTGACATATTATTGCATTGATGCGTCAATCTAGTGTCGTAAAATTCGGTGTCTGTGAGCTCAAAAGGCGTCGAAGATAACACAACCACACACAAAGGGCTCTTTTACGGTACAACTTACTTGTCCTATGGCCTGGTAGTATTTAGCCATGATTGTTTGGGGTCGCTTATGCAACTTATCTTTTCAAGGGGGGTAATTGACTATGTTCAATCATCAACGCAGCGCTAGGAACAGAGGCCGGTCCGTAAAACAAAACAGATCGGTCATTCTCGCACGCGTCGCCAGGCCTGCGCACCGCCGCCGTCGTTCTTGGCGCCGTTCCTTACACATGACCCAGCCGTCGACCTTGCTAATTTTTTTTTTTTGACCTTGCTAAGTTAGTGAGAGAGGCAAAGGAAGTGCGCGGATTCAGAATTTTTCCACGAGCTACAGTAGTAAAAGAGGACACAATGTAGTAAAAGAGGACACAATGTAAATACATGAGTTCATTTCTTTTTCCCTGTAAAGAAATACAAGACTACACAGTGGGAATAATTATTCGAGCTAAATCCAACACAATAAATAGAAAAGTGAACAATATTTTCTATATTTGGAGTTCTCTTCTGCAAGTCTCTTGTCGTGTGATACATCATGAGCTCTTTGCCTCTCCCTGTAAACAGACAGTTAAAATTTGTTGTTCCTTCTCATTCACAGGGTCGACCAATGAAGCCAATGCATTTTGTAGACTATTGGTTGAAGCCGTTGTGCAGTAGTTGACCATCTGTTAAGCATAGCTGTTGAGAAGGTCTTCCCAGATTGACAAATTACAACCCTGCATACATTAGTATCAGTGTACCAAAGAAAAGTTAGTGCAATGCAATTCAAGGAAAAACATGTTAAAAATATTGCACAATAGATGTGTCGCACTGCCGGTTCGTAATTTTCACTGCCTTAACCCTATGTATCTGCTGATAATGTACACACATCTCGTTCAGCCATTTAGTACTATATGGACACCACTACAGAACTTTAAGTAATATATAACTGATCTCCTAATAATAGACTCAAGTCCATAACTAAAGTCAAAGGAGAAATAAAATTGCAGCACTACATACACATGTCAATAAGTAATTAATCAAACCCCTTTAAATTGGCACTGTTTGTTTACAGCTGGTTGGTTTGGTATGAGAAGTTTCGAGACAAATAAAAAATAAAGAGATCTGAAACTGATGGTCAATTACACTCTTACTGGCTTCAGAACAGATATGATTTGCTTAGATTTCAGTTTTATCCTTCTATAGAAAGCCTCTCTATAATCCCACTATTACGAAAATATATGTAAGAAAGACTACGCTATAACATATATTAAAAGGCTGCCTACTAAGCTCTACTTACAGATCATATTGAGTATTGTTTGCCAGCATTGAAGTGGTAAGGTTCTCCAACGAAACGAATGCCATGAGATGCAGGTCAGCTTGGCAGCAGATATTGGCAATCATTCATTGGTCTCACGATTCCAGAGGCACATGTATGAGCAATATCTACACCAGAAACCCGTTGAGGTTAATATTTACCTGAAACTAAGTTATATGTACCAGCAAAAACTATCTAAGCTGATCCATGGCATGGCAGGTCTGTTACCTTGAATACTTTCTCTGATCTCTCATCCTCTATAATGACTTTGTATATACCTGGTTCCTTGAAAAGGAAATAAGGTGAAAATACAGTGAGTATCGTTGTCCTGAACTGAGCTTCAGCAATAGCAGATAACTAGTTGACGCTGCGACTTCAAAAAGAATCTATCCTAAATAGCAGTTCTAGTGACACAGATATACAGGAAAGACATCTGCTCACACATAATTTCAACAGCCATGATCGGTGCAGAACACTTTAGCTGCATTACCTAGTACTTCCAGCAACCTCCAGGAACAAACATGCCTAGAACACAGGCGAGGAAGATAACCATGGTGACAGACGGCAGCGCGGCGCTCCCTCCTCCCTTCCTCCCGTCGGTACCTGGCTGCAGCCGCAGAAGTTCGAGACGATGTCGCCGCCCCTGCCCGTCTAGGTCGAGCTGATGCCGCTCCTCATCGGCGGCGGAGGGTGCACGGGAGCGCGTCGGCGATGCTGTGCCAGAGCTGCGCGTAGATCTCGTTCTCCAGCTCGTGGACTTCGCTGAACCATACGTATTTCGCCGGAGAGCCCGCCGCCCTGTAGGCGCAGGGGAGGTTCGCGTTCGCAGCCGCCTCAGGACTCGGGTTGCCAGCGAGTGGAGCGTGTGGATGTGCCGCCGGCGAGTGGTTGGATACGCCCTAACCCTAGTCGGGTAGCAACTTGCAAAAACCCCCTGTTGGATATACAAATTGTTTTGCGGGACATGTTTTTCTCGCTTACCATTTTACCTTTCGGTGGACAAATACTGCTTGGTGTGTTGACAAGTATTCATCAATCTCATCCATCAGATCTAGGGGCTTGGACGGTTGCTGTTCACTTGTCCGTACCGTAAAAGAGCCCCACACAAAACCCCAGCTTCATGCCAAAACTACACAGTCCAAATCCTAACTAAGACGTGAGTCTAGACTTTGGTTGTTTGGACAAGTTTTTGTACAAATTTTGACACTATAGAATATTCTTCCAAAATATAAACCAATTATGATGCTTTTATTGATTTCCCTTTCGCTTTTAAGAACCATTAACTTGTTTATTTACACATACCGAGGTCAAAATAAAAAAAAAACAACTTTGGTATTTGGTTGTCTAACAAGTACCACTCACTCTTGATGTTTTTTGGTGAGTGACCAAATATACGAGATCAGAATCCGCGTCGAAAGGAATCCCCATAGGTCGCACACCTTCCTAACCGAGTTAAAAATGATAGCATATGCCCAGGAGGAGACACTGTTTGATCAACGAGGGGATCAAACCTTCATGGGATTCACACAATGAACGGATGGAACCAGTGTCAGAGCTAGGAGTTAAACTCTGTGTAGTAAAAAAGAAGTTGTGGTCAAATATGTGTATTTGTATTTTTTGCTTTATTTAAGCTTGTATTGTCCCAAGCCACCACAACCCCTTTCAGAGACAGATAAAGTATTTCTTGTATTGTTGAATTTGTACATATAAAGTATTACACATGTTCACTATCTCGTGTTTCTTATTTGGTAAACTACTTAGCTGATTCAAACAGCTACGGTGTTGCTCCCCTCATTGCCACACAAACAAAACTATGTTGTCCCATCCTAGAGGTATCCCATTCCCACTCTCACATTGGGCCGGGGATTGCTCTAGCCAACAGTCGTCCCAAGCCACCACAACCGTACCCCTTTCAGAGACAAATCGATGGATACCACGAGCAAGTGTGTCGATCAGTGCACAAAAAACTTTGATTGCATCTCGACCTGAAACAGCGACGTAAGACCATGATGTACTGTTGCTAGTGTACCGGGACTTAATTTCGGATGCCTCTTATGCCAATATCACCATGGAACCACTCGTTGCTTGTAGTGGTATTTGTTCAATAGTTTATCAAATAACTGAATTATATTCATTGACTCTATCTCTATTTTTATATCACTTCACGTAATGTGTGAGCTTATTTGTGTCTATTTATCTTCAAATATACAAGGTTTAAATGTGACATTTGACGTCATTTGTGCAATTGGTACCACCGTCCTTGTTAGGTGATTTATTTACTATAGAACATGCTATCAAATATTTTCAACCGTACCACTTAACTAACACTGTAACTTCTCTGCGAGAAAAAAACATAGGTAAAGCCCATATCGAACATGCTATGATTATCAAAATGCCATATGTAGAATTTAACACCAAGCATGCATGATACCTAAATTCGTCCTTCGGTTAAATGCATAAACGACCACTCACTTAGGAATTTAAGTCAGATTTTCTTCTGAACCAGATGGCAAGTAGAGAATTATATATTGTTGGGTGGCCTAAGCACTTTGCTTCACAGTTCCCCCATTCTAAGTAACAACCAGTTTACAGTAGCTATATACTGGTAGTAGTTCTTTGCTAGCATTAGCATGATGCATTACTGCCTTGCACAAGTGTACAATAGCTATACCAGCCAAAATTGACCGGAAAATGATGTATCATAACGCATGCTTTTATAGTTTCCACCATCTGGCAAAAGAGCTTTGACAAATTACCGTACGTGGTGATGCATAACGTGATACAACATCATAAAATTTGGGGTATGCGAGATCAAAAAGTGTCGAGGATAACACAACCGTACAAAAATATCCTTGTTTCATGGCTAAACTACTCATTCCACATCCTAACCGAGGCGTGCTTCTAGACTTTGGCAGTTTGGACAATTTTATATGTCCTAATTTTGGCAATGACTACAATATATAATATTCTGGGAAAATACATTTCAATCATGAGGTTTTTTATTGCCTTCTCTTCCGCTTCTAACAGTCGCTAAATTGTTTATTTCCACATACCAAGTTTAGACTAAAAATTGAAGTGGGTATTTAGTTGTCTAACAAGTACCACTCGCTTGATTTTTTCTGGTGAGAGACCACCAAAGGTCGGAATCCTCATCATGCCTTTTTAAGGAAATTCCCGTAAGTCACACACCTATCTAATTGAGTGATCCTATGACCAGGAGAAGATATAGTCCGTTATGCGAGGGGTCTCAACGAACAAATGGAACTAGAAGTTTACTTTACATGGGTTTTGCACCCAATCCTCTTACACATATGCATATTCCTCGTACCGTTGAATTTCTACGTATAGAACATTACATGTTTTTTTGAGCGAATATAGAACATTACATGTTCACTATCTCGTTGTTTCTTATGTGGCAAACTACCGAGTTGTTTTAAACAACTACAGTGGTGCTCCCCTCGTTATTAGTACACAAACACCACTATTATAGTCCCAGCCTAGAGATGTCCCTCTCTCACACTATCAGCCAGCAGTCATGCTAAGCCTAGCACGACAACGTCCTCTTTGAAAGACAGACCAGAAGAAACAGCTCGTGAGCCGATCAGTGCACAAAACTCGATGGTCACCTATTGTTCTGGAAGACCAACACAAGACCACCATGTGTTCTATTACAAGTATCATGACTAAGTTTCTGATGCCTCTCATGCCAATATCGTCATGGAACCACTCTTCGCCTGTAGTGGTATCCTGCTCAATAGCTTCTCAATAATCAAATTACAGAATTATCTTCACCAGCTCCGTCTCTATCTATATCACTTACATGTAATGTGTGAGCTTATTTGTGCCCCGTTGATCCAAAAATATATGAGGTGCAAATGTGAGATTTGACGTCCTTTGTGCAACGTACTGGTACATCTGTCCTTGTTACATGTTTTTTCCCTATATAAAATATGTCACTTTAATATTTTTAACATGACAATTTAACTAATAACGTACGTCTGGCGGCAATGGTAACGAACGTTATGAAGACAACGACCACATGACATGTTTTCATTCCAAATTGGTGAAGGGAAAAAGATTGTAGTACCCTATTGAGTCAATGTTTAGATTTTACATGTACTCTCCTCCCCTTATAAGGAGTAGTGGGTACCATAAAAATGTTCTAGGTTAAAATGATGAACCACCCACTTAGGGATTCAAAGTGAGGTGTTTTCCTCTGAACTACTCCCTTTGTTACTAAATATAAAATGCTTTGGCAGTAGAAGAAGGCAATTGTTTATTGTTGAGTGGCCTAAGCCTTTTCCAAAACGGGACACATTTGGCAAATTGTTGATTTGCATTCTAAATTTTCCGTCCGATACTTGACAGGTCTATGGTAGCTATATGCGATCACAAGGAAAAATTAGTACTTACTGTCCTTACTAATAGCCACATATGTAACCCAAACATATATGTGCGTGAATTAAGGTATCTTGTTCAAATTGTGTCTATATATGTGTCCTTGGAAGTTATTGCGCGCACATTTTTGTGGACATGTAACACATGCATGAGTGAAATTTTCATCATATCCAGAAGAACTACTATATGGATACATAGCGCGAGCTATTTCTTTGGTACCAAACTTTGTTGCAATTAATCATGTGAAACTTTGTTTTGTTGCAACAATAACCAAAAACATGAAACTGTCACTCACATTATAGTAAACGAAGAAGAAAGTTTCATCCATGTATCACCACCTCTTTACTATAATTTCCAGACACATCCATCTAGCCCAAAGGTAAAGCACACGGTTGTGGTTGTTCAGGAGCTTGCCACTCTCCTTTAAAAGAAGATACATAGCTCATCCTACCTATTCTCACTTTTTAGAAATAACATTTTGGGAGAGAAACAGCTTGGCACATTTGAAAAATAAATCACTGGCACAAGAATTTGGTTATTTGTGCCTCAAGAAGCTTGCAATATTGTTAATGCACGCCAATTCAAATCAATTCCCTTTGCAATGTGTAATGTGTTACCCGAGAAAAATCATAGCGCACTTACTGTAAAAAAAGCTGCTTTCATGTGGACATCCCGCTATGGTGTTCATTTAAACACATAATATTGTCACGATGAACATCTTGCAAAAGGAGCACATAAATTAATCCTTCAACTTGAAGTTATACTCGCCACTACATCTTCTAAGGCGATATGAAAAACGTCACGAGTGTGCATGACGAGGGGTAGACTCATCAAGACCAATAGTCAAGGTCCCTGGGTCGTGAATATGGGGGAGAGAACGTGGTAGAGCTGGAAGTATCGTCGGCTGACAAGCAGGGCAAACATTTTACCCAGGTTTAGGGCCCTCGTGTGGAGGTAACACCCCTACGTCCTGCCTGTCTGTTATTGCTTTGCGGATATGGTGGTTACAAGGGTCCCGGCGAGATGTCAATCTCGCTAGGGTTTTGGTGGTTCTGAAAGTACGTGGTCTGGTCCGACAGCCCTCCCAGTCCTTAAATAGTAGGCTGGGTCTCGGGTGTTCGTAACCGACTCGATTTACAAATATGATAAGCCTAAACCGACTATGTCTTCGCCAAACTTGGAGGATACTCCATCTTTCTTGGGCCTTCCTTCATGGGCTTCATGTAGGCTCTGATAGTTGGGCCTAATCGATACGTGCACCAGGTACCCTCATGATAGGGTACCCGATAGGCATACCCATGTCAGTAGCCCCCGAGTACTTGTCTGATTCGAAGAGTCGGGCATGGACTCATACATCATGCACATTATTTTCTTTGTATTTGTGTCGTATGATTCGGGATTTCTGTATGAAATAGCACATGTTGGCTATGTCGAGTGTTTCATCGACTATGATTTTTCGCTTATGATAGTCAAGGGATATTAGCTTAGCAGGCCCGGCACACACGACGGATCGGGGCCAGTTAACTACCATTTGTGGCAAAACCATACTAGCTTTCAATCAAACTCAAGTCCCCGGACTCGAATCTGGAACTGACTGGACAGACTCGAAACAGCCGTTGAGGTCTTACTGAATCGAACTGCAGTATAATTTTGAATCTACCCAACGCGTCTGTCGGGGATAATTCATCATGTCTGCTGACACGGAAAATTTAAGGATAACACTGCTGGAGCGGTCCTCAGCCCAACTCGACTGATCGGTGGGTCTTACCTTTGCACTATGCATGCAGTATCCAAGGATCGTTGGATCAACTCGGGAATATTTCGAGTATGATTTTGCTTATGAACCGAGTCGAATTGTTTGTCGACTGATACTTTGCTATTGTTCTATCGGGTGCGCGACAGCGCTCCCGATGGGAGTAGCCCCCGAGATTGTGTTTTATTGCTTGCAATGGAGGATAATCTCAAAATCTTTTACCCTGCACATTTTAGTCAAAGAAATTTTTTAATACGCTCCCGATGGGAGTATGATGCTGCAGTCGAAAGTATTTCGACTGGCTTCTATGACCTCTGCTGGAGAACCAACCGAGACTCGTGCAAGAGACCACCCGAAGACATCATCGAGAGACTTTTTATGCCATTTTGTGAAAGATGAAACAACGTCAGCAATGACACATTTTTGCGACTGCCATCTCTGACAAGCGGTGGCGTGCTTGGTAAGGCTTGATAAGACGTGACCCTGCTGTGTGGGCCCGTTTCTGCAGAGCTGACCAGGGATGACGCCACGTGGACTTGATTTGACCGTTATGGCGCGATTTTCACGGAGCGTGATGATGGTTTCCTGGATTCCCGTGCGTAGTGGACGGAGTGGCCGGCGATGGTTGCTCTCGGTGGCCGCCACGTGTATGGCTAGATTTCGCGCGGAGCGTATGGGTTTTGTTTTGACGGTTGCGATCATTTTTCGATCTGTGGTAAATAGGGGGGACGGCGCTGGCAGAGTTTTTTACTTGCCATTTGCTCCCTGCGCCGCCCCTCGCCTCATCTTCTTCCTCGCGCCCGTCTCCATTCTTTTCGCGCTCAAACTTTCTGCCCCGCGCATCTTCCACTGTAGCAATGGCGAAAGGTGGAGGCGCCAAGCGTGGTGCTGCCGCCGCTGCCGCGGCTGATGCGGCCAAGGGCAAGAAGACCGTGGCGGGTACATCTGCGTCCGCCGCTGCCCTGAAGAAGAACAGCGGGGATTGGGCGAGGTCCACCATCAAGGACGCCCATTTGCTCAAGCTCCGCGAGCAGGGGTATCTGCCACCCGCGGAACAGCTCGCCGTCCGCGCGCCATCGCCCAAGGAGGTATTCCCCGAACCACGCGCCAACGAGCGCGTATGTTTTGCGGAGTTTGTGTCTAGGGGCTTCTCGCTTCCCCTCCACGACTTTGTGCGTGGTCTTCTTTTTGCCTACGGGGTGCAGATCCACGCAAACGAGCGCGTATGTTTTGCGGAGTTTGTGTCCAGGGGCTTCTCGCTTCCCCTCCACGACTTTGTGCGTGGTCTTCTTTTTTCCTACGGGGTGCAGATCCATGATCTCATCCCGAACGGTGTTATGCACATTGCGTGTTTCATCACGCTGTGCGAGTGCTTCCTCGGCGTCGCACCCAGCTGGGCGCTGTGGAAGACCATATTCATGGTGCGACCCAACAGAGGAGGTGGTCGCACCTACCCCGTGTGCGGCTGCGGCATCCAGGTGCGCGGCGACACCCGCTATTTCCGCCTGAAGACCGTCGACTCCGCCCAAGGCTGGAGGAAAGGGTGGTTTTATGCGAGTGTCGAGCAAGACGGAGTCGCCGCCTACTCGACTGCAGCTTTTGCCCGGACCAAGGCGTGGGATCACCAGCTCTCAGCCGAAGAAATGGAGAAAGTAAGCCCTTTGCTGACTCGAATCGACGGGATGCTGGACAGGGTCACAGGCATCCACTTGATCGCCACCTTTGTGAAGAGGCGAGTGTGGCCACTCCGTGCCCGAGCGCACCCCATGTGGGAGTATGAGGGCGCGGGTGACTCCACTCGGATGAGCCCAGAGGAGCTGTCAAGGAACGAGCTTGTGACGCACGTGCGGCACATCACCAACTTGACAGCAGCCGACAAATGCAACGTCGACTGTCCCATTGATCCATATGGGGCGGAAAACCCTTTGCTTGAGGTATGTTTGCAGTTTAAGAGTTTGCCACTCTTATGTTGTGCGTTTATTCGATTCTTGCTTCTGACTTTGCAATTTGTGATGTATGCGATGCAGGGCCACTCGACTGCCACCTCTCTTCCCCCTCTGCCGGAATATGGTGAGACTGAAGAAACTCAGGTGCAGGTGGTGGACCCGAAAGGGGATCAGTCGCCCATCCCTTCTGCCACCACTTCGCATGTGGAGGAGGTCGAGGAGGAAGCAACAGAAGAGGTCCAAACTAAAGAAAAGGCCACCTCTGACCAGGAAGTCGACATCGCACCACCGAAGCGGCGTCGACTGGCCAAGAAAGCACCTTCTGCTGTGAGTTCACCCGAGGGGGCAGTGCTTGGAGGATGACGAGGAATCAGGCTCACCACCTGTTTTTCAAGCCGCTCCTTTGCGTGCGTGCTCAACAAGCTCAACTCCCCTTCTTCAGTCAAGTGGTACCCCAGCCTTTGGAGGCCCAATTTTTGTCGACTCCGAAGATGAGGAAGATGAGGAGCACAGGTATGTGGTTTTTGAGTATGATATGAGAATTTTGTGTTGTTACATATTTGTGTTGATTTGTCTCTCCTTTTTTTTGTGCCACTCGCAGCGCTGAGAACGATCAGCCTGCGACTCCTCCAGTCGAGAGTGTTCCGATCTTGGAGCACGCGAATGCTGCTCCGACTGCAAACGAGGCTGCCCAGCCGATTGCCACCGATGCTGTCGTTGAAGCGGCCAAGGTGGCAATTCCAGAAGTTGGGACATCAGTCGCGGCTCCTGAACCGTGGATGAACCACGTAAGTACCTTTTTGCCCGACCCGTTTAATTTGGGATTGTGAGAGTTAGAAATTTTGCTGAATTCGTGTGCTTGCAGCCCTTCTACCACACCTTGGCAGATTCTGCCAAGGCTTATGTCCAGGTGGAGCAGGAGAGGGATACCATGCGCGCTGAGGTAGAGCGGCTCAGTCGTGAGTTCTCCTTTTTGCTATTGTTTGCTGAGGTTCTTTTTGCAATGCCTAACTTTGTCGGGTACTGAATGTACTTGATTTTGCTGGACCAGGCGAGAAGAAGGAGCTGGAGGAAGCACTCGCCGCGCAGCGCGAAGAGTCGAAGAAGGAGCTGGCCGCCGCCGCCAACTCAGCCGCCGCACGCGAGCGAGGATATGCTGACTAGCCCGCGGTACTCGCGCAGGCCATGGGAGGTGAGTATTCTTTTTCCCTTTTTGACATTATGATGTAGATGGAGTGGCATGAAGTGACTTTTGCCCTTTTGTGAATTGTGTAGAAGTTGATGGCGCACCGGCCTCTGCAGATGCGTCGAGTGGAGATCTTCCGTTGGACCAGGTTGTGGGCGGCCTAGGCGCCGTATGCGACCAGGCGAAGGACGCACTCGCCAAATCAGCGAGTACACTTGGCGCTGTGTACAAGGTGGTGTTCCCAACTGGCGTGGTGCCATCGACTGCGGACGGCTTCGCCGACGTGTTTGGCCCCGGGACGTCCACCATGGCGGATTTCGCTCGCGCCAACACGATACGCGGATCCGAGTCCACCCTCAAGCTTCTTATGGGTCATGAGATAGTCTGTGACTACGAGGCAGCACTGTCTGAGTTCCCTCGGAAGCCAGATGGAAAGCCCGTGTCTTTGAAGGGGGTGAGCGGAGCCGCTACGCGACTGGCCGAGGTTTTTATGAATACCATGGAGCGCCGGGCAGCTGAGACTGCCGCTCGTCTGCTTAGGAAATCAGCTTCTTAGGTTTAGGGTAGCCGCTCCCTTTTGTTTTTTTCATGCCTTGTAATGATACCTTTTGAACTGCGCGAGTATGCGCTTTGTTTGTGCTACCTTGTTTATGCAAATAGTCTTTTGCTGATGTGTCTTACGCTCGAAGAGCTGTATGCTTATGATTTGATTTGCTGCTTCTGACACAAACTTTGTGTTTGTGATTATGCTCTTTGAACAGTCGCGAGAACCTGCTACTGCGTCTAGTTCCCCGCAAGCTCCAGTCACCACCCGATCACAGGCTCGGGTGGTAAATGATGCCAAGGTGATGGAGTTTATGAAAGCCAAGTTTGTGAAAATGGGCATGGACTGGCGAGTGGCGCCGTCTGTGGGAAAGAATAGCGCTGGACTCGAAGTTTCGCCGGTTCCATCAGCAAACGGCAATTCGCCGATCTCATCAGCAAACGGCAACTCGCCGATCTCATCTGCGAACGGCAACTCGCCGATCGAATCTGCACACGGCAACTCGCCGGACGTATCAGCAAACAGCAACTCGCCGATCCAGTCGAAAAGCGGCAGCTTGCCCGCTTCACCTGCAAAAAGCGCATCAGCTCCTCAGATGAACTTCAGTCCGCACTCGCCAGATCTTCAAGAGGCGTTCTCCGGTCTCGAGTCAGGTTTGGATTTACAAGTTGGAGCATTCAGTTTTTTCGTAAACAATCTTGGCACGCAGGACTTGACAGATCCGCAACAACTTGCGCGAGGCGCACCCGAGGCACCATCGACTGAGTTCGCCCCGTCGTCAATTCCTGAAGCCTGCTCACCTGCAACAACCATGTCGACTGGTGAGATCGACAAGTTCATGATGGCGGAACTCCAAGGCGAGGAGGCTGAATCAGCATACCGCACAAGCAACGTCGACTTCGACATCCCACTCGACGACTCCTTCGATTGCGGGATCTCCCTCGACGACTTTTATGAGCCCGCGGATCATAACGACAGCAACGTCGACTCGGAGATCTTCACCAACTCCAACCTCGACTCAAAAATCCATACTGGCTTCGCCAACACCGAGATGAGCATAAGCGGTGATCACATCGAGAATGAGATGCGCCTAGAAGATCTACTCGATGAGCATAATGGCTCTGACATGAGCCTAGACGACGATGTCGAGTCCATGACTGGAATCGACAATGCATACACGTGCCCCCGGGTCACGCCTCATCAGGTCTACGTGGCCTTCTCCGCAGAATCATCTGCAGCCGCAGCTGCCCGCAGACCTACACAATACCCATGCATGGTAACCATGCCGGATGGGGTCACAACCTTGACGATCACAGAGGAGATGGCAGCAAAAGCAGATAAAGTCATCAAGGAGTGCACAATGATGCCAGCAAACTCGACTCCGGAGGAGATGCTAACTTACCAGTACTTCAACTGGCAGGAATCCCTTCGATTGAAGAACTACCGGGCGACACTCGAAGAGCGCCGAAGGCAGGCTAGCCTTTCGAGTGCACGGAGAAAGGAGCTGTCCCTCGGATCCACAAGGCAACCAACCCCAAGGCCAAGGTCGAGGCTGGCGAGCCTCCCAGAGCATGAAAGAGCACAAATCACTCGCAACTTGTCATTCATGACAGAGGATACTGACGGAATCCCAGTACCCAAAACAGCTGCGGGTGCACTATTCTCTGTGGGCGCTTATCTGAAGGCACTGCAACCCCCGGCAGACGATCCCGCTGCCGCCCTGCATCGCCAACAACTCAAATCGTTAGCCCTAGCAGCAAAGGCTTTACAGCCAGAAGATAAAACTCCAGCAAAAGGTCGAGATCGCGACATAGTCGACTCATGGCACCCAGAGCATAATCGTAGTGGTCGCAGCCACCGCTCGGATGAAGGAGGGAGAAGCTCGCGCCGGCACAGGTCCAGCAGAAGCAGATCTCGGAGGTCATACAGCAGCGATTCATACTCTGACCGCGAACCAGACCCATGCGGAGCATTATGCTTCACTCGACGTATTCGCGAGACGCGGATTCCCAAAGGGTTCAAGCTTACAGGTGAACAGCCCAAGTACAACGGTCGCCAGGAACCTTCCGGGTGGCTAGAGGATTACAGACTTGCCGTTGCATGCCAGCGTGGCACGAACATCACAGCGATGCAGTACATACGACTTATGCTCGAAGGCACAGCCCGCGACTGGCTCAAGGCGCTCCCTCCATCATCATACGACTCGTGGGACGACTTCCGCCGAGATTTTATCAAAAACTTCGAGCCTCTTTGTGAGCGCCCGAAGACATTCGAAGAGCTAAGGGCGTGCAAGCAACGGTCAGACGAGTCGTTGAGGTCATACATACGAAGGTGGACCGAAATACGCAATTCGGTTGGCCCAATCTCAGAAGATAGGGCCATGGACGCCTTCACGGAAGGTTTGGCCAGAAAGGACTTCAGGGAGGCCCTTGGCCGCGAAAAGCCAAGTTCCTTGGCTCAACTCATAAAGATCGCGACTGAGTGGGCAGATGGAAAGGATTCTGTGCGCAGATCCCGTGCTTCTCCGCCACGCGATAACCACGACAGCGGCAGTCGAAGCCGCAGAGACTCATACAGAGATGATCGCAGGCGCAAACGGTCCAAACGTCCTTACGACGACGACAGACCCGAGTTCATGGCGGCTGGTTACACGCAATCCCGTGATGATCAAGACAGAAGCAACCGGCGCTCAGATGATCGACGAGACAGTCGAGACCGAGATCAGCGGAGTGACAGAAGGCAAGAGTGGCGCAAACGCGGCGACGCGAAACCTGAGCGGTTCATTCGAAGAAAAGATGGACGACTGGTGCAGATTCCACCTCTTTAAAGGGCATGACGGAAGGTTTATCTCCAATCACACCCTAAGAAATTGTAGGGAGTTCGACCAAATGGCGACTGACTACATGATGCGACTCAAAAGGCACGGCCCTGCACCCGCTCAGCCCACGCCTGCACCAGTACCTCAGCAAAACACTATGCTTGCTCTCATGGCACCACCGCAGCCGCCACCACAACAAACGCCACAACAGCCTGCTTCAGGTGCAAATATCGCAGGTGCCATACATCCCGTGTATCGGGTAGAAGACGACCAATACCTGATGCAAGACGTACTTGCTCGTTGGGAGACCCCAAGAGGAAGGTTTGATGTAGCCTAGCAGCAAGTTTTCCCTCAGTATGAAACCAAGGTTTATCGAACCAGTAGGAGTAACGATTCTTCAGAAGGTTGTTGGCGGCTCGCACGGCGCAACACGATCACCAACGTGGACCTGCACACAACACAATCACAGTACTTTGCCCCAACGAAACAGTGAGATTGTCAATCTCACCGGTTTGCTGAAAACAAAGGATTAAACGTCTCGTGTGGAAAATGAGTATTAAATTGCAGCGAATGAAAAAGGAACAGTTTGCAGTTTGTGGTTGTTTAATCAATGTAAAAGAATTGGACCGGGGTCCACAGTTCACTAGTGGTGTCTCTCCATAAAGATATCTAACATGTTGGGTAAACAAATTACAGCTGGGCAATTGACAAATAGTGAGCGCATGACAATGCAAATACATGGCATGATGATTATTATGATATTTAATTGGGCATTACGACAAGATACATAGACCGTTATCCAACAGCGTCTATGACTAATAATCCACCGCCGGGTTGTCATCCGAGTTCCCCGTTGGTATTAAGTTGCAAGCAACGGATAATCGCATTAAGTAAAGCGCGTAATGTAAACAAACACATATGCCGTGGACATAGCATCGTTGGGTTGTCCCTAGTGGCAACAGCACATCCATAACCTTAGAACTTTCTGTCACTGTCCCAGATTTAACGGAGGCATGAACCCACTATCTAGCATAAATACTCCCTCTTGGAGTCACAAGCATCTACTTGGCCAAAGCATCTACTAGCAATGGCGAGCATGCAAGATCATAAATAACATAGGGCATAGATTGATAATCAACTTGACATAATATTCAATATTCATCGGATCCCAGCAAACACAACATGCAGCATTACAATAATATGACCTTGATCATGTAGGGTAGCTCACAAGATCTAAACATGATGGCACAAATTGGAGAGACAAACATCTAGCTACTGCTATGGACCCGTAGTCCAAAGATGAACTACTCACGCATCACCTCGGAGGCAGGCATGGCGATGAAGAAGCCTCCGATGACGATTCCCCTCTCCGGCAGGGTGCCGGGAAGAGGTTCTGGACCCTCCCGAGCTAGGGTTGACGGCAGCGGCGTCTCTGTAACTTTTCGTGGATAATGGCTCGGGTCCTTAGGGTTTTCGCGTCGGGGGGAATAAGTAGGCGAAAGGGCGGCGGCTGGCGACCCCCGTGGGGCCCACACGCACCCTCGGCGCGCCTGGCTCCTTGGCGCGCCCTGGCCACGTGTGGGGCCCACGTGGCTCTCCTTCGTTGCTCCTTTGGTCCTTCAGGTGTGTTCTGGTAAAATAGCATCCCCGTGAAGTTTCGTCCAATTCCGAGAATATTTCCAGACTAGCTTTTCTGGAATACAAAAACAGCAGAAAACAGGAACTGGCGCTTCGGCATCTTGTTAATAGGTTAGTCCGGAAAATGTATAAAAGTGACATAAAGTAGATGCAAAACATGTAACAATTGGTATAAAACAAGCATGGAACATCAAAAATTATGGATACGTTGGAGACGTATCAGCATCCCCAAGCTTAGTTCCTGCTCGTCCTCGAGTAGGTAAACGATTAAAACAAAAATAATTTTTGAGGTGACATGCTACTATCATAATATTGATCAAATAATATTGCAAGGCACATGTGAATGAATGAAGTGATCCAAGTCAATGGTCTATAGTTTGCTATCAAGTAGATAATAAGTAAACAATGAATCACACAAGCCAAATGTTTTCATGGATAGTACCTTCAAGACAAGCATCAAAGTGTTTCGCATAGGTGTTAACTCATAAAGCAATAATTTCTAGCAAAAGGTATTCAATCAACACAAAGGAAGAATTAAGCTTCAGCATTTGCTTCAACTTTCAACATATTTATCTCATGGATATTGTCAACACAAAGTAGTATAACAAGTTCAATACGTTGCATATAACCCATGTTGCACAAAATTGACACTAATGTTTGCTTGTGGAAGATAGAAGGAATAGAAAACTGACTCAACATAAAAGTAAAAGAAAGGCCCTTCGCAGAGGGAAGCAGAGATTAAATCATGTGCTAGAGCTTTTAGGTTTTTGAAAGAATATAGAGATTGCATAAAATATTTGACACTCCTCCCCACCTTGCTTACACAAGCCATGGCTAACCGAATCCTCGGGTGCCTTCCATCAATCACATACCATGGAGGAGTATCTATTTTTGAGAGGTGTATGTTAATTGTCAACGAATGGTAGTGGGTGATAACATCATTCTACCTGTCAAACGGACTTTCAAGAGCGGCTCCCATAGGGACATTATTTCTACCAGCAAGGCAGATCATCCCTTTTTCTCTTTGGTTTACACACATGCAGATATTTCACTGTTTTTTCATTGCTTACTGATGAATCAGGGCAAAAGTGTGAAGAGAATTAATTGTTAAAGTTGTAATTAATTGGGACTGGGCACCCCGTTGCCAGCTCTTTTTGCAAATTAGAGGATAAGCGGATGTATATGCCGCTAGTCCAGGTGTGAAAGTCCATTTGACAACCAGAATAAAGAATAACCACACTAATTCCTCATGAGCTGGTAAACATTGACACAAAAAGGGAATAATAACATTTTGAATAATTTAAAGGTAGCACATGAAAAATTTACTTGGAATGGCAAAGAAAGCGTTAGAGATAACACCAAGTTTTACATGACAAACATAGTGCAAGCATTATAAAACCTCATACTGTCTTCCTTGTTAACCGAACCCGCTTACTAGAAAATATCTAGACCTTAGAGATACCACCGATACAAACCAAATTTTCAACAAGCTTTACGTAGTTCTTCACTAATAGGCTTAACTCATATGATGCACAATTTAATCATGACCTACTTGTTAACTCAAAACAATTGACAAGCATCAAGTTATCCATAATAGTGATCTACAAGATTAAGCAAGTTTTTCCTTATACCAATTACCACATGCAACATTTTCTGAACCAACCAAACACCAATCAATTTATTTAATCAACTCTCCAAACAAATATAAGTGAAGCAAGAGAGTACTTTCTACAAAAGAAAGCTAATAGCTCTGACAAGAGATACATGAAAACAAGAGCTAAAAGCTGAACAGCGCTAGATATGAATACTCAACAAATATAAGTGAAGAATAGGAGTATTCTCATGAAAAAGCGGAGCGTGTCTCTCTCCCAATCAAGAATGCTAGGGTCCAGTCAAGCTTTATTGAAAATAAAAGCAATACTGAAAATAAAAGCACACAGACGCTCCAAGAAAAGCACATATGATGTGAAAGAATTAAAATATAGTTTCACTAGAGATGACCTGATAATTTTGACGATGAAGAAGGGGATGCCTTGGGCATCCCCAAGCTTAGACGCTTGAGTCTTCTTGAAATATGCTGGGGAGATCCATGGGAGCCTCCCCAAGCTTAAGCTCTTCACTCTTCTTGATCCTATATCATCCTTCTCTCTTGACCCTTGAAAACTTCCGTCACACCAAACTCAAAGTAGATCTCATTAGAGGGTTAGTGCATAATCAAAAACTCACATGTTCTATAAAGACAATATGATTACTTTAAACATTAGCTACAGCCACTGATGTTATGTGAAGCTCTTCCACCCAAAAAAGAATTTCACTCAACACTAGTAAAAGAGAGAATGCAAAATAAAAAGGCATAATCTGTCTAAAACAGAACAGTCCGCAAAGACGAATTTTTTCGAGGCACTTACGACTCAGATCGAAAACTTGAACTAATGAAAGATTCAGACATTCATAAAGATTACGCACAAAAAATTTCAGATTTTTAACAATCTGGTGATTTTAGGAATTTCGTACAGTGAACAGCAAAAATCTGTTTCTGCGCAGCAATCAAAATTAAGCATCCTTAACATTAGAGGCTACTCTTGGCACAACAATGCGAGAAAATAAAGATACAAAGGAGTTGCTACAGAAGTAAACAAACTCCTTGACTCAATAAAAGAAAAATTGCAGAAAAATAAAATGGGTTGCCTCCCATAAGCGCTTTTCTTTAACGCCTTTTAGCTAGGCACAAAGCATGCATCAAGTATTACCAAGTGAAGAAGCATCAACATTGTAATTTGTTCGAACAATAGAATCATAAGGTGGCTTAATCTTCTTCCTAGGAAAGTGTTCCATACCTTTCTTGAGAGGAAATTGATATTTTATATTCCCTTCTTTCATATCAATAATAGCACCTACAGTTCTAAGAAAAGGTCTTCCCAGCACAATAGGGCATGATGGATTGCATTCAATATCCAAGACAATAAAATCAACGGGGACATAATTGTTGTTAACCATGATAAGAACATCATCAATTCTTCCCAAAGGTTTTTTAATAGTAGAATCAGCAAGGTGAACATCCAAGTAACAATTTTCCAAAGGTGCTAAATCAAGCATATCATATAATCTTTTAGGCATAACAGAAATACTAGCACCAAGGTCACACAAAGCATTGCAATCAAAGTCATTCAATTTCATTTTAATGATGGGCTCCCAACCATCTTCTAACTTCCTAGGGATAGATAGCTTCATGTTTTAATTTTCCTCCCTAACTTGCATGAGAGCATTAGTAATATGTTTAGTAAAAGCCATGTTTATCTCACTTGCATTAGGACTTCTAGCTAGCTTTTGCAAGAACTTAATTACTTCAGAAATATTGCAACCATCAAAATCAAAGTCATTATCATCAAAAGTAATGGAATTATTCTCTTCCTTATTGCTAGAAATTTCAGCATCTTTATCAAGGACAGTTTCAGAGTTATCAGGCAATTTAGGACATTTTGCAATAGAAGTGGAAACATTACCAACACCAATTATCTTGCCATTAATGGTAGGAGGTTTGCTAACACTTGAGTTTGAAGCATTTTCAGAAGTAGTAATAGTATAAACTCTAGCAATATTATTCTTTCTAGCAATTTCATCCTCTCTTTCCCATCTAGCATGCAATTCAGCTAACATCCTCACATTGTTATCAATTTTAACTTGTATAGCATTGAGAGTTTTGCTCTCTTTAACATCATGAGGCATGTTCTTTAGTTTCAACAAGTCAACATCAAGAGCAAGACTATCAACTTTAGAAGCAAGAACATCAATTTTCCCAAATTTCTCCTCAACAGTTTTATTGAAAGCAGTTTGTGTACTAATAAAATCCTTAAGCATAACTTCAAGATCAGAGGGTACACTCTTATTGTTGTTGTAGGAGCTACCATAGGAATTTCCATAACCATTGCCACTATTAGAAGGATAGGGCCTATAATTGCTATTACCAAAATTATTCCTATAAGCATTGTTGTTGAATTATTATTTTTAATGAAGTTCACATCAACATGCTCTTCTTGAGCAACCAAAGAAGCTAAAGGAACATTATTTGGATCAACATGTGTTTGACCATTTGCAAGCATAGACATAATAGTATCAATTTTGGCACTCAAGAGGAGGTTTCCTCAACAGAATTTACCTTCTTACCTGTTGGAGCTCTCTCGGTGTGCCACTCAGAATAATTAATCATCATATCATCAAGAAGCTTTGTTGCAGCACCCAAAGTGATGGACATAAAGGTACCTCCAGCGGCCGAATCCAATAAATTCCTTGAAGAAAAATTTAATCCTGCATAGAAGGTTTGGATGATCATCCAAGTAGTCAGTCCATGAGTGGGACAATTTTTAACCAATGATTTCATTCTCTCCCATGCTTGAGCAACATGTTCATTATCAAATTGCTTAAAATTCATTATGCTACTTCTCAAAGAAATAATCTTAGCAGGAGGATAATATTTTCCAATAAAAGCATCTTTGCATTTAGTCCATGAATCAATACTATTTCTAGGCAAAGATAGCAACCATTCTTTAGCACGTCCTCTCAAGGAGAAAGGAAAAAGTTTCAGTTTAATAATATCACCATCTACTTCCTTGAGCTTTTGCATTTCACAAAGTTCAACAAAGTTATTAAGGTGAACAGCAGCATCATCAGTACTAACACCAGAAAATTGCTCTTTCATAACAAGATTTAAAAGTGCAGGTTTAATTTCATAAAATTCTGCTGAAGCAGCAGGTGGAGCAATAGGTGTGCATATGAAATCATTGTTGTTCGTGCTAGTGAAATCACACAACTTAGTGTTCTCAGGAGTACTCATTTTAGCAGAATTAAAAACAGACAGAAAATAACTTGAAAGTAAAGTAATGCAAGTAACTAATTTTTTTGTGTTTTTGATAATTGAAAGCAAACAAGATAAAATAAAATAAACTAAGCAAGACAAAAACAAAGTAAAGAGATTGGAAGCGTGAAACTCCCCTTGCAGAAGACTGCTGTCTCCCCGGCAACGGCGCCAGAAAAAGGCTTGATGCAAACACACGCTCGTTGGGAGACCCCAAGAGGAAGGTATGATGTAGTCAGCAGCAAGTTTTCCCTCAGAAAGAAACCAAGGTTATCGAACCAGTAGGAGCAACTCTTCAGAAGGTTGTTGGCGGCTCGCACGGCGCAACACGATCACCAACGTGGACCTGCACACAACACAATCAAACTACTTTGCCCCAACGAAACAGTGAGGTTGTCAATCTCACCGGCTTGCTGAAAACAAAGGATTAAACGTATCGTGTGGAAAATGAGTATTAAATTGCAGAGAATGAAAAAGGAACAGTTTGCAGTTTGTGGTTGTTTAATCAGTGTAAAAGAATGGACCGGGGTCCACAGTTCACTAGTGGTGTCTCTCCATAAAAGATAACTAACATGTTGGGTGAACAAATTACAGCTGGGCAATTGACAAATAGTGAGCGCATGACAATGCATATACATGACATGATGATTACTATGATATTTAATTGGGCATTACGACAAATACATAGACCGTTATCCAACAGCGTCTATGACTAATAATCCACCGCCGGGTTGTCATCCGAGTCCCCGTTGGTATTAAGTTGCAAGCAACGGATAATCGCATTAAGTAAAGCGCGTAATGTAAACAAACACATATGCCCGTGGACATAGCATCGTTAGGTTATCCCTAGTGGCAACAGCACATCCACAACCTTAGAACTTTCTGTCACTGTCCCAGATTAAACGGAGGCATGAACCCACTATCTAGCATAAATACTCCTCTTGGAGTTACAAGCATCTACTTGGCCAAAGCATCTACTAGTAACGGAAAGCATGCAAGATCTTAAATAACATAGGGCATAGATTGATAATCAACTTGACATAATATTCAATATTCATCGGATCCCAGCAAACACAACATGTAGCATTACAATAATATGATCTTGATCATGTAGGGCAGCTCACAAGATCTAAACATGATGGCACAAATGGAGAGACAACCATCTAGCTACTGCTATGGACCCGTAGTCCAAGGATGAACTACTCACGCATCACTCCGGAGGCAGGCATGGCGATGTAGAAGCCTCCGGTGACGATTCCCCTCTCCGGCAGGGTGCCGGGAAGAGGTTCTGGACCCTCCCGAGCTAGGGTTGACGGCGGCGGCGTCTCTGGAACTTTTCGTGGATAATGGCTCGGTCCTTAGGGTTTTCGCGTCGGGGGAATAAGTAGGCGAAAGGGCGGCGGCTGGCGACCCCCGTGGGGCCCACACCACCCTCGGCGCGCCTGGCTCCTTGGCCGCGCCCTGGCCACGTGTGGGGCCCACGTGGCTCTCCTTCGTTGCTCCTTTGGTCCTTCAGGTGTGTTCTGGTAAAATAGCATCCCCCGTGAAGTTTCGTCCAATTCCGAGAATATTTCCAGACTAGCTTTTCTGGAATACAAAAACAGCAGAAAACAGGAACTGGCGCTTCGGCATCTTGTTAATAGGTTAGTCCCGGAAAATGTATAAAAGTGACATAAAGTAGATGCAAAACATGTAACAATTGGTATAAAACAAGCATGGAACATCAAAAATTATGGATACGTTGGAGACGTATCAATACCCACAGCCCCGCGGGCAGATGTACATGATACAAAAGGGTCGCCCCTCCAATAGGCAGCAAAAGCTAATCACTCGACAGGTCAACATGGCTGTCATGGCACCCCCTTCTGTACCTGAGTTCCTGAAAGGATCGGAAACCAACATAAGCTTCAGTCGGGAGGATCATCCCCCAGCTGTAGTTCGACCAGGGCACGCTGCTCTGGTACTTGACGCGCAAATTGGAGGCTACGCCATGACCAAGGTCTTCATGGATGGAGGAAGCGGCATCAACATCATCTTCGCGGATACGCTCCGTAAAATGAACAGGTCAGTCGAAAACCTCCCCAAATCATCAAATACCTTCCACGGTATCGTTCCAGGGAAGGCGATCAGCCCAGAAAGCACCATACAACTCGACGTCACGTTCGGGGACAAGAGCCACTTCAGGACGGAGTCGATTGAGTTCGAGGTCGTCGACTGGAAGTCACAATACCATGCTATTCTTGGGCGCCCGACGTTTGCTCGATTCATGGCGGTGCCACACTACGCCTACCTCATGCTGAAGATGCCAGGGCCAAAGGGAATCATCACTGTGCGCGGCAACTTTCAAAGGTCCGATGCTTGCGACCGCGAGTTCAGCAAAATCTCCGAAACCTTCGGCATGGAGCAAACACCCGAAGAATTGTCGATCTCCAACGACCGCACACTCCTTCCGGAGCATAAAAAATTAGCAGTCGACCGATCCTTCAACGCTACAAACGACACAAGGGCGCATCAGGTTCACCCGACCGATCCGTCCAAAACAGTCAACGTTTCTTCGAGCCTACCTATCGCATAGGAAAGCGCGCTCGTCGAGTTCCTCCGTGAGAACTGGGAAATATTTGCGTGGTGTCCAGCTGACATGCCAGGTATTCCTAGGAAATTCACCGAGCACTCTCTCCAATTATTTCCAGATGCAAAGCCAGTCAAGCAAACGATGCGTCGCATCTCTGGAGCAAAGCGAACCGCAGTCGAATCTGAAGTCGACCGGTTACTCGCAGCAGGGTTCATCAGAGAAATCAAGAAATCAGAATGGGTTGCCAACCCCGTACTCGTAGAGAAGAAGCACACAGACATCCTTCGGATGTGCGTGGATTTTACAGCATTAAACAAGTGTTGTCCAAAGGATCACTTCCCTCTACCTCGAATCGACCAGATCGTCGACTCCACCGCCGGTTGCGCACGACTGTCCTTTCTGGATGCATACTCAGGCTATCACCAGATAAGGATGAAGCAGGAAGACGAAGAAAAAACGGCGTTCATAACCCCACTCGGGGTCTACTGCTACACAACTATGCCCTTCGGGCTCAAGAACGCTGGTGCAACATACCAGCGCATGATGCAAGACTGCCTCAAAAAGCAAATTGGACGCAACGTCCAAGTCTATGTGGATGACATTGTCATCACCACAAGGGAAGACCATACACTACTCGACGACTTGAGGGAGACATTCGACAACCTCAAGCGCTTTCATATCAAGCTTAACCCCAAGAAGTGCACGTTCGGTGTTCCAGCCGGGCAGCTCTTGGGTTATCTAGTCTCTGCCCGTGGAATCGAAGCAGATCTAGAAAAGATACAGGCCATCCTTACAATGCAAAGGCCTTCAAAACTCCATGATGTGCAGAAGCTGGCAGGTCGAGTGGCAGCGCTCAGTCGATTCAGCTCAGCCTGGGCGTTTTTTAGCTCTTGCTTCATCTCTACATGTTTGGCTTTCATATACTCCATCACCTTGGCATCGTTTACCACCTGACTTTGTGATTGGGTGGTGGCGGGAGCCTATGAGGAGCCAGTCGCAGCAGCAGGGTCTCGCGACTGTTCAAAGAACATAAACGCAAACGCAAAGTTTGTGTCAGACACGAAGCACTCAAATCCTAAAGCATACAGCTCTTCGAGCACCATACACAATAGCAAAAGACTATTTGCATAAATAAGGTAGCACAGGCATAGCGCATACTCGCGCAGTTCTGAGGTATCATTACAGGGCATAAAAAACAAAAGGGGTACGGCTACTCTAAGCCTGAGAGGTCGACTTCTTCTGCAGACGAGCGGCGGTCTCGGCTGCACGGCGCTCCATGGTATTCATAAACACCTCGGTCAGTCGCGTGGCGGCTCCGCTCACCCCCTTCAGAGACACGGGCTTCCCATCTGGCTTCCTAGGGAACTCAGACAGTGCGCCCTCGTAGTCACAGTCTATGCCGTGACCCATAAGAAGCTTCAGGGTGGACTCGGATCCGCGTACCGTGTTGGCGCGAGCGAAGTTTGCCAGGGTAGATGTCCCGGGCCCAAACACATCGGCGAATCCATTTGCAGTCGAAGGCACCACGCCAGTCGGGAATACCACCCGTACACGGCACCAAGCGTGCTCGTCGACTTGACGAGTGCATCTTTCGCCTGGTCGCACACGGCGTTTAAGCCGCCTACGGCCTGTTCCAGCGAAAGATCATCACTCGCCATATCTGCAAAGGCCGGGGCGCCAACAGCTTCTGCAAAGTACAAAAATAGCAACAGTCATTTTATGACACTCGACAGCTACATCATAGTATCAAAAAGCAAAAAGGGGTACTTACCTCCCATGGACTGCGCGAGTGCTGCGAGCTGGTCAGCATACTCTCGCTCGCGTGCAGTGGCTGAGTTGGCGGCGGCCGCCAGCTCTCTCTTCGACTCTTCACGCTACGCGGCGAGCGTATCCTCCAGCTCCTTCTTCTCGCCTGGTTCAGCAAATCGCATACATACTCAATAGAGTCAGGCATTGCACAAAGAAATTCAGCAAACAAAAGAAAAAAGGAGAACTCACGACAGAGCCGCTCTAGCTCGGCGCGCATGGTATCCCTCTCCTGCTCCACCTGGACATAAGCCTTGGCAGCATCTGCTAAGGTGTGGTAGAAGGACTGCGAGCACACGAATTCAGCAAAATTCCAAAGACCTAAAACTAAACGGGTCAGGCAACAAGATACTAACGTGGTTCATCCACGGTTCAGAAGACGCGACTGACGTCCCGACCTCTGGAGCTGTCACCTTGGCCACTTCAGTAGCTGCATCCGTGGCCGTCGGCTGGGCAGTCTCGTTTGCAGTCAAAGCAACAGTCGCTTGCTCCAGGACCGGAACATTAACGACTGGAGGAGTTGCAGGCTGATAGTTATCAGCGCTGCGGGTAGCACAAAAAGGAGAAACACATCAGCATAAGCATGAGACAAGCATAGCTTCTCATACTCAAAAGACCACATACCTGTGCTCCTCATCCTCCTCATCTTCGGAGTCGCCAAAAATTAGGCCTCCAAATACTGGGGTGCCACTCGATTGAAGAAGGTGAGTGGAGCTTGTTGAGCACATACGCAACGGAGCGGCCTGGAAAGCGGGTGGTGAACCCGATTCCTCGTCGTCCTCCAAGCCTTGCCCCTTCGCGGGCGAGCTCATAGCAGAAGGCGCCTTCTTGGCCAGTCGACGTCGCTTCGGCGGCGCGGCGTTGACTTCTTGGTCAGCTGTGGTCTTGTCCTCAGACTGGGCCTCTTCCGCTGCTTCCTCATCAACCTCCTCCGCGTGCGAGGTGGTGGCAGAAGGAATGGGTGACACATCCTTTTTCGGGTCCACCACCTGCACTTGCGTTTCTTCAGTCTCGCCATTTTCTGGCAGAGGGGGAAGGAAAGTGGCGGTCGAGTGGCCCTGCGTCATATACATTCAAAAATTGCAAAGTCAGAAGCAAGAATCGACAAATGCATAGCAAAACGAGTGGCAACTCCTCAAAAATACGATCATATCACAAAGCACACATACCTCAGGAAAAGGGTTCTCCAACCCATACGGCTCAATGGGACAGTCGACGTCGATTTTGTGACCAGCCGACAAGCTGGTAATGTGCCGTACTTGCCCCAGTAGCTCGTTTCTTGATAGCTCCTCTGGGCTCATTCGGGTGACGTCACCCGCGCCTTCATACTCCCACATCGGGTGCGCTCGAGCACGGATGGGCCATACCCGTCTCTTCACAAAGGTGGAAATCAGGTGGATGCATGTTATCCTGTCCAGCATCTCGCCGATTCGAGTAAGCAAAGGAGTTACTTCCTCCACCTCTTCGACTGAGAGTTGGTGATCCCACGCCTTGGTCCGGGCAAAAGCTGCAGTCGAGTAGGCGGCGACTCCGTCTTGCTCGACGCTCGCATAGAACCACCCTTTCCTCCAGCCTTGAGCAGAGTCGACTGTCTTCAGCCTGAAGTAGCGCGTGTCGCTGCGCACTTGGATGCCGCAGCCGCCCACGGGGTAGGTGCGACCGCCTCCTCGATTGGGACGCACCATGAAGATCGTCTTCCACAACGCCCAGCTAGGCGCGACGCCGAGGAAGCACTCGCATAGCGTGATGAAACACGCTATGTGCATAATACCATTCGGGGTGAGATCATGGATCTGCACCCCGTAGGCAAAAAGGAGTCCACGCACAAAGTCGTGGAGGGGAAGAGAGAAGCCCCTGGAAACGAACTCCGCAAAGCAAACGCGCTCGTTCGCGCGAGGTTCGGGGCATACCTCCTTGGACGGTGGAGCGCGGACGGCGAGCTGCTCCGCGGGCGGCAGGTATCCCTGCTCGCGAAGCTTGATCAGATGGGCGTCCTTGACAGTGGACCTCGCCCAATCGCCGCTGTTCTTCTTCAGGGCGGCGGCGGCAGATGTACCAGCCACGGTTTTCTTGCCCTTGGCCGCGTCGGTCGCGGCAGCGGCAGTGGCATCACGCTTAGAGCCCCCACCTTTCGCCATTGCAAGCAGTGGAGGGTGTGGAAGGCAAAGAACTTGGGCGCCACAAGCAATGGAGATGGGCGCGAGGAAGAAGATGAGGCAAGGGGCGGCGCAGAGAGCAAATGGCAAGTAAAAAACTATGCCAGCGCCGCCCCCACTATTTACCACAGATCGCAAAACGATCCCAACCGTCAAAACAAATCCAAACGCTACGCGCGAAATCTAGCCATACACGTGGCGGCCACGGAGGGCAACCGTCGCCGGCCACTCCGCCCACTACGCACGGGAATCCAGGACCATAATCACGCCCCGTGAAAATCGCGCCCGAACGGTCAAATCAAGTCCACGCGGCGTCATCCCTGGTCAGCTCTGCAAAAATAGGCCCACAAAACAGGGTCACGTCTTATCAAAGCTTTTCCAAGCACGCCACCGCTTGTCAGAGATGGCAGTCGCAAATTGCGTCATTGCTGACGTTACTCATATTACACAACTGGCATACAAGTCACTCGATGATATCTTCGGGTGGTCTCTCATATAAATGTCGATTGGCTTTTCGGCAAAGGTCATAGATGCCAGTCGAAAGACTTTCGACTGCAACATCATACGTCCCATCGGGAGCATATCAAAAATTTCTCTGACTAAAATGTGCAAGGTAAGGGATTTTTGAGATTATCCTCCATTGCAAGCAATAAAGCACAATCTCGGGGGCTACTCCCATCGGGAGCGCTGTCGCGCACCCGATAGAATTATGACAAAATATCAGTCGGCAAATCATTCGACTCAGTTCATAAGCAAAATCACACTCGAAACATTCCCGAGTTGATCTGACGATCCTTGGATGCTGCATGCATAGTGCAAAGGTAAGACCCACCGATCAGTCGGGTTGGGCTAAGGACCGCTCCAGCAGCGTCACCCTTAAGTTTTCCGTGTCAGCAGACATGATGAATTATCCCCGACGGACGCGTTGGGTTGATTCAAAACTATACTGCAGTTCGATTCAGTAAGACCTCTACGGCCGTTTCGAGTCTGTCCAGTTTGTTCCAGATTCGTGTCCGGGGACTCGAGTTTGACTGAAAGCTAGTATGGTTTTGCCACAAATGGTAGTTAACTGGCCCCGATCCGTCGAGTGTGCCGGGCCTGCTAAGCTAATATCCCTTGACTATCATAAGAAAAAATTCATAGTCGATGAAATACTCGACATAGCCAACATGTGCTATTTCATACAGACATTTCGAATCATACGACACAAATACGAAAGACAAGACGTGCATGATGTGTGAGTCCATGCCCGACTCTTCGAATCAGACAAGTACTCGGGGGCTACTGACATGGGTATGACTATCGGGTACCCTACCATGAGGGTACCTGGTGCACGTATCGACTGGGCCCAACTGTCAAAGCCCACATGAAGCCCATGAAGGGAAACCCACGAAGATGGAGTATCCTCCAAGTTTGGCAAAGACATAGGTCGGTTTAGACTTACCATATATGTAATTCGAGTCGGTTACGAACACCCGAGACCCAGCCTATTATTTAAGGACTGGGAGGGCCGTCGAACCAGACCACGTACTTTCAGAGCCACCAAAACCCTAGCGAGATTGACATCTCGCCAGGACCTTTGTAACCATCATATTCGCAAAGCAATAACAGACAGGCAGGACGTAGGGGTGTTACCTCCACACGAGGACCCTGAACCTGGGTAAAATCTTTGCCCCTGCTTGTCAGCCGACGTAACTTCCAACGCTACCACGTTCTCTCCCCCATATTCACAACCCAGGGACCTCGACTATGGGTCTTGATGAGTCTACCCCTCGTCAATGCCCAATCCAAGCTAAATCGATTGAGGACGAGACCCGCGTTGGCCACCCAACGCGAGGAGTATGTGCTTGGAGAAATGGAGCTTGTGAACAGGCAACTCGATTGTGAGTTCGAGTCTTGTAATGTGTACAAACTTTCTTGCACAGTATTTGCCTTTTTGGTTTGACAGGTGTGCCCATTTTGCAGGCTTTGTTGACGATTTTGAGGCGGAGAAGATTCGCGTCGAGGAGCGCTTGGATAGCGTGACTGACCACCCCACAACGGGGCGTCAACACTTTTGGCTTCATAGGTACCATGCCCGCATACTTGCTACCCTGCAGGACCGCGCCTGGCGGAGTGCAGAACTACTCGAGTTATGCCGGATGGCATTCATCCGCCTGAATGAGGCTCTTTTTCCTGCCGGGCCTCAACCACAAGGAATCCGCGCTTTGCTGAACGTCTTTCGTCACGCGACTCCCATTCGAGAGTTGCTGACTCGGAAACTTGTGGTTGGAGCCAACGCAGCTATGGCGTATGTACGTAGTCGAAGACCAAGGTTGGTGTTGCAGCCACCCGCAGCCAGAGAGGTTCTCGAACAAGGAGATCTGAATGACACGATCCGGGCTGCGGAGACACTGATCGAGTGCACTCGCGAGCAACTTTGTGGTCCCGAGCTGCCCATAAAGGACGAGCCTGAGGACTAGAGTAGCTTACGAGTGAAATTTTGTACAGGGGATAACCCCCGAGTGTAAATTGTAACTCTTTGTATATGATACAATTTGTATATTTTGATTGTTGCCAAGCCCCCAAGTCAATCCGAGTGGGGTTTATGAAATACTTCTTGATTGTTGAGCAATGACTGCGTAGCCCCCGAGCGCTCGAGTGCGGCTACGGGGTTTGTGTGTAATTATTTGGATTTTGGCGACGCAGCCCCTTCGGGTGCATCTAAGATGTTTATGCAGGAGCGGAAGCTCGTATTTACGACAACGCAGCCCCCGAGTGTTTCGGGTGCGGTTAAGTTATGAGTTATGCGAGTGACAAACACAAAGAAGTAGGAGAAATATGGATTGTATTCCTCTTTTGAATGTTAGACTGCAGACCGCCTCATTAAAAACTTTCCAGTCCCCCTAGGTACCCTGGTAAGGAAAAGAGCGCGTCTGAAACCTGCAGCCATCCGACATATAGCCTATTACATTGTATGGTCGTGAACACGCTATGCATAGAAACGGCGCAGGTGCGCGACGTTCCAAGGATTATGAGAGAGTTCGCCTGTCTTCGCGTGCTTCAGTCGATATGCGCCTCTACCAAGGACCTCGGTGATGATGAAGGGGCCTTCCCATGGGAAGCGAGCTTGTGCACCTTCTTTTGCTTCAGTCGTAGAACTAGGTCGCCAACTTCAAAGGACCTAGTGCGCAGTCGACGGTTGTGGTAGTTGCGAAGATCCTGCTGGTAAACAGCTGTGTGAGCCAGGGCTTTGTCACGCGCTTCATCGAGCAAGTCGACTGCGTCTTCGAGTGCTTCTTCTGCGTCTTCCTTGGTGTATGCTTCGACTCTTGGTGCATTGAACCGCACATCAGATAGCAAAATTGCCTCTGCACCGTAGACCATCAAAAATGGGGTGAACTGCGTAGAAGTGTTGGGGGTTGTGCGTAAGCTCCATAGCACAGACGGTAGTTCTTCGACCCAAGCACCCACGGCTCTTTTGAGTGGCACCAGGAGGCGCTTTTTGATTCCGCTTGTCACAAGTCCGTTGGCTTTTTCGACTTGGCCATTGGATTGTGGGTGTGTCACAGATGCGTAATTGAGCGTAATGTCTTGCTTTTTGCAGAACGTTTTGAACTCCTCAGCCGTGAAGTTTGTGCCATTATCAGTGATGATACTGTTTGGGACACCGAAGCGATATATGATGCTCTTGATGAAGTTGACTGCCGTTGTGGCAGTCGAATTTGTGATGGGTACCGCCTCGATCCACTTTGTGAATTTGTCGACTGCCACCAGTAGGTGTGTATGTCCGCCATGCGATGATTTTTTGAGTGGCCCAACCATATCAAGCCCCCACTGGGCGAAAGGCCAGGCCAGGGGTATGGTCTTCAACACTGATGCGGGTGCGTGCGGCTTTGTTGCGAATTTCTGGCAGCCGATGCACCTTTTGACTATGTCCTCCGCATCCTTGAGTGCTGTAGGCCAGTAAAACCCTGCTCGAAAGGCTTTGGCTACGAGTGAGCGGCTGCTGGCGTGATGCCCACAGGTACCTGCATGAATGTCTCGAAGGATGGCTTGGCCATATTCGAATGCGATGCATCTTTGAAACATACCTGATATGATGCGCTTGTATAACTCGCCGTTGATGACAGTGTATGCTTTGGATCTTCGAGTGACGCGCCGGGACTCGGTTATGTCTTCTGGCAGCTCGTTGCAGAGTATGTTGATACGTCTCAAACGTATCTATAATTTTTGATGTTCCATGCTTGTTTTGTACCAATTGCCACATGTTTTATATGCACTTTATATCATATTATGACATTTATTGGACTAACCTATTAACAAGATGCCACAGTGCCAGTTTCTGTTTATTATGTCTGTGCATTGCAGAAAATGTCCAAAATTGAAAGTGCTCAGAAAAATCTGGAAAAATTACAGAAATTCTATTTCGCCAGAAGACTCCGGGAGCCAGAAGGACAAGTCCAGGGGAGGCCCACAGCCTCCACACGCCACCTGGGCGCGGCTGGGCCTTGGCCGCGCCCAGGGGTGGTGTCGCTGCCTCCTGCATCTTCTCGCGATGCCCTTTGGACTATATATTGCCCCCGAGAAAATAACCCTAAGTGCCTCGACGATTTCCCCAGAAAAGTTCCAGAGCTCCGCCGCCATCCAAAACCCTAATTCAGGGGACAGAAATCTTTGTTCCGGCACCTTGCCGGGACGGGAAGTGCCCCCGGAGCCATCTCCATCGACGCCACCGCCTCCATCATCGTCGTTGCTGCCTCCCATGATGAGAAGGGAGTAGTTCTCCCTCGGGGCTGAGGGCTCTACCGGTAGCTATGTGGTTTATCTCTCTCTCCCATGGTGTGATCTTTATGTGATCATGAGCTTTGTAATCTAGTTGAATCCATAGATGTTACTCTTCATTATTATGTGCTACTTGAGTGGTTTTATTAATGTAATCTCCGGAGTCACCTTTGTCCCACGGTGCGAAGTTGACAGTGTGCGCACCGTGTGTGTCTCTTAGGCTAAAGATAACAGGAATACTTATCATGAGTTATTATTTGCGTTGGATGTCTCTATGAAATTGCGGTGTTTGTCTAGTACCTTCTAGGGCGCTCAAGTTGACAGTGTGGGGTTAACTAGACATGGGAATGCGACTTTAAGGTGTGCTGTTACAGCCCTACGCGGTGGATTGGTGTTCGTTATCCAACGAGAGAATAGCTCAGAGTAGCATAGTGAAGAGGGAATATCTATGTATTCAATTATGTTATTATTGTTGAGAGTGTCCACTAGTGAAAGTATGATCCCTAGGCCTTGTTTCTAAGCATTGAAACACCGTTTACAACCAGTTCTGCTACATGTTTGCTTGCTGCCATTTTTATTTCAGATTGCAATTACCACTTATAATCATCCATATCACTTGCATTTTAATATCTCTTCGCCGAACTAGTGCACCTATACATCTGACAAGTGTATTAGGTGTGTTGGGGACACAAGAGACTTCTTGTATCTTAATTGCAGGGTTGTTTGAGAGGGATATCTTTGACCTCTATCTCGCTGAGTTCGATAAACCTTGGGTGATTCACTTAAGGGAAACTTGCTGCTGTTCTACAAACCTCTGCACTTGGAGGCCCAACACTGTCTACAAGAATAGAAGCGTGCGTAGACATCATATGTATGCCAGGAAAGGTTGAGTCCAAGTTGGCTCGATGAGGAGCACCTCGACTGGAGGGTCCTCTGTGCTAGGTGCTTTGTTCTTTGCGGGAGCAGTCGATGTAGGAGGAGCTCGTTTCTCTTTGATGAACCTGTGCTCGATGCGCTCAAGGAAAACACCAGGTGGAACTTGTGCGCCAGTAGAGCCAAGGTTGGCCAGCATGTCTGCTTCTTTGTTGCTTTCTCTTCCTATGTGCCGCAACTCGCAGCCATCGAAGCTGCCCTCCAGTGTGTTGTACAGGTCGCGGTAGGCGATCATGTTGTCTGCGATTGCGTCACAGGCCTTCATTGTTTGCTGCACCACAAGATTCGAGTCGCCGTAGATCATCAATCGAGTGCACCCAAGTGTCTTGGCCATCCGCATGCCATGGATCAAAGCCTCGTACTCAGCCTCATTGTTGGAGGGTAGTTTGAATCCCATCTGCAGAACATAACGGAGCTTGTCTCCTTTTGGCGATATGAGTATGACACCTGCTCCTGCGCCTTCGTGTTTCTTGGACCCGTCGAAGTACATAGTCCATGAGTTGGATAAATCTGGTACGGCAGGAAGCTGGGCTTCAATCCACTCGGTTGTGAAGTCAGGTAGAACTTGTGCTTTGATAGCCTTCGGGTGCTTGTACTTGATGTTCCTTGGTGCCAGCTCGATGAGCCATTTTGCGACTCGACCCGTTGCATTGGGGTTTGTGAGGACATCACCGATTGCTGAGTTACTTACCACGGTGATCGGGTGCTCTGTGAAGTAGTGCGTCAACTTCCTTGAGGACATGAATACGGCATCGGCTAGCTTTTAATAGTGCAGGTACCGCTGCTTTGATATGGAGAGGACCTCGCTCAGGTAGTAGACCGGACACTGTATGCTGTGAGCGTGTCCCTCCTCCATACGTTCGACTACCAAGACGGTACTCACCACCCTGTTTGTAGCTGAGACGTACATGTATAGTGGTTCCCGCTCCTTGGGTGCCACGAGGATCGGAGGACTTGTGAGGACCCGCTTGAGATCTGTGAAAGCTGCATCAGCTTCTGGCATCCACTCGAATTTGTCTGCCTTCTTCATCAGTCGATAGAACGGCAGCGCTTTTTCGCCAAGTTTGCTAATGAATCGACTGAGCGCTGCCACTCGTCCTGCTAGCTTCTGAACGTCATGAAGTTTTGAAGGCCTTTGCATTGTGAGGATGGCCTGTATTTTCTCCGGGTCCGCCTCGATTCCACGAGCGGAGACTAGGTATCCCAAGAGTTGCCCGGCTGGAACGCCGAACGTACACTTCTTAGGATTGAGCTTGATATGAAAACGCTTGAGGTTGTCGAATGTCTCTTTCAAGTCGCCGAGTAGTGTATGCTCTTCTCTTGTCGTAATGACAATGTCGTCCACGTAGACTTGGACGTTGCGTCCAATTTGCTTTTTGAGGCAGTCTTGCATCATGCGCTGGTATGTTGCACCCGCGTTTTTGAGCCCAAAGGGCATAGTTGTGTAGCAGTAGACCCCGAGTGGGGTTATGAACGCCGTTTTTTCTTCGTCTTCTTCCTTCATCCTGCTCTGGTGATAGCCTGAGTAAGCATCCAGAAAGGACAGTCGTGCGCATCCGGCGGTAGAGTCGACGATCTGGTCGATTCGAGGTAGTGGAAAGTGATCCTTTGGACAGCACTTGTTGAGTGCTGTAAAATCCACGCACATCCGAAGGATGTCTGTATGCTTATTCTCTACTAGTACGGGGTTGGCCACCATTGTGATTTCTTGATTTCTCTGATGAATCCTGCTGCGAGTAACCGGTTGACCTCAGATTCGACTGTGGTTCGCTTTGTGCCGGAGATTCGGCGCATCGTTTGCTTGACTGGCTTTGCATCCGGAAACAATTGGAGTGAGTGCTCTGCGAATTCCCTGGGGATACCTGGCATGTCGGCTGGACACCACGCAAATATCTCCCAGTTCTCACGGAGGAATTCGACGAGCGCGCCTTCCTATGCGATAGGAAGACTCGACGATACATTGACTGTCTTGGACGGGTCAGTCGGGTGCACTTGATGTGACCTTGTGTCGTTTGTCGCGCTGAAGGATCTGTCGACTGCCAGCTTCTTATGCTCCGGCATGAGTGTGCGGTCATTGGAGATCGCCAGATTAGCGAGTGTCTGGTCCATGCCGAATGTCTCGGAGATTTTGCTGAACTCACGGTCGCAAGCGTCGGACCTTTGAAAATTTCCTCGGACAGTGATGACTCCTTTTGGTCCTGGCATCTTCATCATGAGGTACGCGTAGTGAGGTACTGCCATGAATCGAGCAAACGTCGGGCGCCCAAGGATAGCGTGGTATTGTGATTTCCAGTCGACGACTTCGAACTCAATCGACTCCGTCCTGAAGTGGCTCTTGTCCCCGAATGTAACGTCGAGTTGTATGGTGCCTTCTGGGTTGATTGCTTTGCCAGGGACGATACCGTGGAAGGTATTTGAGGATTTCGGGAGGTTTTCGACTGACCTGTTCATTTTGCGTAGCGTTTCAGCGAAGATGATATTTATGCCACTTCCTCCGTCCATGAAGACCTTGGTCATGGCGAATCCTCCAATTTGGGCGTCGAGGACCAAGGCCGCGTGCCCTGGTCGGGCTACAGCTGGGGGGTGATCCTCCCGACTGAAGCTTATGATGGTCTCCGATCCCTTGAGAAACTCAGGCACAGCAGGGGGTGCCATGACAGCCATGTTCACCTGTCGAGTGATTAACTTTTGCTGTCTGTTGGAGGGGCGACCCTTTTGTATCATGTACATCTGCCCGCGGGCTGTGGATATTGATCATCTTCCACCCGTAGTACGGGTTGTATGGCGCCTGTAATGTTTGTGCCTGGGGCAGGCTCTTGTGGCTGCTGCTGCGGTGGCGGCTGTGGCGCCATGAGAGCAGGCATGGCGTTTTGCTGGGGTGCAGGTGCAGGTGCAGGCGTGGGCTGAGCGGGTGCTGGACCGTGCCTTTTGAGTCGTATCATGTAGTCAGTCGCCATCTGGTCGAATTCCCTGCAGTTCCTTAGGGTATGATTAGAACGCAGTTTTCTGTCGTCCCCCTTGAAGAGGTGTAATCTGCACCAGTCGTCCATCTTCTCTTCGAATGACCGCTCAGGTTTTGCATCAGCGCGTTTGCGCCATTCTTGCCTTTTGTAGCTGTCGCTCCGTTGTTCACGATCTTGACTGTCCCGCCGATCATCCGAGCGCTTGCTGCTTCTCTCCTGGTCATCGCGGGGTTGGGTATAGCCAGCCGCCACGAACTCGGGTCTGTCATCGTCGTAAGGACGTTTGGAGCGTTTGCGCCTGCGATCATCTCTGTATGAGTCTCTGCGGCTTCGACTGCTGCTTTCGTGGTTGTCGCGTGGTGGAGAAGCACGGGATCTGCGCACCGAATCCTTTCCATCTGCCCACTCGGTCGCGATTTTTATGAGTTTAGCCAAGGAACTTGGCTTTTCCAGACCAAGTGCCTCTCTGAAGTCCTTCCTGGCAAGACCCTGTGTGAAGGCATCCATGGCCCTATCTTCTGATATTGCGCCAACCACCGAATTGCGTATTTCGGTCCACCTCCGTATGTATGACCTCAACGACTCGTCTGATCGTTGAGTGCATGCTCTCAGTTCTTCGAATGTCTTCGGGCGCTCACAAAGAGGCTCGAAGTTTTTGATGAAGTCTCTGCGGAAATCGTCCCACGAGTCGTATGATGATGGGGGAAGCGCCTTGAGCCAGTCGCGGGCTGTGCCTTCAAGCATGAGTCGTATGTACTGCATCGCTGTGGTATTCGTGCCACGCTGGCACGCCACAGCAAGTCTGTAATCTTCTAGCCACCCGGAAGGTTCATGGCGGCCGTTATACTTGGGTTGTTCGCCTGTTAATTTGAACCCTTTGGGCATCCGTGTCTCGCGAATACGTCGAGTGAAGCACAATGCTCCGCAAGGCTCTGGTTCGCGGTCAGAGTATGAATCGCTGCTGTACGACCTGCGAGATTTGCTTCTGCTGGACCTGCGTCGGTGTGTGCTTCTTCCTTCTTCCGAGTGGTGACTGCGACCACTATGATCACGTGTTGCCTGTCGCGGGGTTACCATCTGGCGATCCCTACTCCCTCCCGGAGTTTTCTCTACTGGCTGTAAAGCCTTTGCCGCTAGGGCTAGCGATTTGATTTGTTGACGATGAAAGGCGGCGTTTGGATCATCCGCCGGAGGTTGCATTGCTTTCAGGTATGCACCTATGGAGATCAGAGCACCTTCTGCTGTTTTGGGTCCTGGAATTCCATCAGCGTCGTGTGTCATAAATGACAAGTTGCGGGTAATTGCTACCCTTTCATGTTCTGGAAGGCTCGCCAACCGTGACTGGGACCGTGCGGTTGGTTGCATTGTGGAACCAAGGGATTGCTCCCTTCTTCGTGCACTCGAAAGGCTAGCCTGCTTTCTGCGCTCTTCGAGTGCCGCTCGGTAGTTTTGCAGTCGAATTGACTCTTGCCAATTGAAATACTGGTAGGTCAACATCTCCTCCGGAGTTGAGGTTGCTGGCATCATTGTGCACTCCTTGATGACTTTATCTGCTTTTGCTGCCATCTCCTCCGTGATCGTCAAGGTTGTGACCCCATCCGGCATGGTTACCGTGCATGGGAACTGTGTAGGCCTGCGGACGGCTGCGGCTGCGGATGATTCCGCGGAGAAGGCCACGTAGACCTGATGGGGCGTGACCCGTGGGCACGTGTATGTACTGTCGATTCCAGTCATGGATTCGATGTCGTCGTCCAGGCTCATGTCAGAGTCGGTATGCCCGTCGAGTAGATCTTCGTTCTCAACGTGCTCATCGCCTATGCTCATCTCGTCGTTGGCGAAGCCATTATGGATCTCTGAATCAAGATTGGTGTTGGTGAAGATCTCAGAATCGACGTTGCTGTCGTTGTGGGTCGCGGGCTCGTAGAAGTCATCAAGGGAGATCCCACAGTCGAAACTACCGTCGAGTCGTAGGTCGAAGTCGAAGGTGTTTGCGCGGTATGCTGATTCGGCCTCCTCTCCTTGGAGCTCCTTCATCATGAACTTGCCGATCTCGCCAGTCGACCTTGTTGTTGCAGGTGAGCAGGCCTCAGGAATCGATGACGGAGCGAACGCAGTCGACGGAGCCTCGGGTGCACCCAGCGCGAGTTGTTGCGGATCTGTCAAGTCCTGCGTGCCAAGGTTGTTTACGAAAAAACTGAATGCTCCAACTGTTAAATCCAAACCTGACTCAAGACCGGAAAAAGCCTCCTGAAACTCTAGCGAGTGCGGATTGAAGTTCATCGAAGGAGCGGATGCGCTTTTTGCAGGTGAAGCGGGCAGGCTGCCGCTTTTCGAGTGGATCGGCGAGTTGCCGTGTGTCGCCTGGATCGGTGAGTTGTTGCTTGCTGACATGATCGGCGAGTTGCCGCTTGCAGATGCGATCGGCGAGTTGCCGTTTGCTGACGAGATCGGCGAGTTGCCGTTTGCTGATGAGATCGGCGAGTTGCCGTTTGCTGATGGAACCGGTGAAACTTCGAGTCCAGCGCTATCCTTTCCCACAGACGGCGCCACTTGACGAGGGGTAGACTCATCAAGACCCATAGTCAAGGTCCATGGGTCGTGAATATGGGGGAGAGAACGTGGTAGAGCTGGAAGTATCATCGGCTGACAAGCAGGGCAAAGATTTTACCCAGGTTCAGGGCCCTCGTGTGGAGGTAACACCCCTACGTCCTGCCTGTCTGTTATTGCTTTGCGGATATGGTGGTTACAAGGGTCCCGGCGAGATGTCAATCTCGCTAGGGTTTTGGTGGTTCTGAAAGTACGTGGTCTGGTCCGACAGCCCTCCCAGTCCTTAAATAGTAGGCTGGGTCTCGGGTGTTCGTAACCGACTCGATTTACAAATATGGTAAGCCTAAACCGACTATGTCTTCGCCAAACTTGGAGGATACTCCATCTTTCTTGGGCCTTCCTTCATGCGCTTCATGTAGGCTCTGATAGTTGGGCCTAATCGATACGTGCACCAGGTACCCTCATGATAGGGTACCCGATAGGCATACCCATGTCAGTGCACCATAGGCTTCTTTGGCAATGACATGACGAATGAGAGATTTAGACTACGCCATATAAATCTGAAATGTGAGTGTTGAAGAAATATTCCAAGAGATAACAGATAGACAATTAGACATGTGTCGAGTGTATGCAAAAGCGAGCAGCAATAATCCCTGAAAATTAAATCCTAAGTAACCTACGGATTGAGTCACTGCCTCCCAACTGATCATATTAGTTTTTGTGACCATACGGTTGGGATTTGTTGATCAAGTTTTGAGGAACACCTGTGCTGGTTGGCTTGAGTCCGTAGGAAGTGATGTTTTTTCTACGTTAATTCAACTGGGAATTTAGTAAAATCTAAACTCATGCATGCTCTTCCAAAAGCAAAATATTTTCCTATTGGTCAGAGATTGATCTCTTCTTTTCTCGTGTAGGTAGCCAATTTTGGGCTACCACGATCGATGAACAAGGATTGCAGTGTTGACATCTCTGATCATGCGTTGCAGTGAATCACTATATTCAGTGAATATCCCTACTAGACCAGCCTCAAGCACCTAACATATTTTGACACCTCTATGTACGTAGGGTGGCCGAGCTTGCAAATAGCATGCTCAATCCGCCACGAGGGCTCGATGTTACATGGCGTGGCGCTGGTAGGTTCTTTGCTACACAGCTTCCTCACGCGATCAAAGATTTCTCGATGTCTCTCATTCAGAAATCTTGATTTCTTACAAACTGTCACTAACCAGATCGATCTACCCACATGGTGTAGCATAGTCTCTCCATGGGAGCTGAGTAACAACCAGTGTACATTAGCTATATATTGGTAGTACTTCCTTGCGAGCTTTAGCATGATGCATTACTGCCTTGCACAAGTGTACAATAGCTATACCAGCCAAAATTGACCGGAAGATGATGTATCATAACGCATGCTTTATAGTTTCAACCATCTGGCAAAAAACCTGTTCGTCTACCGCAACTACCGGCGTGCCGTCGACGTTGTTCGTCTTCATGGCGGGGGTGCTCGTGGATCCACCCAGTGGCGAGATCTGGGCGACATGGTTTCCGGTGAAAACCACGCCGGTTGCGGTCTTGGCGGACGATGGCGGCGTCTCTGACGTCGTTCCCTTCTCGAGGCATCGTCATTGTAGGTCATGTCACCAAGCTCGGGATGTTCCGGGGGAAACCCTAGATCTGGGTATCCCGGATTGGACGATGACGGCTCTTCCAGGGTCGCTCTCCCTCCTAGGGGCATCGTTTTGGAGCAAGTGCTGGTTGGAACGGGCAAGAGAAGGAGTGGTGTTCCATCTACCGCAAGGTTGACGTCGTGTCTCAGCGGCATGGCGCAGCGGGTATCGACGGCAGACGCGCGCATGGAGGAGGCGCAGTCGTGTGCCATGGTGGCATCGATGGCAGGCCTGATGAGAGTTATGCGGATCTCTGCCCTGAAGATGGCTTTGTGGTACGTTGGCGGTGACGACTTATGTAGCGTGTGCTGGAGGTACTCGCTAAGAGTCTGCTTGACCGAATGAGCGCTCCCGTTCGCCTAGAGGGTGTTTTGGGGTATGTGAATGTTCCCGGTTCTAGCTGATGGGGTTTTTCTTATCTTCAGAGCACAAGGCCCTGCTGGCATGATTTGCTCTCATTGTCGGGTGTGTAGGTGTTGTGTGGAGGCTTCGGGTCTCTCTGATGTATACTCCTTATTAGACTTTTGTTGTATAAATTAATAAAAGCCATATGCATCAATCGATGCAGAGACTGTGGCTGCCCCATTTCTAAAAAAAATCTGGCAAAAGACTTTTGATACGTGGTGATGCATAACGTGATACAACATCATAAAATTTGGTCACGAGGTCAAAATGTGTCGAGGATAACACAACCGTACAAAAATATCCTTGTTTCACGGATACTCATTCCACATCCTAACCGAGGCGTGCGTCTAGACTTTGGCAGTTTGGACAATTTTTTATGTCCTAATTTTTGCAATGACTACAATATAAAATATTCTGTGAAAATACATTTCAATCATGAGGTTTTTTATTGCTTCTCTTTCACTTCAAAGAGTCGCTAGATTGTTTATTTCCACATACCGAGTTCAGACTAAAAATCATAGGGGTATTTGGTTGTCTAAAAAAGTAACAAGTACAACTCACTTGATTTTTCCTAGTGAGCGACCAAAAAAGCACCAAGGTCGGAATCCTCATTGATGCCATTAGAAGGAAATTCCCATAAGCCACACACCTGTCTAATACTCTAATCTTTCTATCTATTATATACTAAAAGCAAAATAGGTTGTCTAATAAAGCCACCACGTTAAGCCACATCATCTAAAATAATTTTAGTTGTTAGATCTAAAATATGTGGTTAGGATTTAATGAAATATTAGTAGTCACGTGATTTAATGAAATATTAGTAGTCACGTTAATGCGTTTGACACGATAGCATATTGTCCGTTTAAAAAACCAGCCGGACCACGCTACCTACCTGGAACGGTAGCTGCAGAAAAAAAAAGACCACGTACCTCCGCAGACTGTACGAAACTAGCTAACCTTCCTAGAACGTGATAGACTGATAGCTGGAAGGAAAAAAAGAACGGTAAACTTTTTTTTCTCTAAACTGATCGAGTAGATAGAAGCAAAAGGAAAAAAAAAAACTACCTAAACGTGGTGTCCAAGTGTAGCGGCTGTTAGGATATGGACGACTGTTTAGAATAATGCTAAATTGATCGGTAAGAAATTTCTCTGTTTTATTTACCATGCTTCTGTGTATAGTCAAAGTTAATTTTTGTAAATTTTACTAAATATGTACCAATAAATACATATATATTTCTAAATAAATTTGTATAATATGAAATTAAGTTTTACGATAATTCTAATAATAAGGAGTTGGTATTTCAGATGCTGATATTTTTCCTGTATATGTGGTGAAAAATTATAAAGTTCGATTTTGACTAAATTTAGAAAACATGGTTGTTGTGCATGAAGGGAGTACGTTGTTTTTATGATTGAGTACACATAAATGAAAATTTTATCGACTACCATCATACTTAACCAAAGTACTCAAAAGATGTCTGCATAAGTTGGAGTCATCGAATTTAAAAATTAATGAAGTCACGACATTAGTCGGACTATGTACATTATTCTATTATTTAGTACACATAAATGACAATTATTCGACCGCCGTCAGACCAACACTCTCACAAAACGTCTTTTGGAGTCGTGGAATTTTAATATTAATGAAATCACAACATTACTCACACTATCAACGGGAGCGTCCCTCATAGTAATGAAATTACGGACTTAATGATAAACACATGACTTAGCAACCACTTCTCACGAGGATGTCAATGTGCTTCTAAACGGATATTCCGACTTAATGAGACACAAAGCATCAAGGCTTCAAATTGATGAAGATGCAATATTGGCCGACACACACTATCGATGGGAATGTCCCTCACATTATAAAAATATTTTGACTTAATGGTTCATACAGAGTTAACTCACCACAGATTCTCGCTTTATATGTTTCATATTCACTATCCAGGTAAGGTGTGCCAATACTATTTTTAATCGATGGACCTGAAAAGCGTACACTTAATTATTATGAGTTGTTTTCGCGTATATTGCTTGGTTTGTATAGTAGACATATTTAGACTATTGTATGTCTTTCTCAAAATTAACAAAATCAACATAAAAGCACATGTCATTTCAATTGCACAATAAAATTGACGACATATTAACAGTCTTGAATTATGCTATCTAAGCCAAGTCATTTTCCATTGAATGAAGATCAAAATAAATTAAGAGTCTAGAGACTTAGATTCGTACATCTCTAACTTTGACTACTGTGGAATAAACATGTTAACGCATATGCCTACAACAACATACTTTATCCTTAGCAGCATTTTCATATAAAAAATAATAGAGAAATTTTCACCAACGTCATGTTTGTAAGGTGTTGCACATTGTGACATGGAGTGAGTAAATGAGAGGAAGAAACATCAAAACAAGATAATTCTAAATATTAAATTTGACCTAGCTATTAAGGAGGATAAACCGTTTTATCTGAATTCAATGATTTTTTATCAAAGATAACTAACCTAACGTAATGATGTAACATCATGTCAAAACTATAGGTCAATTTACAATATTCGTTATCACTTACAAGGGTGTTTCAACATATGGCATGATAATCATTTGGCCACAAGTTTCAGATTGCCAAATATGTTAGTCGCATACGTGATATCTTGCTTACCGAAACATTTGCATTAGTTGTTGAACAAATTTGTTTATTGTGACATTATTAAAATAATGTTATATCAAAAGATCATTTTTATATTTATGAACCACTTTCAACCAACTATAGATAATGCCCTCGCATTTGCGAGGGCCACCATGCTAGTTATATACTAAAAGCAAAATGAGGATGTTTAATAGAGCCACCACGTTAATCCACATCATCTAAATTAATTATATTAATTAGATCTAAAATGTATGGCTGAGATTTTGTTAAAGAAATAATTGTTACGTATTATGTTTGACACGATTATGTTCAGGCTGTCACGTCTCTCATATTATTCCATGTGTAAATTATTAAACGGTTGGATTTAGAATCATCCGCTGGGATGACAAGTCGTACATGCTCAGATTCGTTTGGTGTTGTCACGTTTGTCACGAATCCATAGAGTCCAGGGCCAGAACGATACATCAACATGAGCTTAATCTTAATAACGCCAGGGCTAATTACCTTGAGGTGGTTATTATCAACAAATGCTCCAATGATCTCTTATATAGATAGTTTAGAAGAAAAAACTTATACGCAGCACCAGACTAGCTACTTTTTTTTTGCAGTACCAGACTAGCCGGCTGTGACAGATAGATCCAAGCAAAAAAAAATGCCGAAATTTGGTGGCAAAGGGTAGGATATAGACCGTAAATTAAACGGATCAGTACATGTTTGGATTTTAATCAAAGTTTAATTTTGTTTTAGGAGGATAGAACGTTTTATCTTAATTCAACAAAAAAAATATCGAAGATAGCTAACCTCGCAAATTAAGAACCAACTTTGCTTAGAAAGTGATCTAACATTATGCAAAAAACTATACTTCAGCTTACAGATTCAGTATCACTTACATGGTTGTTCCAACATATGGCTTGATAATCATTTACCCAAAATTTTCAGATTGTCAAAGATGTTGCTCGCATACGTGATAGTTGTAGAACAATTATGCTTATTGTCACATAATGGGATAAATGATGGTATATCAATGAACATATTCTATTTCTTGAGCACTTTCGACCAACCATAGATATTGCCCTCGCATTTGCGAGGGCCAACTTGCTAGTTGAGTTAAAAGACGATAGCTTATGCGCGGGAGGATATATCGTCCGTTATGTGAGGGGTCTCAACGTACACATGGAACTATAAGTGTATTTACATATGAGTTTGCAACCAACTTCTTACATATGTATATTCCTTGTACTGTTAAATTTCTACGTATAGAACATTACATGTTCACTATCCCGTGTTTCTTATGTGCCAAACTACCGAGTTGTTTTAAACAGCTATGGTGGTCCTGCTCGCCTCGTTAGTACACAAACAACACTATAATGGTCCCAGCCTAGGGATGTTCCTCTCCCACTCTCAGATAGGGTGGATTGTTCTCTGCCAGTAGCCGCGCTAAGCCTAGCACGATGTCGTCCTCTTTGAAAGACAGATCAGAGGTTACAGTTCGTGAGCCGATCAATGCACAAAACGCGATAGTTCCCTCTCGTTCTTGAAGACCGACATAAGACCACAATGTGTTCTAGCCCAAGTATCATGACTAAGTTTCTGATGCCTCTCATGCCAATATCGTCATGGGAACCGGCTTCTCTTCTAGTGGTATTCAGTATTCTGCTCAATAGCTTCTCAATAATCAAATTGCTGAATTATCTTTGATCACCGGCTCTCCACCTCTACCTATATCACTTACATGTAATGTGTGAGCTTATTTGTGCCCTGTTGATCCGAAAATATATGAGGTGCAAATGTGAGGTTTCACCCCCTTTGTGCAACTGGTACCTCTGTCCTTGTTACATGATTTTTTCCTGTATAAAATATATTACTTTTATATTTTTAACTTGACAATTTAACTAATAACGTATGTCTGGCGGCAATGGTAACGAGCGTTATGAAGACAACAACCACATGACATGTTCTCATTCCAAATTGATTAAGGGAAAACCATTGTAGTACCCTATTCAATCAATGTTTAGATTTTACAGGTACTCTCCTCCCCTTATAAGGAGTATTGGGTACCATAAAAAATTTCTCGGTTAAAATGATGAACCACCCACACTTAGGGATTCAAAGTGAGGTGTTTTCCTCTGAACTACTCCCTTTGTTCCTAAATATAAAATGTTTTGGCAGTATAAGACGGCAATTATTCATTGTTGAGTGGCATAAGCCCTTTCCAAAACGGGACACATTTGGCAAATTGTTGTTTTGCATTCTAAATTTTCCATCCGAATAGTACGTATTGTCCTTACTAATAGCCAATTAATTTTGTAACCCAAACATATATGTGTGCGAATTAATAATTAAGGTATCTTGTTCAAATTGTGTCTATGTGTCTTTGAAAGTTTTTGCGCACACCATTTTTGTGGAGATGTAACACTTGCATGAATGAAATTTCCATCATATCCGGAATAACTACTATATGGATACCTAGCGTTGGCTATTTCTTTCATACCAAACTTTGTTGCAATTAATCATGTGAAACTTTGTTTTATTGCAACAACAACCAAAGACGTGAAACTATCACTCCCATCAAAGTAAACGAAGCAGAAAGGTTCATCCATGTATCACCACTTCCATACTATAATTTCTGGGCACAAAGGTAAAGCACGCGGTTGTGGTTGTTTAGGATCTTGCCACTCTTCTTTAAGAGAAGATACATAGCTCATCCTACCTATTCTCACTTCTAGAAATAACATTTTGGGAGAAAAAAAAAGCTTGGCACATTTGAAAAATAAATCACTGGCACAAGAATTTGGTTATTTGTGCCTCAAGAAGCTTGCAATATTGTTAATACATGCCAATTCAAATCAATTCCCTTTGCCATGTATAATGTGTTGCCCGAGAAAAATCATAGCGCACTTAAATGTAAAAAAGCTGCTTTCATGCGGACATCCCGCTATGGTGTTCATTTAAACACATGATATTGTCATGATGAACATCTTGCAAAAGGATCATCCACATAAATTAATCCTTCAATTTGAAGTTATACTCACAACTACATCTTCTAAGGCGATGTGAAAAACATCAGGAGTGTGCACCAGAGGCGCGTGTTTCTTTGGTAATGACATGACGAATGGGAGATTTAGACTACACCATATAAATCTAAAATGTTAGTGTTGAAGAAATAATCCAAGAGAGGACAGATAGACAATTAGACATGTGTCGAGTGTATGCAAAAGCTATGTTGATACTAATAGCTTTCATTACAATTCATGGTGCATAAGGTAATTAAGTAATGCCATTCCAATAGGGAGCTCGAGCCCTGGACCTTGCAAAGGTTCGGGCTTAGATTTGAAGATCACTATATGCTCTTGACGTTGATGAATGAATGAATATGTTACCATGACAAGAGGAATTATGAAGGATTACACAAAAATCTGAAACATGACCCGCAGATAGAAGGTTTGTAGAATCATATGTATAAATGCATTTCCCCTCGAATAACAGACTGAATTTCCTACAAAATATCTACATGATGATGGATCTCCACCAAGTCAAGTACTTACCATGATCAATCACATTGTCAGTTTTCCAAATACGCTATCCCCACCTCAACACTGGGTAGTTTGCCATGTGAATGTGATGTATGAAAACTTCCTAGTTACGACCACATGCTTGATGGGCATGGAGATAAACAAGTTATGCAAGAGAAGCATACCATGGCTCATCATCGGCGCGGTACCATATATACAAGAGAGTAGGGACATATTGCTTTGTATGGTTACGTCCATGTTCTCTTGTTGTTTAGTATTAACCTTAAGTTAATTGCCTTGTCTCACTGAAATTGTATTATTGAAGGTCTGACAATTGATGATCATTGTGAAACACAAACAAACATACACGACCTTTCTCTAATTGCCACACAATTCTATAAATACATCTTCCACATGGCTTCTAGCTAGCAATATGTCAATAACTCCATCGACACAATGTCCCCCTCTTTCAAAGTAAGTGATGTCTTTCTACATCCACTATCTCCTCCTAGGGCTACATGTGCGAAGTATAAATCAGCTTATGTACTACCCTGTGAAAAATGGTTTGTGCATTAAGAACAAGTAAAGCGACCTTGTGTGGCCGTAGTAGGCTGGGAATCAACGAGCAAACCTGGCTCCACGAATGTATATTTTCTTTCAACTACTCGACCTAGTCCCCTTCTAGCGAGTTCATGACTACCTGTGCCTTTTTTTTTCTCCTTGAGAGCACGTACATGGGTTCTGGCGTTGTGACATATGAGAAGTGAGAAAAAAAATAGATATGCTTTCCTTTCTCTCTCGAAATAGGATTTCGTCCCGCTTTATAAGTAAAGCCAACATGCCGAACGATACAATGCAGTGAGGCAGCCCTCTTGCAAAGCGGATAATGGGATAACCGAACAACAGAAGGCACATCAAAAACGCTAAGAGGCGGAAAAACACGCCGCCACGAAGCCGTGCACGCAACATGAGATGCCTAAACACTCCACGCGATGCCCTATGACACCTAGGCTCCATGACAACGCTCACAGGAGGGTAACGGCTAAAATATGCTATGGTTTAATTTTTAATTATGTCGTAACTTCAAAAGCATGTAAACATAATAATGGTTGAATACAACACTAAGAAATAAACCATAAACGTCTTATGAACCGACATGTACTACTTTCGTGTGGCACCCCTTCGTCATTAAGAATAAGAATATTTTCACATCGACCGCTCGACCCAACGCAACCACCTCACTTTTTTTTTCCGAAACACAATACAACGCAGACGTTCATATACACGTGCACGCACTCACCCCTATGAACGCACGCACGCACACCCTACCCCTATGAGCACCTCCGAAGGACTGAGCCGACGGTCAGATCTTGAGATTGACGAAATCAACACAGACGTCTCGCTGTCGACGGGAACATTGCTTCTTCTTCACCATTCCGTCCACATGTCAAATAATATCACATCTCATTTATCTTCCAGCTCCGAAACAACAAGGAACCTTTTTCTTGTAGACTAGACGTTCGTTCCGGAAGAAGAAGAAACACTGTGCGAGTGGAGTGTACCTTCCTATCAGAAAAGGCAGCTGGTTATAAAGTCAGCAAGCCAGTCCAGCCGGCGGGCCCCACCCCCACCCGGCGGCGGCCGTGCTACTGCTCTCTCTCTCTCCACCATGGCTGGCATTTACAGCCTTCCGTCCGTCATGTCCACCTCTGAGCTGTAGGTGACGGAGACACCATTGACTCCCACCTCCACCTGGGCCCCACCGCATTCCCCATTGCAAATCCCAGTAGACAGACCTCTCTCTCTCCCCTCACTCGGATCCCAAGCTGCTCACTCGGCGGAGCTGGCGGCGCGGCGGCGTAAGAGGGCGGAGCTACCTGCCTAGGGTTTTAGGGGATGGGGACGGCGGAGAAGGGCGCGTGGGTGGTGCCGGCGCCGGCGTACCGGGAGGTGGAGGGCTGGGAGGGCGCCGGGGACGACTCGCCCGGATACCGCTGCGGCCACTCCCTCACCGTCATCGCGCCCACCAAGGGACACGGCCCGCGCCTCATCCTCTTCGGCGGCGCCACCGCCATCGAGGCCGGCGCATCCTCCGGCCTACCCGGCATCAGTTCCGTTTCTGCCCCTCCTCCGCCTAAGGGAAGCTATTCTCCTTCTGGTACTCGGGCGCTCTCTGATGGTGGTTTTTTTTTTGGTCTGGACCGCAGGGCTCGCCGGGGTGACCAACACCGTGCATTCCTACGACGTCGAGAAGAAGCGCTGGACCAGGTGAGGCCGCCCGCTCGCTCCCCGACCTAGATTTTCGCTCCGCTGCGGCGGAATTTTATGTTTGAGCTTGTATGAACGCCAAATGTGTAGATTGTGTCCGCTTTTTAGGGGCTGTACTTTTGTCTTGTTGGGTTGAGTCTAGTGAACTCTGCAGTATCTCACGTCTCAGCTCACACGCCATTGCGTGGAATCATATGCTTTAGTTCATAATAGGTTACTTTCTCGCCATGGCATTTTTCGTCAGTCAAGCAGAACAGGCTGGTAAAGCTAGGTTAAACTCCACGTGGCTTGCAGGATGCATCCAGCTGGGGACCCTCCGTCGCCGAGGGCCGCGCATTCCGCGGCTGCCGTCGGCACCATGGTTGTTTTCCAGGTATGAGGAACTCACCATCTTTGAACTTCTGTTTGGCGCCATCCGAATTAGTTCAGTTGTGAGTGGCTCGATGTTTGTGTAGGGTGGGATCGGACCTGCGGGGCACTCGACGGACGATCTCTACGTGCTTGATCTGACTAACGACAAGTTCAAATGGCACAGGTGAATGCCAACATAATTTTGTTTGTTTGTGGGCGCGCGCGCTTTTTTGGAGTTGATTTTGGAATGAGGATGGGATGTTTCTATTTATGCCGTTCGATGCAGGGTCGTTGTTCAGGGGGCCGGTCCTGGTCCTCGCTATGGTCATTGCATGGATTTGGTAGCGCAGCGTTACCTTGTGTCAGTCTCGGGAAACGACGGTTAGTTCTTAGCTTCAAAATTTATTGTGCTGAATATCTGCAATAATTACTACTCCCTCCGATTGGAAATGATTGACACAGATTTGTCTAAATACGGATGTATCTAGACGTATTTTAGTGTGTAGATACATCCATATTTTGACAAATTTATATCAACCATTTCCGATCCGAGGGAGTACGACATTTCACTTTCTCACTGTTTCATGGAACAGCGTTTTATTTTTGCAAGCAGCATGCTCATTGGGCTTGTCAAATGATTTCTTTTGGTACAGGAAAGCGGGTTTTATCAGATGCTTGGGCTTTAGACACAGCTCAGAAACCATACAAGTGGCAGAAACTTAATCCTGATGGCGATAGACCTTCGGCGAGAATGTAAGTCGGCATGCTTGCGCGTGTTATTTTTTGTTATTTTATTTTATTCTTAATATCTCTCGGCCTCCTGCCATTTAATCTGGACCCAAGTTTGTAATTGACTGTGCCACTATCATGGGGTTATTATTGTATGGCCTGAGCCCTGAGAAGGATCTTAGGTTGAAGGTGTGATGAGGTTGATAACCTAGCAAATTGACCAGGTGCCGTGTCTGCCAGCTAAGTGAAGGGTAGAGGAGATAGCGGAACATTTCATTTCTTGATATAAAAAGCAACCATATCCTTCCATGTAAAGAAGCGTCTAACAAGCCATTTTTCGTATAAAGGAACTCTTGAATTCCTTATATATGATAACTGACCAAACTAAGGGATGACCTTCTGTTAAAAGTATCGTGGTAATTTTGGGAAACAATCATCCTAATGAAGTCACTGGAATACTTGGTCTCCAAGCCTAGAAATCGTGGTTGCTGTGGGGACATCTTGTAACTCGAAGTATCCTGGCTCCCATATTACTCCATTTTGGAATCTCTGATATATTTCTTTTATAACTGTATGGATAATCCCCTCAAAAGGAAGAAATGGAAACTGTATATGTAAGCCCATGTTTTGCATAAATTCTGGTGTTCAATCATACAGACTTATCAGGGTTTACTTGATGCTAAAATAACGACGCTGCTTTCTACACGTATCACATTGTAATTACCTCCCTCTAAACAACTGGCATGCTACTCATTGTGAAAAGTCAGAGTTGCAATACATAAATAGGGCACATGCAGAATGTAATACCTATGCTACAAGTTTTACATGTCAAATAAACTGTCACTTAAAGATTTCCTAGGCATTGACTTCATTGAAATTCAACCATTCCTATGAATCTGCAATTGTCTTATTTTCAGTTGGTTTTAAATCATTGTAGGTATGGCACTGCCAGTGCACGCTCTGATGGCATGCTTTTACTTTGTGGTGGAAGGGATGCTTCTGGGACGGTACAATTTTCTGCCCTTGTTACTGTTTGATAGTCATCCTGGCCCTATTTTGTGTGTTATTATGTTGCATGTCAATGTTTAGCTCAAATATAATGTGATATGTCATATGTATATAAAAAAGATGGATCACATGTAAAGCTTCATTTAACGCCTTCACGTAATTGTAAAATCGCCCTTTCATTAGTTAGTTATAAATTTATATCCTTAGGAAGGCCCTACATATTTACAACTTATGCAGCTGTGAAATCATTTCATACTACTATCTCTAGTCAAACTCAACGTTTTGGATATCAACGTGGTCTTCAAACGTTAGCTTCATCACTAATTTGTAACATGATATATTTATTAAACAATATTTTTTAAATCTAATAAAATTATGATCTTATAGATGTAGTTTTCAAGAGAAATCAACACATATGATTCCCAAGAGTCTAATGTAAATATTTTTAAAAAATGGATAATCATACTTCTAGAGTTTGACTTCATCGATTTTCAAAACTTCAAGTTTGTAAAGACTGGAGGGATAAATCTCTTTTGTATATGTAGGGGGGAATCATTTGTAAGATGAAGTTAGTTTAGTAATGTTACAAAAAAGTAAAATACGAAGTAGAGAAATATCATGGTAGAGAAGTTTGACTGCTAAATGACATCGATCACTGTCTGTTATGTGAAACGACAGTCATGTGGGTACATCAATGTTTTTCTCCTTACCATGATGTGGCCCCCCAAGTACTAATATAGCATGTTCTGCAACAAATGGCGTTGTAATATGCGCTGTTCGATCAGTTTTAGTTTAGCTTTGTTTGAACTTGTGACCATGAGATGCTGGCTTACTGGAGGTTATATGATTTTCTTATTTATGTTGTTATTTTGTATTATATTGAGTTGATTTGATGATAATTGAACTGCATCTGCAGCCCCTCTCTGATGCTTACGGACTACTTATGCATACAAATGGTCAGTGGGAGTGGACTCTGGCTCCAGGGATATCTCCATCTCCAAGATATCAGCATGCAGCTGTAAGTTAGAAGTGTGAGAGCTGAATGTATTGTTATGTTCATGAGAAATCATTGTTCAGATGATGTGTATAATACTGTCCTGATATAATCCATCGACCTCAAGCATTGCGTTTATTGGAAATGTTACCATATTGCTTTGATTTGTGCACTTATATTCAAAATTAGTTCGCCTTGCTTCTCCTGATTGTTCTAAGGTCTCAGGTCTTTGTTGGTGCTCGATTACATGTTACTGGAGGTGTCCTTAGAGGAGGGAGAGCTATTGAAGGGGAGGGGGCAATCGCAGGTTAGTGCACATTCTGTTTGCTTTCATTACATACAAATACATCTGTTTACTCTCCTAGACTCACTGGGTAAACACTTTCTGAAGTTCTGGACACTGCTGCTGGAGTTTGGTTGGATAGAAATGGCATCGTGACTTCTCGCACTTTAAAGACTACCAACGAGCATGATGCTTCTTCGGATTTACTTCGTCGTTGTCGCCATGCAGCTGCTTCTGTTGGTTCTCAGATATACATTTATGGTGGTCTGAGGGGAGGTAACTAATAACGGATACCATTTCGGTGCTTCTTGCCACTTTTGCATTGGTTCATCTTAAAAACAAGTAAACTATTTCCAGTGACAGCGTGACCGTTGTCGTTTTCCTTTTGAGGAAACACATGATCATTGTCATGAGAGCTGTATTTTTGTTTTCTGTCACTAGATGGCATTATCACTTTAATGTTTGTTTCTCAATGGAGTGGATTTAGCATCATATGTTTAGTGTAGACAGTCTGTCTACAAGCAGTCAGATGATCATATTCGTAATGTCAGGTAATTACAGTAGTGGCAACGGTTTACCTAGACTACTGCAGCATTATTGTACCAATCGCAGTACTAGACAACAATATGATTGCCTATGCATAGCAAGTTCATGAGAAGTCGAGTGGTTGAGCAGAAGAGTAAATTTCTTCGTCCTTACTTCTATTAGCAAGTATTGTTACCTTTCAGGGCAGGCATTGAGTCGCTTCGAGTGCATCTTTGACATGATGAGAGAGATATAACCAAATTTGTGCAGCTGAAATCTGATACATGTTTTGTTTAACAGATATCCTCCTTGATGACTTTCTTATTGCTGAAAATGCACCCTTCCAATCAGAAACTGATAGGGTCCCAAGGTCAGAGAATCAAAATAGAAACCTTAATTTTAATTCTGACTCACCGTCCTTCCAGCAATATACAAATAACAGTCATGAGACAGCCCCTGGTTTCAGGTTTCTTACTTATCTTCTTTGTAATCTGTACAACACTAGTGTTTTGTGAAAGCTAAATAATTGTCCCATTGAATTTCAGCACGGACAAAAAGTCAATTGACATGTTGACAGAGGCCTCAGCTGCCGAAGCTGAAGCTGTTAGTGCAGTATGGCGAGCTGCAAAGGAAGCATCTGTAGCATCTTCAGAAGACAGTCTTTCAGAGGGAATAGGATCTGAGTCCCCGCTGAGTGAAACTTCACCGATGAATGATGATTTAGATGACGGAGGCCCCATGCAACCTGATGTGAAGTTGCATTCTAGAGCAGTATGTATTTCGATAAAGTTTCTTCCCATTTGTTTTCTTTTTAACTGAATATGAACAACAGCATCCATACAGAATTAGTTGGGTAAAAGGAATCCTTTCTTTACCATTTCACTTTTGAAGAATCCAAACACAATTCTCAAATTGCTGTACAGTTTATGATTCTACTTGCAGAATTTGCTAAGAGCATGTCTTACATTGTTAAATTTGTTTCACTTACAGTAGCTATTTACCTCGAGAGAAATTAATTCAACCATGTATGGTGGTAATATCTGCTCCATAATCTACTAAGGTTCTGTACCCTCTGCTAATTTTGTACACTTCACTATTTTGTGGGGCTTTTCCCCTCAACTGTAGGCTGTATAAATATCTTGAGTGAGTCACTGTTTTACCTAAAGGTTCATTTGAGATTATTTTGTGTGGATGTAGCTATTTTACTTCATTTAGGCTGCTTGTTTTGCAAATTTCAGATGAAGTTACTGTAGTTTAATGATTTTTAATTTTTTGATCTTCCACCTTGAAGGTCGTAGTTGCTAAAGAAGCAGTGGGAGATTTAGGATGTTTGGTCCGACAGCTTTCACTTGATCAGTTTGAAAATGAAAGCAGAAGAATGCATCCTGCGAACAACGATCAATCATATGCATCAAAGAAAGCATTAAATAGACAAAGGTCTCCACAAGGTTTGCATAAGAAGGTAAGGTCCCATCTTTAAATCCTCCGAGTTTGTGGAGGAGCTAATTTTCTAACTCTTTTTTGTTGCAGATCATTTCTCTCTTACTTAGGCCAAGGAACTGGAATGCTCCAACCGATAGGGCATTCTTTCTGGACTCCTATGAAGTTGGCGAGCTATGCTATGCTGCTGAGCAGATTTTTATGCAGGAACCAACAGTTTTACAACTAAAAGCACCAGTTAAAGTATTTGGTGATCTTCATGGACAGTTTGGGGACCTAATGCGCCTCTTTGACGAATATGGTTATCCATCGACTGCTGGTGACATAACGTAAGTTGCTCCTGAAGACCTGAACCTTGTACATTCCTTTTGAACAGCTGAAACCAGAGTCGAAGTTTTGAAATAATCTTTTTTTCAGTACACTTAATCTTCATGTTCCACCATAAATTTCAAAACCGTGTCCCTTTCTCAATGTAATGTGTTTGCTTTCATATTTTTTTGAACACCATTACCGTAGGGAAAATCCCTACGGTTAAATTTTATATTAATGAGATAGGTCTCCCTTACATATTTTCAGGTACATTGATTATCTCTTCTTGGGGGACTATGTCGACCGAGGTCAGCACAGCTTGGAAACAATAACCTTACTTCTTGCTCTTAAAGTAAGTAGTGATTTTCGTACCTGAAATGTCAATGTGTTTGCTGCTGTTAGACACTGTTTTGTATAAAAGCTAGTTCTGAGCAATGGAAACAAATTTTGCAGATCGAGTACCCTGAACATGTCCACTTGATTAGAGGAAATCACGAGGCTGCTGACATCAATGCTCTTTTCGGCTTCCGACTTGAATGCATCGAGAGAATGGTAGTTATGATAGTGCTTCATATATTTGCGAGAACTGAAATATTTGACACATTGGTTGACTTAACTCTTTTATGTAGGGTGAAAGTGATGGTATATGGGCTTGGACTAGATTCAACCAACTGTTTAATTATCTCCCACTGGCTGCCATGATAGAGAAGAAAATAATTTGCATGCATGGTGGCATCGGGAGATCAATAAGTACCGTGGAGCAAATCGAGAAAATTGAAAGGCCTATCACAATGGATGTCGGATCTATTATCCTAATGGACCTTTTATGGTACTTGGTGGCCATGATATATTCTTTTCACTAACCCTTTTAGGCCAGTACATGTCATGATTAATGCATACTTTCTACTTGATAAATGCAGGTCTGATCCTACAGAGAACGATAGTGTAGAGGGCTTGAGACCAAATGCACGAGGACCTGGCTTAGTAACATTTGGGGTATGATTTTATGATGACTCAGTTGCTTTAGGGTGCTTCATATTAGCCTTTTGGTTTATCCAGTGTCAACCATTTCTGAAACATCTTATTATTGTTTTTTCTTTTTCAGCTATGAGTCTTATCTTATTCTTATTACTGACACCATTTATTAAACTTATTTGCTGTCAACTTGCAGCCCGATCGAGTGACAGAATTCTGCAAACGAAACAAATTGCAATTGATCATAAGAGCTCATGAGTGTGTTATGGATGGATTTGAGCGTTTTGCCAGTGGACAGTTGATCACTTTATTCTCAGCCACTAACTATTGTGGTATGTATCCTCTCACTCATTTCTTCACCTGTGCAACATAATGTTTGCTAAAACGATGCATGCACCAGGCACTGCAAACAATGCCGGGGCCATACTCGTGGTGGGAAGGGGACTAGTTATTGTCCCAAAGTTAATTCATCCACTTCCACCACCCATTAATTCTCCCGAGTCATCCCCTGAACGTGCCATGGACGCCACATGGATGCAGGTCAGAATGGATCTTTTTTACTCTGTTAATCTCTTTAGTGAGCCAAAGCATGGATCAACTTGATCTTGCACAAGAGTTTTTTACCAACAGCATTATGCTCTAAGTGGATAGTGGCGTTTTGAATGATTATTTTTCACAATCATCCATCCCTACTCTGAAAGTCCGTAAATCATATTCGTGCCTTGCGGGATTAGCGATAAGTTGAACTCACAAAGGTGCTACTAATGTGTCCACCTGCAGGAACTTAACATACAACGGCCACCCACACCAACTAGAGGACGACCACATTCTGCTGGTGACAGGAATTCTCTTGCATACATATGATACATCTTGACCCTGTATGTTCGTCGCTAGATATTATTCGCCAGTTGCAAGGTACATACATTATACATCGGGACAGCCAGCCAGCCAACAGTGCATCATGGACTCCCCAGTTTTCCGAGACATCGTCCGGTAGTTAAGTTAATCGTGACTCATCGGTGTCCAGTGCAGTCTATGTGACCTCAGCTCGTCGTCGGAAAGCTACATACATAACAGTTCCGAGTCCAAATCCCTTCCGAGTTCCATTATTCGAAGGGAAGACTGGAACACTGTCAGATATACTCGAAAAAGAGGAGCGTGTGTGTAACTGTAACCTTTAGTGTTGTATATGGCTTACCTGTAACTGTAGATCATTGTTCATCCATCTTGTAATGTGTTGTACCTGTATACCGTGTTTGTCGTCGTCGCAGTGTAGGTCGCTGCTTGCACAGCGCAGCCATACAAGTTACCAGGTTTAGATTGCCCGGAGGAGGACTTTGAGGGTTACCCTCACGATGTTTGTAAGTGAAGTGTGTTGTGATTGATTGAATTTGTTATAGGCATATTTACAAAAGTAAAGTTTTCTTAGTAGCATCAAGCAGTTATTATTTTTTTCTCTAGAATAAATAGGCACGACTGCACGTGTTATGCCAATTTTTACCATGAGAATCGTTAGTAATATCACAAGATACTGATCAACCCAGACAAGAAAACCAAGTGTAAATACAGTATTACCTTGGCTTTATGCCACACTCTGTTCTAGATTTGGGTGTCTATTGCATGATCTTTATACTTCAATAAGGTGTGAGTTGGTGGTGCTTGATCTGTTCTACGTCGCTCACAATCCCAAGCCACTTTTGACCTGGAGGAGCGGCTCACACTTAAGCACAAGAAGAAGGACCGGGACACCACCTCAGCGCCAAACTTATGTATCGTGTCGTCGTCGAGAGCTGTCCTCCCTCGACATCAACATTAAGCTCCTTGACACCATACTCCGGTCAGATGTTCTACCTCAAGTATTTTCATGACGCATTCGATCCTACCGCTCCGTTGAACATAGCCATGCAAATATGTAGACCTATTTTACTAAGCATGAAAAAGTTATTAATACATTTTTTGAAAAAACAAAATTAATTTTGAAACAAAAAACAAGACGCTTATGTCTAGCGCATGCCAACACGAGGATACAATTGCGCACCTTTTTATTTCGACTATGCATCTCACTCTCAGAGAAGATTTTTCACTGCTTTTTATATAGGCCATGGAATTTCGTTTGCACGGCTGGGCTCTGCCTCTTTTTTTTTGTGCTCTTTGGCATCTTACGCAGCTAATAGCCTCCTCTTCGCTCCTTCCGCCTAATAAACCGGTGTAATCCTACTTAACCTTCCGATGTGGGACTAATAATCCCCGTGCAGATTGGACGGGTTCGTCTCACGCTATTGGGGGCCCAGTCCATAAAAGCGGCGCGTTCTCCGGCCCTGGGAAAATTATGACCCGGGTAATCAAGATAATATTAGTTGTACCAAACTTTTATACTTCTCTACATAATATGTTTATCATGTTATAATCTTAACAAGTAATATTTCTATCTATTGGCATAGTTTAACCACATATCCAATAATGTTACTCCTCCATTCCTGAATGTAGGGTGTATAGTTTTCCGCGCGAATATTAAGACATAGCTATTTTGCATACAGTGGACTCATTCTTTCACTGAAAAAATCGCGAGAGATGAGTTCTTAATAGGCACAAAATGAATACAATGCGTCAAATCCCTATTTTGAAACTAGGTCTCATTTTTAATGGGTCAAATTGTTCATAAATAGAGAATACACCTTATATTATGAATTTTTCTTCAAAACGCTATACACCTTACATCAGGAACGGATGGAGTATTAAATATTAGTTGGTGTTTTTGTTATTGCTTAATATAATTGAAAGGTAAGTTTGTAACAGCTTCCTGATAATTTTTGCACAATGCATACTCTATATAATTTATAAGTATTTATGGTAAATATCTCTAAAGAGTATGATGTACAAAGCTCTCAAGGGCGGTTTATTATGTACGATTGATTAAATATATATTAGAAATCTCTAGATTATTATAAATGGAATCGATGATATTATTATTTACTCCTGTTTCGTGGTCAAAATTATCCCACGAGTAAATATTTAACAAAGTATGAATTCTTATATTTGGTACCAAAATGACATTGTTTCGAGTAATGACCAGTGAATACAAAATGGTGTGGATTCTAATATGTTTGCATATATAAATTTATTATTTGATATGTCGTTATGCAATGTGTGTGTTGTATTCTGGCATATAAAAGTCATCCACTAGTCACCAGATTATGAAATAAAAATTTGTTGCACGATATTAACACATTAAAAAATTCTTATGTAGTTTTCTATAATAACTTGCATGACTTTCCGCCGAAAGAGAATATCATGCTAGCTAAACTTATTGTCGCTGACCAGATTTAGTTGTACATATGTGTCACAGGCTCGTGGTGTGTATTTATTTTAACAAATTAACCATTTTACTTTCTTATAAGATACTCCCTCCATCCCAAAATATTACAGGCACATGATTTTTTACCATATTTATTGCACGTATTTGACCACTAATGTATACCATATCTAATGCACGTCTTACCATCTTCAAGTGTGACAATATAAAGAACACCGACAAGACGGAGGAGATCGATAAGCTCCTCCGACCATCACCAACCGGATGTTCCATCGGTTGGTTTCCATCGAGAAGCTCATCATAGATTTCTATCCTTAAGAATGACTCGATAAAGAACACCGACGAGACAAAGGAATCGATAAGCTCCTCGGGCCCATCTCCAACCAGATGTTTCACCAGTTCATTTCCACCGGAAAGCTCATCGCATATTTGCATTCTGATCGATCTTGTCAAGTAAACTTTTGTTATACTTAGCATGTAAATTAAACTTTTTGCCACAAAATTATGTTTATTTGATCTACTTAGCACAAAAAAATAAATTTGAAACAAAAAGTAAGGCGCTAATGTCTAGCGCATGCCAACACGGGGGATACAATTTCACATTTTTTATTTCGACTCTGCATCTCACTCTCGGAGAAGATCTTTTCACTGCCTTTTTTGTCCGTGGAATTTCGTTCACACGTCTGGGCTCGAGAGCCTATTTTTTTTTGCACTCTTTGGCATCTTACGCAGTTGATAGCCGTGGATCACCCCCGTGTTGGCGATAGCCGTGGCCTCCTCCACCGGAAGCTCGGCGAACGGACGGGCTTCCGATGTGGGATTAATAATCCCCGTGCAGAACGGACGGGTTTCGTCTCACGCTATTGGCGGCCCAGTCCATAGAAGCGGCTCCTCCTCACCGGGAGCTCGGCGAAAGTGGCGGAGACTACCAACCCCGAGCTCCGCCTCTTCTTCTCCAACCTCCCACCCGCCGCCGCGCGCTCGCTTCTCACGCTCGGCCACTCCTACCGCAAGAACCTCTGCGTCCACCCATAAGCCTCCGCCTCGGTGCCCGTGATTCCGTCGACACCGCCTGCCATCACCTCTGCCACCTCACCGCGTCCTGGGCCCCCGAGAAGGCCACCTCCGACCCGGACTCCACCCCTCTCCGCGCGAGTCATTCGACCGATCCACCGCCGGTGACTTCGCCTCCTACATGACGCCCGGGGTCTACACCCTTGCCGACCTCCGCTCCCTCGGCCGCATTGTCTCCATTGAGGCGCTGAGCGTCAGCACCCGCAAGCAGACGCTCGAAGGCGCCGATCGAAACCTGCAGCGCATCTCGCAAGAGATTGATCCAATAGTAAACCAAAGAGTTCACGATGTAGAGTTAGCCATTGTACTATCTGACTCAACGTCGGAGAAAACTTGGACACAAACCGAGCATGCTACGATTACGAATAGACACGGAATTGCATTGGTTTGGTCTGCCTGATGACCGCAGTTAAAGCCTGCCTAGTTATTTCAGGCTTTTGGGGCGAACTGTTTTACACCTACAAACCCACTGATTTTACATATTTTCGGTATCTAAATATTTGAAAAAACATAGATTTTGTAGTACAAAGTTATACTGATCAAGTTATAATATGTTGTGCTATTTAAGAGAAACTAGTAAACGTGCACACACATTGCCATCTTTGTCTCAATCAATGTAGATTAACAAAAAAAAATTACAGGTCTATATTAATGCAAAATTAAGTTAACCCCATTTTTGTTAAAATCATTTGCCAATACATAGTCAATATGGTTCGTTCTAGCCATGCGCTGGTACCCGATGGCGACAATTTAAAATACAACGTCTCTTCTAGAATTTGTAAGAGATAGCAAAACTGGTAGTATTTATTTGATCAAATGCTATGCAAATTTTTGTTCCAGCACAACCACCATGTCCACGCAAAATGCCTAAATCACGGATAATCTATCTTGAGAGGGTGCCCAAAATTTTATGTTCTCCATTCTAAATACGAAATAATTAGAACTACTATTAATGTCTTGGCGCATACCATGGCCTCCGCACTACAGAGGCCCTTTAAGTATCAAACCACAAACATAGCTCTTTTATACGTCACCCGACATTTCTAGCAAAGCCCACACGTTACTATAACATAAATAGAATATTCATAACCGGACTGGTTTAGTAATAGAAGGGGTTGGCGCGCTTTGTTGTGCCCGGCGGGGAGGGTATTATTGCGGTTATTTGGGATCTACTGGCAGCGGGATGGACTTGGGAGAGGGACAAAGGGTGGTACACTGTGTGGGGAGAGGAGAGGCGCACCGCGTGCCGTTTAACTCCTCAAATTATAAAGAGTTAACTATAAGGAGGCGTTTTCTCCTCTAAATTATAACGGATCGGCTACAAATGCCCTTAGAACCCCCCAAGGGCCCCAAGATTCTTGGGAAGAGAAAACGAGACCCAGCTAACTATGCACTTGGCTCCTGAAACTACAAATCCACCCGCCCAAAGAAAAGCGCACTCAAATTTCTCAATAGCACGGAGCATTCCCGGGGAACACGCGGAGGTCATGTTGTAGATAACTTGCAATATGGATGCTAACCGTAGCTCCTAGTTTATGGGACATATTGCGTCTCCCACCTCGCCATGCACCCTGCTGCTTGTCATTGTCATAGGATGCCCATTAAGCTCTCTCGAGCGGTATGTATCGACGGAACATCCTGTTGATTAGTTCAAGAAATCTACTTATGCCTCACGCGCTCTAGTTGCTTGTTTCCATATGCCTCCAATTCCCATGGGTTTACCCGCCATGTTTACATGGATTGACATTTGTATATTTATGTTCAAAGGGAGCTGTAACATCGCAGTGTAGTGTGCGGATGTATATCACAGACTTGGCCGACTACACGGGTCAATGCGGCAATATATAGGGCAAATGGGAGTCCGCATAAGTCAAAAAGTAGGTGGCATACTTTTTTTCATCAATACATGCAATAACTTTTGAAATGAATACACATGCATCATGCACGGAAGATTTTGTTACTTCATTGTTATTGACACATAAATTCTAATGTTTCCTATCCTACCGCCGGCGACTAGTCATGGAACTTTTATATATACTAAACATGCGCGCTTCGCCGCGCCGCCTTCATGACGTTGTCCCATGGTGGCTGGCACGGTGCACTTCTGCATGTTTTCATCTAGGACACAACCGGGCGTAACATGTTTGTATAGTAGTAAGTAGTAACATGTCTTTGCCTTAAAACTTTATCTCAGACTTGAGGACACCCAAGGGCAATACATCTTTATCCACACAATACTCTTAACAGAAACAAACACATCAAAACAACCAAGAAGTGCAACATAGTCTATTTGGTATGAGCTTTTGGGTTTTCCCAAAGAAACATCATGTAAGGCCCTTAACAGAAACAAACACATAAAAACAACCAAGAAGTGCAACATAGTCTATTTGGTATGACCTTTTGGGTTTTTCCAAGGAAACATCATGTAAGGCCCAGTGGATGGACAAAGCAAGATGTTGGCACAATAAGAATATATCATCCATATTGCATACAGAAGCATGAAAATATCAACAATGACTATGAAGCTAGCTTCTTTATCAAAGCATGTAAATCAAAAATTAAATAGCTTCTTTTTCAGGGGAAGCATAGGGCAGAGCAGCGGCAGGCCGGAGGAAAAGCACGGGGCGGGACAACGTCGGCCAGAGGAAGCAGGGGGCGGTGCCAGGGGCGGATCCTGGCAGCGGTGTTGTGCAGGTGAAGACATAGAGATGAGAGAAGAAGGGAGTAGAGAGGGGAAAAAATAAGGGCGACCACCATACAAGACATGGAACATGAGCACAACCAGCAAGAGAAAAAACGGGCAGATGAAATCAGCCACTCAACCAAGGTTACAATTTTAACTAATATAATCTATTGTAGTCCATACTCCCTTTTTTTTAGATCATGGCTCATGGCCCATTTAATTATAATGATACTGCTCAACATTCGTAGAAAGAGGCAATCATACAAAAAAAAACTCGTTTCACAAACTTTTACATAAGTTACTCTGAAAATGCTCTTTGGCCTTAATTCATTGCTATAAGTATCTGTCAGATGTTCTGAAATACATAAGTTCCTGGTATCAGGTTCTTTAAGATAAACCTGAACATCTGGGACAGAAAAATAGAAACCGATAATTAAAGATAATATATATCAAATGAAGCCTGCTACCCCCATGGGTAGCTACACACCCTAAGTTTGACCGAAACGTATATGCAATGGTAAAATGAGTTTACTCAAGTAGACAAGGGGGATGTCACTAGTAGAGTTGATAGAATTATTAAAAAGTATTTTGAAATTTTTTCGAATTTTTTTCCATCCGCTGTGATTTTTTTAGTAAAGTTTGACCCAAAAGTCAACAAAAAAGTCAACTATGAAAAAAAGCTAAAAATAACGACCAAAAAATATTTTTTTGAAAATTCCGAAACCAGTTTTGTACACCAAATATCCGTGTTTTACTAGGAAAACAAGCTAAGACGGATACATACGGCTTGCATCTCCGTATAACGCATGGGTGTGTAGCTACCCATGCGGGTAGCAAAATATATATTGAGGAAAAAAATGCCAGAGTATACCAAGACTTGATATGTGGGCAAGCATCTCTCATCATAAAAGGGGCAAAGCATAGCTACAGGTCATAATTAGAAGAGTTATGTTGATACAACTAATTCCATTAATAAATTCAGGTGCACGCACATAAAGCTAGCATCAAATTAAATGTTTGTCCCAAGCATCAAAATCAGTAAGCATAGAGTGTTCCATAAAAAATATTTAACAAAGAAATAAGAAGAAACATTAGCTACAGAAACAAACCGGACCAAACAACCACACCTCAAGGCCCTATCTCCTCAGTATGCGAGACCATCACTCAGAGGACATATTCGAATCACCACTAATATATATCTGGCAGAAGATCCATAGGTGGGAGAACGAATAACTACATGCAAAAATGAAGGTCATTCTTTATGAGATTAGAAGTCCAAAATCTAGACACTGGAGAACATCAGCATGAACAAAGAAAGTTTTAGGAAAGGAGAATATTTCACAAATATGCATTATGAGGTGAGAGCAACAACATGTGCAACAAAACACGGAAATAACATGTATGATTTGCTCGTTATAGTGAGAACCCAAAAAATTGTACAAACGACATAACACTACCAAGTTATAGAATTTGCTGCAGAGTGAGTCTCTCACTCGACGTCGATGTTGTGTAAGCCGCATAACTAGAGAGTCGTGCACCGCCCACGAGGCCATGCTCTCCATCCAGCAGTCGATGGACGCGCTAGGTAGTGACATCGTAGAGGTGGTCACCATCATCAAGAATGACAATGACCCACGAAAAAAGAAGTAGATCGATAAGCTTCTCGTCTCCATCTACAACCAGGTGTCGTCCCCATCTACAACCAGGTGTTCCATCAATTCATCTAGATCGAGAAGCTCACAACGGATTTTCGACGCAAAAGTAATGAAATTTAAAACAAAAAGCCAGCTGCTAATGTCTAGCAGATGCCCACCACGAGGAGTACATTTGCGCATTTTCGACTATGCTCCTCACTCTTATCGGAGATTCGGAGATCTTTTCACTGTTTTTTCTTTTTTGTCCCTAGAATTTCGTTCGAGGGACACTTTTTTTTTTGTGCACTTTGGCATCTTACACAGCTGATAGTTGTGTACACCCCGTGATGGCGATAGCCCTGGGCTCGTTCCTCCTAATAAACCGGTCCAACTCCTCTTGAGTTTCCGATGTGGGACTAATCGCTCGCTAGGTTTCGTCCCGCGGCCCAGCCCAGCCCGGCCTACTTAGCTCCAGGCACCGAAAGCTTTACTACTCTCGGCGGCGGCGGCGGCAGCACCGGCGACTCCCAAGCATCAGCGATGAAGTTCGATCTGGATGGCCTGACGGTGCACTTCCCCTACGCGGCGATCTACCCGGAGCAGCACGCGTACATGGGGGAGCTGAAGCGCGCCCTGGACGCGCGCGGCCACGCGCTGCTGGAGATGCCGACGGGCACCGGCAAGACGGCGGCGCTCATCTCCCTCATCACCTCCTACTCGCTCGCCAACCCGTCCCGACCGCTCCGCCTCCTCTACTGCACCCGCACCGTGCACGAGATGGAGAAGACCCTCGCCGAGCTCCGCCTCCTCTTCGCCCACCTCCCGCCCGCCGTCTCCCGCTCCCTCCTCGCGCTCGGCCTCTCCTCCCGCAAGAACCTCTGCGTCCACCCGGAGGCCTCCGCCGCCGCCGCCCGCGACTCCGTCGACACCGCCTGCCGCCGACTCACCGCGTCCTGGGTCCGCGACAAGGCCGCCGCCGACCGGGAATCCACCCCGCTCTGCGAGTACTTCGAGAACTTCGACCGCGCCGCCGCCGCCGGCGACCTCGCCTCCTACATGCCGCCCGGGGTCTACACCCTCGCCGACCTCCGCGCCCTCGGCCGCGACCGCAAGATTTGCCCCTACTTCCTCGCCAGGCAGATGGTCAAGTACGCCAATGTCGTCGTCTACAGCTACCAGTACCTGCTCGACCCCAAGGTGGCCAGCATCGTCTCCCGGGAGATGCAGAAGGAGTGCGTCGTCGTCTTTGATGAGGCGCACAACATCGATAACGTCTGCATTGAGGCGCTCAGCGTCAGCATCCGCAAGCAGACGCTCGAAGGCGCCGACCGAAACCTAAGGCGCATCAATCAAGAGATTGATAGGTACTGAGCATCGTCGAACAAGTAAAAACTTACTATGTACTCCCTCTGTCCCAAAATAAGTGTCTCAATTTTGCATAAAAGTGGATGTATCTATACATGTTTCATGTCTAGATACATCAATTTTTTGACAAATCTAAGACAGTTATTGTTGGACGGAGGGAGTAGATCTTTTTTTGAGGATTATTATGGGGTTTTTCCCCTTAAAATCATGGAACTTTGCCATGGATAGGATCATGGGTTGCTCACTAACTGCTTTATTTGGTAGGAAGGTTCAAGGCCACTGATGCTAATAGGCTTCGTGCTGAATACAATCGACTTGTCGATGGATTGGCACAGAGGGGAAATCTGCCAAGTGAGTAAACTATCTCCTGTTACTGCATTTTAGTATGGACTTAACGGGACCGTTTACATTAATGTGCTTCTTGTCATGAAGTTTCGGATGCTTGGCTTGCAAATCCATCTTTGCCCGATGACATCTTAAAGGAGGCAGTACCTGGAAATATCAGAAGGGCTGAGCATTTTCTCGCTGTCTTGAAGCGACTTGTGAGATTCTTAGACGGACGCCTTGAAACCGAGAACGTCGAGAATGAAATGCCCGTTTCCTTTGTCGCTTCAATCCATTCTCAGGCTGGAATCGACCAGAGGATGCTGAGATTTTGCTATGACCGCTTGCAGTCTCTACTGCTTACCTTGGAGATAACTGACACGGATGAATTCAGGCACATCCAGACTATTTGTGACTTTGCCACATTGATCGGAACCTATACACGAGGGTTTTCTATAATAATTGAACCCTATGATGATAGAATGCCCAATGTTCGTGATCCTGTGATTCAGGTATCCAGCCTACCCTATAAGATTGTAATGCAATTGTTAGCAAAAAACTGCATTTTTGATGTGCTAATGAGGTTGTATGTGTTGCAGCTCAGTTGCCATGACGCATCACTCGCAATACAACCTGTTTTTGATCGTTTCCAAACTGTTGTCATCACTTCCGGAACACTCAGCCCTATCGATCTGTACCCTCGTCTTTTGAATTTTAATCCTGTTATCAGCAGGAGCTTCACAATGTCCTTAACAAGGGATTGCATATGTCCCATGGTATTGACACGAGGAAGGTATTACCTGGATTCATTTGAGCTTCATATTTTAAATTTGACTATTTGGAAACACACAATTTTAGAATATTATTATCCTAGTAGAATAACACAAGGCTAGTGCCAAGTTAATGCAACCGGTTTAGTTCTCAAAATTCTTGCTTTACCGGTGTTGTCATGAATCTTGTTGTGTAACTTCAACCATACCATCATTTTCAGTGATCAGCTACCTGTGAGTACGAAGTTTGACATGCGCAGCGATCCTGGTGTTGTGAGGAATTATGGCCGCCTCTTGCTGGAAATGGCTTCTGCTGTTCCAGACGGCATTGTCTGTTTCTTTGTTAGCTACTCCTATATGGATGGCATTGTCAACAGCTGGAACGACATGGGAATTTTACAGGTTATTTCCCTCACCAGTACATTATATTCTTGTATGGAGTTGTCTAGAGTTTAGATGTGAAATTATCTAAATAAATTGCTGCTGTAGATCTATTTATATCACCATTCGTAGGATATTAATTAAATAGTGTTTACTGTTTAATTCTTCTAGTCTCATATTTTCATAATATGCCATGCAAGGTCCTCCATGCAACTGTATATCGCTAAGCAGTGAATGTTCTGCTGAGCTGGGTTGACATTAAGGAGTATCAACTACAGAACTACTTATATACACACTATCTGTGTTTTTACGATCACCAACATGTATGTGAAGTTGGATAGGTAGTACCCAACTACCCACTAGACAGATAATGTGTAACGTTTCAGCAGAGAATTATTAGTCGCATTAATTATCTATGCAATTTGGTTGTGTCTTCTAAACTTCTAATAGAAGAGATAAAACTTTACTAAAATATTGCTCCCTCAGTTCTGCGGCATCCATTCCTTCTTCCTCTTGTATGATTCTGAAGTTGCCTCATGTTGTCAGGATAAGTATAATGTATTAGTCCCGCAAGAATGAACATCTTATGATGTTATTGTGCAGGACATTATGCAACACAAGTTGGTATTCATTGAAACACCAGATGTTGTTGAGACAACATTGGCCCTTGATAATTACAGAAAAGCTTGCGATTGTGGAAGAGGTGCAGTCTTCTTCTCGGTTGCCAGGTTTGTTTCTCTTAATTGTAGTCCGAGTCTCTGAGACCACCCTTCAAAATACACTATCAGCATACAGCTGAACATATGATAGGATCGCTTGAAACTGTTACATCATATAATCCAGTTTTGACCTTTTACTTCGATCAAAGTAGTTATCAGATTTATTGTTTTAGTTTGATCAATGGTGGTTTCGATACCAACTATGTCAAGAACTGCGTAGCTCACCAAGATACATGTCAACACTTTTAGTTAGTTACCAAGTCAACTGCTATCTGCCAGATCCCAGATCAATCAAACTGTCACCGTTTAGTTCAAACATTCACCAATATGTGTGTTCATGTGTAAATAGGAGGGACTCTTGTTGGGCTGTAAATTTGCATGCGAAATTGTTTTTGCTTTGACTCTTTGATTCAAAGGATTATCATAGGAATTTTGGAGGGTTGGAATCCTTGGGAATTCTTCATATAGTTGTTGCTTGATTCGCAGGATTGGATCTTATATGGACTTTTCCTAGGGACTCCATCGCACGACATTTCCATTGACGCAAACCTCTTGGAAAGAATCCTTTGATTTTTCTTGAGTGCAATCAAACAAACTTTTGTGCAAATTCAATCATATAAATTTCAAGTGTGCATGCCTTTACCATCCTGTGTTTTTGATCTCTGAATCCAAGAGGCTTACTCGAATTGAAATAAAATAATTGACAGTTTTTTTGAAAATTAAAAGAATTGACTATTGTATTGTAATGATTTGATTATTAGCTAGTTTTATTGTGATTAATAGGATATGAGCTACTATATCATGTTACACATGCTGAAATATAGTTATTGCAGATTGGCTACTTTTATTTAGTACTAAATAATGAGTGGCCATGACTAAATAGGCTGTACGCATAATAATAAATTATCGTGATAACATTTCATTCTTGCTAACAATATGCTCTATTCAGGGGCAAAGTTGCTGAAGGTATTGATTTTGATCGACACTATGGCAGACTTGTGATCATGTTTGGTGTTCCATTCCAGTACACACTCAGCAAGTAAGGATCCACTGTGCTTTTGGACATTTAGATTTAATTTTGTGCACCCTCAGCCTGGCCTATAAGATAGCGTTACTTTTTTAGTTTTTGTGCCCGTCGTTCATCATATGCATACACGGAATTGTAGTGCTATGCCAACAGAATGGCATCCCAATGATCCGTCCTGTGATGGTTACTTTCTAAGAGCCTTCTTTAATACATGCCCTATGTCTGTGAGCAGGATATTGCGTGCTAGGTTGGAGTACCTAAGAGAAACTTTTCAGATACAGGAGGGTGACTTCCTGACATTTGACGCATTGGTACTAATTCTACTTCGCTTTCAAGGGAGAAGAGCCTACGGATTAATAGCTTTTATATATCATAAAGATCTCCTAACAAAGTTTACTCACATTTTGAAATTCTGTTAATGTCAGAGGCAAGCTGCACAATGTGTTGGCCGTGTGATCCGCTCGAAAGCAGATTATGGAATGATGATATTTGCTGACAAGAGGTATTTTATACTGCCTTGACTTGAGAGTCAGAATATTATAGCTTAGAGGATCAGCTGGAAAGCCTGGTATATAGTTGGCTGGGATGTGACTGACAACTGTAGTATGCTTGGGAAGAAACTCAAACCATGTGCTCTTTTTTAGATTGGCCAAGCAATTTTCGAGTTGCATATTGCTGAAATAACATGTTCAAAGTTTCTTGCATTGAACATGTGATGCGCTGGTGGTCAACTAGCAAAAAGCTGCTTAGTTTAATCGGATTTCATGAAATGCCCTTTGGAATTATATATGCTGCTTAAAATTGGGCTTTGCAACTAAGAACTGTGCTTAGTTTAATCTGATTTAATGAAATGCCCTTTGGAGTTATATATGCTGCATAATATTGGGTTTTGCAACTAAGAACTGTACTTATAGTCAGTGTAGTGTGACAAACAGAACTGGTTTTAATCATTGCCTGATTGGGTACTTAGGTGCTCTGGCCGTGGAAACACCATAATATCGAGCATATAATGCTCACGAAACATGATTATTTGTGCAGATCTGTTTTAGGTAATTTAGTCCTGAGCTTTTTTAAGTTCATCGTTTCATCCCTGTCAGCATGACAATTATAGTTCTGTCAAGCACAATAGGACTTGTTCTGCCTATTTCCCTGCCTTACTGGTCACCTTACTCCTGCTTGTTGAATGCTAAGTGACATGCCATTTGTGACTCACAGGTACAGTCGGCACGACAAACGGTCTAAGCTCCCGGGGTGGATACTGTCGCACCTGCACGACGCCCACCTAAATCTGAGCACCGACATGGCCCTGCATACAGCTCGTGAGGTATGTTCCCTTGCACACCATTGTTTGTTTTAAAAAGACAAGTAAACAAACTTGCTGTTGTTTTGTAACAGTTCCTGCGGAGGATGGCGCAGCCATACGACAAGGCAGGGAGCGGCGGGCAGAAGACGCTCCTGACGGAGGAGGACCTGCAGGAGATGGGGCGGGACGCCATGGAGATGTGATAGAGCCGACTGGGGAGTTCTCTAGTCTGTCCGTAGTAGCAGCACACAGTTTTTTTGTAGCTTGAAGTCGGGTTGCTGATATGTACAAATCCTGTTGCTACTCGTATGATGATCACATTGATTCAAAGCATAAATTCAGTTCTTAGCAGCTGTTTACACGGGTTTGGTGGTTCCTGAGAAAACTCTAGTCTTAAACACTTTTTTAATAAGAGTGTAAAGATAATATATGCCTCCAATCTTTCTCCTCTTCTCTAGCCAGTGGCGCGTCTCCATAACCTTCCCTTTTCTTAACTTGCCAAGTCTGAGAGACTCACTTAATCGCCTTTTCATTTAGGTCTGCACGTGATCTCAGTTCAGTGGAAAGGCTTGTTGGGAGAAAATGACGCAAAGCTACCACAATTGGGGCGTAAGCGACAGGAACCACACTTTTTGAGGCAAGTGACAAAAACCATCGCACATTGGGGCAGAGTTGTGACAAGTTGCACAAATTGTTCAGATTAGTTGTGTTGACACGAATTCTGATGAAGCGGTCCCACTGTCAGGTCTACGTGGCGGACGGGAGACGGCAGCCGTTAGGTCGGGCGCGTTGACTACTTGCTGGTCTCAGTCCTCACTGTCTGACCCACCCTCGTGAGGAAGAATGGCGACTGGAGGTGGCGGCGGGGGCGGCGGGGGCGAGGGTGACCCTGGCGGCGCCGACGGCGAAGTTCGTGGCGGCGTTGACGGCGCACTCTGTGGCGGAGATCGCGATGCTGGCGGCGGAGGCGGGGATGGTTGGTCCAGCGGCTTCTCCCCCGGCCACGAGCCCTCGCCGCTGGCATCGGTTACTCCTTTTCCCCGCGTATGTCAGGGCTCCAGTCGGCGGCGAGCGGCATCTCAATTGAGGACCATCTGAGCCACAACGTTGTCGATGACGAGTAAGTTCAATTTCTGCCCGTGGCTTCGTCGATCTAGGGTTTCATGATGTATGTTGATTTCTTGCGGTTTATTTGCGTTAGGCTAAATTCAGAGATGTGGGATCTTTACATCCAGTTCGATGGTGTCAAAATCTTGCACGAATCAATGCGCCGAAGTGACATTCGGTTTCTGAGTTTGTTGTCTCTGATCGAGAAGGAGGGATATGGATTATGTGATTCAATGTATTATGTCAAAAATGAAGGTGAGGGACTAGATGGTCTAGATGTAGTTGACAGCAGTGCCAAGGTGGAACAGATGCTTATCAAGTATGAAGCTTGTAAGAAGTTGGTACTCACTGTCATGAGGGACAAGAAGAAACAGTCCATTGTGTTGTCGCCATTGAAGAGTAAAGAATCAGCTAGAAGTGGAGCAGAGGATGAGCACATTTCTGATTTGTTTCAGACACAGAGCAGTGTGTACTGCCAGAACTTGCAAAACAAATTGATGAGGACCAGTTGTCAACAGAAGAAGATGATGGAGATAAATCTGATGACAGTTGCAGTTGGTTTGATGATGGACTGTATGACCCAGTGCATGCAGAAGAGATGAGAAGAAAAGAGGAAGAGGAGATGAAGGAAAGAATTGCAGAAATGAAAAGGAAGAGGGATGATCCAATTGAACACTGTGAGGGCGACACTGATGTGGAGGACCTCTTTGTCACTGAACATGATGAGCCTGTGACTCAGCCTGTGAAGAAGAAAGTTAAAAAGCAAGGCCCAACAGTGAGATCTCAGGAACTGTCCCACAACATCCTAAGAATCTCCTGCCTGTGTTCCAAGCTTCAAAGCAGACGAACTTGGCGGCTATTTCTCGATGCTTACAGAGAACAAGAACTGGCTCCTCGTCAGCTAACCCGCAGTAATCCGAATCGTACAAGGTACACATGGGCTACAGATGAAATGCGCATAAAAACGGAGTGAAAATCTAGCTCAGATCGAAAATCCCCAAGCTACAGATGAAATGCGCATAAAAACGGAGTGAAAATCTAGCTCAGATTGAAAATCCCCAAATAACACGCTACGGATCTAGCTCAGAGTACTCACATCGCTGCCGCCGGTGCTGGGGACTGAAGAGGAATGCTCGCCGTCACTCCAGGACACCATTTTCCACTCGGGGCGGCGGCTGGAGCACTACGGCGGCGACGGCGGCGGCGGCGAGCGTGCAGAGCGGCGAGAGAGATGCAGAGCCGCGCTGGGGACAGATGCGGGGGTTAAAAACCCTAGCGACCTAACGGCCGTTACAGCGCTGCCGTCTCCCGTCCGCCACGTAGACCTGACAGTGGGACCGCTTCGTCAGAATTCGTGTCAACACAACTAATCTGAACAATTTGTGCAACTTGTCACAACTCTGCCCCAATGTGCGGTGGTTTTTGTCACTTGCCTCAAAAAGTGTGGTTCCTGTCGCTTACGCCCCAATTGTGGTAGCTTTGCGTCATTTTCTCGCTTGTTGGCGCTCGGATAGAAGAGGGACAAATAAGTTATTGTACCTCCGTCATCAGCTAAGCTGGAATAGCTCAGTTGGCCAGAGCGTGTGGCTGTTAACCACAAGGTCGGAGGTTCAAGCCCTCCTTCTAGCGCATTCTTTTTTATTTTTTCCTGTCAGCAAAAGTTCATTTTACATTTTTTGAGGAAAAAACTCATACGTATAACAAGTAATTGACCAAGAAATAATATATGCACAAGGATATCTAAAATGTGCCAACTAATGCTGGAACGGCTCAATGGTGTAAGCGAGACCTAACAAGGTTCAAAGTTTTGTTCGTCTCCTGAGCCTTGGAGAAAACCAGTTTTGGTCGAACGGACAAAGGGTGGTAAGGTCCGATCCGCTTCTGTGGTTCAAGCCCTCCTTCTAGCGCATTATTTTTTATTTTTTCCTGTCAGCAAAAGTTTATTTTACATTTTTGTATTTTTTGAGGAAAAAACTCATACGTGTAACAAGTAATTGACCAAGCAATAATTTCTGCATAAGGATATCTAAAATGTGCCAACTAATGCTGGAACGGCTCAATGGTGTGAGCGAGACCTAACAAGGTTCAAAGTTTTGTTCGTCTCCTGAGCCTTGGAGAAAACCAGTTTTGGTCGAACGGACAAAGGGTGGTAAGGTCCGATCCGCTTCTGTGCTTTCACTTTTGCGTAACTAGGGGTGCAAATTCAGTAAACGTACTTTCATAATGAAATCAAAAGCGTCAGCCGGATATACATGAAAAATGTCTATATGAGATTTCTGATGTCCGGATATACATGAAAAATGTCTATATACGAGATTTCTGACACAAAATGTTGTTCTTTCAACATGATTCCTCAACAATTGATATTTTGTTTGATTCCGGTTGATGTGAATTGCGCTCAACTTATTCTACCAGAATATAATTATTTGAAAATAGTTTTTGTTGGTTAAATGGGTGGTAAAATAGGCCACAGTTAGTGGGCATGGCATTTTTGGCTCACGTGAGCATATGCCCTCGCATGAACAATAAATTCATAAAATTTATTTAAAAATACAAAGTTTATGAATAGTTTTGTCGATGTATATGTTTGTGTCTTTAACATGTCTACAAAGTTTGATGGTGTCCTCGACAATAAACAGTGATGTAAAATGTGATTTTCAAAACACCACAACTGTTTCACACGTTGAAAAAAATGTCTTTTACTTTATGTGTGGAAATATAATTATCTAGTCTCTTCTATTAGATCGGTATTTTGGTTGAACTAGCAAGAGCATGCGATTCTACATAGTATTAGAGCCATAAAGTGTCATGTTCAAATCTCTGTCCATGCAGTATTAAAATAATTATTTGTGGCCTCCCTAAAAAGACACAACGGTCCACGTCTTAGGCCCATGAGCCTAGACGTGCATCCAGAAAAAACAAGCCCAACAGGGCTAGACGTGAGGGGGTGTTAAAATACAATTGCCTAATCTCTTCCATCAGATCGATCTATTGGTTGAACTGGGTAGAGCATGAGATTCTACAGACATGAACATAACTTTATTCTGAAAAAACATCCCCACTAAAATGATTGTCATGGCACAGTCCCTACCCGTTTTGCATACCGACCACCAATTTCTTAACATAACCCGCATAATTTATTTCATGAGACAAAGCTGGTAATAAAACTATGCTACTATATTCTAATGAACATATTAGAACCTTAGTGAATCTTGATCCAAGGAATAACATTCAAGAGAGAGGCTCTAATAAAAATATATCAAGAACCCATATGGATCTTAATGGAGTTCAACAACATTCCAGACCATCGGTCTCCCTTTCATGTGTTGAGGAAATGGAGCTCCTCTTTGGCCACCGCCAACGCCCGGCAAGGGGAGAAAGAGGGAAGGAGGTGTGGCGGAGAGTGGAGACGGTGGCACGTAAGAGGATAAGGAAGAGAGCGTCACAGCCTCACGGGAGGCATAAAAGTTGTGCTATGTACACTTTAGGTCTACAGGGAGAGGAAGGTGTACAGGAATCAAGTTGTTTTTGTAAGAGTAAGTAGCACAAATCTCTAGGGTAACGATGGCCAAGATATGCCCGAGACGCCAACGACCATGTAGAATCTCCTTATAAGCCAAATCTTTATGATATTTCTTCATGCACGAAAAACAAATCATGTATATTCATGACATTTAATTAGTCAAATACATACCGATTCCACGTAAAAAAAATTAGCTTCTTTACTCTTGTGGCCAATTGAATATTTCGTACTCTAGTTAGACAAATTTATGTTAAATGGGTCTTAAATCTAAATCCTTACATAGGTGTGGGTGTGTGTGTGTGTGGGGGGGGGGGGGGGGGGGGGGGGGGGGCATACCAAATTTTGGACAATCCTTTGCCACTGGAGTAGATGAACCTTCTGAATTAAACCGAGGCAACAAAATGATCGGTGGACTGGTTTTATTATGCAATAATTTAATCGGCAAACCAATCTTTATTCTAGGCTTAGGCGATAAGTTTAGCTTTTCATATCATGCCTATTGCCTCATTTTTCACGCGGAACTTTGCATTTTACTTGTCGATCACTCCACCCACCCGAAAACTAGGATTGTCACAATTCTCATCTTAGTTGACAATTTGGATGCCAATCATACGCACATGTGGCATGCATTTCACAAGTCATCAAGGATATCACAAGTGACTCACATAGATTGGCCAAAAATCACAATAACCAAAGGTTCATTGTTATCACAAACATCTAAAGTGACACAAGCACACACATGAGCTAAACAAACATGGACACACGTGACGACGAGAAGTGGTCACTTCCTAGACCTGGCCATTAGTACGTAGCCAGTATTTCTCATCTCCTGTAACGTAATATGTGGTTGTCCATGCATGAGTAGCCACCCATTCCCATTTCATCGAACGAAATTGGTTGGCCATCAGTAGCCTCAGTCTAGGTCGCACACGTACACTGACCAATCTCGGTCGCACACAGACACACATGACGAAAAGGATCGATGCACGCGCACGTACGGAGGGAAGCAACAGTGCACGTACGTAGGGTGCAGACGAATGGACCCAGGTAGGTAGGTTCCCGTTTTGCGCTTGTTGCACCCAGATGCGCTGGTACGTTTGTGGGTCGATCGAACCAAACGAGCTCAGCGGACCGGTATTTTTGTTCCTCTCTCTCTTTCTCTCTCTCTCTCACACACGTGAAGCTAGCGGTTACGGTTAGCCCTCAATGACGTGTACGTGATTTGAAGGGGAAACAAGAGACCGAAATCGTAGTCTGCGTGTGCTGCGTGCCGATGGGTCCATTCCATCCTCGCTAGCTCCTCTAGCACTGGATTAGATGAATCTTCTTGAACCGAGGCAACAAAGGTTTCCTAATAATAATATAATAATAATAATAATAATGGTGAGAATCTTGTCAGTACTTGTTTTTCTTTAGACATTCAATGTAGCAATTCAGAGAGGAGGGTATGCCAGAGTGCTCCGAGAATTGGGTGCGACAAGACTTGTCGCGAACAAGCAATATGCTGACTTTTTTCTTGATCATCTGAACTTGTTTGCAAAAGTGGAAATGAGGTTACAGCTTTCAGCTCTCACTATACTCTTCCAAATGGAACAGAGAGCAAAATTGTGGGTTCCGAATGCAGCGACTTCAGAAAGTTGGCTGTGTTTAAGGCTACAACTCCGTGACTGGCAAATTGGGATAACCTTAGTACTCAAACAACATGTAATATTACGTGTGGCTGGAGTTGTTTATTTTGAAAATGCAAGATCATATTACTTCACGAAAGGGAATACATGGTGGCGAGCAAGACCATATTAAGACGGTCTTATACAGTATAAACTAAAATAAGACGGTGTTATCGATCATTGTACACGCTCCCTGAGATGATGACATGGACAGGTAACGTCTGCCGGCGCTGCGGTCGGCTGCAGAGTCGATCACACCCATGGACTCCATCGCGACGAATCCTGTGCCGCGCCGCCCTTCTTACAGGGAAATACCAGGTTGCTTTTTGGCATGAAAAGAGAGGCAAAAAAGGGCCCAACCGACCGGCCCGTCCTCTTTACCTCCATCCCCACCGGCAGAGGCCCAGGCCAGCGCAAAGTCGACGCACCCACTGCATGCATGCGGCGGGTCCCAGGCGATAGTGAAACGTGAATGAACCACACGCCTTATTTCGTGATTCTTCACGATCATGACAGCGGCTAGGAAAATAAGGTGTTCTGGTGAAAACGGCATAAAGGCTTTGCTACGAGTGGTCAGAAAATGAACTCAGTGGCTTTGAATATGAAAAGATCCATTCAGCTAGCTGTCGAGATTATGTAGTACTACATTTGATGTTGATGTGTGTCGTGTCGTGTGGCGTACCGAAATATCTCTTTTTTTGTTTGTTTGCCACTACACGTGATCCACTAATTAATTCAGTGGTGCAGCTGACTGCAATCTTACTCCGTAGGAAAGATCGTTGATGAAGGGCAGGAATATCTTCAACTCCAGCCACCATGAACTTTGCGGCGGCTCAGCCGCTGTCTAGATGCATATCTAGCTCCCTTTACCCTTATAGCCTTTTTCTCGAAATGCTTACCCTTAGAGCTATAAGCCTTCTCTGTAATTTTGCGTCTATTCTTTTCTTTTCGGGTCTTTTGTACCATTTCTCACCTATATCAGTGAAATCCACATTTGCTGCTTTACTCAAAAAAAAAAAAAAAAATTCTATTTACACAAGATACTGTTTTTTCTATACAATCTAGTGGTACAATCACGGTGCATACGAGGAGGAACTTGATCAAACTAGCTGGCCATACAATTTTGCAGTAATATAAACACATATATAGTCTGGCTTGTGGATGATGCAGCGCACAGCTTTACTGCCGGCTCTTTTTGGCGCGCTAGCTAGCGATAGCCGGCAGCGGAAGGTTCAGGAAGCCAGTGTTGGCGCCAGGAAACTTTGCAAGAGGTAGGATCAAAATTTTCTTTAATGTGATGAAACATGAACCTAACCCTGTTAGATTCCTTATTCCTACGTCGTTCCAAGTGGCACAAAGGAAAACTGTCCCTATACTTTGGGATTCCTACCAAATCCCGCTGCCAAAGGACACCTTTTTGGATAGCTTCGGAATTAAGACAGCAACCTCGGCGCTTTTGTTTGAGCCGAGATCGAGCAGTACCGGCCAATCGCGTTGAATTCATTAGTGCGTTCCTATCGTCCGCGTCGACTACTGTAGTACAGTATACATTTTTGGTTGTGTTGGATTCAACATGGATAATGGCTGCAGTGAGACTCTGATTGAGCCTGGTGCTGAGTATTAGTGCATGGCCAATGCTCCACCGTGGACTACTGCCCTGTCAGATCCATGTAGGCTCGGGTGGTCCAGGGAGCTAAAGTAGCTGCCTGCAGGTCCAAACGGGATCCTGCAGAGGAGCCAGCCGCTCTAGCAAAAATGTGACGAGAGAGGGAAGAAAAGGAGAGGGAAGAATGACGTCGCACAAATTAGTGTGGCCTGCAGGTTGATGCACATGTGATGGTCCCAGCTATCCAATCCTATGTGGCAGGCATGGGGCAGCGGCATACCACTGCCACCGCTGCTCGTGCCCTTAGAGAACTTTGCTTTCGAGATCCATTACTTTATTCTTTTCTTTTCTAAAGTGTCTGCGGATTTGGAATTTTCGGGTTTCAGAAGGTTGATGCACATGTGATGGTCCCAGCTATCCAATCCTATGTGGCAGGCATGGGGCAGCGGCATACCACTGCCACCGCTGCTCGTGCCCTTAGAGAACTTTGCTTTCGAGATCCATTACTTTATTCTTTTCTTTTCTAAGTGTCTGCGGATTTGGAATTTTCGGGTTTCAGAAGGTTTCTGGTTGCATTGGATCGGAATCGCCTTGGTTTCGCCTTTGGCGGGGTTAGGAGATGATTACTTTCTTCTTTTCTTTCTAAAGTGTCTGTGTAGGTACGTGCGTCAGAGCATCTACTTCTTTTTAGAGTCAAGATTGACACACATTGCAGAGTCTTGAGATGTCGACCTCTCCACTACTTCTCGGAACTTTCCTTTACTATTCCGGCCTCCTAGAGGACGCAAGCTGGTGTAATAATGGAAATTAGCAACACAATTCTATATTGCACGCCAACTTTGCAGCGTTCTTGTACGTCCCCTGGTATGTACAGGGCTAGTAGCTAATATATGCTTGATCGATATGCTTATTGAGTTATCTCTCCACTATTAGAGATAAATCAATATCCTAGGTCGGCACATTATCTTATTTCATGACAGCCACTCATTGTTCACTAGTTTCACTATCACGAAACATTCAAAGCGGCTAGGGAAAATAGACGTGTTCGGGTGAAAAGTCACTAGTAGACAACAAGGCATTAGTACCGGTCCTATTGGCCCTTTAGTAACGGTTGTGCAACCGGTACTAAAAGGTCGGGACTAAAGGGGTACCCCTTTAGTACCGGTTGTATATACAACCGGTACTAAAGGCCCTCCACGTGGGCGCACCTGCGCGCGCACAGCTGATGACCTTTAGTACCGGTTGTTATACCAACCGGTACTAAAGGTTCCTGCTTTTTTTGCCCCCCGCTTATTTTTTCAGGGGGGTTTAGGTTTTCGGTTTTTTTCTTTTCGCTTATTTTTCGGGGTTTAGGGTTTCTGTTTTTTTCCTTTTCGCTCATTTTTCAGGGTTTCACTGACTACACATATAAAGTACTCACTACACATATAAAGTACTCTCGTTACATATACAGTACTCATAATTACAATGGAGATCACCGGTAGCTAGTACATGCATGGAGGGAGTCTATTTTTCGACATAGTGGAATTCACCGAATTCATCTAGGACATGCGTCAGAATGAATCCCGCCAATTCCTCCGCAATAGCTTTTACGCGGTTTTTGTGGTAGGAGCTGGTTCCGCTTCCTTGACATCTTTAAAAGAAGGAGATCAAATCAGTTATGATCGAAACTAAACACAATTGATGGTAGCAAAATAAAAGTTGTGTATGATGTTTACGTACCTCTCGATTTCTTACACTATTGACTCTCTCATTGACCCTCATGTGAATATACTCGCAAACGTAGTATCCACATAGTTCGTCCCCTGTGGTTGTCGCAGACACCACTATACAAGAATTAATTTAATCAAATAATAATCAAGAACGATAATGGTATTAGAAAGATACGCAGACCTAGATACGTAGTAGTACTTACATTGTTAGTCTTGAACTCCAGCTTCTGTTTCCATTCACCGCGTTCTTCCGCGATGAACTTTTTCCAAACCCTGCCCGGAAAAGAAAATGAATTGAGAGTTATTACTTATACTTTTGATATCCGGAAATGAACGAAAGAGGACGATATAGTGCGATTGAAATTACCTCTTGAGCATTAGACGCACGCTTTTGTAATCATCTTGATCTTTCCTTAATGAGTCCCAGACTTCAACTTCTCCTTCCTCGAGTCTAATGATTAGCAGAATGAAGTGGTACCTGCGCACATTTATATACGCAGGTATTCAGAACTCATCAATTACACTTAATATCGGGAAAGCAAAATAGAATGTGTACAAGACAGTAACACTCACCCGAAGTTGTAAGGAAGAAGTATTTCCTTTTTGGTACTTTGTCGCTTAAAACACGTTAGCAAAACGTCCTCTGTTTCCTGGGCATACAGAGGACTTCCTACGGTCACTTCATGAACTTTATCCGGGTCAATGAACCCAATGTCCCAGATTCCTCCCATTCGGCATTCACGAATCTTCATTCTGCATAATAGCGTACAAAAGAATGTTGTGAGGATAATTACAAGCAATGAACGAGCTTAACTATAAATAATTAAATTACACGAATAAATTACTTACAGACAATAGCAGCTGATGATAGATTTGTCGAGAGCAAGTTGATTGTACATCTGAAAAAGTTCGGAGAACTCAACCTGCACAGCATATTCTCGGAAAAAGTGTTGTTCCTAACTCCCGCCATGAGATATGTTCCCTTCTTTTGCGGCGGCCATGTACCAGTATGCAATTTATATAACTGTGTTGTTAGAGCACTCGGATTTTCGACCAGAGGCAGCCCGAGTTCAAATTTATATTGAATTGTTATCTGCGCTATGGGCGACCTGTGTCGCCAATGACAACTTCTCCATGCTCGATTTCCCGAGCTTCAGAAGGCACAATGAGCGGGGCGATCGATTGTGCTTCTTGTTCTCCGAGCTGGGCAACTCTTTTCCCGCACACTTTTTCTTCCTCCATCTGTGAGGAAAGTACCTTGTCAATACCTCGCTCATAGTCTGAAAGGGGCGCGGTGGAGGGTCATATAGGTTGTCAACGTGCGATCTTTTACCTCAGTTGGTATAGTCTTCAGAAGTTCCTTTATGGGGTCAAGTCTTGCCTCCAGTCTTTCCTTTTTTTTCTGTTCAAAAAAGGCTGCAGCCTTGCCTTGTATGCTCAGTTGTAATTCCTCCATAGTCATCTCGCCAGCTAACTTCTCAGGAGCCTTGACTTCCTTGGGTTTTTTTGCACGTTTCTTGACAGGGGACGCCTGAACAGCTTCCGCTTTGTCAAATTACTAGTGGGCGCAGCAGTCGGCTGACGGGACGGCGCGGGCGATGGACTCGCGGTGGGCTCCCAATCGTCGGGGAGGAGGGTGGACTTTGCTGTGGTGAATTTCTAACCGGAGGAGTCGGTGGCCTTGGCGCCGAGTCTGAAAACTTGATGTATTTCTTCTTCCATAGAACGATACCAAGTTCGACTTCTCCCAATGTCTTCTCTCCTTCAGCTCCGGGAATGTCAAGATATATTGAGTTCATTCCCGACATAACTTTCGTGACCCCGACACGAGCAAATCCAGCTGGAATCACACCAAAATGGAAGGTTGCTCCAGGTTGATGTGGTAAAGCATAGCCAGTCGCCACCGGAAAACTAATGTTCTTCAACGGCGCATGTAACTCACAATTTGTCTTCTCCGTGATATCATCCACGGGGTAGTGAGCCACCGACGGTTCATCAACTGGTTCATCAACTGCAGGATCTTGTAGCTGCGTGGAACCCACGCTGCTTTTCCGCTGAGATGGGCAGACATCGACTGCATGATCTTGTACTCGCAGCTGAGATTCCTTGCTGGGTAATTAAGGCCAGTTGCTCCTTCACATCATGCATCTGGCGTTCTAAGTTTGTAAACCTGTCCGCTCGCTTCTTACTTCTGCAATGTTTTCTATAAGTTGCAGCGTCCTCCGGAAACCCTTCAAGAAACCAACCCCGCCTCCTCTGCCTCGACATCGTCCCCGGTGTTCTTTATTCCCGAGGGCGAGTGAAAGCTCGTCGTCCTCTCTATCGGGAACATATTTCCCTGTTGACTTGTGCTATTGCGTCAACTAGTTTTTTGACGACTCTTGTAATTCTTTTCTTCCATTTTCCCGTGCAACAATCAGCCCTGTGTCTGGGTCCAAAACTGCCCCATGCGCGAACAACCAGAACTTGGACCTGTCGGGCCAGTCATCTGTCTGTGGACGGATCCCTTTTTGACGCAGCTCGTTTTCATAGGCCTCCCACTTAGGCAAGGCAGTCTTGTAGCCACCTGAGCCCAAACGATGGTGATATTTCTTCTTCTTAGCATTCAACTTGTTTTGGGTCGATCGGGCCACAGCGACGGCCGATTTCTTATACGCCACAAATTCAGGCCAGTCATCTTTTATCTTCACTAGATGTCCGGTGAAATTTGGAGGTTTTTTCGCATATTTTTCCACAATTTTTCTTCCAGTTGTTGAATTGCTGGGCCATCTTGCTAAGAGTCCATTCCTTGACTTTATCCTTCCTCTTCTGTGGGAGATCTGCCGGTAGGCTGAAAGAAGCCAACATCGAGTCCCAAAGGGTATCTTTAATTCTTTGCTCGAGATATTTTGCGCCAATGTTGGCTTTCTTCGGCTGATTCCATTCTGCAACGGTGATCGGGACCATGTCCCTAACAAGAACACCGCATTGAGCTACATATTTAGTGTAGATTCCTTCGGGTTTCTCCGGTTTGCCTTTTATACTAACTTCGTCGATCGACAACTTTGCACCATCCGGTAGCTTTACCCCTTGGTTCGGGCCTCGTGTAGGGATTGACGTAGATCCAGAGGGCTAAAAGAAAAATGTTTCGTTAATAAGTGCATATAAATCTATTAATGCATCTAGCTAGTGATCAACAAGACTTAATATATACCTCGCCGGATTTTTCTACAGAGTTTTCTAACGGCACTTCTTCGTCGTCGTCGTCGTCTCTGAAATTTTCTAACTCAAGTCCCTCACCGGAGTCGTTCAAACATTTCGCGCTGAAATCTTCGTCGTCTTCTTCGCTGGAATCTTCTCCATCGGAATTGGGTCCTGCAGCCTTATCATATATAATTGCTTGCATTCGGTCTTCATTCTCCTCGTCTCGGATGAAGGGGGCGTCGTCTCGGATGATGGGGGCGTCGTCCTCCATAGCTCAATGTCACTGCAAATTTGTAATTCATAGCAAACAACTTTAAATTTCTTATACACTAATAAAATAACTTTGGTACTAAAATAACAATATTGCAACTAAAATGACTTAGCAAAATTTTCAAACTTAGCTAAATTTTCAAACTTTGCTACTAAAATTTTCTAACATAGCATATTTCAAACTTAGGAATATTTCAAACTTAGCAACATTTCAAACGTAGCATATTTCAAACTTTACAATGTTATTTTAAAGCTTATCTAAATGACTTAGCAATAATAACCTATAAACAATAAACAAAACTGCTAAGTTTTTCAAATTTGCTACACTAAACTTTACTTTACTAAATAATAACACTAACTTATCTCAATTTTCTACATTTCCTAAAAATTGCCAACTTATCTCAATTTCTAACTTATCTCAATTTGTATAGCTAATATAGTTAATTTGCTAACTTATAGCTAATTTTTATAGCTAATTTGCTAACAAAAAGAAATGCAAACATTGGTAAATTTTCTAATTTGCTACATTTTCAAATTTTCAAACTTGGTAAATTTTCTAACTTTGATAAATTTCTAACTCAACTAAAATCAAACATGTCAACCAAAATTCAAACATAAATTCAAACATGTGAACTAAAATTTACTCAACCTAAATTTACTCAATCTAATTTACTAAAAAAAGAACAGTACTGAAAAAAAAACTTACCTTCGATTAAATGGAGGCGGCGGAAGCAGGGCCACGCGCGGCGGCCGGAGCAGGGAGGCGGTGGAGGAAGCCGGAGCAGGAGGCCGGAGGGGGCGGGCGCGGCGGAGCCGGAGAGAGGGAAGATGCGTCGGGAGGCGACGGCGGGCGGCGCACGCGGCGGAGGACGGCCGGAGCAGGGCGCGGCGCCACACGTACGGGAGGCCGGGGGCAGGGGCACGCGCGCGACGGGGGAGGCCGGAGCAGGGGCAGGCGACGGCAGAGGCCGGAGCAAGGGCAGGCGATGGCGGAGGCCGGAGCGCGGCGGAGGGTTCGCCGGAGCAGGGGCAGGCGATGGCGGAGGGGCGTCGTGGAGCAGGGGCAGGACTTGGCGATTTGGGGGAGCGAGGCGTCGATCCTGCCACTTAACCGTTCAAACCACCTTTAGCACGGTTGTGCTCTACAACGGTACTAAAGGGCTTTAGTACCGGTTGTAGAGCACAACCGGTGCTAAAGGTCCATTTTGGGCCGCGCAAAATTCGCGCGCGAAACCCAACCCTTTAGTACCGGTTGTATTATAACCCAGTACTAAAGGGTCTTTTTTTCTGATTCCTTTTTTCTTTCTTCTTTTTTCTGATTCCTTTTTTCTTTCTTATGTTTTCTGATTCCTTTTTTCTTTCTTATGTTTTCTGTTTTTTATATCTATTTGGTTTCTATTTTCTTTTTTTCTCTAGTTTCTTTTTCTTTTTATATATTTTAATTTAGTGCAAACTATTAAAAAACTCAGGTCTGCAACATTAAAAAATATTAAAAAACTCAGGTCTGCAACATTAAGAAAAATTATTTTTAATTTTTATTTTCTCCCATTATTTTATGCTCCGCCACAACGAGTAGTGCATGCTTTTTTTGCTATTTTTGTTGCCGCGACCGTGGTTTTTTCTGCGATTTTCACGCATTGTTTATCCCGCCATCTTTCTCGTGAAATTGCTTCCGCCATCGTATCTCCCGCCAAAATCGTTCCCACCCCTTTTTCCCGCATCTTCTCTCCGTCAAATTCTTTCCGCCTTTTTTTTCCGCCATTGTATCCCCCGCCTTTTCGCGCCGTCGTTGCTTCCGCCTTTTATTTTCCGCCAGCTTTGCTCCCGCCTTTTATTTTCCCGCCGGCTTTGCTCCGCTTTTTATTTTCCCGCCAGCTTTGCTCCGCCTGTTTCTCGCCAATTGTTCTGTGCTGTTCTATAAAAACCCCGGGAGGAGAGATGTCGAGTTGGTAAGCTTAGTCCACTCGCTCGAACATGTCGAGTTTTCCTTCAGATGGTAGTTTCCCGGGAGGAATGTCGGCACTACTTTTGCAGTTTACGGTCGATTTCAAGGTAGACAATAAGAAAAATCCCATTCGAAGATATTGTTAGTCATCACCTTATCTCCGTGAGCTATCAGCGAAGCTAGTTAGGCATGGGTGGCACGAAGGGATTCAAAGGAAATGGAAAAAAAACATGTGAGGCTGTATGCTAGGTGGCAAAAGAAGAAAACTAGCTATAGGAGTGAAGCAGATATGTTGGATGCTTTTCGTAAACGATTTTATGGGTCGAGGAGAGCGAGGATGAAGATGATCTTCATGCGACTGAAGCGAGTAAGAAGCTGCAGCAGCGCGGCGGCGTCGAACGGGCAAGGGTGCGGCGTCGTCGAAGGACAGGGTGTTGCGGCTTCGAAGGGCAAGGGTGCGGCGTCGTCGAAGGACAAGGGTGTTGCGGCTTCGAAGGGCAAGGGTGCGGCGTCGTAGATACTTTTCTTTTTCTAATTTGCAGAGTACCAGTATCTTCAATTTATGTTGTGTTTTGTTGTCTGTGTAATTTATGTTGTCAATGTAATTTGCATGGTTTGTTTAATATGTGTCATACAAACATAATATGGTCTTTTCTAAGCCGCCTTTAGTCCCGGTGGTAACACCAACCGGAATAAAGAATCACACGGATCGTGTGTTTCTTTCAACGCTTGTGAGCCGTTGGATCAGGGGTGTGTTTCTTTTGAGGGCTTGTGCCGTTGGATTTTTAGAACTAGTCCGGTTGGTAAACACCAACCGGGACTAAGAATCACACGGATCGTGTGTTTCTTTCAAACGCTTGTGAGCCGTTGGATCAGGGGTGTGTTTCTTTTGAGGGCTTAGTGAGCGTTGGATTTTTAAACCGTACTATGTTTCTTCGTGAGCCACATGACCCTATATATGGCCCCCCCTCCCGGGCACTCACGGCACTCATTGTAGTTCACGGGTAGCGAGAGCAAGATTTCTGAGAGTTAGGAGTTCCTAGAGCGGAGGCTGAAGGTGAACCCTCCCTCTGTCGGATCCAAGCAGCGGCAAGGGTCTCTGATGATTAGCAACATCCCCAACACTTGTTCGGACGGTTGCAGATCTCAGGAGACGTCTTGCCGCTGTCTGGATCGAAGGCCGATTTGGCGTAAACAAAGCATTCGGACTCCCTGCATACGCCCAAACGCTGCATTTGATATGCGGGCACTCACGAGCCAGTTGGCTGTATGCAGGAGAAACCGGGTGTTTTGTTCTATATAGAAAATCCTTCAGTTCGTCGACCGAATACAAAATCCCCAAGGTGCTGCCTCTCCTCCCCTACCTAGGTGTTTGATCAAATTCCCCTCTTATTTTTTCAGATCTCGGCGACGATGTCCGGCCTGTTGGATGCGAGGGGCGATGTCCGGGACTGGGCTCCGTCGGGTGGCATGGGAGGTGTATCTTCCGGGATGCGTCGCTTGGTGAGAATCCGGGTGGCGTCGTCGACCGGATCTTGTTTGGTGGAAGTCGCGTGGGCCACTCTCGTTCAGAGGGAGCCGGCCCCCGAGGAGGTGGTACGTCGCCGTATCAGGGAGGAGGACGAGCACGTCAATCGCTATGTGTTTATGTTGGATACGCAGCGGTGTTAACAGTGGATGGATGGTTCTTCAGGGGATCCTTCTGACGTGAGTATTGCCCTTGGTGCTGGTTCATGCTCTTTGGGTGCGCAGCGCTGGCCGCTCAGGACCCCGTGGCTTTGGACCGGCAAAAGTTAGTGACATTATTCATGATGTATTGGTTAATAAAAATGGACCCGAGCTATGTATTATGGTTTTCACCACATAAAGGTTTAATACATTACACACATCACATAAAGGATTTAACCATGGAGCATCTTACATAGAAAACTGAGCCCAACGTTGGGGCTGTATGACGGGGAAACCGTGTGCATTTGATAAAAGGTTTAATTACATTATTACACATCCACCAACAACATCCCTATCTAGTTCAATTTTTTCTTCGTGTGTGTCCCTTTCTTTCTGATTGCGCCGTTAGCCATGGACAATCTTCATCATTTAACCGCTGCTTGGGTCCGTTTTCACTTTGAAGGGCGGGAATTTCATGAAACTTATTGTAATCTTCTGGACATGTCTGTCTTGTCCTCCACTCCCACGATGTTCTTTTCCTGAAAGATACTATGTGGCGCTTTGGTGCTGATCGGTATGATGTATCAGCTTGCTTATCTTTTCTTTTTTTCGGTCTGGAAGACATGTCTTCACATAGAAAATGCCACTTCATTGGCTGGGACGAATGGCTCGGTGTGGTACCCAAGATTGTTGAGATCCATGTAGTCATTCCGTACCGCCGGTCTATGTCTACCCCGTCCTGACAGGTTGACCCATTTGCACTGATCTTAAAAGAAGGTCCATAGTCAAGTTCCATATCTGTTGTATGCAACCATAATATGTTCCTTTGTCCCATCGTCGTTTGTTGCATCAAGCGGACACCATGTTTTGGTTACTGCTCTTTTTGTCTTGGGTTTCCGTGTAAAATGTATTCCCATTTTATCTCGTACCTTGGAAAGTCAATATAGTCGAAGATGGTGACTTGGCAACAAGTATAGCTCATATCCAACAGTGGTGTTATTAATGAGATGTGTACGCAACCAACTGCCGAAAGTTTCCACGTGCTTTCCTTTAATCCAGAAGTTAGTCTGCTCCGGGTATTCGAAGCATAAAATATCTATGTGTTTCACGTATACGGAGCCACCAATCTGGAATTTTGTAGAACTGTGTAGTGTGTGAGTGAAAGAATTTCCCATCCATACTTCTTGTGCTTTCTTTCCTAGCGTGCCTTTTCCACGCAGTTCCCCTCATGGCGCGATTGAGGAACACCGATCGGCTTAAGATCAGGATAAAGTCAACTCAAAACTCAATGACCTCCTCTGTTCCATAGCCCTTGGACATGCTTCCTTCTGGCCTAGCACGGTTATGACGTATTTCTTTAAGACTCCATGAAACTCTCAAAGGGGAACATGTTGTGTAGAAATACAGGATCGAGAATGGAAATCTCTTCGACTAGGTGAACTATGAGGTGCGTCATAATATTGAAAAAGGACGGTGGAAACACCAACTCGAAGCTGACAGACATTGGACCACACCGTCTGTAAACTTGGTAGAGTTGCTGGATCGATTACCTTTGAGAAATTGCATTGAGGAAGCACATAGCTTCACAATGGGTACTCGAACGTTTTCCGGTAGAAGCCCCCTCAATGCAACGCGAAGTAATTGTGTCATAATCATGTGGCAGTCATGAGACTTCAGGTTTTGGAATTTTTTCTTGCATGTTTATTATTCCCTTTATATTCGACGATAGCCAGACGGGACCTTGATACTGCTCAGGACTTGAAAAAAGATATCCTTCTCTTCTTTGGTAAGAGCGTAGCTGGCAGTACCTTGGTACTTCTGTGGATTCAGGTTCTCTCGTTCGTGCGTACTTTGCTGGTCCTGCGTGCATCCGATGTATCTTTCGTCTTCCCATACACGCCTAAGAAGTTTAGCAGGTTCACGCAAAGATTTTTCGTCACGTGCATCACGTCGATGGCAGAGCGAACCTCTAGGATTTTCCAATAGGGTAAATCCCAAAATATCGAGCACTTTTTCCACATGGTACGTGTCCATCAGCGTCTTTCGGAACATTTAGACTGCAGGACCCTTTCCAAATATTACTTCCAAATCCTTGACCATGCCATATATAACATCACCATCAGGGCGTGTAGGCTTCGTTCGGTTATCTGCCTCACCTTTGAAATGCTTAGCTGGCTTTTTTACGGGATGCCTGTTTGGAAGAAATCGACGATGACCAAGGTACACATTCTTGTTACTGCTTGTCGTGCAGTACAGTCCGTTGGGAGGACCCCAAGAGGAAGGTATGATGCAGTTCAGCAGCAGTTTTCCCTCAGTATGAAACCAAGGTTATCGAACCAGTAGGAGCAACAACTTTGAAGGTGTCAATGAAGAAATATGATACGGGCGCAACACCAGGGATTCCGGCGCTGACGTGGACCTGCACACAACACAATCAAATACTTTGCCCCAACGAAACAGTGAGGTTGTCAATCTCACGGCTTGCTGAAAACAAAGGATTAAACGTATGGTGTGGAAAATGAGTATTAAATTGCAGAGAATGAAAAAGGAACAGTTTGCAGTTTGTGGTTTAATCAGTGTAAAAGAATGGACCGGGGTCCACAGTTCACTAGTGGTGTCTCTCCATAAAAGATAACTAACATGTTGGGTGAACAAATTACAGCTGGGCAATTGACAAATAGTGAGCGCATGACAATGCATATACATGACATGATGACTACTATGATATTTAATTGGGCATTACGACATAATACATAGACCGTTATCCAACAGCATCTATGACTAATAATCCACCGCCGGGTTGTCATCCGAGTCCCCCGTTGGTATTAAGTTGCAAGCAACGGATAATTGCATTAAGTAAAGCGTAATGTAAACAAACACATATGCCCGTGGACATAGCATCGTTAGGTTATCCCTAGTGGCAACAGCACATCCACAACCTTAGAACTTTCTGTCACTGTCCCAGTTAAACGGAGGCATGAACCCACTATCTAGCATAAATACTCTCTCTTGGAGTTACAAGCATCTACTTGGCCAAAGCATCTACGAGTAACGGAAAGCATGCAAGATTAAATAACATAGATAGATTGATAATCAACTTGACATAATATTCAATATTCATCGGATCCCAGCAAACACAACATGTAGCATTACAATAATATGATCTTGATCATGTAGGGCAGCTCACAAGATCTAAACATGATGGCACAAAGTGGAGAGACAACCATCTAGCTACTGCTATGGACCCGTAGTCCAAGGATGAACTACTCACGCATCACTCCGGAGGCAGGCATGGCGATGTAGAAGCCTCCGGTGACGATTCCCCTCTCCGGCAGGGTGCCGGGAAGAGGTTCTGAACCCTCCCGAGCTAGGGTTGACGGCGGCGGCGTCTCTGGAACTTTTCGTGGATATTTGCTGGCACTTAGGGTTTTTCGGGGGGAATAAGTAGGCGAAAGGCGGCGGCCCGTGGGGCCCACACCACCCTAGGGCGCGGCAGAGGGGGGCCCGCGCCCTTGGCGTGTGGGGCCCCTGTGGCTCCTCTCCGTGCTCTTTGCTCCGTCGGTGTTCTGGAAAAATAGGGACCGTGTAGTTTCGTCCAATTCCGAGAATATTTCCAGACTAGCTTTTCTGGAATACAAAAACAGCAGAAAACAGGAACTGGCACTTCGGCATCTTGTTAATAGGTTAGTCCCAAAAAATGTATAAAAGTGATATAAAGTAGATGCAAAACATGTAGCAATTGGTATAAAACAAGCATGGAACATCAAAAATTATAGATACGTTTGAGACGTATCAGCATCCCCAAGCTTAGTTCCTACTCGTCCTCGAGTAGGTAAACGATAAAAAAAATAATTTTTGAGGTGACATGCTACTATCATAATCTTGATCATATAATATTGCAAGGCACATGTAAATGAATGAAGTGATCCAAGTCAATGGTCTATAATTTGCTACCAAATAGATAATGAGTAAACAATGAATCACACAAGCTAAACGTTTTCATGAAAGCATCAAACAGTTTTGCATAAGTGTTAACTCATAAAGCAATAGTTTCTAATAAAAGGTATTTAATCAACACAAAGGAAGAATTTAGTTTCAGCATTTGCTTCAACTTTCAACATATTTATCTCATGGATATTGTCAACACAAAGTAGTATAACAAGTCCAATACATTGCATATAACGCATGTTGTAACAAAGTTGACACTAGTGTTTGCTTGTGGAAGACAGAAAGAATAGGAAAACTGACTCAACATAAAAGTAAAAGAAAGGCCCTTCGCAGAGGGAAGCAGGGATTAAATCATGTGCTAGAGCTTTTAGGTTTTTGAAAGCATATAGAGATTGCATAAAATATTTGATACTCCTCCCAACCTTGCTAACACAAGCCATGGCTAACCGAATCCTCGGGTGCCTTCCATCAATCACATACCATGGAGGAGTATCTATTTTTGAGAGGTGTTTGTTAATTGTCAACGAATGGTAGCGGGTGAGAACAGTATTCTACCTGTCGAACGGACTTTTAAGAGCGGCTCCCATGAAGGACGTTATTTCTACCAGCAAGGCAGATCATCCCTCTTTCTCTTTGGTTTACACACATTCAGGTATTTCACTGTTTGTCATTGCTTACTGATGAATCAGGGCAAAAGTGTGAAGAGAATTAATTGGTTAAAGTTGTAATTAATTGGGACTGGGCACCCCGTTGCCAGCTCTTTTTGCAAGTTATTGGATAAGCGGATGTATATGCCACTAGTCCAGGTGTAAAAGTCCACTCGACAATAGAATAAAGAATAACCACACTAATTCCTCATGAGCTAGTAAACATTGACACAAAAAGGGAATAATAACATTTTGAATAATTTAAAGGTAGCACATGAAAAATTTACTTGGAGTGGCAAGGAAATACCACATATAGGTAGTTATGGTGGACACAAATGGCATGGATTTTGGCTCAAGGATTTGGATGCACGAGAAGCATTCCCTCTCAGTACAGAGTTTAGGCTAGCAAGGTTATGTAAGCAAACAAGAATATCAACCCGTACACCAAGTTTTATATGACAAACATATTGCAAACGTTATAAGACTTCATACCGTCTTCCTTGTTAACCAAACCCTGTTATTAGAAAATATCTAGACCTTAGAGATACCACGATGCAAACCAAATTTTCAACAAGCTTTACGGTAGTTCTTCACTAATAGGCTTAACTCATGTGATGCACAATTTAATCATGATCTACTTGTTAACTCAAAACAATTGACAAGCATCAAGTTATCCATTTTAGTGATCTACAAGATTAAGCAAGTTTTTCCTTATACCAATTACCACATGCAACATTTTCTGAACCAACCAAACACCAATCAATTTATTTCATCAACTCTCCAAACAAATATAAGTGAAGCAAGAGAGTACTTTCTACAAAAGAAAGCTAATAGCTCTGACAAGAGATACATGAAAACAAGAGCTAAAAGCTGAACAGCGCTAGATATGAATACTCAACAAATATAAGTGAAGAATAGGAGTATTCTCATGAAAAAGCGGAGCGTGTCTCTCTCCCAATCAAGAATGCTAGGGTCCAGTCAAGCTTTATTGAAAATAAAATGCAATACTGAAAATAAAAGCACACAGACGCTCCAAGAAAAGCACATATGATGTGAAAGAATTAAAATATAGTTTCACTAGAGATGACCTGATAATTTTGACGATGAAGAAGGGGATGCCTTGGGCATCCCCAAGCTTAGACGCTTGAGTCTTCTTGAAATATGCTGGGGAGATCCATGGGAGCCTCCCCAAGCTTAAGCTCTTCACTCTTCTTGATCCTATTATATCATCCTTCTCTCTTGACCCTTGAAAACTTCCGTCACACCAAACTCAAAGTAGATCTCATTAGAGGGTTAGTGCATAATCAAAAATTCACATGTTCTGTAAAGACGCAATATGATTTGTTACTTTAAACATTAGCTACAGCCACTGATGTTATGTGAAGCTCTTCCACCCAAAAAAGAATTTCACTCAACACTAGTAAAAGAGAGAATGCAAAATAAAAAGGCATAATCTGTCTAAAACAGAACAGTCCGCAAAGACGAATTTTTTCGAGGCACTTACGACGCTCAGATCGAAAACTCTGAACTAATGAAAGTTTCAGACATTCATAAAGATTACGCACAAAAATTTCAGATTTTTAACAATCTGGTGATTTTAGGAATTTCGTACAGTGAACAGCAAAAATCTGTTTCTGCGCAGCAATCAAAATTAAGCATCTTACATTAGAGGCTACTCTTGGCACAACAATGCGAGAAAATAAAGATACAAAGGAGTTGCTACAGAAGTAAACAAACTCCTTGAAAACTGAAAATAAAAATAATGGGTTGCCTCCCAAAGCGCTTTCTTTAACGCCTTTTAGCTAGGCATAGTGATTTTTATGATGCTCACATAAAGATGAGAGTTGAAACATAAAAGAGAGCATCAAGAAGCATATATAAAACATGTTTAAATCTAACACTCTTCCTATGCATAGGAGCCTTGTAAGAAAACAAGTAAATGAAGCACAAAGTGACTAGCATAGGAAGACAAAACAAGTGCAACTTCAAAATTTTCAACATAAAGAGAGGAGACTTAATATTATTGTGATATATGAAACCGTGTCTCCCTCTCACATAATGACCAGTAGGTTTTAAAGAAACCATCATATAAAAGCAACACAAGAGAAAGCTCAAAACTTTCATCACAAAGAGAGGAAATCTAATAACATGAAGATTTCTATAACCATATTTTCCTCTCTCAAAATAATTTTCAGTAGCATCATGAATAGACTCAACAATATAATATCACATAAAGCATGCTTTTCATGATCTACAAACGACGATTTTTTAAGCTCAAAAGCAGGGGTCATTAAACCCACTTTTGACAATATAGTATAATTAATATCATTAGGCAATATAGGACCATCATCAAGAGCATTATCATACATAACATTAGGGAGCACATTTTTACTTTCTGCAATTTCCTTTACTTGAGTCAAGGAGGTTGTTTACTTCAAATTTATCAAAAGGAGATATTTCAATAGAATCATGACATTCAACAATATAGCACTCTTCCTTCTTAGGTAGGCATGGAGGGCAATCAAATAATGTAAGAGTTAAAGAGTTACTATCTTTAGGAGGTAGATCCTCCTTTTGTTCTTCACTCTCCTCCTCTTTTTCATCCAATGAGATCACAGTTTCAGCAATTTCTTCTCCCACAGGTTCCTGAAAGGTAGCAACTTGTTCTGGAGAATAAGTCTTCTCAAGAAATTCAGTGATATAAGGATTATCATTGTAATATTCAAGGCAATAACAAGTATAGCATAATTCTCAGTTCTACAAGGAGCATCATCATTTTGAATATAACCAGCAATTTCATAGGCACCCTTAAAAACAAAAATTCTTCAATTCGCTCAAGATTACCAAAGTCATAATTTTCTTTAGCATAAGCAGCCAAAGTTTCATTATCATTATAATCACATTGGAAAGGGAGGTGTTTATGCCTTCTACAACATAAGGATTCATTAAAGCAGTAGGATTCATTTTTTTTAGACCGAACTACCGTAGGGGAAGCCCCTACGGTTATTTTATATTAATAACATAAAAAGCAGTTACATGGGATTCATCATAAGTAGAGCACAAGTTCTTAGCAAAATAATTCAATCTACTTATTTGTTCCCATAAATATTTCCCTTTTTGAGACAAGCGGTATTCCTTATAGTAATTATATTGTTTCTCCGTGAACCCACTTAGCCAATAAGATTTTGTTTCAAAGAGAGAAGACATTGATAGCAAATAAATAACTAGACATAATACCAAACCGAAATAAACTAAATGCAAGAAACTAATTTTTTTGTGTTTTTGATAATTGAAAGCAAACAAGATAAAATAAAATAAACTAAGCAAGACAAAAACAAAGTAAAGAGATTGGAAGTGTGAAACTCCCCTTGCAGAAGACTGCTGACTCCCCGGCAACGGTGCCAGAAAGAGGTTGCTTGTCGTGCAGTACACGTCCGTTGGGAGACCCCTAGAGGAAGGTATGATGCAGTTCAGCAGCAAGTTTTCCCTCAGTATGAAACCAAGGTTATCGAACCAGTAGGAGCAATAATCTTCTGAAGGTTGTCAACGAAGAAATATGATGCGGCGCAACACCAGGATTCCGGCTCTGACGTGGACCTGCACACAACACAATCACAATACTTTGCCCAACGAAACAGTGAGGTTGTCAATCTCACCGGCTTGCTGAAAACAAAGGATTAAACGTCTCGTGTGGAAAATGAGTATTAAATTGCAGAGAATGAAAATGAACAGTTTGCAGTTTGTGGTTTAATCAGTTTAAAAGAATGGACCGGGGTCCACAGTTCACTAGTGGTGTCTCTCCATAAAGATAACTAACATGTTGGGTAACAAATTACAGCTGGGCAATTGACAAATAGTGAGCGCATGACAATGCAAATACATGACATGATGATTACTATGATATTTAATTGGGCATTACGACATGATACATAGACCGTTATCCAACAGCGTCTATGACTAATAATCCACCGCCGGGTTGTCATCCGAGTCCCCCGTTGGTATTAAGTTGCAAGGAACGGATAATCGCATTAAGTAAAGCGTAATGTAAACAAACACATATGCCCGTGGACATAGCATCGTTGGGTTACCCTAGTGGCAACAGCACATCCATAACCTTAGAACTTTCTGTCACTGTCCCAGATTCAACGGAGGCATGAACCCACTATCTAGGATAAATACTCCCTCTTGGAGTCACAAGCATCTACTTGGCCAAAACATCTACTAGCAACGGAGAGCATGCAAGATAATAAATAACATAGGGCATAGATTGATAATCAACTTGACATAATATTCAATATTCATCGGATCCCAGCAAACACAACATGTAGCATTACAATAATATGATCTTGATCATGTAGGGCAGCTCACAAGATCTAAACATGATGGCACAAATAGGAGAGACAACCATCTAGCTACTGCTATGGACCCGTAGTCCAAGGATGAACTACTCATGCATCACTCCGGAGGCAGGCATGGCGATGTAGATGCCTCCGGTGACGATTCCCCTCTCCGGCAGGGTGCCGGGAAGAGGTTCTGGACCCTCCCGAGCTAGGGTTGACGGCGGCGGCGTCTCTGGAACTTTTCGTGGATAATGGCTCAGGCCCTAGGGTTATTTTCTCGGGGGGAATAAGTAGGCGAAAGGGCGGTGGCTGGCGAGCCCCGTGGGCCCACACCACATGAGGGCGCGGCAGAGGGGGGACCCGCGCCGTCATGGCGTGTGGGGCCCCTGTTGCTCCTCTCCGTTGCTTCTTTGCTCCATCTGGTGCCTTCTGGGAAAATAGGGATGTCCGTGAAGTTTCGTCCAATTCCGAGAATATTTCCAGACTAGCTTTTCTGGAATACAAAAACAGCAGAAAACAGGAACTGGCACTTCGGCATCTTGCTAATAGGTTAGTCCCAAAAAATGTATAAAAGTGTTGTAAAGTAGATACAAAACATGTAGCAATTGGTATAAAACAAGCATGGAACATCAAAAATTATAGATACGTTGGAGACGTATCAGTTACCTAAATATATACTGTCAGTCTTATCTAAACAGTGCGTGCATGCATTGTATCCCTTGTTTGACTGTCCTGAAATGTTACTAAGAGCAGGCCAATCATTGATGGTTACAAACAGCAACGCTCGTAGGCCAAATTCCTCCTGTTTGTACTGATCCCACACACGTACGCCTTCGTCAGACCACAACTGTAAAAGTTCGTCAACTAATGGCCTCAGATACACATCAATGTCGTTGCCGGGTTGCCTCGGGCCTTGGATAAGCACTGGCATCATAATATACTTTTGCTTCATGCACAACCAAGGAGGAAGGTTATAGATACATAGAGTCATGGGCCAGGTGCTATGACTGCTGCTCTGCTCCCCAAACGGATTCAAGCCATCTGTACTTAGACCAAACCTTAAGTTCCTTGCGTCAGCTGCAAAATCCTTGAACTCACTGTCGATGTTTCTCCACTGCGACCCATCTGCGGGGTGTCTCAGCATCTCGTCTTCCTTACGGTCAGATATTCCATTCTTTGCCTTCCACTACAGCAATTTCAGGGTGGTACCCAGCTTTTTCTGGCCATCTTCACAATTTGGATACAACAATTTTTTGTGATCCTCTAACATGCGCTCCAACTTCGACCACTCGTTTTCACTTCTGCACTTCATCTGTTCATCAAGAATGACCCGACGAAGATCATCATCATCGGACTGATCAACAATGACCTCGAGCTCAACTTCGTCTTCCCCCATTGTAGTATCACCGTGTTCAGAGAACACATGATAGTTGTCATCATCCTCTTCTTCAGGGTCTTCCATTATAACCCCTCTTTCTCCATGCTTGGTCCAACAAAAATAATTGGGCATGAAGCCTTGTCGCAACAAGTGGGAGTGTATGGTTCTTACGCTCGGGTAATTCCTCGTATTCCGACATTCATCACATGGACAAATCATAAAACCATTCTTCAGCTTGTTTAACTTAACGACATCGAGAAAACGATGCATGCCATCAATGAACTCGGGACAGCGTCGATCACCGTACATCCATTCTCGGCTCATCTGCATTACATAAATACATCAAAACCATTACACCAGCTAAATAATGAATAGAGATACGTGACCAAATTAATTAATACAAGTTCATCACATTAAAACCAAACTAGAGTAGTGCCCAAATGTAATACATAGTTCTCATGAAACATACATCAAACGAAACTAACATACAACTATCTAAAGAATTTAAATCCAACAACAAATGCGATCAGAATCGCAACCAAGATAACTATTGAACCAACAGCATAATGATACCAAGCCTCTTGACTAATGACATATTTTCTAATCTTTTTAAGCTTGACGCGCATTGCATCCATCTTCATCTCCTGAGCAGCGACGACGTCGGCAAGCTTGACCCCGTGAGCATCAACGATGTCGGCAATCTTCAATTCCAATACCATCTTCTCTTCCAGGCATTGGAGACGAAGATCTTCACTTATCTTCAATTTTGTTTTTAAATCGTTGTTTTCTTTTTCTAAAAACTCGACAATAGGGTCGGCTGGAATTTCCGGTTCAACTACCTCCTAAATAGATATATATCTATGTCAAGTTGGTCGGCATGATTGTTATAACCATGAAACAAAATAAATAGTTATAAAAATATACCACATCCGAATCATAGACCGGACGAGGGCCGACGGGGACGGATATCAAAACCATGACACTATACATATAAAAAAACATAAGAAAATTGTACAACAAATAATTATGCATTTAAATCATATAACTAACATTTTTTAAAATAAAAGATAAAAAAAGAGGCTCACCGAGGTGGTGTCGGTGACGGAGCGGCGCGGCGATCGACGGCGGTGAGGAAGGGGACGGGACGACACTATATAAAACCACAAATTATACTTTAATTTGTGATCAAAATGCATATAAAATAAATGAAATCCCTAACTTAGGCATTTCATCAAACACCTTGCAAGCACTGCAAAAATCAAACTAGCTAAACTTGCACGAAAATGAGCTAAACTTGAAATGCCGGAAGAGAAGATGAAGTTGCTAACCCTTATATATGTAGGTGCCACCAATCTTGGAAGTTGTTGGAGAGAAAAAAGGGGTGAATTTGAGCTTGGGAGAGAGGAAAAATGGAGTTGGGTCGAGTTGCTTCAAATGGAGCCGGCTCGGGTGGAAGAAGCAAATATAGGCAGAACCTTTAGTACCGGTTGTTATTACCAACCGGTACTAAAGGCTACTCTTTAGTAGCGGTTGGTAAGAACAACCGGTACTAAAGGGCTCGCCGTGGGGCCACCAACCGCGGCCGCATGTGCCGCGGAGCCTCCAACCCTTTAGTACCGGTTGTTCATAGCAACCGGTACTAAAGGTCCATCTTTAGTACCGGTTGATAAGAACAACCGGTACTAAAGGTCCTCGCCGCGGGGCCAGTAAACGCAACCGGTGCTAATGCCCCCTTTAGTACCGGTTTTAGTTCAACCGGTACTAAAGGGGGCGCACCGTTGCCCCCTTTTCTACTAGTGAGTGCATATAAAGGCCTGCGCGGTAGGTCTGGCAGCTTGGATTTTTCAAACCAAAGTGTTTCAAACCCATGCATGGCTCAATATTCCATCGCATGGGCAAGTGAAACCTACCTGCTCTTTCTTTAATAGTGTGAAAATATCTCAGTTTTGGAATACCATGGTTTCAAAACTATGGCGTTTTATTGTAGCCAAACTGATCAAAGTATTACAACCTATAATATTCTTAGAAACTGAAGTATCTTCCGTAGACAGAAGAAACCGTGTTGCCAAACTGGAGAGGATTACCATTGTATACCGAAGGTAGTCTGCACATGCCACACGTCCCCAAATGTACACTTTGATTATTGTAGTTGGGAAATACACTCGTTACGTTTATTAAATACAACTTAAGGTGATTATACGGTCACTGTTCTTTATAGACATGATGACATAGCCTAGCGTTAAATTAATGACGCTAATGGAGGAAGATACAAAGTGCTGAATTAGCTTACAAACACCTCTACACATAAATAAAATATCAAGTCAAAGGCTTGTACAACGGAACTAGTGAACCTAGAGCTACAAGCAGGCTGGGTCGGCTGAAACAAACAACATGTGAAGAGTCAAAGACGCTGACGAGGTGGAGCACATTCAGACAATAGGGCAGCGCCACCCGGTCCAGGCTTTGGCGCCAAAGTGACCCCTATCCCTGTCCGACACAAGACATCGACCGTGGGCTAGAGCTCACCCTGGAACTCGAGCCGACGTACCAACGGACGATGAACCTCACTGAGTTGAGCACAACCAAATAAGCAGACAAACATCACCGTCACTGTAACCGTAACACCACCGGAAGAGAGGCAAACCACTCGAAAAGGTGAATTTCAGAAAGGAAACGTCACCAAAGTTTCGTCATGGCCCGATCCAAAAGGACATAAGGTTTTCACCCGGGGCATGAGGGGAGAGGAGGGTAGTCACGACGTCGCGTTCAAGAATGTAACAAGGACCGCCCGTCAGCCAAGGCAGCGCTAGGCAGATTTCATTAACCGTAAAGCTCGGTATTTCATTTATGTGGGACTAGCTAGTACAGGTGGTAAACAGTGCCGTCTCATCAGCTCATGCTCTCCCCATATCCATGTGCATGTGGTCTCACATGTCAGCGAGGTTAAGTGGAAGAAACAAATAAAAGGACTAAATGATCGCGCGCTTGTGGAAATTTATCTCACGAGCCAAGCGCTACTGCACCGAGCCCTAACCAAGTCGGCCAACAACGGAACGTGTACAAGAATAGAGTATTGCGAGGTGCCATCGCAGAAGCGCTGGTCACAGATACAGGGAGTTCAGCTGGCAAAGCTTCCGGCCACATCTGCCTAGGCTCATGCCTACTAGCTCCAAATGCCGCAAGGGCATGTGCTAACTTATTACACTCACGCGGAACATGTGAAATCATAACAGAAATGAAGTTCAGTCGTAGAAAGACCCTAAGGTCTCGGTAGATAACACCTTCAGGTGCCAGGTCAAGGTCTGTACTCCGCAGAGCACGTACCAATTTTGAGAGTCGGTCTCGATATGGATATGCCCCATTCCCCACATCGCAGCAGCTTGAATTGCTTCAGTGCAGGCTTGTCCTTCGGCTTGGTCCGCACTCGCCACATGTTCCAGCGCGCCAGCACCTGAACCTCGTACAAGTCCATCAGTATCTCTCACCACGAATCCCCATCCTCCTGTCCTGTCGCCTGCTTTAAACGAGCCATCTGTATTGATATTTAGGTACTGTCCTGATGGTCTCATCCAGGTCTGGGCAGGTTTTTCTGTTCTGTCTGATCGACGAAGCCGACAGAACTGCAGGGCATCCGCTGTCCACTTTCTAGCTTGGGTTGCTACTTCTTCTCTCTGTCCAACATTCTCTTTTGCATTCAGTTTATTCCTTCGTGTCCACCAGCGCCATAAGAAGTGACACACGAGGCTGCTCTCTTCTTCCTTCAGTGAGATTGCTATCTGCACTACCTTTTTGACATCATTGCACAGGCACATCCGATCATAGACCTGCTCCATATTAAGCTCCTTCCAGGCGAGTTTCACCTCCTTGCAACTTAAGAATAAATGCCCGCCATATTCATCTAATCTTTGGCAGCATACACATAAAGTGTCACAGTCCATACCTCTGCTCTTGATATTCGTCTTGGTAGGTAGACTATCATGGGCCAGGCGCCACATGAATTGTTGCACTTTCGGTTGACATGTGAGCTTCCATATCTTCTCCCATTGTATGTAATCATTTTGCTGCACCGATGTAGAGGCTTTTGGTCCATCTCTGTCCACTACATATAGCTTGTACGCAGACTTGACCGTGAACACACCCCTATTATCATAATGCCAGGCTATAAAATCTTTGAACTCATCTCTAATGGGTGTAGCCAGTATCAGATTAGCATCCGATTCCCAAAAGTTGTCTCGTACCAAGGCTTCGTCCCAGGTCATCGTAACTGGATTGATAAGTTCAGAGACAGTCTCTAACAGGCACTGCCTTCTTGGAGCCACGGGTCTGACCAAATTTTAATATTTGAACCGTCTCCCACGCGCCAAACCATCCCCTTTTGACTAGCTGCACCCCTTTTAATATACTCCGCCAGGAGTAAAGACATACCACCAGTAGGTGTGGCCTGCAAACATAGTATAATCAGCTATGGAGGCCGCTATGGGATGCGAGATTACAGGGAATTGCTGATTGGGCCATTGAAGAGGCAAAAAGAAGATTGAAGGGCGTCCGAAGAAGAAGCAGAAGAAACTCGGGGAGTTGATTACTATGTTGGGTGCTGGGTGTCGCTTTCTGTCTTCAGTCTGGTGTTGGTTTCGTGATCTTAAACTTATGTACGCGTGTTTTTTGGTGGAACTGGTAGGGGAGTCGCTAGTGGTGTGGTTTTTTTCTTCTGTTGTGCTTTCTTGTAAGCTGGTGGTTCCCAGCGTTGGATAATCTGTGACTTTTCGCTTTAATAAAAGCAGGGCCTAGGCCTGGGTATCTAAAAAAAGGTGTGGCCTGCAAGACGGAGCAGCTTGGAAAGTATTTGGCCTTGAGGACTTTAGCACATAGCGATTCTGGATTTTGGAGCATCCTCCATGCTTGTCTAGCCAACATTGCTAGGTTAAACCCATAAAGGTCTCTAAACCAAGTCCTCCATCCTTCTTCGAGGCTGTAAGCTTCTCCCAACTCAGCCAGTGTACTTTATTCTCTTTATCTTGTTGTGCCCACCAGAATCTGCAGATCATTGCACTCATCTCTTCACAAAGCGTTTCGTAAGATCAAAGCATGACAAATCGAATAAATACTTGGCATCAAGGTTTTGGTTACCAGCTGGTAACCGAGCTTTCCGAGCGCCCCCTGGAAAGGTGTCTACGGTCAAAAAAATCTCAATATTTTTGAAAATATTGAATTTGTATGCCTAGAAATAGATAAATAATATGTATTCTAATCACAAATGCAAGCAGGAATAGGTAGCGCATTGGCAACTATCTTCTATTTTGTCCGGGAGGTCCCGTGTTTGAGTTCCCGCTTTGCGTTACTTTTAACTATTAATCTTTCTGTGTAAAATTAAATCCTACTCCTCCGATCCAATTGAAGTGTCGGACGAAAAACACGCGAACGTACGAGTTCGTTGCTAGCTAACGATGATTTTTGTGTATCGGAGGGAGTACATAATTATGCAAAAACAAGGACCAAAAGTTTTGAACCAGCGATCTGATTAGTGCGTACAACTACTGGGGAATACGGCTGCGCTACTCTTGAACATGTGTTCAAAACTATTCTAAACCTTTAATAACCCGTTCCGAAGAACATTTGATTTTCAAATTTATCCAGGTAACCATTTGGGATTTTTCAGTTACCGTGGTGACCAAGAATTCCGAGCCCCCTCGGGAAAAAATATTTTTCAACAACCAAAACCTTGCTTGGCAGACGGCCCTAGCTGTCGAATATGTCTACACACTCTGTGTAAAGTCTTATATGCCGAGTGCCTGATCAATTGAACTCGGGCGAACCCCCCAGCACTCGGTAACAAAAGTGTCCCCTGTTGTTGTAGGTGGCTAACCAGTTTATGGTAGGCAAGCCATCATTATTATTGGAGTGTCATTAGGACATGTACAATGATAGAGAAGACAAGCTTTATCTTAGTTTTTTGCCAAAAAAAAGCCTTATCTTAGTTATCCACATCATTCAGAGAAGGTAAAACATATAAGTTATACTATGCATTATCTCTTATTGCCATCTCTGATTCGCATTTGTGTTCGAGAACATGGTCAAATCTCACAGGTATAATACGGAGTATATTTGTGTTTAGGCGTTGAGTGTCAGATCTGGAAGGTACGTACCGAGCGAAACTTGGCTTAGAGAACGTCGCAAACGTGCGTCCCAGGCTCCCAGCATCTCATTGGGCATGACTATCTTTCGCATGTGCGAGCGAAAGGTTTTGCTCGCACGATATGTGACCAGTGCGTTTCTTTCCATTTTTGACTGTGTCAGAATCCGTGTGTTCACATTCCATTTATTTTAAACGATGTCCATTTGATTTGTGCATGCATGCACTACAGGACAAAAATGTTGTCGCCCATATTCTCTCTAGATTCAAAATGTTTTATCTTTTAAATGACAAATCAAATTGAAAATCCGCTTTCACCACTAAGTCAGTCGCGACGAGATATTCAAAACTAGATCCCATATCTATATGTTTTGACAACTTTTTTTTCGACCATAAAGTTACCAACCCACTATACCCGAGTTATCAAGGGTAAAAAAAAGTTAATCCTAAATTAATTGCAATTTTGCGTCGACATTCTTAGTTTACATAATAGGGCAACTCCAACTCCAGCGGTGTCAAGCAAAAAGGTATCTCGATGTTAACGATGAAAGTACCAAGGTGTTCCTAATATTTGTACCTAGGATGTCATAATGTAATTACCAAGGGTTGTGATGATATAGTTATTTAAAGTGTGATAATGTAGGTACCAATAGGTGCGATGATATAATTACCTAGGGGTGTGATATTATAGTACCAAACCAAAAAAGTGAGCAAAGTTATCAATTTTAGAACTAACTAAAAAATTACCAAGCATATAACGCATGAATTACCAACCTAGAAACTAGTAAATGATGATACCAAGCACATAGCAAGCGAGTTACCGATTCTTGAACTAACTAAAGTGTTACCAAGCATCGAGATCACGAGTTACGAACCTAAAGAAAATAAAAATAGTACATGATGATACCAAGTACATAGCAAACAAATTACCGATCCAAGTACTAACTAAAGTGTCCAAGCATCTGGCGCACCAATTACCAACATAAAAACTAGTGATGATGATACCAAGCATATAGCAAACAAGTTACCGATCCTATAACTAAACTGAAGTGTTACCAAGCATATAGCGCAAGAATTACCAACTTAAAAACTAGTACATGATGATACTAACCACATAGCTATCGAGTTAAGGATCCTAGGACTAACTGAAGTGTTACCAAGCATCTAGCGCACGATTTACCAACCTGAAAACTAGTAGATGATGATACCAAGCATATAGCAAACGAGTTATCGATCCTAGGACTGACTAAAGTGTTACCAACCATCTAGCGCATGAATTACCACCTAACAACTAGTACATGATGTTACCAAGTACCTACCAAGCAAGTTACTGATCCTAGAACAAACTAAAGTGTTACCAAGCATCTAGAGCACGAGTTACCAATCTAACGGTGTAGGGAAATGAGAGAGGAACATGCTATATGCACTCCATACGCAAAACAAGAAAGAAAAGCAATGATACGGACCACTACACGATGAGAAAAGGACAGAATCAACACGCCCCAGAGGTAAAAAAAAAGGAATAGAAAAATTGATAAGAATGATTCTCTATATAAATACATATTTATATAAAATACAAATAAAGGGAATAGGGCAAATGGAATAGTATTAGAGCGAACATATCCAAAATTGTACCATCATAGTTATAGTCGACTGAGAAATAGCTAGCGTAACATTTATACTAGTAGAAAGTAGTAGTTCTTTTCTATGCTCATTTTTTGTACTAGTAGAAAGTGGGTTTTTCGTATTCCCCACCCATTTTTATTTACCCTGAAAAACCACTGTCCTAAAAAGGGAATTAAAAATTTAATTTAGCCTAAGAAAACTTAATTTTCATACAAAAATATATTTCATAAAAAAAGAAATAGAAAAGTTCAACATGAACTCTTAAGTCCTCGCAGCAAGTTCTATTGTTCACTTTTTCTGTAATTTTAGTGATAAAATTTAAGAAAAATAGGGACTAACTCTCGCGTTGGAGGAAATGAATCGATCTAGCACTAGAAGAAAAAGGAGAATACTTGCAGCGACACGCTCGCGTAAAACCAATTGTCTTACAGAAATTAAAGAAGAAAGTTTACCAATATATTTTTTAACAAAAAATAGATGTTACCATTACACCAAATAAGAAAAAAAAGGAAGAGAAACGATATGCATGCATGCAGCCCAAAGAAAACACAAATCAACGCATGCATGCGTCCGTAATTAGCAGAAATTAATTAGCTAGTGGTAAAAAAAGAACGAGGTCCATGCAGCGGCGCATGCATGCATGCTGCGGACATAAAAGAAAATAGAGGGAAAGGGAACATGCCGTAGCAGTGCTAAAAGACAAAAAAGTGATTTCGCATCTCATTCCAGGGAAAGCGAGCAAGGTAGATACGCTAAAAGAGACAAAAAAGAGAACAGACGGCGGTGAGAATGGCGAACATGTACTCAATCTCGAAAAAAAAAGAATGGCGTGTAAGAGGAGAGAGAGAGGATCTCATTCGGCTATCCCCTGTTAAGTGTGAGAGCCAGTGTTGTCCGTGTGAACCAGTTGTCCGTGTGAGAGGAACATGTACTCAGTTGTCCGTGTGAACCCTTTGGTCACGTTACAAAATGGACAAAAATCATTGTGCGGCAAGTCTCTTTTAGCGAGCCTATCGGCGGTCCAGACACGACCTCTAATGAAAAGCCACACAGTCAGCTTGCATCTCATCGGAGCCCAAGCACCCCAAATGGCAGGGGCTAAATCGCAAAGAGTTTTGGCTTTGTAATGAGCTTGATTAACTGATCTCGTGGAGAAAATTCCTTTTGCCTCCCACGACCACGTCCACCTATCCTCCTCCAGAGGCGAGATATGAATCATGTTGCACTCCTCCCAGATTGTAAGAACCTCCAAAAACTTGTCAATAGTGATTGGCTTTTTTATGTCTTCAATCCAGGTTCCATGGTTTAAGGCTTGTGCTACAGTTCTTCTAGCCTTTGTTTCCGGGTTAATTAAAGTATAAATATTCGGAGCAATATCTTCTATTGTTCTTCCGTTTAACCACTTGTCTGTCCAGAAGAAAGTTCTTTCACCATTGCCAAGAGTCAAAGTTGCAGCCGAATTGAAAATGGCTCTAACCTGATTATCCATAGGAGTTGCCAGCTCGCACCAAGGCTTTTTTATGTCAGCTCTCAAATTCCAAGCCCAGCGAGTGTTAAAAGCCATGTTCATAGTCTCCAGTTTTAGAACGCCAAGACCACCATTTTGTTTAGGGAGGCATACTGTTGGCCAGTTTACGAGGCATTTTCCTCCCTCTATCACTTCCGTGCCCTTCCATAAAAACGCCCTTCTAATCTTATCAATGGTTTTGAATACCCATGGGGGTGGATCCAAAGACAAAAGATGGAAAATTGTTATTGCGCTCAACACTGACTGTACCAAGATAAGTCGACCTCCTTGCGTCAGCATGTGCGTTTTCCAAGTAGCAAGTCTGCTTCTGATTTTGTCTATCAGTGCTTGAAAAAATTCTTTCTTTGCCTTTTTAACATGCAGGGGGAGGCCAAGGTATGTGATTAATTGGTAAATCTGCGACATGGCAGCTCAGAATGCCACTTATCTCTTGTAGTGTATGCTCATCACAAAACAAGGCCGTCACCGAGCTCTTGCTCAGATTGCATTGTAGGCCGGATGCCCGCCCAAACATGTCAAAATCTCGTTGATGGCGACCGCGTCCGATGGGAGAGCTCCAGTGAAAAGAATTACGTCGTCCGCGTAGATGGACAAACGTTGGGGGACAGCTTGGTGTGCTTGGAATCTCGATATGATACCTGCTTCCTCTGCCTTGTCGAAAAGAAGGCTCAAAGCATCCATAACTAGAATGAAAAGCATTGGAGATAGAGCATCTCCTTGCCTGAGCCCTCTTCGATTGTTACGTACCGTCAAGACTAAGCAAACGCAAAATGCTCTCTGCCGTCGTGTGCTACAGTGCTAGCTAGGCAGCTTCGCACCACTGGCCCACTGCCCACTAGCTAGTATGCAACACGAGCAAGGCAACACTGGCCCACCTTCTAGATCCGTTCTTGTCAGTTGTCCGTGTGAACCCTAGCTCGATCGGCTATCCCCTGTTACGACCGCGCTACGCCTGTATAAAAAGGGCGCTCACCTCCCTCACCTCCTCATCCCCTCCTCTTCCGGCCTGCTCCATCTTCATCCACTAATGGCAGCTCTCCAGCTCTCCCCGACGGCCGGCGACGAGCAGAACCTCCACGGTGCGTCCGGATCCCGGATCAACCACGATCCCAAGGAGGGTGGTTCTCGGATCCGCCACCTCGAGTATGGATGTCTCTTTCTTTTCTTCTTCATATATATTTCACGTACAATCGTTCTAGCTGCTGGAAACAGTCCACGTTACGTACGTGAGCTTTTCTTCAGGGGATCCCGCCGGTGAAGTCTGTCCGCGCCGGCGACACCGATCTGCTCAGCGCCGCAGCCACGCTAGCGCTGTTTGATCCAGCCCCCCACCACGTACGTCTCTTCTGCTCGGTCCGCAGCTTGATGAGAACGCAAAGCTTTAATTTTGTCTCCCTCAGTATATCCATGCATCTTCTCAATGCATGCATGAATGCATATGCTGATATGCATGTGTGCTGAGGACAGGATCATGAGGGTCCACTCTTAGTGATGAATAATCGCCACGTTTTAGTTGCTTTCTAATCTTTTGTTATTTTATGTGTGAAAGCAGCTTGTTGAAGGCGTTGCAGCTGGGCTCACGAGCGGACTTGGGGCGAACGGCATCGACTCTGTGGGCTCGCAGGTGCAATTTGCTTGATTAACTAGTTTAGTTCTTTCTTTTTCGGGAGAAGTACAGTTGACTTATTGATTTGTCTTGGTGTTTGTAATCAGGTAGAATAGTTCACAACCGTCCTATACTACACCTAACAAGTCGGATTTCGATATGCTTTATGTAATTGCGCTTGGATGTTATTATACTGATGATGTGTGATTTAACTAATTTCACTGTAGGCAACAACAATGATGATGTTGCCGTTATGATAGATGATCCGCCCCTGAGCCTGTAGACGCGCCTCGGCTGTGTCTATAGTGCGGCTCAGCCGTGCCTTGATCGGGGGATCCCTGCTCACAGTTGGGATGGTGATAGGCACGGCACTTTACGAGCCGGCCAGGGGAGTCGTCTTTGCCGCCACACGGCGATGTACTACCTCGTCCTCGCCGGCATCTTCCTTGGGGAGCTGCCGAGGCCTCGATTGGCATTTGGCTGTCCGCTCCCGCCAGATCAGCAACCGTCGTCTCTCATTTGCAAAGATAGTTCTGGTGCTGTCATTGATCCCGTTCTGTGCCATACTTGGAATCGGAGGATTCGCCTACGCGCAGTCCTAAATCTAATGAGACGGGGTAAGTATATTTTTGAGAACTAGTACTGTATTTGTTTTTCTTCTTCACAAAATTTCAAATACCAAAACTCTCAAATCCTTTAGTATTGATGGCCTTCACCAAATGTTATCTTTTCTACAGCAATATAATGGCCTCTGCTGGGCAAGGAGAAGAGCAAGGATGATCTACTATGTTGGCGCCTCGGCTTGTTGTTTTCTTACGTTGTGGAACTGAACTCATTTTATTTATGGGCGTCTTGTTAAGCTTGCCCTCAGCAATAACTGCTCTTCATCCTCTCTATCGGAACGAAATGTCCCTCTTCAACATCCTGAATGCATGTCTAATTTTCTTCGATGGTAGTAGGGGGTTATCTTTGTGCTTCTGTTATATATGCACTTTCATCTGCGTCCAACGTGCCCTCATGCCCGTAAAACCAATTTCTTGCCCGTTCGGTCATGCGAGTGGTTCTGGAGGTGATCCCTTTAGCAGCAGGTCCGTCTCAAGTTTCTCCCACTTAGGGATGTTATGGCGTACCACCGGCCCCATAGTATGGGGTAGATCTTTTTAGCGCATTTGCCTTATTTTTGCAGACTTTTCCTGAGCTTCCTCGATTTCTTGTACGCACAAATTTTCCCAGTAGTTTTATCTTCTCTACCCTTTATCAAAGTCTGGAGTCTTATTTTTCTTGACAAACTCGTTGTTCAATCTTTTCTTCAGTTCTTGAATAGCTCGGCCATCTTCTTAAGAGCCTAGCCTTGACTTTTTGCCATGTTTTGCCGGGCAATCTTTTCTGTCTCATCTGGATCTCTATCTGAATCCACTCTGCGCGGCAGGGTGAAATTAAGCATGGCTTTCTCAAAGTTTCTTTGCCATATCGCCGACATATAGCACTCTGCCTGCTTGGTGATGCCATTTCGAACGGTGATCGGGATGTAGTCCCTAACAAGACTCTGCATTGCTTTACCATTTTTTGTGCAACCAGGGGGAGCAGTCGGTGTGCGTCTTCAGCGACTCTTCGATCCTGTACTTTCTTGGTCGCCCACTTTTTGGCTAGGCCTCGTTTTGTCCTTAAGAAGATTTGCTCGATCCGGAGGGCTAAAAGAAGAAAGAGCGTTATATATGTTATAGACAGCAGAGGCTTAATTAATACAATCTGGGCTTCATTAATATTTGTATGCACACCTCGCCGGAGTTTGCAACATTTAATGTTCCACCGGAGCCTTCGGCTTCTCCCTCGTCGGCTTCTCCCTCGCCGATTCTCCCTCACCCCAGCCGTCGGGTTCTACTCCGGAGCTGTCTCTTCGGTTGAGAGACTATCTACCTCACCGGAGTTATTCAAAAACTCCGAGGTGACATCGACAATATCTTCGGCCGCGGATTATATCTGGAGGATGTTTTCCTGATTTTCGTCTCGTTCATAGTTTCTGCAAATTAAGAACAATGCACAAAACTTTAGTTGGGTAACAGTACTAACTTTTATAATACAACACTTAAATCATTTTCTTTTATTAAAGGCAGAAAACAACATTTTTACTAAACAAGTTTTAATGCACAAACTCAAGTTATGTTTGTACAAAATTATGCTAATTTAGGGACAACTAACATGATTGTTTTATGATCAACAAAATTGGGTCTAGGTCCATTTGGATACTTATTTATTCCACTATAATTATGATACTATAGAAAAGGATACATCACTTTGATTTTCTATTTTGCCTATGTTGTCTAATAATTCTACAAAAATAGGGATAAACTAACATTTTAATTACTAAGCTAAAAAAATTGACATCAAGTCATTTGGAGTTCTAGAGCATCAGAAACAAACAAGTTTAGCATATAAACCTTCTGTGGTCTTTAATTTCTAACATTGTTTTGATTAAACAGGAAGAAACCAATTGGGTTGGATAAACAATTCCCTAAGTATCCATAGAATTTTGATTCGATTTATTTGGATGCATAAATCTCATGAATTAATTTAAACATGGCACCGATTTAAAGGTTTCTGTTAATCTTAATTCGAGGAAAGGAAAAAAAAAAAACGAAAGGGCCGAGAGGGTTCCAGCCAATGGTCCGCCCAACTTATTTTTTTTTTCACGCGTGAAAATATTAAAACGCTGACGGGCGGACCCACCCGTCACGGCTAACTCTAAATAGCCAATGCGCGCGGCAGTTTCCGGCGGCGCCGCCGTGGCCAGAGACGGTGGCGACGTCGAGTGCTCACTAGGGGCCCTGGAGGTGCGGTGGACGGCGGAGGCGAGTGCGGTGACGGCGGAGCGTCGGCGGTGAGTCCCCGATCGACGTGCACGGGCGCGCGTGGAGGCCGGCGTAGTCGGCCGGGCTGGTCGTGCGCCGGGGCGTCGAGGCGCGCGCCGAACGTCGACGACTGCGGCGGAGCGCGGCGTGGCGCGTCGAGGCGAGGTCGGGCAGCCTGACGGCGTGTTTTGCTCCATCGCGCTTCTACCGTCCTTAGGCATTTCTAGGAATGAATGTGGGGAAGGAGAAGGGAAGCAGTTAATTGCAGGGGTCATTGGTCCCGGTTTTGCCAGCAACGGACCAATTGGACTCTTGGTCCCGGTTCTTTCCCACAACCGGGACCAATGAGTCGTAGTTAATGCCAGATCGCGGCGCGCGTTTTATGGCCTCATTGGTCCCGGTTCTTGGTAGCAACGGGACCAAAGAGTCCTTTTTTAAAATTATTTCGAACTTTTCAGTTCTGAAATGTTGTTTTCCCCGCTTTTTTTCTTATTAGGTGTTTGAATATGAATTTCAAATGGTTTTGAATCTGAAAAGACTTTCAACATGAATAGTGTTTAAATTTGAATAAATAATCCAAAACCATTTTCTATTTTTCAAATTACTTATCTAAATATTGTTTTTTGTTTTTCGTTTGTCAAAAATGACATTTTTTGTGAAGCAAGTACAACAAATGGTGCAAATGGCACACCATCCAAATTATCAACAGTAGTCCATAATTTTATGGAATACAAATATTGGTAATTTTCTCGGTTTAGCTAATTTCGCCTACTTAAACGACTTTATGCCTTTTTTCGAAGTATTCAATTTGAACTACAGTGTGTGATAGTTTGCTCTGAAATTTTTCAAAAATGATTTTAAGGTGCACAAGTAGTGGTTATATCACAGAACCTTCGATAGTTTGGATAATTCGATCCCTTACAATGAATAGTAACGGCGGCCATTTTGCCGTTTTTTAAAAAAGTCAAAGGAAGTGAAAAAATACTCAAAAAATAAAATCCTTTGGCATGGAGTACTTTCATGTGTACTAGTTGGTAGGATAAATGATAAACTTGAGTTTTGACATAGTATACAAAAACTTCTTTCATAGACTTGGAAATGCAGAGATAAAGAATACATTTTACAATCGTCGTCTTAGCTAGACCAAAGTAGTTAATGACAACAATCTTGGATACATAGACGAACCATAGTTAGTCATACTCCTGCCTAGGAATAATACTCGTCCTCGTAGTCGTCGTAGTCGCGCCGACGTCGTCGCTGTCGTCGGGCGGTGCTCGCCTGACTGAACTGAGGGTAGCGCAGGCAGGGTTATCGCCGGCGTGATGTAGTTCATGACGCTCTGGTGAGTCCCGTCCGCTCCACCACAGCCGACGGCCGGCTCAATTGAAGTTCGAAGGAGGCGGGCCGTCCTCCTCGTACCTAGCGAGCGCCTCTCACGCGATTGACGAAGAAGGCGTCCCAAGTCGGGCGGTAGTCGGGATGCCAGCGGGGATCCATCGCTGCTCTGGAGTGAGCTCGAGGTAGTAGTGTTCGTGATGGCCGCCCGACGTGCCAAACCTTGAGGGATAGGAGGGACCGGCACGCTCCGGTGCTCAGCCTCAGCCGGCGGGGACGTCGTGCGCGGCGGGGCAGGGGTGTTCGGCGGAAGCGCCTCCGCCTCCGAGTAGGTTAGAGTGGGTACGGTGGAAGCATGGGAGAGTGATGAGGTTGCAGATATGAGTTTAGATGTGCTATGCCAATGGAGGCCATGACTACATATATATAGTGAGAATCCCACAATACGGAAGAAGCACACGGATCGTGTGTTTCTTTCGAGCGCTTGTGAGCCGTTGGATCAGGGGTTTGTTTCTTTGAGGGCTTGTGAGCTGTTGGATCACTCTGTGAGCCACCAACCGGGACTAAAGGGAATCCCACCAATAAGGAAGAAGCACACGGATCGTGTGTTTCTTTCGAGCGCTTGTGAGCCGTTGGATCAGGGGTGTGTTTCTTTTGAGGGCTTGTGAACCGTTGGATCAGGGGTGTTTCTAGTCCCGGCCGTGATACCACCCGGGACTAAAGGGGCCACGACCCTATATATAGCATCCATCATTGGCAGTACAGGGTAGCAGAGAGCAAGATTTCTGAGAGGCAAGAGTTCCTAGAGCGGAGGCTGAAGGTGAACCCTCCCCTCGGTCGGATCCAAGCAGCGCAAGGGTCTCTGATGATTAGCAACATCCCCAACACTTGTTCGGACGGTTGCAGATCATCAGAGACGTCTTGCCGCTGTCTGGATCGAAGGCCGATTTGCCGTCTCACGACCACGCGATGATTTGCAGTATACAAAGCATTCGGATTCCCGTCATACAGCCCTACGGTGCATTTGATATGCAGTCACTCACGAGGCACGGTAGGGCTGTATGACGGGGAAACCGTGTGTTTTGGTCAGTTTTGCTTATATATAAGGAGGCTCCACACCGCCCTCCGTCCCCTCCCCAGGGTGCTGCCCTCTCCCTCCCCTACCTAGGTGCAGATCTCGGCGACAATGTCCGGCCTGTTGGATGCGAGGGGCGATGTCTGGGACTGGGCTCCGCCGGGCTGGCACTGGGAGGTGGTATCTTCCGGGACGCGTCGCTTGGTGAGGAATCCGGGTGACATCGTCGACGGATCTTGTTTGGTGGAAGTCGCGTGGGCCACTCTCGTTCCAGAGGAGCCGGCCCCCGAGGAGGTGGTTACGTCGCCGTATCAGGGAGGAGGACGAGCACGTCAATCGCTATGTGTATATGTTGGATACGCCAGCGTGTATAACAGTAGATGGATGGTTCTTCATAGGGATCCTTCTCACGTGAGTATTGCCCCTGTGATGGTTCCTGCTCTTTGGGTGCGCAGCGCCGGCCGCTCAGCACCGTGGCTTAGGACCCGGCAAAAGTTAGCGATTTATTCGTGATGTATAATACTTAAATAAAAATGGACCCGAGCTATGTATTATGGTTTTCACCACATAAAGGTTTAATACATTACTACACATCACATAAAGGTCTAATACATTACATTGATTTACATAAAAGCCATGAACCCTTCTTCGCGTATGTCCCTGGCCTATGATCGCTTCGGCCGTAACCATGGAGCATCTTCATTATTTAACGGGATGCTTGGGTCAGTTTTCACTGTGAAGGGCGGAATTTCATCAAACTTATCATAATCTGCTGACATGTCTGTCTTGTCCTCGACTCCCCGATGTTTCTTTTCCCTGAAAGAACTATGTGACGCTTTGGCTCATCGTCTGATGTATTCGTTTGCTTATTTTTTCTTTTTTTTCGGTCTGGAGGACATGTCCTTCACATAGAAAACCTGAGCCACATCATTGGCTAGGACGAATGGTTCGTTCCTGTAACAACCAGATTCTTGAGATCCACTGTTGTCATCCCGTACTGGTCTACCTTTATCCCTTCTCCATTCATGTTGACCCAACTGCACTGAAACAAAGGGACCTTAAAAGTATGTCCATAGTCAAGTTCCCATATCTCCTCTATGCGACCATAGTATGTTCCTTTTGCCCATCGTCGTTTGTTGCATCAAAGCGGACACCACTGTTCTGGTTGGTGCTCTTTTTATCTTGGTCAATCGTGTAAAATGTATTCCCATTTATCTCGTACCCTTGGAAATTCAATATAGTCGAAGATGGTGACGCGGCCAACAAGTAGAGCTGATCTCCGACAGTGGTGTCATTCATGAGCTGTAATCGCAACCAACTGCCGAAAGTCTCCATGTGTTTTTTTTAATCCAGGAGTCAGCCTTCCCCGGGTTCTTGGAGCGTACATAATTCTTGTGTTCCTCGATATACGGAGCCACGAAGGTGGAACTTTGTAGAACTGTGTAGTGTGCTTGAGTTAAAGAATGCCCGTCCCTACATATCAGTGCTTTCTTTCCTAGCGTGCCTTTTCCACTCAGTCTCCCCTCATGCCGCGATTCAGGAACACCAATCGCTTTAAGGTCAGGAATAAAGTCAACACATAACTCAATGACCTCCTCTGTTCCATAGCCTTTGAGATGCTTCCTTCCGGCTAGCACGGTTATGAACATATTTCTTCAAGACTCCCATGAACCTCTCGAAGGGGAACATATTGTGTAGAAATACAGGACCGAGAATGGCAATCTCGTCGACTAGGTGAATAGGAGATGCGTCATAATATTGAAGAATGATGGGGGGAACAACCAACTCGAACCTGACAAGACATTGGACCACAACCTTCTGTAAACTTGGTAGAGTTACTGGATCGATGACCTTCTGAGATATTGCATTGAGGAATGCACATAGCTTCACAATGGGTACTCGAACATTTTCCGGTAGAAGCCCCCTCAATGCAACCGCAAGCAACTGCGTCATAATCACGTGGCAATCATGAGACTTCAGGTTCTGGAATTTTTCTCTGCCATATTTATTATTCCCTTTATATTTGACGAGAAGCCAGCCGGGACCTTGATACTGCTCAGGCATTCAAAAAAGATTTCCTTCTCTGCTTTGGTAAGAGCGTAGCTGCTTAAGTATTGACGCCCTTTACCCGTCTGCTTGTTGTATGGGTCTTTCATAAGTTGCTGGTCCTCCCGTGCTTCCGGTGTATCTTTTGTCTTCCCATACACGCCCAGGAAGCCTAGCAGGTTCACGCAAAGATTCTTCGTCACGTGCATCACGTCGATTGAAGACCGGACCTCTAGGACTTTCCAATAGGGTAGCTCTCAGAATATAGAGCACTTCTTCCATATGGGTACGTGGTTGTCAGCGTCATTCGGAACAGATAGACTGCCAGGACCCTTTCCAAAGATTACTTCTAAATCCTTAACCATGTCATATATAACATCACCATCAGGGAGGTTAGGCTTCGTCCGGCGATCTGCCTCACCGTTGAAATGCTTGCCGGTCTTTCTTACGGCATGACTGTTCGGAAGAAATCGACGATGCCCCAGGTACACATTCTTGTTTCCCAAATGTATACTTTCAGTCTTATCTAAACAGTGCGTGCATGCATTGTATCACTTGTTTGACTGTCCTGAAATGTTACTAAGAGCAGGCCAATCATTGTTGGTTACGAACAGCAACGCTCGTAGGTCAAATTCCTGTTGTTTGTGCTCATCCCACACACGTACACCTAGTTCGGACCACAACTGCAAAAGTTCATCAACTAATGGCCTTAGGTACACATCAATGTCGTTGCCGGGTTGCTTCGGGCCTTGGATGAGCACTGGCATCATAATGAACTTCCACTTCATGCACAACCAAGGAGGAAGGTTGTAGATACATAGAGTCACGGCCAAGTGCTATGACTGGAGCTCTGCTCCCCAAAAGGATTAAAGCCATCTGTACTTAGACCAATCTTAAGTTCCTTGCGCCATCTGAAAATGTCGGGAACTCTCTATCGATTTTTCTCCACTGGACCCATCGGCGGGGTGTCTCAACTTCCCGTCTTTCTTACGCTCTTCTTTGTGCCATCGCAACAACCTGGCATGCTCTTTGTTTCTGAACAGACGTTTCAACCGTGGTATTATAGGAGCATACCACATCACCTTCGCAGGAACCCTCTACCGGGGGGCTCGTCAACGCCCTCAACAACAGGGTCATCTTGTCTGATCTTGTACCGCAGTGCATTGCATACCGGGCATTTATCCATATTCTCGTACTCCTCACCGCGGTACAGGATGCAGTCATTAATGGATGCATGTATCTTCTGCACATCTAATCCTAGAGAGCATATAGCCTTCTTTGCTTCGTATGTAGTCTCGGGCAATTCGTTATCCTTTGGAAGCTTCGGCTTCATTATTTCAGTAACTTCTCAAATCCCTTGTCAGAACAACCTGTCTCTGCCTTCCATTTCAGCAGTTCCAGTGTGGTACCGAGCTTTGTGCTGCATCTTCGTAGTTTGGGTACAGCAACTTTTTGTGATCCTCAAGCATGGCCTCCAACTTTAGCTTCTCCTTTTCTGTATCGCATTCTCGCTTTGCATCAGAAATGACCCCACCAAGACCATCAGCGGGCTCATCTGATGCCCGATGTTCACCTCCTTCTTCTTCAACGTCTTCCATTACAGTATCACCACATTCTTCAGGGAACATAGGATAGTTGTCATCATCCTCCTCTTCTTCATTGTCTTCCATCCTAACCCCTCTTTCTCCGTGCTTGGTCCAACAATTATAGCTGGGCATGAAACCTCTCTGAAGCACGTGGCCTTGAATGGTTTTCGAGTTAGAGTACTCCCTGACGTTCCGACAGTCAACACATGGACAAGGCATAAAATTATCCACTTTGTTTGCCTCAGCCATATCGATAAATTTATGCAGGCCTGCAATAAATTCGGAACTACGTCGTTCGCCGTACATCCATCGCATCCGTGCATCCATCTGCATCATATAATTAAGTTTATCAAATACCATTACAATAACATCCTGAATAGTGAAAATGACCACCGTACATCGACACATGCAATATTTCTGTATCAATTACAGATGAAAAGGATAAAGTTGCTAACCTCGGCCGAGGATATCATTTTGTGTGAACTTAAGTGTGGGTCGGGCATTTCATCGAACACATCTTGTGCGTGGCAAAGGAAAAAAAAAACTAGACCCACTTCCCCCCAATCCAAGAAAAAAAAACAGAGGGAGGGGGGGGGGGGGGGGTGTGTGGGGTTATTTTATAGGCAGGGAAGGGGTATTGGTCCCGGTTCTTGGCACGAACCGGGACCAAAGCTCCGCGGCACGCCACTCTGGAGCTTTGGTCCAGGTTCGTGCCAAGAACCGGGACCAATGCCTCCAACCGAACCGGGACCAATGGTCCACGGGCTCCTGGCAGCTCGAACCGGGACCAGTGCCAGGCACTGGTCCCGGTTTTTCTCTGAACCGGGACCAATGGCTGGGCGGCCTTGGACCAAAGGTGGTTTTTCTACTAGTGGATGAAGGGCAGGAATATCTTCAACTCCAACCACCCATGAACTTTGCGGCGGCTCAGGCCGCTGTCTAGATGCATATCTAGCTCCCTTTACCCTTATAGCCTCTTTCTCGAAATGCAATCGATCTGCACATTTGCTGCTTTACTCAAAAAAAAAAAAAAAATCTATTCACACAAGATACTGTGTTTTTTCTATACAATCTAGTGGTACAATCACTTAGCATACGAGGAGGAAACCTGATCAAACTAGCTGGCCATACAATTTTGCAGTAATATAAACACATATATAGTCTGGCTTGTGGATGATTTAGCGCTCAGCTTTACTGCCGGCTCTTTTTGGCGCGGTAGCTAGCGATAGCCTGCAGCGGAAGGTTCTGGAAGCCAGTGTTGGCGCCAGGAAACTTTTTTTTTTGAATTTATGCCTTGCGGCTAGCTTTATTGATTATCAAACACAGATACATCGTTTACCATTGCTGGCAGGATAAAACTAGGTGGGTCACCATCCCAAACATTGGTTAAAAACTGAGTAAAACTACTCCTAGCCAGCAAATGAGCAACCTCATTACAAACCCTTGGACAATGAAAAAAGCTAATACTACCAAACCCAGAAGCTAACAAATTACAATCAAAATAGACCGGATCGAAATTTTCTTTAATGTGATGAAACATGAACCTAACCCTGTTAGATTCCTTATTCCTACGTCATTCCAAGTGGCATAAAGGAAAACTGTCCCTATACTCTGGGATTCCTACCAAATCCCGCTGCCAAAGGACACCTTTTTGGATAGCTTCGGAATTAAGACAGCACACCTCGGCGCTTTTGTTTGAGCCGAGATCGAGCAGTACCGGCCAATCGCGTTGAATTCATTAGTGCGTTCCTATCGTCCGCGTCGACTACTGTACAGTATGTATTTCTGGTTGTGTTGGATTCAACATGGATAATGGCTGCAGTGAGACTCTGATTGAGCCTGGTGCTGAGTATTAGAGAACTTTGCTTTCGAGACCCATTACTTTTTCTTCTTTTCTTTTCTAAAGTGTCTGCGGATTTGGATTTTCGGGTTTCAGAAGGTTTCTGGTTGCATTGGATCGGAATCGCCTTGGTTTCGCCTTTGGCGGTGGTTAGGAGATGAATACTTACTTCTTTTCTTTCTAAAGTGTCTGTGTAGGTGCGTGCGTCAGAGCATCTACTTCTTCCTATTAGAGTCAAGATGGCACACATTGTAGAGTCTTGAGATGTCGACCTCTCCACTACTTCCTCGGAACTTTCCTTTACTATTCTGGCCTCCTAGAGGACGCAAGCTGGTGTAATAATGGAAATTAGCAACACAAATTATATATTGCACGCCAACTTTGCAGCGTTCTTGCACGTCCCCTGGTATGTACAGGGCTAGTAGCTAATATATGCTTGATCGATACGCTTATTGAGTTATCTCTCCACTATTAGAGATAAATCAATATCCTAGGTCGGCACATTATCTTATTTCATGACAGCCACTCATTGTTCACTAGTTTCACTATCACGAAACATTCAAAGTGGCTAGGGAAAATTGACGTGTTCGGGTGAAAAGTGCATATAAAGGCCTGCGCGGTAGGTCTGGCAGCTTGGATTTTTCAAACCAAAGTGTTTCAAACCCATTCATGGCTCAATATTCCATCGCATGGGCAAGTGAAACCTACCTGCTCTTTCTTTAATAGTGTGAAAATATCTCAGTTTTGGAATACCATGGTTTCAAAACTATGGTGTTTTATTGTAGCCAAACTGATCAAAGTATTACAACCTATAATATTCTTAGAAACTGAAGTATCTTCCGTAGGCAGAAAAAACCGTGTTGCCAAACTGGAGAGGATTACCATTGTATACGAAAGGTAGTCTGCACATGCCACACGTCCCTAAATGTACACTTTGATTATTGTAGTTGGGAAATACACTCGTTACGTTTATTAAATACAACTTACGGTGATTATACGGTCATTGTTCTTTATAGACATGATGACATAGCCTAGCGTTAAATTAATGACGCTAATGGAGGAAGATACAAAGTGCTGAATTAGCTTACAAACACCTCTACACACAAATAAAATATCAAGTCAAAGGCTTGTACAACAGAACTAGTGAACCTAGAGCTACAAGCAGGCTGGGTCTGCTGAAACAAACAACATGTGAAGAGTCGAAGACGCTGACGAGGTGGAGCACATTCAGACAATAGGGCAGCGCCACCCGGTCCAGGCTTTGGCGCCAAAGTGACCCCTATCCATGTCCGACACAAGACACCGACCGTGGGCTAGAGCTCACCCTGGAACTCAAGCCGACGTACCAACGGACGATGAACCTCGCTGAGTTGAGCACAACCAAATAAGTAGACAAACATCACCGTCACTGTAACCGTAACACCATCGGAAGAGAGGCAAACCACTCGAAAAGGTGAATTTCAGAAAGGAAACGTCGCCAAAGTTTCGTCATGGCCCGATCCAAAAGGACATAAGGTTTTCACCCGGAGCATGAGGGGAGAGGAGGGTAGTCGCGACGTCGCGTTCAAGAATGTAACAAGGACTGCCCGTCTGCCAAGGCAGCGCTAGGCATATTTCATTAACCGTAAAGCTCGGTATTTCATTTATGTGGGACTAGCTAGTACAGGTGGTAAACAGTGCCGTCTCATCAGCTCATGCTCTCCCCATATCCATGTGCATGTGGTCTCACATGTCAGCGAGGTTAAGTGGAAGAAACAAATAAAAGGACTAAATGATCGCGCGCTTGTGGAAATTCATCTCACGAGCCAAGCGCTACTGCACCGAGCCCTAACCAAGTCGGCCAACAACGGAACACTAGTAGAAAATGGGTCTTTGGTCCAGAGCCGCCCCAGCCATTGGTCCCGGTTCAGAAAAAAAACCGGGACCAGTGCCTGGCACTGGTCCGGTTCGAGCTCCCAGGGTCCCGTGGAGCATTGGTCCCGGTTCGGTTGGGGGCATTGGTCCCGGTTCGAGACAAGAACCGGACCAAAGCTCCAGAGCCGGACACGTGGCGTGCCTCGGAGCTTTGGTCCCGGTTCGTGCCACGAACCGGGACCAATACCCCTCCCCTGCCTATAAATAACCCACCCCCCTCTTCTCTCCTCTGTTTTTTTTTCTTGGATTGGTGGGAGAAGTGGGTGCTAGTTTTTTTTTTCCTTTGCCACGCACAAGATGTGTTCGATGAAATGCCCGACCCACACTTAAGTTCACACAAAATGATATCCTCGACCGAGGTTAGCAACTTTATCCTTTTCATCTGTAATTGATACATAAATATTGCATGTGTCGATGTACGGTGGTCATTTCACTATTCAAGATGTTATTGTAATGGTATTTGATAAACTTAATTATATGATGCAGATTGATGCACGGATGCGATGGATGTACGCCGAACGACGCAGTTCCAAATTTATTGCAGGCCTGCATGAATTTATCGATGTGGCTGAGGCAAACAAAGTGGATAATTTTATGCCTTGTCGATGTGTTGACTGTCGGAACGTCAGGGAGTACTCTAACTCGAAAACCATTCAAGGCCACGTGCTTCGGAGAGGTTTCATGCCCAGCTATAATTGTTGGACTAAGCACGAAGAAAGAGGGGTTATGATGGAAGACAATGAAGAAGAGGAGGATGATGACAACTATCCTATGTTCCCTGAAGAATGCGGTGATACTGTAATGGAATACGTTGAAGAAGAAGGAGGTGAACATCGGGCATCAGATGAGCCCGCTGATGGTCTTGGTGGGGTCATTTCTGATGCAAAGCGAGAATGCGATACATAAAAGGAGAAGCTAAAGTTGGAGGCCATGCTAGAGGATCACAAAAAGTTGCTTTACCCAAATTGCGAAGATGGCAGCACAAAGCTCGGTACTAGATTGAAACTGCTGAAATGGAAGGCAGAGACTGGTTGTTCTGACAAGGAATTTGAGAAGTTACTGAAAATAATGAAGCCGAATCTTCCAAAGGATAACGAATTGCCCGAGACTACATACGAAGCAAAGAAGGCTATCTGCCCTCTAGGATTAGATGTGCAGAAGATACATGCATGCATTAATGACTGCATCCTGTACCGCGGTGAGGAGTACGAGAATATGGATAAATGCCCGGTATGCAATGCACTGCGGTACAAGATCAGACAAGATGACCCTGGTGATGTTGAGGGCGATGACGAGCCCCCAGGAAGAGGGTTCCTGCTAAGGTGATCTGGTATGCTCCTATAATACCACGGTTGAAACGTCTGTTCAGAAACAAAGAGCATGCCAGGTTGTTGCGATGGCACAAAGAAGAGCGTAAGAAAGACGGGAAGTTGAGACACCCCGCCGATGGGTCCCAGTGGAGAAAAATCGACAGAGAGTTCCCGACATTTTCAGATGACGCAAGGAACTTAAGATTTGGTCTAAGTACAGATGGTTTTAATCCTTTTGGGGAGCAGAGCTCCAGTCATAGCACTTGGCCCGTGACTCTATGTATCTACAACCTTCCTCCTTGGTTGTGCATGAAGCGGAAGTTCATTATGATGCCAGTGCTCATCCAAGGCCCGAAGCAACCCGACAGCGACATTGATGTGTACCTAAGGCCATTAGTTGATGAACTTTTGTAGTTGTGGTCCGAACCAGGTGTACGTGTGTGGGATGAGCACAAACAACAGGAATTTGACCTACGAGCGTTGCTGTTCGTAACCATCAATGATTGGCCTGCTCTTAGTAACATTTCAGGACAGTCAAACAAGGGATACAATGCATGCACGCACTGTTTAGATAAGAATGAAAGTATACATTTGCGAAACAAGAATGTGTACCTGGGGCATCGTCGATTTCTTCCGAACAGTCATGCCGTAAGAAAGAAAGGCAAGCATTTCAACGGTGAGGCAGATCGCCGGAAGAAGCCTAACCTCCCTGATGGTGATGTTATATATGACATGGTCAAGGATTTAGAAGTAATCTTTGGAAAGGGTAAGCGATCACCGAAACGTAAAAGGTTGCCGCTCCCAAAAGCACCTCATAAGAATCTTCCCATGAGACCTTATGACCGTACGGTGGAGGAAACTGCCGCGATCGCAAATGCCCAACATCAAGAGTGGTTGGCTAGCCTGAAGAAGCCGAAAGCGGCAGAGTTCCCCTCCACCCCAGCAGAAAAAGCCGCCGTCTTCAAAATGTTGAAGACCCTTGAACAACCCCCGCCAAGGCTGACACCAGACTATGACCGCCAGATTCGCAAGTCGGTTCAGGCAAATAAGGAGCGGTCGAAGAGTAGTAGTGCAAGCGGGAAATCAGTTCCCCAACTCGGAGAACAGAAAAACCAGTCGTGCCCCCCGCTCAAAGTGTTTTCCAATACCGCCGAGGGGTCGAGCACAGGTGATGTCGCTATCGATCCTGAGTTTGTTGCAATATATGGAGAAGCGGCCGCTGCTCATGGCATGTCTATTCAGGACTACTTAGCGCAATTACAAGAGTTCCAGGAAGTAGCATACCAATACCGGCACGGGAATAGTCTCGTCAAACCTGAGCTAGTCAACGGTCTACCAACAAAAATGCGCAGATTGCATAAGTGGTACATGCGAGCCTGTGAGGAAGGGGAAAACTGGATCTACGTGGCCTATAGAAACGAGCATTACGGGCATGGAAGAAGGGGGAGACGACGGAGGCACCGGCGAGAGGGAGAGGGGGCACCGGCGAGAGGGAGAGGGGGCACCGGCGAGAGGGAGAGGTGGCCCAAATAGACCCTAAACCCAAAATACAAAAAAAAAAACACTCATTGGTCCCGGTTCGTAATACGAACCGGGACCAATGAGTCTCCCCCCACGCCCAGCCAGAACTGGCCACGTGGACCAGCATTGGTCCTGGTTCGTGGACCAACCGGGACCAGCATTGGTCCTGATTGGCCAGTCCCGGTTCGGCAACCGGGACTGAAAGCCCAGCCGAACCGGGACTACAGACCATTTTTCTAGCAGTGGAACGTGTACAAGAATAGAGTATTGCGAGGTGCCATCGAATAAATACTTGGCATCAAGGTTTTGGTTACCAGCTGGTAACCGAGTTTTCCGATCGAGCACCACCTGGAAAGGTGTCTACGGTAAAAAAAATCTCGATATTTTAGAAAATATTGAATTTGTATGCCTAGAAATAGATAAATAATATGTATTCTAATCACAAATGCAAGCAGGAATAGGCAGCGCATTGGCAACTATCTTCTATTTTGTCCGGGAGGTCCCGTGTTTGAGTTCCCGCTTTGCGTTACTTTTAACTATTAATCTTTCCGTGTAAAATTAAATCCTACTCCCTCCGATCCAATTGAAGTGTCGGACGAAAAACACGCGAACGTACGAGTTCGTTGCTAGCTAACGACGATTTTTGTGTATCGGAGGGAGTACATAATTATGCAAAAACAAGGACCAAAAGTTTTGAACCAGCGATCTGATTAGTGCGTACAACTACTGGGGGGAATACCGCTGCGCTACTCTCGAACATGTGTTCAAAACTATTCTAAACCTTTAATAACCCGTTCTGAAGAACATTTGATTTTCAAATTTATCCGGGTAACCATTTGGGATTTTTCAGTTACTGTGGTGACCAGGAATTCCGAGCCCCCTCGGGAAAAAATATTTTTCGATAACCAAAACTTTGCTTGGCAGACGGCCCTAGCTGTCGAATATGTCTACACACTCTGTGTAAAGTCTTATATGCCGAGTGCCTGATCAATTGAACTCGGGCGAACCCCCCAGCACTCGGTAACAAAAGTGTCCCCTGTTGTTGTAGGAGGCAAGCCGTCATCACTATTGGAGTGTCATTAGGGCATGTACAATGATAGAGAAGACAAGCTTTATCTTAGTTTTTTGCCCAAAAAAGCCTTATCTTTGTTATCCACATCATTCAGAGAAGGTAAAACATATAAGCTATACTATGCATTATCTCATATTGCCATCTCTGATTCGCATTTTTGTTCGAGAACATGGTCAAATCTCACATGTATAATACGGAGTATATATTTGTGTTTAGGCGTTGAGTGTCAGATCAGGAAGGTACGTACCGAGCGAAACCTGGCTTAGAGAACGTCGCAAACGTGCGTCCCAGGCTCCCAGCATCTCATTGGGCATGACTATCTTTCGCACGTGCGAGCGAAAGGATTTGCTCGCACGATTTCTGACCAGTGCGTTTCTTTCAATTTTTGACTGTGTCGGAATCCGTGTGTTCACATTCCATTTATTTTAAACGACGTCCATTTGATTTGTGCATGCATGCACTACAGGACACAAATGTTGTCGCCCAAATTCTCTCTAGATTTAAAATGTTTTATCTTTTAAATGACAAATCAAATTGAAAATCCGCTTTCACCACTAAGTCAGTCGCGACGAGATATTCAAAACTAGATCCCATATCTATATGTTTTGACAACTTTTTTTTTCGACCTTAAAGTTACCAACCCACTATACTCGAGTTATCAAGGGTAAAAAAAAGTTAATCCTAAAATTAATTGCAATTTTGCGTCGACATTCTTAGTTTACATAATAGGGCAACTCCAACTCCAGCGGTGTCAAGCAAAAAGGTATCTCGATGTTAACGATGAAAGTATCAAGGTGTTCCTAATATTTGTACCTAGGATGTCATAATGTAATTACCAAGGGTTTTGATGATATAGTTATTTAGAGTGTGATAATGTAGTTACCAATAGGTGCGATGATATAATTACCTAGGGGTGTGATATTATAGTACCAAACCAAAAAAGTGAGCAAAGTTATCAATTTTAGAACTAACTGAAGTGTTACCAAGCATATAACGCATGAATTACCAACCTAGAAACTAGTAAATGATGATACCAAGCACATAGCAAGCGAGTTAACCGATTCTTCAACTAACTAAAGTGTTACCAAGCATCGAGAGCACGAGTTACCAACCTAAAGAAAATAGTACATGATGATACCAAGTACATAGCAAGCAAATTACCGATCCAAGTACTAACTAAAGTGTTACCAAGCATCTGGCGCACCAATTACCAACATAAAAACTAGTAGATGATGATACCAATCATATAGCAAACAAGTTACCGATCCTATAACTAAACTGAAGTGTTACCAAGCATATAACGCAAGAATTACCAACTTAAAAACTAGTACATGATGATACTAACCACATAACCATCGAGTTAAGGATCCTAGAACTAACTGAAGTGTTACCAAGCATCTCGCGTACGATTTACCAACCTGAAAACTAGTAGATGATGAACCAAGCATATAGCAAACGAGTTATCGATCCTATGACTGACTAAAGTGTTACCAACCATCTAGCGCATGAATTACCACCTAACAACTAGTACATGATGTTACCAAGTACCTACCAAGCAAGTTACCGATCCTAGAACAAACTAAAGTGTTACCAAGCATCTAGAGCACGAGTTACTAATCTAGCGGTGTAGGGAAATGAGAGAGGAACATGCTATATATGCACTCCATACGCAAAAGAAGAAAGAAAAGCAACGATACGGACCACTGCACGATGAGAAAAGGATAGAATCAACACGCCCCAGAGGTAAAAAAAAGAATAGAAAAATTGATAAGAATGATTCTCTATATAAATACATATTTATATAAAATCTTATATTTACTAATTGGAGGCACCATAGAAAGCACCACGTTAATCCTAGAGGTTAAGAATTTTAGTCCCTCCGATCTAAACGTAATCTTTTTTAAGCCGTCTGATTTAAGTTGTCTGTCCGACGCGCTAACGCGTGACCCTCCAACACGACCTGCTGAACATGAGTTCGAATCGCGTATCCTGCATATTATCCCGTGATTAATTTGTGCGGTACTGCCGTCCGCACACAAGGACAATATTCTCCTCTGCGCCCGTGGCCAATCTGCGTTTTATGGATTTGACTATCAGCTGAGCCATAGCCGTTAGATCAACGTCTCGCGGCGTCCTCGCCTTTTTCCCATACGTAATTTTCCGCAGGCTGCCAAAGAAACTCTCTCGCATCACGCCAAACCCTACCGCCACTCTTCCCATCACGTCGATCTAGCACAACGTAGGCGTCTTCTCCCCGGCCGGCCGGCGACTGATTGAATCCCGAGATGGCAGCAACAACACGTAGAGCCGGCTATGATCACCCGTGGACTCCCATCTGCTGTATCTTTAGAGGAGGGCCATGATATTTGAAGAATGATTCTGGTAAGTATCCACGGCGCTATCTAAACGTAATCTTTTTTTTTTTTTTTTGCGAAACACAGTACAACGCAGACGCTCACATACACGCGCATACACTCACCCCTATGAACGCACACACGCACACCCTACCCCTATGAGCACCTCCGAGAGACTGAGCCGGCGGTTGAGTCTTGAGATTGACGAAGTCACCACGGGCGCCTCGCTGTCGACGGGAACGTCGCCTCCCACTGAAGAATATTCCGCCTAAATGAGAAACACCAGCGTCAAACCTGGGGTTTGAACTCTGGTGGGCTGGGGTACGACCACCCTCCTAACCATCTTGCCACAGGCAAGTTCTCAAACGTAATCTTTTTTAAGCCGTCTGATTTAAGTTGTCTGTCCGACGCGCTAACGCGTGACCCTCCAACACGACCTGCTGAACATGAGTTCGAATCGCGTATCCTGCATATTATCCCGTGATTAATTTGTGCGGTACTGCCGTCCGCACACAAGGACAATATTCTCCTCTGCGCCCGTGGCCAATCTGCGTTTTATGGATTTGACTATCAGCTGAGCCATAGCCGTTAGATCAACGTCTCGCGGCGTCCTCGCCTTTTTCCCATACGTAATTTTCCGCAGGCTGCCAAAGAAACTCTCTCGCATCACGCCAAACCCTACCGCCACTCTTCCCATCACGTTCGATCTAGCACAACGTAGGCGTCTTCTCCCGGCCGGCCGGCGACTGATTGAATCCCGAGATGGCAGCAACAACACGTAGAGCCGGCTATGATCACCCGTGGACTCCCATCTGCTGTATCTTTAGAGGAGGGCCATGATATTTGAAGAATGATTCTGGTAAGTATCCACGGCGCTATCTAAACGTAATCTTTTTTAAGTCGTCTGATTTAAGTTGTCTGTCCGACGCGCTAACGCGTGACCCTCCAACACGACCTGCTGAACATGAGTTCGAATCGCGTATCCTGCATATTATCCCGTGATTAATTTGTGCGGTACTGCCGTCCGCACACAAGGACAATATTCTCCTCTGCGCCCGTGGCCAATCTGCGTTTTATGGATTTGACTATCAGCTGAGCCATAGCCGTTAGATCAACGTCTCGCGGCGTCCTCGCCTTTTTCCCATACGTAATTTTCCGCAGGCTGCCAAAGAAACTCTCTCACATCACGCCAAACCCTACCGCCACTCTTCCCATCACGTTCGATCTAGCACAACGTAGGCGTCTTCTCCCCGGCCGGCCGGCGACTGATTGAATCCCGAGATGGCAGCAACAACACGTAGAGCCGGCTATGATCACCCGTGGACTCCCATCTGCTGTATCTTTAGAGGAGGGCCATGATATTTGAAGAATGATTCTGGTAAGTATCCACGGCGCAAAAGAAAATCAATTTTTTTCTGTCGTTGATGCATGCGCATGGTTTAATTACTGTTCGAGCCTGCTAAATACTACCTAATGACCAAAGATCTGAACGGGGCTGATTTTTTTGTCTGTCGTTTGCAATCGGCAAGAAAATTCATCTGATTAAATTAAAACGACTAAGTCATGTGTCATATTAGTTCATAATTTCTTCACGCAAAAGCAGATGCGTGGATGTTTGTCATATTTTGAGAGGGAGAAATCATGCACGAGTGTAGTCATTGAGAAACTCATCTTATTTATGATCTCATATTCTTATCATCTAATCATAACCTATCCGTGTCTCCCTAATCATCTTTCATCTAAACTTTGAATCTCCTCCACTTGCAGATCCTGATTATGTTGCAGCCAAGTAGATGAATCGCTCCCATGATTGGTTATTACATTGGTGGATAAGGTGTATACTGAGACAGACAGAAGTTTAATGCAGATTCAAGGACCGCCGCTGTCCGTGAAGCTGCCGAGAAAAACAAAAAATAAGCTAAGGTGGGACTGTTGGCTCAGCTGTTCACCACATTGACACTCCACTCAGCGAGCAAGTATGTCCGTCCTTAAATTTTGCCGCTTCATAGAATTTCTACTTTTGCAAATTTATCTCTAATACCAGCTCAAAACGTTTTGGTTGCCAGCACCAAGATCAATGTTTAGGTGGTGCATTGATCTCAAGTAATCTTGATTTATTCCATCACTGTTATAACCTTAACAGGATAATTAGTAGGATTCACATTGTGGGCAATATAGACAGCTTATATATAGCTTATGTCGATAATAATTACTTCAGGGTATTTTTGGCATGTTTATATACTCATCTAATTTTGCGCGATCTGAGCCAGTAGAGAAAATGCATTGAGATCTTCTGGTCTTGACTACAGATTATTCGTTATTTCACGGCAATAACGGAAAGCGACTAAGTTCCAATTATGTAGATTAGTCATCTGATTAGTTGATAGAAACCTTTTAGGGTTTTATTATATATACAGTTATATATGTTCATGTGAATTATCAGAAAACCTTGCTAAGTCAGATGACATCCTATGGAACCCATGCCAGAAATCAAAGTAATTCCAAATTAATTTTAAAACTGCATTGGGCTGGACTAGGGTGTGATGGGTTTTTCGGCAAGATTATCTTAGAGTTTAAGTGAAAATCTATTAAAAAAATCTTCATTGTAACCTTGCATAAGTGTGAAGACCAAGATTTATTGAATTAAATCAGTAGTGAAGTCAGTCAAGGCTGAGGATTTTAGTTTGAAGTAGGAGTTTCTTGAGCATGATCTCCTGATTATCCTCTGATTTGCGGTCTTGATGAGCTAGATGAGTGCTAGCAGTAAGTTCTCCGTGAGATGTTTTTTTCTTACAAAGCCCAGTGGCCTATTATATTGTTCATTTGATAATAGTTCATACACGAAATATTTCATTAAGTTGCATTAACTAAGTAACGTATGCTCATGGTCCCGGTTTTGGGTGTTGGATTGGTTTACAGCTGTTAGTTACTAAGTCTGAGTATTCACTTCATTGTGCCGCTTAATTTATGTCCAGATCTATGTGAACTAGGAACTCCGTGAGGAAATTGTAACTTGAGGATTGACCGAGGGCAGAGAGTCACGGAGGATATAAAAGGGAAGCAAGGTAGGATATGCGGGCTTTCCTTAATTTGTGCAGGTACTTCATTTTTCCGCCCGGGGCAGCAAGGTAGGATATGAAAGAACGAGAAGAGCCTTTCACTTGCTTACCAACTTCTCATCATGACTAATTTTGAAACATTGTAGAAATATTTCTTTAGCCTATCCTAAAGAGTAAACCAAATAATTCAACTTTCATATCCATCTGTTTATAAATATTGACAGCAAACTGATTATAACTTTATGTCTTTGCAAAGTGCTATCACACGAATTTTCCACCGTGTTATTCATCACTATGCTTCGTTAAAAGAAACTGAACAACAATCCAAATTCCTTTTTTACCATAAGACTGTAGGGATGACCCGAGAGTTAATGGGTCTCACCCTCACTATATTATACTTCTTCTGTCACATAATTATAAGCTGTCACATAATTATAAGATGATATTAGAACCATTTGCAATACTCTCATGGTAACCAAATTTCGAGCTAAAATATACATTTTTAGAAATATGATGACCGGGTGTTTGAACTCTAAGCTTTTCAAATACTTTGTCCTAATCTAGGTTGAATATAAGTCAACACAAATTAATAAATGTCCAAATCGGGCCGGATAATAACTAAACACATACCATTCCAACCTCGATTATCAATGCCCGTGCGGACGCACGGGTTGATGACTAGTACAAATAAAGGGAATAGGGCAAATGGAATAGTATTGGAGCGAACATATCCAAAATTGTACCATCATAGTTATAGTCGACTGAGAAATAGCTAGCGTAACATTTATACTAGTAGAAAGTAGTAGTTCTTTTCTATGCTCATTTTTTGTACTAGTAGAAAGTGGGTTTTTCGTATTCCCCACCCATTTTTATTTACCCTGAAAAACCACTGTCCTAAAAAGGGAATTAAAAATTTAATTTAGCCTAAGAAAACTTAATTTTCATACAAAAATATATTTCCATAAAAAAAGAAATAGAAAAGTTCAACATGAACTCTTAAGTCCTCGCAGCAAGTTCTATTGTTCACTTTTTCTGTAATTTTAGTGATAAAATTTAAGAAAAATAGGGACTAACTCTCGCGTTGGAGGAAATGAATCGATCTAGCACTAGAAGAAAAAGGAGAATACTTGCAGCGACACGCTCGCGTAAAACCAATTGTCTTACAGAAATTAAAGAAGAAAGTTTACCAATATATTTTTTAACAAAAAATAGATGTTACCATTACACCAAATAAGAAAAAAAAGGAAGAGAAACGATATGCATGCATGCAGCCCAAAGAAAACACAAATCAACGCATGCATGCGTCCGTAATTAGCAGAAATTAATTAGCTAGTGGTAAAAAAAGAACGAGGTCCATGCAGCGGCGCATGCATGCATGCTGCGGACATAAAAGAAAATAGAGGGAAAGGGAACATGCCGTAGCAGTGCTAAAAGACAAAAAAAGTGATTTCGCATCTCATTCCAGGGAAAGCGAGCAAGGTAGATACGCTAAAAGAGACAAAAAAGAGAACAGACGGCGGTGAGAATGGCGAACATGTACTCAATCTCGAAAAAAAAAGAATGGCGTGTAAGAGGAGAGAGAGAGGATCTCATTCGGCTATCCCCTGTTAAGTGTGAGAGCCAGTGTTGTCCGTGTGAACCAGTTGTCCGTGTGAGAGGAACATGTACTCAGTTGTCCGTGTGAACCCTTTGGTCACGTTACAAAATGGACAAAAATCATTGTGCGGCAAGTCTCTTTTAGCGAGCCTATCGGCGGTCCAGACACGACCTCTAATGAAAAGCCACACAGTCAGCTTGCATCTCATCGGAGCCCAAGCACCCCAAATGGCAGGGGCTAAATCGCAAAGAGTTTTGGCTTTGTAATGAGCTTGATTAACTGATCTCGTGGAGAAAATTCCTTTTGCCTCCCACGACCACGTCCACCTATCCTCCTCCAGAGGCGAGATATGAATCATGTTGCACTCCTCCCAGATTGTAAGAACCTCCAAAAACTTGTCAATAGTGATTGGCTTTTTTATGTCTTCAATCCAGGTTCCATGGTTTAAGGCTTGTGCTACAGTTCTTCTAGCCTTTGTTTCCGGGTTAATTAAAGTATAAATATTCGGAGCAATATCTTCTATTGTTCTTCCGTTTAACCACTTGTCTGTCCAGAAGAAAGTTCTTTCACCATTGCCAAGAGTCAAAGTTGCAGCCGAATTGAAAATGGCTCTAACCTGATTATCCATAGGAGTTGCCAGCTCGCACCAAGGCTTTTTTATGTCAGCTCTCAAATTCCAAGCCCAGCGAGTGTTAAAAGCCATGTTCATAGTCTCCAGTTTTAGAACGCCAAGACCCCATTTTGTTTAGGGAGGCATACTGTTGGCCAGTTTACGAGGCATTTTCCTCCCTCTATCACTTCCGTGCCCTTCCATAAAAACGCCCTTCTAATCTTATCAATGGTTTTGAATACCCATGGGGGTGGATCCAAAGACAAAAGATGGAAAATTGTTATTGCGCTCAACACTGACTGTACCAAGATAAGTCGACCTCCTTGCGTCAGCATGTGCGTTTTCCAAGTAGCAAGTCTGCTTCTGATTTTGTCTATCAGTGCTTGAAAAAATTCTTTCTTTGCCTTTTTAACATGCAGGGGGAGGCCAAGGTATGTGATTAATTGGTAAATCTGCGACATGGCAGCTCAGAATGCCACTTATCTCTTGTAGTGTATGCTCATCACAAAACAAGGCCGTCACCGAGCTCTTGCTCAGATTGCATTGTAGGCCGGATGCCCGCCCAAACATGTCCAAAATCTCGTTGATGGCGACCGCGTCCGATGGGAGAGCTCCAGTGAAAAGAATTACGTCGTCCGCGTAGATGGACAAACGTTGGGGGACAGCTTGGTGTGCTTGGAATCTCGATATGATACCTGCTTCCTCTGCCTTGTCGAAAAGAAGGCTCAAAGCATCCATAACTAGAATGAAAAGCATTGGAGATAGAGCATCTCCTTGCCTGAGCCCTCTTCGATTGTTACGTACCGTCAAGACTAAGCAAACGCAAAATGCTCTCTGCCGTCGTGTGCTACAGTGCTAGCTAGGCAGCTTCGCACCACTGGCCCACTGCCCACTAGCTAGTATGCAACACGAGCAAGGCAACACTGGCCCACCTTCTAGATCCGTTCTTGTCAGTTGTCCGTGTGAACCCTAGCTCGATCGGCTATCCCCTGTTACGACCGCGCTACGCCTGTATAAAAAGGGCGCTCACCTCCCTCACCTCCTCATCCCCTCCTCTTCCGGCCTGCTCCATCTTCATCCACTAATGGCAGCTCTCCAGCTCTCCCCGACGGCCGGCGACGAGCAGAACCTCCACGGTGCGTCCGGATCCCGGATCAACCACGATCCCAAGGAGGGTGGTTCTCGGATTCCCCCCTCGAGTATGGATGTCTTCTTTCTTTTCTTCTTCATATATATTTCACGTACAATCGTTCTAGCTGCTGGAAACAGTCCACGTTACGTACGTGAGCTTTTCTTCAGGAGGATCCCGCCGGTGAAGTCTGTCCGCGCCGGCGACACCGATCTGCTCAGCGCCGCAGCCACGCTAGCGCTGTTTGATCCAGCCCCCCACCACGTACGTCTCTTCTGCTCGGTCCAGCAGCTTGATGAGAACGCAAAGCTTTAATTTTGTCTCCCTCAGTATATCCATGCATCTTCTCAATGCATGCATGAATGCATATGCTGATATGCATGTGTGCTGAGGACAGGATCATGAGGGTCACTCTTAGTGATGAATAATCGCCACGTTTTAGTTGCTTGCTAATCTTTTGTTATTTTATGTGTGAAAGCAGCTTGTTGAAGGCGTTGCAGCTGGGCTCACGAGCGGACTTGGGGCGAACGGCATCGACTCTGTCGGCTCGCAGGTGCAATTTGCTTGATTAACTAGTTTAGTTCTTTCTTTTTCGCCGGGAGAAGTACCAGTTGATTTATTGATTTGTCTTGGTGTTTGTAATCAGGTAGACTAGTTCACCACCCCGTCCTATACTACACCTAACAAGTCGGATTTCGATATGCTTTATGTAATTGCGCTTGGATTGTTATTATACTGATGATGTGTGATTTAACTAATTTCACTGTAGGGCAACAACAATGATGATGTTGCCGTTATGATAGATGATCCGCCCCCTGAGCCTGTAGACGCGCCTACGGCTGTGTCTATAGTGCGGCTCAGCCGTGCCTTGATCGGGGGATCCGTGCTCACAGTTGGGATGGTGATAGGCACGGCACTTTACGAGCCGGCCAGGGGAGTCGTCTTTGGCCGCCACACGGCGATGTACTACCTCGTCCTCGCCGGCATCTTCCTCTGGGGAGCTGCCGAGGCCTCGACTGGCATTTGGCTGTCCCGCTCCCGCCAGATCAGCAACCGTCGTCTCTCATTTGCAAAGATAGTTCTGGTGCTGTCATTGATCCCGTTCTGTGCCATACTTGGCATCGGAGGATTCGCCTACGCGCAGTCCTAAATCTAATGAGACGGGGTAAGTATATTTTTGAGAACTAGTACTGTATTTGTTTTTCTTCTTCACAAAATTTCAAATACCAAAACTCTCAAATCCTTTTAGTATTGATGGCCTTCACCAAATGTTATCTTTTCTACAGCAATATAATGGCCTCTGCTGGGCAAGGAGAAGAGCAAGGATGATCTACTATGTTGGCGCCTCGGCTTGTTGTTTTCTTATGTTGTGGAACTGAACTCTATTTTATTTATGGGCGTCTTGTTAAGCTGTTGCCCTCAGCAATAAACCCTGCACTTTTTTTTTAATTCTCGCGCACTTTTCAAGATGATGCCCTATGAATAAGTTATTAGCTTGGTAATCTTGTCGTGTTTTTTATGCTTTATTTTCGAGCTCTGGTTAAGCTGATGACACGATAATGACGTGGTCCTCTCATGGTGGTATGTTGGAAACATGCATAGATAATCGTACTACATGAAGTTTTCCTATAACACTAAGTGATTACTAGTTTGGTCTAACCTACTAATTATGGTCACATTCTAGCATATTATGTTTTTCTACCATGTGCAGGAAACTTGGCAAACACAGATAAATGGACATACATGAAGGAAGACGAACACACGTGAGGAAGCCTGGCAATTGGAGCCTATATATGGAGGTATATATAAAAATTTCAAACCTTTTTACTATTTTAATTTGGTGAAGTCTGATTATTTTCTAGTTGATAGGAGTATACCTTTTTTTACAGAGTACCAAGTTAGTCAAAAGGCAAGCAAGCAGTGGCGAAATAGCCTTTTTTGGATGCAATAAATGAAATGAACACCTTTTGAAGACGCTATTTTCTTTGTGGAGCTGATAAAGGGATCTGCCTTCATGCATGCTAGCTCGTTCCTGGGTATAAATCTTTCAACTCTCATAATTTTTTTAATGTTGATAATTATCTTCCCATGTGTGCATTTGTATGATTGGGCAGGTTTAGAGCTGGAGCATTGGTTCGTTCTCCTCCGTACGCGAGGTTTACAACCCCTTCATGCTTCACTACTTGGTCTTGGAATCTGACAATGCAGCAGTCATCCAGGCGTTGTACCGGCATAATGCTGATTGTGCCACCTGGGCTTCGACGACATAAGAAACTATGAAAATTTGGAGTTGTCTCCAGCAAGTGAAGTGGAACAAGCTGAAGAGAGCATGTAATAGGGTAGCTTTTCATATAGTACAAATATGAATTCTTGATACTCACCCGGCACTGCAGACATCATCACTGAGAAATGTAATCCCATATCCGTTTAATTAATGAAAGTTCCCTTTTACCGTAATATTGTCATAGTGACATGGATAACCCGCAAAAGCTATCCTTGTAATAAATTAAGAGTGCGCGAAGGCTACCATAGAACGCGAGAAGGCAACTACATGACCTGAAGAGAATAAGAGTTACGTAGACACACGAAGAGGTCTGAATTTTTTTCAGAGTCTTAGATTTCAAGGTTACATATAGTGCCTTCATGTTAGTTCATTGATCTCACTACATCTGTTAAAAAAATGCCTACAAATTTGATCAAAAGTCAAAACCTATTAAGTTTGACCACTAATATAGAAGAAAATGTGAACATATACAATATTGCATAAATAAACTACCAAAATATATTGAAAGAGAAGACCGTACCAAATAGCTCACCTAACCTGCCCCACTAGACGATCCATATTACTCCCTCCGACCCGAATTACCGTTCGCGGTGGTTTTTTAGAGAAACCCCCCCTGCTCTTTTTCACCTGAAGTCGCACATCCTCCCCCCAACCTCTCCCCCGTCTCGTGCATGCTCTGCTCTTCCCTGGACGGCGTCGCCTGCTCCGTCCCTCCTCTGGACCGCGCCGCCTGCTCCGCCCCTCCCGCGCCGCCTGCTCTACCTTCCTCCTCGTCTCCCCGCCTTTCTTTCACGAACCAGAACCCAAGGACGAGGGAGATCGAAGACGAAATCGATTCCTTTTTCCCCCAAGATCCTAACTTTGCCGCTGTGCGTCGGTGTGCGTCGGTGGTGACCTCACCTCACTCCCACCACCGCCACAAAGCTGTGGCTGCGGATCGCCAAGGGGATGGCGCCGCCGGGCCACGGGCCGCTGGAGGGAACATCCAACGAGGGAGCGTGGGGAAAAACCATGGGCGGCAAGCGGAGTTGACCTCCGGCGACCTAGTCGAGGAGGTGCGTGGCGGCAGCCGGCCTCGTCACCTTCCTCACCTGCTTCTTCCCCTACCTCGCCGACTGGGAGGCCGTCAGGTACCTCCTCCTCGCCGAGGCCGACCCGCTCGTGGCCGCGTGCATCGTCATCAAGGACCGCGACACCAGGTGCTTCCGCCCCGACTCCGCCGCCACGAGCGGCGCCCTCAAGCTCGCCCTCAGGTGCGCCATGGTGGCCGCCAAGCACCCGCAGCTCGCCGACGCGTGGCTCTCGCTGAGCTCGTCCCTCGACAAGGCCGTCTCCCACCTCTGCGTTAGCTCTGGGCCAAGTTCGATGCCGACACTGGTATGGCCACCAAACCACCTGTTGATGTTGCTTTACTGTAATACTGCCTATCAGCTATTCATTTCAATGAGCTTAGACATGGCTTCAGAATGTTTATGGAGGGTTTGAGAGATATCATTTGTGCATGATTATTTGTCTTTAGAACCAATATACTCCTTGTTTACCATGCTTATAATTTACAATTGTTTGCTCTAGTATTACATGCGAGCTAATTTAGGATGGCTAGCTGTTTGTTTTGTGACTTCCTTGGCTTCTTGTATTGCCCTTCATCTTCTCCTCCTCTTCTCCTCTTGATCCTCTTCTTCTCCTCAGGCTTCTCTTCTTCTATTATTTGTTGTTTTCCCTTCCTCTTCTCATGCTTAGGCTTCTCTTCTTCTATTCTTGGTTGTATTGAAGCTTCAAATTCGCCTATTTGTGTTTCCCGGATGAGATCAAGTTTCTGTAAATAGTAAACATAAAATTCTGTCAGTAAGATGCATAAGTTTAGACCTATCTTAAAATAGATAATTACAAGCAATAAGACATTGACATACTTTCTTGACTCGACGCCATGGACGGATAATGCTTGATGGGTCGTTCAACCATGTGCCATATTCTTTTGTTGCGATAAATGTGTCATCATCCACGATTACTTGGGGCCTTCCTTTTCTCTTTGATGCTTTCTTTGCTTGTTTATCCTTCATCTTCTCCTCCTCTTTCTCCACTTGTTGTTTCTCATAGTCGGCTATTAGTTTTAAGGTTTCTTCATATAGTTTGCTATCAACCTCTAGTGTGTTAGGCAGCTTTCCCTCTTTTATTAGCTTGTCCTTGCCCATGTGGGGTGGCTTATATGTGTTTCCACCTTGGTCTTTCATAATCTCCACCAGGACGGACTGCAAGGTGACATACACTTTGGCAAGTGTCTTCACTTCATATGCATCATAAGCTTGTTCGACTGTTTCTATCAGTTCTTTGAGAGTGTTAGGTGCACTCTGAAATGCCAAGGATTGGATGGAGCTGAAGAAGCAAAGATCCAAAACATTTACATCCGGCGAGTTAGGAGGTTGGAAAGTCAACCTAATATCCAGTCCTGAAGCTTTTACGGTGGCTAGAAATACAGGCTGAACATGCGTTCTAGCGTTGTCTTGTTGTGTCCATATTGTTCCCACATCTCCATCGTCAGGCCACAATTCTACAATTGCTGGAATTACCTTCTCACAGAGGTATTCCCGCATGACGTCTCTAGTAACATTGAGGTTCTTTAGTTTCATCGTGCCTTTTGTCCTATACTTCGAGTTGTATTTGGCTGCATCTTCTGTGACAAAAGCCCAGATGCCTACCTTTCCGTCAAATGTCACATTTCCTTGCGTATCATGTCTAGGTCTTGCAACCATAGTTAAGAACATGACCTTCCCGATGCTGTTTTTGTTATGGATAGTGCGAACTGGCTCTGGTTCTTCTCGTGTTAGGTAGTACGTCCGGTCTCGCTTAGTCATATCAAACCATTTTTCATCCATATGCATTATGTTCCCCATCTTTTTGAACGAAAGCTTTGCTTCTAATATTGTTGTTTCATCGACCATTGAGATGCAATATATGAGCCTTCTAATTCTGTTTTCCAAAGTTAGATGTGGTTTCAGGCTATTGGTATGGCGCCTTAAATCGCCCCATGCCAACCTCCTTTGCAGTGTTGCGAAAGGGATATCAAGGGACCTTGTCAGCCCCCTCAATGTACCCCTTTTGTTCAGTGCAACTTTAGGCACCCTTTCATCGAGATTAAGCTCTCTCCTCTTTCTTCCGCACCTTCCCTTCCGCTTATTTGAGAAATCAAGCACTTCATTTCTGCCCTCTTGATCTATGGCCTTCTTCCATGTCTTCTCGACAGATCTAAGACTTATTCCCAAAATTTGAGCCACAATTTCTTTATCCGCCTTCACCACGGGTCTATCTTTTCCTAGAGCTTTCAGTGCAATATATGCTGCAAATTTATAACTCTCCGGCAAATCTTTATGGTGCCTCTGCACAACATGTTCTTGTTCTTCTTCTTCTTCTGGAATGTGGTCTGGCTCCGCAGCATGTTCTTGTTCTTCTTCTTCTGGAATGTGGTCTGGCTGAGCAGCTTGTTCTTGGTCTTCTTCTTCTGGAATGTGGCCTGGCTGAGCAGCTTGTTCTTGGTCTTCTTCTTCTGGAATGTGGCCTGGCTGAGCAGCTTGTTCTTGTTCTTCTGGAGTATGTGGACTGAAGTTGAGATCCAGCTCTTGTGGAGGAGTTAAGTTGATAAAGTATAAAATGGAAGATATTTAACAAACAAAATCAAAAGTACTTCAATAATTTTTACTGTCCATGGCTGAGCCCCTAGATCTGTATGTTGGGGATTAGAGAACTATGTAGCCAACGCATAGGAGTCATTCTGAAAGCAGAAAGAAGAACTCAGTTGAATAAAAGGACTTAGGGAAGCTGCAAAAAACAAATTTCCAAAGGTAACATATGTAGCAACGAACTACTTAAGAAGAAGCTAAGACCTGAAGGCTGCAGCAACATATCCACCTGAACTACTTACAAACATATACATCCGAAGGGTAGCAGCATTCAAAGTAGCCACGTAAATTAGGATGAGCATAATGCCATAATCCAGTGGAAGTTGTGTTTACCAAAATGAAGGAATGGGGAGTATATATGCAGAGGGGCTGGAGTGTGAAGGCGTAGAGTCTGGAATCTGGAGGACCTGCTCGCTAATGAGAAACCATCAGACAGAGGATCTAGAATAAAGATCGTGCAGTACTTGGGATGGTACAGAGAAGACATGTGAGTGCCTCGGACCTTGGTCGATCATCCGCCGTCATTGCTACCTGTGTGCGGTTGTTGTTCCGTAGTTCCTCTTGGGAATCATGCTGTGTCTTGGAGCCCGACTCATACGTACAAAACCTATAGTAACGACAACAACGCTCAGTGTGGCAGCTCTCCGCCAGACCATCGTATCAGCTAGCATAGCTCGCATACCGGCCGGATGCATTACACGAACTGACAATGCTTTTGTGGGACAGTTCACTTCTCAGGATGAACCTTGTGAAGAGTCATCGATTAGGAGGTGGTGAGGCTCGATGTACAGTTACGGGCTCATGTCGGATATATATATAGCCTGAGGATCGGAAATGCTATCTGTCGAGCGAGCGAACGGTTGCACCGCACGCCGCACGTGGGTGGGTCCCACCCATGTTGTCTCCTCCCCACGTTTCCTTCTCCTTCCTCGGGTTCATCCCCAAATTCTCTCTCCACCGCACACCGAACCAGGGGCTAAACTTAACTTGGGGGTGGTGCGGGGTGGTGGTCGCCGGCGACGGAGAAGAACCAGCGCCAGGCCGAGCCGGAGCCGCGGCTGGCCGCGGCGGAGGCGGCGGAGGTGAGGCGAAAACTAAACTTGGGGGTTGGTGCGGGGTGGTGCTCGCCGGCGACGGAGAAGAACGGTGGGGTTTAGAGGGATGGTCGGCGGCTGCGGCGGACCGGCGGAGGCTATTGTTCGAGCACGGCGAGGCGGTCGCGGTAGCGCCGCCGGCCGCGGGCGGTGGAGGCAGGCGGTTCGGCCGGCGACAGCGGCGGGGGTCCATGTTCATCTTCTTCGCGACGTGGAGAGGATTTTGTCGCGACGCTGTCGAAACGCACGCGCGGGCTGTCGGAAACCGATCGAGCCATTGCGCGTGCGCAAGCCAGCCCAGCCCCCTGAGGATACAGATCGGCAGACGAATGCCATCGCCGACAATTAGTTCACGGCGTTGGTTTCGGAAATTAAGACATATAAGTGGGAAAATAATTTTCTGAATGAGACGGTGGAAGAATTATCTAGAGTTTTCCTATTGCGGGATTTAGAATCGGAGAGTCAGAATATCAAAATATCGCGTCCATGGTGACCGGTGAGCATTACAGGAGATTTGCCTGTTCGTCTCGAGGAGGAAGGCGCGACCGCATGGTCGCCTCAGGTGGGCTGGATCCACTCGGCCAGAGGTTGCTAGGCCTAGTGCAGCGCAAGAGAAAGAAATGGAAAAGACAAAGAGAATGGGTTGGCCCATTCTGTTTACGTTGGAAAGGACCGAGAAGAACAGACGATCGAGGTAGGATCGTGATGCGAACGGTGGCTAATAGAATGACGTGGATACTTTGCATGTCAAGCTTGCAAACATTAAAAACACTTAGTGGGCATGAACTTTAAAGATACTAGAACAATACCCCGCGCGTTGCAGCGGGAATCTTAAAAAAAATGTAAATGGAATAGTATAAGACTCATGAAATATTCAATTGTCAAATTCAGTTGATCACAATAGTCTAGACGCTAAATTTACTTCGTAAGAAATTAATAAATATTTGAATACTAAATATCAGTAGGGTGGACAAATATGGATGAAACAAATGACATGGATATGTTGCATGAGAGATGTACTATTATTAATTATTGTTAGTGGAGATGACATGGACAATTGATTGGCTACAATAGTGGGTGATGTGGATACCTTGCATGTTGAGATAGAAAAATAATTAATGCACTTAGTGGGGTTTTGCTTTATAAGAGGTATAGATTATAAGTGTTTCTATCTCAACATGCAAGGTATCCACATTACTTACTCTTTTGGTCAATGAATTGTCGATGTCATCGCACTAACATTCACTACTTATTGTCTATTTGGACATGCAACCCACATTATCTTTTTGTTTAGCCATTAAATTGTCCACGTCATTCTTTTTTTGCCATTCGAATGATATGATCACACCATTCCGCTATGTAATAACAAAACTATATCATGTGCTAGGGAACATCGGAATTAGTTTCGTCAATCAAGTGAACCTTTTTTATTGAATATTTATGTACTCAACTACATATTTCATGCATTAATTAGATTTCTTAAGAGATACCCGCTGCAAACTTCATACTCAGGTAGCTGATCACTGAAAATGATGGAATGGTTGAAGTTACACAACAAGATTCACAGCAACACCCCTAAACAAGAATTTTGAGAACAAAACCGGTCACATAAACCAAGCACTAGCATAAATTCACCAAGTTGATAGCTAAACATATCACAACTAATAGATTTTATAAGGACCAGAACATACAATCATCATCAAAGTATTATACCGTGGATCCTTATTATTAGATAGACACAGAAACATATCATGTTATGCCAAATATAATTAGCCTAGCGTACTGATCTAATATCATGTAAGAACTATAATTCAGTTAAGAGATCCAGTATCAGTTACGTGGGTGTTTCAACATATGGCATGTAATCATTTGCCCACAAATTTAGATGGCCAAAGATGTTACTTGCATACGTGATATTTTGCTTACCAAAACATTTGCCGCAGTTGTAGAAATTTTCGTTCATTGGCACGTAATTGAAAATAATGTGCAATTAACGAAACCAGATTTTATTCTTAGAACACTTTCAACCAACTACAGATGATGCCCTCGCATTTGCGAGGGCAACATATTTAGTTTTCATTAGATAGAGATAGGAGCATCGTCTTTAGTATGTGAGGAATAAAAAAAAATGTATTCATAGATATATCTTCATTTTGCGATATTAAATAGTGCAAACTCATAGAGTTTGCTGAAAACCATAAGAAAATTATTGACCATGAATATTTTTATGAAAGGTTTTAATCAAAGAAAAACTTTATTTTCCTCCAAGTGTGATATATATAATTAATTAAAAAATTATAATCCTCAGAATTGAACAATATTTTGCGAGTTTGCTGTTTTTAGTTGATTTTATATATTTGTTGCTCTTAATACTTGGTAGGTCTACAGACCAATCCGAGCTTGTTTGTCATTTATATTTGATATTAGGATGGCCAATATTGTAAAACGTCTGGATCCCGTCTGTTCGTGGGAAGCAAGTAGACACCACGTGATATTAATTATACGAGAACACACAATTAAATTTCCTAAGTAAAAACATTATTCTGAAAAGAAATCAAACGATATTTAGATTGGTAGCTCAAGAAAAAAAGTAAATATTTCTTCTTATAGTAGTATGCATTTTATGTGTTCCAATAAATATAACACGACACGTAAAACGCGTACGCTTTTTTTTTAGCAAGCGACACGTGAGTCCTAATGCGTTAGTATTGTTTTTGCAAACCACGCGTGTGAGAGCTAATTCACATGCAAACCGGCCGAACAAAAGTGTCCAGATGCCCGTACAAAGAAGACTCTGGGTGCTACTTGGACCAGCTATCGATAATAAATTTTAAAAAAACGTTAATTGCCTTTCCTATACCAAGTCAGATATGGCTCAAGCCATGCAGGCCCGTTCAAAGCACTGAACGAAGCATATATGTCCTACTTAATTGGTACTGCATACGTGTTAGATACTAGGGCCGGGCCTTGCCACGAGGTGTTAATGAGCCACAATAGCCACCATTACCGTAAGGCTGGATCTGGGACCGGGCATGTAATACCCAGGGCCCTGTGCCAAAGTCCAAAATGAGTCCCTACTCCCTCCTTTTCAAAACCTAGAGACGTTGGTTGTCAGGCAATCGGCCAATCGTAAGCGCAAAAAATTGTCAGGAAGTAACAGAATACGAATGGATGGCTAGCCGATTGCAAGCGTGGAAAAAGTCAGGAAGCAACATAACACGAACTGGCGTCTAGCATGTTGCGCATGATAAGTTTATAGACAATGTGTTAAAACTACTCAACAATTTGTGTGCAATTATATATGGGGCAACATGCGGGCTAGCACCATTACTGTGGCATGTAGGATGCAACGATAGGGGTGGGACCGAGGGACTTTCCATCCAGGATCTGTGATGGCTATGTTAGGCAAACAAAATCGACGCAATAGGCAAATCCATGCTAGAGGTTGATCCAGAACCATTCAATGAAGATCAGGATAAGTTAAGAGTCTCGAAAATCTAGAATTGTACTTCTCTAACTTTGACTAGTAACAAAATAATTTATCTTTACCTGTATATTCATATAAAAAATGGCCAAAATTTCACCATGCCCATGTTTGTTAAGTGTTCCACATTGTTACATGGAGTGAGTAAACGAGAGGAAGAAAGATCATAATAAGATAATTGTCAATATTTAATGTGACTTGTACATTAACGAGGACACTCATTTTATCTTAATTTAGGGATTTTTCATCAAATATAACTAACCTAGCGTACTGATTAAATATCATGTAAGAACTATAATTCAGTTTAGAGATCCAATATCACTTTCGTGGGTGTTTCAACATATGGCATGATAATCATTTGCCCACAAATTTAGATGGCCAAAGATGTTACTTGCATTCGTGATATTTTGCTTACCAAAACATTTGCAGCAGTTGTAGAAATTTTTGTTTATTGTCACGTAATTAGAAATCATGTGCTATTAATGAAATCATATTTTTATTCTTGAACACTTTTAACCAACTACAGATGATGCCCTCGCATTTGCGAGGGCCACCTTGCTAGTTTACCGGAAAGCACATAATGGCTGTTGCAGCTGGTGTAAACACAAGTGGAAGTTGGCCGATGGAAGCTAGCGTTTCTTAGCAGTGGGGGCTGCGAGCCTGCCATCATCGAAATATAATGGGAAAAGTCTAGTTATCACCCGGGGGATCCCGCGCGTCGCGTCCCCCGGCTCCTCCGTTCGACGCGTGTCCCGCGCGCACGGTCCCGCTCCTGCGCCACGTAATGGTGGGTCCTGCACCCAACGTTATCTCCTCCCATCTCATTCGTTCTTCACCGTTCATCTCCTACCTCTGCCTGCTTCCACACAACATCACAGCATCAGGACCACGCCCTACCTACCACGTCGGTGCTGCCCGGCTGCCCTGAACCATCTAGATCACCTGCACCGGCGGCGATCTCCCAGAACCCCGCCCCCCTCCCCACCACCGTCCCCTGAATCCATATCTCCGCCGCAATCTCTCCATGAATCCCCGCCTCATCCTCTGCCGCGCCCTCCAAGGAGGCGTGGAGCTCGCACGCCGCCTCCCCATCCTCCGTTCACGGGCATGGAGCTCCCAGGTGATGGACCCATGGCTGCCCTCCGGTATCCCGCTCTGCGCCGCTCACCGGAGCCGCCCATGCCGCAAGTGGTGGTAGACGATGCTACCTGCAGTTTGGCGCTGCTACCATGGGCGATTCGTGGTGCTCCAAAAAGAGGATGGTGATGCTCCCATGGAACGGGGGCGGTGCTGCGTAGGGCGAGCGGCGGTGCTCCCCGACGGACGGTGCCGGTGCTGTCGAAGGAGGCCAGCGTTGGCCGGCGTTGCTCCCGAAGGAGGCCGGTAGTGCTACACGTGCTCACCGGCGTTGCTACGTAGGGCGAGCGGCGGTGCTCCCGACGGACGGCGCCGGTGCTGTCGAAGGAGGCCGACGTTGCTCCCGAAGGAGGCCGGCGTTGCTCCCGTCGTACGGCGGCGTTGCTCCCGTCGAACGGCGACGGTGCTGCCATGGGAGGGAAGGTGTGCTACCATGGGCACATCTCGATGCTACCGTCCACATACGGCCGTGCTACCAGCGGCAGGTGGCGGAGCTGGCGTCTTCTTCGGCGTCGGGCGGTGCTCCCATGGGCGCCGGGCCATGCTCCAACCGGCCTGGGGCGGTGCTCCCATAGGCGTCGGCCCATGCTCCGAGCGGCGTCCGTCAGTGCTCCCATAGGCATGACCATGTCCCAGCGGCGTCTAGCGATGCTCCAATAGTCGTCGTCATGTGCTCCCATAGGCGTCGGCTCGTGCTCCCGGTGGCGTCGTGTGGTGCTCGCATGGCGATGGCGGGCGGAGCGTCTTCTCCGGCGACGGCGGGCGGTGCGGCGGTGAGGGGGAAGGTTCTGCGCGGCAAGCTGGCGCCATGGGCGAGCGTTTTTTGGAGGGGATGAGAGGAGAGGTTTGTGCGCATGTGCGTGGTCCCGTGCGTGTTTGCATGTGCGCGGTTTGGTCCCGTGCATGCTGGTTGACCAGTCAAAAGGACACGCGTCGCTCTCTCCACCCGGGGATCGGACGGAAAGATCCCCGGGGGACGCCTAGTTCCGTCCAATATAATGTCAACTGGATTCTGGCGTTTTGGCCTCCGACACAGCAGCATGGCCCTATATCTATACTACTAGTTGAATGCCCGTGTGTTGCTACGGGCTAACGTACATGCCTATCAAGTTTTTTTCATGTCATATGATTAATGCTATGACATATCAAATTTGTATTTAAATTGAGCAAGTTTATATGAGATCTTGTTCAAGATATTCTATCCAAGGAGAAGAACCCAACTCCGAATTCCAAAAATAGGGAATCAAAACTAAGTCAAAATGATATGGGTTGCTCCTTTTTGCGACAAAGACATTACAATTTTTTAATGAATTGGGGCTACATTTGTGTTCAATATGCAAGAGTTAATATGTTATCACGCCCTATAATAGCACAAATAATACTCTCTCTGATCCATTAAAATTGTAGAGGGAAAACCTATGTATCACGCACGTACAAGCTGCATGTATAACGTGCGACAGTTTTTTCGGACAAGAGCTTAGGGAGTAGTAAGATTATACTTTGCTTAACAAATCTATCCCGACATGCTGCCCTAGCTCTGTTGTAGATGGCGGCTTCGTCTTGAGGACACCTCGACACATCCCAAACCCAAACTCTGCCCTAGCTTTGTTGTCCACGACATCTTCACCCAGATGGCCCCACCGTCTTGAGGATAACTCAGCCCATCCGGACGTGCTTCTCTAGCTCCGGTGTTTGCGTCGTCCTTGCCCCAGTAACCTCACTGTCTCGAGGAGACATGGCTCCATCACGTCATACCATACCATCTACGTATTTCAAGCCCTGCCCCTGCATAGGTTACATTCATGCAATTTGCACACCTTGTGATCAGAAGAAAAAAGAGGAAACTGTGACCATGACACTGTCGATTTGTGCAACCTGACTAATCATGATCCGAATTATAATTTTTCAACTACATGACAACATGTCAGAACACACATGTTTTATTAATTAAGTAAACACTGAACATTAAGGCTCATGGTTAGTTGTCTCACCAAGGGATTTATGCACTGCAACCTTGGTGTGAATAAGAAAGAAATAACTGCAAGTTTAGTAAAGATTCTTCTCTCCAAAAGACAATATGACACTATACATAAGATGCATATGTTCGAGTCGGTACTGATGTTTCTATCATTCAAAATGTCATATCAGATTAGAATCACTCCTATATATATATTTACACATGTGAAAAAAAAACGCATAACATGTTGAAACCAAGGATATGGCAGTCAGTTGCATACGGTAAAATAATCAAAATAATCAGGCCATCTACAGTTGGGAATTAGGACTGGACATTAGTAAAGTGGCTAGAGTCACGAATGAGGAGTTTTGGCTCCCGGGCACCAGTGCTCCTGGTGCCCCAATTTTTTTTTTCAAATTTTTTTTGTTACACATAAAAATCTGAAAAAAATCAAGCATGTAGATTTGAATGTTCATTACCATAGGAAAAATCAGAAAAAAAATGTTAATATTTGCAGGCTGTGTGAAAATAACAAATATCAGCAGTCAACAAAGCAAATTCAAAAATGTGCAAACATGCCCAGATTTCTTATTTTTGCACAGGTCAAATTATTTCGAATTATTTTTTGCCAATTTATGAGTTAAGCACACATGTAGACTACTACATGTGTGATTTTTTTTGTGATTTTTTGGCAAAAGAATAAAGTTAAAAAAAAAATTTGGGCACCAGGAGCACTGGTGCCCGAGAGCTAGTGGTGGTATTTCCTAGAGTCACCATGATCTCGCAAAAAGAAAGTCTCGCCTGACCGAAACAACACACAAAAGAGCAGTAAATGTACACAGACCAGAAACACTGATGTATCCTATACGTTGATCAGAACTATAATGAAAATGCACATTACCTTCTCTCCACCACTTGAACTTTTCTATCTAGCATGTCTCCCTAAAATTACCACGAGCAAGGAGACATTTGATGTCGTCAATTTTCTAATCCTATGCAGCGTCGACCACAGTGTCCAGCATGGTTAAAATCGAGAGCTTCTGCAGAGCATATCCACATTGTCGAGCATAGTTAAAATCGAGAGCTTCTGCCTGGTAACAGAGCATATTCTGCAGTGGGAGAAAAATATGAGCAATTACTTCTGACATAATGTAGGAGTAATGAGATTTTGCAGTTTACTCGGTAGTATAGTGACGAAGAGCCTAGCAAGATTTTACTTGAGCAATCAAAACATCATCAGAAATAGAAAACATCTATTTGAGAAATTTGACGAAGAGCCTAGCAAGATTTTACTTGAGCAATATCATATAGAAACTATCATTTTTTTAGATAAAGACCTTCATCTAGATATCAATGCATAAGAACATGATATATGTGTAGCGACACAAATAGCAGTGCATAAGAACATTTATATTTAGGGAAATAATATTCTACTATAGGATATTGAGAAATGCAGAGAAACAACATGTAGATATCTCGACAAGCACATAGAGGATATTCCTGCACTAAAGATCAAATAGTAGGTGTGACTCACCCTGTGTAAGAGTTGAGGTATGAGTCATTCATGAACTAATACAAGATGTTTGGAGCATTTCGATAGAAGAGTTTTATTTCATTCCGTAATCAGATCTCTAGCCACAGTTTGTTTATACATTTAAGTTTTATATTTAACCAGGATTGTCTGCTCGGATCTGAATCATTTATACAATTAGCAAATGTTCTACTTCTCAAGATGAGTTTTTATAAACATCTGATTCCATGACGAATTTTTTTTAGGCAAAGATAGAAGAACCATGATGTAAGACATATACTTACCTCTGCCATTACGGAGACCTGTGTAGATTTCAATTATCCCCTACACACGGCTTCCGAGACTATTACTCTTATGATTGCTAGACCGAAAAGTAATTGAAAATGCTAGGTTATAATTATTTAAAAATATTTCCTCGACGCTCACACAAAAGGTAACCAGTAGTGTGAATGATCAAGTGAATTAAAAGTTAGAAGATAGCTGAGCCACCAATGCTTACAAGAGATATGAACATTCAAATTGAACTTGTGCAAACCCCTTAGAGATAATGTAACAATTAAGTGCCCAACTTTATGTGCATATATAACATAGGAGAATTTACAATGCATGCTCCCACTGCTTGTGAGCTCTCAGGTTTTAGAACCACTAAATAACAAATACAAATCCAGTGATCCAAGTTATAACTGAAGTACAAGTTCTCTTCTGCAAATAAATTCAAATGCTAGAAGATAGCTTAGCCACCAATGCTTGCAAGAGATCTTAACAAAGTTTACTGAAATTGAAATGGTGCAAGCCCCTTAGATAGTGTAATAATTAATTACCCAACAATTATGTGCATACATAACATAGAAGAATTTTTAATGCATGCTCCCACTGCTAGTGAGCTGTCCCCGTTTTTCAATACCACAAAATAACAAGTATAAATTCAGTTATCCCAATTATAGTATATAATCCTAATATGACACATATGCATCATAAATAGTATAGATGATGGTGACGGATCCATAAGTAACTGCATATATTCAGTCTTCGGATAAGAAATAAGCTATGGAAATCTTCAACAAAAATCCATTGTCCAGAACATTATAACGAAGTTCTAGGATTGCTATAGTAATTGCAAAAACGCATGGTATTGTAGCCCTGACTCATGCCCTCTAGATTTGGTTCTACTTCTCAGGTAAACCAACACAATTACTTGATATGGCTCTAGCCAGACCTCCGTACACAGATCCAAAAGCATCAGGAATATAGAGTTCAAGATGTTAAATGCGATGTTAGTAAACACAAACTTGGCAGGCATTTTAATTTAGCCTGTCTTAGTAGTCTTCATTGGTTAATAAACTACATGCTCCAATTCTTCTAGTTGAAAACTGTTCTGCATGAACTTAGCATGATTCTCTACGTATTTGCAATACATCTGGATTTTAGTTACCAACACAGGAAAAATATTACTGAACTCATATTGGCTACGAAGAGAGTTTTGATTGTATAGACACTATTCAATACTATTATTAGCATTTCATTGCTATATAGCTGAGCCTGGTATCAATGGCTGGTGATCAGGATATGCCATAGGCCGGTAGCTCACCAGTCTCCTTCGCCCATTCATTCTGCCAGCCTCCTGCTCCTGGTGGCCTCTTTCAGCAGTGAGGACTCGAAGGCATGAGAGACGAATTTGGTTTTGGCACCGAACCAGCAAAATTTGCAAAATAATAGTACATCAATTAGTAATACAACAACAGCTAGTAATCTCTCGTGGCTAACAACAGTAGTAGCTAAGCAAACAGCAATATCTAAAACATCAGCAAGAAACTCCTTATTTAATTCCGTGTGCATCGTTTCATACAATAACAGCAGCCAAGACACTCATATAGTGATCTTGGAGGCCTCTCACAACAGCGGCCAGGACGTGAGCAGTGAACATTCAACTGAAGCTTGACCGAGAACACAATAAAAAATACAAAAGAAGATCAAACGGGGAAATCGGATTCAGGCCTCCATGCCCAGATCTTGGGTAATCTATGCCTAGAACCAGGCCGGCATGTGCAGGGGGCGTTCATCTCCTGGTGAGGAACAACTCGATGTGGCCATGGTGGAGAGATGAGGTCGGGTAGAGGAGAAGATATGGTGGGAAGAGGCCGCCGTCTTGCTCGCAGACTGCCGTCAGCCGCCTGGTCCGGTGAATCTAGAATATGGGGATGTAGCGCTAGGGAGAGAAGGAATCGAAGGAGGTAGGAGAGGCGGAATCGGGGGACTGTGTACTGGTGGAGCAAAATTATACCAACCGAGCAGCAGGTCACTCGCCGTCTCACCCAGCGATGTCGGCTGGTACGGCCGGAGCGCCGCCGCGCCCGGCCGCTTTGAAGAACTCGAATCTGCCCCACCGGTACACAGTGGGCCGAGAAGGAGCGTCCGGGACCAGCCCCAAAATAGTGCTTCCCTCTCATCCACCGCCGCAGCCTAGGGTTCTTGCACGCACGGGACAAAGTGTTCTCTTACCCGAGGGAAGAGAGGACTGTGGGGACCCCGGACTAGCTGTCCGAAATACCCGATTATGCTTAACACAACGATCCCGTGATCAGTCTGTCGTTGCACATAATCCGAATTGGATACCAAAGTTTACATCCATTACAATACCGAATTAAAAGTCTTACATAAATGGTCATTTAGACCAAGTCTTACATAGGTGCCTTCATGGGCCAAACCAAAATATCAGCGGAAGCTACGGCGTAGTAGACATCATATCCTAACGATGACAACCCGACAGGCAGCTGACTTGTGGAGATCCTTAGTTGGCGTAGAAGTCGCCATACTCCTGCTCGGCGTAGTGCTCCTCCTCGTAGTCTGGCTAGGTCAATAGCCAGGGACGAAACCAATATGAGTACATTTGAATGTACTCGCAAACTACCCCAACATGAGTATGCACTAGTTTTATTTTAATTTACAACTTTTATTTATTTAAAACATCTCTATATCTTTATTGAAAAAGGTAAGAAGAGTTTTATAACTATCTTTAAAGAAGTCACCATTTTTATCTGTTTCTCCAAAACTCCTCCTTTTTCCGACCATAGCCCGTCATGGTCCACTTTCATCCCACTACCTCATACCGATCCGTTGGTATAGGTGTAGGAAACATTCTCCACTTCATTTTTCTTTTTAAAACTCAATTCTTTTTAAAAACTTGCACATGGTCAAAGTAGGGCCTCCCAACTGTCCATATCCGAGGACTCGGCTATTCGAATAGTTTTACACTCTGCAGAGTTAGCACGCTTTTCCCACATCCATCCGGCAACTCATCGTGTCCGCCACGTCTCGCCGTATAGGGTGTATGCGAAGTAAGCCGCCGACCATAGCCTGTCCTTTGCTCATGCTAGTATAGGATCATTCCCATATGATACTTCCAACACACTTAACCCAGCCCGTCGGAATCTAAGTGTGAGGACTCATAGGTTTTGTCCGGCGGTTTATGGTGGAACCTTCAATCCTCCTCCTTATCTTTTCATAGAGTTTGAGCGAGGACCCGGGTCAGGGGTAGATCAACACACTATCCCCTCCTGCATGACGGAGTCATCTCCGTCGATGAGGTATCCAGTACTAATACGAGCAAATTATATGACTAAGCCTTTCCCATATGTGGTAGATGTGGTCGCACAGGGTATCGGCTGGTTGACGTAAGTACAAGGACACACTGTGCATTTTTCATAAACAGCACCATTTTTCTACTTCTCCATTCCAACACCGACATCTCGTCATTTCATAATCTCACAAGTAATTTCAAAGGAGTTTTGAATAAACCATATTTATTTTTCCCATCCTATAATTTGATATAACTATCCTATATTTCTACATAAGTGGCAAAATAATTTCCATATACTTTTGAAAAGGGTTTTTAAAATCTTGCCTTGAGAGTAAAACAGGTTATGAAATTAGATGCATAAGTTTGTAGTGCAAGCTCAGAGAGTAGCTTGCCTTGCTCGGCAAAGTGACCTTGGTCTTGATCTTCAGGTTCAGCAAACTCTCCTTCCTCGATAAATCCGACAACGTTCTCGTCTAATTAATAAGCAAACAAATACAACCAATCACTAAACTACTCAAGAAATCATCTCAACATAACAATCATAAACATCACAAATAGCTACTGCACACATCAAACCATACAATTTGGTTTTAAAATAATTGAATTAAACATTATTTAATTACTTCTAAATTATGGCAGAAACTTGTTGAACGTGTTTAATTCCACAACTTGATTTCTGTTGGTCACAAAAATACAAACTAAAATTCTATGGAAAGCTACTGATGTGTAGAAGACAACAAAATTTGGTTTGGATCTATTGGAGTTACCAAACTCCCTACACATTTGTTTGAATCCAGAAGCTTAATAACAAGTTTTGGCTACCATTTAAATTCTATTGTTCCAAAAATTAAATCCTTTTAGGGGTGACTAAACATGGCTAAATGTTATCTAACAAAATTGGTCCTAAATATTTGGGTTAACCATTTAGCATATTTAAATGTTTGAGTGCAGAAGGGTGTTTAAATTTCAACTTAATACTAAACAAATACTACTGCACAAATAATTCTACCAAAATTAGGGAAGCTAATACATGGCAGTACTAAGCTAGCAAAATTGGTTTGGAATTATTTGGACTAACAGAGTATCAGAAACAAACAATTTTAGGATTTAAACCTTCTGTAGTATTTTTAATAATACTTTTTAACGATTCATCTAAATGAATTGAATCCAATTGGGTTAGTTAAACATTTTCATAAGCTTTCCAGAACAATTGGATTTGATTTATTTGGATTCTTAAATCTCGAGATATTAAATTTTAAAGTTGGATCCAGTACTGATTTCATATTTCAATTTAAATAGAGAAAGCCTAGTTATGGATAATGTTTAAATTTCTGACTAGTGGCGTCTACATGGCAGCGGCACAGCACGCGCGGTGAAAAGAATAAAACCCTGACGAGCGGGGCCCGCCCATCAGTCTCTCTCACTTTTTAACCGAAGCGGTATGGCACCGTTGGATCAAGATCCAACGGCCCACGATTAATGGCAACGGCTGCGACCTAATTTCGGCGGCGCTGCCGCGCCGGCGACGGCGAGGTGGATGAATCTCTCACCTAGGGGGCTCGGGAGGTCGCGGCGATGATGCAGATCGACGGCGGCGGCGTGGGGGAAGCTCCTGGCTGAGTTGCACTTGCTGGGGTGGACTGGTTCGTCGGCGGCGAGGTCTCCGTCTTCCACGGCCACGGACACGGGCTCCGGCGAGGTCCAACGGTCGCGTCTGGGCACAAATCAAAGGGGAAAAAGGATGGGGTGAGTGCGGTGAGCTCGGGCAACAGCGTAGAGGGGTCAGAGGCGAGAATGGAGCAGCAGGACGGCACGGCCGTGGTCGTGCTCACCTACGGCTCCGGCGGAACTTCTCGGGAAAATTCCAAGCAGCGGCGGCTCAGCAGCCGCGGCTCTGCTCTCCTGGCGGTGTACGTGAGGTGGTGAAGCAAGGGAGGGAAGCAGGGGTGAAGGGTGTGGACAAATCGCGAGGTGCGGGGTCGAGTTAAATAGGCGCAACGCCGGCGCACGGTGGTCGCAGTCCAGCGGCGTCCAGGGGGCGGGAGAGGCCGGTGCGTGCTGTCTGGGGGGTCCGGGATGGAACTAGGATGCGCGGGGTGTAGCCTTGCGTGTCGAGGAGCTGCGAGAGGGGGCCAATTTGGCCAGCGCCGTCGAGTTGCTCCGCGGCGGTGCAGAGGGGACAGGGGCGGCATTGGGGCGGGAGAGAGCTCTCCTCTGCGAGGCAGAGGGTGCAGAGGCACGGGAGCGAGGGAGAACGCGAGCAGGGGGGCCTGGGGGGCCTGGGAACGGCGAGGAGCGTGGCGTCCGCGTCGACACGGCGACGGAGAGGTAGGCGATGACGGTTTTGCAGAAAACCCCCTAGCTCTTCTCCTTTCTATTTCTTTCATTTGTATTTTAAACCAGAAGCATTTCTCGATTTTATTTAGGGCACTAAATCTATTTATAAAAATTCAAGAAAATTTGTGAAGCCTTCCCTTAGCATGCAGAAGCTCCACAAAAATTGGCTTTACAAAATAAAATGTTTTGAATCATTTTTTTCATAGGGTTTTAATTATGGAATTTTGTTTTATTTCAATTTGATTTTACTTTAGAATTTTAAAACTAGTTCAAAATATGATTTGGGAGAGAAAAGTAGTAAGGATAAATGGGAGTGTTTACATTACCACCCACTGAATTTTATTGTGAAGGAAAACAACTTCTCACTTGGAGAATTTTATGTGACACTTGTCACCTTATTTTCTTGTTTCAACTTTAGTTTATTCCTCTTCTTTTCTTCATGTTTTTCTTTAGAGCAAGCAACACACATTTAGCAAGAACTAAGTAGCACAAGCAACAAGGATCAATTACCATAAGCAACAATTTACAAACAACACATAATAATCAACAAAAGTTTTTGTTGGCTCTCATTTTTGGAATAATAATACTGATAATATTTTTGGGATGTTACAATCCTTCCCCCCTTAAAATAAATCTCGTCCCGAGATTTGCTAGGCTTAGGTTTTAAGAGGTCTGGGAATTCGCTTCGAAGATAATCTTCGCGTTCCCAAGTTGCTTCTTCTTCAGAGTGGTTAGTCCACTGGACTTTGTAAAACTTGATCGCACGTCTTCGGGTAACACGAACATCTTCTTCGAGAATTTGAGGGGTCTCTCACGATAAGTCAGGTCTTGGTTCAGGTCGATGGAGAGGTGGTCGATGTTTTTGAAAACATCAGGCTGGTCAGGAACTTCAAGACACTTCCGGAGCAAGGAAATGTGGAAGACATCATGATAATCTCCTAACTCCTGGGGCAACTCCAGCTGATAGGATACTTCTCCTCGACGAGCAATGACCTTGAAGGGTCCAATATACCTTGGCGCTAATTTTCCTTTGACATGGAAACGCTGCATTCCTTTAGGGGTGTCACTCGGAGATAAACATAATCTCCGACGTTGAAGGTGAGGTCACGGCGCTTGGTGTCAGCGTAACTCTTCTGACGGGATTGGGCAGTTTTGAGGCGTTCACGAATAAGCTGAACTTGCTCTTCAGCTTCACGGAGGGTATCTGGTCCGAACAATTTGCTTTCTCCGGTATCGGACCAATTCAGGGGTGTACGACACTTCTTGCCGTAAAGGGCTTCAAAAGGGGCCATTTGCAGACTAGACTGATAACTGTTGTTGTACGAGAACTCTGCAAACGGAAGACAATCTTCCCACTTGGAACCATAGGATAGAACACATGCGCGAAGCATGTCCTCCAATATCTGGTTCACTCGCTCAGTTGGCCATCGGTCTGGGGATGATAAGCTGTGCTAAATGCTAACTTGGTTCCGAGGGCTTCATGAAGGGATTTCCAGAATCTTGAGGTGAATTGCGTGCCTCTATCAGATACAATCTTCTTAGGCACACCATGCAGGCTCACTATTCTGGAAATATACAGGTCTGCTAACTGAGCTCCGATAGTGGTCTTGACAGGAACAAATGGGCAACCTTGGTCAGTCGATCAACGATGACCCAGATTGAATCATGGCCTCGGTTGGATCTTGGAAGTCCGGTAATAAAATCCATTCCAATCTCATCCCACTTCCACTCGGGAATTTTCAAAGGTTGAAGCAATCCAGCGGGTCGCTGATGTTCAGCCTTAACTCGCTGGCAGATGTCACACTTGGCTACGAAAGAACCAATCTCTCGCTTCATTCCATGCCACCAAAATCTTTCTCGAAGGTCTTGGTACATTTTGGTTCCGCCGGGGTGGATTGAATAAGGGGTCTCATGGGCCTCCTTCAGGATTAACTCCTTAAGTTCCGTGACATTGGGCACACAGATACGGTCATTGAATTTCAGCACTCCTTCAGCATCTTCGGTAAAACCGGGTGCTTTGCCGAGGGAAATCTTCTTCCTAATTCCTCTATGCTTTCATGACCTTTTGGGCTTCTTTGATTTGATCCATCAGGGTTGGGGTTAACTCTAAATTGGCGAGATAACCATGGCTAACAAGCTCTAGTCCAAAATCTTGGAACTCTTTGAACAAGGCTGGCTGTTCGGCTTGGATCAGGGCATTCAGGGTGCAAGGTTTGCGACTAAGGGCATCGGCAACTACATTAGCCTTTCCAGGGTGATAATGGATTCCAATATCATAATCCTTGATTAATTCCATCCATCTCCTCTGTCGCAGGTTCAGATCTTTCTGGGTGAAAATATACTTCAAGCTTTTGTGATCTGTATAGACCTCGCAGCGATGTCCCGCAAGATAGGGACGCCACTTTTGAGAGCAAGAACAACAGCAGCTAACTCCAAGTCATGGGTTGGGTAATTCTCTTCATGCGGTCGCAACTGCCGGGACAGATACGACACAACTTTGCCTTCTTGCATCAGAACGCAACCAAGTCCGAGGCGTGATGCATCGCAATACACGTCGAAACTCTGGGTGACGTCTGGCATATCAGGATTGGGGCTGAGGTTAGTCTCTTCTTCAGTTCTTGGAAACTATCCTCACACTTCTGAGTCCATTCAAATTTCTTGTCCTTCTTCAACAGTTGGGTCATGGGTTTGGCTATACTGGAAAATCCTTCAACGAACTTGCGGTAATAACCGGCAAGTCCGAGAAAGCTTCGGATTTCACACATTGGTTGGGGATAACCAGTCAAAATGGCTTGGATCTTCTCTGGGTCAACAGAAATTCCTCCGGCAGATACAACATGTCCGAGAAATGCCACTTCACTGAGCCAAAACTCACACTTGCTAAGCTTGGCATACAGCTGGTGCTCTCGGAGTCTCCAAAACTAGACGCAGGTGTTCAGCATGCTCTTCTTCGGTCTTGGAATAAATAAGGATGTCATCAAGGAAAACTACCACGAACTTGTCGAGGTACTCCATGAAAATCTTGTTCATGAGATTCATGAAATAGGCTGGGGCATTGGTCAGACCAAAAGACATCACGGTGTATTCAAACAAACCGTAACGAGTGGTGAAGGCGGTCTTGGGAATGTCTGTCTCTCGATCTTCAACTGATGGTATCCTGTCCGAAGATCGATCTTGGAAAAGACTCGGGCTCCGTTCATTTGATCGAACAGATCCTCGATCTTGGGAAGAGGGTACTTTTTTTAATGGTCACGTCATTCAGCTTGCGATAATCCACACACAGGCGTGTGGTACCGTCTCTCTTGTCCACAAAAATAATGGGTGATCCCCAAGGTGAAGCGCTTGGGCGAACAAGTCCTTTGCTGAGCATATCTGCCAATGCTTCTTCAACTCAACCAGCTCTTCCGGATTCATCCGATAAGGTCTTTGGGATATAGGGGCGGTTCCTGGGATAAGCTCAATTATGAACTCAATTTCCCGGTCTGGCGGCATACCAGGCAATTCTTCTGGGAAAACATCCTTGAACAGGTGAACAACACGGATCTCATCTAGGGCAGGTCGAGCTATGCTCTCATGGCAGCCTGGGTGAGATTGACTAGTTTCAGACACATACTCCACTTCTACTTCTTTGTCGGTGGTGATGGATACAGCTCTTCTGGCACAGTCAATTCGACCATGGTACTTGGCTAACCAATTCATACCGAGTATAACATCGATGCCTTGGGTTCCCAGAACAATTAAGTTAACTGGAAACTTTTCTCCTTTGATCTCAAGGGGTACATCGGAGCAAAACATCTTGGTCTCTACGGTGGATTCTGGGATTTGGATGACCATGGGTTTGGGTAAGAGGCTCTCGACTAAACCTCCCTTAGCAACAAATTCTTGGGTAACAAATGAATGGGTAGCACCAGAATCAAACAGAACAGTTGCAGGTACTGAGTTGACAAGGAACGTACCCAGCACAACATCCGGAGCATCCTGAGCTTCTTCAGCATTGATGTGGTGCAGACGACCCTTGGCAACAGCAGCATTTCCGCGGGTGCGGCATTCTTGCCATTTCCATTTCCATTGCGGCCTTGACCATTGTTCTGTGCCGGCGCATTGGGGCGCTGGACATTCCTCTTGGGATTGGGACATTCTTTGGAGTAGTGACCCTTGTTGCCGCATTCAAAGCAGATCACATTGGGATTGCGGGTGAAGTTGTTGAAGTTTCCTCCGGGACGGTTATTGTCATTGGGGCGGTTGAAGTTGTTTGGGCGGTTAGGGTAATTGGGGCGTGGAGCTTGGGGTGGACGATAGGCAGGCCTGGGTTTGCTGAAAGATACGAGGTTTCTGGCTGCTCGAACCTTCCTGAGCATTCATCCTCCTCTTGCGACCTTCATACATAGACTTGCGCTTGGTCTCCAGCTGGATGGCTTTGTCCACAAGTGACTCCAGATCACGGAAGTCATGGATAACCAAGCACACTGCAGTTCATCATGAAGTCCACTCATGAAACGCTCCATCTTCTTCTCTTCTTTGTCGGTGTCATCAGGAGCATACCGAGATAAGTCGGTAAACTCATCCAGATAACCGACCACATCTTACTTCCCTGCCTCAGCTTGCGGAACTCATCCTTCTTCCTCTCAATAAGTCCGTGGGAATATGCTTCTTGCGGAACTTCTCCTGGAACTCAGCCCAGTTGATGACATGACCAGCTTGCTGGAGAGCCTTGGTAGTTTCCCACCAAGCTCTTGCAGGTCCAGCGAGATAGTGGGTTGCATACAACACTTTCTCATTTTCTCCCACAGCAGCAACTTCAGATTGTTGTCGATGGTGCGAAGCCAATCATCGGCTTCTAGTGGGTGAAGTCCCTTGGAGTAGGTGGGTGGGTTGGTCTTCTGAAAATCGCCTAAGGTGATCGCTGGTTTCCATCGCCATTGCCATTACCACCATTGTTGTTGTTGTTGTTTGTTGTTGTTGTTGTTATAGCGGCTGCGAGTTGTTGCAGGGCACGAGATGAGCTGGCGCTCTTGCCGGGCATTTTCACGTTCCTCCATGATAAGCGCGAGAAGTTGGGCGGGGGTTGGGTCCGGTGGTGGTGGTGCTGATCCTGATCCTTCCGCATTGCTGCGACGGGGCGGCATCCTGAAGCACACCGGGTATAAGAGGCAAGGCAAGAAAAGTTCGACTAAGGGAAAAGACGATCTCTCAAGTGGTTGATTAATTTAAGGATTATATGAAAATATTTCACACAGATTTAAACAAGACAAACATACTTATATTTCACAACATCACATCAAGGAGTTCACATCAACATCAAGCTTACAACATCAAGCTTACAACATCACCTACATCTAGATACATAACATCTGGTTTCCAAAAGAACCACTACTTCGACTCGACTAGCGATAGGGGTCAACCTAATCCTGCGGTAGTGATCAAGTCACTCGCCTACTGAGGTGGAACCTCCAGCTCTAACACGTCAGCATCTGACTGGTAGGTGGCTCCTCGGGATCCTCCTCCTCGTCCTCGAGAACTGCTCGAGTGGCTCCTCCTCCTCGTCAACTAACTCCTCCTCATCATCCTCCTCCTCACAGTCCATCTCCTCCACGAAGTCATCATCGTCACTGAGGAAAGCGTTGTTCTCCTTGCGGAGATCCTCGCCCTCCTCCTCCATCTCGTCAGTATGGTGCTCTAGATCCTCAATCAGTCCGTCCTGCTCTGCCACCTTCGTGCGGAGCTTCACGATAGTCTTCCTCAGCTGGGCCCTCTTCCTGAGAAGAGCGACCTTCTCCTCCATCAGCTTCATCTCGTTCTCGCGAAGCTCAACGAGCGACTCGCGGTCAAAGTGAGCTGAATCCTAGTGCGCAACAGATCATCCTGAGTGCACTGAAGTAAGATCTCCATGTCCATGATGTAGCTCCCAAACATCGGGTGGTAAGGTGAAGGAGTAGGGTGTCCATCGCAGTTGCGCCTCCCGTAGAACCGGAAACGGGAGTCTACTAACTCCGCCTTGTGCTCCTCACAAAGTCGGGCTAGCATCCTCTGTGTAGCAGTACAGAGACCGTCAACCCAGGTGGCCTCCTTGGTGGTGAAGATGAGCGTCCTGGAACTGGGAGACTTGATGTTCCTGCGAACTGACGACTGATGAGCCAGCTCAGCCTTCCGACACCGTGAACATCAATCTGAGCTCCCTCAAACTCTGGAGCGGGGCGACCTAACAGCTTGGTCAACTCGAACAAGTCCCTCTCAAACGTCAGCTTGCTGTCCTTCTCAGCTGAACGAACTCGGTCCAATGGAGTGCCATCTACAATTTTTAAGCAAAATTTTAAGTTAGTTAGGTGACAAGTATATCAAAATTTTAATATAGTAGGGCAACAAGTGAGTCAAATTTTAAGCTTAATGAGAGGTGTGCAAAATTTTAGGGATACAAGGAAAATGTAATATTTAATGAGAGTAAAATTTTGCATAAGTAAGAGGATTGGAGATAAGCATTTTCAAAATACTTCATTCCTTTCTTTTTAGAAATTCATCTTTTTGTAACATTTGACAAACGACCATGCTAACTAAGGTTTCCTAAAGTCAGGATGGCTCTGATACCAAGTCTGTGGGGACCCCGGACTAGCTGTCCGAAATACCCGATTATGCTTAACACAACGATCCCGTGATCAGTCTGTCGTTGCACATAATCCGAATTGGATACCAAAGTTTACATCCATTACAGTACCGAATAAAAGTCTTACATAAATGGTCATTTAGACCAAGTCTTACATAGGTGCCTTCATGGGCCAAACCAAAATATCAGCGGAAGCTACGGCGTAGTAGACATCATATTCTAACGATGACAACCCGACAGGCAGCTGACTTGTGGAGATCCTTAGTTGGCGTAGAAGTCGCCATACTCCTGCTCGGCGTAGTGCTCCTCCTCGTAGTCTGGCTAGGACAATAGCCAGGGACGAAACCAATATGAGTACATTTGAATGTACTCGCAAACTACCCCAACATGAGTATGCACTAGTTTTATTTTAGTTGACAACTTTTATTTATTTAAAACATCTCTATATCTTTATTGAAAAAGGTAAGAAGAGTTTTATAACTATCTTTAAAGAAGTCACCATTTTATCTGTTTCTCCAAAACTCCTCCTTTTTCCGACCATAGCCCGTCATGGTCCACTTTCATCCAACCACCTCATACCGATCCGTTGGTATAGGTGTAGGAAACATTCTCCACTTCATTTTTCTTTTAAAACTCAAAGTCTTTTAAAAACTTGCACATGGTCAGGAGTCTCCCAATTGTCCATATCCGAGGACTCGGCTATTCGAATAGTTTTAACACTCTGCAGAGGTAGCACGCTTTTCCCACATCCATCCGGCAACTCATCGTGTCTGCCACGTCTCGCCATACAGGTGTATGCGAAGTAAGCCGCCGACCATAGCCTCTTTGCTCATGCTAGTATAGGATCCTTCCCATATGACACTTTCCAACACACTTAACCCAGCCCGTCGAAATCTAAGTGTGAGGACTCATAGTTTTGTCCGGCGGTTTATGGTGGAACCTTCAATCCTCCTCCACTTTCATAGAGTTTGAGCGAGGACCCGGGTCAGGGGTAGATCCACACTATCCCCTCATGCATAACGGAGTCATCTCCGTCGATGAGGTATCCATACTAATAAGAGCAAACTATATGACTAAGCCTTTTCCCATATGTGGTAAATGTGGTCGCACAGGGTATCGGTGGTTGACGTAAGTACAAGGACACACTGTGCATTTTTCATAAACATCACCATTTTTCCACTTCTCCATTCCAACACCGACATCTCGGCATTTCATAATCTCACAAGTAATTTCAAAGGAGTTTTGAATAAACCATATTTTTTTTCCCATCCTATAATTTGATATAACTATCTATATTTCTACATAGTGGCAAAATAATTTCCATATACTTTTGAAATGGGTTTTATAAATCTTGCTTGAGAGTAAAACATGTTATGAAAGTAGATGCATATGTTTGTAGTGCAAGCTCAGAGAATAGCTTGCCTTGCTCGGCAAAGTGACCTTGTCTTGTTCTTCATTTCAGCAAACTCTCCTTCCTCGATAATCCGACAACGTTCTCGTCTAATTAATAAACAAACAATGCAAACAATCACTAAGCTATACAAGCAATCATCTCAACATAACAATCATAACATCACAAATAGCTACTGCACACATCAAACCATACAATTTGGTTTTCAAAATAATTGAATTAAACATTATTTAATTACTTCTAAATTATGGCAGAAACTTGTTGAACATGTTTAATTCCACAACTTGAGTTCTGTTGGTCACAAAAATACAAACTAAAATTCTATGGAAAGCTACTGATGTGTAGAAGACAACACAATTTGATTTGGATCAATTGGAGTTACTAAACTCCCTACACATTTGTTTGAATCCAGAAGCTTAATAATCAAGTTTTGGCTACCATTAAATTCTATTGTTCCAAAAATTAAATCCTTTTAGGGGTGACTAAACATGGCTAAATGTGATCTAACAAAATTGGTCCTAATTCATTTGGGTTAACCATTAACATATTTAAATGTTTGAGTGCAGAAGGGTGTTTAAATTCAACTTAATACTAAACAAATACTACTGCACAAATAATTCTACCAAAATTAGGGAAGCTAATACATGGCAGTACTAAGCTAGAAAATTGGTTTGGAATTATTTGGACTAACAGAGTATCAGAAACAAACAAGTTTAGAATTTAAACCTTCTGTAGTATTTTTAATAATACTTTTTACTATTATTAAATGAATGAATCCAATTGGGTTGGTTAAACATTTTCATAAGCTTTCCAGAACAATTGAGTTTGATTTATTTGGATTCCTAAATCTCGAGATATTGAATTTAAAGTTGGATCCAGTACTGATTTCATATTTCAATTTAAATAGAGAAAACCTAGTTATGGATAATGTTTAAATTTCTGACTAGTGGGGTCTACATGGCAGCGGCACAGCGCGCGCGTGAAAAGAATAAAACCTGACGAGCGGGGCCCGCGCGTTAGTCTCTCTCTCTTTTTAACCGAAGCGGTATGGCACCGTTGGATCAAGATCCAACGGCCCACGATTAATGGCAACGGCGGCGACCTAATTTCGGCGGCGCTGCCGCGCCGGCGACGACGAGGTGGATGAATCTCTCACCTAGGGGGCTCGGGAGGTCGCGGCGATGATGCAGATCGATGGCGGCGGCGTGGGGGAAGCTCCTGGCTGAGTTGCACTTGCTGGGGTGGACTGGTTCGTCGGCGGCGAGGTCTCCGTCTTCCACGGCCACGGACACGGGCTCCGGCGAGGTCCAACGGTCGCGTCTGGGCACAAATCAAAGGGGAAAAAGGATGGGGTGAGTGCGGTGAGCTCGGTCAACAGCGTAGAGGGGTCAGAGGCGAGAATGGAGCAGCAGGACGGCACGGCCGTGGTCGTGCTCACCTACGGCTCCGGCGGAACTTCTCGGGAAAATTCCAGAGCAGCGGCGGCTCAGCAGCCGCGGCTCTGCTCTCCTGGCGGTGTACGTGAGGTGGTGAAGCAAGGGAGGGAAGCAGGGGTGAAGGGTGTGGAGAAATCGCGAGGTGCGGGGTCGAGTTAAATAGGCGCAACGCCGGCGCACGGTGGTCGCGGTCCAGCGGCGTCCAGGGGGCGGGAGAGGCCGGTGCGTGCTGTCTGGGGGTCCGGGATGGAACTAGGATGCGCGGGGTGTAGCCTTGCGTGTCGAGGAGCTGCGAGAGGGGGCCAAATTGGCCGGCGCCGTCGAGTTGCTCCGCGGCGGTGCAGAGGGGACAGGGGCGGCATTGGGGCGGGAGAGAGCTCTCCTCTGCGAGGCAGAGGGTGCAGAGGCACGGGAGCGAGGGAGAACGCGAGCAGGGGGGCCTGGGGGCCTGGGAACAGCGAGGAGCGCGGCATCCCGCGTCGACACGGCGACGGAGAGGTAGGCGATGACGGTTTTGCAGAAAACCCCCTAGCTCTTCTCCTTTCTATTTCTTTCATTTGTATTTCAAACCAGAAGCATTTCTCGATTTTATTTAGGGCACTAAATCTATTTATAAAAATTCAAGAAAATTTGTGAAGCCTTCCCTTAGCATGCAGAAGCTCCACAAAAATTGGCTTTACAAAATAAAATGTTTTGAATCATTTTTGTTCATAGGGTTTTAATTATGGAATTTTGTTTTATTTCAATTTGATTTTACTTTAGAATTTTAAAACTAGTTCAAAATATGATTTGGGAGAGAAAAGTAGTAAGGATAAAATGGGAGTGTTTACATTACCACTCCACTGAATTTTATTGTGAAGGAAAACAACTTCTCACTTGGAGAATTTTATGTGACACTTGTCACCTTATTTTCTTGTTTCAACTTTTATTTTATTCCTCTTCTTTTCTTCATGTTTTTCTTTAGAGCAAGCAACACACATTTAGCAAGAACTAAGTAGCACAAGCAACAAGGATCAATTACCATAAGCAACAATTTACAAACAACACATAATAATTAACAAAAGTTTTTGTTGGCTCTCATTTTTGGAATAATAATACTGATAATATTTTTGGGATGTTACAAGGACGGGGAAGGGAGCGGTGCGGCAGCAGTCGGCGTCGGCGAGCTGGCTGAACTCCACAGCGCCGCCGTCACCATGGGAGGCAAGCGGCGCCGCCATCCACTCCAGCACAACCACAACACGGAGGCGGCGCCGCGCCTCGTACCCGCTGCAGTTCCTCGACAGTCTCCCTTGCTTCTCTGCGAATCTTCGCTGCTCCATGGACCGACCTCGCATCGCCCACGTGTCGCCACCCCTCCGCGCAAAGGGGGCCTGTCCGGGCTCGCGGACCTCGCTTGCCGCCTTCAACGGCCAGGCTCCGCCGCGACCGCGTCGGCCAGGGAAGCTCGGGGGAGAGAGTCAAGGCGGCTAGGGTTTGCCCTACGGAAACGCCGCGTGTGCGGGCCGGGAGGGGAAAGTATTGGTGAGTCTGAGAGGCGGTGGGCTGGCGGACGGACGCGCTGGGCGACGGTGGGCCCCACGGGTGGGACGATGGCAGAAAATTTTGGCAGAAAACGTTAGGGACTACGAACGTACGTCCAACTCCCAATTAATAGTAAGACTATTAAAAGAGCAAAGTTGTGTTGTGCTGTGTTGATACATTAAATCAGAGGCGTTCAATATTTGATGAACGGTCATGTCCACTTTTTACTGTTTCACCCTCCCACCAAATCACATATTACGAGCAAAATACCACTGTACCGTTTTGTTTCTTTTATTCTTCCGGGGAGGCGACCGGTTGAGGGCACGAGGCCACCTAGCGGGAGAGGCGGAGAGCTCCATGGCCTCCGTCGAGTCCAGCTAAAGGCGGCCCCGACGCGGCTAGACCGAATCTAGGTCTGCTCGTGCACGGTCGAAGGTGACTCCAAAAATCCCGAGGGCCCGAGCAACATGTCGTCCACCGCCGCCAGCAGCCCGAGATACGATTTCACGCGCTCCCACGATTCTTGCTGCCTCCCCGGCCGCCCGCGCAGCTGAGTGCTCATGCCGCTTCTCCCCAGCCAAGATCCACCCACCCCAGGCCGTCCTCGGGCACGGGCAGCCCCGCCCGCACGGCGTTGGCTTTAGCAGCGGCGTGCCGGTGGACATCGTGGAGACTCCTGTCGAGTATGCCTTCCTGCTCGGGCAGCCCCACCCGAATGGCGTTGGCGGCGGCTGCTGCCCCACCCTCAGCCGGTGAGCCACCCACCGGATCTTCCCCACCGGTGATTGTTCCATCGACGCCCGTCTGTGCCCTATGCTCGGCCAGGGACCCGCCCAACTCGCCGGCGGCTGAGTGCTGACCAATGGCGATGCGGCGTCTCCACAGTATTCAGGGCCTTCTGCTCCTCCTCGCCGTCCTCTACCTCAACTGGCTCCTCGTTTGTTCAAAAAAAAAACTGGCTCCTCGCCCCCGTCGCCCTGGTGGCCTCAAGCTTCCGGTCCCATGGATGCAGCCGAGGATGTCCTTCGCGAGCCGGGACGGCACCCACTTTGTGGACGCAGCTACGAGCGCGCCGCTCTACGTCAACGGCTGGAACTCCTACTGGCTGCTCTCTTCCCTGTCCCGGCGTTCATGTCCGAGATGCTGTGGCCTCGCTGTTTGCCGCACATGGGCGTTCGTCAACGGCGGCTCCGGCGCGCTGCAGATCTCCCCCGTCCGCTTCAGCGAGGCTGTCTTCCAGGTCCCTGCATGTCTCCCCCTCCTTGTTGTCTGTCTGCTGCCGCTGTCAGTTAACAAACGAATCATAAGGTTCACTCGGCGCAGCGTGAACACACGGCTTGAAGCTCCATTGTACGTCTACGTATATGCATATGTCGGTGTGTAAGATGCAGTGTCGTTTTCGTTATCAGGTTGGATTACGCTGTGTGCTTCAGTGGTCCAAATCATAATTCAGCAGTAAGACCGCTGCCATGTACCCAGTAATTCAGTCGACGCCACCATGCACGGAATAAGCGCACAGGCAAATAAATATGAAACCAAATTCACAAGTTGAACATGTTTAGAACTTTCCAAACCCAGATTTATATAAAAATTTGAATCAAGGTTTGAGAAAAGTTTTAAACATGTCCACAAAACTTTAAATTCCTCAGAATTTCACACACATTTAATTAATTAAACATTCCAAAATTTGGGGATGTTACAATGTGCGTATTTGGGTCATTCCTAATAAATTTGTTAGTAATAAATATGTATCGAACAATTGCATGGGATTTTCTAGCAATATTTTCTTGCTTTTTTAGAACAAAGGCTCAAGATGAGCCCGGCTTTAAATTAATGAAACCACAACTTACAACTAACTAGATTTCCAATATTTGTATCATGGCCTAGATGGTTATTATTTTTTATTTTTTTCATTTATGTTTTCGGTTTGCACTGGTTGGTTACGTGCGTTGCCCGTGCCCGTCAACTAGTATGATCAAAACACCGAATCAAAGGTGTCCAACATCGTACGAAAATCAGATGTAAACTATTGGACGTCCTATGCAGAGATCAGACCCTATTGTTTATTTAGGGAACGCATAGACCATATCAAAGGCGTGGTATCCGAGTCAGGCGCAAAAAATACGGTTTTGCTAGTTCTCATGCGCATGAGAACTTTCTTAGAGCTCAATCGCACGCTCGACCGTCCGATTTTCCTTTGTGCTTTGCGATTCACGCGCGTCGTGGGTTGGCCCGTTTCCGTGCTGTTGCTGGTTGGGCTGTAGTTAGGCTGGTTTGCGGGGTGTGCGGTATTTAGACTGTGTGTTTTTGGGTATTTGTTGGGCCTGTTTTGATATTTGTCCCAGAGTGTGCGGCCCGTTTCGTGTGTTTTGGGTCAGTCTTTTTGCTAGGTCTTTTCTTGTTTTTTTCCGCGGTGCGGCCTTTTTTTGTTAGTTGCTCTTTTTTTTTTGCTTACTTTTGTTAATTTTAGACGTATATGGTCGGATCTTTTAATCCTTTTAATTGTGAAATAGTGTTGAGCTACAAGCGATTAACGTGGTTTTTGATTGTTTAACTGTGTGTTTTAGTCATTTGCCAATTTGATAGGAATTTAATTCAAAAGCATTTCTAATAATTTTTTTAATCAAGTTTTTTTGCAATGTTTGAATTTTTTGGGAAAAAGATGGACTTGATTTTTGTGGTTCGTTTAATTCAATTTTTTTGGAGCGTTTGAAATTTTGGGAAAAATATGGACTTGATTTTTAGGTGTGTTTCATACAATTTTTAGAGCGTTTGAATCTCTGGGGAAAAAGATGGACTTTGATTTCTGTGGCGTGTTTATCTTTGTGCAAACAGCCCAGCAGGTTTTTGTGTTAGATCAAATCGACGGACATTTTATTTTGAAGTTATATATCCATTGCATATATAAATTACCTTTTTGTTTTTTTGAGCCAGTTGCAACTGTAATCGCAACTGAGATTCTTCTCTCACCAATAATATAATTATTATTATATTTTTTTAACCGAGTTGCAACTTCACTTTGCAACTGATATTCGTCTATCGCTGATAGCTAGTTAACTGGATCTGCAACTGGGATTTTTTTTTTAAAAAATTGAATTATTTTATTAAAAAATTACCCAATTGCAACTTCACTTGCAACTGAAATTCGTGTTCCCCTGATAGCTAGTTGCAACTCGACCTGCAACTGAGATTTTTATTATTTTTTGAATTTCTTTTTTATATTTTACACAATTGCAACTTCACTTCACTTGCAACTGAGATTCGTCTACCGCTGATAGCCAGTTGCAACTCGACCTGCAACCGTGTTTTTATTATTTTTTGAATTCCTTTTTAAATTCTTTTACCCATTTGCAACTTCACTTGAAACTGAGATTCGTGTCCCCCTGATAGCCAGTTGCAACTCGACCTACAACTGGTTTTTTTATTATTTTTGAATTATTTTTAAATTTTTTTACCCAATCTCAACTTCACTTGCAACCGAGATTCGTGTTCCCCTGACAGCCAGTTGCAACTCGACCTGCAACTGGGATTTTTTATTATTGTTTGAATTTTTTTTAAATTGTACCCAATTGCAACTTCACTTGCAACTGAGATTCGTGTCCCCCTGATAGCCAGTTACAACTCGACCTGCAACCGGGATTTTTTATTATTCTTTGAATTATTATTTTTAAAACTTTACCCAATTGCAACTTCACTTGCAACTGAGATTCGTCTACTCGCTGATATCCAGTTGCAACTGGACCTTCACTGGCAATTATTTGGGAGAAGGGTTAGAATAAAGGACCCAAATATTATTAAAGTCGGATTTTAAATTGTTGTGTTATTTACGGTCCGATAGAATTATTTTTTTGTAAACCCAATCTAGGTTTCGTTTGGATAATCACTTTTGTACTGGGTATTTTTTATTGCAAGTGTGTTGTAACTAATTCTTTTTCTAGTGTCAAGTAGGGTTGTTATTGAGATTTTCCAGTTGTGATCGTGTTTTTTCCGTCTTATAGTTTATTATTTCAGTATACATGTGGAATACAATGGCATCAACTACCCCGAATATTTTATTTCTTTTTCTTTGCTCTACTAAAAACAAAGATAAATAACGAGTGCATAGCTTTTTTTTTTAAAGGAAACGAGTGCATAGCTTCTTTTTTTTCTTGGACGGAAACGAGTGCATAGCTAGCCCAAAGAAGTAATAACCTATTGTTATGGGCTTACGACCTGGTACGTACATATCCAGCCCGAAACAGAAATCTGCTACAGATCGAGCCCAGATCAATTACATCCAGTAACTAGCGCTAGTTAACACGACGCTATCAAAGAAAAGAGTACAGGAAACGGAATCGACTGAGATTTAATAAAATCTCAGTCGACTGAGAGCTAGCCACGCCCCAAAAAATAATATGTACAGAGCCCCGCAAAAAATAATGGACGTGTCTACACAACGGCCGCCCGTTGGTTCGTTGTACCCAACGGCCGCCCAAAAAGGGCAAGAATCTGTCTCCCCCACGTGACCAAAAAGGAAGGGAAATACCGCGTCAGGGCCCAGCGGTCCAGCGAGCCTCCTCCCTCCTGATCCCCTTTTCTCATCTCTCCCTGCTGCTCCCATGTGTCGTCTTCCTCATTCCTGAATCGACCCTAGGCCTCCACCGCACGCTCTGCTCCGGCACGAGCGGCAACCCCTCCTGGCCAAGAGCGCCACCCGCACTACCTGTACTCGCCGCCGTCCATTCCAAGGCGTCCACACCGCGTTCTCCGGCCGCCCCTTGAGCAGCTTCCCGTGCTTCGAGGTTGCGTCCTCCAGCTGCGCGTGGAGATTGGAGTCCGCATCCTCTGGCTGGATGCTGCTCCGCACGGCCGCGCCGAGCCAGCTTCCTGTCCATCGAGCGCTCCCATGAATCCCATCCATGGCTCCTCGCAAGAACCTAGCTGCATGTCTTCCTGCATCGGGAGTTAAATTCCTTTTTGGTCAGGCCTTGGGCTTTGGGCCTGCTGCCGTGCCACATGCTAGATCCACACCAAGCAAGGAACAAACATGTTTTGCCTTTTACGTAGAGCAGTTGTTTATTTCTGTTAGATCGTTGCCTATCAGCACACAGAAGTTGCTCACTTATGCCAATTTATTGCCTAATAATTGGTTAATTAGGTCAGTTAATATAGCTGCTCAATTATGTTACTTTGTTGCCTAGCTAGTAGTTGTAGTTGTCCAGCAACACCACAGTTAGCAAATTATAGTACGAGGCAAAACACTTTTGACATGCGACGAGACAACTTTATAACCGCGGTAAACTGTCATGCAATGGCGTAACTTTACAAACAAAAGGTAGGCAAATTAATTTTCGTACGATGCAAAGCAACATTATTAGGCAACTGCAAAATCAACGGTAAGCAACCTGAAATAAATAAAAATCAATTTTGGTACAGGGCGAAACGAGTTTGGCGTAATAAAGCAACATCACAATATTAGTAGGCAACTTTATAACAGTGGTAAGCAACTCCGAAACAAAATAAATCTTTTGGTACGAGGCGAAATAACTTTGACGTGTAATTAAGCAATATCACAATATCAGTACGCAACATTGTGGATGATGAATCAACTTTTGTGGCCGCCTAAACAACTTTTGTGGGCGAGGAAATAACTTTTGTCGGCGACAAAGCAACTTTTGTGGGCAACGAAGAAACATTTGTGGACGCCGAGAAGAAACATTTGTGGGAGACCAAGCAACTTTTGTGGTCGTTGAAGCAATTTTTGTGGGCGACGAAGCAACTTATGTGTGCTACGAAGCAACTTGTATGGGAGACGAAGCAACTTTTGTGGGCGACGAAGCAACTTATGTGGGATACGGAGCAACTTTTATGGGCGACGAAGCAACATTTGTGGGAGACGAAACAACATTTGTGGGCGACAAAGCAACTTATGTGGGCTACGAAGCAACATTTGTGGGCGGCGAAGCAATATTATAAGGCACCAAAATTAACTTTTGTGGGTGGCGAAGCAACATTTGTGAGCGCCAAAGCAACTTTTGTGGGCCCGCCACCGCGAAGCGGTCCCCGGACGACGGCGAATCCGAGCGGATCCCGACGTTGTCGCTCGACCACAAGGCGCTCCTGCTCGGCTCCTCGCGCTCGCCGAAGACCTAGGACTCTTTGCCGGCAGTCTCGCCCTCGTGGTGGACGTCACTCTTGCCTGAGGCAACGGCCCAAAAGTAACATTGTGGGCGATGAAGCAACTTTTGTGGCCGCTGAAGTAACCTTTGTGGGAGACGAAGCAAATTCGGTATGAGGCAAAATAACTTCGGTGCGCGTTGACGCAACTACACAACAACCGTAATTAAATTGGGTGTGCGAAGAGACACTTCAGAGCAACGGTAAACGAATGGACAAAATTAAACAAATAACGTAAGATATTAGACAACAAACTAGCAGAATTGTGTAACTCCTATGTGTTATTAGGCAATAATTTTGTGTGTGCGAAGAGACAATTTCACAACTGCGGGTAAGCAAATCCACACAAAAAAATTTAAAGTAACTAATATACACAGTTAGGCAACAAATTGATAGAGTTAAGCAAGTAATATATGAGTAACCTCGTAAATGAATTCGTAGAATTGATCAAATATTGAAATATTTTGTGGACGCCGAAGCAACTTTTGTGGACGCCGAAGTAACTTTTGTGTGTGTCGGAGCAACTTTTGTGGACGGCGAAGCATCATTTTTGGGCGTCGGACCAACTTTTGTGGGTGGGGAAGCAACTTTTGTGTGCGTCGAAACAACATTTATGGGCGACGAAACAATATTTGTGGACAACGACGAAACAACATTTGTGGGGCCGATACAAAGCTCACACATTTTTCTGAAACTTTGCACAAGCGTGGGTAAGTTCAGAGAGACAACATTCAACGTCAGCTAGCTAGCGAAGCAGTTCAATAACATGAGCATTTTTAGGCAAATTGTTGGTGTTTTTAGGCAAGTTCATATATTGTAGGCAACTTATCCGAGAATATAGGCAACAACATCAAATTTTTTAAGGCAAATTATCGTTGTTCTTAGGCAAGTAAACACTACTTAGTTAGCCTTGCCTCAAGACACCACTTGATTGCCTAAAAGCATTACTTAATTGCCAGAAAACACTACTTAGTTACCCTTGCCTGAAGATACCACTTAATTGCCTGAAAAGTATTACTTAGTCAAAGCATTACTTAATTGCCAGAAAACACTACTTAGCTCTACATGAATGAAAAAAGTTGCCTAGAAAAATTAAAAGATGTCACCAAAACAACAAAAGTCTTGCATTGCCAAATAAAAGGTCTCCAAAACAACAAAATTGCCTGAAACACTCCAAAGTTTGCCTGGAATCAGTACTTATAAGTTACATGAAACACAGCAAAAAAAATACCTAAGCAATGATTTAAGTTGCTTGAACTACCCAAATCAGGGCGCTCACCTCTTTTCCTCTCTCTATGCTTCTCACGAGCAAGTAAAATTCAGTACTACGACACGAGCAAGCAAAATTCAGAAGAAGAAAAGTTCAGGCGTTTGAGTTAGGCGTCTAGCTAGTAGATGGACAGTTGGACACCAAGGCCAGGTGTAAGTGGAGCTCGTACATGGAGTCATGGACACCTAGGCCAGGCTAGTGGAGGAGCACGACAGGTCGCCTTACAGAGTTACGGGTCCCCGTCAACACTGCCCGCGTTGCCGATTCCGGCCGCCGCCGGCCTAATATCCTAGTGCCGTTCACAAGCGTCCTGCATCCTCTCCCCAAAATCCTCGCCGGCGAGATGTCGTTCCGGACCCGTGCAGCTTCTGCTCGTTGCTGCTTTTGGGCATCGACCACACGCGCGACACTAGAGCAGTCAGCACGTCCGCGGGGATCGGTCCAGCGGCGCGGGAGTAGACCATGGAGGAGCGGGACCGGGGAGGTACTCGTGGACTTGTGGTTGCCAACCCCACCACCCCCGCGGTGCGGAGCTTCAGAGGACGGGGGCGCCGCTGGCCTGTGCGTGAGGAGGGGGTGGGCGCCGCTGTCCGAGCGCGAAGAGGCTCCGGTGGTGGAGCTCGCGGCAGGGAAGGAAAAGGGCTCCGCGCCGGTGGAAGGAGCAGGGGAGGTGTGGCAGGAGCAGGTGCTTCGGTAGGAGGTGGATCGGGGCAGGGGAAGGTTGAAGACGAAGTTTGTTTGCTCTGTTCGACTTTGTCGCGTAGCGGCCGTTCGATTCAACCAGATAACGCACGCGCGTTTAGAAGCTTTTAAGAAAAATAATATGTGCAGAGAGTTGCAGAGATAGATCTTATTGTTTTTGGAAAAGGATCCGTATCTGCCGGCCGTAGCGTTACTGGAGTCGAACATGACTTATAACTGAGATTCGGTCACGTCATCTTTTAGAAGATCCGCGATAAATAGTCTCGTTTACAACTTACTGTAATTTAAATAAATTAAACCACCATAAGAATTATGAAAGTGAGAGTAAATAAATATACTGGTCGATTACGACATGCGTCGATTTTTGATCCACACATTAGATGCGCGAAGAGTGTTACTGCGTGAGATCGATCAGGTGACGCGGCGGCAGAGGGTGATGCCGTCGGCGATTGAGAGCTGCACGGGCTCGACTCGCGTGTCGGTGGCGATCTTTACGTTGAACTCCCTTATGGCGGCCCGTATCCCGAAGTCGTCCTCCGGGAGGCCGGGGGTGTCTTCGGGCATGGCCACGGTGCCGCCCCAGAGCGTGTTGTCGTAGGCGATGACGCCGCCGACACGCACCAGCCGCAGCAGCTGCTCATGGTACTTGTGGTAGTTTTGCTTGTCGGCGTCGACGAACGCAAAGTCAAAGGTGGCAGCGCCATCATCATCGGCGGCGATGAACTGGTCGAGGATCGGGCCGGCAGGGCCCTCGCGGAAGTCGACCTTATGCGCGACGCCGGCCTTGTTGATGACGGGGAGGCCGAGGTCAAAGTACTCCCTGCTGACGTCGATGGCGACAACCTTGCCGTCGTCCGGGATGGCGAGCGCGGCGGCGAGGACGGAGATCCCGGTGAAGACGCCGACCTCGATCGTGTTCTTGGCGCCCATCACCTTGAGCAACAGCGACAGCAGCTGCCCCTCCTCCGGCGGCGACGCCATGAACCCGCTATATACCCAAATATGTAGGAACGATGCCGATTTGTCAGTCAGTCCACCACGATCTACATACCGTATATCATGGGAGAAAAGAAGAGGGCGAAAGAAAAGCAGCATGTTGCGTAGTACGTACTAGGCATGCTCCATGGTGAGGAGGCGAAGCTCTCGCAGGAACTCGTTCTCCCGCGGGTATACCGTCGTCTTCAGCATGTACTGCACAAAGAAAAAGTTGGTTTTGCAGATCGAGCTGGGAATGGGATGTACAGACGACGGACTAATGAATGATTCAGCGGCCGGGAAACAATGTACCTCGTAGATGGCGTCATCCTTGAGGAGCGACTTGCTGCCGTGGTTGTCACCGTTCAAAGCCATGGCTAATGCTGCTGCTGCTATCCCGAGTAGTCTTATGTTCGCGCACGTCTAATTAACCACCAGTACTCCTCTATATATAACAGGGGCGTGTTTGGTACAGACTACAGACAGCCAGCCAGCCAGGCGTTTGGGGTGGTGGCTGTTATTGACATAGGAACTTAAATACGGTAGAGTTCAGTCAGCTTCATCCATGGCGGGCGACGTCTCGGTTTCCTAACCGGGTGAATTGAGTTGACGCTTCACCTATGCGGCGACGATGCGTATACACCACGATCAACACCGTGATGGCAGACGAGCGCGTCTTTTCGAGCGTTGCCGTAAATGAGCGGTAGGCAGACGGGTGGCCGGGGTTAAGGCACGCCACCTCCACTCCACCACACTATCGCCTTCACTCCACCACAGTATGTCTTCTTGACGCAACATCGACAAGAAGCGCAACACCGCTTTGCAGATGGAGGACCGCGCCAGCCGCTAGGAGGCGGTGTGGTGTCATAGCGAGCGTCGGGAGGCGGAGGAGTTTCACAATGGGCGCCCAGAGAGGCGTCGCAACGACCAAGAGCGGGATCATCCACCGGGATCCTCCACGAGGGGGACACACCGTGCTCCGCCACTGCCACCAACGCAATTGCTCACGGAGGCGGAGGCACGCGAGCTCATATGCACCAACACGCCAGAGCCGACGAACTGCAACCTCCCCGAGGGGTGGACGACGAACCCCGTCCACGTCGCGATGGCGCGTCGCATCACTGCCCAGGCATGACGTGACTACATCGACATGTTCATGGAAACCATGCCACCTGAGCTGCTGAACGACTACCGGTACGCCCCGTCAGTGGCGGTCTGGGACGAGCAGATCGAGATGGAGTTCAACTACCGGCTCCATAGCTTCTTCCCCGCCTCGTTGACCAGGTCGCCGCCTGTGGAGTGGTCCGACTCCGACGACGATCTCCTCACCAATACCTCCAACGAAAACTTCGCGACTACGGAGTGCCGCCCTATTTTTTTAGGTTTAGTTTAGTTTGAACGAAATATGTTTAGTTTGAATGAATTATTCTATTTTTGTCTTTGACTGTTGTTTAAAAAAATAGCTAATGGCATCGCAAATGGGGAGCAGTGCCTCCAATAGACCCCAGCGCGTCCGAACGGCGCCTATAGCATCCGTCTGACGCGGCTTTCGGATATGTTGATCACCGCGTGTGAAGATGCTCTTACCTAGTGTGAATAGGCAAGACCCAAGAAGCGGAAAGTGTTATTTACTCCCGAGCTCCAGTGCTCTCTCCATTAAAAAAATAAAAAATTATATTTTTGAGTTTCAAAAAATTCGAAGAAAAATCATGGGTGTAGCCAACGGTGTATCCCTTAAACGTGCAAAATTTTCGAAGAAAAATCACGGGTGTAGCTAATGGTGTATCCCTAAATGTGTAAAATTGTAGTTTGAAATACTTTATATTATGGGCTATACAAAAATAATAAAATATGATAAAACTTAGAGATCTGAAAATAGGCATATTTAGATCCATAATTTGTCATTTTTGTATGGCTCAAAATACAAAGTATTTGGAGTTGAAATTTTACACGCTCGTGGAATATACTATTGGCAACCCGGACATTTTTTTCGGAATTTTTTGAATCTCATAAATATGATTTTCAAATTTTTTAAATTTGAGGGAACATTGGTGCCCGGAGAAAAAAGTCTGTACTACAAGAGAAGACCCAAGAAAAATGGCTTTGTCCGCTGGCGGAGATTGCTAAGGCAAGCAGACAAGCATGTGCAAGCAAAGTGGTTTCATGCCTTCAGAATTAATCTATGACGGGTGCAAGACTACCTGCAAGTTGTGATGGCTCCTGGTCTCTGGCTAAAAATGGGGAAACCGATGTTAATTTATACTGTCCCGTACTCCCGAGGGCAAAGGCATGTGCATCTTATGCATCTGTTGTAATGACTTCGAGTTTTCGGCTGTTCAGCGCAAGTGGCTGAGCAGCCAGTACCAAAATTTCGGCCACTACTGAAATTGAATTTCAGCGTTTTCAACAGGCTGAAATTTTGTCTTGAAATTCTTTTAAGTATTAATACATAATATTTTAAATATTTTCTGAATTCATGTGTAGTATTGAAAGTACTGAAATATTTTGACTGAAAGGTATTTATTTCAGTGTCTACCGAAATTACTAAAATTCAGTGAATTTCGATGAAAGCTCATTGAAATTTAAAACCATTGTTCTATGAGAAAATATGTAGTGACTCTCGGGTACGCCTGCACCTGATATTCAAAATAATTTAATAGTTTAAAAAATTTCGAAACTTTTAGTCGGGTAAATATTATCGAGTATTGCACCTCTAAAAAATTGTTTTAGAAAACATTTATTGCAAGCTGGATTAAAGATTTGCCAAAATGACGCTATATACACGCTATATTCGTCAGAGATTTGTCTTTTTGCAACCAAATTGTTTACACAAGTAGAATACTTGGTAATCTTTGAGCGTAAAAAATTCAGAATTCTTCGAATATTTTTGAATTTTCTAAAAAAAATCCGTATTTTTCATGTGCCATCAGTCCGCATCCTTGTTCTATACTGCTACTGTCTGCTTACCGTTGTTTGGGTTTCACAGAAACTTCAGCTAGGGTGTTGCCATGCAGGGTGTGAAGTGCTCCGGGTGAATCAACCTATAGAGCTAGGTCAGGGATCGATTAGGCAGAGGGAGCTAAAAACTACATATGGGGCAGCTGGGCGCCGTTGAAATGCAAAATATGTGCCTGGCTGGTGCAACAGTTTCGACTTTGGACATCTGACAGGCGTATGTGGCAAGGGCTACAGGACGATGTTTCGGTTTTCTACACTTGTTTACATGAGGAGGATACTATCAACCACATCGTTTTAGGCTACGTTTACTCTCGCCAAGTTTGTTTGGGTTGTTTTTGCAGGTTGGATGTGGTGGCTGACATCCCACAGGTGACTGACTCGCTGCAGTCAAGGTTGTTCAGAGTGCGAACCAGATTTAGTAGGAGAGATATATAATAGTGGCTTTGATACTCAGCGCAATGCCGGCGTCTTCAATAATCACAGCAGGCAATACACAATGGATGGTTAATGGTTTGATCAAGGGAGGTTAGCAAATTTAGGAGGAGGAATTCATTTGCGAGAATAGTCCACTAGGTATAGGTGTGTGTGGCACTACCCCAAACGGAGACATCCCTGACGGCCGCCAACCACGTCAGGGGAACGCCTTCTTTCCTGATAGGAGTGTCAGGACCGTTAGGATTTCATCCGGCCGTCAGGAATGTCTCCGTTTGGGGTAGTATGGAGAGGTGTTTGACAAGCGTTGTATGCAACGTGAATTCATTTCTCGTTCTCAAACTCTTATCTTCTATAAAGGTAAGGTATACGCAATTGCGTACTATTGGGAAAAACTATGGCCTATCTTCTTGGGTGTGAGGGCCTCTATACCTGGGCTAGGAAGATACTGGACATGAGCAGCCCAAACCGACAATCCTGAGCCAGGTTGTAACCCGTTGTGGGAGATGAAAAGACTTCACGTAGCTTATACACTAGTTTTATGAAACAAATTCGTATGAATGGTCAGATCCGAGAGAAAGTCTTCGCGTAGCAAACAATACAACAAATTCGTATGAATTACCAGACCCGAGAGAAAGGACAAATAAATAGGCATGCCATGTGAGTAGATGCCTGGGCGAACATAGACTAAATCTAGTAATTAACGGGAATCCCAAGAACGATGCCCTCCAAAGATAGATGTGGTGTGTGAGCAAGCATGGTGTGTAGAAAAGAAGGTAAGTTGTGCGTAGCTAGCACGTTGGCTCGCCTTTGTTTGGCTCGGCTGCAAGAGGCCTTTGTTGGTGTCAGAGTTTTTTTTTTTTTTTGAGGGAATAATTCAGCACTTTATCAAATTACTAGCAAAAGTGCCTGTGCGTTGCAACGGGAAAAATAGATAAATTTGTACTTAAGAATTGAAAAAAACTATTTACCTCTCAAACAACTTTATGATTTTTTAAAAGCACTCAAAAGTACCAAGGTCTTCCTAAAGGAAAAAAGATGCAAGTGAACAAGAGCACATCCGAGTCGACTAAATACATACATCTTAAATCACTCGTATCAGAGATGGAGTGACTTGCTTGCTCAATGTGCACAGGAATGACTGACGACGAACTCGAACAATGGCTGAGTTGAATCTGGATGTCAGCATACATCTCTTCCTCCACTACAATAAGCATCTGCTATGCAATTTCTTAGGACTTCCAGTCCCAGCAGTCCAAACACATACAATGCTTAGCTGAGTCATTTCATCAAACAGCCTTTTTGCATTCCCACATAAAATGCTTAGATGAGGCATTTCATCAAACAGCCTTTTTGCATTCCACATTTTACTTCAACACCAATTTCTGTCCGAGCACACTATCGAGTCCACCTCTTCCAGGGTTAGATGTACGAGCCAGGAAATGTGCTCTCTTTCCATCCTCAAACGATCTCACCTCCAAGCAGAGCTGGAGTACGGCGCCATAGCAGAAGGGAGGTGGAGCTGATGAAGATGTGTGGTGACAAAAGAGAGCTTGTCGGCACTTCAGGAGGGAGACTGTAGTACACGGTGATGTGTATGCAGTGGCAGATTCAATGTCCATGAAGCACCACCGTCACCGGCAGCAGCATGCGTGCCATCGGCACCCCCTCCTCCTCAATGCTGCGCCCCTTGTGGCCGTCCACCGGATGGGGAGCCGCATCCCTATTGAAGACCTCCCCTGCGACACTTTGGAGGCAGCGTTGGTAGTTAGCACGTGGGCAGGAACCACCGTGGTCGTCCACCGGATGGGGAGCCGCATCCCTGTGCTTATGACCTCCCTGCGGCAGCGCTCGACGCCGGAAAAGGAGGAGGAAATCGACCGACGGCGGTCATCGCCGCTCTGCTCCACCCTTTCCCGATCTGTACACATCCGCCCACGCCGTTCCATCCTCTCGCTCGATCCCAGCGCGCGGCACACCCATCCGACGCCGGCGGACCTCATCTTCCTCACCTAATCACCGCTACCTCCTGGCTGGGACCCTGCTTCTGCTCCCCAATCGTCGTGGACCGTGGTGGAGGTTCAGTCTGGCGACCAGCAGGAGCGACTCGTATGAACAGAAGCGAAGGAAACAGACCGAACCGGTACCATGGTAATTTCATGTATTATGTGATTTGGTGGGAGGGTAAAATCGGAAAGAAAAATGACGTACCACAAGAAACCTTAATGCTTTTATTATTAACTAGCACATATGCCCGTGCGTTGCAACGGATAAAGAAATTTGATACATGCCTGCAGTTAAAAAATAAAATAGTTTGTCATATACAAAATCTTTATCTTGACGGTATGCAATTGAAAAATATGTCGGATTTGAATCCAGTATTGATACACTTGTTCCACTAAGTAACATTCCTCTACATCACTTACTATCAATCTAGTTGAAAGTGATCCGTGAACGAAAAACGGTGCATCATATATATGAAGAGACATTGATTTGTAGAGATTATATGTCGCCGCTTAATTGCATGATAGCTGCCCATTAGCAACATTAATGTAATTTAAAAAAATTAGTTCTTCGCGGAATCATACATTTCCAAAAGCCAAAGTGTATTTATGTACTGATACAAATAAACAGTCCGTAAGAGATTTTTGGAACAAAAAACCAATTTTATGAGGCAAATGAAGTTCAAGTCTGGTGGCATATTCGGAGTACGTAGGAATATCTGTGAGAAACACTCCTTCCTTAATATTATTATGGGGTAAAGATAATTTAAAGAGCTTTAGCATATTAGAGCACTTACGGTTTTCAAGGGTGGACTTCAAGAACACAGTTTACTTCTGAAGTTCGTTTATTTCTTGGAATGAATTTGTTTGTGAAATGTTTTTCGGTAAAAATATAAAGTGAACTTTTGTTGGGGAAAGGTTAAGTTTCGAACAAAGAACATAGAAAGGTAATTTTCACGGAAGTTTACTGCCGATGTTGCGTACAAGCTATTTTTCTTAATAAGCAAAGCTAGAAAATTGAAACAGTTTTAATAGGGCACATGGCAGAGCCGCTGTTAGCAGTCTACATCAGCTAAGAAAATAAGCTCACGGAAACAGTCTTTCACAAAAATAGATCGCACACCCACAATATAAAACTGAACTTGGCATCCGCACTACACTTTCTCCTCCGCCTCTGTCAATTTCTTAAACTACTGGGAGCAGTTCGTGGGCCGTCGCTGAAGAAGTGAAGAGGAGGGAGAGGGGCAGTTATGTGCTGCACTTTCAGATGCGAGGGCGGGCTTGTGCAGAGGAGGAGAGGCGCGAGGTGGACTCCTCGGCACAGCGTGTTCTGGCTGGGAACGTGCTGGATGCAGCGGACATGAGGTACACTCCCCGGGGCGGCGCGGTGGACTCCCATGGCAGGGGCGCCTCCGGTTGACAGGGAAGGCCCTCACCGGTGGAGCGGAAAGCCAGCTGCTCCCCTCCCGAGTCGCCCCAATCTCAGAACCGCCTGCTCATCGGAAGCGACGCTGCCGGTGGCCTCCGCTCGTCGTCCTCGTCCAGCTCCGAGCGAACGACCGGCGTCGCCCGCTGCGAGCGCTCAACCTCTCTGCGGTCTGCGGCTACTTGCACGCTCCCGACCTGTCCAACAACAAGATAAACGGAGATGTCGACCTGCGCTGGATGGCAGCAGCAGGCGTGGGCTCGGTCCGGTGGCTGGACCCTCGCCTGGAACAAGATCTCCGGTGGCTGGACCTCGTCAACTGCTCCGGGCTGCAGTACCTCGACCTCTCCGGGAACCAGCTTCCCGCGCCCTTCCGGCCTGCTCAGCCGCTCGATCCCCAGCCCGGCCCCGCGACCCTCCTGTCGTCACCCGCCGCGGGACTGCCGCGTGGAGGAGCGGAGCAAGGGGAGGAGAAGGCAGCCGGAGTACCTCGTCGTCGCACAGGCCGGCCGGCTTGGCCTGGACCTGCTCGACCTCCGTGCGCACCGGCGCTGATGATGCCCTCTCAGATTTCATGTTTTTAGGCTTAGACTAACCGAAACGTTTTTTTCACTTACCGGTGGTAGTGGTGGGTAATTTGTGCGATTGGTGGGAGGGCAAAATCGGAAAAAAAAAATGACGTACCACAAGAAAGCTTAATGCTTTTATTATTAGGTATAGATTAAGGTATAGAAATCAATACAAAGTTTGTCACGGATGTAATCCTGAGCAATATCTCGGAAGAAAACACTACCAGAAAGTTCAGCTCTATGAGCCACAGTCATAGTGTGTGCTCAGTTATTACAGAGACACCCGCAAAAAAAATATATTACAGAGACGCTTAACATAGCGAAAAAACACCCCTCGATCGCAACTCCAATCAAAGATCCTTCCTCGGAGATCGGTCATCCAGCGCCCCTGCCATTGCTTTTCAATAATGATTACGTTACGAGTACTACCTGATATTTTGACTTTTGCAACGGAATGATCGATGACCGGAACGAAGAATCAGGATGGCCTAGCCCAACAAACGAACAACTGTAGGCGAGGCAGAGATAGGACTCACAAATAGCGGTACATAGTGTTTGCGATTATTAGTCCCACATCGGAAGCTTACATAGAACTAGACCGGTTTATTAGGCGGAAGCAAAACCCATGGCTATTGCCAACACGGGGATGATACACGGCTATCAGACACAAGATGCCAAAGAACTTAAAAAGAGGAAGAGCCAGCCGTGTGAAAGAAATTCCACAGACAAAAAACAATGCAGTGAAAAAGTCTCCTCCTAGAGTGAGATGCATAGGCGTAATAAAATTGCGCAATTGTATCCCTCGTGGTTGGCATGTGCTAGACATTGGCACCTGGCTTTTTGTTTGACTTTTTTTTGAAGAAATATTAATAATTTTTCATGCTTAGTAATAAAATAGATAAAATTACTTGATACATGTCTGAGGTCTGCATATTTGCACGGCTATGTTCTCTACTCCCTGAACGAAGCGGTAGGATCAATGTCATCATGAAAATCCTTGATGTGCTTCCAAGTAAAGACGAACGGAAGAGATTTCTTGCTCCCGTGATCCCTCTAGTTAAAAAAAAAATCATATTTATAAGTTTCAAAAAATCTGAAAAAAAAACTGCAAGTTGTCAATGCTATATGCCACAAACGTGCAAAATCTCGATTTAAAATATTTCATATTCAGTTCTACACAAAAAAGACAAATGTGTGGATCCAAATGTACATACTTTCAAATCTCCAAAATAAACAATATTTGTTATTTTTGTGTAGCCCAAAATATAAAGTATTTCAAATTAAAAAAATCACCTTTGTTGGATACATCATTGCCAAAATGCATGAATTTTTTCAGATTTATTTTAAACTTTAAAATATCATTTTGAAATTTTCAAATCAGAGGGGGCACTGGAGCTCGGGAGCAAAGAGTGTCTTCCGATTGTGGAACACTAGAGGCTGGGGAGGCCTCCTAGCCGATCCTGTGCGGCCCAATATAAGATCAGTGTGACCCAATTCTACATGTGCTTTGAGAGGAGATTAGGTGCTCCCGAGCAGCAGTGATCCCGGTGGTTTAAAAAATTCAAAAAAATATCTATGAGTTTTAAAAAATTCTGAAAAAAACAAGGATGTAGCCAATTATGTATCCCACAAACGTGCAAAAAATCAACTTCAAATACGTTGTATTTTGGGCTATACGAAAATGAGAAAATTGGAGATATGAAAATATACATATTTAGATTCACACTTTTTTCATTTTCGTGTAGCCCAAATTAGAACGTATTTGAAGTTGATTTTTTCCATGTTTGTGGTATATATCATTGGCTACATCCGTGATTTTTTCATATTTTTTAAAACTCATAAATAGTGTTTTCGAATTTTTTAAACCACCAGGATCACTGGTGCTCGGGAGCCAAAGACACTTTCTCATGTGCTTTGCGCTATTATATGTCATATAGTTCCCTCACTACACACCGATGCTCATCAGCCAAAGCCAAAAGTCATAAACAACTGCTCGAACAAACGGAAGCTTCATCGGCAACGGTCTTGTATTTAAAAAAAATGGAGAGAGGATAGCAGCAGTCCTGATGCCGATGGCTAGAGAGTACTAGTTTTGCTAACAACTGATATGCATTTTGATGAACTTGTGACTTGCCAGTTGGGAGTGCCCCACAGATCAGATTCTTGATGTTCCTCCAGATAGGACCCTTCCAAATTGAAATTTCAAATAGGGGGGCAGAGGCCTACATAATATTCATCAAACCACTCCAACTGTATCTGAAAGTGGCATACAGTGCAGCATCCCTTTTTGTTACTTGCACCCAACATTTCTTCCTCCTATTCGAGATCAAGCAGGGTTCAAAACCCGACAAGCCACCATTTGGGGCTACAGTTTTACCGGCTAAAGGTATGCTAATTTTTTGCTACTTACGCTCTTTTAACACTTCTTTTTTGTTGTTATATGTTGGTTTTAGTCGAAACTCTAAAAAAAGAAAAGTTTTTTTTAACTTGAAATAGTAACCAGCCAGCTGGAATATTAAGCCCTGCTCTAGAGTGCACATCGCATGTACAATGAAATTGGGTGACTATGACAGTACCATGTGGTTGCAGTCAGGCATTCTATCCCGTCACAGTCTAGCCACCGATTTCCACACTTGACTGAATGGGCCTCCTTGAAGCCGTGAAGGACGGGGAGTTTGACTGGTAGCTCAAATGGAATGGTTGGACATCTCCTCTCTCAAAACTCAAGTAGTTCCTCTGGTAGCTAGATAATAACACTAGTCCTTGGCATGCATGTATGGCCCGTATGCTTCCACAGCTAGCTAGCTCTTGTTCTTACATCATGCAACGCAGAGCCATTCTCCTCCTCATCATCATCATCTTAAGCCTTGCTTCATTCTTGACGGTTGGTGCACTACAATACCAGCATCACCATGGTGGCGGCTGCATCCCCGCCGAGAGGGCCGCCTTGCTCTCCTTCAAGAAGGGCATCACAAGTGACAGTGCTCAAGTCCTCGGCTCGTGGCACGGACAGGACTGCTGTCGGTGGAGAGGCGTCAGTTGTAGCAACCGAACAGGTCATGTCATCAAGCTTCATCTTCGCAATAAATTTCTGGACCCTGAAACATCTGATCCATGCCGTCCTGCTAATTCCTTGTTCGGCGAGATAAGTCCCTCACTGCTTTCCCTGGAACATCTGGAGTACCTGGACCTTAGCATGAACTGTTTGCTAAGGCCAAATAGCCGTGTTCCTCGTTTCTTGGGCTCCATGGAGAACTTGATTTATCTTAACCTCTCTGGCATACCATTTACCGGTACAGTGCCTTCTCAGCTTGGTAACCTGTCTAAGTTGCAGCATCTTGACCTTGGCCAGGGTTATTTTTCGGGAATGTACTCCACAGACATCACCTGGTTAACAAAGATACCTTTGCTGCAGTACCTTAGCCTGGATGGAATAAACCTCTCAAGGATAGTTGACTGGCCTCATACTTTGAATATGATTCCATCTCTAAGGGTAATCAGTCTTGCAGACTGTTCACTTGATACTGCGAGCCAATCGCTTCCATACTTTAACCTCACAAAACTTGAGAAGCTTGACCTTTCATTGAATAATTTAGACCACTCGATTGCATCAAGTTGGTTTTGGGATGTGACAACCCTCAAATATCTGAGTCTTGGTCAGAATTTTCATGCGAATTGGTTGTCTGGCAAAATTCCTGACTCAATAGGGAACATGACGTCTCTCAAGGTACTTGATTTGTCGCTCACCAACCTGAATAAGACTGAAAATCTGAAAAACCTTTGCAGTTTGGAAATCCTTGACCTCTCTTGGAATTTTATTAATGAAGACATAACGTTGTTGATGGAGGGATTGCCACAATGTGCATGGAAAAAATTGCAGGAACTACATTTCCGTCAAAACGAAATCATTGGGACCCTGCCAAATATGATTGGCGAATTCAGCACCTTGAGCATACTTGACCTCGCCGTCAACAACCTTCTTGGACTTATACCACGAGAGCTTGGGAATTTGGAACGTTTAACCACCCTTGATCTCAGCTATAATCAGCTCAGCGGGAATGTACCAGCTGAAATCCGTGCCCTTACTGCTCTGACCTATTTGGACATGAGCACAAACTACTTAACCGGAAGTATACCAGCTGAAATTCGTGCCCTTACTGCTCTCACCTATTTGGACTTGAACACAAACAACTTAACCGGAAGTATACCAACCGACCTTGGAAAATTGAGAAACTTGACTACCCTTATACTCGCGGATAACAACTTTACTGGACCTGTACCAGCAGAGGTTGTGCATTCAACTAGCTTAACCGCACTATCCCTCTCCAACAATCACCTCAGTGGAAGTGTACCCACTGAAATAGGTTCTCTGAACAATCTTGTTTATCTGCACCTAAGCAATAACCATTTTAGCGGTGTGATCATGGAAGAACACTTTGCAAATCTAAAAAGCTTAAAGAAGATAGACCTGGCTTCCAATAATTTGAAGATTGTGTTGGATTCAGATTGGCGTTCTCCCTTCAGGCTGGAGTCAGCAAATTTTGCATCTTGCCAAATAGGTCCTCTGTTCCCAGCTTGGCTTCAGCAGCTACGGGGAATTGCTGAACTTTATATTTCGAACACCACTATAGAGGACAAGTTTCCTGATTGGTTTTGGAGAACATTTTCACAGACAACATATCTCGACATCTCTAATAACCAAATAAGTGGTAGCTTGCCAGCACATCTGGATGGCATGGCTTTGGAAGAACTACACCTAGGCTCAAACCGGCGCACTGGGTCAATACCTTCGTTTCTGAAAAACGTCACCATCTTAGACATCTCCAACAATAACTTTTCAGCAATACCATCAAATTTTGAAGCCTCGCGACTTCAAATATTGCTTCTCTATTCAAATCTTCTTGGTGGGTATATTCCAGCATCTATTTGCAAACTGCAACAACTACTGTATTTGGATTTGTCAAACAATTCTTTGGAGGGTGAAATTCCTCAATGTCTAGACATCCAAAATTTACAGTTTCTTCTGCTCGGAAACAATAGTCTATCAGGAAAATTCCCAGTTTTTTTGCAGAACAACACAGGTCTGGAGTTTTTGGATCTTGCATGGAATAAATTCTCTGGGAGATTGCCTGCATGGATTGGAGAGCTGGGAAGATTACGTTTTGTACTACTGAGCCAAAATGCATTTTCTGATACTATTCCAGTCGGCATAACAAACCTTGAGTATCTTCAGTACTTAGATCTATCAAGCAATGATTTCTCTGGTGCAATACGTTGGCATCTATCGAACCTAACATTTATGACAAGATTCCAGGAGAAATTCATGGATATGGATGATATGGATTTTATTATTGGGGGAATTGACGGTATTGATATTGGAGCTGGTCACCTAGGAGAAATACTGTCAGTAGTTACCAAAGGACAACGGCTTATGTATGGTAGAACACTTGCATATTTTGTGGGCATTGATTTATCACGTAACTCCTTGACTGGTGAAATTCCCACAGACATCACTTCCCTTTTTGCACTAATGAATTTGAATCTCTCGTGGAACCAGTTGAGTGGACAAATTCCAAACATGATCGGCGCCATGCAGTCATTGGTATCTCTGGACCTCTCTGAGAACAGGCTCTCTGGTGAAATCCCGACGAGCATATCAAATCTGACATCTTTGGCTGCCTTGAACTTGTCCTACAACATTTTGTCTGGAATGATACCTTCCGGCCGCCAACTCGATACCCTCAACATAGACAACCCGTCACTTATGTACATCGGCAACAGTGGACTTTGTGGGCCTCCTCTTCAGAAGAATTGTTCAGGAAACGGTACAGCCATCCATGGTCGTCAAGAAAGCAGTAACCATGAATTTGAGCCACTGACCTTTTATTTTGGTCTTATGCTGGGACTTGTGGCCGGGCTCTGGATGGTGTTATGTGCACTGTTGTTCAAGATGACATGGAGGATTGCTTATTTCCAGCTCTTTGACAAGGTGTATGACAAAATTTATGTATTTGTGGCTGTGAAGTGGGCAAGCTTCACAAAGAACACAGCCGCAGAATAAGCAGTTTTTATGAAGCAGTCGGTGTTTGCGCTGCAACTCATAGAATGGGAGCTCAGGACTATCAACCAGCGTGAGGAAGATCTTCCGTTGCATGTGTCTATATCGTGAGCCTTGTTTGTAGTAATAAATAAAGATGTTTAGTTCTTCCGGTACATATATGGATTTACTATTATCTGCTTATATTGTGGTAAATGTAAGACTATAGTATTACTTAATTATTCCGATATCTGTAAGATTTTGTAATTCCGATACCAGCATTATTCCGCGGTTACAATGAATTAGTTTTCCTATAGTTGTTGTTACGGTTACAGACTTACAGTGAATTAGTATTTTTCTTCAACGGCGACAGAGGCAGGGATCCCACTTCCCAGGCCACAGTACACACCCGTTTGATAGACAAGTTCAGCGACAGTAAGAAGTTCCTGAATTCTGTGGTGCTAGATAGAACATTGGATTTAGATCAGTGTCTGGAACTATAAATAGTGAAAGTGCGTCAATCTTCACGTGCTGGAGCATGTTCTGGAATATAAATAGTGTACTTACTTGGCAGTTGGCACACTTTGGAAATCCTTAAAAGATCCAAGTGTTTTACTTCTTCGATGCTCAGTACCTATGAATCATTGATGCGCAGCAGGTTTTGCTCGGCGCATTCGAGCGTCTGCTTGCGCATGCTGACGCTCAGCGCCTCACTCGAGAAAATGCGCGGAGCGGAGGTCGGCGAGGGTGTAGACCCCGGGCGGCTTGTAGGAGGCGAGGTCGCCGGCAGCGGCGGCGCGGTCCAAGGATTCGCGCAGAGCAGGGTGGAGTCCGGGTCAGAGCAGGGTGATGCGGCGGCAGGCGGTGTCGAGGGAGACGGCGGGCGGCGGATGGACGCATAGGTTCTTGCGGTAGGAGGGAGCGCGCGGCAGAGGGCGGGAAGTGGGAGAAGAGGAGGCGGAGCTCCGGGTTGGTAGTCGCCGGCGCCATGGCTTCCACCCGCAATTCCTATACATCGCCCTACGGCGACGCTACAGGCGCGCGTCGCCCTAAGGATGCTGTGCCGTCGCTTAGTGGGCCGGCTCAGTTCGACGTTTTTTTTTTTCGTTTTCCTTTTTTCTTAGTTTCTTTTTCTTTTCTTTTTTTCTTTTCTGTTTTTGTTTCGTTTGTTCTTCTTTTATTTTTTATTTTTTTCATATTTTTCGGAAATTATTCAAAATAGAAATTTGTTCAGATTCCAATTTTTGTTCAGATTTGAAATTTCGTTCAGACTTGAAATTTTTTCAGATTCGAATTTTTGTTCAGATTTGAAATTTCGTTCAGATTCGAAATTTTGTTCAGACTCAAAATTTGTTCGGATTCGAATTTTTGTTCAGATTTGAAATTTCGTTCAGATTCAAAACACGTTCAGATTCGAAATGAAATTTGTTCAGATTCAAAATTTCGTTCAGACTCGAAAATCGTTCAGATTCGAAATTTGTTCGGATTTTATATTTTGTTCAAATTTGAAATTTGTTCAGCTTAAAAATTGTTCGGTTTTGAAATTTGTTCGAATTTAATTTCTGTTCGATTTGATTTTGTTCAAATTTGAAAATTGTTCAATTTTTAAATTTTGTTCGGATTTGATTTCTGTTCGAATTTGAATTTTGTTCGGTTTTGAAATTTGTTCAAATTCGAAATTTGTTCTGAATTCAAATTTGTTCAAATTCGAAAATTGTTCCGATTCGAAATTCGTTCAAATTCGAAAATTGTTCCGATCTTAAATTTGTTCAAATTCTAAAATTGGTTCTGATTCGAAATTCGTTCCGATTTGAAATTTGTTCAAATTCAAAATTTGTTCCAATTTGAAATTTGTTTCAAATTCGAAATTTATTTAGATTTGAAATTTGTTCAAATCTGAAATTGTTTCGATTTGAATTGTTTTCAAATTCAAAATTTTGTTTCGATTGAAATTCATTCTGATTCAAAATTTATTCAAATTCGAAATTTGTTCCGATTCAAAATTTGTTCAAATTCAAATTTGTTCGGATTTGAAATTTGTTCAAATTCGAAATTTGTCCGATTTGAAATTTGTACAAATTTATAATTGATTCACATTTGAAAACAAAAGAAAAAGAAAAACAAAAAACAGTACCTTTTGTATTGGGCCGCTCCAAATGCGGCCCAAGAAGGAGCACCCTTGAGGCGACGCTACCGTTCCGCGTCGCCTGAAGGCGACGTAAAGGAGCACCCTTCCGCCGGGAGTAGTAAGAGCTTCCGATCGAGGAGGAGGAGGAGGAGGAGGAGGGTGGGCTTCCTGGGCCGGAGAAAGTCGCAGGCCGTGATGGGCTGGTTCGCCAATAGCGGGGGACGAAATAGGTCCGCTCTGCAGTCGACCGATGAATAGTCCCACATCGGAACGTTACGAACAACTAGACGGGCTTATTAGGCGGGACGACCCAACAGTATCGCCAACACGGGGATTACACGACTATCAACTGTGAAAGATGCCAAAGTGCACACAAAAAAGAGGCAGAGCCCAGCCGTGCGATCGAAATTCCACGGCCAAAATAAACACACTGAAAAGATCTCCGATCTCCTACGAGAGGGAGGAGCATAGTCGAAAATGCGCAAATGTACTCCCCGTGGTGGCATGCGCTAGACACTAGCGCCTGGCATTTTGTTTCAAATTTATTTCTTACCAATTTTGTTGGGCTAAGTAGATCAAATAACTTTTTTTTTGTCTCGTAGAATCGTAACGAAAATCGGTGATGAGCTTCCGGCAAAAGTGAATCGATGGGCCCGAGAGCTTATATATCGAACTCCTTCGCCTCGTCCATGTTCTTTATCTTGTCACTGAATGAATGGTAAGCACCTCATCGGTGGTGCCACCTATCTATTTTCAGAACTTTTTTTTGTGCTAAGTAGATCAAATAAACATACTTTTTCGGCAAAAACAAAATTACATCCTAGGTATAACTACATCTCCAACTACCTTTCATAATCCAGATTGGAGGGATCGGTTGGATCGCAATGGAAACCCGTGATGAGCTTCCCGTGGAACCTCTAGTTGGAGATGGCCCCGATCATCATTGAGTAATGTAAACACCTTGTCGGTGGTGCCACCTAGCACGTTGCCTCCAAGCTGTAGTTGAAAGATGCAGAACATGGGGATTGTACACCTCGCCGTCCAATCGGCTAGGAGGTTACGGGCTCCTCGCTCAATGCAAGGACATGATAGTGATGTTTGCGCTTGCATGGCAGGTTGTCCCGGGCGTTGGTGTTTGCAGAGGTGGTGTATGGATCCTTGGTTTTGTGCTAACTTGTGAGCCGCTCCTTATTGAAAGTGCATGTTGCCCTCCATGCGTGGTTTTGGTCTATTCACCACCCCCCCCCCCCCCCCCCCCCCCCTTCCCCCTCCCTCCCTGTAGGCGACATCGTTGTCCTTTTACTTAGTCTTACATGACAACGATGACTCGGGATTGCGAGCAGCGCGTGACAGACAAAGTCGTTTTCTCCGGTTTCTCATAATTAAAAAAAGAGGCCGATGGTATTCTGTAATATCAAAATGCTAGTTTTAGAAATATTTCAATATTAAAAGTGTATTATATTTTAATACAACACCCTAAAGTATTTAAAACTAAAATATTTTTACAAATTGGAGTATTTTCAGAATACTTCAAAAACACTTTCTACCAAGTGTGTCGATAAATCTTTGCAAAAAAAACTTGGCGTGTGAGTCTCTGGTCCATTGGAGGTGTGGCCTCGGCCGGGAGATCTTAGGCAACGACAGCGCGGCAGACAATGGCTTGGAATAGATCAAAAGCGTCGTCATGGTTTTCTTGTTTCTTAGTTTTTTTTAAAAATGGTAGGGGTTCTTTTTTCAAAACTGAGAAATACTGTTGTTTTGGGGAGCAGCGTTTTAGCTCGTCCTACATGTAGGACGTTTTTTTGAAAAATTAAAAAACGCCACTTTAATGTTTCAAAAAAATCTGAAAATAATCCTAGATGTAGACGATGATGAACTCTAGCAGTGTGCAATATATCAACTCGAAATACTTTGTATTTTGGGCCATGTAAAAATAACAAATTTCCTAATCATTCGAATTTGTCTTTTTTGTGTAGGCCGTAATACAAAACATTTCGAGCTGCAAATTTGCAGCACATTAGAGTACGCCGTTGTGAACCTCTGTGATTTATCTCGGAATTTTTTGAAACTTCAAATGTTGATTTCAAAAACATTAAAAAAAAAACGTCCTACATGTAGGACGAGCTACAAATGGACTTTTCGGTTGTTTTGGCAGTACTAAAATATTAAAACTATTGTTTAGGTTGGTAGCCAAACAAATTGCAGTATTTAATATTGCAGTAATTAGAAGACTATATTATTCCTAGAATGCTTTGAAAAAGCGTGGACGGATGTCTGTCGGCCCAAGTGTGAGGGTGGGCTTGGGATCAAAGCTTTGGCGGCGAAGAACGAGTGCTTGCAGCTCAAGCTCGTCCACCGCCTTCACTCCCAAGTCGACGCCCGCTGGTCTCGGTGGGCGTGGCAGGCCTGCGCCGGGAGCGGATCGGCGGGGCAGCACTGGAAGCATCTCGCGGCGCTCGTGCCGCACTACCGTGCAATTTCGAGGGTCAAGGTTGGCGATGGTTCCCGGGCGGCCTTCTGGCTCGATGCCTGGCTGGGCGAGCAGGCGGTGTGCAACCAGTTTCCCGCTCTTTTCTCCCATGCAAAAAAGCCGGCTGCTACTGTCTGTGCTGTGCTGGCGCTGGGCTTGCGACGCGCCCTTGCTCCTCGCCTCAACGCGGCCGCTGGTCGGCAGCTGCCTGTCCTCGATAACCTGCTACTGGGGGGTGTCCATCACGGACGCCGCGGACTGCTGGAGCTTGTCTCGCTGCCAGAACAAAGTCAGCGCGCTGGACGTCGGCGCCTTCTACAAGCTGCGCACTTGGGGCGGGGTGGATTGTCCCTCCTTCACCTTCGTCTGGGAGAACTACGCCCCATCTAAAGTAAAGTTCTTCGCATGGCTGCTCTCGAAAGCCCGTACTCAGTCGCGGGAGGCGCTGTTGAAGAAGAACATCCTCACCCCGCCGAAGCCGTCTGTCCGATCTGTGCTGCCCCCGTGGAAACTGCAAACCACATCTTCTTTGGATGCAGCTTTGTAGTGCGTTTCTGGGACTCGATCGGGGCCTCCTTCCCCTCCGACGCGGATGTCCGTGATTTGCACACATACGTCCACCCGCCGTCGGTGCCTGCGGCGACCTCCTCCACCTTCGTCTTGCTGTGCTGCTGGAACATTTGGAAGCACCGCAATGCAGTCGCTTTCCGTGAGCAGCGTCCCTGCCTTCCTCTGCTGCGTAAAACATGCCGGGATGAAGCACGCCTTTGGCGGGTCCGGCTGCCGCCGCAACACGAAGCGGACACAAATTTCTGGCTGGTGTGCCTCAAAGAACCTACCCCTGTGTAATCTCCCCCTGTACCCTCCCTTTCCTCCTGTAAAATCACACGGCATTTTCAGATAGCCACGTATATATGAAAACTTCAGGTGGGGCTTTGGCTCCCCGGTGACAATTCAAAAAAACAAAAAAAAAATCTGAGCGAGCTACCAAATGTGCTTTAAGATTTTTGGGTGCTGTTTCCGCTATCTATTCAGCAAGGGTCTAATTTCCTACCGTAAACTTTTCTGGTGAAACTTGCAATTTGTTTTTCGGTACAAAATTATCTGGTATCTAGAGCTCGAAATGAACAAGGACAATGGAGGTAAGTAGGCCATAGAACATCGCGGGCTGGGCTGCTAGACTGGGCTAGCAGTGGGGCCCAATCCGACTGGGGTCCGAATCTGTAATTCCTCCACGCCGGTACAAATACAGTTCGTCGAAATTTCGTCCTCGACGCCGTAGACCGCGCACAGATACACCGACCTAACCCGCACGCCGCCGTCGCTCGCCGGCGCCGACCATCTGAGCGGGGCACCCTCGAGTCCTCGACCTCGCGCGAGCGCGTAGGGAAGCAAGCATGACGTACACGGCGATCGACACCTTCTACCCCTCGGCGGAGCGGCTCCAGGACTCGCCGTCCCGCCGCGACGGCGTCGACGAGCCCGCCGAGGCCTCCCTGCGCGCCCACGGCTGCCAGCTCGTCCAGGAGGCCGGCATCCTCCTCCGACTGTATCCTCGCCACCCCTGAATCCCTCCACCTGTACTGTACCAATCCCCTCTCCCCTCGTTCTCGCTCGGATTCCGTCAAATTGCTGCTGGGAAACCTTCGATTTCTCTTTCAGTTGCGCCCTTTGACTCCCCCAAGGCCGCAGGTGGTGATGAACACGGCACAGGTGCTCCTCCACCGCTTCTACTGCAAGCAGTCGCTCGCCCGGTTCAGCGTCAAGGTGAGCGACAACGTTCCCCCCAAATTCCTTCTGATTTCACCGCTGAACTGCATATTAATAATGTTCCAATGGAGACAACAACTGAACCATTATGCCTGCCTGCAGAGAGTCGCTGCGACGTGCGTCTGGCTGTCGTCGAAGCTGGAGGAGAGCCCGAGAGGACTGGAGAGGGTCGTCCGTGTGTTCCACCGGATCGAATGCAGAAGACACGGCGGCGACTACCCGATACGCCATTTGAGCGACTCGTGCTTGGTCAGTATGTTAGAAATTGAGTGATCTTAGACCCTTATCGTGTTATGCAGTAGAAATGTTTTAGTGGCTGACAAAGTGAGAATCTTTGTTTGTTTGTCTGTCCTGCAGGAGGAACTGGTCAGGGATCTCTCGAGGCTGGAGAAACGCGTGCTGAAGGAGTTTGGGTTTGTTTGCCATGTTGAGCACCCTCACAAGTTCATCCCCAGCTACCTAAATGTGCTCGAGGCGCCAGAGCTCATGCAAGCGGCGTGGAACCTCGCCAATGACAGGTAATGTTCTTTCTGACATTATGTTCCATGCCATAGAATTCGGTTAAGATGTACTACCAAGTATCTAGATACTTACCATTGTTTGGTGAAATTGGTTGATGTTTTTTCTGAAGCTATTCTTGTGATGTTCTCATGTTTGTGATTGGTGAGATTCTCTTGTTCCATTATATGTTCCTTTCTGTAGAATTCAGTTCAAATGTACCATGTATCCTGGCCAGTTACTTAGCATTCTATGGTGAAAATTGGTGGGTGATTTTTTTTCCGAAGCTGTTCTTGTGCTGTTCTTATGCTTGTGAAACATAAAATTCAGACATCTTGAGTCCTTGACACTGCCAGTAGCTGGACCCCGGGAACCTTTCTTGCCACAAAACAGTAATTAGCTCTTATTGTCATTACAGATTATTTCCTCTTCTGGAGACATCTGATAAACCAATAGCATACCTCCAACTGCATTAGTTGTTGTTTTTGCCAATGTTCGATTATCTCCATGAGAACCTATTTATCTGTATAAGTAGGCACTAACCTCGCTGTGTTAATCTTGCTTATCAGCTTGCGCACGACGCTCTGCGTGAGACTCAAGCCCGAGGTTGTCGCTTGCGGAGTTATTTACGCTGCGGCCAGGAGATCCGGAGTTCCCCTCCCTGAAGACCCAGCATGGTGGACGCTCTTTGACGCTAACGAGGCAGGGATCCAGGAAGTCCGCAGAGTCCTTGCTCACCTCTACAGCCTCCCCAGGCCACAGTACATACCAGTTTGATAGAGAAATTCCACTACATTATGAAGTTCCCTAATTCTGTTGGTTGCTAGATGGAACACTGGATGGGGTCTGAATTCGCATCACTCTTCATGTGGTATATGGTGGTAGACAAGTGAATTTTCTGGAGCATGTATAGTGCCAGATGTATATATGCCATTAGCCTCATGGCCTGTATGATGGTGCGTGTCAGTTTACTGCAAATTCAGTTCCAGACATGTCTTGTTTCTTGGGCATTTAGCCAAGTAGCTTTTTTATTTACCATGTTTCGAACTGCCTACTTCTTGCACGGAAACTAAACAAATATATAAATAATTCGACAATATTGTTGTGATGCGATTGTACGATTGAGCCTAATGAGCAGGTGGTCTGACTTGACCAGCAGCAGCCATCCATGACCTCCTGTCATTTTCCAGTTTTTCTCCTGAGCACACCGTTGGTCTGCTTTCTTCTTATTCTTGTTCCTGAGAAAAAGAAAATTTTGAAGCGGTCCCATTGTGTAGCATCTTCTACGTCCGTTGTGATTTTTTTTTTTTACTTTTTAAAAAGGTGAATATTTTTCAAATACGAACCTTAATCAGATAATTTTTGAAATTCAAATATTTTTACATTTAACAATTACTAAAATTGTTTAGATTTTAAAATATATAAATTAAAAAAAGACCAGGATTGGAAATTGTTCTGCTTTAAAAAAAAAAAAATTCAAGAAATGTTTCAAAATTGAAAAAGTTTCAGATTAAAAATGTTTAGATTTAAAAACTTATTTGTATTTTAAAACTGGACAGTATTTTCAATTAGGAACATTTTTGAAATCTGAACATTTTCAAATCAGAAACATTTCAAATCTTATTTTATAGCTCTGAATATTTTTTAAATTTGGTCATTTTTCTGAGAAATTTTAAATTGGAATTTTTTAGTCTAACTAATTTTAAATTCTAGACATCTTTTTCAATTTGTTAAGTATGATTTTTTTTAATTCTAAACTGTTTTTAATCTGATTGTGTAAAATTTGAATTTTTTTAATCTGAATAGTTTTCTTTTTAGTTGTGCATCTAAAATCTAGTGTGAAAAAATGACATGCCTACATGCATGACGTAAGAATTAGTCCCATGCTAATTACCGTGACTACTCCCTCCGTCCTGGTTTGTAGGGCTCAATTTGCAAATATCTTGGCCGAAGGTGATAGTTAATTGGATCTGAAATCTTTGGTGGGATAGACAACCAACCAATTAGTGAGAGGGAATTACATAAAATTGTGACTAAGAGGTGGGGGTTTTGTGTCACTGACATGTGGGCCTGCCACACGTCGAACCCACATGTCAGCGAGCCCATATCAGGGTAACGAACGTCAGAGGAGCGGACCGAGATCCGGTGCCTTGCTAGAGGCGAGGCACGGCTCTACAGTTCCGTGCCTTGACACTGTGACCGTTCGATTAAAAATGGAGAGGCACGATTTAAAGACTGTAGCACATGTACTGTGGATGATACTGTAGCAGACGCATGTAGCTGAAATGCTGTAGCGTGGGTACTGTAGATGAATCATGTAGCAGTGTTCTGTTCATGGGCATCCGGCCATCAATTTTTGATCCAACAGACAGAAATGAGGGGCAAGGCACAACACTATTCATTGGTGCCTTGCCTGTGTCAAGGCACTGGATCTCAATCCAGTTCTTATTGCATGTGGTGTGAGTAGGTGTGCATGCCTTGCATTTATTGCATGTGGTGTTACTAGGTGTGCATGACTTTCATTTATTACACATGGTGTTAATAAGAGAGGCCTGTCTCATTTATATCCTTAGATGGGAAACCAGAAAATAAGATAGACATATAGTTAGGTGAACCAAATTTATGTTAACGTGACATGAAAAAAAATGCATGATCAGATTTCAGGAAGCGTCGCGGTCGCCGTGAGTCACAGCCCTCACTCGTCAGTCCTCACTCATCATCAACCAAAACCAAAAGTCATAGAAAATGCTCCAACAAATGGAAGCTTCCTGGTAGGCTGGTTGCTGCATTCCACTCTGCACGGCTTTACTCCCTCCCGGTCGGTCTTCCTCGCATCGCTCCCCACGCCCGCCGCCCGTTGTCCTCCTCCGCCGTCCGCCACGCCGGCGAGGCAGGAAGCAGGCCCGCATCGTCACCTTGTAGGTATGTACATTTCTCCTCCCACCCAAAACCGTCACGCACGCACTCAAGGTGTTCGACGGTTTGAGGCGCGCTCGTCCAGCACACGGAGCACGCCGGCGTCGATTACGATGTGCATTCCCCTCGCCGAATCGATGCCAGCCCTGCTAGATGTTTTTTTCCTTCTGATACAAAGCGATAAGCAATCGTGCCTTCTGAGAGACAAAAATAAAAAAGTTTCGTTCTGGATGCTCTGGTCATCGATTTCAGTTCTTGCTTTGTATGTTTTCTTAAGATAAGCCTTGTCTCTACTTTGGATGGGCTGGTTCGCTGTCTTATTCGTTGTAGTGCACCTGCTACCCCCCTCGTCACCTTCTACGCATCTTCTCTTCCCACCCGAAATCGTCACGCATGCAAGGTGTTCGACGGTTTGAGGTGCGCCGCCGTGATTGGTTCCGTCGTGCATTTCCCTGCGCCAGATCGATAACAGCCGTGCTAGATGCTAGGCTGGACTCGTTATCAAGATCGACTTGGCCCGCAACCCCGGAAGATCAAATTAGTACTAATAGAGTAGTGGAACCTCACTCTCAGTTCCGGTCTAGATACATCCACTTTTTGGCAAATGGAAGACAACTAATTTGGAACGGAGGGAGTATGATGGTTCAGGGAAGTGTCTCGCTCTTACCTGCTACTGCCACTTTCTTGTTTAGCATGGTTGTTTAATATATCTGTAGCTGTTATTTAGTTTTGCCGACCTTTGCAAGAATAGCTTCACACAAGGACAAATATACGAGTATACAACTGAAGAGTGGTTTATAAGAAGGATAAATGCCTGCCCTGCCTGTTTTCAGACAAATGCGCAGGCGCAGAACCATCAGTTACACTTCTCAGCAATCTCTGCAGGTCCGTCGTCTTCGGCTGCGCCGTGAGGGAGAATGGACAGGCTTGACGGTCCTGCCCGCCTTATGATCGTCTCGGACCTCGACCAGACGATGGTGCGCGTGTCTCGATTCGATCCTTTTCGTTTATCCAGGAAGAGCTAGCCCGACCACTTCTGCGTTTTGACTTGTGGGTTATGCATATGACATGCAGGTCGATCACCATGATCCGGAGAACTCGGCCTTACTTCGTTTCGGGGCGCTCTGGGAGTCCGAGTACTCCCAGGATTCTCTGCTGGTGTTCTCGACAGGGAGATCGCCAGTCTGTTACAAGGATCTGAGGAAGATAAAGCCTTTGCTCACCCCTGACATCACCATCATGTCCGTGGGCACCGTGATCACCTACGGTGAGATATGACTCCTGATGTTGGCTGGGAGGAATTTCTGAGTAACAAGTGGGATAGGGATGTTGTTGTTCAGGAGGCAGCTAAGTTCCCTCAGCTAAAGCCCCAGGCATGTCCAATGAGTTGCATGGCTACTGTCTCTTTGGTTGGTCCCAATTTTACTAGCTGCTGAACTAAGATGTCTGTTTGTTACCTTGTCTTTGTGTGGATGCAGCCAGAGAGGAATCTGGGTCCTCACAAGGTCAGCTTTTTTGTTGACAAGCAGGGTGCTCAGGAAGTGATTAATTCTCTTCCCCAGAAATTGCGGCAGCTTGGGGTAATTTCTCTGTTCTTTTTCATTTTCTCACATAGTTTTCCTAAGATTGGAGCATTGTTTAGCGGTATTTATTTGGTTGACTTTACTACTTTATATTTCTGTGATGAGCTAGATGTGAAGATAATCTATAGTGGCGGGGTGGACCTAGATGTATTGCCGCGTGGTGCGGGGAAAGGACAGGCCCTTATCTACTTGCTTGAGAAGTTCAATTTGTGTGGGAAACCACCGAACAATGTTCTTGTGTGTGGTGACTCTGGCAATGATGCAGATTTATTCAGCGTTCCATCTGCATATGGCGTCATGGTCAGTGTACAAGCAGCTGCTTGAAGGTGTTTCGGTGAAGTTCCTTGGTGACAATGCCTACCCATATAAGCTTAATACAGAGTTTTGAAACCATATTCAGGTTAGCAATGCCCAGGAGGAGCTTCTTCAGTGGTATGAAGAGAAAGGAAAAGATAATCTTCAGATGATTTATGCAACCGAGAGATGCGCTTCCGGTATCATGCAAGCTATTGGGCACTTCAAACTAGGACCTAACGTTTCTGCAAGAGATCTTGACTTCCCATATCCGAAGGTAGACACCATCAAGCCTGCAGATTTAGTGGTGAAGTTCTATGTTCTCTACGAGAATTGGCGGAGGAGCGAAGTTCAGAACTCTCCATCAGTTATCCAGTACTTGAAAAACATTACTGTAAGTACACAACTCCTAGTTAGCATATGTCAAAAAAGTAACTGCACATGGTTTCTAAGAGGCACTATTGATTGTTTCTTGAGCTTGCTTTCGACTGATAGTTTACTCTCTATAGCATCAGAATGGTACGCTGATACATCCTTCCGGAACGGAGCGGTCACTTCATGCATCCATTGATGCACTGAGCACATGCTACGGTGACAAACAAGGCAAAAAATTCCGAGCATGGGTGGACCGGCTTGTCACATCGCCGATTGGTACAAGTAATTGGTCGGTGAGGTTTGACAACTGGGAGATGGAAGGTACATCCTAAGAACTCTTCATATAATTAATTTGTTCCACGCATTCGGCTATCAGTTTATTCAAACTTGATTGACATCATAACCCTTGGACGCGCCACAACTGCTCGTCCTGTGTTTTCTCACTGAATTGTGTGCGTTTTTAATGCTTTGCCACACTCAGGTGATGTGCAATATTGCTGTCGGACAACGCTTCTGGTTAATTCCAAGGTAAATTATTATCAGATTCCCCCAGAAATCCTTGCGTGCCCTGCAGTACTTATACAGAATCTTCTGCGCACATTACATGCTGAACTATTGACCTGCTTGAACTTGCAGCCTGAGGCTCCAGAGGGCTTGGAGCTGACACACATCCACAAGACTTGGCTCGAAGGATATTCAGCAGGGAGTGAGCATGTCTTCATCTTATAGATCAAATAACCACTTCAGTATATGCACAGGCTCTCTAGTAGTCGAGATAGAGCGACAAATGTACCGGTTTTCGTGTAACTGGTCTCTCAGCTGATTCTCCCAGAGAGGATAATTCCTCATTTACAACGGTTTCATCGTGCACCAAGAAGAACTGCTCAACGGTTCTCTCTCATGAGCTTAAATAGATCCATATAAGGTGAATGATCTCAGTGCACTAGAATGTTGGAATTACACAAGATCATTTCTTGATGTACTTGACGCTCGCGAGCTGGTGCAGGTAGGCACGGAGCTCGTCGTGCGATATTTATATCGAAGCTAGTTTCCCGAGATATTTGCCACCAGTTTGATAGAAGTTCGGTGGCAGTAAGAATTTACTGAATTCTGTAGTGCTAGATATTAGAACAGTGGATGGTATCTGAATTCTGATCGATGGCTGAAACTAATCTTCAGGAAAATGAGAGCAGGACATCATTGTTGTGCATCGCTCTTCATGTTCTGGCAAAATTCATGTCTGTCTCGCTTGCTTGGCATTTAGCCAAGTACTGTAGCATCTTTAGTTACCGAGTTTCGATCGGTCCCTTTTGGATTGTTCAATGTCGCCTTGTCGTGTGGATGAAAATTCAGAAGCGACCTGTACTTGTTGCATGGAAACTAAACAAATAAACAGTTCGAAAATATAGTTTCGATGCAGTTTTACGATTGAGCAGGCGATTCACCAAGTTTTGGGTTTAAAGCTGGAGAAGTTGCAGTTTTTTAAACCAAGGCCCCGAAACAATGGTAGGATCCATGACCTCCGAAAAAGGCCATTGTAGCTCAGGCTACATGCAGCCCTTAATTTTGAAAATTTAAAATTGGTTTTTTGAAGGTACAAAAAATTCTGAAAAAAATGTGTACATATTGTAATTTTTTTTTTGAGAGGGTGTACATATTGTAAATGCTATGCATTATAGATGTGCAAAGTCTTAACCCAAAGACAATGTATTCTGAGCTACAAAAAAAAGATAAAATTATGGATCTAGAGAGTGAACAGTACATCTCCAAAACTTGTCAGAAATTTGTCTTTTTTTACAGCGTAAAATATAAATTATTTTAGATTGAAACTTTGCACACTTAGACTATACATCATTACTTACATGTAAATATTTTTTATATATTTTTATGAAACTTTGAATCACGTTTTTTGAAAGTTCAAATTAAAGGGCTATATGTACTATGTAGCCCGGGAGACAAAACTTCACTCTCCATGACCTCCTGTTATTCACTGACTTGACCAGCAGCAGCCATCCATGACCTCCTGTCATTTTCCAGTTTTTCTCCTGAGCACACCGTTGCTCTGATTTATTATTCTTTGTCCTCGAGAAAAAAGAGACAAATTTTGAAGCGGTCCCATTAACGGAGCATCTTCTACGGCCGTTTTTTTATTATTATTCTTTGTTCTTGAGAGAAAAAGGGAGGTTCCATGCTCGCTCACTCATCAGCCAAACCCAAAAGTCATAAACAAGTGCGGAAGCTTCGTGCTAGCTGCATTCTACTCTGCACTCTCTCCCTCTCTTCCGGCCAGTCTTCCGACTTCCGTCCCGCATCGCTCTCCTCCCCGCCACCGCCTCCGCCGGCTCTTCCGCCGTCTGCGACGCGGGCGAGGCAGGAAGCAGGGAGCGTCCCGCCTCGTCACCTTGTCGTAGGTTTGCACGTTTCTCCTCCCACCCAAAACCGTCGCGCACGCACTCAAGGTGTTCGACGGTTTGAGACGCGCTCGTTCGCTAGGCGGAGCACGCCGGCCGGCGTGCTCCTGCTGATCGCGATGCACATTATCCTGCTCCGAATCGATGCCAGCCCCTGCTAGATGCTTTTTTCCTTCTGATACAAAGCGATAAGCGCAAGTTCTAAGAGAAAGAAATATAAAAAGTTTCCTTCTAGATGCTCTGGAGTGGAGTGGTCACCGATTTCGCCCGGAAGATAAATTAGTACAAGTAATAATAGGTTAATGAAGTTTTTTTTTTGAGGGAAAATAGGTTAATGAAGTTGTATCGCACGCTTTGTCTGTTTTCTTGTGTGGATAAGATAAGCCTTGTCTCTGCTTTCGATGCTTTGGTTCGCTGTCTTATTCCTAGTATCTGCTATGCCAGGCTGCTACTGCCGGTTTGCCTGTTTAGTGTACTTGTTAACTCTATCTGTAGCTATGTCCTATTTTTGTTTTGCCGGAAACAAGGACCTTACAGGTATACACGACTGAAAAATAGTTCCAAAGAATGACAGAACACTCGTCAAGCTCGTTCCGACAACTAACCAACATATCACTCAAGACTAGTAGTTCATAAGGAGGAGAATCCTCGTCCTGCTTGTTTCAGGCAAGTCTACAGGACCAGAACCTTCAAACTTCTCAGCAATCTCTGCAGGGCCATCGTCTTTCCAGGCCGCCGCCACCGTCCACCGCGTTGGCAAGGTAGCGACCTTGCCCCGCCTCGTCACCGTGTACATATCTTCTCCTTCCCACCCAAAACCGTCACACATGCAAGGTGTTCGACGGTTTGAGATGTGCTGGTGTGGTTGGTTCCGTCGTGCATTCCCTGCGCCAAATCAATATCAGTCGTGCTAGATGATAGGTTAGACTCCCCTAACGACATCGATTTGGCCCGGAACCCCAGAAGATAAAAGTAGTAATAGATTAGTGGAGCCTCGCGCTCAGTTCCAGTTCTTGTTTGTTTTCTTGTAGGATGGTTCAGGGAAGTGTCTCACACTTACCTGCTACTGCCAGCTTCTTGTTCAGTATGGTTGTTTAATCTATCTGTAGCTATTATTTAGTTTTGCCGAAAAGAAAGACCTTTGCAAGAATAACTTCACACAAGGACAAAAATACTCGTCCGGCTAGCTTGTTTCCGAGAACTAACCGATATACAAATATACAACTGACGAACGAGTAGTTTATAAGAAGGAGAAATGCCTGCCCTGCCTGTTTCAGACAAGTGTACAGGCTTAGAACCATCAATTACACTTCTCAGCCTTCTCTGCAGGTTTGCCGTCTTCAGCTGCGACGCGAGGGAGGATGGACAGGCTCGACGGTCCTGCCCGTCTTATGATCGTCTCGGATCTCGACCAGACGATGGAACGTCATCTCAACTCGATCCTTTCGTTTATTCAGAAACACCCAGCCCATCCAGGTGGTGTCTGACAATTGTTTTGACTTGCAGGTTGATCACCATGACCCGGAGAACTCGGCCTTGCTTCGCTTTGAGGCGCTCTGGGAGTCCGAGTACTCCCAGGATTCCCTGCTGGTGTTCTCGACCGGAAGGTCGCCGGTCAGCTACAGGGGGCTGAGGAAAATCAAGCCTCTGCTCACCCCGGACATCACCATCATGTCCGTGGGCACCGTGATCACGTATGGTGAGGAGATGACTCCTGATGCTGGCTGGGAGGAATTTCTAAGTAACAAGTGGGACAGGGATATTGTTGTTCAGGAGACAGCTAAGTTCCCTCAGCTAAAGCCCCAGGCATGTCCAATGAGTTGCATGGATACTTTGTTATTTTCTTTCAAATTTTACAAGCTGGACTAAGCTACTTGTTTATCACTTTGTCTGCATGTCGTTGCAGCCAGAGAGGAATCAGGGTCCTCATAAGGTCAGCTTTTTTGTCGACAAGCAGGGTGCCCAAGAAGTGATTAATTCTCTCCCCCAGAAATTGCAGCAGTTTGGGGTAAGGCAAGGAATGTCTTGATGGTCTTCTTTTTCTCTCGTCTTTCTTATTTTTGACAGGGTTTTGTTAAGATTGGGACATTGTTCAGCGGTATTTTATTTTTCCTTATTGCTATTTTTCTATGATCAGCTAGATGTGAAGATAATCTATAGTAGCGGAGAGGCCTTAGATGTATTGCCACAAGGTGCAGGGAAAGGGCAGGCTCTTGTTTACTTACTTGAGAAGTTCAATTTGTGTGGGAAACCACCGAACAATGTTCTTGTGTGTGGTGACTCTGGCAATGATGCAGATTTATTCAGCGTTCCATCTGCGTATGGTGTCATGGTCAGTGTACAAGCAGTTTCTTGAAGGTGTTTCAGTGAAGTTCGTTGGCGACAATGATTTACTCATATAATCATAATACAGAGTTTTGAATATTCAGGTTAGCAATGCCCAAGAGGAGCTTCTTCAGTGGTATGAAGAGAAAGGAAAAGATAATCTCAAGACGATTCATGCAACCGAGAGGTGCGCTTCCGGTATTATGCAAGCTATTGGACATTTCAAACTAGGACCTGATGTTTCTGCAAGAGATCTTGAATTCCCTTATCCGAAGGTAGACACCATCAAACCTGCAGCTGTAGTAGTGAAGTTCCATGTTCTCTACGAGAAGTGGCGGAGGGGCGAGGTTCAAAACTCTCCAGCAGTTATGCAGTACTTGAAAAGCATTACTGTAAGTACAAGCTCCTAGTTAGCACATGTCAAAAGAGTAACTTCACATAGTTTCTGAGAAGCACCTTTTGGTTATTTGTTGAGCTTACTTTAGACTGATCGTTTATTTCGGATAGCATCAAAAAGGTATGCTGGTACATCCTTGTGGAATGGAACGGTCACTTCATGCGTCCATTGATGCACTGAGTTCATGCTATGGTGACAAACAAGGAAAAAAGTTCCGGGCATGGGTGGACCGCCTTGTTACGTCGCCGATTAGTACAAGTAACTGGTTGGTGAGGTTTGACAACTGGGAGATGGAAGGTATGTCCTATAGGAATTCTTCACACAATGAACTTAATCCACGCTGTCGGTTAATCAGTCTGTTCAAAGCTGTTTGGCATCATTTTCTTCTTGTTTTTTCCCTTCCATAATCCTTTGATGCACAACAATTATTCCTCTTGTGTTTTCTCATTCAACTGTGTGCCCATGTTAATGTCCCTGCCACACTCAGGTGACGCACAATATTGCTGCCGGACAACACTTCTGGTGAATTCTAAGGTAAATTAGTATCAGATTCCCGCAAAAACCCTTGCGTGCCCTGCAGTACTTATACAGAATCTTTTGCGGATAATGAATGTGAACACTTGAACTTCAGCCTGAGACTCCAGAGGGCTTGGAACTGACGCACATCCACAAGACATGGCTTGAAGGATACTCAGCAGGGAATGAGCATACCTTCATCTTATAGATCATCTAACCACTTGCAGTATATATGCGGGCTCTCAGACAGTCGAGTTAGAATGACAAATGTACCTTACCGGTTCTCGTGTAAATGGATCTCTCGGCTGATTCTCCCAGAGAGGATCAATCCTCTGTTGAACGGTTCTATCTCATGAGCTTAAGGAGATCCATAAATTAAGTGAATGATCTTAGTGCACTAGAATGTTGGAATTACACAAAATCATTTCTCGGTGTACTTGATGCTGGCGAGCTGGTGCATTGTATATTTGTATCGAAGCTAGTTTCCACGAGATTGTTGCTACCTTTTATTGAGATAAAAGGCCAGAGGCCCTGCTTTTATAAAGCATAAACGGAACAATCTGGGGTTACCAGTTTTACAGGGAGAGCAAACAAAAGAAAACAGCTAACTGGCTACCAGAACTACTTCCGGTCGCCAGCCCCCACACCACACCAACCCCAAACCGGGTCGATGAGACAAACCACAGGGGAACAGACCTCACACACGACAAAGGGCGAGCGACCAAGGCAACGCCTCCAAGGAGGAAGCGACGAGGAAACGCCGCCGTTGCCCGCTTCGAAAGACGAAGCTTGGGCTTTCACCCGGCGCGCTCAAGACCTCCAGGCGGGAGAGAAACGGAGCTTCACGGCAGCGCCTCCAAGGAGGAAGACGACACCCGCGGGTGCCGCCGCTATCGGTTCCGACCGAGGTCAGATCAGAGTTCACACTCGAAGCACCCGAATCCGCCGGAGGTTGGCCGGACCCACGGTCCGGCCGGCCCGGCAGCCCATACTACCAAGCCCCCCTCGCGCATCGAGACACCGTCACCAAGAAGCACCGCCACCGTCGACCACCACCAAACGCAGCCTCCGCCACCACCACCAGCCCGCCCAGAGCGGCGAGACGGCACCATCGCCACCCGCGCAGCGACCGCGCCGACCAGCACACCCCCAAGCGCCTCCAGCAGCCGAGCGCCAACAGAACGGACGACCGGCCGCCATCGCAGCCGCCGCCGCCACCCGCCGCGCCACGGACCTCCGCAGGCACCACCACAGCCGCGCGCCACACCAGCCGCCGACCAGCCACCCGCATGGCCGAGCCGACTACGGACGACGAGGAGGGGAAGGAGAGGCGGCCCGCGCCACCATCCGACCCCAGCAGCCCCGCCGCCGGACACGCGCGCCGCCAAGGATCTCCGCCGCCCCCAGCCCGACCACCAGCCGCCGCGCCGCGGCCACTCCGGACACCGCCGGAAGAGCCCCGCCGCCAGGTGCCCCGCGCGCACCCCGTCCTCCACGGGGAAGCGTCCCGCGCCGCCGGAACCCACGCGAGGAGACGAGATCTCCTCCCCCACCGCCGGCAACGGCGGGCTTCGACCACCGAGGCCCAAGGGCGGCGGGGGGGAGAGAGGGGAGAGGGGTGGAGGGGGGCGGCGGCGGCGGAGGTTAGGGTTCCCCCCGTCGCCTCGAGGGAGACGAGAGAGGGGAGAGGGAACCTAACTTTCTTTCTCTTTGGAGTGCAAACCTTTTGTGCTACCTTTTATTTGTCATGTGATATTCTTGTCGGGCAATATTTGTGGAAATTAGCTGTGATACACTTCTAGTGGAATATCTCATGGAAGCATTTGATAACGTTGATTTGGGTAACTTCTTTCACCTAAGGAAGGACACTGCCGGAAGCATCCAATTTTCTAACTATCGCATCTGCTATATATATATAGTTATACAGAGCACCTTTCCTATCCTACCTTCACAAGACATGGCTATTTAGAAACCACCCTTCACCGCTCTGTATAACTATCGCATCTGCTATATATATATAGTTATACAGACTATTTAGAAACCACCCTTAAGAGTGCTATAAATAGTTATACAGACCACCTTTCCTATCCTACCTTCTAAACCCGATTCTGATCCGGGTCCGCAGCTAAATCAACCGACCCGGTCAACCCGCACCTTCTTCCTCCCCGAGCACTCCCCTCCCAATCCCCAATTTCTGCCCCGCGTTCTTCCCGGAGGCAACCAGCATCCCAATCCCTCCTCGCATCCGGCACCCCACCCGCGCGCGCCACCGCACGCAGCACCTCCACCATGCGCGCGCCCTCCCACCTCCGCCGCCACGTGCGCTCGCGCCCAACTCTGACCACCGGCGGCCGCAACTCCCCTCCACCACCACTCAGTGCGAGCGCTGCCCCCGGCGTCCTTGCTCGCCGACCGAGCTTCGCCACCGGCCGCCGCCCGCTACTGGACTTCCTTGCTCTGGTGCGGCGAGACTGCTCCTCCCTCGCGCGGCGCCCTTGCTTCCCTGCGGCGCGGTGACCCTGCTCCTCCCTGGTGCGCCGGCCCTGCTCCTCCGGCGAGGCGGCCCGTTCCCCGCAACTCCGTCTCTGCCGGCGTTCCCCACAGCTCTAGGCCCGCTGCGGCCCTCCATTCCTCGCATATTTAGGTCCCCGCGGCAGCTCGAAGCCCACACCCTCCTCCTCGCCGGTTCGCCGCGTCCATCCCGCCGACGAGGACGCCGGCCTTCCTCCATGCTCCAGTTGGCCGAGTCTCAAATCGGGAAGTCCTCGAGCGCGGCCACGGAAGTCCACCGGTCGCCGTTGCCGGAGTCCGCCAAGCACTGCCATGGAAGTCCGCCGTTCTCCACTTCGAGGAGGAGCACCTCCGTCTCCTTGCGCCGCGCCTCGCCCCTTTCCTGCTCTCCAGCAGGACCCCTGCTCCGTCCTCGTACCTGCTAGCCGGCGGTGGCCGTCGAGCAGGCCGGATTCTTCCATGCCCCGCGTGCCGCCCCGGTCCAATGTTTGCGCGGCCGACGAAGGAGGCAGGGTGGGGGACGGGCTTGCCGGCGGGAGAGGTAACCCAGGGGCGGAGGTCGCCGGAGATGGGACTCCTCGGGTGTAGGTGCTCGACTCGATTGGAGATTTGGTGCTCGGAGTGTCGAGCGAAGCCAAGCAGCAGATCCGTGCTCCTCAGTGTCGAGCGAAGCCAAGCAGCAGGCGCTTGCTGCAGCAGACGTCCTGGATCGGAGCTTATCCAGTCGTAGTTGGACTGGAGCAGCCCCGCTGCTGTAGCTGGTTGCTTTCGTTAACGCTGCTGCTAATCATCATTGTTTCTTTTTTTATCAAGCTGCTGCTCCAGCGACAGATTCAATTATAAGCAACAAAAAGAACAAAACCTAACTACTGCTATTTTTTTCTCAATTGAACTTGTTGGTTATGTGCTTCTGATGGTTTCATAATCGCTCTTGGTGACGTAACACCTTCTGAACTACTGCAGGTCATGTGTGTCTGAAGTTTTGACACAATATTCGTGGGCAACTGCAGTTGCTCTTCAATTTTAACAAGTTCTTTTCTTGCATATGAACGAGTTTAGAAGTTCTTGGAAAAGTATATATTTTAGTTTTTAAGTTCTCACTATTATGTTGACAAAAAATTCAATTCATCGACGGAAAAAAAAAATTTCACATTAGCTAGTGCATGTGTTCATGTTTTGATTTCATTACTTCTGGGAAGTTCATTTTGACATTGTTCGGAGTTCACTTTAAAAGCTATCGGAAGTTCATCGCAACCACGTCGGTCGCTTTAGATAATTTTTTTTTATCGGAAGTTCATCAAGAAAATAGAAGAAAGTTCGTTCTTAGTTTTTGAGAAGTTTAATTTGTCCAACACAGAAAATTCACCTCGAACGTGTCGCAAGTTCATATTAAAATGTGTTGGACGTCACTTATTTGTCGGGAGTTCCCTTTGAACAAGTCCGAAGTTCACTTTAAAGGTAACGGGAGTTCATCTCATCCGTGTCGGAAGTTTACTTTTTATTTGGACTTCCTTAAATAGTTAGAAGTTCGCTTTGCATCCGGGGAGTCCACTTCGAATACGTCGGAATTTCTTCTCTGCCACGTCATATAATTTTATTTTTTCTCGAAAGTTCATCAAGAAATAAAGAAATAAAAGAAAGTTCATTATTAATTTTTGAGAAGTTCAATTTAAACCGAACAGAAGTTCATCTTGAATGTGTCGAAAGTTCAAATTAAAATGCGTTGGACGTTAAATTTTGTCGGGAGTTCGCTTTGAACAAGTCGGAAGTTCATTTAAACGTATCGGAAGTTCACCTTGTACGCGCTGCAAGTTTTTGTTTATGTTGGAAAAAAAATCAAATCATAAGAGTGCAAAAAAATGTTCGCAATTTTATATCACGAAGTTCACTCTTAGAAAATTTTGAAGTTCAATGTATACAATATCGATAACCACTCCTAATAACAATATAATGAAAACTGAAAAAAAAAATACTGAAAACAGCAGTTAGTTTATTTAAAACTGCTTTTAAATCTTGAAGAATTTGGAAAAATGATCAACACGAAAAAGATGCGCAATTTTCATACCTTTCCAACGGTATCTCATTTGCATCGTTTGGACAAACCATTTAAAAACTACAACAAAAACAGTGCGGGATACAGAACAAAAAATTCGTGACCGGAAGTTCACAATCGCACACCCAGAGGTTCACGAACCTATAGAACGAAGTTTGGATACTCTGTTTTTTTTGGGCAGAAATCGTACGCATAAAAGTCATCACTTAGAGCTCCGTTTGTCCAAATCGACCGCCGTCACGTGCAATTAGCAAGGATATGAGTCTATTTTAACACTCCCATGCCGAGTCATCAAATTCGAACACCACAAAAGTGCCAATTTTGAATAGTTCTCATCGTATGTTGTTTCTTTGTTTTTGTATTTTAAAAATTAGTCAAAATCCGTAATGAATTTGAAAAATATTTCTATACGAAAAATTTGCGTCTACTCAATATCTTTCCAACGCCATATCATTTGTTACGTTTCGATAATCGGTTTGAAAGTAATTGGCAAAAAACAGTCCGCTGGACATAAAAATTCAGAATACAGAATTGTTTATTTTTTAATCTGCTCTTAAACCGTAAGTAATTTCGAAAAATGGACTGAGATAGCAAAGGTGCGCATTTTTCATAGCTATCCAACGGTGTATCATTTGTATCAATCCGACAAGCGGTTTGAAAATGGTGGCCAAAAAACAGTTCGAAAACGGAAAACTTCGCGAAAACCGAGTGTAGTATTTCTGAAATTGTTAAAAAACCGTAAAGAATTTGGAAAATCCGTCGAGACGAAAAAGGTGCGCATTTTACATAGATTTCCAGCGGCATATCATTTGCATCGATCCGACGAGCGGTTTGAAAACGGCGGCCGAAAAACAGTACGAAAACAGAGAAATTCGAGAAAACTGAGTGTAGTATTTCTAAAATTGTTTTAAAACCGTAAAGAATTTGGAAAACGCGTCAAAACAAAGAAATTTCTACTCTATTTATTTTATTATATTTTTATATAAATAGTACTAAAAATAGAAGAGTCAATAAAGTTACCACTCATCTTGCCCCATAAGGTTCCCACCATAAGTTATTGCTAATTTTTTTTAATAATACATTTTTTTAATCAAATTTGAAAAATATTACGCAAATCCACGAAATTGCAAAAATAATACGGCCTCAGCCTGGGCTAAGCCGATAGGCCCATGTCGGCCTGGGCTGGGCCGATTAGCCCTGTCGGCCGCTGTCGGCCGACGCCTGCGCGTGTCAGATATCATATCGGCCAGGGCTTAGCCGATTAGGTCCTATCGGCCTTGGCTGGGCCGACTAGGTCCTGTCGGCCTTGGCCAAGCCGACAGGTGCATGCCACCGTATTAGCCTGCATTTTTCACGCCAGCCCTTCCCGGCGACACCCGTTCCCGCCTTATTTTTCCCGCCTTCTTCTCTCCCTCCCGTTCCTCGCTCCCGGCATTTTTTCCGCCCTTCTTCTCCCGCCATAGTTCTCGCGCCATTTTGTTCCCGCCATTTTCTTCCCGCCTTTTTTCTCCCGCCATTTTTCTCCCGCTCTTCTTCTCCCGGGTGAGCCTATATATATACCCCAGTAGATTTGGTGATGGAGGAGGGGTGTGGTGCGTGGTTATTTCCTCAGTCGGATAGGAAAGATGTCTGGTAGTTCGGGTCCTAGTTCGGAGCATAGGTCGTGGTGTGTTTTGTATCACGCCGCAATATGGACTGAAGGTAGTATTAGGGAGGGTAGGCCAAAGAGCTGTTATAGGGAGCTAATTAGTGAGTGGGGCAACATTCGTGAGGTGGGAGAAATTATAGCCAAAAAAAACAAAATCCAGATGACCCCTGAAGAAATTTCAGATGAAATTGATGGGTGGCGGTGGAAGTGGCAGAGAATTAATGAGCTAAAAGCTATTGAGGCGGGGCTTAGGGACATGCCTATGACACCGAAGTCAAAGATAATCCATTTTTCGCCGGAGGCCTATGCATTTCACGTGAAGGTAACTGAGTACCGAATTTATATTATGTTAGAATCTAGTGTTATCGTACTAACTTTTTTCCCTGATTTTGTGAATGTCCAGCACTGGCCTGCCGATGGACAGTTTGTGAACAAAGAGATCCCTCATTTTGGTTGGATGGAAATGCTTTTTGGCGCATGTCCTGATGGGCCTGGAAATCTCCTTCACGCTGAAACAGTGAAGAGTGCTATATCAAAGGCGAAGAGTGGTGGATCATCCAAGAAAGCCGTGAAGATGATAGTGATGATGATTTCATGCTTCTAAACGAGCCAACTCTAGACGTAAGTTGAAGAGTGTTGGTGCATCCAAGGCTGTCGTCGATGAAAATAGTGATGACGACTTCATGCCTCCAACACGAGCACGTGGCAGAGGGAAGTGAATTCGTTGATTCGAATTAGTTATCGTTGAGTTGCATGTAATATTTGTACCAGTAGTTGTTATATGCAGTGTTTAGAACTAGTGAAGTTGTAACGTGGACTTGTAGTGTTGTATGTTAAATTAATTTATGCAATGTGGAATGTTTCGTACATAGATAATAATATGTCTCGTACATACGAACATAAAAATGTCTCATACATAGATAATAATATGTCTCGTGCGTAGATAATAATATGTCTCATACATAGAAATACGGATATGTCTCATACACCTAATATCAATGCGAAATAAGTCTAGTACATAGATAGTTAAACAAGTTCGAACATAGATATAAATAAGTCTGATAGATAGATAGATAGACAAGTCTCAACGAATAGAGTGAAGTGTCAGCCACGACGTCAGCCACGACGCGGAGGTGGCTGGTTAGGCGTCGAGAATCCAAGCCTGTGCACCGGCCGAACGTCACGTGCAGGAACGAGGGACTCGTCATGGTCCTGTTGTGTCTCCTGTGTGGGCTGTGGTGGAGGAGTGTTGTACATACCCATCCAATTGTCCAGCTGTGCGTGTGTTTCAGGGTGCTCCCACTTTCCTGCTCACTCTCCCATGCGGATCCAGACGACTGCTGAGCGGACATAGACGGACGATATCCGTAGGCTCCTGGATGCAATAAAACTGTAAGAAACAAGTACGTAGCATTTAGCGTGGTGAATAAAAATTTACAAGGTACTTACCCTGTGGCTGTGGAGGTGGTCGAAGCTGGTAGCCCGTCGTGGGACTGAACTGCTGATACCAAGACGAGCCTCCAGCCTGGTCAGGAGAGGGTGCCCTGGGCGACGGGTGCGACGTCATACGAACTCGCGGGCTGTGTCGATCCTGGGGCGTGACCTGCGGCTGTGGCTGCTGTTGTGGGGGACGACGCGGTGGGCGTTGTGGTGCTTGGCGCGGATCGACGTCCGACGTACGTGTGCACGTGATAGCCTGGTAGATACCTCGCAACCTGTCCTCAAGTCGCCGCACCCAGGACTGCTGTTGCGGGTGGTCCAATAGAGGGCCGGTCGATAGGGAACGGCGTAAGCGGAAACATCCGTCTGTAGCTGGTGTGTCAATTCAGCCTGTAATTTGCATGGTTATCAGTAAGTTGTACATAATTTTTGCATAGTTCGTAAGAATGAACTACTCTCTTACCGCGTACTGTCTGGAGCCTGCAGTAGACTGGCTCGGATACATATCCCACGTAGTGGGAGTCGGTGTAAGCTCGGGGTGCTCGTGATACGTAATGCGTAACCGGGTCGAGATCATGTAAATTTGCATATAGGAATTGAACAGTTCAATATCAAACCCGAGATTCTCCTGCCAGACTCGTGTCGTCGCAGTGTCCCACTCTGCAACGTAGGCGCCAACCCTCCGCATCCAAGCCTGTGCGCTCCTGTTAGTTCCCTTTCTTGTGAGCCTACAGTTGTACTCAGTGTTAAACAATTTAGTAACGCATACATGTATTGAGTTTTCGATAAATAAACATTGCGTAATTAAACACACCTGTGGATGATGGGTGGGACGTGTTCCTCTGTCGACAGAGGAAGTGCCAGTTGTCGTAGACCAAATTGCCTCATAACCCGCTGCTGGGCAATCTCCTCCACGTAGATATCAAAGATAATCTTTGATTTTGTCATCCAGTATGCGCGATCTCTCGTGCAGAGGTAAGAGATACCACCCGGGTATTTAGCCTCCCTTTTTGCATCCGTGTACGGCTCCCATATTACCGCATCCGAGCTCAGAAAGTCGAACTGCTCGGTGAATGCCTCGTAGCAGTTCTTCACCTGTACATGAGCAAAGCGTCTCTGCACGAAACAAAAGTTAGTGCAAGTCGCACAAAAATGTAACAATTGTCATAAATACCTAGATTAGACATACCTGACGACGTGTCCACATAAAACCAAAAGTAGGCATATCTATGTGATCAGCATCAAGTAACGCACCCACTGGGTAAGGCTCGCTAGCACGCACGTCTGGTCGTCCAATTGGGAACCTCTCCCATGACCAAAACTGCAACAACAAAGGACATCCAAGTATGGATGCTGTATCCGCAACTAGCTGGCACCCATTGCACATAGCTCGGTAAGTAGCCGCTAGTACAGCAGATCCCCAACTCCTCTCTGTGATCTGGGCTTGCTCTGTAGCACTCGCAATCTCGAAAGCGATAGGGATGTACCTCGCGCTAATAGTGGTGACATGGTTCTCGGTAAACATCACCTTCCCGAGTAGAAACAAGATATATGCTTCCAAGCTTCTAGTGATTTGTGTAGCATTCAGCGGCACGTCAGGAAATCCAAGAAACTTCTGTATCTATATGTACGAAAAAAATTGTATTAGACGAGAAGCTGAAAATAATCTATTCTGTACTGAAAGCAAAATTAGGTAGTCATAGCATCGTGCCAAGTTAAAATATGTGATACACGTACAACAAAATTGAAATTAACTACTACTTTTTAGAAAGTCTGGCAGTAGTTCAGTATACTAATATATATCTCCATTCCAAAATAAAAGATGTATTTAAATTTCATTGATCAACGATGTACGAAAATATAACAAACCTGAAAATGCAGCAACCATTCAAGCTTTGGTCCGTGATGCTCTGACATAAACATTCCAGCATGGGGGTTTATACCCTGAAAACGAAGTAACATCTCGTGCTCCCAATTTGCTGGGGCCTGCAACGGCCCTATGGGCTGACCCGCCAACGGCAGTCCGAGCAAGAGAGAAACATCCTCGAGAGTAGGAGCCATCTCACCCCATCGAAAGTGAAACGTGTGGGTCTCGGGCCTCCATCTGTCCACTAAGCATGTGAGAAGACAGTGGTCTATCACCATGCGTGGAGACTCACGAGTGGCCTCAACTAAACGCGCGAAAGGTAAAAGCCCTGCCCACTTCAACCTGCATGTTTAGAAAACAAATATAAATTCCAGGGGCGTATATATCACACGGACAAGTTAATTAATACAGATAATATATGAGACGGACAAGTAAATTAAACACGTACCTCTCCTCCCAAGCAGGGTGTATCTGCCAATATTCCCTCGGTCCGCGAGTGCCCAGAGGCTCGAGCCTACGCTCCTGTAATATCTTGGCGCGATGGTTTTGATCCACATCCGGACTGATCAAGTATACTTGTTCCATTTCTGCAATACAAATTATGAACTTAGTGCATATAAAAGCATAGTCTAAATTTAAAACACGGATCCACACTTATTACAGATAAAAGCATAGTCTAAATTTAAAACACCGATCCACACTTATTACAGATAAAAGCATAGTCTAAATTTAAAACACGATCCACACTTATTACAGATAAAAGCATAGTCTAAATTTAAAACACGATCCACACTTATTACAGATAAAAGCATAGTCTAAATTTAAAACACGATCCACACTTATTACAGATAAAACATAGTCCAAATTTAAAACACGATCCACACTTATTACAGATAAAACATAGTCCAAATTTAAAACACTGATCCACACTTATTACAGATAAAAGCATAGTCTAAATTTAAAACACTGATCCACACTTATTACAGATAAAAGCATATCTAATTTAAAACATCCTAGTTTCTTCCTCTTCCTCTTGGTCCTCGGCTGCCTCGCCCACGTGGAGCAGCTGCTGTAGATGCCGAGCAGCATCCGTAGGTGGGAATTTTGTACAAGCAGTGCCTGTGACCAAAATCACTGCACAGAAAACATTGCATTGTCGGGCCTCCGGCTTCAGATTCATCCATACCATTTCGGATACGCTTGCACGGTCGTCTACCTCTACCAGGACGCAGTAGCCTTGGGTCGGGGATGTACTGCCTTTCATTAGGGTCAACCGTGTTAAAATTACCCACAGCTCGAAATCCACCATTTCACCAGTCCAGGTATTAAGAACATACTCGTTCAAAAAATATGGTGAAACGAACGAGATGGCTGAAAGCCCGAGTTGCCCACAAGCAGCCAATACATGGGAGCAGGGCAGATGAAGCAATTTTGGTTTATTGCATGTGCACTCACATGTTGGTCGGGCTTCATTTCCAATTCTCACCTCATGCGTTCTGAGCTGATTTCCGCAACCAAACTTGTCATAAGGTAAGCGTACCTCGAACCTCCTTTCTTGATTTCCTATGGCCTGCACAGTGTGATTCCGAGCTTTTGCCATCTTCCTATCCATGTACTCCATAATCTTCTCACAGTAAGGTGTGTTCGGGTTGTTTACGATATGCAAGTGAGCTTTCTGGCGTCTTTCTCTGAAATACTTGACTGTGCCCTCAAAAATACCCTCCACAATGGCTGTAAGTGGCAAGGCCCTATTTCCTCTCAGAACAAAGTTGTAAGTTTCAGCCAGGTTGGTAGTCATAACACCGTACCTGGCTCCATAAGTGTCGTGCAGCAAAGACCACCTCTCAAGAGGCTCGTGCTCTATCCACTGCTGAAAGTTTTTAATCAACCTCCCAGTCTTTCTCCTAACACCAGGCGGATCAAATCCTGGCAAGTCACAAAGCCCAACAGGTACATCCTCAGCGGTGGAGGTCCGGTTGCTAGCTGTTGCGCCACAAGTTGCACATGTGCTGCTACTGCAACATTTCGTGCAGCTCTCCTCTGCCTAACATGCCGGTTAGTAAACTCATCAAGCTTACCACGTATGAAAGTGTATTTCCAGAATTGGTTCTGCTTGCATAGTTTTTTGAATAGATTCATCAAAGCCTTATCTCGGAACTGTGAGAAAAAATTGGCCCCCAAATGGCGCATGCACCAACGACTCTGCAGGTCTAGCCATGGCGTTTCTTCCGCAGCCACAGGGTTTGTGAGTGCCTTCACGGCGTTCAGTATACCAGCATGGCGGTCATGAAGGATGCACACGTTCGGCTTATCTTTCACTACTGCTATTTTAAGCTGCCTGAAGAACCAAGTCCAACTTTCAGTGTTCTCGCTCTCCACAAAAGCAAATGCAAGTGGCACGATCTGATTGTTGCCGTCCTGACCAATGGCGGTCAAGATCTGTCCCCTATACTTGCCAGTAAGAAAAGTACCATCAACACAGATCACTGGTCGACAGTGAGTGAAAGCTTCTATGCATACACCGAAAGAGAAGAACACACGATGCAACACCTTTACGTTTGGAAACTCTGCCATCCAAAAGTGTTTGATGTCAACATATGTGCCTGGATTACGGGCCTGCAATGTGTGGAGGAGCCGAACAACTGAGTCATATGAGTCTAGAAACGATCCGAATCTGTTCTCAAGTGCCATCTGCTTAGCCCTCCAAGCTTTGCCATAAGATATTTTGTACTTGAACCTGGTGAACACCTTATGCTGAATAGCCTTCGCTTCCATAGCTTTGCCCTGTACTATTTCTGAGTACAGCAACCGAGCTATAAGCGTCGACGAAATGTTACGATGATCTTGAGGAATACAGTCAATTCTACATGTGTGCTGTACTACGTCGCTCACTTTCCAGTTTATGGCGAACTGAGGACGATAACCGTGCACCCTTCCAGGACAGCCTGCAACCTCACATTCCATTGTCAGATATTTTTTACTTGACACCTTGGTTGAATGTCTTGCATGTCGACATTGCCCACTTAATGATTGCGTCTTGCAAATGTTGCTTGTCGGGATATAGAGCACCCACAGCAACCTGGTTCTGATGGTATTCCCAGGCAGAATCATGACCATCGTTCACTGTCATTGACGAAGTGAAGTCATGACTCCATGACGCAGGATTGGGCACGACATGTTCGTCATCCGACTCGTCGGAATCATCACCATAAGCACTATCACCATCTTCATCTTCCTCTTCCATCATTTGTTGGAATTCCTCATCGCATCTGCCTCAACACCCTCATCATCTGCTACTTCTGCCTCACTGTTTTGGCCAGATTCATAACCACCACCTCCAACATCTTCCTGATTATAATCATGACCAGATAAATGCATCTCCTGACTACTCTGTCCAGGATCGTGACCTCCCTCGCCTTCAGGCGGAATCACCTCCTTCGCGACAGGTATCAGTAACGCGATAGGGGTACATCCCCTGCTTTCGCAGCCTTGCAACCATCGCACCATCTGAGAGGTCCGATCTATCGGCCTCAAATAAAAAAACACCGGTGACCTTGACTTCGTCCACAGTGCATGCACACCGACGGTGTCTGTTTCAGGATTAAGCCCTAAACATGCTGCCAACCAATCTTTCAGCTGACTTATTGACCATGTTTGTGGGTCGCTCAGTTCCAACTCTGACCATCGAAACTGACCCAAATCAGCTCCCAACTCATTTACTACAACTGTGCCAGGACCGTAGTAAAACAAACATTTCACTAAATTACTCATCTCGACAACCTAAAAATGTGACACCAAATTACTGTTATAACCGGAACAACTATATACTTAATTATTACTACCGGAACAACTATATATTTAACAATAATGCATGCGTAATTAGTGTAAACCCTAATTAGCCAAAAAATCATACCCTTGAAGCGTGCCTTGATTCAATGGAGTAGCACCACCACCACCACCACGGCCGGAGCAGCAGAACCACCACCACGTCTTCCACGAGCTACACCAACCTCCTCCACATCTCCACCATTGCTCCAAAAAAGCACCACAAAATCACACCCACAACCTAACCCATCTGTAGATCGGAGTTTCCCTAACTCTCTAACAGCTGTAGGCTTAAGATTTACTGGCTGGATGGAGAAATCACCGGGGGAGGGAAGAAATCGCCATGGACTTTTGTTTCAGTGAGCAAGAAGAAAGAAAGAAAGAGAGAGCGCAAGAGGAAGAAGACCGACGCCCGCTTGTGCCAGCGACTAATCGGCTTAGCCAAGGCCGATTAGCCTGTCGGCTTCGACGTGGCCGACTGCATGCCACCCGTGACCCGTCTGGGCTGTCGGCCGCAGGCCTGGCCCGCCACGCCATCTTATCGGCTCAGCCAAGGCCGACTAGACCTAATCGGTTTAGGCCAGGCCGATAGGCCATAATCGGCTTAGCCCAGGCCGAGGCCGTATTATTTATGAAATTTCGTGGATTTGCATAATATTTTTCGAATTTGATTAAAAAAATGTATTATTAAAAAAAAAATTAGCTAAGTTATTTTGGCAAACTTGGTCAGGATGGTTCTACTTTTGCGCCCCCTAGGCCCATCAAGGACCCACCCCTAGCCTCACGTATACTTACATGTTTTTAACTAAATATTTTTAAGCAATCTTTTCAAATGTACCCACTGAAAAAACATCAAATTGACCACATTGAAGAAAAATCTTAATGGAATAATGGTCATTATTACAGAGGTAGAGAAAATACAGATAAATAAACAAAACCATCTAAATATAATTTTCAAACTTCACACTAATATTCCAATAATAATCAAGAATTGTATTGTTCATCCATGGTAAATAATAATATGAAAATAATGTCTAGTTTATTCTCTTATTTTTTTGGTATATTATATTATCATGTCTTAGATAAGTCGATTCAATAGAGCTATTACATGTAAGGGAAATACAATACAGCTGATAAGTTATCATAAATCTAAGTGCAACAACTCGATCTAGGGAAAAAAATAAGGAACTAAGTTGTTGCAACTTGGCTTTGATCAAGGAAAAGACATACTTGGGTAAACTTTGGATGACATGCACTTTCTATGGTTGAGGCATTCAATTCCCAATAATAAGCAAAAAATAATAAAGAACATTACTGTAGTAGCGCTGGAACAAAACTAAAAAAATAACATACTGAAATTTTCTCCACAAATGCAAGTACGCGAGCAAAATAGAAGAAGGTACAAAAGACCCTCTCGTGGACTTGTTTACCATTCCCACAATCTTTCCATCAAAGTCAATGATTGGCCCTCCATTGCCATGCTAGAATATTCGTATGGAAGATATTAAATTCAGTAACATAAATTTGGAAAATGAAACATTGAAATTAGATTGTCCGAAGTAGTAGTATAATGTACAACGTAATCTCAATACCGAACGTAATATGTACCTTAGGATTTTCGCCCGCAGCATGAACATACATGTAGTGATAGCGTTCAAACAAGTTTGGATTCAAATATTGCACCAAACCATGCCTTATCGTTAGAAACAACTTTTCGTCCCTTCCAAGCTCAAACACCGGTTGAGCACATTTCACATCATCACTAAAAGGGAGTAATGGAACAGGTTGATCCATCCTAACCCTGAAGAAAGCAAGATCGTAATGCTTTTGGTAGTAGTGCAGGTAGGCCTTTAGAGTGGTGTCATCCCCCAAGTGAACAAAAACCTAAAAGAAACAATAGCAAAATGCACGAGTTTATAAGTTTTGAAAAGTATTACCATATACTTATCTAGTTGCAACTAATTATCTTCCACCGCATGTAGAGGGAGTTACTTTTTGAGATGGAACCTGCGAGTATAAGAGTAGGTGCATGCACATCGAATGAATACACGTTGTCATCTACCCTTTCCTTAGGCTACTCACAATGGGGAGTAACTTAAACTAATAACATGCATATGTTACTACTCTAAGTTACTACCTTCATAGTGTAGAGTAACATATGTATAGTGTCATATTTATTAGGTTGCACACTTATCTTGTCTTGAAATGTGTGATGTTACAGTAACGTAGTATGTTACCACAACAATCTCTCTCCGCATTAATTATCTGTGACATCAGATTTTTTTCTACGTGGTACTGATGTTACTACTTATGTCACTCCCACTGTGACTAGTCTTATATTACAACTTAATTAATTACCTCGGCATCAGGAGCATACTCTTGTTTTCCGTTCTTCTTGTCCCAATCGATGTGCAGGGACTTGGTGCGGATCAGATGTGCGGTGGTCAAAACAGTGCCGGTTTTGTTCTTCTCGTCCCAATAGATCCAGAAACCAGAGCACCGTGCTAGAGGCTCACCGCCTGCAAATTGACATAAAATGTTAGTAAATAACATACTTCCTCCGATCCGGAATATGATTCGTAACTTGTATACACGTTTTGTACTACCACAGTGCAATCTGTACGACCGTTTTATTGGACCGGAGGGAGTAGCATGTTTCCACATCCGGCGATAGTAAAGCAGAGAAAAAAATATCTTCGTTATTGTTACAATCGACAGAGGATGAAAGCCCGAGAACAGACTTAGCAACGGAAAGCACGGTCTTCGTTGCGGACTCGCGGACAGAAAGAAGCTGTGGGTCGGCAAGCAAGCACGTGGAAGGCCTGCACATACGGTGTATGAGCGTGGGCAGGTTCTTCCTTTCGCGAGCTACAAGAAAGATCATCACACACAAGTAATTAAATACAACTACCCATAGGAAAAAAATAGCGATGATAAATCTGATTTTCGCAACATTAGAAAAATCAAGTGTCATGATCTTGAAGGATATTTAAGTTCCAAGGTTAAAATTTTCTCTATTCTATAATCTATGATGTTTTCAGTCGAATGTGAATTAGTTTAATTCTCAATAAGGTATCTCACCATTTGTAACTGAAAAAAATTCTCAGCCGCAACTTAAATTGCAACTCATAGTTGCACTAATAACGATGAAAATCCGGTGAAGTAGCACTTGACTAAACACTAACTTAATTCTCAGCTAGCCGAGAGTTAGCAAAACCGTTTTTTCTCGTGATTTTCACTAGATGTCTAAAAGCCTGTTCCGAAAAATCCCAGCGTACGTGGACATGAAAGCATGAAGAGGACTCGAGGGGACTTGGGTAGGCAGTATACCTAATTTTTGGCTGTACTTGTCTTGTTCACGCTTGATGGCCAGGTCCAGATCGTCGATTAGATACATCTCGTCGGGGATGATCGGCCGGCGAATCGGAGAGCTGCGTGCCGACGAGACCTCGTCCTCGTCCTCTTCCTCCGTCGTCCTGGTCAGGTTTCCGCTCTCCGCCTGCCTCGCCTCCTCGTCCTCGCGTGTGCTGCCATCGGCCCTGCAGGCCCTCCTCCGTCTCTTGGATCTCCGCTTCGCGGCCGCCGCACCGCTCTTCCTCTTGGATCGCTCCGACGGTGCCGATCGGGGGGCCGGGGATCGCGGTAGCCTCGGGCGTGCCATCGACCTCGTGAGCATGGCGGCGCTCTTTGTTGCTTGTGCCCAAACTCGAGGCATGGAGGCAGTAGACATCGTTTCCGACGCGCTGGTCTTTCTCCGATCGCAATTGTTCCACAACAGAGGTCACTTGCCTTGCCTGGACCCACTTAGTCAGGTACAAAAATAACTATGTCCAGTACTGTACTCACAAAAGTAGTGTCTAATTTATAAACTCCCGAAATACTGTATAAGGGTGGTTGTACCCCCAGACCACCAGAGTTCAAATTCCAGGTTTGCCGCTGGTGTTTCTCATTTAGACGGAATATTCTTCAGTGGGAGGCGACGTTCCCGTCGATAGCGAGATGCCCGTGGTGACTTCGTCAATCTCAAGACCTGATCCGCCGGCTCAGTCTCTCGGAGGTGCTCATAGGGGTAGGGTGTGCGTGTGTGCGTTCATAGGGGTGAGCGTATGCGCGTGTATATGAGCGCTTGCTTTGTACTGTGTTTCTCAAAAAAAAATACTGTATATACAAACACTGCCTCGGAAAAAGATATTATTTCGTCACTCCAAAATCAGAGCAAATAGCAGAAACCACCTACTATTGCCACCATAGTTACCCAAAAAACTCACTTCACCTGTTGTTTTGCACATACAACAATTATTCGTGTAATAGGTTGTACATAGGTCTAAATCTCTAATTAAGCTCATTAGCAACAGATCTGACGACCGGGACCTAGTAGTGCTGATGTGGCAATTTGGTCCATGTGTCATTAACTTGCGTGTTTTCCAGATTGGGCTAAAGTTTGACACTTGTTGAACTTTTCTAAAACATCTGAAAATTGCAATAATGATGTAATGTAAAATAATTCATTTTGGGAAAGTTCGAAATAATTTAGACACACCGATTAAAAGTTCTATCACTTTTACTGAGATTCAACAAAAAAATATATATATAACTCAAACCTTTCCAGATTTAGACAAGTATTGCCACATCAACACTCACTTGTGGGTCCCATCATGAGATGTGATGTTAACGAGCTTAATTAAAGATTTGCATATGTGTGTAAAAACATGTGAGTATTTTGTGCAAAAACGACGGCAATAGTAGATGGTTTCTGCAATTTCCTCCAAAATCAATGCAGACATAAGGAACTGGTCTCCATTCCACAATGCATATAGGATGGTCTGAGTTTAAATTAAAACAAAAAAAAATCTTATGAAACAAAGAAATGTAGATCATTCATGATTTTGAACCTGCAATCTAGATCCTAAAATGAAACAATATTGACAAACACGTGGGTCTTTGTTGTAGACTCATGGACATAAAGAAGCTCTGGGTCGGCAAGCAAGCACGTGGATGGCCTGTCCATATGGTCTATAAGCTCTGGGCAGGTTCTTCCTTTGGCAAGCTACAATTTTGATCATCCAGCACAAGTAGTTAAACATGATTACCCCAAATAATATAGTGATAACCTTATTTTTGCAGCATTATAGTAATCAAGTGTCGTGAAAGCATGAAGAGGACTCGAGGGGACTTGCCCTCCGTTGGCCACTACGGCAGCTGGAGGGTGGGAGAACATTGGATCTATGTGTTCGGTCTGTATCTTTGAATTATCCGTATCCAGGCATCGGCGGCGATGAGAATAAAATTCCTTGATCCTTTCTCAGAGTGGCGTTGACGTCTTGGAGGATGGTGTTGATTGTCGGCCATTCGATCTGGCGTGATTAATGTATGTCTACAGCGATGCTTCCATACGGAGGGGATGATGTCGTTACGCATTTTCTTCCTTAGTTCCATCTTTGTATGATGAAGCCCAGCCAGATATGGCTCTATCGAGAAATTTGTGAGTTTTGTGTCTCTCATCTATGTCTGGTCGGAGTTCAGATTATCTCCTCGCCCTTCTCGGCGCAAATTTATGTAGGACGGGCGTATTTTCATATTGCAGTTGCTCACGCACTAGTAGAAAAAGGACCTTTCGTCCGGAGCCCAAAAGTCATTAGTCCCGGTTCGGGCAAAAACCAGGACCAATGCCAGGCATTGGTCCCGGTTCGAGCTGCCAGGGCCCCGTGAGCCATTAATCCCGGTTCGGATGGGGGTATTAGTCCCGGTTCGTGGCATGAACCGGGACTAAAGCTCACGCGCCGGACACGTGGCGTGCCGCAGAGCATTAGTCCCGGTTCGTGGCAAGAACCGGGACTAATACCCCTCCCCTGCCTATAATATTTTTTTCTATTTTTCATTTAATATGAAATAATTCATATCTTTAAATCCGTAAATCAAAATTGAACAAATAAAATGTCTAAATCGATTAGAAAAAAGAGAGGAATCCAAATATGACATCCATATCATCATTTTCACCATGCATATTACTTTTTGCAACATATTTTTGGTACTTGCTTAATAAAAAAGTCATTTTTGGCACTTAAAAATGGTAAATGATATTTATAAAAATAATTTAGAAATTGTTTTTGCCAAAAATGTTTGCCATACCAAGACACACCTATGTATCAAATATGGACACATTATAACAAACTATGGCACGGGGATGGTCATAGCTTGGTCATTTGAAGCGAAATGTATACATGTCTATAGATGATAGACCTTTTTGTAAAGGTTTTTTTTAATGTTTGTCAAAACTCAAGTTTATCATTTTTGCTAGCAACTAGTACACATAAAAGGACTCCATGCCAAAGGATTTCACTTTTTGGATATTTTCTCCCTAGTAAGTTGGTGGACTTATAGCTGAAAACTCTCACTTTGGGCGAAACGGAGCTCTTTGCAAGAATTGTGTGGATCTTGGTTTTGGATGTTCCTATGTCCTAACCTAACACAACCAAGAAAAAAAGTCCACTGGTGATACGTCTCCAACGTATCTATAATTTTTGATGTTTCATGCTTGTTTTATACGAATTGCTACATGTTTTGCATCTACTTTATGGTACTTTTATACATTTTTTGGGACTAACCTATTAACAAGATGCCGAAGCGCCAGTTCCTGTTTTCTACTGTTTTTGTATTCCAGAAAAGCTAGTCTGGAAATATTCTCGGAATTGGACGAAACTTCACGGACATCCCTATTTTTCCAGAAGACACCTGATGGAGCAAAGGAGAAACAGAGGAGGGCCACCAGGAGGCCACACGCCACCAGGGCGCGGGCCCCCTTCTGCCGCGCCCTGGTATGGTGTGGGCCCCTCGGGGGTCTCCAGCCGCCGCCCTTTGGCCTACTTATTCCCCCGGGAAAATAACCCTGAGTGCCCGAGCCATTATCCACGAAAAGTTCCAGAGACGCCGCCGCCGTCAACCCAAGCTCGGGAGGGTCGCGAACCTCTTCCCGGCACCCTGCCGGAGAGGGGAATCGTCACCGGAAGCTTCTACATCGCCATGTCTGCCTCCGGAGTGATGCGTGAGTAGTTCATCCTTGGACTACGGGTCCATAGCAGTAGCTAGATGGTTGTCTCTCCTATTTGTGCCATCATGTTTAGATCTTGTGAGCTGCCCTACATGATCAAGATCATATTATTGTAATGCTACATGTTGTGTTTGCTGGGATCCGATGAATATTGAATAGTATGTCAAGTTGATTATCAATCTATGCCCTATGTTATTTATGATCTTGTATGCTTTTCGTTACTAGTAGATGCTTTGGGCAAGTAGATGCTTGTAACTCCAAGAGAGAGTATTTATGCTAGATAGTGGGTTCATGCCTCCGTTTAATCTAGGACAGTGACAGAAAGTTCTAAGGTTGTGGATGTGCTGTTGCCAGTAGGGGTAACCCAACGATGCTATGTCCACGGGCATATGTGTTTGTTTACATTACGCGCTTTACTTAATGCGATTATCCGTTGCTTGTAACTTAATACCAACGGGGAACTCGGATGACAACCCGGCGGTGGATTATTAGTCATAGACGCTGTTGGATAACGGTCTATGTATCATGTCGTAATGCCCAATTAAATATCATAGTAATCATCATGTCATGTATTTGCATTGTCATGCGCTCACTATTTGTCAATTGCCCAGCTGTAATTTGTTTACCCAACATGTTAGTTATCTTTATGGAGAGACACCACTAGTGAACTGTGGACCCCGGTCCATTCTTTCACACTGATTAAACAACCACAAATTGCAAACTGTTCCTTTTTCATTCGCTGCAATTTAATACTCATTTTCCACACGAGACGTTTAATCCTTTGTTTTCAGCAAGCCGGTGAGATTGACAACCTCACTGTTTCGTTGGGGCAAAGTATTGTGATTGTGTTGTGTGCAGGTTCCACGTTGGTGATCGAGAAACGGCGCCACCAACAACCTTCAGAAGAGTTGTTGCTCCTACTGGTTCGATAACCTTGGTTTCATACTGAGGGAAGACTTGCTGCTAAATTACATCATACCTTCCTTTTGGGGTCTCCCGACGAGTGTGTGATTCACCACCACACAAGCATCAACTGGCCTACCCCTTTTGACTCTGTTCAAAGGGGTACATGGGAATTTTGACTTTTTTCCAGCGGGTCTAGGGTTTCGCCGAAGCGGGGCTTCGGAGCGTCTGAAACCCACCAAAATCTAGGTGGTTCAATACCATATATATACAAGTGTGTTGGGTGTTGTACATGTCCAAGATCCTACTCCGTGTGTCACCGGCTTCACTTTCTCTCAAGTAAGTTGGTGGACTTATAGGTGAAAACTCCCACTTCGGGCAAAACGGAGGGAACCTTTGCAAGAGTTGGGTGGATCTTGGTTTTGGATGTTCCTATGTCCTAACCTAACACCACCAAGCAAAAAAAGTCCAATGTCCTACCCATTTTCGACTCTGTTCAAAGGGGTAGACGGGAACTTTGACTTTTTCCAGCGGGTCTAGGGTTTCGCCGAAGCGGGGCTTCGGAGCGTCGAAAACCCACCAAAACCTAGATGGTTCCATACAATATGGATACAAGTGTGTTGGGTGTTGTAAATGTCCAAGATCCTACTCTGGTGTGTGACCGGCTTCACCGGCTGCACTTTCTCTCTAGTAAGTTGGTGGACTTATAGCTGAAAACTCTCACTTTGGGCGAAACGGAGGGAATCTTTGCAAGAGTTGGGTGGATCTTGGTTTTGTATGTTCCTATGTCCTAACCTAACACCACCAAGCAAAAAAAGTCCACTGTCCTACCCCCTTTCGACTCTGTTCAAAGGGTACACGGGAACTTTGACTTTTTCCAGCGGGTCTAGGGTTTCGCCGAAGCGGGGCTCCGGAGCATCGGAAACCCACCAAAACCTAGGTGGTTCCATACCATATGTATACAAGTGTGTTGGGTGTTGTAAATGTTCAAGATCTTACTCCGGTGTGTGACCGGCTTCACCGGCTTCACTTTCTCTCTAGTAAGTTGGTGGACTTATAGCTGAAAACTCTCACTTTGGGCGAAACAGAGGGAATCTTTGCAAGAGTTGGGTGGATCTTGGTTTTGGATGTTCCTATCTCCTAACCTAACACAACCAAGAAAAAAAGTCCTCTGGCCTACCCTTTTGACTCCGTTCAAAGGGGTACATGGGAATTTCGACTTTTTCCAGCGGGTCTAGGGTTTCGCCGAAGCGGGGCTCCGGAGCGTCGGAAACCTATAAAAACCTAGGTGGTTCCATACCATATGTATACAAGTGTGTTGGGTGTTGTAAATGTTCAAGATCCTACTCCGGTATGTGACCGGCTTCACTTTCTCTCTAGTAAGTTGGTGGACTTATAGCTGAAAACTCTCACTTTGGGCGAAACGGAGGGAATCTTTGCAAGAGTTGGGTGGATCTTGGTTTTGGATGTTCCTATGTCCTAACCTAACACCACCAAGAAAAAAAAGTCCACTGTCCTACCCCCTTTCGACTCTGTTCAAAGGGGTACACGGGAACTTTGACTTTTTCCAGCGGGTCTAGGGTTTCGCCGAAGCGGGGCTCCGGGGCGTCGGAAACCCACCAAAACCTAGGTGGTTCCATACCATATGTATACAAGTGTGTTGGGTGTTGTACATGTCCAAGATCCTACTCCGGTGTGTCACCGGCTTCACCGGCTTCACTTTCTCTCTAGTAAGTTGGTGGACTTATAGGTGAAAACTCCCACTTCGGGCAAAACGGAGGGAACCTTTGCAAGAGTTGGGTGGATCTTGGTTTTGGATGTTCCTATGTCCTAACCTAATACCACCAAGCAAAAAAAGTCCACTGTCCTACCCCCTTACGACTCTGTTCAAAGGGGTACACGGGAACTTTGACTTTTTCCAGCGGGTCTAGGGTTTCGCCGAAGCGGGGCTCCGGAGCGTCAGAAACCCACCAAAACCTAGGTGGTTCCATACCATATGTATAAAAGTATGTTGGGTGTTGTAAATGTCCAAGATCCTACTCCGGTGTGTGACCGGCTTCACCGGCTTCACTTTCTCTCTAGTAAGTTGGTGGACTTATAGCTGAAAACTCTCACTTTGGGCGAAACGGAGAGAATCTTTGCAAGAGTTGGGTGGATCTTGGTTTTGGATGTTCCTATGTCCTAACCTAACACAACCAAGAAAAAAAGTCCACTGGCCTATCCCTTTTGACTCCGTTCAAAGGGGTACATGGGAATTTTGACTTTTTTCCAGCGGGTTTAGGGTTTCGCCGAAGCGGGGCTTCGGAGCGTCAGAAACCCACCAAAATATAGGTGGTTCAATACCATATATATACAAGTGTCTTGGGTGTTGTACATGTCCAAGATCCTACTCCGGTGTGTGACCGGCTTCACCGGCTTCACTTTCTCTCTAGTAAGTTGGTGGACTTATAGCTGAAAACTCTCACTTCGGGCGAAACGGAGGGAACCTTTGCAAGAGTTGGGTGGATCTTGCTATGGATGGCATATTTGAATTCATCTCATAATTCTAATCGACTTAGACATTTTATTTGTCAAATTTCGATTTACGGATGTAAAGAGATGAATTATTCCATATTAAATGTAAAAAGAAAAAATAAAGTAAAACATATTTTTATTGTTATTTATTCAAAATATACTATTACATAATCATTGTTACTTATTCAAACAAAATTTTAAATTTCAACAATGAAAAAGTGTAGCATCATAACCGAGGGGTTAATATGATTGATAGGATATTAATATCAGTTAGTTCTAACTTCTCATTTGGAAGCTAGTTTGAAAGGAACTCGAAAGTTAAGCGTGCTTGGGCTGGAGCAATCTGAGGATGGGTGACCGAATGGGAAGTTTGACCAGGGTAAGTACTTTGACCTATGACTAAGTGTGTAATTAGAGATTAAGTATGTGGTTAAGTGGAAAATTTCAAAATAGAATTAAAAAAGATAAAGAGTAAAAAAAAGATTAAAAAAAGTTAAAAAACATAAAAAAAAGTTAAAAAATAATTTAAAAAAATTCAAAAAATTAAAAATTGTTGAAAAAAAAAATGCCACATTAGTCCCGGTTTGTATTACGAACCGGGACTAAAACTCCTCCCCCACGTGGAACCCCATTAGTCCAGGTTTGTGGCCGAACCGGGACTGGCATTAGTCCCGATTGGCTAGTCCCAGTTCGGGAACCGGGACTAATGGCTCAAACGAACCGGGACTATATGGGGGTTTTCTACTAGTGACGCCTTCTAGTCTACATGGAAGAATTTGTGGCCGTCGTTTCTACCGGTTCTTTTTGCAAGTTTACTCTAGTGAGCCGGAGGCTCAGATGCGGCAACGAGCTTTTCTCATGGCGCCACATCGAGGGATGCAGAAGGAAGACATTTTGCTCACCTTTTCAAGAACTTGTATGTAATTTCACATACTTGTACAAACATTCTACATAAGGGTTGGATTTAGATAATACATGGCCTTTGGCATTTTCATACAACAAAAGCACAAGAACACAATCTACTTTATAACACACTTAACATTGGAATTCATACAACATATAGGTGCACACATCATTCGATGGAAGTATGCAAAGCTGCAGACATTCAGAAACTAGAACGTTGCATTTACTCATCCACGTGAGTTAGCAAGATCTTGGAAATGAAACGCGCGGTACGAAGTACGGTAGTAGTATGACAAGGCAAAGCACCTCATTCGTGGGCGCCTGATCAGAGACCTACGGCCATGGCGCTGAGAAGCACCGCGGCTCCAATGGCTGCGAGGAAGGCCCCACGGCCCTCCTTGTTGCTGCAGGCCGCACTGTCGTAGGGGCTGTTATCCACCAGCGGCTGGCTGCCGAACCCTGCCGTTCCCGCGCCACCTCCAAGGGCCCCCGCCGCCGTCACCGCCTGGCCCTGTCCGGCCACGTCACCGAAGGCTCCTACCCCGGCGCCCGGTGCAATATCGTAGCCGTCGCCCAACGGTCCCGCCGTCGGTGCAACTCCGTACCCGTCGCCCAGTTGTCCTTCCGCCGTCGGTGCAATCCCGTAGCCGTCGCCCAACGGCCCTGTCGTCGGTACAGTTCCGTACCCATCGCCCAAGGCACCTGCCGCCGGGGCAGTTGCTCCGACGCCACCAAATGCCCCGGCCCCTGTAGCAGCTCCATGGCCGAGCGCCGCCGCCTGTGGCAGATCGACCGCATGGCCGTTGCCACCCTCCACCTGGCCGAAGGGGAGGTTGCTGCTGTGCGCACCGATGGGCTCGGCGAAGGGCGGTAGCGCGGCGGCGAGGCCTGGGGATCCCGGCGCGCCACAGTGCTGCCCGTGGCGCGGCTCGTCGCTGGCTCGCCAGGCGAGCTCGCCGTCCTTGTCGCGGACGCGCATGTCGCCGTCGTCGACGAGCTCCAGGGTCTGGAGGAAGTTGGTGCCGTCGGTGTTGGTCTCGCCGTGCCAGACCTCCTCGCTGCCGTCGAACACCTCGAGGCCGTGCCACGAGAAGAGCAGCGTGCACGTGTTCACCGTGCTCACCGGCCGGCACTCCGACTCCCACGCGCTCGCGCCCTCGGTGGTGGCTTCGGCGCCACCGGCGGCATGCATCGTCACCTCGACGTAGCAGAAGTCGGCGCCGAGGCCGCCGGCGCCTGGGACGGTGTGGGTGCGCACGAAGTAGGCGGCGTACTTGCCGGACGGGGATGTCAGGAACGGCACCGGCGCGCTGGCGTGCCCTCCTGGCTGGATGGCCGCAAGGATCTGCTGCTTGGACACGCGCTCTATCGTGCCCGCTGGCACCGTCGCCGCCGTGAGGGAGCAGGAGAGAAGAAGGAGGAGGACGGTTATGCAAGGCACGACTTCCATGGCTAGATGGCTAGCAAGCTATCCGGTGTGTAAGCTTCTTTGTTACTAACTTGTGTTGTTGCTGCTTTGTGGTTCTCGTTGTGCATGGTGAGGTATCTATAAATAGTTAAGGTGGTGATGGAGTAGGAGAGATAAGCTGGAGTTAGTGCATCACCTGTTCCATTGCTACGTTCATGAGTGAGACTATTGACCTTTTGCTTTGTTGCAGGAGTGGTTATGGTCTGATTGGCTGAGCGTTTCAAACTTCAGATGGAGTAGGGCACTAGGGCATCGATCCCAGTTTCTGCAGGTTATAATCTTCTGCACGCGCTTGGGGCTGATGTTAACCACTTCCCAGTTTTACAGTACGCCGATTTATACTTTAGTTTTACTCAATGGAGAGTTGTCTCAGACCTGCAGGGTGATCAAGCAGATTTGGCGAGATTTTTCCTAGCTTCATTGGGCTACAAATCAATTATCACAAGAGTACCTTCGTGCCGACAAATGTTGAGCACACAACACAGCCTTAATCTGTAAATTCGTGTGTAAAATCTTGCAACACGCAGAAGCTCCTTGCTATCGGTGGCTAGCTAAGTGGTACCTGAAGAACAAAATTCCAGCTACATGCAGAAACATGGATACTGCAACTTGGCCCGCTTTCCATAGTCTTATTCCTTTGGTGCACCAATCTACAGAGTGCAACATTGGTTCAGGGTACAGAATTTCCTACTGTATGACAACTGGACAATGCTAGGAAGGTGTACATAATACAGACGCACGGTATTAAAATGTACTGGTTGGATTAGTGATCTGATTCAACCGCTGGATCAAGATCTGACGGCTAAGGTAGAAAGGTACTTGGGCTCGGGACTGACCGCAGGGGTGAGGAGGTACCTCCGCGTTGGGTGTATTAGCTACCATTTAACGAGCGAAGGGGCAGAGGCATTTTGGTCGCAACGAAAACACAATAGAAAATAGGAATGAAAAATAACGTGTAGGGTTCTATTGTTGTGGGGCATAACGGCATACAGTATATTGTAGTATCAAAAATTTAAGTGACATTTTGCTTATGTGGGTTTTTGCAGTGTCATTTTTTCTAAACATCCAACAAACGTTGTCGTTTCATCACTCATAACCAGATGGAAAACCTGTACAGGGAACCGCCTGGCCACATAACTACGTGCCAGAATGAACGGGAAAAAACACGGAAAAAGAAAGGAAACTGAAAACAAAGAGTATGTTATTCAGATCATCAAACACAGCAAAAAGGCACTACATGATTGCAAGAAATCATATCCGAACGCAAAGCATGTTCTTCAAAACGATATTGATCGATGCCTAAGTTTGGTCATATGTGGACCATTAGATCAGCATGTAACCAAGCCGACTGTACGCAAAAAGTTTAGCGACATCGTAGGGACTACGCTATGCTAACGGATAGTTTTCCAGGTGTCAAGCCTAAAAATTTCCTCGACTTGTGTCAAGAGAAACATGCTGTTTAAACCAGAGATATACATCAGACAGTGTGTGTTCGTTTGCCGACATACAAGGATTGGTCTCCACTTGTGCACCCACCAACGCAGCAGCATTTGAAGAACAGGCATATTTTTGTCACCGTAAACTGCAACATAGAACAGTGTCAGCTGGTAAACTACAACATAAAGCAACAGTTGATTATGTTAATGCACAAACAAATATGACAATTAACTTTCCAGATCACAACAAATCTTCGTCTGTCAGCAAACAAATATGACAAGTTACGTGCCAGGCTAGCTTTGCTTGGTCATGACCAATGTGAAATCCACGCACACCCCGCCCCCGCGTATGCTCCCGCTCCACAGGGACAGAGCCCCTCGGACCCATGCCGATTAAAGACTGCTTCGATGACAGCTGTCACCGACGAGAATAACAGCTCTGGCAGAGGGGGAGAGGGTCATGAGTCGTATCATACTTTCTGACAGAGATTGTGCTTCTACAACACTTTTCTTAGAAGGAACACACTGAAGTGCATCAACTAGACTCCCGAGTCAGTCTCCAGAGACAGAGAGATGATGCCCAAGTCCATAGCCACTCTGAGCCAGTCTAGCTAAGCATGCTTCAGCTTGTAACGCATCCACAACATGCGCAATACCGCCAGCTCCCAAGCCCCTGACACATACACTGTTATCTCGAACCACAAATCCGCAGTCCCCCTGTCTAATCGACGCGGTAAAAGCACCATCAACACTCTGGTTGAGATCATCCCCTACAGGTTTAGTCCAGCTCGGAAACAGACTTCATCTAGAACTACAGTATAGAGACACTATTGATCACGAATTGGCACTGACAAAATGATGTCTCCATCCCTATTTATTTCGTGGGACATATTTCAGTCTCAAGGTTACCCTTAGTGTAAGCTATTCCCAATTTTTCATTCAAGGTCCTCTCTTTAAGAGACATATTACTTGCACAAAACTATTGTTTGCTGTATAAATACAACATTTTTTTAGGGGAAGTATAAATACAACATTATCTTGCAATTCTTCTACAAAATTGTCGTCTGCTATGCAAATACACCATTATCTTGCAGCAAGCAATTTATCATCTTGCTGTATCCATCAATTGCAATGACAGGGATAGTATTTAGTTTTATGCTACTGGCAGGCAACATGTGCTCTTTGTGTAATTTTTTTTTGTTACATAAAGACAACAAAACCATCAAAACCTGCAGGTTAGAGTTATGACATCTGTTCAGAATGTCATGGCTACTCAGCTCATATGATATTCCATTTTTAATTCATTTTGTACATATACAATTGTTCTTTTCTGCTCAAGTTAGATATTGTCCTTTTTTTTGTAAGTTTAATTTGTTCAGACCTTCAGGGCATGTTCTGTTCCTCAATGGTTCATTGCTATATGTTAGCTGTGTTGATGATTACCATTATAGCACAACCTAAATTCAGAGCTCATATCAATATTAATGGTAAAATGCTAGACTGCATGACAACTCCATCTGGTTTCATGTTTGCACTTTTACAATTTTGAGCGGTTCATGTCTATGGGTTGTCAAATGGAAAGTGTTTGGTAACGATGACGAACTGTCGTTATCTGAAACATAACGAACTGTGAGAGATTGGAAATATTGTGGGGCTTGTGATTCATATGAAAGCCAGCAAAGTAATAAATGAATCATTCCTCGACCTAGCCTATTCATTGTTTTAAGTATATCAATATTTTTAACTAGATGTGTTTTACAAAGTGATCTTGACATATCAGATCATTCGACTGGTCATAGCATCTCTTCTTCGCATAACATTCAGACATGCGGAATATTGACTTTACTATTTTATAAACATAGCGTAAAAATTCAGACGTGCGGAATATTGACGACCACAAGAGAATACAGAGAACAAGTCGTGTTGGCCACCGAGAAGAGGAGAAGGGAAGTACAAGGCCAAGAAGAACAAAGAAAAGAGTGATGGACTGGCAAGGACGAGTGTGGGGCTGATGACGGCACAAACATCAAAGTCAACACACTGACCAGCAGTAGCGGCAAGGACATGCCAGATATCCAACGGATAACGACCACCCCGGTAAATGCAAGCAATATTATCTTAGATATTTCCTACTGAAAGTAACATTTCTCAGATCCTATGGGCATTCTTACTCTAATAGTCATCGGCAAGGCAAAATTGTCGATTCCTCTACAGTTGGAATGCTTACCAGCAGTAATGTATCTTCAGATGTTGTCTACCACCAAAGCAATTAAGGAGGACTGGGGGATGAAACCGAAGTTGTGGCATGAACAGGCAAGGCCTCAGTTCTCTGCATATTATTTATGAAACGTTATCAAGCATAATACAAAATATATGAACAGCAACAGGAAAAGCAGATGTGAGAACTTACCAGGCTGCACGCCATATTGCGTTAAAAAACGCCTAATATCACCGTAGGAAACGAATATCAGAATCGCCCTCTGAACCCGCCATGCAGCAAACCAATTATCCTTCCATTACCGTCCAGCAACGGAGCTCCTGAACTTCTATCTTCACTTGCAATGTCAACTTGACTAAAGTTCATCGTATACTCATCGTATACTCAATTGGGTTATTTTCTTCAATCTCCTGAAAAGTTCTTGAAGGGTGGGAAATTTCTCCTGAAACGGCTGTTCGAGGCTGGTGAGGGGGCCACGATACCATTGCACACTTGTCAAAAGTTGCTGGTGGAGTGGGACTAATAGTAAGCGCACGATGATTGTGGCCACATGGCCTGCCCAAATCCATCACATCTTTCCGGGGTACTCGGAGAAGGAGTATATCTTTCCTACAGTTGATGCCAACCATAGTAGCTCGGGCATAGATCCTTTCTAGGTGTATTCTTTGTCGAGGGTTGCGAAAGCTCTCTTCATAATGATTACATAGTACATATACAGCAAACAACTCGTTGGCCTTTTTAACAGAGATGGGCGCTGAACCCTTGAACACATGTTGCATAAGATGTGCACAGGTCAAGATTTGGAGATAGGTTTGGTTCTCTTCCACTACAAAGCCGGTGCAACACCTTCCTCGTTCATCCAATTCAGCCTCTCTTTCCTATTCTTCAACGGTCTTAACCTTATCCATATGCAGAATGATTTGGGCTTTGTCCTTTGGTACGATTTTAACAAAAAAAATGGATCCTTTAGAGCGATCATATATCCATTTCTCTAAGTGACTCGAAAAGTCATTGGGGGCATCCATCTATCAATGAAAAAAATGTTATTTAAAAATAAAATAAAATAATGCTATTTAAGATAATAAGGTTCTCTAGCTGACTTAGAAACACATTTGAGGCATCTATCTACCATGGGCGTTGTTTTCATTGTAAGAAGTTTCCTGGTCCTATGTTCCAAGATGGTGGTGTGTTGCAGCTGTTGGTCAACTGGTCGACTTCTAGCTGATCGGTGGTGTCTCAGACCCCTAATTATGCAGTAATAATGAGACCAGTAATATTTTGTCAGTTTCTGCGTAATGCATACTTTTTCATCTTCTTTGTGTTAACACATTTTCATCACATTTGTTTATACTACTGAATACTGATAGTTGTGTACACATATTACTTTGATTGAAGGGCAAGTGCTTTTCTATAATAATTCAAATATTTTATCTATGCAGGTCAAAATGGTCTATACAACTCAAATGGTCAAACCCCGAAGTATGCATGATATACATAGAAATCTGTATGGTTCTGGAAAACTGAGTATTCATGTGGTACGTATAAAATATGAGGAAATTAGTGTCTCCTGCATACATTGTATACTTGAGCCTGGGAAAATAAACGCATGTTCCATTCTATATAATTTCTCTACTAAAGTTATTTGATGCATAATTTTTTACTACAGAACGTATTCCTGTAGCTTCTCAGAAACTAATATTTTTTGGTCCTTCACCCTTCATGTATCATATTTTTAGGATAATATTTGTTGTTCAAATACCCACACGGAAGCATGCAAAATTTTTGCGTTAGATATAAAATTTCAAAAGTACTATTGGCAGTTATATCACGGATGGTTCACGCCTTCTTACACGTCCGATGGAAGGATACCAGCTGGGTACTACAGTACATTTTTGTCTACTGATTGTACGCAATAATTTCCATTTATACATGCAAGTCATTTGATCATTTGATAAATCTACTAAGTTGTTTCAGAATAAATTTAATAAATCCCATAAACACATACGAGAGAGGGTGAAACAGCAACCAGGTTAGCGGAAGCCAATTTCTCAGGGACTCATTCTGACTTAAACAATGGCTGGGTAGGACTCTCCTCTCTCAGAAAATACATATTGTGAACAATCCAGGCACTAATAACTAAGTAAACCACCACATGTTTGCATATGATTTGGTTGATACTCCAATGCAGTACTGGAAATAATTTGTTTAACAGCAGATAATTTCCTTGCATATGCTGCAGGCAAAATTCAGGCAAGCAGGCACCACAGGTGAAGGGGAGGAGAGACTCACTGCGGGCGGCTGCTAGTCGATTGAGGACGGAGGAGGGAGGGGTGCTGGCGGTGGATGTGCAGACCGTCGGGCTGCTGCTCGATAGCACGGCCGGGTAATGCTCCTCGGGAGTGCGGACGGGTGCTGCTGCAGGTCGGAGGTCCTTCTGCAGGTGGGAGACAGGGTCAGGGGTGCTGCTCCGGAATCAGGGTCGCGGGAGGGAGGGAGGGAGGGAGGCGTACTGCGTTAGAGGTCAACACGGTCCGGCGGTGGAGCTTCCGACCTCCTGGCCGCGCTGCACGGCTCGTCGTCGTCCACGGGAGGAGTGGCGGGTAGGGTACGGAGGAGGGCGGCACGTGCGAGGCGAGGGGACACGCGGCGGACGACCTGGTAGTAGGCGGCGGCGGGAAATCTGGACGACGGCTCCGGCGAGCGATTCCCCCGACGTCGCCGCCGCAGCCTAGCCCGAGCGAGCACCGGCTAAAACCCTACACTGCCACTGCCACTGCCACGCCTCCACCACGGCCCGCGTCCCTCCTCGGCGATGTTGACGGAGACAAGAGTCGGGGGACCCACCGGTCAGGGTAACCTGTGGACCGGGTCCAGGGCTGAGCTGTAAATCTGTTGGTGGTAGACCAGGTGTAGGTGTTGCGTTCGTGGGCTTGGCTTGGCAGCCTAGTGTAGGTGTTGCGTTCGTAGGTGTTGGCAGCCTAGTATGTTGTTCATCTGGTAAATTTGTTTTCGAGGTGTATGAATGAGAAAGTGACGCCACTGTCTGTCATAAAAATAAATGCTACTCCCTCTTTTCTTAAATATGAGATGTTTTAGCCTTTGTACACATTCACATGTATACAATATATCTAGACATGTTTTAGTGTGTATATTTATTCATTTTAGTATACATCTAGACAAAATGTAAAATATCAAAAACATCTTAAATTTAAAAACGGAGGGAGTAGTATGAATTTGGTTTCCTTGTAATATGCTTCAGGGGCTCTCACGGTTTACTTACTCTTTCTTTCAAAGGGTTCCCAGCTTCATTAACAAAACTTAAGAAGGGCTACAACGCATCAGACATAAAGCAGGAAACATAAAGCAAAAATTACAACAAGAAACAAAACAAAGATGTCCTCACGAGCAACTGGCACAACCTAGTCTAAACATGTCCCTAGTATCGTAATTGCGATAAAGCTCAACCACTGTCTATTCTTCGACATGTTGGCATTCAACCTTCGATGTACCCTGAACCACCATTTTCGTCAACTCAAACCCTCTTGTTTTCTATAAATCATTTCAGCTATCAATCGAAGGACAATGATAATGCGTAGAGGGGAGTGGAATGTAGTGCAACGGAGCGGGTAGGTCGAGAGTGAGGCTAGGGTTTGATACGGGGGTGGGGTTAGAGTGAGACATCCTAGGGCAGATCCGACGTGGCGATAGTGTCTGGATCACCCCACATATGGGTTTGGTAGGAATGCGGGACACGCTGGACGTATATGTGTGTGGGCGTGGGGGGAGTGGGGTTGTGTATAGAGTTTCCTGTCCAAGCCGACCACAAAAACGTATAGGGGGGAGTGTGTGTGGGGTGATCCCGGCTGGAGATGTTCTAAGACAACGTACCACTTCAATTAAAACTGCGAATGTCCTATATTTACATGCCGGAGTACTATTTATTACACAGTCCGTTCCAAATTATAAAATATGTTGAATATTTTAATGTGAATTAGATAAAAGAGTAAACACGTCTAGATACATGTGAATCAGAAAAAACTAAACATCTCGGAGGGAGTAACTATCTGGGACACTCATCATTTTAAACATCAGTTTGAAAAAAATTGTAACATCCGATGCTTTGCAAATGAGTGAATGGCCACGAAAGGCCTTTTTCCTTCAAATTTTTTGCACTGTACATCCCGTGCTCAATAGTGCCATACTGCCTTCCTCTAACCTGAAAAGAAACCCAAGTACGCTTCTGGTGTTCCGTTGATTAAGCTCCGTAGTCCAAAAATACAGAGCAAAGAGAAAGAGTTGTGAGGCTAATGGAGATATCTACAAAACCACTGGAAACATTTCAGTTTATCGGCGGCTCGTCAAATAAGACACACTCCCTCCGTTTCCATATTAATTGCTGCTGAAATGGACGTGAGAAGGGAATACAAATGTAAGAACTCAACCAATGCGCAGAAATGTGCCTAGTCATGAGAGCCTCTAGTTAACTTGCAATGTTTCATCCACCAAGACAGACCATGCCTGCCAACAACTACCTGAAACCGTAGTTAGCAGCTGAGACCCTAAACTGATCTTGGTGCCTTCATGGGCTCACTTGCTCAACTGGCAGCGACGAAGTCCCTTCTCCAAAAGGATAGTAATCTACACAAATGAAAAACACGTGATAAGGAAACATTTCGTAGCTTTTAACTCACCAAGATGACGACTGATCAATAACAAACACCAATGCGGCCTTTTCTCGGTTCACGCATATGCCATGAGTTACTCTCACCATGCTCTTGTTTTGCCGGTGTGCCATTATGTGCCGTCACCGTTTGGTCAGCTGGTCTTCATGTATAACATGTGAATCATATGTGTTGATAAATTAGGTGTCATATTAGCCTAAGTGCTTCAAGAAGTGAGAGGCTGAGGCAAACTACAAGAAAGTGGGTTGGTGATGTTGACTGGTTAAAAATGATTCTTCTCTTGCTGCTAGAAAAGTACCATATCAAAGTTCCATATCAGAGTGTGTTTTCTGCCAAGGAGAAGGCACTGGATAGGACACATGGGAAGTGGAAAGATAGTTTCAACTTGCTATACAAACTTACTAGTGAGATATGTGCTAGATATGGTGCATTTCAGTGCTCTTTCTCTTGGTGTGGTTCACTACATGCCTGTTATCAATCTCATATCAGTGACGATCAAGTCTGTCATTATCCATTGAATGATGTCACAGAGTCGTAGCTGGGCATAGGTCTGTATTTTCTATCAGTAGCATTAGTTCATTAGGTCTTTCACTCCATAGATAAATGAGCAGAACAAGCTTCTCTTTATATTCTATCCTAGAATGACCAAGATCTCTCTCATCTCCTATTTGTTTGAGCCATGGTGGTGCCGGGAAGGCAGCTTAGCACTTTGATCCTTGGATTAAGGAACTGGTCTTAAGAATGATGCATCCAACCCCGTAAAGACTTCTTTTCACGTGATAGGAGGAAGTGAGTACAAAACTACAAATTCTCAGTCTCCAACAGGGCTCCCTCACTGATCGAGCATTCAGCGTTCCTAGCATGCTCCAATCATTCTACACCAAGCACATAATTGTTTGTGTCACTGACGCCATGTGGAAACAATTTCTTTCAGACCGCAGTTCATTGTACACTCAACAGCTCTAACAGGCGAGTTTGGAAGAGAAATTGGCAGCTGCTTAGTGGAATTAATGGCCAAAACTGGCTGTACCCAGTAGCCTATGGGAGGTGTTAGGGATGCAGAAACCACTGAGGCCTCGACTAGGTTCACGGAGACACTAAACCAAGACAGTGGTCATCCAGCTGGCCTGGCCATTCACAAAGATGGATGCAAGAGACTGAAGAGTGCATCCGATACAGTCTTTGCATAGAGTGTACAAGGCACCTTGCTGCTAAAATGTTTTGAAGAAGTCCAAAGGGCCTTTGTTTGATGACGACTTATGGCTTGCAGCACATATTAGCTCCCAATGAAGCATGCTGTCTACATAGAGAAAATATGCGCAATACTTGGATAAACACCACTCAAAATATGGTCTAGAAGCATGTTCAATATAGTCTGCAAAGTTGATTATCTCAATGACAATCTAGGAGAGCCCTTGAACAGCAAGGTCAAGACATTAAAAGCCCTGCCCATTCTTGATTTTTGTTATTCCACTAGGCAACAATCAATGGGGAAAATTTGAGCTTATGCCAGCGTTGCAATCGAGAAATTTGGAGGTCATAAAATTCTCCCATCGGTTTTGCAAGACCTTAATCAGAAGCAGAAGTTCAGAGGCAGAACCATATGCATATGCAACAGATACTATTGCCATGTGAAGATGTTGGTTTCAGATGTGTTAGCCAGCGTGCAGTCGTAATGCTTTTTAAAAGCTTGTAGTGGCGATTATGCAGTTCTGATGCTTTTGGAAAACTTGTAATGTCTATGGAGTCCTGATGCTTTTGAAAGTAGACTTATGAGACCTGATGCTTGTAATAGCAAGTGCGCAGACCTGAACTTCTAATGTAAGGGTGTGTGCAGCCTAATGCTTGCTTCTTTTTTTGAGTCTTGAGAGCTCGTGCTGTTTGATAGCTGCTATCTCTGAGATAATTTTTGCATGGTACCTGTGCTTAAGACCTCACTACAGGAATGGCGAGCTATGCCGACGGCTTGTCGGGGCCGTCGGCATAGGCTCCGACGAGGAATGTCCATCGACGCGGCCGTCGGCACAGGTTTAGCCGTCGGCACAGGGTCTATGCCGACGTCATAGGTTCAAAAAGCTATGCCGACGGCAAAGCCGTAGGCATAGCTATGTTTTTTTTTTCTGTTTTGGTTTAATATGAAATAATTCATATCTTTAAATCTATAAATCGAAATTTAACAAATAAAATGTCTAAATTGATTAGAAAAATGAGAGGAATCCAAATATGACGTCCATATCATCTTTGCAACAAATTATGCCACGGGTCTATTTTGACCATTTTTTCAACAAAATAAAAGAATGTGAAAAAATACCCCCCGTGGATCGCCTTTTCAGTTTTGTAAACAAGAAAAGAAAATGATAAAAAATGCAATAAATAGAATCCTTTGAGATATAGTTAGGTTTTAGTGTCTAGTTGGTACAGAAATTTTGAAATATGAGTTTTGACCTTTTTTGGCAAGAAACAGGAAACAAAAGTTTGAACGGCCATAACTTTTGCATACGAACTCCGTTTTCGACGTTCGACCTATCAAAATTTTCAGCAGAAAAAGATCTGTCCAACCCAAACCACTGCGTCCGTTTGCGGCTTTCGGACCGCTCAGAATTTCCAAAAGAGGCCGGGAAGGTTGAGTTTTTGCCACTTTTGTAAAAAAAGTTCGGGAATTTCAAAAATAAGATTTTTTTCTACAAATTCAAAAAATAGAAAAGCACCCCCTTCTCCCGCCGGCACCCCCTTCTTCCTCTCTTTTCCCCTTCTCTCCTTCTCTCCTCCACTTCTCCTCTCCCCTTCTCCTCCACTTCTCCTCTCCCCTTCTCCTCCACTTCTCCTCTCCCCTTCTCCTCCATATGATCATCTATGTACCATAGTTTGTGATAATGTGCCCATATTTGACACATAGGTTTGTCTTTTTATGACAAACAATGTTGCAGAACTAAGTTTTTTCAAATTATGTTTATAAATATCATTTTTCATTTCTTAATTGTAAAATATGACATTTTTTGTGAAGCAAGTACAACAAATATGGTGCAAAATGGCACCCATTCAATTTCCACACAAAGTAGATCATATTTGATGGACAATCCAGAAATATTATGAATTTTCTCGGTTTCTAACTAATTTCGCCTACTTAAATGACTTTATGTCTATTTTCCGAAAGTAATTCAATTTTGAACTACAAGTGTGTGATAGTTTACTCTGAAATTTTTACAAAAATCATTTTAAGATACAACTGCTGTGGTTATATCACAGAACCATCGATGGTTTTAAAAAATGTGACCCCTTTGAATGAATACACACGACGGCCATTTTGATCGTTTTTTCGAAAAATTAAAAGAAAGTGAAAAAATACTCAAAAAAACAAATCCTTTGGCATGGACTTCTTATATGTGTACTAGTTGCTAGGGAAAATGATAAAATTGAGTTTTGACAAAATTTCCACAAAACTTCTTCACAAAAAGGTCAATCATCTATAAACATGTATAAGTTTCGAGTCAAATGACCTAGATATGATCATCCCCGTGCCATAGTTTGTGATAATGTGCCCATATTTGACACATAGGTGTGTCTTGGTATGACAAACATTGTTGCCAAAAATAATTTTAAAAATAATTTTATAAACATCATTTTTCATTTTTTAAGTGTAAAAATAACTTTTTTTATTAAGAAAATACCAAAAATATGTTACAAAAAGTCATATGCATGATGAAAAAGATGTTATGGATGTCATATTTGGATTCCTCTCATTTTTCTGATCGATTTAGACATTTTATTTATTAAATTTTGATTTACGGATTTAAAGATATGAAATATTGCATATTAAATGTAAAAAGGAGAAAATAAAGTAAAATAAATTTTATTGTTATTTATTCAAATATTATTATTACAAAATCATTGTTATTTATTCAAATAAATTTTCAAAATTTAGACAATACAAGTGTAACATCATGACCCAGGGGTTAATATGTTATTTGGAAGTATAACATCAGTAAGTTCTAACATCTCATTTGGAAGCTAATTTGGAAGGAACTCAAAAGTTAAGCGTGCTTGGGCTGGAGCAATCTGAGGATGGGTGACCGAACGGGAAGTTTGACCGAGATAAGTACTTTGACCTGAGATTAAGTGTCTAATATGTAATTAGAAATTGTGTGTGGCTAAGTTGGAAATTTCAAAATTAAAAAAAAAATTAGAATTGAAAAAAAAATAAAAAATTATTTTTTTTAAAAAAAATAATGAAAAAAATAATTTTGAAAACATATGCCGACGGCTCTGTGCCGACGGCAAAGCCGTCGGCATAGCCTATGCCGACGGCTAGACCTGTGCCGACGGGTTTCTAGGCTATGCCTACGGGCACCTATGCCGACGGACCTATGCCGACGGTGGCCGTCGGCATAGCCTATGCCGACGGTAAAAAGACCTGTGCCGACGGCAAAAGGCCGTCGGCATAGGTGGCCATTCCTGTAGTGCCTAGTGATTTGGCTCTTATAGAATTGCGTGGAAACCAGTAATCCAACTTGATTGGGACAAGGTTTTGTTGTTGTCATACCTGTGCTTAAGACCTGCCATTTTGTTATATAGCAGATAAATTTCTAATATTTATGTGAGATCGAAATTCTTACTATCTAATTATGTATGAGAAAACTGTATCTGGGGAATATTTCTGCGAGTAAAACAGGCTGACATGTAAGAGCTTCAAGTTTCCATGTCTACTGCCAAATAGTACTTGCCAAAATACATCAGGTGTAACCCAAAATGCTCAAGCTTTCCCCGTGCCCAACGACTAATAATTTGACCAAGGGTATTTTTCATCTTTACACAACGTCCAGCTGTGTCAAACTAGGGCTGATCTAGCAGTGACGGCATACGGTGCCCCAAAAGCAGGGCATGGTGAGAAGAACTAATGGCAAATGAGTAAACCGAGAAAAATTAGCATAATGCAAGTTAGAGGGGAGATTTATGTAAAATGTGTAAAATTCCCATTACAAAATGAAGGAACTTAGTGGACGAAGGACATACCTCCTCTAACAATTACTTCAAAGTCATCAGATACTTCTACAGTTAATTTTTTGCTTCTCCAAAGTTTTCTGCGAATGTGAAATACCCCAATCTATAAAAGGTAACAAAACATATTTCTTAGTGCCAATGTTAGTCACGAACAAAACAGATCAAGCAGAAAACATAAATGTAAACTTACTTCAAGATCCACCTCAGAATTAAGGCCACTTATTCCGTCCTTGCACTTGGTCAGCAACATGTTCTCTAACTAACAACGACAATAACAAATAACAAAAATTAATAAACTTCCCAAATGTAACAAAAACATAATTTATTCCTATTTTAACTGAAACCTTTTTTTTCGAGAAAACGCAAAAGATTTTGCGCTTCATTTTATTGGAAAGTAAGAAGACATCACCCAATCTAAGCACTCACCTCAACTGTAGTAGAGATGTGTTCTCCATTTAAGCATTCAATGACATCACCCAATCGGAATCCAAGTTTTTCAGCAGGGGATCCTTCTGATACCTACGACTCATTGAGAATAACCACTCAGCATGCATGAGAAGATGAAACTCCAAATAATGATACACACCTATACATACCTCTTCAACGATAAGACCATCAGCAATATTACACTCGCACAGTATCTTCTCAATAAGAGGAGGGTCTAAAAACTTGATTGCAGAAAACTTCAATCCAAGCTGGGGCCGAGGAATGCGCCTATACCATATAACCATTCAGTTACGAAACAAAAATGTTATAATATCATAAATCTCCAGTAGTAGACCAAATACAAAACACTTCGAAAGGAAGTGTAGCGACCTTATGTCCAAACAGAACATATTTCAATAGAAACACAATAGAGTTTCCATAAAGCATTTCCTGATGAAAATCTTGAAATTTAATGTCATGAAAGATTTTAGTTCCATCAAAGAGGAATGAGTACGCATAAAGGGTAACAAGGTTAAGATAAAAAACATATGTTTTCACCAAATTTTATGTCGGCACAGTTTCTATATATAATATTGATAGCATACAGAAGTCAATAAAGTGACAATTGCTTTTCCCATAAGGTTCTCAATAAGAATCATCTGGCGAACTTGGTTAGCACAGTTTCCCATCAAGGTGCAACACCTAGCCTCACTTACACATATTTTCTGCTCAATGGTTTCTCATAGCAATCTATTCAAATTTACTCACTACAAACATACAACATTATTAAAAAGTACGTTTAATTTAATTTGTGGTCATTATTGCAAGAGGCAAGAGAGAACAAATAAAAATAGAACCAACAAAATATAACTATAAACTTAACAACATCCTTTTCCACGTCATGAAAAATTAGATAGATATGGATACATCATACATGATAAATGAGTATGGCAACTATTTTCTAGTCTATGTTTTATGATCAGATTGATTATATGATAAAGCTACCATGAATAAAAAGGAAACGGATCTAATAACATGCCAGGAAATCAAAGCGGAACAACTCAATATTGATGTAAGAACCACGGGAGAGGCATTCGACTCCTAACACTAAGCAAAAGTTAATAATGGCGCTACAACAGAACTAAAAGAAAAAGGAAATACCCAAATTCCTTCCACAATTGCAAGCACTTGAGCAGAATAGATGAAGGTATAAAAGACCCTTCCGTGCTTTTGCTAACCATTCCCACGACCTTGCCATCAAAGTTGATAACTGGCCCTCCATTATCATACTAAAATGAGTGTAAATATCAAAGTTTAATACCAGCATTTTGCAAAAGAAAATATCAGATGACATTATCCAAATAATGAAACAGCAATCTCAAGATATAATATAACTTGTACCTTAAGGTTCTCATTTGTGCCATGAACATATAGATAGTGATGACGCTCCAGCAAGTTGGAATTACAATATTGGACCATACCATGACTTATAGTTAGAAACAAAGTTTCATCTCTTCCGAGCTCAAAAACTTCCTCACCACATTTTGTGTCATCATTCAAGAGGAGCACCTGGACAGGTTTATCTACTTTGACCTCGAAGAAAGCAATATTGTAGTGCTTCTGGTAGTACAGCAGGTGGGCTTGGTGGCCCTTCTTCTCAGTAGTGTCATCCCGCAAATGAACAAAAACCTGAAACAGCAGTTGCAAAACATGATATTTTATACCTTTTTTCCTTGTTCGAGAATAAATGTTTTATGTCCAAGAAGAAAATGCTATGTCATTCCCAGTTATACCCATGTCTTCTTAAATTGGTTAACATCTCCCACAAAGCCACATGTGGACGCAAATGGATACTAACCTATTACTTTCATTGAATCCACCATTCGAATACAATAGCTAAGTCTCTTGAATGACTAACTGAATTAGTTCATTATGAACGCATGGTGTACCAAAAAATTTCACTATGACGTTGTTAGCTAAGTGAACCATTATGTCAGCTCATGAGGTTCATTTCAGCAACTTCCCTGGTTCTAGTGCCAAAGGATAGACCATGTAATTTTGGATAGAGTTACCGTACACGCGGACTAAAAACTAGTTATCTCACCCGCAAATAATGTGAGCTAAATAATATACGCTATTTTGGCCAACTAGCATGAGACTACATGCAGACAAAGTAAATGGATAAGGAACACCATTCTCCTATCTTTAACAACTCACCTCAGCATGACGATCATACTCATCTTTGCCTAACCAGTCGTCTATGGATGGGGACTTTGTGCGAATCAAATGTGCACTAGTCAAAACAGTGCCTGAGTTTTTCTTCTCATCCCAATCAACCCAGAATCCAGAGCATCGTGCTAGCAGATGACCACCTGCAAACACATGCAAATAAAAATAAAGACCAACATATTTTGACCACACTCCTACAAAATAGATTGGACATTATAGAGTTATACCAACTGAGGACGAAAGGCCGACAATAGATGGAGCAGCAGAAAGCACTGTCTTTGTTGTGGATTCACGGTCACGGAGAAGCCTGGGATCCTTAAGCATGCACGTGGGAGGTCTGCACATGTGCAGATGAAGCGTCGGCAGTAACGTTTGGCGAGCTACAATGCGCCCAGCATCCACAAGTTAACACCAATATGCTAAAACATCATTACTTCAGCAGCATTGCGGAGATAAATTATATTTCGAAGACATGCCGCTTCGCTAAGTCGAACATCAAGAAAGGCGGCACATTTTGTCCTATTGAGACATGTACATGTGCGGAAACTAATCTAGTGGGACGTCATATCCAAGCTCTAGGACAATTTGTTGGTTCAAGACTGTTTCAATCTGTTGGCATATCCAAACTCTAGGATATTTGTTCGGTTTAAGACTGTTTCAATCTGTTGGCATATCCAAACTCTAGGACACTTGTTGGTTTTAGATTGTGTCATGTTTTGTTTCTCATTTGGTACTAGTAGATGGTGCTGCATGATACTGAAAGGACGTGTAATAAACATCAAAAGAGGGTTTTGTTTCTCATTTGGTACTAGTAGATGGTACTGCACGATACTGAAAAAGACGCATAAATAAACATCAAAGGAGGGAGCTTGAAGGACAAACCCAATTTCGCGCTGTAATCGTCCTGCGCCTTCATGATGGACTCGCCCAAATCCAAGTCTTCGAATAGGTACATCTCATCGGGGATGAATGGCACGCGAAGCGGGGAGCTGCCTGCAGATGAGACCTCCTCCTCCGCCGCCGCCTCCCTGGTCCTCTTCCGCTTGCTCGATTTCTTGTTCCTAGCCGCCCTCCTCTTTCTCTTCCTTCTCTTGGATCGCACGAGTGGTTCCTGTGCCGAGTGGGAGCCCGGGGATTGGCGCCGCGTACGCGTCAGCGCGATCGACTGGGCCGTCGTCGTGGTCATGGCGGCGACGATGGCGGTGGAGCTGCGGCCGCGGCGGGGCGCGGGGGCTGTGGACCCCGACGCCTCTCCCTCTTGAGTGGCGGCGAGAGGCATTGCTGGCCTAGCGAGGAGCGGGTCGGGGCCGGAATGTCAGGACCCGATGATCCTGACATGGAAAGATCACAGAGTTGGGGGAAATCGGAGCATCGGTGCTCAGATTTGATAAAAACAGGAAGTTGGAAATAAATTGCAAAAATGTAAAATACCGGAAATTAAAGATAAGAACTAGGGTTCATGTTTCTTGGGTGGTTGCAAAGGATACAAAGCTAGACTTATAAAGACAAAGCCAGCTACACATGACATCCTAGGTGAAATACCAATACTACCCTCACACACTACTAAACCACTAATAACCCCATATTACTACTTATACTAGTCCCTGACATTACTCCCCCTTGAGACCATTGGTCACCAATGGAACAAGTTTCTTCAGAAACTTTAACATTGTCAATTATCCTTCAGAACTCATTCACCATGTCAGGGAGGTAGAAATGTAATGAAGAGAATATCCAATATCAAGATCTGAAGATAGTTCGGTGAGGACAACAGATTCTTTGCATTGTAACTCTTCTTGACACCTTGCTGATGGACAAACCCAACATTGCTTGGACAATAGGCTGTGATTTGTGTGGGAGGCAAGTGAGCAGGAAGGAAGTAGCCTGCATGGATAGCAGAACAGTGGACTAGCTGAATTATCTGTATGTGCAGCCACTTGTAGAAGACCAAGATTGATTCAATACCAGGATCCCAAACGTGAGATGTTTTTCTCATCGGTAATTGAATTTTTGAGACTTGGTGCACAGCTGCCGCATCTCTTCCCTCTTGAGCTATTTTCCCAGAACTCAAAGCTAGTAGCATGCGCACAGTAGCAGTTGACATTGACCTTGCAGAATGTATAGCTTCTGTCGAACTGAACATGCTAGAGTAGCAGGCTAGCTGTTTGACTGGTTCCGAATATAAGCAGTCCAAAACAGTTGGCAAGCAGCAATACTGGTCTTGGAGTAAAGCATTACGAATGGTGCACCAGGAGTGATACTGTAACAAGAGTGGTGCCCAGAAATGCTTCAGGTCCATTAGATTTGGCACTGTATATTTATCTAGCAACATATACATGGTGTTCAGAATACCAGGGTCCCACTGTAGTTTGTCCATTTCAAATGAAGGGAACCAGCTAGACAAAACATTGAGCCTCTGCCTCAGCACTTCAGAAGAATTAATCATTGGACTCGTAGGCATGTATGTTAGTTGTCCGTTTCTGAATTCACTTCCCTTGTGTGACATCAGATCCATCAGACGGAACGCAAGAGTCTGCCTCTGTATTGTCACTTGCCCCACTGTGGTTGTACATACTGAGTACATGAACAGCTTGGGGAAAGAGTGGTTTGTCCTGCTATTGACATCGTTTGACAGGAACAAGAAGGGATTATCTACAGACGTGCCTGCAGAACATTGAACCACTAGGACAAATAGAAATGATGCATTCACTTCTGTCCATTTCAAACCAAAGGCAGCAGAACGCATGGTAGCAGATTTGAAAATGGGTGCCCTGCTTGCACCGAATAGCACAACTAGTATCTGTACCATCGCAGACTTGTAGGCATTTGAGCACTGCAATTTTGTAGCATCAGCCGCAGTTAAAAACAGGTCGTGGAGTTTTGTATCTCCTGGATCCCATTCTTTTCTTTTCTCCAGTACATATACTGGTGCGGAATCAGCACTACCATACCTCTCGGGTGATTTAGCTGATGGTATATGACGACGGGTAGACTCATCAAGACCCATAGTCGAGGTCCCTGGGTTGTGAATATGAGGGAGAGAACGTGGTAGCGCTGGAAGTTACGTCGGCTGACAAGCGAGGCAAGGATTTTACCCAGGTTCAGGGCCCTCGTGTGGAGGTAACACCCCTACGTCCTGCCTGTCTGTTATTGCTTTGTGAATATGATGGTTACAAGGGTCCCGGCGAGATGTCGATCTCGCTAGGGTTTTGGTGGCTCTGAAAGTACGTGGTCTGGTCCGACAGCCCTCCCAGTCCTTAAATAATAGGCTGGGTCTCGGGTGTTCGTAACCGACCCGAACTACACATATGGTAAGCCTAAACCGACCTATGCCTTCGTCAAACTTGGAGGATACTCCATCTTCTTTGTTGGGCTTTCCTTCATGGGCTTCGTGTAGGCTTTGATAGTTGGGCCCAGTCGATACGTGCACCAGGTACCCTCATGGTAGGGTACCCGATAGGCATACCCATGTCAGTAGCCCCCGAGTACTTGTCTGATTCGAAGAGTCGGGCATGGACTCATACATTATGCACGTTATGCTTTTTGTATCTGCATTGTATGATTCTGAAATGTCTGTATGAAATAGCACATGTTGGCTATGTCGAGTGTTTCATCGACTATGAATTTTGCTTATGATAGTCAAGGGATATTAGCTTAGCAGGCCCGGCACACACGACGGATCGGGGCCGGTTAACTACCATTCGTGGCAAAACCATACTAGCTTTCAATCAAACTCGAGTCCCCGGACACGAATTTGGAACAAACTGGACAGACTCGAAACGGCCGTTGAGGTCTTACTGAATCGAACTGCAGTATAATTTTGGATCAACCCAACGCGTCCGTCGGGGATTTATTCATCATGTCTGCTGACACGGAACATTTAAGGATAACGCTGCCGGAGCGGTCCTTAGCCCAGCTCGACGGATCGGCGGGTCTTACCTTTGCACTATGCATGCAGCATCCGAGGATCGTCGATCAACTCGGTAATATTTTGAGTATGATTATGCTTATGAACTGAGTCGAATGATTTGTCGACTGATATTTTTGCTATAATTCTATCGGGTGCGCGACAGCGCTCCCGATGGGAGTAGCCCCCGAGATTGTGCTTTATTGCTTGCAATGAAGGATAATCTCAAAATCTTTTTTACCCTGCACATATTAGTCAAAGAAATTTTTTGATATGCTCCCGATGGGAGTATGATGTAGCAGTCGAAAGACTTTCGACTGGCATCTATGAGCTTTGCTGGAGAATCAATCGACATGTATGTGAGAGACCACCCGAAGATATCATCGAGTGACTTGCATGCCAGTTTAGCAATATGAAGAACGTCACCAATGGCGTAATTTGCGACTGCCATCTCTGACAAGTGGTGGCGTGCTTGGTTATGTTTGATAAGACGTGACCCTGTTTTGTGGGCCTGTTTTTGCAGAGCTGACCAGGGATGACGCCGCATGGACGGGATTTGACCGTTCGGGCGCGATTTTCACGGGACGTGATGATGGTTTCCTGGATTCTCGTGCGTAGTGGGCGCAGTGGCCGGCGACGGTTGCCCTCCACGGCCGCCACGTGTATGGCCAGATTTCGCGCGGAGCGTTTGGATTTGTTTTGACGGTTGGGATCGTTTTGCGATCTGTGGTAAATAGTGGGGACGGCGTTGGCAGAATTTTTGACTTGCCATTTGCTCCTTGCGCCGCCCCTCGTCTCCTTCCTCGCGCTGCTCCGCCATTGCCTCTGCGCCCAAGTTCTTTGCACTCCACTCCCCACTGTAGCAATGGCGAAGGGAGGTGCCAAGCGTAGTGCCACCGCCGCCACTGCGACCGACGCGGCCAAGGGCAAGAAGGCAGTGGCGGGTACATCTGCCGCCGCTGCCCTGAAGAAGAACAGCGGCGATTGGGCGCGGTCCACTGTCAAGGACGCCCATTTGCTCAAGCTCCGCGAGCAGGGATACCTGCCACCCGCGGAGCAGCTCGCCGTCCGCGCTCCGCCGTCCAAGGAGGTATGCCCCGAACCTCGCGCGAACGAGCACGTTTGTTTCGCGGAGTTTGTTTCCAGGGGCTTCTCTCTTCCCCTCCACGACTTCGTGCGTGGACTTCTTTTTGCCTACGGGGTGCAGATCCATGATCTCACCCCTAATGGTGTTATGCATATTGCGTGTTTTATCACGCTGTGCGAGTGCTTCCTTGGCGTCGCACCCAGCTGGGCGCTTGGAAGACGATTTTATGGTGCGGCCCAACAGAGGAGGTGGTCGCACCTACCCCGTGGGCGGCTGCGGCATCCAGGTGCGCAGTGACACGCGCTACTTCCGCCTGAAGACAGTCGACTCCGCGCAAGGCTGGAGGAAAGGGTGGTTCTATGCGAGCGTCGAGCAAGAAGGAGTCGCCGCCTACTCGACTGCAGCTTTTGCCGGACCAAGGCGTGGGATCACCAGCTCTCAGTCGAAGAGTTGGAGGAAGTAGCTCCTTTGCTGACTCGAATCGGCGAGATGCTGGACAGAGTCACAGGCATCCACCTGATCGCCACTTTGTGAAGAGACGGGTGTGGCCCATCCGTGCCCGAGCGCACCCGATGTGGGAGTATGAAGGCGCGGGTGACACCACCCGAATGAGCCCAGAGGAGCTGTCAAGGAACGAGCTGCTGGGGCAAGTGCGGCACATCACCAACTTGTCGGCTGGCGACAAATCGACGTCGACTGCCCCATTGAGCCGTATGGGTTGGAAAACCCTTTGCCTGAGGTATGTGTGCTTTTGATATGTTTTGCATTTTTGAAGAGTTGCCTCGTATGCTATGCATGTGTTCGATTCTTGCTTCTGACTTTCCAGTCTTTGGATATATGCGATGCAGGGCCACTCGACCGCCACTTCTCTGCCCCCTCTGCCAGAAAATGGCGAGACTGAAGAAACTCAAGTGCAGGTGGTGGACCCGAAAAAGGATGTGTCGCCCATTCCTTCTGCCACCACCTCGCACGCGGAGGAGGTTGATGAGGAAGCAGCGGAAGAGGTCCAATCTGAGGACAAGGCCGCCGCTGACCAGGAGGTCGACAACGCGCCATCGAAGCGACGTCGACTGGCCAAGAAGGCGCCCTCTGCTATGAGTGCACCCGCGGAAGGGCAAGGTTTGGAGGATGACGAGGATTCAGGTTCACCGCCTGTTGTCCAAGCCGCTCCTTTGCGCATGTGCTCAACAAGCTCCACTCACCTCCTTCAGTCGAGTGACACCCCAGCCTTTGGAGGCCCAATCTTTGGCGATTCTGAAGATGAGGAGGACGAGGAGCACAGGTATGTGATTTTTGAGTATGATTTTGAGAAGTTGTGCTTGTGACACCTTTATGCTGATTTGTCTCTCCTTTTTGTGCTACTCGCAGTGCTGATAACTATCAGCCTGCGACTCCTCCAGTCGAGAATGTGCCGATCCTGGAGCATGCGAACACTGCTCCGACTGCAAACGAGGTGGCCCAGCCGACGGCCACGGATGCAGTCACTGAAGCAGCCAGGGTGACAGCTCCAGAGGTCGGGACATCAGTCGCGGCTTCTGAACCGTGGATGAACCACGTAAGTATCTTTTTGCCTGACCCGCTTAGTTTTAGGTCTATGAATTTGAATTTTTGCTGAATTCGTGTACTCGCAGCCCTTCTACCACAACTTGGCAGGTTCCGCCAAGGCGTATGTCCAGGTAGAGCAGGAGAGGGATACCATGCGCGCCGAGCTAGAGCGGCTCTGTCGTGAGTTCTCCTTTTGCCTTTGCATACTGAAATTCCTTTTTGCTATGCTTAACTCTGTCGAGTATGTATGTGATTTGCTGGACCAGGCGAGAAGAAGGAGCTGGACGATGCACTCGCCGCACAGCATGAAGAGTCGAAGAAAGAACTGGCCGCCGCCGTCGACTCAGCCGCTGCACGCGAGCGAGGTTATGCTGATCAGCTCGCAGCACTCGCGCAAGCCATGGGAGGTAAGTGCTCCTTTTTGCTTTTGATATGATGATGTAACTTCACCGAGTGACATGAAATGACTTTTGCCTTTTTGTGAACTTGTGTAGAAGCTGTTGGCGCACCGGCCTATGCAGATATGGCGAGTAACGACCCTTCGCTGGAACAGGCCGTGGGCAGCTTAAATGCCATGTGCGACCAGGCGAAAGACGCACTCGCGAAATCGACAAGCACACTTGGCGCTGTGTACGGGGTGGTGTTCCCAACTGGCGTAGTGCCATCGACTGCGGACGGCTTCGCTGAAGTGTTTGGGCCCGGGACGTCCACCCTCGCAAATTTTGCTCGCGCCAACACGGTACGCGGATCCGAGTCCACCCTCAAGCTTCTTATGGGTCATGGGATAGCCTGTGACTACGAGGCAGCGCTATCTGAATTCCCTCGGAAGTCAGATGGCAAGCCCGTGTCTCTGAAGGGTGTGAGCGGAGCCGCTCAGCGACTGGCGGAGGTCTTCATGATTACCATGGAGCGCCGGGCAGCCGAGACCGCCGCTCGTCTGCAGAAGAAGTCGACCTCTTAGGCGTAGGGTAGCTGTACCCCTTTTGTTTTTGATGCCTTGTAATGATACATCTGAACTAGGCGAGTATGCGCTATGCCTGTGCTACTTTATTTATGCAAATAGTCTTTTGCTATTGTGTATTGTGCTCGAAGAGCTGTATGCTTTATGACTTGAGTATTCTGCTTCTGACACAAACTTTGTGTTTGTGATTATGCTCTGTGAACAGTCGCAAGAAACTGCTGCTGGAACTGGTTCCTCTCAGGCTCCCACCACCACTCGATCGCAAAGTCAAGTGGTAAACGATGCCAGGGTGATGGAATATATGAAGGCCAAACATGTAAAAATGGAGCAGGAGCTGAAGAACGCCCAGGCTGAGCTGAATCGACTGAGGACGAGGCCCGCGTTGGCCACCCAACGCGAGCGTTATGTTCTTGGAGAGATGGATCTTGTGAACAGGCAACTCGATTGTGAGCTCGAGTGTTGCCCTGCTGACAAAACTTTTTTGCACAGTCTTAACCTGTTCGATTTGACTGATATGCCTGTTTCGCAGGCTTTGTTGATAACTTCGAGGCGGAGAAGGCTCGTGTGGAGCAGCGTTTGGATAGTGCGACTGACGACCCCACGACTGGGAGTCAACACTTCTGGAATGATAAGTATCATGCTCGAATACTCGCCACCTTGAAGGATCGTGCCTGGCGAAGTGCGGAGTTGCTCGAGTTATGCCGGATGGCGTTTATTCGCCTGAACGAGACTCTATTTCCTGCGGGGCCGCAACCACAAGGAATCCGCGCTTTGCTGAACCTCTTCCGTCAAACAACTCCCATTCGAGAATTGCTGACTCAGAGACTTGTGATTAGAGCCAACGCGGCGATGGCGTATGTTCGCAGTCGAAGACCAAGGTTGGTGTTGCAGCCACCCGAAGCTAGAGAAGTTCTCGAAAAAAGAGATCTGGATGACACGATTCGAGCTGCGGAGACACTAATCGAGTGCACTCGCGAACAGCTTTGTGGCCCCGAGCTGCCCATAAATGACGAACCTGAGGTTTAGAGTGATTTGCGAGTGCAATTTTTGAACAAGGGGGCAGCCCCCGAGTGTAATTTGTAACTCTCTGTACATGAATTGATCATATTTGTATATGCTCAGCCCCCGAGTCAATCGAGTGGGGTTTATGAAATAGATATGCGGATTGTAAAACAATGACTGTGCAGCCCCCGAGTGTTCGAGTGCGGCTGCAGAGCTTCTGTGTTATTTTGGATCCTTGTAACGCAGCCCCCGAGTATTCGGGTTCGGCTAAGGTATTATGTTTTTGCAAGAGCGAGAGCTCGTATGACAGGTAACGCAGCCCCCGAGTGCCTCGGGTGCGTTTTAAGTTATGAATTATGCGAGTAGACACAGAGAAATAGGAGGAACATTGATTGTATTCCACTTTATGAATGTTAGACTGCAGGCCGCCTCGCAGATTGAGTGTGTTGTATTTCAAAGATATGGTTACTGTATTTCACAAGAAACAGCGAGGGATCTTTCCTCGTTAGTCAACGTTTTTTTACCATCTTAGCCTCCAATTTTCGTTCTTTCACAAGACCTGGAGTGATTGTTCGACAAGTACTCGTGATCATACAGGTTCGGGCACTAGGGTGAAAGGTTCGATTCTTCTCTTGACTAAATTAACAGACCACTACAAGATCGAAGCGTAGCACAAAGTATTTTTCACGGGGAAGAGTATCGCAGCGTTGCTTGTTTGTTTCTTCATATCACCAAGCGCCTGGTTTAAGTAGAAAAGAGACATGCTATATAAGAGCACTCCAGAAGGAAAATCACAAATGGAGGCTGAGCTACATGTATCTCTTTATTTCGAAGAATTCGAAAATCATATACTTAAGTTTCAAAAATTCTGGAAAAAATATCTTCGGTGTAGACAATGTTCTATTAAACCAACGTGCAAAGCCTAAAATCAAAATATTTCATATTATGAGCTACACAAAATTAAAAAAATTTAATGGATTTTGAAGAGTCGAAATTTTACGCTGTCCACTATTTTCAAATGTCAGACTTTGTTATTTTTGTGTAGGCCAAAATACAAGATATTTTCACATTAGAAGAATACAATGTTAGCCACATCGAGGATTGTATTCAGATTTTTTGAAACCTAAAAGTATGATTTTTTATTTTGTTTTAAAAAAAAATAAAGGGCTCCATGGACCTCGGCCTCCATTTGTCCACTCTCCACCCGAGAAGTTCTTTCTCTGCACATGCCCACATCTCAATAAATATGTTTTCACCCATCCGGAGGGTGCCATGGAGGAGCATCTTTCACTATCAGAATTGACTACAATGTTGAGTGCCAGTGGCGCACTTGACGAAGGCCGAAATACATTCAACATACGATATGCCATATGCCGAGTGTTGCATTCGGCATTAGTCGCTCGGCACAAAGTTGGTCGGCATCTATGTGTTTGCCAAATGTCATCCATGTGGCACTACGAAAAACATCTGACGTTAAGTGTCTTTTTTGGAACTCCATATATGTCGCACTCTGCGAAAAGTTACGAGGAAGGCCGTATGATGGCTTCAGCTGCTTTGCCGAGTGTAAAAAACACTACAAATAGAGTAGCAACCTTTGGAAAACTTTAGATGTGGGCAACGTGACACTTGTATGCAAAGCGCATGCACTAGGCATACAAGTGCCCCCGTGGCTGGCCCATGGGGAGGGAGGTATGTCAAGTTTTTCACTCGGTAAAGCTTCGAGCTATATGCCAAGTGTAACACTCTGCATAACAGTGACATCTGTCATCGGCTTGTAGCTCCAGGGCCATCATATATGCCCACTGTTGCAATCGGCATATAGGGTAAAATTGTTTCGTTTAAAAAAAGTTGGGCATTGCTGCAGTTCAAAATCATGCAAAACATGTAAGACATTTCAATATATATACGACATTATCAAATCGACCATAAATAAGTTGACTTTTCTACATAGTCAATAGTCAACGTACGACTCACAAAATATAATCAAGTTTCACATTCGTCCAACATGGACAACATACAAGTACGAAAGATAAGCAAATCGATTCACAAAGCCTATCGATTGTTGAAATACACCAAAAGTTACATGTCACATGCATGGTCACAACATGAGATATGGTCTAGTTTCGACTCATAAGACACAAGTCACATACACCAAAGTTTAACTCACAAGATACAAAGCGAGATGTGTGAAATGGACTCGAACACTACCACAACATGTAAGTCGAACGCAGACAACATCTACGAGGTGTATGCTCATCGTCACTATAGAATGAATACGACGTTCCTCAAATTGCATAAATTCAAAACAATGGTATCCAACACATGCATATATTCTAGGTCTCGTACGAGAATTGTAAGTCACGTGTCTATAGTCTAAGCTTCATGCAAGGTGATAAGTATGAACCATTATCCTCTTCTTCGTGGGTGATTAGGGGTCATCAAACTCAGACGACGCACGATCGGGCTCTGCCACCTACGCATCGTAAACCTTTGACACTTATGATGGGATTTTCATCCATGTCATCGCCACATCCCTCCGGCCAGGGGCGAAGCCCCATGGGCGTACCATGATGCACATGCATCAGCGTTCAAAATCCTTTTTATACTGCCTATAACCTGTTTGAGCCCTTGTGCATCACCCAAACCCATGGTGTGTGCACCACGGTGGACACAAGACAACTAGTTGACAACTTCCCTAGCGGACACAAGACAACTAATTGACAACTTCCCTTCTTGGCTATTTTTGCTTACAGTCATGTAGACCTATGCATGGCTTATGAAGTGGCACCAGGAATATGGCTTAATTACACCGATCAAATAGAAAAACCATCGATGCTTCCCTTGCAATTGTGCCCCCTGCCGCCACGAGCTTCCTCGCAAACTGGTAGCCGGATGCAGTCGACCGGTTGTCGTCCAAGCAGAGGAAGATCGCCAACTCACCATGCGTAGCATCTGGTGCGAACGGAACGCAGGGTGTTCGAGAAGGTCTTCACGACAGTGGCTCGCGTGTTGAGCACCACCATGGATGAGTGGAACGCATGGAGCATATGTAGGCGTTGGCCGATTAGAGACATTGACTGATCCTGGTGTGTGTTTCACACCTGCCTGTAGCGGCGGTGTGACGTGGAGTTGGCTCGGTCCTGGACCGCTTGTAGCAACAACAAACTTCTTTCTTGATTGCTTAATACAAAGACGCGCAGACCTCCTGCGGGCTCACCAAAAAAGTTTGTGTGTTTCTCTTCAAAGACTCCTGAAGCAAAGATAGTTCTTTTCACCTGGCACTGTTCATCCGACATACCCCAGACGGCATATTGTCCCGTCCGGCATACATGTCCTGATCCGACATACGAGACCCGGGGACACTGTCCATCCGACACTGTTCACCCGGCACTGTTCATCCGACATACCCCGGACGGCATATTGTCCCGTCCGGCATACATGTCCTGATCCGACATACAAGACCCGGGGACACTGTTCATGCGACACTGTTCATTCGACATACCCGCCCCGGCATGCATGGCCTGGTGGCATCCTGGCGGCACTGTTCATCCCCGATACTGTTCACCCGAGATGCCCCGGTCTGCACTGCTACCCCTACGTCCCCAGCCTCTACATCGGCATACGCTCCAGCTGCCAGATATTCCCAAAAGCCACCTATCCTCAGGGGAGGATAGGATTGATGATCAAGCCAAGGAGGAGACAAGGAGACAGGGACGTGCTACCCATGCCCCTAGCAGGGAGCACTAGGCACACTGTAGCCATGCTGGGACAGTATGACGAGACCCAGTAGTCAAATCAAGGCACAGTGTACTATGTCTGTTTGTCCTCTCACCTTTGTCTGCTTGTCCCCTCATCCTGTCCCCTAGGCACCTATATAAAGGGCACCAGGGGGAAGAGGCAAGCAGCCACCCACGGCTCATTTCCCCCCTGGCTCCTTTCTTGCTCTAGTACTAGCACTAGCTCTTCAGCTCATAGAGACAGCCAAATACTGGCAAGATATACACAGCTCCAGGAGCGTTTGTACATGTCATACTCAGAGGGAAAAATACACAGAGTAGGCTAGATGCTGCAGTAGGGGTGTTATGTCTTACGAGAGCCCCGAAGCAGGGTAAATGCTCGTGTTCATACTTTCGTCTTCCGGGTGCGTTACTCAACGCGCTATCCCTCCCCGAATCCTCTAGCGTCCATCGGCCCCAAACATAAGCCTACTCCTAGGCATCTGTTGTTCAATACCACGACAGTTGGCGCCCACCGTGGGGCTGTTAGTGGCGCTTGCTGGTATAAATTCGGACGGACCTTTTTGGTTAACTCGGGGACTCGACTCCGACATCATCCCCGGGTTAACAAATAGCCAAAACCGACATATCCTGGAAATCCGACATATCCATGTCCTGGCAACACTGTTCATCCGACATATCCATGTCCTGGCGACACTGTTCATCCGACATATCCATGTCCTGGCAACACTGTTAAATCCGACATATCCATGTCCTGGCAACACTGTTCATCCGACAATATCCATGTCCTGGCGACACTGTTCATCCGACATATGCTGATATGCTGGCATTCCGAGGTATACTGGAAATCCGAGATATGCTGGTATGCTGGTAAATCCGAGATATACTGGAAATCCGAGATACCCTGGAAATCCTAGATACCCTGGAAATCCGAGTTAAGGCTTGAAAATCCGAGTTATGGCTTGGAAATCCGAGATAAGGTTGGGAAATCCGAGATAAGGTTGGAAAATCCGAGTCAAGCTTGGGAAATCCGACATATGTTGGTTAAGTCCGACATGCAGGTGGCTCAAACCGAGATATTGGTGGCCTAGGTCGGTATGCCGGTGTCCAGGCCGACATAAGCATCTTCCTCGACTGCTCCAACAACACTAACTCGTGAGTATCAATTATATATATGTATTACGCTTTTAGTTAATCTCAAAAGTAGCTCGGGGACTGCCCCCTCCTGCCATGCTTAGTTGTTTTTCCCGGGAGCAAGATGTCTTGACCCGGGGACTGGACAGTCAGTCCAGTTCTGCTTTTTCTCCTAGATAAGAAAAGTGACTCGGAGACTCGGTTGAGCCCGAGTCTGTGTCCTGTTGCGTAGCTTTGCTGCTAGAAGTAGCTGCCATCGTTTGCTAGACTTATGTTTATTTGTTAAATAAAGTTGTTGTTCCCTTAAAATATTCGTTATATATATGCTTGAACTAACGTTGAATGGTGGTACCGGTTTTACCAAGAGAATATTCATTTCCGAAATCATGGTTATATCGGTTATCTCAATTTACCCAGAATATATTGGCTTTATTGGTTATCTCAAATCATCGGTTATCTCAAATCGCCGTTTATTTCGGTTTGCCAAAATATCACGGTATCATCTCATATCTCAAATCGCCGTTTATTTCTGTTTGCCAAGATATCACGGCATTCCTCTCATATCATGGAGCGTCTCATAATTGTCATCTTTATCGGCTTAACTGTTTATCATGATTCTTCAGTTATCCGAGCTTACCCGAGTATCGTAGCGTCATTATCTCGGCACGATGAGTCAAAATATATTTGATCTCACTGAGTATTACATGTTGAGAGATACCTCAACTCGTCATCTGACAATTGCCCATGAAGGCAAATTGTCAGTTTAGCCTATGCAGGTTATGTGTTGGTTCAGCTAAGGCTGCCGGCATATCTTTACAGTAAAAACCAACATATGAGATATGTCCGTGCAGACATATGCCTTCGGTAATGCCCAGAGTGGCTAAAAACCGACATATGAGATATGCCCAGAAAGGCCGAGATACCGAGAAATATGAGATATGTCCGTGCAGACATATGCTCCGAGACACATGAGATATGCTGGTGACATATGCCTTCGGTAATACCCAGAATGGCTAAAAACCGACATATGAGATATGCCCAGAAAGGCCGAGATACCGAGACATATGAGATATGTCCGTGCAGACATATGCTCCGAGACACATGAGATATGCTGGTGACATATGCCTTCGGTAATGCCCAGAGTGGCTAAAAACTGACATATGAGATATGCCCTGAAAGGCCGAGATACCGAGACATATGAGATAGTTCCGTGCAGACATATGCTCCGAGACACATGAGATATGCTGGTGACATGCGCCTTCGGTAATGCCCGTGATGGCTAAAAACCGACATATAATGATGCCCATGCTGGCAAGATATTTCTTATATGGAGGTTTTTTGGTATGGTTATTTGTTTTTGTAAGTCTGCGCGCGACTCTGCGAGTCCCCCACAGCCTCGGGGACTAATGTCGGGGATGTAACCCCGGGTACCCTAAAGTTGGTAACTTCACGGCATACAAGAACCGGGGGGACACTGTTCACCCGGCACTATTCATCCGACATACCCCGGATGGCATATTGTCCCGTCCGGCATACATGTCCTGATCCGACATACAAGACCCGGGACACTGTTCATCCGACACTGTTCACCCGGCACTGTTCATCCGACGTACCTCGGACGGCATATTGTCCCGTCCGGCATACATGTCCTGATCCGACACACAAGACCCGGCGACACTGTTCATCCGACAATGTTCATGCGACACTGTTCATCCGACATACCCGCCCCGGCATGCATGGCCTGGTGGCATCCTGGCGGCACTGTTCATCCCCGATACTGTTCACCCGAGATGCCCCGGTCTGCACTGCTACCCCTACATCCCCAGCCTCTACATCGGCATACGCTCCAGCTGCCAGATATTCCCAGAAGCCACCTATCCTCAGGGGAGGATAGGATTGATGATCAAGCCAAGGAGGAGACAAGGAGACAGGGACGTGCTACCCATGCCCCTAGCAGGGAGCACTAGGCACACTATAGCCATGCTGGGAACAGTATGACGAGACCCCAGTAGTCAAATCAGGCACAGTGTACTATGTCTGTTTGTCCCCTCACCTTTGTCTGCTTGTCCCTCATCCTGTCCCCTGGGCACCTATATAAAGGGCACCAGGGGGAAGAGGCAAGCAGCCACCCGCGGGCTCATTTCCCCCCTGGCTCCTTTCTTCCTCTAGTACTAGCACTAGCTCTTCAGCTCATAGAGACAGCCAAATACTGGCAAGAGATACACAGCTCTAGAAGCGTTTCTACATGTCATACTCAGAGGGAAAAATACACAGAGTAGGCTAGATGTTGCAGTAGGGGTGTTATCTCTTACGAGAGCCCCGAAGCAGGGTAAATCCTCGTGTTCATACTTTCGTCTTCCGGGTGCGTTCCTCAACGCGCTATCCCTCCCCGAATCCTCTAGTGTCCATCGGTCCCAAACATAAGCCTACCCCTAGGCATCTGTTGTTCAATACCACGACAGTTGGCGCCCACCGTGGGGCTGGTAGTGGCGCTTGCTGGAATAAATTCGGACGGGACCTTTTTAGTTAACTCGGGGACTCAACTCCGACATCATCCCGGGTTAACAAATAGCCCAAACCGACATACAAATAGCCAAAACCGACATATCCTGGAAATTCGACATATCCATGTCCTGGCAACACTGTTCATCCGACATATCCATGTCCTGGCGACACTGTTGATCCGACATATCCATGTCCTGGCAACACTGTTAAATCCGACATATCCATGTCCTGGCAACACTGTTCATCCGACATATCCATGTCCTGGCGACACTGTTCATCCGACATATGCTGATATGTTGGCATTCCGAGGTATACTGGAAATCCGAGATATGCTGGTATGCTGGTAAATCCGAGGTATGCTGGAAATCCGAGATACCTTGGAAATCCGAGATACCCTGGAAATCCGACTTAAGGCTTGAAAATCCGAGTTATGGCTTGGAAATCCGAGATAAAGTTGGGAAATCCGAGATAAGGTTGGAAAATCCGAGATAAGGTTGGAAAATCCGAGTCAAGCTTGGGAAATCCGACATATGTTGGTTGGCAACACTGTTCATCCGACATATCCATGTCCTGGCGACACTGTTCATCCGACATATCCATGTCCTGGCGACACTGTTCATCCGACATATCCATGTCCTGGCAACACTGTTAAATCCGACATATCCATGTCCTGGCAACACTGTTCATCCGACATATCCATGTCCTGGCGACACTGTTCATCCGACATATGCTGATATGTTGGCATTCCGAGGTATACTGGAAATCCGAGATATGCTGGTATGCTGGTAAATCCGAGGTATGCTGGAAATCCGAGATACCTTGGAAATCGAGATACCCTGGAAATCCGACTTAAGGCTTGAAAATCCGAGTTATGGCTTGGAAATCCGAGATAAGGTTGGGAAATCCGAGATAAGGTTGGAAAATCCGAGTCAAGCTTGGGAAATCCGACATATGTTGGTTAAGTCCGACATGCAGGTGGCTCAAACCGAGATATTGGTGGCCTAGGTCTGTATGCCGGTGTCCAGGCCGGCATAAGCATCTTCCTCGACTGCTCCAACAACACTACCTCGTGAGTATCAATTATATATATCACTAGTAGGAAAACCCAATTCTATGAAAGCTTATTCTGTGGCGCACCTTATAGCCGTGCGCCACAGAATAAGATTCTGTGGCGCACCAGCCATGGTGCGCCACAGAATAGCCTTATTCTGTGGCGCACGGCTATAAGGTGCGCCACAGAATAAGCGCGGGCCCCACACCAACGAACGGGTCTGCCACTTTTGACCTTATTCTGTGGCGCACTGGGTCAGGTGCGCCACAGAATATGTTTATTCTGTGGCGCATCAGGTGCGCCACAGAATAAGGTGCTCTGGCACCACAAATAATTGGGGGGAACTATTCTGTGGCGCACCTGACCCAGTGCGCCACAGAATTAGATTATTCTGTGGCGCACCAGTTAGGGGTGCGCCACAGAATAAATGTACCAGATATTTTATAAGGCCATCTCCACCCACTTTCCCCTACCCATTTCTCATTTCCTCTTCTTCCTCCTCTCCTCCCAACTCGTGGTGCTCCTCCTTCCCATCCATTTTTGACCATATATTTCTCCTTTTTTTTTAGTTAAACTTATTTTGGTTGATAGACTCCTCCATACATAGTCTCCTTTCTCCCATCTTCTATTTTGGATCAAATCTACAAGGTGAGAAAGGTTATTGTGCTTTGACCATCTTGTTGGAAATGTTTGGAGGTACCTTGAGAGACCCTTGAGATTGCCGAAACGTCGATTAACTTCCGTTCCGGCAACTTCGGGTACTCCATATGTCCCTTTTTTAGCAAAGGTCATGCCGGATTTTTTCGTGAAATTTGGCATGACTTTGTTAAAAATAGGACATGTGAGGTATTAATTGTGCTTGTGCTTCCGACCATCGTGTCGTTGAGATGCCGGACTTAGATGTGTTGTGTGTGTTTGTGTGTGCATGCATGTTGCGGCTCTAATTAAGTTATGTACTCTCGTTTCTTCTCTATGTATAGCGCGTAGTCAACCATGGTCATAATGATGAGCTCCAGTCAAATCAGAACATACAAGGACCAAGCGAAGGTGGACATGATTCGGTCCAACGGGAGGCAGATAAGATGTCCGTGTCGAAAATGCAAACTATGAGTCCGGAGGAGCTCAAGCAGTTCTACAAGTGCCTCTTAGGAGTCAAATTTCCTTACGGTTACGCGGGGAAGACAAGCAGATATCTGGACGAAACAAAGAAGAGGTTCAGCGGGATGAAGTCTCACGATTGTCATGTGCTTATGACGCAGATAATTCCCGTTGCGATCCGAGGGATAATGGACGAGCACGTCCGTGATACGCTGTCTACACTTTGCAACTTTTTTGACGTCATCAACCGTAAGTCGATCGGCGTGAGGCAGCTCCAGAAGATACAGGATGAGATCGTGGGGATACTATGCGAGCTCGAGATTTACTTCCCGCCCGCGTTCTTTGACATCTGCGTGCATCTCCTTCTCCACGTCGTTGATGACATACTGAAGCTCGGTCCGACGTTCCTGCACTACATGATGCCGTTCGAAAGGCAGAACGGTGTCATCAAAGGATTCGTTCGCAACAGGGCCCGTCCAGACGCAAGCATGGCCAAGGGCTTTCTGACCAAAGAGTGCATCACCTTCTGCCAGAGTTATCTAAGCACCGAGAACGAGGATGTTGGTCACTCCCTGTCTTGATTGATGGTCGACACGTCGACTTCGATAGGGCTCACCGGGTCGCGCTACAACACTTAGAATTGATCGAACCTTGGGTGGAAGAGCACAGAAGCATAATCGAGAAGAACTACATCGACCTGGGCCGGCCGAGGAAGAACGGAGACGTAACCAGAGAGCACAACTCCAGCTTCACGCGTTGGTTCAGGGAAAAACAACTGTCCGAATCACGGGTCAGAAAGCCAAGTACGGAAGATGAAAAACTCATATTCTCCATATCACAGGGCCCCGCGCAGAACGTGAAGACCTATCAGACGTACGACATCAATGCTTACAGATTCTGCACCGAGGAAAAGGACAGGAGTAGCGAATATCAAAACTCAGGAGTAACTATGCTATCCTACGCCGATGACGAGGCTACCGTCAAACAAAGATACTTCGGAAGGATAGAGGAGATATGGGACCTCAACTACTGTGGAGAGTCGGTGCCAATGTTCCGTGTGAGATGGGCCAAGAACGTCGAAAAAGAAGGCCGGTATTTCACCACCATGGTTATACCCGAAGCCAACTCGAAGAAAGCCTCCGCGAAAAATGAGCCATGGGTACTCGCTAGCCAAGTCGATCAATGCTTCTTCATTACCGACCCGTCAAAGCCTAACCGTGTTGTCGTGAGGAGGGGCAAGAGGAGCATCATCGGAATGGAAGGAGACGCCAATGAGGAGGACCTGGACGGCGATCCGAAGATCGAGGAGGAATTCGACAACTACTTCGACATGCCTACTACTAATTCTAAAGAAAAAAGGAAGACCTCCCTACCTACCAAAGGTTGTCCGTTCACGCGAAGAAGTCTCAAGGTGACCGGCCTAAGCTATTCAACCGCCAAGAAGGGAAAGAAGAAATGCTAGTTTGGAACCGGCCGGGACGAAGATCGAAAACTTTTTTGTGTATTATATATAATTTGTTTTGTATGAGAGACAAGCATATGGTCTATGTAATTTGATATATATGGCACAGTTTCAATATTTGTATTAACTGTTTTTTATTAACATGTGTGTAAAAACAGAAAATTTAAATAAAAAAACCAACTATTAACTGTTTTTTTATTAACATGTGTGTAAAAACAGAAAATTTAAATAAAAAAACAACTATTAACTGTTTTTTTATTAACATGTGTGTAAAAACAGAAAATTTAAATAAAAAACCAACTATTAACTGTTTTTTTATTAACATGTGTGTAAAAACAGAAAATTTAAATAAAAAAACCAACTATTCTGTGGCGCACCCCTTATCGGGTGCGCCACAGAATAAGATAATTCTGTGGCGCACCGCCAGGGGGATGCGCCACAGAATAAGGTACCTTATCCAAAAACCGGCCGCGCCGCCGCCGTTTTCTTCTTCGTTCTCATTCTTCTTCCTCTCCCCATAACCCGCGCCGCCACCAACTCTCTCCCTCCCTCTTCTTCTTTTCTTCCCGAGAAAATCGACGCCATGGCCGTGACAAGCCCAAGCTCGCGGCCCCGGTGACTCCATCCACCTCGTGCTCTCCCTTCGCGCCAGGAGCCGCGCCTTGCCTTCCTCCGTCCTCGACAGCAAGCGGGAGACACGGGAAGCACGGACGACGCCACGCCAAGCTCGTCTTCTTCTTCCGGCCGGGTGCGCGCCGTCATCGTCCCCGTTGGTCCGCGCATCCCCGACCCAAGCCTCCATGTCCCGGAGATCCGTGCCGCTGTGATCCAGCTTCTCCGCCAAGAACAGGAGCCGGAGGAGCCCCAGGACAGCCGCAGCAACCTCGTCTTCTTCAACGCCGACCGTCCGCGGGAGCGCCAAGGCCACGATCTTCTTCCTCTACTTCCCGTCGCCGTCGTCCGCGGGCTGCACAACCACGACAACCGCAGCCTCTTGGTGAGCCTCCCGTCCTCCTGGACATCTTCCCCTTCCCCTCTTGCTCTAGGTGCTCTTGCCGTCCGTCACCGTCCGCCATGGCCGTCGCGTGCAAGCCGTGAGCTTGCACGTCCTTGCACAGCACGCCCGCGCTGGTGTTGCTCCTGCTCCCTCCTATACAAACCAGCACCCACACCACTCTAGCATCATCTCTGCACCCCGAAGACACCGTGTGCCGCCCGATGGCAAGCTACGTATTTTCCTTCTTTTATTTCCATGCAGCTAATATACTTGATGGCAATCAAAATAGTATTTTGTAGTAGATGCGACAAGCTTGAAATAACTATATAGTAAGTCCCTCTATCGTACATGTTTCAAAAAATTCTCACGATTTCTATGTCAATTGTTCATTTGTTTTGAGTGTTTCGGTGGTTTCCCAAAAGGAATTACAAATGTTAGTTTCTAAATGTTATGATATTTAACACCACAAATCAGAATCAGAATTGTATATGGGAAAGCAATCATCTAACACCTAAAATCAGAATTTGTCGTGAATCGTGACGCCTGCACGTACCAAAATGCACCTTAAAATATCGGACCGTATGAAAGAATGGCTACCGGTCTCGCACTCCACGCCATGATGGTAATGTGGCATTCAAGTTTGCGGACAATCCTCCATAATTATAGAAGAAACAATCAACATTTGAAATACTAAAAAAATGTGTTAATATATACTCCCTCATATTTTATATCAACATTTGATTAATTTTATTTTATTCTCTGCAATTGCTAAGTAATATCGTGACTGTGGAGATGCTTATGTGTTGTGTATGTGTGTAGGCCCCCCCGTTGCTTCCTGCTGCTCAAGGTGGTGCCCTCCTATATTTTGCGGATGTTCTTGTGATGTTGTTGACCGGGGATGCATGTGTTGTTGTGATGTTGTTGGCCGGGAATGCCGGCCAACATGATTTGTGAAATGTTTGCAGGTACCCCGAGAGGCCCTTGAGATTGCCGGAACGTCGATTAACTTCCGTTCCGGCAATTTCGGGTACTCCATATGTCCCTTTTTTAGCAAAGGTCATGCCGGATTTTTTCGTGAAATTTGGCATGACTTTGCTAAAAATAGGACATATGGGGTATTGTGCTTGTGCTCCGACCATCGTGTCGTTGAGATGCCGGCCGGAGGTGCCGGCCGTAGATGTGTTTTTTTTTGTTGGAAATGCTTGCAGGTACCCCGAGAGGCCCTTGAGATTGCCGGAACGTCGATTAACTTCCGTTCCGGCAATTTCGGGTACTCCATATGTCCCTTTTTTAGCAAAGGTCATGCCGGATTTTTTCGTGAAATTTGGCATGACTTTGCTAAAAATAGGACATATGGGGTATTGCGACTAGTGCATGGGCCGGGGTATCTTAGTACTTAGTTAGGTGATTTTTTTTCTCTTATATTTGTCATACTAACTTTTTGCCTCTTTTTAATGCAGTGCAAACATGGCCGACAATGACGAGGCTGGGGTTTCTGGAACAAGGGGCGAGGAACCGATGGAGCAAAATATTATGATTCCGAGTTTCATCTCAGCGGCGGTGACAAATACGCTCACGTCGCTCTTTACAACCATATGTGAGTCTGTCAGGGATTGGACTGAAGGAGGGAAAAAAGGGCCTGCCCCAGTGATCAGCTTCGGCTCCAGACAGTACCCAATACTGCCTCCGGAAGATACACCAGATACAGCAGAGAAGAAGAAGAAGCACAGGAAGAGGAGTAAGCCAGCTCCGAAGACGAAACTTAGCACACCGGGGTATGTCCGGAGTGACCCCATGATACCACCCCGTGCGGGTGACTTGTCGTCCCGGTTGCATGAAGCTGGTCAACCGATACTGCCTTCGGAGCTGCTCCACCTCGCAGATGGATGCATGGCCCCTTTGCAACTTGCTATCTTGAAGCTAGAGGACAACCTTCTTAAAGACGAGAATCCGAACTACCCGGTGTTCACTGTCAAGGTGCCAAGGGACTTGGTTGACTTCGTTGATGAATCTCCAGCGGATCTGTTCTTCATATCGTGCGAGGACGTCTTCAACTTGTTTCACTTTAAACGGCTGGACTATAACTTGGTCCGCCTATACGCGCTCAGCCAGGCGATGATGATCAGGAGAGAACAAACCCCGTACGTCAAGGTAGTGGATCCCTACTACATGCGGGACAGCCAGCTGGAGGAAGGATCACCGACACGGGCTAAGGCCACGGAGTACCTCCAGAGAATCATGCTGAACATGAGCACGAAGACCAGCCTTCTTCTGCCTTTCTTTTTCAAGTAAGTCCGCATCTAGTCGCCGCTGTCGTATCTTATGCTTTCTTATAGATTTCTTCTGTTGTGTTGATCCTTTCCAATATTCCGTTTCAATTGTGTTGAGCAGTGACAAGTACTCAGTACTCATCGCCGTGCACCCGAAGTGGTCAACTGCCACATATTTAGACTCAGGGACTACGCCGAAAGACTACACTAGAATTAAGGGTGTTCTCGATGAGGCTCTCGAGGGCTACGCCAAAAACGGAGGTTCCTTCGAGAAGAAAGCGAAACGTATAATTGACAACACACACAAGTTTTACCATGGGACGGGGTTTCATTGCATCAAGCAAAAGTCTGGCAACGTGGATGCCTTCTACGTCCTCTTACACATGAAATCGTATGTCCGGGATGCAGTGATAACGAATTTGCCATATCGTCTCCAAGAATGGGCCAAATATGATGAGGATCTCACTGATGATGACCTTAGAGCAGACTTCCATCGCATCCAGTTACAGTTATCGAAAATCATCCTGGAAGATGTCAAGACAGCAGGGGGGTCCTTACACAACGCCAGAGGTAGAAACCTTGCTTCTTTCTTTTCTATATTAGATGAATAAATCATACTCTAGTTATATCATGCATTAATCAAATATATATCCCAACCGATTTTCAGCGTTGTCTAAGTGGGAGATCGAAGAACGCCTAGATAAGCAGAATGACAGGAGGACGTGGATGACGAAAGACGGCATTTATCCGTTTCCGGAGCGGATCAGGAAGAAGGATCCATCATACGGGTTTTTCTCTATTTGATCTTTTTGTGGTAAGTTGATATAAAATATGAGGCATGATTTTTGTAAGTTGATACCAGTTAAGTATGAGGCATGATTGTTAGTTGACCTTAGCTAATTCATTTCTAGAATGCCGATGATTAAAATGTTGTGACACTATGTGACGCAGAGATGGCGTCAGTGAAACTTGTGATATGCAGGAATACAAACTCAAGGGCCTCTCGGCAAACCGTTCCCGGCGCCGCTCCGCTCGTAGCGCTCGCGAAGAAGGCTACATGAGATCGTCGTGTTCCCGCTATTGCTCACCGTCAACGCCGAGATGTAATCTATTCGATCCTAGTGTAGGCGGTGAACACTTCATTTTGTAACGTGGGCAACGATTCGATGAACTTTTGTATATCTCAACAATTGTGTAAAACTTCCGCACTTTTGTATCAACTTGTGATGACATATATTAGTAATGTGTTTGTTTTGATATATCTGTGAAAATATATCTCTGTTTCTGTTATATCTGTGTAAATATGAAATATACATGTATTCTGGTATTATACTGGTATTTGTAAGTACTGCGCAGTAATTCTGTGGCGCACCCATGACTATTCTGTGGCGCACCCTATTCTGTGGCGCATGGTTACACGGGTGCGCCACAGAATAGTTATTCTGTGGCGCACCAGTCGCGGTGCGCCACAGAATAGCCACTATTCTGTGGCGCATGGGTGGTGCGCCACAGAATAGCTTATTTAGTGGCGACTATTCTGTGGCGCACCACCCATGCGCCACAGAATAGCAAAATGGTGCGCCACAGAAAAGCTTTTCTGTACTAGTGTATGTATTACGCTTTTAGTTAATCTCAAAAGTAGCTCGGGGACGGCCCCCTCCTGCCATGCTTAGTTGTTTTCCCCGGGAGCAAGATGTCTTGACCCGGGGACTGGACAGTCAGTCCAGTTCTGCTTTTTCTCCTAGATAAGAAAAGTGACTCGGAGACTCGGTTGAGCCCGAGTCTGTGTCCTATTGCGTAGCTTTGCTGCTAGAAGTAGCTGCCATCGTTTGCTAGACTTATGTTTATCTGTTAAATAAAGTTGCTGTTCCCTTAAAATATTCGTTGTATGTATGCTTGAACTAACGTTGAAAGGTGGTGCCGGTTTTGCCAAGAGAATATTCATTTCCGAAATCATGGTTATATCGGTTATCTCAATTTACCCAGAATATATTGGCTTTATTGGTTATCTCAAATCATCGGTTATCTCAAATCGCCGTTTATTTCAGTTTGCCAAACTATCACGGTATCATTACATATCTCAAATCGCCGTTTATTTCGGTTTGCCAAGATATCACGGCATTCCTCTCATATCATGGAGCGTCTCATATTTGTCATCTTTATCGGCTTTACTGTTTATCATGATTCTTCAGTTATCCGAGCTTACCCGAGTATCGTAGCGTCATTATCTCGGCACGATGAGTCAAAATATATTTGATCTCACTGAGTATTACGTGTTGAGAGATACCTCAACTCGTCATCTGACAATTGCCCATGAAGGCAAATTGTCAGTTTAGCCTATGCAGGTTATGTGTTGGTTCAGCTAAGGCTGCCGGCATATCTTTACAGTAAAAACCGACATATGAGATATGTCCGTGCAGACATATGCCTTCGGTAATGCCCAGAGTGGCTAAAAACTGACATATGAGATATGCCCAGAAAGGCCGAGATACCGAGACATATGAGATATGTCCGTGCAGACATATGCTCCGCGACACATGAGATATGCTGGTGACATATGCCTTCGGTAATGCCCAGAGTGGCTAAAAACCGACATATGAGATATGCCCAGAAAGGCCGAGATACCGAGACATATGAGATATGTCCGTGCAGACATATGCTCCGAGACACATGAGATATGCTGGTGACATATGCCTTCGGTAATGCCCAGAGTGGCTAAAAACTGACATATGAGATATGCCCAGAAAGGCCGAGATACCGAGACATATGAGATATGTCCATGCAGACATATGCTCCGAGACACATGAGATATGCTGGTGACATGCGCCTTCGGTAATGCCCGTGATGGCTAAAAACCGACATATAATGATGCCCATGCTGGCAAGATATTTCTTATATGGAGGTTTTTTGGTATGGTTATTTGTTTTTGTAAGTCTGCGCGCGACTCTGCGAGTCCCCCACAGCCTCGTGGACTAATGTCGGGGATGTAACCCCGGGTACCCTAAAGTTGGTAACTTCACGACATACAAGACCCGGGGGGCACTGTTCATCTGACACTGTTCACCTGGCACTGTTCATCCGACATACCCCAGACGGCATATTGTCCCGTCCGGCATATATGTCCTGATCCGACATACAAGACCCGGGGACACTGTTCATCCGACACTGTTTACCCGACATTGTTCATCCGACATACCCCGGACGGCATATTGTCCCGTCCGGCATACATGTCCTGATCCGACATACAAGACCCAGGACACTGTTCATGCGACACTGTTCATCCGACATACCCGCCCCGGCATGCATGGCCTGGTAGCATCCTGGCGGCACTGTTCATCCCCGATATTGTTCACCCGAGATGCCCCGGTCTGCACTGCTACCCCTACGTCCCTAGCCTCTACATCGGCATACGCTCCAGCTGCCAGATATTCCCAGAAGCCACCTATCCTCAGGGGAGGATAGGATTGATGATCAAGCCAAGGAGGAGACAAGGAGACAGGGACGTGCTACCCATGCCCCTAGCAGGGAGCACTAGGCACACTGTAGCCATGCTGGGAACAGTATGACGAGATCCCAGTAGTCAAATCAGGCACAGTGTACTATGTCTGTTTGTCCCCTCACCTTTGTCTGCTTGTCCCCTCATCCTGTCCCCTGGGCACCTATATAAAGGGCACCAGGGGGAAGAGGCAAGCAGCCACCCGCAGGCTCATTTCCCCCCTGGCTCCTTTCTTCCTCTAGTACTAGCACTAGCTCTTCAGCTCATAGAGACAGCCAAATATTGGCAAGAGATACACAGCTCCAGGAGCGTTTGTACATGTCATACTCAGAGGGAAAAATACACAGAGTAGGCTAGATGCTACAGTAGGGGTGTTATCTCTTACGAGAGTCCCGAAGCAGGGTAAATCCTCGTGTTCATACTTTCGTCTTCCGGGTGCGTTACTCAACGCGCTATCCCTCCCCAAATCCTCTAGCGTCCATCGGCCCCAAACATAAGCCTACCCTTAGGCATCTGTTGTTCAATACCACGACACAAAGATAGTTTTGCTTGGGGTGATTTGCTTCAAATAACTGAATTGATTTCCAACACATCATCTTTAAAAAAAATCCCATGCAAACTTGTTGAACGAGTACAAAATCCAAACTAACATATGGTTGTTTACTTTTTCCTAAAATCTAGCAAATGCGTAGGCTGCCTATGGTGACTAAGTTAATCTCGATTTTATAATTATCTAGTTGATGTATCATGTATTCATTTGTTCTTATTAAATGCATATTCATTATAAACATGTATATTCTTACAAGAAGATACAACCGTAAACAACTGGTAAATCTAAACAATTCATTTTCAAAGAGGAGATTCAACATGATTCTAGAAAAATAAATATCTAGTAATAGAAAATGATACTAACATTACCATTAAGTAATATCAAAGTGGAGATAAGAAGAATATGTTGGGTCAATGGACCTTGCCTTTCTAGCTCTTTTACTTGTTCATATAAAAATTTGGAGTAAACACAAGTTTGAATCCGGATCATTTCGCAGGTTCCTAAATATACTACTCCTAATTCCTTATTACTACATTTTTTCTGAAAAACTTATGTTATGTTTAATTGGTGCATCAGTGTCACATTTTTCCAGCTCCGCCCCTGCCTCCGGCTTGAGCATATTCACAAGTTTCTCACCTAGATGGTTGATGAACTAGATCACCGTGTCTAGATCTAACACCTCCCGGAGGAACCGCTCGAAACTTGGTTTATGCATTATTCCATGAATTTCTAAAACGAGGCTCATCAAAATGCAAAATCTAAGACTACTAAGATAATAAGAAAAATAGAACGATTTAATTATTGCTTCTGAATATTCAACTGACTGATTAATTTCTTATAGCGTACTCTTTTTTTATTATTTTTCTTTGCCAAATAAGCCAGTAAAACGCCAGGTACGACAGCTCTGATGACTCACATTCGTTCCAGCCGCAATGCCACCGGCTCATTGTGAGTCTCTTTCCATTAGCGAAGAGAATATGGGAGGCATGCAGGACACGAGTTGTGTCCTATCTCAAATGGTAGCACAAGAAGAAGTGAAAGAGTGGTGCGCAAACCTCCACCTTAATGAGCGCCACCACCGGCGCCACTACGTCCTCCGGCGACACCAGTGGCCGGCTACCTTCCACCGCCGACACCAGTGTATTGACTTGCTACTTCTCCTCCATATCAGGCGGAGATCAGGCTTGCCGCACTCGAACATCTCCTCCAGTAACACTATCCGACTATTCATGAAAATGGGATGAGTGATTCAGCGAGAGAGATGAACAATGTTAATGCAGGACGAGAGTGAGGGCCATCACACAATGTTAATGCTCGGGGCGGAGATCAGGCTTGCCGCACTCGAACATCTCCTCCAGTAACACTATCCGACTATCCATGAAAATGGGATGAGTGATTCGGCGAGAGAGATGAACAATTGAAATGCAAAATTTGAGGGTATAGGGTTTAGCTAGCCGGGGCCTTTTTTATCCACACCCTTATCATTGTCGAGCAGCTATGGCTTCGGGGGTTCGGGTACGTGTTGATATAGCAGTGGAAAAGCCCCACAGGTGGCCCTCACTCTCGCTCATGACAAGACAACTAGTTGATCACGTCCAGTGTACTTCTCATGAGTGGATAGTGTGTTAGTTCTCCAGTGATGTGGTTTGTGGCTCCAGAATCAACATACCAATTGGTATCAACACCATAAGAGGCAGCATTGGCACGCTTGTCATAAGTGTCATCATCACGATCATCGTCATCCTCATAACGCCACGCGCAGTCGCTAGCGGGGTGGCCATGGATCTTGCAGATCTGGCATGTCACATCAACATATGGAGTGGGGGCATGACTGCGGCATCCATCACGACGGCGCCCGTCACGGCGCCCACCACCATCACGGCGTGCATCACGCCTGCCATCATCACGGCGCCCTCCATCGTCACGGCGCCCTCCATCATCATGGCGCCCTCCATCATCACGGCGTCCATCTCCATGTCCACGATCATCAAAGCGGCGGCCATCATCACGACGACCCTGGGCATCACCACCCGGAGGAGAATCATGGGAAACACTGTTAGTAGAGGAGTGGAAGGTGCTGGAACCCTGACCAGATTCGTTGAGCATCTCTTCGCGGGTGTCATAGGCCATGAGTTGATCGTACAGTTCAGACAGGGTGGTGTTCGGGTTTGCATTGACAGAAAGAACAATAGAAGTATAGGAACCATCCAAACCATTAAGGATATACCCGATTAACTCGTCATCTCCGATTGGTTTGCCAACGGCTGTAAGGGCCGAGCTGAGAGCCTTCATCTTGGCAAAGTATTGGTCGAGAGTTGAGTCGAGCTTCTTCGTGTTCTGGAGAGCACCACGCAGATTGGTGAGCTTGGATCGGGACTGGGAGGAGACCAAGTTTTTGATCAGCCCCCACACGTCCGCAGTGTGATCCAGCCCAAAGCAGAGAGCCAGCAGCTCCATGGAGATGGATCTAGTCAGGAAGGCGAGAACGTGCTGGTCTCGGGTGAGCCATGCGTCGTACGCAGGGTTGGGCATCATCCTGTTCTTCTTGTGTTCATCCTCTACCTCCAGGAATTGGGGCAGCGCAAGCAGGCCAAGGACACGCGCACCTCGGAAGGAGGGCATGCATGACCTGAGCGGACCAGAACAGATAGTTGTCCTGGGTCAGTTTTTCCGACGGTGGAGATCCCAGGTCGGGGAGCACAGTCGAGGTCGACGAAGACATGGCGGTGATCGATCTTAAGGCTTGAGGGAGGGAGGGTTTGTAGGGAGGCGGCGGCAAATCTTGTGTGGTTATTGTCTTAGGGTGTATTGGCTATAGGTTTTAGCGGCGGCGGCGGCCGCCGCGGCGGCTAGACTCGTGGAAGAGTCGGCTCTGATACCATGTCGTGCAGCTAGGGTTTGGCAGAAGCGATACCCCGTTAGGGGTTCGGGTAACGTGTTGATATAGCAGTGGAAAAGCCCCACCGGTGGCACATACAAGGGGTACGCACCGTATTGGAGTACTACTCCATATACAGTACGTATAGAGAAAGAAATACATGTACTATCGCTAACAATCATCAGTTTTTAAATTACTTCTTTTTAAATTCGGCTGGCTAAATGGGATGTTGTTTGTCGACCAAAAGATCAAGGTGGGCTAGGTATTCATGATCTCTGCGTCAAGAATTCAGCTCTCCTAGGGAAGTGGCTATTTAAGTTGCTAACCGAAGATGGAATTTGGCGAACACTCCTTAAAAGAAAATACATCGGCACAAAGGCGGTATCACAGGTGTATTGGAAACCTGGTGACTCCCACTTTCGGGCCGGCCTAATGGCGACTAGGAAACATTTCTTTCGCTTTGGCGTATTTAATATTAAGAATGGCACGGAGATTAGATTCTGGGAGGACAAATGATTAGGAAACACCACCCTCCGGGAGCAATATCCGGCTCTATACAATATTGTTCGGCACAAAGGAGACACTATAGACACTGTTATGCAGTGCTCACCACCCAATGTGACGTTCAGACGAGATTTATTTGGGCCGAGATTAACATCTTGGAACGCCTTCCTGGCACGGTTGGATTCAGTCCAACTTACACAAGGTCCCGATGAATTTTGGTGGAATTTACGCGGGAATGGAAAATTCTCAGTAGATTCTATGTATAGGGCGCTTGTGCATTCCGAAATACCAGCCGATGATAATAAAAAAATATGGCAAATGAAGATTCCACTTAAAATAAAAGTATTTACGTGGTATCTTTGTAGGGGTGTCATCTTAACCAAGGATAACCTGTCAAACGGAATTGGCATGGAAGTACTAAGTGTGTGTTTTGTCCACACCAAGAGACAATTAAACACTTATTCTTCGAGTGTAGTTTCACACGTTCTATATGGTCATCTATCCAAATAGCGTCTAACTTATATCCACCCAAGTCTGTTGCAAATGTTTTTGACAAATGGCTACATGGGATAGATAGTAAGCTTAGAACGGTTATTAGGGTAGGAGCGATTGCCGTTATTTGGTCGTTTTGGCTTAGTAGAAATGGCAGGTACTTTACCGTTGCACAAGTATTCTCCGTTCGTGGTCCACCTTACAACGAGTGGGACATCGAGACCTCTTTACGGAGGCGTGTGCACGACTGAAAGAGGTGGCGAGGGACATTTTTTCACAACATGGATGGCCGCTTGATCGCCGGATTGGTCCTCCATAGGCCTTCGAGCTAGCCTTTGATTGTAGGCGTTTTACATTATCATTCTTGCTGATTGTAATTCGTCTACTGTTGCACTACTTTTACTTTCCCAGTTGGATTGCGGCTGTGTGCATTGTTGATGCAGAGGCCGGGTGTAATACTTAAACTTTTGAGTAAGAAGGCCCTTTATCTAAAAAAAGTTTTAAAATTACTATTTTCAATAATAGATAAGAAGAAATGGAAAAGGGTTTGCCGAGTGCCGTGTAACGGGGCACCTTGGCAAACACTACACTGTTATCTTCGCCGTGTGCTGCCGATGAAAAGCACTCTGACATTCATGCAACGTTGTCAAGTGTCTCGTTTTATCTTTATTTCTCGCACTCCGTTTAAACACGTTATTGCTGAGTGACCGAACACTGGTAAACTATCTAGCACTCGGAAACGATGCCTAAAGTGTTTGATATTTCAGTCTAAAGTGTTTTATCTCGTTGTCGTGTATGGTGCAGCCCAAGATGAACACAAATCTGCTTTTCTCCGCGAGTTGGTTAATTTGGCAAAAGATAATCCATACCCTATGATTATAGGTGGTGATTTTAATTTGCTTAGGTTCCCGCACGAGAAAAGTAGAGGAAGGTTTGACAACCGTTGGCCTCTTTTATTCAACGCTGTAATTGATAGTCTTGCATTAAGAGAGGTTTCGATGGTAGGGAGGCAGTTCACCTGGGCTAATAGCCTCCCTGAGCCGACTTACGAGAAGTTGGACCGTGTATTGATGGACTCAAATTGGGAAGCTAAATTTCCAATGGTCTCAGTACGGGCCCTCGAACGTATTGAAGCTCTGTCAGATCATGCCCCCATACTGATAACCACTGGAACACCTAGGCCACTGTGTAAACGCCAGTTCAAATTTGAATTGGGTTGGTTACATAGGGAAGGTTTTCATGAAATGGTTAAGATGGTATGGGATAGACCGGTCCCTGGTCATGACCCAATCACAAGGTGGAACAACAAAATTCGTGCAATGCGCAAACACCTCAGTGGTTGGGCTAGACATATGGTGGGCCTATTAAAACAGGAAAAGCTTCGATTGTCATCGGTTATGGATGATCTCGAAGCTTTTGCTGAAATTAGGCCGCTGTCCATGCAAGAGATTGAGTTGAAGAACCAGTCTAATGCGAAGATGGCGTCGATTCTTCATGAAGAAGAGCTAAAATGGTATCAACGATCAAAGGCCCAATTTATTTTGGAGGGAGATTCGAATACGAGATACTTTCATAGTCTTGCTAATGGCAGACATAGAAAGAAACTCATTCACTCTCTTCACCAAGATGAGGTCACGATTGAAGGACATGAGCAGCTAAAATCTTACATCACGAAGTACTATAAGAGTCTGTTTGGAGAGCCTGACGCAGATAATTTCTCGTTGGACGAAAGCCGAACAGATGACATCCCGCAAGTTTCCGATCAGGAAAACGCTCTCCTTACAGCTCCCTACTCTGAGGAGGAAGTAAAGAAGGCGGTTTTCCAAATGGAACATAACAAAGCCCCAGGGCCGGATGGATTCCCAGCTGAGTTTTATCAGTCATTCTGGGACTTAATTCAACCGGATCTGCTCGAGATGTTCCACGCTTTGCATGCTGGACAACTTGAACTCTTTCGCCTAAATTTCGGTGAGATTATTTTGTTGCCAAAGGTTAATGAAGCAGAAAGGATCCAACAATCTAGGCCTATCTGTCTTCTAAATGTTAGCTTCAAGATATTCACTAAAACCGTGACTATTAGGCTTAACTCGGTGGCCGATCACGTTGTGCGTCCGACTCAGACGGCTTTCATGCAAGGTCGCAATATCCTTGATGGGGTTGTGATATTACATGAAACCGTGCATGAGTTACATCGGAAAAAACTAAATGGGGTCATCTTAAATATTGACTTCTTCGAAAAGGCTTACGATAAGGTTAAGTGGTCTTTCCTCCAGCAGACACTCAGAATGAAAGGTTTTACTGATGAGTGGCGCGCTATGATTGCTAGTTTTGTTTCCGGAGGAAGTGTCGCCATCAAGGTCAATGATGCCGTTGGTAGATACTTCCAAACGAAAAAAGGACTACGACAAGGCGACCCATTATCACCTATATTATTTAATATAGTAGCTGATATGCTAGCCATAATCATTGAACGTGCAAAACTGGATGGGCAAATTGATGGAGTGGTACCGCACCTAGTGGATGGTGGGTTATCCATTCTCCAATATGCGGATGATACAATCCTCTTTATGGAACATGACATGGAGAAAGCGAAAAATCTGAAGTTAATTCTTTCAGCGTTTGAGCAACTCTCTGGTCTAAAAATTAACTTCCATAAAAGCGAATTGTTTTGTTTCGGTGACGCCCAGGACGAGGCAAACCATTATGCTGAGTTATTTGGCTGTGAGGTTGGTCAGTTTCCCATAAGCTATCTAGGCATCCCAATTCATTTTAGGAGGCTTGCGATTGCTTAATGGAAACACGTTGAGGAAAGATTACAAAAACAATTGAGTAGTTGGAAAGGAAAACTTCTATCCTTGGGAGGAAGATTGGTACTCATAAATTCAGTACTAACTAATATGGTTTTGTACATGATATCTTTCTTCCAATTACCAAAAGGAGCTCTACATCGATTGGATTACTTTCGATCTAGATTCTTTTGGCAAGGGGATAACGAAAAAAGAGATACCGGCTGGCAAAATGGGATGTAGTATGCCGCCCCAAAGATTGTGGGGGATTAGGGATTCATAACCTCGAGGTTAAGAATCGTGCCCTTCTTGGAAAATGGTTGTTTAAGCTACTTATCGAAGAAGGGGTATGGCAAACTCTTCTCAGGAGAAAGTATATTGGCTCAAAAGCGGTATCCCAGGTTTCTTGGAAACCCGGTGACTCCCACTTTTGGGCTGGCCTAATGGCGACGAAGAAGTTCTTCTTCCCATATGGTTCTTTTTCCATCAAGGATGGGTCGGAGATAAGGTTCTGGGAGGATAAGTGGCTTGGCACTACTACGCTCCGGGAAGAATATCCAGCCTTATACAATATTGTCCTTGGGCGTCACAAAAGCGATACTCTTGCTCGAGTGATGGACGATAACCCTCCAAATGTGACGTTCCGAAGAGATCTTGTTGGTCCTAGAATAGCGGTATGGCACGAGTTGTTACAACGTCTAGCTCCCGTCAATTTAACGCAAGGAACCGACGAGTTTCGATGGAGTTTACATAAGAGCGGTAAATTCTCGGTGGACAGTATGTATAACGCTTTAATCCAACCTGATGTGCCGGTAGATAATAATAAGAAAATTTGGAAGATGAAGATACCACTAAAAAACAACGTTTTTGCGTGGTACCTTCGTCGAGGGGTTATTCTTACTAAAGACAACCTTGCAAAATGCAATTGACATGGTAGTAAGAGGTGTGTCTTCTGTCATAAGGACGAGACTATCAACCACTTATTTTTCGAGTGCCAATTTGTAGGTTCTACATGGTCAATCATCCAAATAGGTTCTACTTTATATCCCCAAGAAGTATTGCTAATATTTTTGGCAATTGGCTGAATGGGGTGGTTGGTAGGTATAAACAACTTATTAGGGTGGCAGCGATTGCCGTTATATGGTCGCTATGGCTATATAGAAATGACAAGATTTTTAATGATAAAAATTGTTCTCTTATGCAGGTTATCTACAGGAGTACAGCTACACTCCGTTCGTGGTCTCAGTTGCAACGTGCGGGACATCGAGACCTGTTTATGGAGGTGTGTACAAGACTGATGGATACGGCGAGAGACTTTTTATCCCAACATGGATGGCAGCATAATTTGCGGATCGGCCCTCCACCTCCATAGTCGTGATTACAATTTCTCATTTTGATATGTAATCGCTCACTTATTTACCTTCGAACTAGCGTACTCGTTTCGGCTGTGTGCACCTTCGTTGTGCAGAGTCTAGGTGTAATGCTTAAACCTTTTAAGTAATAAAACTCCCTTTATAAAAAAAAAATGGGCGCGTGGCTCAGGGTGGATTCTTTTTGTTATTTTCTGTTGCATTCCACGATCCAAGAAGTCCATCTGTAATAGGATAAAGTCGCTGCAGCGGGAGCCTTTATGAATGATCTCTCCTTCGCTAGGTTTGTCGAAGCTTCACGCGAGCTAACTAGCTGCTCAAATGGAACTTGTAGGGGCTCCCACGGCGGGTGGGTGAAGTGCAAGAATTATGGTTGCCTGTCCCCATTGGCTATCGGTCCCAAATGTATGCACACTACGTCACTACACCACCCAAATCTGACCTTATATTAGGCAACAAATTAAGGGCCTCTAATTTAAGGCCTCCTTGGATCTGTTCACTGAAGGATAAAAACATATAATTTGGTAGTAAAAGAAGTGCAGAAGAGGATTGAAAAACATAGAAAAATTACAACAACAATAGTACACCCCTTGTTCACTAATATTACCTCTGTTCCAAAATATAACATGTTTCAGTCTTTCTCTTATTCGGATGTATCTAGACACGTTTTAATGTGTAGATTAACTCATTTTACTCAGTATATTGAAATATCTAAAATATCTTATATTTTGAAACGGGGGAGTATAAAATTAGCTTGCCAAAACGAGTTACGTTGGTGAACAGAGGGAGTATATGTATATATCTATACCTAATAATAAAAGCATTAAGGTTTCTTGTGATACGTCATTTTTTTGGACGATTTTGCCCTCCCACAAATCACATATTTACCCACCAATGCCACCGGTAAGTGAAAGAAAACGGTTCGTTTTTTTTTTTCGTGCGATGCTTTCCCGCACGACCGGTCCAGCCCATTAATAACGAAAAAAAAGCCCACCTCCACGTCTGGCATTCAACCGATCGCGTGATTTTCCAAAAAAAAAAAAAAAAAACAGCTCGATGCCCCTCCATGTCTCAAACAGCTCGATCCCCTCCATGTCTTCCGTCGTCCCCGGCGGAGGCACGCGCCGAGGCGGAGGAGCATGAGGACCTCGCGGCCGTGCTCCGCGAGCTCTGTGCGCTCCCCGTCTGCAAGCACTCGCCGAAAACGGTGGGCATTTGGATCGACTGGGCACGCGTCCGCCCCGGCGAGCACGTCCCCGACGCGGCGGACGAGGCCGTCCCCCCGACGGCGCCCTGGCCCTCCTGCACCGCGCCCATCTCGCGCGACAGCTCGTCCTCCTCCGCGACGGTGCGGCGCTGGAGCTCGTCGATCCGGTCCAGCTGCGCCGGACTGAGGTCGCCCAGGTTGCCCGACCGCACGCCGAGCAGCAGGTCCGGGAGCTGCGCTTCGAAGCGGCGGCTGTACTCGGTGTAGAGGATGTGGACCAGCGTGGTGTGGCGCCAGCCGGCCAGCCAGTACGCGGCGCCGCGCTCCACGGGGGTCGCCCACGGACCGCCCACCGTCCCACGGCCTCGCTGACGCCGTCCACCGCTCCGACCAGCTCTACCCCTGCAGCGGGGCGAGGTAAATTCCTCCCCTCATTTGCCACTCCCGGTTCTACTTCGACCTCCTGAAGAAGTCTACTCCGACCTGGACTCCTGAAGAACTCTGCTCCGACCTGGACTATGCTCAACCGCTCCAGCACCCAATCCTACACGGACTGTAGTACAACACGACGGCCATGGGTGCCTCATAAAAAGGAGTCGAAGGATTGAAACCTCAACTCGAAATCCACACGCCTGAATTTCGTCCAAGATCGGCTCCTCCATCGAAACCACATCGAAACCACAGCTCGAAATTGCCTAGCCCGAATTTCCGTCCAAGATCGACATTGGCACGCACGAATTTCTGTCCAAGAACATCTCGCAAACCCAAGGTACAGGTACAACTCTTCCTTCCTCAGAGCCGAACCCTTCTCTGTCTTCATGTAATACTGAATTCTCGAGTTCAAGTGTTCAACCTGTTGCTGAACCACCGGAATTGGATTTGTCAGTTCAAATATAGGACTTAGGTTACAAACATACATGTGTATATAGCTCACTGACTTTGATAGTTATTTGCTTAGACTTCGTCCTATGAAATATTGGAAGATTTACTAAATCTCATATCTGCTCTGAATCTTAAAACTGCTCTCTGTTTTTCTGAAACTGCTATCAACTGAACACAGTAGTATTAGTTCAAGTACTTAACACGAGTAGAGATTTTGAGCTTGTGGTAACTTGGCAATAAGCCTGACATGCTAAATTCTGATGTGCGATTACTTATTCATAAATCATAAATAGTTTGTATGCATATGGCATGGGAGAGGAAAACTCAGAACTTGCTTAGCTTGCTTCCTTTTCTTGCCTAGGTAGAAACTAGCTTCTACACCTCTAATTTTCTTGATCTGGGATGTATCTATAATTTATCGTTTAAAAGAATTGCCTGATTATCGTTTCGAGAAATTGCCTGATCACACGTAATTAAAATCCAGTATAAACATCTGAATGTGAATCAGCGGGTGTTAAATCGATGCACATATGTTGATGCGCTGACGCTCATTAGGATAACAGTTTGTGAAGTGATCTCGTAGAGGATGCTATAATAATAGAACCGATGATGTCAAAGAAACATTGCATGACCATGTAGTAATTAGTTTCAGTAGGACATACCAATCAAGATAGATAACTGAAGTGATTTTGAGCATCTGGTCTGAAGTTATAGATTTTTCATGTGCATTAAACAGTCTAGAGTAGGTATTACGAATTCTAATGATTACAGAAGTATAAATCTGTGTATATAACTTCTGTTTTAACTTTAGATTGCAGAAAATGGAACATAACGGTGACATAACCACCGTTGAGGATTTTACAGACCGACCTTTGAAGAAAGCAAAATACCCTGAATCAAGTGATTTGGAAGATTCACTGCCATCACCTACAATCTTGAAAGCATCTATGGTTTCTGAATGTTCAGAATCAATTGGTTCAGAATCAAGTGATCTGTTGCCATCGTCTCCATCACCAGATATGTCGACATTATCTCCGTTTTCTGATTTGATGAATGAGGAAACAATTCCAACAAAAGATGATAAGCAAACAGTTCCAGAGGATGATGATAAGCAACCGGGTATAGCTAATCCATTGACATTGACTTCATCATCAACCATGTCGACAGTGGTTTCTGGATTGATGAATGAAGAAGCAATTTCACCAGATGATGATAAGCAACCAGAAGCTAAACATATAGTTTCTGGTTTGATGAATGAAGAAGCAATTTCACCAGATGATGATAAGCAACCAGAAGCTAAACATATACCAAATAACATAACCTATGATTTTCTTCTGCAAGGTAAAAGTCACTTTTTATTACAGTATGCTTTTCAATTGTAACTAAATAAATTGGAATATAATGCATATGCTTGCTTTATTTTTTAACTTCTAGCAGATTATACATTGACCGACCAAGATGGTTGTGCTCACTGTGTTATACTATACTCCGATGAAGAAGATATCTTGGTGCAAATAGATGACATATCTGTCAAACAACGTTCTTTGGCATGCCTGCTGGATAAAACCAAATGGTTGGATGATGAAGTAAGTAACCCTTACTAACAATGAAATAGTTTATAATTAATATCGATACCAGCTATGATTATTGATACCCATTATTAATGTTTGTCTTTATTTTTAAAGGTAATCAGCGCATATGTATGATGTATGAAGGACCAACTACAAGTGCAAAATCAAAATGATGCTAAAATATATTTTGAAAACCCTCTTGTTACCAGCCTCTTAAAACGGGATGGTCAAATTGGAATAGATGGACCTACCGGTATGACAAATATTGTCAAGAACTATCTGAACTATGACATGGTAACATTGATATCCTTTTGTTTAATAAATTTTTAATTTGAACTTTTACATTTTTTCAACTAACTCATTGTCTTGATTATAGATTCATCTTCCAATAAATATCAAAGATTCACATTGGTATCTAGCTAGCCTCAATGTTGAAAAGCACAAGATACAAGTACTCAACTCATTGTGTTGGGAGTCAAATCGAGCTGACCTCACTATTACGGTAAGTTACTTATTTACAATAATTTCCGTGCAATGTCATAAATTATCCATCGCTGATGTGTATATGTTTTCACCAACCATTTTACAGCTGCAAGGACTACAATATCATTTGGATATTATCAAAGGTCAGGAAAATTTGAGCAGTCTTGATTGGAACGATTTTGCCGAATGGACGATTACAGAACAACTACAAAGGCCAATTCAGACAGACAGGTATACAGAGCAATTTGTTTTTTATAATGATAACCATATAAGAAATATTGTGATTCATGTGTAGTACTCAGTTTTATATAAATTATGCAGTTCATCTTGCGGTCTGTTTATGCTTAAATTCATGGAATATTGGACCGGGCATACACTATCCCATCAAATTACACAGGTAAATCTTTAATTTGTTTGACAAACAAATATAGTTGTGGCCATTTTAATTTCTGTATAGATATGCTAATACGTACTGGAGACGAGCAGGAAATTATCAATTCTTTTAGACTGAAGTTAGCTGCCATACTACTGTGTTGGAAAACAAACACGGCGCCAGCGACTATTGAAGAAATTGATGACACTCAAGTAGATCCAAATGATATCATTATGTCAGACAGTCCAATCGATCAAAATCAATCAAAAGATTTCAAGTCGTTATCTGTTGAAGACAAATACCAGTCTCTGTTATCTGTTCTTTCTAACTTCAGCCTACAGGAGTTAGTAGGTGGACTTTGCAACCACATCAAATCAATCAATTCTCCAGAAGCTTTAGAGTAAGCCATTTAATTTTTTTATTCCTTATATTTTTATTTTGGTAATCAATCTTATTTTCTTTTATTATAATGATTTACAGAAAAGTCTGGGTACAAAGCTCTCAACCATATCCCATTAGCATAACTCTCAAAAAACTACAAGAAATATTGAGGGACGAGTTGCCCATGGACCGCGATTGTTTCAATCTAATCGTACGCAAGATCATGTTTGACGACATCCAAACGGTTAAAAAGGGGAGAGGTTCTATATCAAAGCATTATCTTGACATGCAATTCTGGGTACATTCTTATATTCACTATATATATTTGTGTCTGCACATACATACTAATTCTTTTAATGACTTTTCTGAACGCTTATCTTTTATCATATCCTAGACTATTACTGATTTTGGACAACATCCAAACTTCCGAAAAAAGATAGATGCGGAACAACTAGCATATTCAGTTCGTAGCTGGCCTGGTATCAAATATAGCGTTTCATCTTGCAAATCGGTAAGAAAACTCCCCTATATGTGTCCCCACTTTTTTTTTTTTGATGCAGCTAACATCCAGCCTATTTCAGATTCATATTCCAATACAAACCAGCCGTGAATTTATTTTGTTCATACTGGACAAAGATACAAGAACTGTCTACATTTTGGACCCTACTCCTACTGAACCAATCTACAAACGCAACCCACTAGCGAAATATGTTCAAAAACTTTTATGGATTTCTGAATACCTACCAAAAGCAATGTTAAAGGCATGCCCTGAGTCTACATGGAATGAGAATATTTTTCTATGGTCTCAACAGATAGTACATGATATTCCCATCGACAACAGGTAACATTTTCTAAGAGATAAAGACTACAACTAAGTATTTGATGTACTGAATATACACCATATATATTTTTTGCATTGATTACTAATCTATATCTTACATAGGGAACTGTCTGGTTATCTTGTCCCACTGTTCATGTCAACATGGAAAGACGAACATGTCAATTTTCCCTTTTTAAAGGTAAAACATCAGAAGCATTTAAATCATTATTTCACTTACAAATGTGGTGCTTGTCTTAGTAGCTTATAATTTTTTTATAATGTACATGAACAACCAATTTTTGCTTGATAGTTTCATACATGTGATGCTAATCTTATTCGTTTACAATATACAGGATGGAAACGAAGTCAGAAAATATATTTTGGGACAACTACTAGCATTCAAGGAGAATGAATGTGAACACAACATGCCTGCCGGTGTCCTGGACTTCATCGGTTGTATCAGGAAGATCCAAAGAAACATGAATGTGAAGACCCAAGGATCTAAAGGAAACTGATAACAATAAAGATGCGTCAAAACCTCCATCTGCAGTTGCTGATCCTCAACTCTCCACGATGCACTCCATAAGTTTAGTTTGTGAAGCCTTGTTGCACGTCTATTCCGGTGGAAATGGTGTAGAGTTGTAAAAAAAAACGTGTGCCTTTCTGAATTGGCTATTTTCTATCTACTGTGTTATCTTCCATGATTGTGCGAACAGAGAACATATTGAAAATATGACATTACATATCCTGATTCATTTATTTTTTGTGCATCTATGAGTCTGTAGAGGTGCAATCTTTCAGGCCTTCACTCTCTTGATTTAAAATGCTTATTCTAATGATGGTGAAAAGTCAGGTTTGTGCAAGTGATGTCCCATAAAATTCAGGGTTGGCTAAAAATATAATTGCGCAAGATTTCAGATAAATTTAAGTTTTTAGAGGTCATGGAAATTTTCAAGACTTCACTCTCCTGATTTGGTATAAAGCAGGACGCATTCCAGAAGATCGGAATCCAGACTGCACAGGGTCTGAGATCCGAGTTAGTTTTTTAATCTTCAGATGAACACAGTAATGCATGAAAGGTCCAATTTTTAACAAATGAAAACTGGACACAAGGTTCATACGTACATAGAGAAATATTTGTTAAAACCATACATAGCTTTTTCTCCACAAGCACCGCGACCGGAAAACGGCATGATTTGAGGGAGCATGACATCTATATTCAGTTAGATAAAAAGATTTCACAAAGGAAATCATGCGTAGTTTAATTATCAAATTACAAACTTAATTTCCCCCCGTGTGCTGCCGCAGACCCGTACAGGCAACGAGGCAAAAAATGCTCGCATGAGGCAAATCCCGAAGATGAAAGTGGAACTGTACAGTGCACTTGCTGAGCATGAACGGAAGAACACCATTATCGACAGTTTAACATCACAGAACAGTCGGCTGATGGAGTATCTTTCTGTGCAAGTCAGCCCTAAACCCAGTGACCCCTTCTGGTATAGACGGTCTTCCAACATTTGCACAGTTTATATACTCTCATTTTCCTGTTCTTTCTACAATAGTTTACAGTTATGTTTCTTGTATTGTCTGAACCTGTAGGCGTTCTTGTCGACGAGGAAAAACGATCAGCGAGTGCTTGAGGATTGCAGGGATAGTTTGTCTCGCCATACTTAAATACTCAAATAAACTAGAGCAGGTTATAATCGGGATCCCACATATATCAGGAACGTCGCCCAGGCTGCTTAACAGTCTGGATTGTCAGTTCTAATCGGAAAAGAAATAGGGCCACAAACGAATTGAACTGCAACAATAAACACGAACTAAGATCGGACTGTTTTTTTTATCTATGAGATAGGTACAGACACAAATTCTGATCGGATAGGAAATCGACCCACGTACTATCTCTCTCCTTTTTAAATACAAACTTAGCCAACGATGTCTGATCGGATAGGAACTCGAACCACGTACGATTCAAACAGCAAAACAAAACCTGCAGCCTATATTAGACAGCACAACTAGCCGGCTATCTACTAATTTTACCAGAAAGAGAAAAACTCCACCTGACGTCCACCCTGTGCTACCTACAGATAGCTTTCGTTTCATTATACTTCTTGGCTAGCTTGCTTCGCACGTCGACGCGGCAGCATCAGGTATTCTTCAAGATATAACTTTGTACTTCATCGACTGCTCGTAGCGCACCTCCATCATGCTAGACGCTGTCGCGTAGCACCCGCGTGTCATGAGCATCCGCTGCTGTAGACTTTTCATAGTACATGGATTCCAAAACCTGAACCACAAAACTAATTAGAACAGATACACAATTCATGGATATTTAAAAGTTTTGATCTATTATCAGTCTACATTATTTTTTAGTTTCATGTGACCGTGGCATTAATCAACTGCAAATGACAGCCGCCCATGCTTTTTGCTGATCCTCAACGCCCGAATACAACAATGATTTATTAAAAAGTGACCAACCTTGCTTATAATTCTGTAATTTTAAAAGGCACTGTCCGGAAGCCTTTTTGATTCAGAAAATATCTTACCACTTTCTGTAGTGTTAATGTGTATTCGTCACTATCTACCTTGCAGAAACCACATCAAGCAAAACACCCGACTTTGATAAGGAGACAGTATCGGCGCTTACAAAAATTACAACGAGCCATCAGGTATTGTTCAGGAGCGCCTTCCATTGGGGTGGGATATCCAGTGTGTTTATTTTACAAATAAAGATGGCGGAAGAATGGCAGCGCTGGTTAGATATGCCTGGCTGTTGTAGGGAGAATATCGACTATCTGTTGCCTCCGGAAAACGATGTTGTTCAGTTCTGGCTGAAGGAAGGTGATGCAGATCTAGAAAGGACTGTGCGTAATTTTCTAGCAGATTATTTTGATTACAAATCTTTTTATGATGTGAGGGTAGGACGCAATGGTGTCTCTGTGTTTGTGATACTATGGCTTGAAAATCTTGTGTCCGATTTTGATGGAAAAATCTTTGAATTAGAAGAAGGTCTGTTATATGGTGTGAAAGTTCATCAGTCTCGGATGCACGATGCAGAGCTACGTGAAGATGACATGCTGGATATAGAGTTTAAGCTTGTTTAGGGTATAATTATGTAATGATTATATATATATATATATATATATATATATATATAAATAAGAAAGCTATGATGTGTGTAGCTTGTACTTACCATGCTCAATATTTTAGCAAATTTATTACTGTCAAGTACAACCGGTTCAACTAAGTTAAAGTTTCATTAATGTTTATCCAAATTTTATGCTAAATAGTATACTCATGTAGGGAAGCCATTTTGTTCACAATCTGAGATCATGGATATCAAGGAACAAAGAAGGAAAAGGGATAGAGAGCGGAATGCACGGATGACAGATGAACAAAAGCAAGAAAAGCTGAAAAAACGACGTGAAGCCTACCAGCAGAACAAAACTAAGAAATATGCAAAGTTAGAGCCAGAACAACGGACAAAAATATGCGAAGATGAAAGGAACAGATATGCTAATAAGCAATCAGAGCAGAAGAAAGCTAGAATAGAACAAGTTATGGCTAGCAAGATAGTGAAACGCAACACACCATGCAAAGAGTCAATTGCGATGGTGAACCCTGCATATATTGAAACAAAAGAAGTTGGTACATCTACCTCTACCATAAATGTTAGAAAAAGGAAGGCTGTGACACCAGGAGAAAGACAAACATTGCTACATCGTCGCAACGAAGAATTCTCAGCAAAGCAGAGGAAAACTGTTTCGGTGTCATCAGAAGAAGAAACATCCGTGACGAACAACAACAATGTTGACAAAGAACATACAAAGCACCCAGAAGTTTTGATTAAAGGTAATACTCTGTATTTGAGATATTCCAAAAACAATTTAAAATGTGTACAACTAACAATGTTTCACGGACAGGCATCCGCTATCCATTGTGTCCAACCAGCAAAGATTTAGATGCAAAAACAAAGTCATTCTGCAATGATGATGAACACCAAAAGGCTATCGACCTCATAATATCCATGATGAAAAACGGCAACGGTGACATACAGACCCTCAAGCAGCCAGAAGTCACGACTAACGGTAATACTCTAAAGTTTATACAATACTCATACATTCCAAAACAATATAAAGTATGCGAAACTAACCATAATTTGTCGACAGACATCCCCCTTTAGCGTGTCCAACCAACAAAGACGTAGATGCACCAGCAAAAACATTCTGCAATGATGATCATGGTAAGATTATCGATTTCATATGTATTCATATTAATAAGGTAAAAAATTAACAATCAAATTTAATACACAGATAATGATGAGGTAATATTTGAGCAAGACACCAGTGATGATGAATACATTTTCTGCGATCAAGGTATGCTCGATACAATCTAAATATATTTGCATCATTACTACTCAAATCCTATATTTTCAATTATCTAATAGTCTTTTAATGAAAGTGCATTATTTTGATATTAAGTTCACAACTTTTATGATGTCTCGACAGAATGGGAAGCGGAAGAGGATATTGAACTCGCAGAAGAAGAGGATTGTCACAAACCTGATCCATATGATCACGTATACAGCAACATACCACAGAACACACACATGCTCAAGACTAAAGAAAATTGCAGTTATGTGGTGCGAAAAAATTCGAGTACGAAACTGAGGGGTTATGCTGTAAAAAAGGACAGATAAAACTTGCCAATCCGGAGACACCACCTGAACTCATGAGGCTTTGGACAAGCAACGACTCCGATGCAAGATATTTCCGGGACAATATAAGATTTTTCAACGGTCACTTCTCATTTACTACTCTATACTGCCACCTTGACGGAGACACAACTGACATGCGAACTGCTGGCATTTACACCTTTCGAGCACATGGTCAGATCTATCACAATATACACTCATTTGCTAATAGTCGCTCAGATCCAAAGCATCTAGAGCTATACTTCTATGACGATGATCCAAGCTTAGAACATCGGTACCGCCGTTGCCGCAAGGAAACATATGAGCAAGACAAACACGTAGTCGGCATAATAACCGACATTCTACGTGACAACCCATACTCTCAACAATTTAGGAGTTTGGGACAGGCCGAAAACCTTGATGACTACAGGCTAATCTTGAATCTTGACCAAAGATTGGACCAAAGAAGATACAACGCGCCAGTACTTCAGAGGTAGCTGCAGTGTGGGTCGAAGGAAATGAAAGAAGAAACAATTTTGACAAGAACGTAATACTACATGGGAACAACAACGAAGTACAGATGATAAAATCATATTATGGGTGCTATGATCCACTCTCATATCCTTTATTCTTTCCAAGAGGAGAACTGGGTTGGCATTCAAAGATCCCAAAGGCCAATACAAAAGAGCAAGATGTGAAAAGGGCTGCTGCAGAAGATAACCACGACGATGATGACCCAGGTAAAATATTTCATATATTAATGTCTACAAAATTTAGTATCGATATATGGTACGCTACACATGCAACTAACTTTTTTTTATGTCGCGATGCTTGGAACAGATGCACCGAGTAGGCTGTGGGTAACCATGAAAGACTACTATTGCTATAAATTACATACCGACCAAACATTTTCAACCCAATATTGTATGGCGGACGTCTACTCCAACAATTTGTTGTGGATACATACATCAAGATTGAGAGCTCCAGACTGGACTACATGTTTCATAATCAGAATAAATTAAGGGCAGACCTATACCAAGGACTTTTGGATAGTGTTCGAGCAGGAGAATACAACGGAAATGCAGTAGGAAAACGAAAAATTCTCGCATCATCATTTATTGGCGGGCCACGTGATAAACTTCGCCGGTATCTAGATGCAATGGCTTTAGTTAGAAAATACGGAAAACCAGACATATTCCTCACAATGACATGCAACCCCAACTGGGAAGAGATTACACGTGAGCTAGAGTGTGGACAAACACCACAAGATCGCCCAGATATCGTAGTCCGTGTTTTCAGGGCGAAGCTAGAAGAAATGAAGAAGCAACTATTCGAGAAGCATTCTTGGAAAGGTTCAGGCATATACATATGTTGTGGAGTTTCAGAAGAGGGGACTACCCCATGCTCACTTCCTGCTGATCATGACAGGAAAATACAAGTACACGTGTCCAGAGCAATATGACAAAATCATCTCCGCTGAGCTCCCTAAAAGCAAAAGTACCCAGAGCTGTATAAAATGGTGATAAAGCATATGATGCATGGTCCTTGCGGTGCTCTAACAGAAATTGTCCATGCACAAAGAATCGCCAGACATGCAAGAACAACTATCCAAGGCAATTTAACGAAATACAATTCAAGGCAAGGACTCCTATCCAATATATAGAAGACGCCAAGACGGCCGAACCGAAACAGTCCGAAAGTGCACGCTAGATAACAGGTGGGTCGTTCCATACAACCCCTATCTATTGAGGATGTTCAACTGCCACATAAATGTTGAGATATGCTCAAGTATTAAAGCAGTTAAGTACCTATTCAAGTACATCTACAAGGGACATGACCGAGCATCTGTATCCGTTACTGAGAAAGTAAACGAAGCCGAAATCGATGAGATTAGACAGTACAGAGATGCACGGTGGGTAACACCTCCAGAAGCACTATGGAGAATTTATGGGTTCGAACTAAGCAAAATACACCCATCAGTCCTACAACTGCAGCTACATCTCCCAAATATGCACATGGTTTCATACAATGAAGAAGAAAATATCATAATGTTATCAGCCGTGATGGAACTGAAAGGTCAATGTTGACGGCATACTTTGAAGCAAACAGCATACATCAAAAAGCACGAGACATACTATACAGGGACTTCCCAGAACATTATACTTGGCAAAAAAAGGGAAGTTTTGGCAAGAGAGGAAACGAAAATCTATATTCCAAGTTGGCAGGATCGTCGCAGCACATCCGGCTGAAGGAGAACGATACTATCTTCGAGTTCTCCTAAACCATGTGCCAGGCGCCACAAGCTACGAAGACCTAAAACAGTAGATGGAGAAATAATGCCAACCTTCGTGAAGCTGCAGAAAAGAGGGGGCTAATTGAGGCAGACAACACACTAGAAGATTGCATGACAGAAGCAGAATTGTTTCAGATGCCATCATCCCTACGAAGGCTATTCGCGACAATCCTGGTGTTTTGTGAGCCAAGCGACGTTCGTGGTCTTTGGAACAATCACCTCGATGCAATGTCGGAAGACTACACCAGAAACTACAAATGCAAACACACGGTCGAACAGATGGTACTCAAAAATATCAGGGACATGTTGCAATCAATGGGAAAAGATATCAAGTCATTTCCTTTGCCAGAGATAGACGAACAGCATAACACAACAGACGACATACCTAGGGAGATGACCGAGGAGTCCTCGATCGAGGTAGACCCTCAGGACAAATCTTTACACAAGAACCTAAACAAAGAACAGAGGGCGGCCTACGACGAAATCCTAGCCACCATAGACAGCCAAAGAGGAGGCATATTCTTCGTCGATGGACCAGGAGGCACGGGAAAAACATTTCTTTACAGAGCGCTCTTGGCCACGGTACGTGAACAAGGCAAGATTGCTCTTGCGACGGCCACTTCCGGTGTAGCGGCTTCCATAATGCCTGGAGGGAGAACCGCACACTCCAGATTCAAGATTCCACTAAGAATAGATGACGGATCAGTTTGTGGATTCACAAAACAAAGCGGACAGCCAAGCTACTCCAAGCTGCATCGCTAATAATCTGGGACGAAGCATCTATGACTAAGAGGCAGGCAGTTGAGGCACTAGACAGAAGCATGCGGGACATAATGGACAGAACAGATCTTCCTTTCGGTGGAAAAACAGTGGTATTTGGAGGAGATTTTAGACAAGTGCTTCCGTTATCCGAAAGGGAACAAGAGCCCAAATAGTAGATGCGTCACTAAGCAGGTCAGAGCTATGGAGGTGCATGAAAAAAATTAAGCTGGTGCGCAACATGAGGGCTCAAAACGACCCGGGTTCGCGGAATATTTACTCCGCATTGGAAACGGAACAGAGGAGACAAACGATGACGGAGAAATACTTCTACCTAACAGTATATGCGTGCCAAATAAGACGGATGATAATGGCCTAGACAGACTCATCGACCATATCTACAAAAAGGACGACGCTGCCCTCAAAGATCCAAAATATCACGTCAAGAGCAATTTTATCCACAAAGAACGACTGCGTCGACAGAATCAACCTAAAAATGATTGATAGATTCAAAGGGAAGGAGATGGTGTACCACAGCTTCGATTCGGTAGAAGAAGACCCATATAACTACTATCCACCAGAATTTCTAAACACCCTTACCCCGAACGGACTGCCTCCACATATGCTAAAGCTCAAGATTAATTGTCCTATCATACTACTGAGGAACATCGACCCAGCTAATGGCCTCTGCAATGGCACAAGGTTGATCGTACGTGGATTTCAGAAAAATACAATTGATGCAGAGATTGTGCTAGGGCAACATTCAGGAATGCGAGTTTTCTTGCCTCGAATACCATTATGCCCCTCTGACGACGACATGTTCCCTTTCCGTTTCAAGAGGAAACAATTTCCTGTCAGACTCAGCTTCGCAATGACAATCAACAAATCACAAGGTCAGATAATACCAAATGTTGGTGTCTACCTACCTGAACCCGTTTTCTCACATGGTCAACTATATGTCGCACTATCTAGAGCAACCGCTACAGAAAACATAAAGGTACTCACAGGTAATTGTGATGAGGATGAGGAGAGGACAAGGAGAAGGAGAAGGAGAAGAACAAAACAAAGAAGACAAAGAAGAAAAAAAACAGCACAAGCGACACATACACAAAGAATATTGTGTATACAGAAGTCCTCACAAAATAAGATATGCAGCTGGTCAATGCTACCAGCAGAGAAATGAGAATTGTTATTGCTGTAATTTATACTGCACAATCTTATTTTATAATTTATATATCAGTATTGTAGGATCTGAACTTTTGACAGCTTATATTTCAAAACCTGAAGTACTGAGAGTGGAAAAGGAAATCTAGGTAGAATAGAATAATTTCATTCAGCATTACTCATGACTGAGCAGATTGATACACAATTTAATCATGTCTAGCAAATACCTTCTAACTCCAATAACAATTTTATCCTTTTCTGCCTCCATACAAAGACTCCCGCAAGAGCAGCCAACGCAAGAACTGCAACAGCGACTGCTGCTCTATTTTTTTTTCAAAATACCCTCTAGGGCCCAGAGTTTGTAAGAACCACTGTCTAGCTATAAGGTCAGCGGGAAACGAAGCTTCAGATGGGTGTCTCTGATATCCTCTTATACCATTGTTGCGTTTCAGCTACCAATAACTTCCACCATTGCAGGAACCACATAAGGATTTCAGGCCTCTTTAGATTTAGCACATGCACGCTCTGAGGAAACATCAGGAGGTAACAACAGTTACGAATAGAGAAACATGGAGTAATTTGAGATCAGATTAGAATTTTTTTGAGGATTGAAAAACCATCTAAAAAACTACAGCACCGGGAAAACGATTATCATATATAGTTTGTGCATGTTTGGTTACCCTACTGCAAAAACCATTCCTTTATGAAATAGTAGCAGTTAAACATGCTATATATTTTAATTAGAAGGAACAACTAACTTTCAAAAGTCGACGTTTGTCACAAACACATTGAAAACACCGTCTTCGACTATATTTAATTTTTTTAGGTTTCAAGAACACCCGAAACTCAATTTCTTTTACGGGACGAAATGTGCAAAGAATGGATCAATCAATGAACCAGCACTACAGACTACAATGTGCGAACAAAATTATCTATCAAAGCTCTTGGCTCCGCCAGTCCAAATCATCCCAAAGCATAACTGACGTATAATAGCAAGAGCAGCAAGCCAATTCACAAATAAGTTCAGCAAAGAATTATGAGCATACCCACGCTTGGAGTTGATTGCATCCATGGTCACTTCCATCCTGGAGGCATCAGCGGGAACGCCATTAAGCTGAGCAGAAAAATATGAAAGAAGGGCAGGCACCAGTACCGGCCCTCTCCATCATGTCTAGGCGCAGAACAATCTGCAACACCACACTTAGCAATGGGAGTCTTTCTGCTTCAGCACTGCAGGGAGACATAGTGATCAGAATATTTATCCTACTAAATTCTATGGGCACTTGAGCAATTTCTGTAAATGAATAGTAGCCAATCGTAAACACAATGTTTAGACATATGCTGGTTGATATTGTACTAATGAAACAGGGGAGCAGCTGTCCTCTCCCATCAGCTAAGCATTTTCTCGAAATGCCAGCAGCAGGAATAAGTGAACTCAGTAAAATCGCCATGATCTGGGATTCAAACGGGCAGCAAGCATGATAGTGAACAACTAATGACATGTATTACACAAAATGGCAATGAAATGATCGGCTAGACAATTTCACAAACACATCGTGAGCAACGAATACTACTAAAATGACAACACAATCAAACGGAGGCAAACAGAGGAAGGGATCGGCAGCTCATACCCTCTTCTCGGCAGATACGGCACGGATGCCATCCTCCGGCGCAGGCGGCGATGGGGAGGTTACCGTCCTTCAGTGCTCGTGTTCAAAGAGACGGCCGGTGCTCGTGATTGAGGAGGAGAGCGCGGCAGTGGTGGCCGGACCTGCAGCTACCGGAGGAGAGGAGCCAGAGCAGGTCGGGGACGCGGCCGGCAGAGCTACACCTGCTGGACGAGGCGAGCACGGGGATCGCGCGTCGATCTGGATGCGGTGAGCGGCTCCGGCTACTCGAGCTGGCTGGATGCAGGGCGCGGCTCGAGGCGCGTCAGGCTGAGCTGCTCCACACGAGGCCGGGGTCGGGGTGGCGGACCGTGTCGAGGAGAGGAATGGAGGCGGGATCGGGTGTGTCAGGACCCTAGGTGCTTGTAGCCACAACCGCAGCAGCCGCGGTAGATCCTTTGAGTGGACTGAGCCAAGAAGGACGGCCAGGATGACACTTCACTTTCATCCAACTGTTCCTGTCAAGTGTGTCCAGTTTACCTTTTTTACCCATAGCTTTAAAAGTTGTAACGTGGTAGTATCAGGGACATGTTTGTAATTGCTTGAGCCTGCCTTTCAATATAAAGGGCAGGTGGGGTGGATGGGTGGATCAAGCAATCCAAAAAACTAATTTAGTTATCTATTATTTACAATTTATCCAATTTATTTCTACAATCTTCTTCCTTTCCTGATCGATGAAGCTGTCGGTCGGGTCCTGACACGGTGGCGGCTGGGAGGACCGGCGGCGAGGGTTACGGCGGGCGGATTCTTCTCTTTTTCTTTTTTGGCGGCGAGGAGGGCCGATGACTAATGTACTCCTCCACGTCGCTCAGCCTTTTGAGTCATTGCGAAAGTGCATAATTAAGCAATGTTTTGCGGCACTTTTCTTAACTGCCGGTAATCAGCGCATGATTAACGGCACTTTCCTAAATTGCCGTTAATTTGTGAATGATCGGCGGCACTTTTCTAAATTGCCGATAATTAGTGAATCATTAGCGGAATTAATTGCGATTTGCCTCAAAACCTATAGCATTTTAGAGGAGAATATGTAAAGTGCCGGTACGAAACTGTCGCTAATTCAGGTACGTGGTTTAAGACGGCTAAGTAATGAATGTGAACTGCTAAGTTTGCTCATGTGTTAATTATGTCTGCATGAATTTATATTTGTTGTATTCATTGTTTTATTTTTGAAAACTAATCAAAACTACATTTGAAAGTTAAACATTCGAGGCAGTTTAGATTTGTGCCTCAAATTACAAGTTTTGGAGGCACTAATGAAAAGTGCCTCAAATGTAAACTATTGGTGGCATCTAATAGTGCCTTCAAAAGTTAACCATTAGAGGCACTTTCAATTTGTGCCACAAATGATAGAATTTTGAGGCAATAATGAAAAGTGCCTCCAATGGAAACTATTGGAGGCATATCAAACTGCCTCTAAAAGTTAACCATTTGGAGGCACTTTTGATTTATGCCTCAAATGACCTGATTTTGAGGCAGTTTATGAAAAGTGTCTCTAAGAAAAAGAAACACGTCTTCTGTAAAGTTTACTAACGTTTTTGGTACATTGTCAAAAATTTAAACAATACGAGTGTCTACAATTTTAATAAGTTTTGGTGGATCCACAAGGATGAAGATATTCATTCCACTCTTCTTTTGTCGTCGCCTTATCCAACATCCATGTCGACACTGTTTGAATCTGATGGGAATATACACCGTAGGGGTTTCCCCTACGGTAGCACGGTCTAAAAAAAATCTGATGGGAATTCGTCATAAAAAACGTAGGTGTTTGGAATTGATAATTATGCGCCTCAAAAACGTGATTTTTTTCCTCCCGTTGCAACGCACGGGCATTTTTACTACTCCCTCCGTCCAATAATAACTGTCTCAAGTTTGTCAAAAAGTGGATGTACCCATACATGTTTCATGTCTAGATACATTCACTTTTTGGCAAACTTGAGACAGTTATTATTGGACGGAGGGAGTAGTATATATATATATCTATACCTAATACTAATACTCCCTCCGATCTGAATTACTGTTCGCGCTGGTTGTTTTGCAAAAAAGCCCCTGCTCTTTTTCACCTGAAGAAACAAGTCCTCCCACCAGCCTTATCCATTCCACACCCGCACCGTCCTCTCTCCGCCTCCTTCTCCGCCGCCTCACCGCCCACCCCGCACCTCACCGCCTCCTTCTCCGCCCACCCCGCCCCCGCCGCCGCCGCCTACCTCCGCAGGAACCAGCGCCACCGGGCGGCCCCGCGGGCACCGTCCTTCCTCCCGGACGCCTTCCCCTGCTCGCCGACGTCGCGCGGAGACCACCCGGGCGGCCCTCCGCGCTCGTGAGCTGGTGGAGGCAGCGCCCGCCGCTGGGCTTCGCCGCCAAGGTATCCATCGCCATCGCGCTCGGCCTCTCCTTCGTCATCACGTGGACGGGAAGGCGCCCAAGGAGGAGGACGACAAGGCGCCGGAGCTGGAATTGGTCGACGATTCGAGCGAGCTTGACGGCGACGAGGAGGATTTCGCGGAGGCGGGGAAGAGCAAGGATTCAAAGAAGAAGAAGAAGAAGCTGCCGCCTCTGTTCAGCCCCCTTCGATGTCCTCGCCGCCGTCCTCGTATCCAGCTACCGCGCCGACGCGTCCGCCTTCGATGTGGGGAGCGAAGAGATTGGCCATGGCTGCGGGTTGGAATTGGGAACTGACGGGGTTTTTTTTGTAAAAAAAAAATAAAACAGTGGTGCGCCCATTAATTCGGGTCGGAGGGAGTACTTAATAATAAAAGCATTAAGGTTTCTTGTGGTACGTCATTTTTTTTTTCCGATTTTACCCTCCCACCAAATCACATATTTATCCACCACTGCCACCCATAATAAGTCACATAACGTTTCGTTTGGGTTAATTACAACCAGTGCCACCGCCTAAGAACGTTGTTCGGTCGTGCTTCGTCCCCGTTGCCTCAATCTGACACGGCCCGGTCTCTCCTCCCTCCAGGTCGATCTGGCGCCCCCCCCCCCCCTCATCTCTCTTCGACGCGAGATCTGCTCCGACATGGACTCCGCTCAAACCACGCGCCCATAGCCGTCGTCCTCCTCCAAATTGAGGTCGAGCCCACTCGTCGTGGTTGTGATTCGGTCGAGATTAAGGATCTGAGAGAGGATTCGGTGGAAAGGCGGTTTGCAAGTTCCCCATGCTCGATTCCATCCTCTTAGAGCACAGTCGTCGCCAGCCGGGAGAAGATCGATCTCCTCCCGCAGTAGCACTACCGCGTGGCGGCGGTGGATGGGCCGGATATCCCGCCGTCTTTCAGGAAGCTCAAGGGGATCTTGGACGACCGCACCAAGGCCGAGATCTACAACGCTCCTCGCCGGCCTCGCGGATGCTCAAGGCATTGGATGCCGACTTCGCCGTGGAGGGCCTCATCTCGCAAGGTACTGTCGTCGCCGGCGCCCGCTCGAATTTTTTTCCCCATCCCCGTGTCAACGCTCCTCGCCGGCCTCGCGGAAGCTCAAGGCATTGGATACCGATTTCGCCGTGGAGGGCCTCATCTCGCAAGGTACTGTCGTCGCCGGCGCCCGCTCGAATTTTCTTCCCCATCCCCGTGTATAGAATTTTAGCCCTGTGTGAGTTTGCGTTCTGGCGCTAGGATTTTGCTCCATCTTTTTATATGCGCTGATGTTGTTGTAACTTCCGATCTGGACTATTGCTGATAATATTGCTTCACAATGTGGTCTGATTTACTGAAAGGTTTGAACTATGTAATTTGGATTTAACTGTTGTTAGTTTTAATTACATATCAAGATTCAGTGGGCTGTCCAAATCCGTGAGAATCCACTCTCCTTTCTCCAGTTTGGAGGCAACTCCAGCCTCGAATTGCTGTTGCTCGACATGTTGCTCTGATCTGTCCTGATGGCCTTCTTCCCAGGGTTGTCTAAACGCAGCAGGCCCCCGAAGCTCACCATGACGGAGGCTCGCTGAGGAAGCCTAATTCCAAGATCAGGCGTTCGAGCACCGGGTAGAGCCCGATCCCAAATATGCCGATTGGGAGCCGTCAGGTATCGCCGCTGAGGAAGCCTAATTCCAAGATCAGGCGTTCGAGCATCGGGTAGAGCCCGATCCCAAATATGCCGATTGGGAGCCATCAGGTATCGGGACTAGCCGGCCGTTCTTGGTGGGAATCGGTTCAGTCTTGGATGGGAATTGATGCGGGCGAAGGTGGCGAGGGCCTGGCCGCGAGGAATCTTTCCAGGAAGCGCCATCTCGTTGGATTTTTGCCGTGTCCACCAGAGGAGAGAGAAGGACAGGCTGCCTGCAAGAACAGAGGAGAGAGAGAAACGAGGTACTCGGGATTATGTGAGTGTACAGCTTGATTGAACAATGATTTTGAATCTATCGTACTATGTTGCAGGAGGATTTTGAAGAGTAGGCCACGAAGGTGAAGACTCTGCCCATGAGCACTTCCAGTCAAGACCAGCTTATCCTCTATGGACTCTACAAGCAAGCGACCGTAGGGATTGTGGATATAGGTACAATATATATTTATATATTTTAACATCAAGTAAATTTATTGTTTTATCCAGCTCTTTTGTTAATGAGAGCATAACTCTTAGCTGGGCACAATTTCTATGTTGTAATTCCGTATCATATGATTTTTAATTCATGGAAATCTATAGGAAATTTCAGAAAAGTAGTTACTTGGGAGATGCAAATCTTAAAAACAAAGATGTTTGAGTTGAAAATAGAAATGGGAGAAATTCTTTCTAGCAAGCAAATGAAAGCAAACAGAGAAAATGAAATAGACAAATTACAAACCTACTTACTATTTGATGTATTCTCTTCCTATTTACTGTTCTTGAATTGGGTCTTCTAGGTTGCACTAACGAAAATTTCTAAGATAGTGGGTTGCACTTTTTTTAGGTCCATGCCTCTCCCGCTCTTCTCTAACTGTTTTCCTAATTGAGAGCATTTTAAGTAGATTACTAAAATTGCCATATAAACTCATTAGTGCTCTGTGGATATAGAAACTGATTCAATGCAATTACAGAATTGATAAATTGGTTCATATTGCTTTGCAGTGCAGACTACTTAAACATGAAGAGGACCATGGACATTTGCATCTCTTTTCGGGTATGTATTATGCCTATGTACAGATTTCAGAATTAATCACTGAATTTATGTTGCTTGTGGGACTTCATGAATCTATTTCGGTTGTGCCTTTTAATAAAGTTTATACATGGACATAATGAATCTATTTCTGTTGTGCTTTTCACTAAAATTTATGCATGTCCATTTTTTATTTGTATTTAGATTGTTGCAATGGACGGGCACGAAGGCCTGTTACTCTTCCAAGGTTCATCATCCTATGATCTGGAGCGGTTTTCCTGGCTGCGCACAGTCACAAGCGAGCAGTCTGGGGTCACAACCCATATCCTGAAGCCTGATGCACGTTAGTTGAACCATGAAATATGAAATTTATTGTAGTTTCTTTTGAGGGAAGAAAATTTGTGTACTTTGATCACCTTGCTTTTGTTTAATTGTGCTATCAAGTACCAGTGACATCTTATTTCTATTTTTCCAATGCAATATTTAGTAATTTATGATATTCATAAATTGTTTTTGTGCTCACATCTAAAACACATCTGAATGCAGTGCCCCGTATACATGTGATTCATCTTATTGCTTGCTCGCTTTGTTGGAATAATCCTGTGCATTCTAGAAATATCTACCATGTACTAGTAGTCTTTTGATTACAGTGACTTAGTAGCTAAGACAGTAGCTAGTAGTAGTCTCTAGAATACACATGAGCTGTAATCTGGTAGAAGACACTAGAAGCTAGTAGTAGATATTTTCCTACCTAGGTCGGTTGTAAAGTCCTATAAATAGGACATGCACCCAAAGGGGTGGAGGAGAGTGAACAAGAGATGTAGTCTCCGTCGGGACCGTGGTGTGTGCCCGGCCGGCCGGCAGGAGAGCTCTCTGGCTAGTACTGCGTGTGTGCGTGTGTACATTCATGTACGTGTTTGAGTGAGTTGAAGAGGAATAGAGTAGGGCGTATGTGCGCCCACGGCGGCGTTCGTGCGCCGGCCGGGTAAATTCCGTGTCTCCACCTCCATTGCTTGTTAGTGCAAGTGAGAGAAAGAAGAGAGAGAGGTGCAGCCAAGGTGCTGCGCCAACAATTGGTATCAGAGCCGCAAGGTTCGGGGCCGTGGTGCGCGGCGGACGGAGGCTGCAGAGGCGCTGCGTGGTGGCGCAGCAGCCACGGCGGCGCAGCGAGAAGGCCGCGGAGGTCCTGTGTTGTGGCGCAGGAGCCGCGGTGGCGCGGCATGGCGGCAGCGTGGAGGTGCTGCGCGGCCAAGGAGGCCGTAGCGGCGCCATGCGACGGCCATGGAAGCGGTGACCAGCGTGAGCGCGGTGGCGACCGGCGTACGTGAGCGCCAGGTTGTGTCCGTGGCGGTGGCGACCGGCGTATGTGAGCGCCAGGTTGTGTCCGTGGCGGTGGCGACCGGCGTATGTGAGCGCCAGGTTGTGTCCATGGTGGTGGCGACCGGCGTATGTGAGCGCCAGGTTGTGTCTGTGGCGGTGGCGACCGGCGTGTGTGCGTCAGGTCAAGTCCGTGGCCGCTAGGCTTCAGAAGTGAACGCAGCAGGATTAGGGGGGTGATTGTTGGAATAATCCTCTGCATTCTAGAAATATCTACCATGTACTAGTAGTCTTTTGATTACAGTGACTTAGTAGCTAAGACAGTAGCTAGTAGTAGTCTCTAGAATACACATGAGCTGTAATCTGGTAGAAGACACTAGAAGCTAGTAGTAGATATTTTCCTACCTAGGTCGGTTGTAAAGTCCTATAAATAGGACATGCACCCAAAGGGGTGGAGGAGAGTGAACAAGAGATGTAGTCTCCGTCGGGACCGTGGTGTGTGCCCGGCCGGCCGGCAGGAGAGCTCTCTAGCTAGTACTGCGTGTGTGCGTGTGTACATTCATGTACGTGTTTGAGTGAGTTGAAGAGGAATAGAGTAGGGCGTATGTGCGCCCACGGCGGCGTTCGTGCGCCGGCCGGGTAAATTCTGTGTCTCCACCTCCATTGCTTGTTAGTGCAAGTGAGAGAAAGAAGAGAGAGGGGTGCAGCCAAGGTGCTGCGCCAACACGCTTCTCTGATGACGCACACATATGTGTGGTTGTTCTTTGGTGCAGGTTCTTCCGGTATTGCCAACACAAGATGAGACACAGCGGAAATAGCTGGGCGAGAAGCTCTTCCTCGAGAGTCGAGCCCATCTTGGTCAATTCACCTCCTTAGGAGTATTTTGCAGTTCAGTGACTACCCCGAGTTGCCTCTGATCTCCTGCACTGGACTGCTACAGCTCCGCCATTCAGCTCACGCATGCGCGGACATGGAGTCTTTGTCAGGGACGACAACAGATCACGTTTGGGTAGCACAACGGTTGACTCAAAGAATTCGTCAGGAAGGTCACCACCCTTGCCTCCCTCTTTAATTATCTAAAACAAGTGGTGTCATGTTCCAGTTTATACTAAATATTCAAGCATGTCCTGCAGTGGATACATTGCACATGAATATGTAGGACCGCACAAAAGAGATATATTCAGTTTGGAAGAGATGTAGCTTAGTTTTGTATTGGTCTATCTTCCGTTGTTTCAAGGCTTATTTAGAGTGTACAAAATATAATGCACACGGTCTGTCATGGTTTTTTTTTCTTCATTAGATCCATCCATGAGCTGATAGGAAAGCAAACTCATATTTCGCCAATTGCAGTTCATCGGGAATTCTCGAACACTGCTGGAGTGTAATCAATTATGGCTTGTGTGTTGATCTTCTTTTTCCAATACTCAAACCATGTTGTCTGCTTAAAAGGAGTTTAATTCCAAAATAAGTATTTTTTTGCATGTAAAAAATATCAAAATTTCTTAAAGTTTTTCTCCCCCGTTGCAACGCACGGGCATGTTCCCTAGTCTATACCTAATAATAAAAGCATTAAGGTTTCTTGTGGTACGTCATTTTTTTTGCCGATTTTACCTCCCACCAAATCACATATTTACCCACCACTGCCACCCATAAGTCATATACCGGTTCGACATAAAAAATCACATATTTCTTGTGTGGTGTTTATTTCTCCCGATCGACAGCCGGGTGTGGGCCGGTCTCAAGAGCCTCCGTTTCAAACGTCGTATCGATTGGAAACACCGATATAAAAAAAGAACTACGACTATATATATAAAGCATCGGCCGATCGATTTAGAAACCATCGCAGCCGCCGCCGCCGCGCAGCAACGCCAGCCCTGCCTAGAACTTCGGACAGAGAGGAGGAGGGCGCGGATCGACACAGAGGAGGAGTGCGCGGATCAAGGGATCCGCCGCCATCTTCCTCACGAACGGCGCGGTGCGCGGGTCGGTGGCGATCCTATGGTCCACCAGAAGGAGGCCCCTGCCCTTGAGCAGGTTCTTGTGGTACATGTTGTCGATCACCATGGGCGTGTTCCAGTCGTTCCGCGCGTACGCCACGTCGCGCGTGTCCTCCTTCGCGTCCGCCGTCGGGCACCGCTCCCGGAGGTACGCCGGCTTGATGGTGCCGTCCACCGCTGGGTAGAGCCGGCCGACGAGGTTGAAGCAGTGGACGCGGCCGACGGAGTGCGCGCCCAAAAGCGCCACCACGCCCTCGGCGTCCACTCCGATGGACGCGAACCGGGACAGCACCGGCGTCACTTATTTTTAAATCAGCCAATTTTTTCTTTTCTGTGCACCAGATTTATGTTTTGTGATTTAAAGGAAGAAGCTTTTTTGTGTTTTCTTTTATTTGTCAATTTTTCACTCCCGTTGCAACGCACGGGCACGTTTCCTAGTATCTATACTACTATTAAAAGAGCAAACTTGTGTTGAGCAGTGTCTTTAAATCTGGACCGTTCAATATCCGATCAAACGGCCCAGATCGTCCTAATGTTTGACAACTCAACATTGTCCGTTTTGGACCGTTTTGCCCTCCCACCAATCACATAATACGACCAAATTGCCCCCACCTTTTCGTTTTGCGGTTAATTACAAAGGATTGCCACCAATTAAAAAGAAAAGAAGTGTCGGCAACTCAAGCTTAACTTTGTCTCGGACTGTGCGACAGCGCGAGCACGGCCATGGTTTTGACGGTGGAGAACCTGATGGCCACGGCGGCGTTGCGGAGGTTATGCATGGCCGGGAGCAGCGCGGCGGCGAGGGCGGCGTCCCCCGACTCGAGCACCTCGTTGCCGACCGTGACGACGGAGATGGCCGAGGCCAGAACGAACGGGAGCACGTTGCCGGCGAGCCGAGTCCAGGGCGCGGGGCGTGCCGAGTCCGACGGACTCGATTTCGCGCCAGCGCCAGCGAGGACGCGCGAGGGCCGGCCCCGACGGACTGTTAGGTCGATCTCCAATAGGAACTCACAACGGCATCACCGTCGCCATCTTCGACAGCGCCCATGCCGCCCGGCAGCACAAGGTCACCTTCATATACGGCGCCCTCGCAGCCCGGCAGCACCGTCGTCTTGCTGGACGGCTCCCTCGCCGCCCTGCACCGCGCCTGGGAAGTAACGACGGAGGAGCAAGCAGCGGCGACTACATAACAGTGCTGGGACGGCTTCAACTGCTCCGACGGGGACGACATGGGGGCGCCTGCGTCTGGAGTTTCACCACATCATTCAAGTAACCGCTGCCTGCGCTGCTGATGTCTGCCGCCCTCGATCTGTATCATTGTCAGACTCGAGTTCGCTTCTCCGTGCTCCTCCCGCACCGGCGCTGGACACTCCGGCTACCAATCAGGTCAGGATGGTATTTTGGTAAGGTAATCAATTAGACATGCATGTTTGTTTGGGAACTGTAGATTCGTGTTGTAACTCGATTAGCGGGTGCATGGCTGAAGTCTGAATAAGTCCTAGGTTGACAACTGTAGACATGGCCGTACTACCTACATCCAGAATCCCTTGTTTAATTGAAGGGAAAATTTGATAATCGCACAGTTTTATGATTATGGCCTGACGTTAATGGGTTATATATGCAATTGCTCAGTGCCTTTCCTTTCATAAGAACTCAAATTATTTCTGTTTCTTGTGTTAATACTTTCGCTTCTCAAATTATGATAAACTGTCGGTGCTAGAAGCCTACTTGTGTTTGTGGATTATTTTTATATGAGCTCGCTACGTACGCCTGTTTTCGTTCAAATTGATTGCTTTTGCTACATGTACTAGAACGCCGCCCCCACTATTAAAAGCCCCTTTTCATTTTAACTCCGATACAAGTATATCATGCCTTTGTATGCTTTAGAAAGGTTTTCGTAAAACGATTTTAAATTGGTTCAAGAAAACTTTGCATACACACGTAAAATTGGTGCATTTGTGGAGACGTGCGTTGCACGTACATGCCAACTAGTTGAAATAAAGGAAGGATGGCTTCTTGTCGTACGTCATTTTTTTTCCGATTTTGCCCTCCCACCAAATCACGTAATACGCACTGATGCCACCCCTATGTGAAATAACGGTTCGTTCTAACAGCCAGCGAATCCCCTTTCTTTCCTCTGCTCCCCCGTTCGTCGCCCTCGCCAGATAATCTGTCGCCCCCTCCCCGCCACCACACATGGAAGCGCTCACGCTGGTCCTCACCAGCTCCCCGTCGCCGCCAGGTTGCCGGACGGAAAGCTCTCAGCCCCACAGCGCCTCTTATTTCCTTCTCGCTCCTATTCGAGCGCAGCGCCGTCCCGCCTCCATGCGCGCCGCCACCTCTAGCCGCGCGAGCGCCTCCTCTCCTATTTCTCGATGGACCATGGTTTTCTCCATCCATGTACAACACGGAGAAACGAGGAAGGGAGGAGTGGCCGTGCAGTCCCCAAGTAAACCAGATCCCCAGCGTCATCTTATTCCCCTTCTTATTCTGGCCATGGCGGGCGGATTGGAGGCAACGGGAGCCGGAGGCGTTGTGTTTTTTAAGATCTGAGCCGTCGTATTCTGATTTCTAATTAATCTCTTCCCCTGACGCTCATGAAGTGCCACGCCTTGTGCTTGGCGAGTCATGGCCAGCGACGGCCTCTCCGCAGGCTGCCGTACTGGGAATTGGTTAACCATGCTGAGAGCGGCCATGTGCAAATTTCTGGCTGATGCAGGTGCAGAGCTGTCTCTATCGACTCTTCACTGCTGAAGTACAGAATCTCCAAGCCTGCACATGCATGAGGGCTGTGCTTCTGTGTTGTCCCTTCTCTGCATTTTTTTTCCCTTCCAAGCCTCCACTCCCTTCGGCCTGAATCCTTGCTTGGGGTAGCGGCGAAGGCGACGACTGACGGCGGCGATGCTCCCAGCGGCGCGTCCGGCAACAAATCTACACGTGTAGCTGCAAGAAACAATAGTGATATTTTTGATTAATGCTAAATGGCTAGCTAACACGACTGGATTTACTCAACAATTTCCTTCTCCAAGCTTTGTACTTCTGCATTCATTTTAGTTTATACTGATAATTTCCTTTTTTCTTTCCGTTGCAACGCACGGGCATGTTTGCTAGTATTTACTATATAATATCAGTAGTGGACGTACGTTTCGTACGTCGTGTCAGTTTTGCACTTTAGTCCATGATAAATTCGAAAATCAACCCGCGGTCCTTATGTAAGTCACGTATCAGTTCGTCTGTTCCCCCCGCGACCTATCCACATGATCCCCTCCTATTCTTCTTTCTCAACCCGTTCTTGCTCGGGGTGGAGGCGAGGTCAACGCGCCGCCACCTGCGGGCTGGCAACCTTGGGGAAGCCAGGGAATACGGCTTCTTCAGCAGATACCCCCTCCTGTCGTTTCCCCTTCGTCACGTCCACGAACCCTAGATCTCTCATGGCGGAAATCCAATCCGCTCAGCCCCCGGCCATCCCTACCTGGGTGATGATGGACCAGCACTTCCGTTGCAAGGACCCGAGCTCCTTCCGCGCCGACGGCGAGACCTCAGCGGAGACACGGGACACCAACGGCAAGCCCGTCCGCGTCTCCTTCGACCTCCAGTCGCCGCCGTGGTCGTCGCGCCTCTGCCTACACTGCCCGGAGGAGAGGCCGCCATTCGGGTGGGAATTCATTGTGGCGGCCCACGGCGACGCCGTCCTCTTCCGCATCGAGGTCGATTTCGATGGGCTCCCGGCCGACCGGGGATGCGCCATGGACTACTTCATCTACAGGGCCTGCTCCCCCTCCCCCTCCTCGGCCCCAAGCTCACTCTGCTCCCACGCTGCTATCCTACGGAGGCTGAGGTCAGGGAATCCGATGATGCTTCCTGGAGACGCGAGTGGCGCATGGTGAACAGTAGCGGTATCGGTATCTATGCTACTGAAGAAGGCTCCCTGGTGGCGGAGCTCGACATCGAGACCTGGTCTGCCAAAGACAAAACAGCCCCACTGGAAGCATCCACTATTGCAATTGAGATTTTGATTTCTTGCAAATAAATAATCAGTTCATCTGAGTTGAGCCATATTGGCTTAATACGAGCGAGAATTGATTTTAAATTCAAAGTGAATGCATTTTTTTCTGTCGAGTACGAGGTATTCCAGAACCTATCTAAGATTTAATATATTTCCACGTTTGTCACGTGTCGAGATTAATTACGATCTATTTGCAATTGAGTTTTTTTAATTTCTTACAAATATAGATGCAAAATTCAAAGTGATTTCTTCCAATTGATGTTTTGGGATTATGAGGGAGTGTGTAGATTTTATCTACCACTACTGTTTAAGCCTACATTTTGTCATTTTTGACATTATGATTGTCAATGTGCTCTCCCATGCATTTTAATTAAGTCTCCAAGACGAGGCGAGTTCGCGTCGCACCATCGTCGCTCTTCGCTGCCAAAGACATTCAGAGCTCACTTGCATTGTAGGTCTTCGCCGCTGATTCGGTGGTCTACTTTGTTGTCAATTTGAGACTCTAAGACAGGCTTTGGGTCAGATGGCATAAGAAATTAAGGTCCTAGAAACTCTTTTGATATACGAGCAGATAGGCCAAATCTGCTGGAGAAAGCAGAGTGGATGAAGCCTAATGACTTTGATTAGACAACCAGATGATTGCTATTTTCAAAATTTTCACCCGTTGCAACGCACGGGCATTTAGATGTAGTATCACGCGTCGTGGAGTGGTGGCGGGAGAAAAGGCACGATTTTTAGGAGGTTTTCGGAAAAAAAATTGGCACGTACTCTTCAATAGGTGCGTATTTAGTGGACTCAACCTTAAACATGTGCTGTAAGATCTAATCAAGTTCATCTTTTTAATTGATGACAGATTTATGCAGTATGGAAAACACTGATGCAGACGAGGAATTTGGGACCCAATCTCCAATCATAGATGTCAAGGAGCAAAGAAGGAAAAAAGATAGAGATAGGTATGCACGGATGACCAACGAAGAAAAACAAGAAAAATTGAAAAGACGTCGTGAAGCTTATCAGCAAAGCAAAACAATTAAGGATTGAACCCAGTTGCACAAAAAATGCACACGGGGGAGGAAGAAATATGCAGATTTAAAGCCTGAACAAAAGACAAAAAATGCGTGCGAGAAAAGCAGAAATATGCAAATATGCAGCCAGAAAAAAAAAGCTAGAATAGAGCAAATTATAGCTAATCGTGAGTTTATACGCAACACACCATGCAAAGAATCAATTGCGATGGTGAACCCTGCATATGTCGAATCAGAAGAGGAAGTTAGTAGAAAAAAGGCTAGAATAGAGCAAATTAGAGCTAATCGTGAGTTTAGATGCAACACACCATGCAAAGAATCAATTGCAATGGTGAACCATGCATATGTCGAATCAAAAGAGGAAGTTAGTAGATGTCGATTTTCGATGTATACGAAGAGATAATATGCGATAAATTTCAACCAATACTTGTTTGTTATTCACTCCGGCCGTAGCAACGCACGGGTGCTTTTTTTATTTGAGGTGTCAAATCATGTACATATGCTTGCTCTGTATTTTCTGTTTCCAATGTCCAGAAATTGCAAGTGTACATATTTTGAGTTGGAGATGAAGTATTCAGATTATGCATGTTGTAGTCTTGCAAGTTAGACACATAGAGCTATATTTTTGCCATTCATTGGATGATTGTAAGGGACTCAATCATATGTGAATGAATGTACATAAACCCTAAAATAAACAAAGTTGTTTCCAATTTTACCGAGTCACATGTACCTAATTTATCATGCCCTTGGATGCACTTTGTGGCAGCCGTATGTCTTTTTCATGTAGCCTGACTGATTACTACTCCCTCCGTTCCAAAATAGATGTCTTCCATTTGTCTAAAAGTGGATGTATCGTGTCTAGATATATCTATTTTTAGACAAATGGAAGACATCTATTTTGGAACGGAGGGAATATTTCTTGCTCTCAAATATGCTAAACGACGGGCTCAAATATGCTAAACGTACGTACCTGCAAACACGGCATGCCCATTCTGTAACGTGCTCCGATCGACCACCCTCTTTTGGTACGCGATCGATGGTCACTGCACCACTTACATCTCGGAGAAAACTCCATAGACACGACACGGTTGTTTTCGCGTGCAGTATATAAACAAGCACGCACCCGAGCACCAAAACATTATCCAGCGCTCGGTCAGCATACACACACAGTAGCTAGTACAATGCACGAGAACCGGCCGGCCGGCGTGCTCCTCCTTCTTGCTGTCCTTCTCGCGGCGTCCGTCTCTCCGGCTGTCGGCGCGTACGGCGGGCAGGTCGTCATCAGCCACGCCGTGGCGAAAAGAACGGCGTCGGCGACGCTGACAAGGCGGCTAGAGGAGAAGGTGGCGCCGGAGCTGCGCTCGGCGCGGCCGGCGACCTGGGGGCATGCGGCAGCGGTATCGGTTACGGTGCCTTACAACCGAATAGTCAGGTGTGCCCGAAGACGGGGTGCACCAAACCAGGAGATCCCTACACCGGCCGGGGGTGCCAAACCCTAAAAACCAGGAGATTCCCGTGTTTACCAAAATGGTTACTGCGGGGAAGAAGAACACACGGTTTGGTGTGTTTTCCGAACTTTAAGAAAGACAGCGTCCATGCGATCCTTGGCTAACGGGGCCAACATGTTAGCTACTTGAAAGAAAACAAACTCAAATTAACACGGGCAGAGCTAGACTGAGATATAGGGGGGTTCAATAGAGTGTGTAGGCTTCTTCAAATTTTACCATGACTTTGGTTACCGCGGTGCATTTTACATAGGCTACGATGGTGTACATGATGATTTCGTGGGTAAAGTGTAACAGAGAATATCTTTTGACTCTGGTGTATCACTAGTCTAGATCAGACAATTTAAACAAAAATCACACATGTAACAAGTAACTTGTGTGTGTGATGTAAACTACGGGACACTATTTCAGTTGTTTCATTGGGCTAACAAGTGGGGCCCACAGTCCACATCACCCAGCAATTTCTTTTCAGATTTTTTTATTTTTTTATTGGACTGACAAGTGGGGCCCACTAACAGTTTCGGTGTCAATTCACCATCAGACAGCGATTTGGGTTTTCTGAGATAGACGAAGAAAAATGTGGTTGATTTTTGCTACGAGAAAGTCGACCGGTACCAATTTGGAAATTTAGCTACGAAAGTGGTACCTTTATGCTAACTACTACTCCTTGCAATACAATCTGTGTTGAGAAAATTAAAATTGTTTGGACACGGGAATTACTATAAGCTAGCCTCTAGATCAAGGACGGAAAAAAGAGTATGCAAATGCACATAACGGCATAAAGCTAAAAAATCACCAGTTATTTTTCAGCAAGTAATTCCTGCGTCTTATCAAAACGCGACTTGTACACTCTCGTATGTGCTCCGATCGTCCACCAACCATTCTTTGGTACGCGAGGGACCCCTGCACCACTTCTTGGAGCAAACTCTACGCACACAGAATTAATCTTGACCATCTGCATTTCTTGTTCTCGCCAAGCTCCTCACCTTCCTCCTATTGTCATGAGTTGCTCGTTCTGTTTCCTTGGTCAAGTCCCCAAGTCCCTACAAAGTAATCCGTCGGCACCACGCCCCTTAAAACCCAGTGGCAACCACGCAACATCGACGTAAGAGGATCACGTGTTGCATCTCAAACCATGGGAGTAGGTTGAGCATCAGGCCGAGGAGAAGTTGGAGCAACTCGAGGAGCATCAACTTTTGGAGGTGTCAATCACGACGGTGAGCAACGAAGATGCCGCGGGGAAGGCCTTCATAGAGAAGAAGAAGAAGAAGAAGAAGAAGGCCAAGGAGGTGATCGCGATGCTTGACGCGATGGAGTACAACGACCAGGAGGCTGCCATGATGAAGGGCAAGGATATATCCTTTGACGACGACGCCTTTGAGCTATATATGGCTCAATTATATATGTCTATAACTCGATCTTGTTCAGCTCATATGTAAAATGTTTGAATGATTGTTCACTTCATCTATGCTTGCAATACAGTCTGCGTTGAGAAAATTAAAATTGTTTGGACACGGGAATTACTGGAAGCTAGCCTCTAGATCAAGGACAGAAAAAAGGGTATGCAAATGCACATGATGGCATAAAACTAAAAAATCACCAGTTATTTTTCAGCAAGTAATTCCTGCGAAATTCCTGCGTTTTATCAAAACGCGACTTGTACACTCTGGTATGTGCTCCGATCGTCCACCAACCACTTTTTTTGGTACGCAAGGGACCCCTGCACCACTTCTTGGAGCAAACTCTACGCACACGATTTGGTTGTCGCGTGCTATATAAAGCACGCATGGATCACTTGCCATCGATCGCGAGACCAGCATACACGAACGGTAGGACAATGCACAGTGTCAGGCCGGCCAGCGTGCTCCTCCTCCTCGCCGCCATTCTCCTCGCGGTGTCCGCGTCTCCGGCCGTCGGATCGTACGGCGGCCGGATCGTCATCAGCCACGGCGCCGCGGCCGGGACAAGGGCTAGCACTCATCTCCACACGGCGTTGGAGAAGCTGGCGAGGCGGCTGGAGGACGATGTGGCGCCGGAGCTGAGCTGGGCGGCCAGCCTCCAAGCCCAAGGGATCGGCACCGGCGCCCTCGACAAGAGCAAGCAGGTTTGCCTGCACCATGTGTGCCTCAGGACAACCATACACCGGCCGGGGGTGTAAAAACATTTACGGTTGCTCGACGGCCCCGACGCAGTCGAACAGCTGACGGCCGGACGATGGGTCGATCAGGCTACCCTACGTTCATGCGCGCATCGCGCATGGCATCTGATCGAACGCGGTCGATCGGCAGCTAGTATGGTCAGATGTATATGCAGCTTCTCGCCCCGCAAAAAAAAAGAGTATATGCAGCTTCTCTGATTCTGAATAAACGTCAGTACCTCATACCTAACTGATGATTTCCTCTCAATTGCGGATTGGGTTCTGTTGTGTTTTGTCAAAATGGTTACTGCGGGGAAAAAATGAACGCACGGTTTGGTGTGTTTTATGAACTGTAAGAAAGACAACGTTCATGGGCTCGCTGGCTCCGCTTGAGCTCATTCATGTTTCTGGTGCCAGCAGGCCGGCCCAGTGCCCACATTTCTTTGAGGGCAAAGATAACAACACTGCAATGAACTCACTCCCTCTAATTTTTTTTTTTTGTTTCTTTCTTCTGTTTATTATTTATTTTTAGTTTTCTTTCGTTTTTTTGAAATTATTCGTTTTTCATATTTTTCAAAATCTGAATCATTTTTAAATTGGAACCATTTTTAAAATTACAACTATTTTCAAATTTGGAACCATTTTAAAAATTTGGAACCATTTTCGAATAGAACCATTTTAAAATTTGGAACCATTTTCAAATTTGGAACCATTTTCAAATTTCGAATCTGGACAAATTTAAAATATGAACAAATTTCGAATCTGAACAAATTTCGAATGTGAACAAATTTCAAATCCGAACAAATGAACAAAATTTGAAATACGAACAAATTTTGAATCTGAACAAATTTCGAATGTGAACAAATTTCAAATCCGAACAAATGAACAAAATTTGAATTCGAACAATTTTTGAATTTGAATGAAATTTTGAATCTGAACGAATTTCGAATCTAAACGAAATTTCAAATCTGAACAAAAAATTGAATCTGGACAAGTTTCGAGTCTGAACGAAATTTCGAATCTGAATGAAATTTAGAATCTGAACGAATTTCGAATCTGAATGAAATTTTAAATCTGAACAAAAATTCGAATCTGAACAAAGTTCGAGTCTGAACGAAATTTCAAATCTGAGCGAATTTCAAATCTGAACGAAATTTCAAATCTGAACAAAAATTCGAATCTGAACAAATTTCAAATCTTAACGAAATTTCGAATCCGAACGAAATTTCAAATCTGAAAAAAATTCGAATCTGATCAAATTTCGAGTCTGAACGAAATTTCGTATATGAACGAATTTCAAATCTGAACGAAATTTCAAATTTGAACAAAAATTTGAATCTGAGCGAAATTTCGAATCTGACCGAAATTTCAAATCTGAACAAAAATTTGAATCTGAAAATTTTCTATTTTGAACAATTTCCGAATAATAGGAAAAAAACGAAAATAAAAAAGAACAAACGAAACAAAAACAGAAAAGAAAAGAAATACAACAGAAAAAAGAAAAAAGAAACTAAGAAAAAAGGAAAACGAAAAAAATCGCTGAACTGGGCCGGCCCAAGCGAGGGCACCGCATCCCTTAGGGCCACGCGCACCTGCAGCGTCGCCGTAAGGCGATGTATAGGAATCGCGTTTAAATCCGGCACAATGTTTTGAAACTGATCCCGGAGCATCGATACTCTTTCTGTTTATCCGTTCAGCATGCAGTTGCAGCTGAAGTGGCCAGCTCCGTTACTTTGAATTAAGGATAATTATGCGTCGGCTATTATAGCTGGAAGAGGAGCAATATAGCATATTTCTTGTAGTTACACCATCGACTTCAGCTGCAGCTTGTCCGTCGCCTACTCACTGTCTCGCATGGCCGTTTTCGATGCCGCAAGCGGCCGTTGGAAAGATCCATATGGTCCGAACACTAGTGGAATAACAGGCTTTAGTCCCGGTTCCAGAGGGCTTCTAGTCTCGGTTAGGCAACCGAGACTAGTAAAGCGGGACTAAAGCCCCTCATCTTTTAGTCTCGGTTGTTTACGAACCGGGACTAGATGCCCTCCCACGTGGCCACGGCGTAGCCCGCGGAGCTGGGAACCTTTAGTCTCGGTTCGTAACACGAACCGGGACTAGGGGATTTGCTTTTTTTTATTTCGATTAATTTTCAGGATTTTAGGGTTTTAGGAGGGGTTAGGGGTTTCAGATGGTTTCCATCGTACAGGGATCACGTCGATGCGCCAAAAATGCGTTCTGGTATATATAAATTACTATATGAAGATTAAGTTGATGCATATATATATAACACATACAATTACATGAAGATCACGTTGATGACACATACAAATTAAGTAGTACATGAAGATCACGTTTTCCCGGTCCCAGGTACTTAATTACATGGATATCACTATTATATGGAGGCATACTATTGATCTGTAGCATAGTGGTACTCTCCAAATTTAGGTATGACATCCGCAAGGAAAAATCCCGCCAATTCCTCCCCAATTGCTTTGAAGTGGGTCTCTATTGGTATCGCGTTGCGCTTTCTTGCCAACTTTAAAAGAATGAGATCAAAATGAGTACATGAGTTGTGTGTATATATATCAAATGAATGAAACTCGGCACAACTGATAGTAAAAAAATAACGTTGTGAATAATGTTTACGTACTTTTTTACTTCTTTCGCCATTCAATTTCTTACTGGTCAGAACGTGCATGTACTTGCAAACGCAGTATCCACATAAATTAGTCCCCGGTGGCTGTTCAACGCAATACTACACAAGAATAGAATTCAATCAAATAATAATCAAGTATGATAATGATGCGTGGACCTAGGTAGTACGTACTACTTACCTTGTTCAAATGCCATGTCAGCTTCGGTGGCCATCCACCGGCCGGATCTTCCTCGATGAACATTTTCCAAACGCTGCCGACAAAGAAAATGAACAAAGGAGTTATAAATTTATTGATATCAGAAAATGAATGAAAGAGGCGATAAGAAATGAAATTACTTTGCGAGCATATCAAAACATGTCTTGTACTCTTTAGGATGTTTCCTTAACGAGTCAAGGACATGAAAATCTCCAGTATGCATTTTAATGATGATAAGAATAAAGTGGAACTTGCGCACGTTTATACACAGTCATGCATCACTCTTCAATTAAACTTAACATCGGGTGAGAAAAATAGAATTTGTAAAAGAAAGTGACACTCACTTGAAGTTGTAAGGCTATAATATTTGTGTTTTGTCAGTTTGTCGTTTCAAAAACCTTATCAAAGTCGCCGGTGCATCCCTGTTATTAATGGGATCTTCTATGGTGACTTCATGAAGTTTATCCGGGTCAATGAACCCAATGTCCTTGATTTCATCCTTTTTGCATTCGAGCATCTTCATTGTGCATAATATAACGCACAAAAGATTTTAGTGAGGATAATTACAGACAATGAACGAGCTGAGTTAAAGACTTAAATTACAGAAATAAATCATTTACAGACAATAGCAACTGATGATAGATTTGTCGAGAGCCCGGAGATTGTATAACTGAAAAAGCTCGCTAAACTCAATGGACACAGCGTATTCTTGGAAATAGTGCTCTTCTGTAACTCTCACCATGATACTGATATTCCCCTCCTTTGCGGCTTTCTTGTACCAGTTATGCAACAGACGCATTTTTGTTGTTAACCTGCCCTTGACCAAATCTTCCCCGGGAACATATTGACATACTACATCAGCGATGGGGTAATCAGTTGTCGAACCTATTTGTTGTTATAACCTTGTGCGGCCTTGTCGTCAAACACCTTGAGCGAGGGGACTGATTGTGCGGCTTGTTCTCCGAGCTGGGGAACTTGTTTCCCTTTTTTCGGCTCATGCGACTTATATGAACTGTCAATAGAATGCCCATAGTCTGATAGCGGCTTTGGTGGAGGGTTATATAGGTTATCGATGGTAAGTTCCAGGCGCTCCGGAGATATTGCAGCGGTAAATTTCACTTTCACTTTCCGTGCAAGAAAGGCATCCAGTTGGGCCTTCACGGCGGCGGCGTTTTCCTCGACAGTTTTTCCCAAGGTAACTTCTCAGGAGGCGGCGGTGTGCTCTTCTTTCTAGGTTTCTTCCTAATCGGCGAACCGGGCTTGCGCTTTCTCGGGAGCAACTTAACGGGCGCTTCCTCACGCGGCGGAGATCGAGATGGACTCGCGCTGGGGTCCCTCTCGGTGAGGGATGGGCTTTGCTGATGAGGTGGGAGGGATGGGCTTTGCTGATGAGGTGGACTGCTACAAGGAGGAGTCGGTGGCCTTGGCAAGGAGTCTGGAAAGAGGATGTATTTCTTGTTCCACAGGGCGAAACCACGCTTGACTTCTCCCAATGTCATCTCCTCTTCACCTCCAGGAATCTCAAGGTCCATCGTTTCAAATCCCAACATAATTTCATCCACCCCGACACGAGCATAGCCAGCTGGAATGTCACCAAGATGGTTGCTTGCTCCAGGTTCATTTGGTAAGCATAGCCAAACGCCACCTTCAAGGATATGTTCCTCGTTGGTATATGTAGCTCACAATCTGTCCTCTCCGTGACATCATCCACGGGGTAGTGACCATCGGCTTGCGTGGAACCCACACTGCTTCTATGCTGAGATGGGGCGGCATCGGCTGGAGGATTTTCTAGCTGCTGCTGAGCTGCCCTTTGCTGACTAATTGCGTCCAGTTGCTCCTGCTGCCGCTTCACCATACGTTCAATTCCGATAACCGTTCGGACTCGTTCTTCTTATTTCTGCTACGGCTTCTATAACTGTCAGCACACTCCGGCCACACATTCTTAAACGTAACACCTCCGGGATAGCCTCGGGCTCGTCCAACGTGTTCAGGATTCCCCAGGGCCCGTGTCAGCTCGTCGTTCTCTCTATCGGGTTGGAACACACCCCGGCGAACTTCATCTATTGCGACTATAAGCTTCTTTGTGATTGTTTCTACTTTTTCCTTCCATCTTCCTTTTGCAACAATCTGCCCTGTCTGTGGGTCCAAGTCTGCCCCATGCGCGAACAACCAGAATTTGGACCTCCGGGCCAGTCATATGTCTGTGACGGATCCCTTTAGCAAGCAGTTCTGCTTCAAAGGCTACCCACATAGGAATGGCGGTCCTGTAGCCACCTGCCCCCAACCTATGGTGGTATATCTTCTTCGCAGTATTTAACTTATTTGTGGCCGATCGAGTCACAGCCGTAGACGATTTCTTATACGCCACAAACACTGGCCATTCATTTTGTATCTTCTCTAGTGTTCCACTAAAATCTGGATCTTTATTTTCATATTTTTTCCATAATGTTTTCTTCCAGTTCCGGAATTGTGTGGCCATCTTTGAAAGAGTCCACTGCTTGCATTTCTCCTTCTTGATTTCAGAGAGATTTGGCGGGAGGTTAAAATGTGTCAAGAGCGTGTCATAGAGCAAATCTTTTGTAATTTGGTGGACATAACAGGGGTCATCGTCGTTTGCGGCCGCCGGCTTATTCCATTCTGGTATGGTGATCGGGAGAATGTCCCGAACATAGCTCCAGTTTGACTTATAAATATATTGCGGTTCTGTTTGGGTTCCAGCGGTTCTCGTCATCAGCAATTTCCTCGATCGGTAACCTTGCATCCTCGCTCGTCATCCTTTTCGTCCGGCCTCGAGGAGCTTGGTTTTTAGCAGATTTGCTCGATCCGGAGGGCTAAAAGAAAAATGAGTCGTTAATAAGTGCAATACAAATCAATTAATGCATCTAGTGATCAACAACATATCGCCTTAATATATATACCTCGCCGGAGTTTGTTAAGAGCAAGTCTTCAGACTCAAGTCCCTCACCAGAGTCCATCAGAAATTGTGAGGCGAATTCATCATCCTCTTCTCTATGGGCATCCTCATATATCATCTGTTGAATTCGGTCTTCATTCTCCTCGTCTCGCACATAGTTGGCTTACATAGCTCAATGTCCCTGCAATCAATAAAATTTACATCTATAAAATTGCATCTATAAATTGCATCTATAAAATTTGCATCTATAAAATTGCATCTATAAAATGCATCTATAAATTGCATCTACAATTTGAATCTAAAAATTGCATCTTAAATTTGCATCTAAATTAATAGCAACAATGTTAAACAACCATTTTTTCTAACAATTTTCATACTTATTTTAAACAACAAATTTTCTAATACATTTTCTAATACTAAATTTCTAACAATGCATCTAATACTAAATTTCCTAATAACATTTACTAAAATTACAAAACTAAAAAACACTAAATTTCTAACCCTAAATTTCTACCATCTAATTTTCTAACTCTAAAATTAACAAGTAACAAAATTGCATCTACAAAATTAACATCTACAAAAACTAACTAAAATTAACATCTACAACTAACTGTCCTAACACATTGTCTAAATTTGCTAAATGTCCTAACACAAATTAACTACAAACTACCTAAAAAAACCTACCTAAAAAACTACACTAATTAGAAACTAGAATTAGAAACTAGCTAATGAAAATGGTACAAATTGAAGAAAAAAAAGAAATGTCTCACCTCTTGCGGGGCAGGGGAGGGGCGAGGCAGGGGAGGGGCGTGCGACGTGGCGTGTGGAGGAGCGATGGAGGAGAGCGGCGTGGACGGCGGCAGTGGCAGAGCGGCACCAGCGCCCGGAGCAGCACGACGGCGGCGGGGACGAGCAGGGCACGTCTGGGGCGGCGTCGGGGCGGACTGCGTGGCGGCTGCGTCGGGGACGGCGTGGGGCGGCGTCGGCCGCGTCGGAGGCGGAGAGGAGGAGCGGACGGCGCGGCGGAGCAGGGCTTCGCCGTCTCGGGGGCGTCGGCGGCGTCGGAGGCGGAGAGGAGGCAGAGAGGCAAAAAAATCAAAGTTGTGAAAAAAATTGGGGCAGAACCACCCAAAACGCCGCTAAAATGACCTTTAGTCTCGGTTCTAGTCACGAACCGAGACTAAAGGGTCACCAACCGAGACTAAAGGTCTCTCTGGGCTGCCAAAATTTGCGCGCGCAGCCCAGCGGACCTTTAGTCCCGGTTGGTGTTACCAACCGAGGCTAAATGGGCTTTTTAATTTTTTTCCTAGTTTCTTTTTATTTTTCTGTTTTCAATGGTTTTTGTTTCTGTTTTCTTTTATATACTTTGATTTACTTTCTTTTTGAATTGTTTTTTTTTCTAGTTTCTTTTTCTGTTTCCTTTTTCTGTTTCTTTTATATACTTTGATTTACATGCTTTTTGAATTTTTCTTTTTCTGTTTCTTTTATATACTTTGATTTACATGCTTTTTGAATTTTTTTGCTCTAGTTTCTTTTATATATATATTTAATTTAAATGTTTCAATATTTCTGAAAATCATATCTTTTTCTTATTTCTTTTATATCCAATTTATCCATTGTACGCCCTCCGCACCTCCTCCGGCACCGCGCAGGAGGCCGGTAGTTGGGCATTCCTCTCCACGCCGGGCTCATGGGCATACGACGGGATAGGCTCCCGCGGTAGCGCCCAAGCGCGCTCTGCCGAGCACGCTCGACCTCGTCCAGAAGGCGTTGCGGCGGGCGTGGTGGATCCATCTCGTGGATACGATGGGTTCGTTGCTAGGAATGGTGGATTAGGGTTTACCCCGTCGACGACAATACATATAGACCTCCAGGGCAGCGCTGGGGGAGGACACGTGACCGCAAAGCCCGCCTTTAGTCCCGGTTGGTAACACCAACCGGACTAAAGAAGCACACGGATCATGTGTTTCTTTCAGGCGCTTGTGAGCCGTTGGCTCAGGGGTGTGTTTCTTTCAAGCGCTTGTGAGCCGTTGGATCAGGGGTGTTTGAGGGCAAAATCAGTGTTGGATCAGTCACATGACCCTATATATAGCCCCCTCTCGAACATGTTCGGCACTCAGTGTAGTTCATTTGATATACAAAGCATTCGGATTCCCTGCATACGTCCAACGGTGCATTTGATATGCGGGCACTCAAGAGCCACCGTTGGGCTGTATGCAGGGGAAACCGTGTGTTTTGTTCTATCTACAAAATACTTCAGTTCATCGACCGAATACAAATCATTCGGATTCCCTGCATACGTCCGACGGTGCATTTGATATGCGGGCACTCACGAGCCACCGTCGGGCTGTATGCAGGGGAAACCGTGTGTTTTGTTCCACTTTTTCGAGCGCTTGTAAGCCGTTGGAGTTTTTAGAACCAAAAATCAGTGTTTAGAGTTTTCTTCTGAGTTTTCAGAACACAGTTACATAAAAGGTTTAATACATTATTACACATCACCAACAACATCCCTATCTAGTGTTCACTTGTTCTTCTGATTGCGCCGTAACCATGGACAATCTTCTTCATTTAACTTGATGCTTGGGTCAGTGTTCACTTTGAAGGGCGGAATTTCATGAAACTTATCATAATCTTCTGACATGTCTGTCTTGTCCTCCACTCCCACGATGATTCTTTTCCCTGAAAGAACTATGTGGCGCTTTGGCTCATCGTATGATGTATTCGCTTGCTTATCTTTTCTTTTTTCGAGCTAGACATGTCCTTCACATAGAAAACCTGAGCCACTTCACTGGCTAGGACGAATGGTTCGGTGTCGTACCCAAGATTCTTAAAATCCACTATAGTCATTTGTACCGTGTGTACCTCTACCCCGCCTTCTAGGTTGAACCATTTGCACTTGAACAAAGGGACCTTAAAAGAAGGTCCATAGTCAAGTTCCCATATCTGCTCTATGTAACCATAATATGTGACCTTTTGCCCATTGTAGTTTGTTGCATCAAAGCGGACACCACTGTTTTGGTTGGTGCTCTTTTTATCTTGGTCGGCCGTGTAAAATGTATTCCCATTTATCTCGTACCCTTGAAAAGTCAATATAGTCGAAGATGGTTGCTTGGCCAACAAGTATAGCTGTTCTCCAACATTGGTGTCATTAATGAGACGTGTTTGCAACCAACCGCCGAAAGTCTTCATGTGTTGTCCATCAATCCAATCTTCAGGTTTCTCCGGGTATTTAGAGCGTAAAAAATTCTTGTGTTCCTCGATATATGGAGCCACCAAGCTGGAATTATGTAGAACTGTGTAGTGTGCTCGAGTGAAAGAATGCCCGTCTTGACATATTGTTGCTTTCTTTCCTAGCGTGCCTTTTCCACAGTCTCCCTTCATGGCGCGATTGAGGAACACCGATCGGCTGAATGTCAGGAATAAAGTCAACACAAAACTCAATGACCTCCTCCGTTCCATACCCTTTGAGATGCTTCCTTCTGGCCTAGCACGGTTATGAACATATTTCTTTAAGACTCCCATGAACCTCTCAAAGGGGAACATGTTGTGTAGAAATACAGGACCGAGAATGGAAATCTCTTCGACTAGGTGAACTATGAGGTGCGTCATAATATTGAAGAAGGTTGGTGGGAACACCAACTCGAAGCTGACAAGACATTGGACCACATCCTTCTGTAAACTTGGTAGAGTTAGTGGATTGATGACCTTCTGAGAAATTGCATTGAGGAATGCACATAGCTTCACAATGGGTACTCGAACATTTTCCGGTAGAAGCCCCCTCAATGCAATCGGAAGTAATTGTGTCATAATCACGTGGCAATCATGAGACTTTAGGTTTTGGAATTTTTTCTCTGCCATATTTATTATTCCCTTTATATTCGACGAGAAGCCAGATGGAACCTTATACTGCTAAGACATTCAAAAAATATTGTCTTCTCTTCTTTCGTAAGAGCGTAGCTTGCAGGACCTTTATGATTATCTGATGCACGTTCTCGTTCGTGCATACGTTGATGGTCATGCCTTGCTTCCGGTGTATCTTTTGACTTCCCATACACGCCCAAGAAGTTTAGCAGGTTCAAGCAAAGATTTTTTGTCACGTGCATCACGTCGATTGCAGAGTGAACCTCAAGGATTATCCAATAGGGCAGCTCCCAAAATATAGATTTCTTCTTCCACATGGGTACGTGGTTGTCAGCGTCATTCGGAACAGATAGTCCGCCAGGACCCTTCCCAAAGATTACTTTTAAATCCTTGACCATATCATATATATCAGAACTAGAAGGGCGGGTAGGCTTCGGCCGAGGATCTGCCTCACCTTTGAAATGTTTGCCTTTCTTTCTTAAGGGATGCTTGGGTGGAAGAAATCGACGATGGCCCAGGTACACATTCTTGTTACCTAAATGTATACTTTCAGTCTCACCTAAACAGTGCGTGCATGCATTGTATCCCTTGTTTGACTGTCCTGAAATGTTACTAAGAGCAGGCCAATCATTGATGGTTACAAACAACAACGCTCGTAGGTCAAATTCTGTTTGTCCGTGCTCATCCCACACACGTACACCTTCTTCACGCCACAACTGTAAAAGTTCTTCAACCAATGGCCTCAGGTACACATCAATATCGTTGCCAGGTTGCTTCGGTCCTTGGATGAGCACTGGCATCATAATGAACTTCCGCTTCATGCACAGCCAAGGAGGAAGGTTATAAATACATAGAGTCACAGGCCAAGTGCTATGACTGGAGCTCTGCTCCCCAAAAGGATTAAAGCCATCTGTACTTAGACCAAATCTTAAGTTCCTTGCGTCATCTGAAAATGTCGGGAACTCTCTGTCGATTTTTCTCCACTGCGACCCATCAGCGGGGTGTCTCATCATCAGGTCTTTCTTACGGTCTTCTTTGTGCCATCGCAACAACTTGGCATGCTCTTTTTTTGGAACAAACGTTTCAACCGTGGTATTATAGGAGCATACCACATAACCTTGGCAGGAACCCTCTTCCTGGGGCGCGGCTCGCCCTCAACATCACCAGGGTCATCTCGCCTGATCTTATACCGCAATGCACCGCATATCGGGCATGCATTCAAATTCTCGTGCTCACCGCGGTAGAGGATGCAGTCATTGATGCATGCATGTATCTTCTGCACCTCTAATCCTAGAGGGCAGACAACCTTCTTTGCTTCGTACGTACTGGGGGCAATACGTTATCCCTTGGAAGCATCTTCTTTAATATTTTCAGCAAATTTTCAAATCCCTTGTCAGATAGACCATTCTGTGCCTTCCATTGCAGCAATTCCAGTGTGGTACCCAGCTTTTTCTGGCCATCTTCGCAATTTGGGTACAACAATTTGTTGTGATCCTCTAACATTCTCTCCAACTTCAACTTCTCGTTTTCACTTCCACAGTCCATTTGTGCATCACGAATGGCCCGACGAAGATCATCGTCGGGCTCATCAACAATGGGATCTTTTTCAGCTTCGTCTTCCCCCATTGTAGTATCACCGTGTTCATTGAACATAGGATAGTTGTCATTATCCTCTTCTTCTTCATTGTCTTCCATTATAACCCCGCTTTCTCCGTGCTTGGTCCAACAATAGTAACCATCCATGAAACCATTCTGCAACAGGTGGATGTGAAGGATTTTTGAGGTAGAGTGATCACTCCTATTCTTACAGACACTACATGGACAACAAATAAAACCATTCGTCCGCTTGTTTGCCTCAGCCGCATGGAGAAAATTATGCATGCCACTAATGAACTCGGGACTGCGTCGGTCACCGTACATCCATTGTCGGTTCATCTGCATTATACAAGTATATCAAAAACCATTACACTAGCTACATTATGAATAGATACGTGACCAAATTAATTAATACAAGTTCAACACATTAAAAGCAAAGTAGAGTACTGATCGACCAAATGTAATACATAGTTCTCATAAAACATACATTAATTGAAACTAACATACAACTATCTAAAGAATTTAAATCCAACAACAAATGCGATCAAAATCGCAACTAAGGTAATTATTGAACCAACAGCATAATGATACCAAGCCTCTTGACTAATGCATATTTTCTAATCTTTTTAAGCTTCAAGCGCATTGCATTCATCTTGATCTCGTGATCCAAGCGCATTGCCTCCATCTTGATCTCGTGATCATCGACGACGTCGGCAAACTTGAACTCCAAATTCATCTTCTCTTCTAAGCATTGGAGACGAAGATCTTCACTTCTTTTCAATTTTGCTTTCAAATCATTGTTTTCTTTCTTAAAAAACTCGAAAATAGGGTCGGTTGGAATTTCCGGTTCAACTACCTCCTAGATAAAAATATATCTATGTCAAGTTGGTCGGCATAATTGTCATAAACACGAAATGAAACAAATAGTTATAACAAAAATCATACCACATCTGAATAATAGAGCGGACGAGAGCCGGTGTGAACAGATGTCAAAACCATGGCACTATATATAACAAACAATTATGCAAATAAGAAAATTATACAAGTAATAATTATGCATCTAAATGATACAACTAAGATTTTTTTAAAAGATAAAAACAAGAGGCTCACCGAGGCGGTGCCGGTGACAGGACGACGCAGGAGATCGACGGCGGTGAGGATGGGGACGGCGCAGGCGATCAACGGTGGTGAGGATAGGGACGGGACGACACTAAAACCACAAATCATAATTTAGTTTGAGTTAAATTGCACATAAAACAAATGAAATCCCCTACTTAGTCATTTCATAAACACCTAGCTAGCACTAGAAAAATAAAATGAGCTAAAAGCAATAAAATGAGCTAAACTTGAAACGCCGGAAGAGAGTATGAAGTTGCTAACCCTTGTATAGTTGGGTGTCACCAATCTTGATAAATGGTGGAGAAAAATGGGGTGAATTTCGGGAGAGGAAAGAGAGAGCAAAAAATGGAGTTGTGCTAGCTCGAGCAGGAAAAATGGTGCTGGACTCGGGTGGAAGAGGACATATAGTGATGACCCTTTGGTCCCGGTTCGTGGCACCAACCGGGACTAAAGGTTCTCGCCGCTGGGCCCCGTCTCTGCGGCCGCATGTGGTGACCCTTTGGTGCCGATTCGTGCCACGAACCGGGACCAAAGGTCCCTAACGAACAAGGATTTTGATGGGCGGCATGCTGGGCGGGTGGGGTGCCCCCTTTAGTACCGGTTCATTACAAATTGGGGACTAGAGGTCGAAACCTATTGCCCGTTTTCTACCAGTGGAAGTACCCCGGATGAAATATCTTTTGCTGAGACAACGTAAGTAAATCCAGAGAGAAAGAAAGCATGCATGTGAATGTACGTAAACAGTCGATTGTTCCCGCCTAGAGAGTAGCGGAACCATCTGCAAATGATCTGACTGGTCGCTGTAGCCTATGTCGGCGCGCGCGCACTTGCACTAGCATGAGCTGTGCAATTGGAGCTACTTGTAGTTGTAGGGATTCCCCCTATTAATTGTCCCCGTGCAGTAAGTAGGTGAGATGCACGTATCAGCGTTGCGCTCGCTTTTGTTTCCATTAGCCGCACCAAATGAATAATTGCACCGGTCCAGTCCAGTCCTGTCGCCCCTAGCAGCTCGCGGCCGAAATCTCTGTTGTATTATCTGAAAGAGAACACGATACTGTGCACAATAGCAACCTGCCGAGCATCCTATGTGCGTAATAACAGCATCCAGACACGTACACACAGCAGCTAGCACCACTCCTCTGCAAACTCTATATAACACGGGTGTTCTCTCGTGGAATCAGTCACACACCGAGCATCGAAGATTACTTACCGTACCCAGCGACCAACCAGCATACACACGCGCAATAGCACAATGCGAGGGAACCGGTCGGCCGGCGTGCTCCTCGTCCTCGCCGCCCTTCTCCTCGTGGCATCCGCCGCCACTCTAGCCAGCCACGCCGCTGCGGGGCGAGGGCTAGCGCTCATCTCGACACCTCGTCGACGACGATGAGGCAAGTGGAGGACGAGGTGGTGCCGGACCTGAACTGGGCGGCCAGCCTCCTTGATCAGGAAGGCAACGTCACCCCGGCACCCTCGACCCGAAAGCTGCGGTATGCCCGCGGTACGGTTGCGCGGCCCCAGGAAAAGCTTCCTTTCCACCGGGCGGCCGGGCCGCGGGGTGTAAAAACATCTACATGTGCGTGACGTAGACGCCCCCCTGACGGCCGATCGATCCCCACCGGTGGAGGTAGCTAGTACGGTCACATGTACTGTTCTGATTCGAATAAGCGCAAGCACCTCACTAATAGTTGATGCTTAAAACTCAAAAATAATAGTTGATGCTTGTGCTTCGGTGCATCCACTCTTCAGATTAGAGCAACTGCATTGTATTCTTACTAAAATGGTCACTGTATTTCAGAAGAAGCACGTATATCGGTCTTATATCATCTTGGCCTCCAATGTTCGTTCTTTAACAAGACTTTGAGTGATTGTTCGATAAGTGCTCGTGATCGTTGAGATTCTTTTCTTACTAAATTAACAGACCACTACGAGAAGAGTATCCCAAAGTTTTTTTTTTGCCGCAGGAAGTGGTATCCCAGAGTTGCTTGCTTGTTTCCTCAAATCACCAAGCGCCTGGTTTATTAAATAAAAAAGAGACATTGAATAAAGTCTTGCCACACAAAATTGGCACAATGCAAGGGAACAGGCCTACCAATGTGCTCCTCCTTCGCCTCGTCCTCGCCATTCTTCTTCTTGTGGCATCTGCCGCTCCAGCCGCCGCCGCCGCCGCCGCAGCCTTGACAACCCAGACAAGTTCTAGTGCGGGCCATGTGCGCTGCCAAAGGTATTGTCTATTTCGGCGCGCGCGACCGGAAGCAGTGGAGGTCGGGATTTCGCTCCGCAACATCGCTTGATTTTTTTTTTCTTATCCTTTCAGCATGCAGTTGTAGCTGAAGTGGCCGGACAGTGTTAGTGTAAAGACCATTATACTTTGAAGAGCAATAGGGCATCCTTTTTTTAGTTGCGAGGTATAGCCTTCTTCTTGGCTTAGTCGTTGGCGCGAATATGTTAGTTTAGGCCCCTCTCGGAGCTTTCTAAAAATTTCACAGCCGTAATAGTTGACACACGTGTATATACTAGTAAATCAGAACTCACCCACATGATCAGTGTTTAGGATAAATAGATTAATTCCGAACGAGTCTAAGTTCCATTAATTCCAAACGAGTCTAAGGGCTCGTTTGATTCAAAGGAAAATCATAAGATTATTGAAGGATTTTATCACTAGTAGAAAAAGGGGCACTAGTCGCGGGTGGGGAGGCCCTCTAGTCGCGGTGGGCACCGGGACGCACGAATCGCGACTAGAGGCCCCCCCTCTAGTCGCGGGTGTATTACGAACCGGGATAAGAAGGTCTCGCACGTGGGCTCAGGCTGAGCGCGTGGTCGAGGACCTCTAGTCCCGGTTCGTATTACAAACCGCGACTAGAGATGCTCCCACGTGGCAGCCTCAGGCTCTAGCTTTTTGTTATTCCCCCTAATTAAATATTCAAAATTATGATCAATCTTGCAAAATATATGGTTAATTAATTACAAATCAGAAAAATACATATAGCATATCAAAATGTTCATAAAAGAAATGTCTATTCGATTACATGGAGATCATAACCGGGACTAGAGCCCGTCTATTCGATTACATGGAGACCATAACCGGGACTAGAGCCCGTCTATCCGGTGCCATTGAATTTTCCCTTTGGGTTTATGACATGGTCATTCAAAAATCCCGCAATTTCCTCTTGAATTGGAAGAAAGCGCTCCTTTAGTGGCAGATCCCTCCGCATACTATCCAACTATAAAAAAAGGAGATCAATATGAATGTCAATCATCATAACAAAAATTATTTCCGCCGTGGAGCCCTGATCATCAGTGGGTAACACCTTGAGCGGGGAGATCGACTGTTTTGCCTGTTCTCCGAGCTGGGCAACGTCTCTTTTCCCGCTGGCACTACTACTTGGCGTCGTGTGGGACCTAGTTCTCCTCATACAGTGTTCATAGTTATCTGGCCTATTTATCTCAATTTGCGATGGATGGTTAAGAAAGTCCTTAGCCCACTTTTTATCCTTTGCCGTAAATATTTGCTTTGGCTCGGGCTTTCTCGGTGCAAGCTGTCTTTTCATATCGGCAGCCACGATCGCGGCATTTTCCTCTTCAGTCCTGTCGTAAGCTCTCGGGGGAGGAACCTTTGGTACTTTTGGGAGGGGCTCCTGTCGGGGTACGCGTCGGAAACCCATCGACGAAACGGTGTGCTTCCCCTTTTGGCCCTGAGCCTTAGTGGGCGGAGGCGGCGGAGTCGGCTGAGGAGTCAGCTGATGCGGCGGCGGAGTCGGCTGATGCGGCGGCGGAGATCGAGATGGACTCGTGTTGTGCTGGTCATCCCTCTCGTCATCATGTGGACTTGGAGGTGGTGAATCGCGACTCGGAGTTGACGATGGTGGCCTTGGCGGCGCCAAGCCTGGAAACACGATGTATTTCTTGCGCCACAGAATGATACCACCCTCGACGTCTCCTAGTGTCCTCACACCATCACCTCCAGGGATTTCAAGCTCCAGTGATTCAAATCCAGGACAAATTCTATCCACGCCGACACGAGCATAGCCAACTGGAAGCTCTTTGAAATGCCACCGTGCTGTAGATTCACAAGTTAAAGCATAACCGTCCGCCACCTTCAAGGATAAGTTCATCACTTGCACATGTAACTCACAACTTGTCTTCTCACTGATATAATCCACGGGGTAGTGATCCGTCGGTGCCCCCGTGGAAGCCACGCTGCTTTTCCGCTGAGATGGGCCGCCTTGACTATTTGCTGCAGCTGAAGAGTTGCCCTTTCCGCGCGCATTTTCTCTATATCCTTCTGTTGTTGCTTTACGATTCTTTCTAGGTCGCTCAACCGGTCTGATTCCTCCTGCTCCTTCCTCTTCTTTGCTCTCGCTCGGCTTCTATAAGATTCACGGTCCTTGGGAAACCCAATATGCCACGGCACACTAGGTCCATAGCCTCGTGTTCGTCCTCCTTTTTCAGGATTCCCGAGGGCCTTTGTCAGCTCGTCGTTCTCTCTGTCGGGAATAAACTTTCCCTCTCGAACCTCGGCGATTGCTTCAACAATTGCTTTCTGGGGTCTATGAATTTCTTTCTGTTCATCAGTTTTTAACTCCCCTGTTTGCATGTCATACTCCGCCCCATGCCCAAGTACCCAATTTCTTACCCTATGGGGCCAGTCCTCTGTAGCTGGAGTGATCCCTTTTTCGCGCATGGCGGCTTCAATGGCCTCCCACTTAGGCTCGGCACTTCTGTAGCCACCTGCCCCCATCTTATGGTGATATTTCTTTTTCGCTGCATTATCCTTATTCTTTTTCGACCTTTCCTTAGCTAGTTCCGAATCCTTGTACTCCAGAAATGTCTTCCAGTGAGCCCGCTGCCTCTCTAGTGTACCAGTGAAATCTGGAGCTTTCTTATCTGAGTTGTACGATTTGTACAATCTGTTCTTGTAATTATTGAATTGTTCAGCCATCTTCTTAAGAGCCAAATGCTTGACTTTGTTCGTCATGGCATCTGTCTCTGCGATAGAATCCAAGACCGGTAGGGTGAAATGTGCAATGAGCTTGTCCCAAAGCACCTCTTTCAATCTGTCGTGGACATAAGTAACTCCCTCTACCTTTGCTGGCTTATTCCATTCCCGAACGCTGATCGGGACATCGTCCCTAACAATAACTCCGCATTGATGCACAAAATTAATTGCGTTCGCCTTGGGAAGCAACGGTTTGCCCTCTGGTGAGACAACCTCAATTCGAGATGCGCATCTTCGGCCATCCCTTTGGCACGGCCTCGTTTACTTGCTCGAGATTGGGTCGATGTGGATGTCTAAAAATAAGAAACATTTGTTAATACATACATATACAAATCAATTATTGCATCTGATCAACAGGGGCTTAATATACCTCGCCAGACTGCGGATGTCCACCAATTAGCGAGTCGTCATCGCACTCGTCTCTTTGTTCCAGCTCCATTCCCGGACCGGACTCATTCAAAAATTGCGAGCCATCTTCTGCTCCACCCTCGGGGTGGCGTATAATGGCAAAAATGTCATCTTCATGGTCTCTGTTGTTGAAGTTATCCATTGCTTAACTAATACAAAAGAAATATAAAACAATGTTAGCATTACCAGAATAATTCAAAGGTAGGGAACATTATTTTCTTCACTTTACAAAAGCAGCATTGATCAAATATGTAAAAGTATCACTAATACATCACAAATAATATCACGAATAATAATTCAAAGTTACATAGCTCGGGGTCCATTTTTATTTAACCCTAATACATCACGAATAATATATCACTAATACATCTTGATCCTCTCCCATGCATGAACCTCTCAAACTAATTTCGACCGGGTCCTGAGCCGCGAGGTGCTGAGCCGCGGCGCTGCGCATCCAAAGAGAAGGAACCCTCACAGGGTCATAGCTCACGTGAGGAGGAACCCTCTGAAGAAACGACCAGCTACTGTTATACTGTCTATCCAACAAATACATGTAGCGACGGACGTGCTCGTCCTCCTCCCTGATATGGCGACGTACCACCTCCTCGGGGGTTGGCTCCCTCTGCACCGAGCGTGGCCCACGCGACTGCCACCAAAGAAGATCCGGGTCGACGACGTCACCCGGAATCCTCACCAAGTTGCGCGTCCCGGAAGGTAGCACCTCCTAGTGCCAGCCCGGCGGAGCCCAGTCCCGGACATCGCCCCTCTGGTCCAACAGGGACATCGTCGCCGAGAACAATAAACTAAAACACATTTTTTATTAGACGATCATTCCAAATTGACTTAGCATTGCCTAATACATTTTCCTAAAACATTCTAACTATAATAACATTTCCTAACACAATATTTTAAATTGACTTAGCAAATTTAAGTAGCAAGCAAATTTAAATAAGGTACAAATTCATAGCAACTATCAAATAACATAGTGCCATATCAAATTAATATCAACAACACTAGAATTATATCACTAATACATCACGAACAACCACATATTATGGTACAGACATCAGCTAGAAAAATAAATAATATTCTCCATAAATAGCACAAATATAAAACCCTTCATCATTGGCCAAAATTTGACAATTGAAGCCTCATATTTCAAAGCCATCAGTGGGCAAAAAGAGTACAAATAATAGCATTGTGCTTGCAATTACCCTTGGTTCTGTAGACAATCTTCTTGCAACTATGATGACCAAGTTTAATCATCGGCTACCATGAAGAATACTCACGAACACACGAAAAGAATTTTGCCTCATAGGAACAAGCAAACAAACAAATCAACATTTTAGCCTAATAGCTAATTTTTTCAAATGTCAACAACAATGAATTAGTTGCTATACAACAATGTACACTAGTAGGAAAAATATACAACAATTTTTATAAAACAAAAAAATTAGCACTAACAACTAACCTAGAATTAAAAGCACCTAAAATTAACAATAACAACTAGAAGATCTAAGACAAAAAAAAAACAACTAATCTAAAATTAACACTAACAACTAAATTTTTGATAACACTAAATATTTTACTAACACCTAAATTTTTTGCTAACACTAGCTAGGATTTCATATATGCACTAAACAACTACCTAAACTACACAAAAAAACTTCTAAACTACCTAAACTACACCAAAAAAAATTCACAAGTATATCTAAACTACACAAAAATAAGTACACAAAAAACTAACTAAATTACACAAAAAAACTAGCTAAACTAAAAAAAACTACCTAAATCCACCGCACCTAGGGTTGGGCTCACCAGCGGTGGAGGAGAGCGGCGGGCGCGGCGGGCTCGGGCGGAGGAGAGCGGCGGGCGTGGCGGAGGAGATCGAGCGCGGCGGGTGCGGCGGAGGAGAGACCGTGCGGCGGAGAGGAGGCGTCGGAGGTCGAGGAGGGCGTGGCGTCTCGGAGCGCGGCGGCGGTGTCGACGGAGCGCGGCGAGGAGGGCGAGGGAGCGCGCGGCGGCGTCGGAGGGCGCGACGGCGGGCTCGGGCAGCCTGACGGCGTCGATTCGGCGGCGGCGGCGGCTCCTCCTTCTCTGTTCCCGGTTCGTGGCTCGAACCGGGGAGGAGGTCTGGGTTTTTATACCCAGGGACCTCTAGTCACGGTTGGAGCCACGAACCGCGACTAAAGGGTACCCTCTAGTCGCGGTCCGTGGCTCCAACCGCGACTAAAGGTGTTTTTGCGGTTACGCGCGCAAATGCACCTCTAGTCGCGGTTGGAGCCACGAACCGCGACTAGAGCTATTTTTTTGCGCGCAAAGACCCAAATTTTCTGTGACAAGTGTTTGGAACTGAATTTGAAAAGTGTTTGAATATGAATTTGAATAGCTTCTGCATACTTTTGAATCTGACAAAAATTTCAACATGAAAAGTGTTTGAATTTGAATAAATAATCCAGAACCATTTTCTGTTTTCTAAAATAATTATTCTAACTATTCAAACTATTAACCATTTTGCCATTTTCAATTAAAAATGCATTAACTAATATTTTTTGCACATTTTTTAATGTGACAAAAATTTCAACATGAAAAGTGTTTGAATTTGAAAAACTAATCCAAAACCATTTTTTGGTTCCAAAATAATTGTTCTAACTATTCAAACTATTAACCATTTTGCCATTTTAATTAAAAATGCATTAACTAATATTGTTTGCATATTTTTGAATCTGACAATACTTTCAACATGAAAAGTGTTTGAATTTGAATAGCTAATCCAACCAAGCAAAAAGTTCCACTTTTCTACCCCTTTCTGATGCCGGTACCGGGTGTAGACGTATAAGTCTGAAAACTAAAAACTAATTGTACTGAATACCTAAATACAGCTGAAACAAAACACCTGGTTTCCCCTAGCTACAGCCCCACAGTGATTCACGGTCGAATGCCTTTACATTCACTGTGGGACGTAGCTAGGGAATCCGAATGATTTGTGTTGGACGACATGAATTAAACTGAAAACAAGTTGTGTTTTGAATACATAAATATAGCTGAAACAAAACACCCGGTTTCCCCTAGCTACAGCCCTACAGAATGTTTTGTGTTTGAGCATGAGTGAGTAACCTGTCTGAGATGTGGCCTATTTATAGACCGCAAAGCCCGCCTTTAGTCCCGGTTGGTGTTACCAACCGGGACTAAAGAAGCACACGGATCGTGTGTTTCTTTCAAGCGCTTGTAAGCCGTTGGATCAGGGGTGTGTTTCTTTTGAGGGCTGGGGGAGGACACAATCCGCAACTGCTTGATCCAATGGCTCCCAAGCTCTCTAAGGAAACACACGATCCGCGTACTTGTTCCTGATTGGCTAACCGGAGGGAGTCATTCGCTTGATCCAACGGCTCCCAATCTCTCGAAGGAAACACACAATCCGCAACTGCTTGATCCAACGGCTCCCAAGCTCTCGAAGGAAACACACAATCCACGTCCTTGTTCCTGATTGGCTAACCAGAGGGAGTCACTCGGAGAGGCATGTCTATAAGAGAGGCAGGAGTACACTTCACAGCCATCATAACTGTGATGAAACTTATGTAACACTTTCGGCAACCAGCGGCAAGGCGTCTTTGATGATCTGGTATTTCCACAACACTTGTTGGGACGGTTGCAGATCATCAGAGACGTCTTGCCGCTGCTTGGATCAAATGCCGGTTCGCTACGGGAGAAGTGGTGCGGTTCATCAGAGACGATTCCTCCTGCTGCTTCTCATATTGAAGGATCTCTACTGTTGTGGTAGGGGGTCGTTCCTCCTCATCTCCTCCTATGAGACCTTGCTAAATCAGGAAGAGATGGGGAGGAACGACCATCACTGATAGTCGAAATACCAGTGAGGGAGTGTCCACCTTGCTAAAGCAGGAAGAGATGGGCACGGGGCTGCGGCGATAATATATAACTCCGACGGTGCATTTGATATGCGGGCACTCACGAGCCACCGTCGGGCTGTATGCAGGGGAAACCGTGTGTTTTGTTCCAACTTTTTCGAGCGCTTGTAAAAATCATCTCTTTATTTTAAAAACATCCTTAACAACATCTCATACAGTTACATAAAAGGTTTAATACATTATTAAACATCACGAACAGTTTTCATAACACAGTTACATTACTACATAAACGGACTTGTTGGGTCGGAGGCCGTAGGATTAGGGGGAACGGCGGGAGGAGCCAGCCCCCTTCGCGGCCGCCTGGTTCTCGCGCGCACGTTTGCGGAGGAGGGCACGAGTCATGGAGACTGAGTCTTGCACCGCCCAATCCATCTCGGAAGCCTCCTTCGCCTTGCGCTGGCAGGCAGTCTTGGCTCGTTGGACACGGTCGTCGCGGCCGAACTGCAAGGAGGCTTCAATGGTCTCCTGCATCTGCGGCCCGCCGCCCTCTTCCCCATGGTCGCTCTAGTCGAAGTCGTCGTCGTCGTCCTCCTCCTCGTCGGGAGGGGCGGCGGCGGCTGGTGAAGGTGCGGCGTCACCTGGTGGAGCAGGAGGCCGGTAGCTGGGCATTCCTCGGGCTCGTGGCATACGGCGGGATAGGCTCCCGCGGTAGCGCCCAAGCGCGCTATGCCGAGCACGCTCGACCTCGTCCAGAAGGCGCTGCGGCGGCGTGGTGGATCCATCTCGTGGATACGATGTCTTCGTGGCTTAGGGTTTACCCCGTCGGCGACAATACTACATATAGATCTCCAGGGCAGCGCTGGGGAGGACACGTACGTGACCAGGGCAGCGCTGGGGTTGGACATGTGGCCATGGCAGCGCTGGGGGAGGACACGTGACTGACACGAGTCGTGACCGCAAAGCCCCGCCTACCAACCGGGACTAAAGAAGCACACAGATCGTGTGTTTCTTTCAAACGCTTGTGAGCCGTTGGATCAGGGGTGTGTTTCTTTTAAGGGCTTGTGAGCTATTGGATCAGCACTATCACGACTACTTTTTCGAGCGCTTGTAAGACGTTGGAGTTTTTAGAACCAAAAATCAGAGTTTCTTCACAGTTTTCAGAACACATTTACATAAAAGGTTTCATACATTATTACACATGACCACCAACATCCGTCTCTAGTGTCGTGGTATAAACTTCTTCTTCGTGTGTGTCCCTTTCTTCTGATTGCGCCGTAACCATGGACAATCTTCATCATTTAACACGATGCTTGGGTCAATTTTCATTGTGAAGGGCGGAATTTCATGAAACTTATTGTAATCTTCTGACGTGTCTGTCTTGTCCTCCACTCCCACGATGTTTCTTTTCCCTGAAAGAACTATGTGGCGCTTTGGCTCATCGTATGATGTATTCGTTTACTTATCTTTTTTTTTCGGTTTGGTAGACATGTCCTTCACATAGAAAACCTGAGCCACTTCACTGGCTAGGACGAATGGTTCGGTGTCGTACCCAAGATTCTTGAGATCCACTGTAGTCATTCCGTACTGTGGGTCTACCTGTACCCCGCCTGTCAGATTGAACCATTTGCACCAGAACAAAGGGACCTTAAAAGAACGTCCATAGTCAAGTTCCCATATCTGCTCTATGTAACCATAATATGTGTCCTTTTGCCCATTGTTGTTTGTTGCATCAAAGCGGACACCACTGTTTTGGTTGGTGCTCTTTTTATCTTGGTCGGCCATGTAAAATGTATTCCCATTTATCTCGTACCCTTGAAAAGTCAATATAGTTGAAGATGGTTGCTTGGCCAACAAGTATAATTGTTCTCCAACAGTGGTGTCATTAATGAGACGTGTTTGCAACCAACCGCCGAAAGTCTTCACGTGTTCTCCATCAATCCAATCTTCAGGTTGCTCCGGGTATTTCGAGCGTAAAATATTCTTGTGTTCCTCGATATATGGAGCCACCAAGCTGGAATTATGTAGAACTGTGTAGTGTGCTTGAGTGAAAGAATGCCCGTCCATACATATTGTTGCTTTCTTTCCTAGCGTTCCTTTTCCACGCAGTATCCCCTCATGGCGCGATTGAGGAACATCGATCGACTTAAGGTCAGCAATAAAGTCAACACAAAACTCAATGACCTCCTTTGTTCCATAGCCCTTGGAGATGCTTCCTTCTGGCCTAGCACAGTTATGAACGTATTTCTTTAAGACTCCCATGAACCTCTCAAAGGGGAACATGTTGTGTAGAAATACAGGACCGAGAATCCTAATCTCTTCGACTAGGTGAACTATGAGGTGCGTCATAATATTGAAGAAGGATGGTGGAACACCAACTCGAAGCTGACAAGACATTGGACCACATCCTTCTGTAAACTTGGTAGAGTTTCTGGATCAATCACCTTCTGAGAAATTGCATTGAGAAATGCACATAGCTTAACAATGGGTACTCGAACATTTTCCGATAGAAGCCCCCTCAATGCAACCGGAAGTAATTGTGTCATAATCACGTGGCAGTCATGAGACTTTAGGTTTTGAAACTTTTTCTCTGTCATGTTTATTATTCCTTTTATATTCGACGAGAAGTCAGACGGGACCTTGATACTGCTCAGGACTTCAAAAAAGATCTCCTTCTCTTCTTTGGTAAGAGCGTAGCTGGCAGGACCTTGATACTTCTCTGGATTCAGGTTGTCTCGTTCGTGCATACGTTGCTGGTCCTGCCGTGCATCCAGTGTATCTTTCGTCTTCCCATACACGCCCAAGAAGCTTAGCAGGTTCACGCAAAGATTTTTCGTCACGTGCATCACGTCGATTGCAGAGTGAACCTCTAGGATTTTCCAATAGGGTAGCTCCCAAAATATAGATTTCTTCTTCCACATGGGTACGAGTCCGTCAGCGTCATTCGGAACAGATTGTCCGCCAAGACCCTTTCCAAAGATTACTTCTAAATCCTTAACCATATCATATATAACATCCCCAGTAGGGCGGGTAGGCTTCGTCCGGTGTTCTGCCTCACCTTTGAAATGCTTGCCTTTTTTTCTTACGGGGTGCTGTTTTGGAAGAAATCGACGATGCCCCGGGTACACATTTTTGTTTGTCAAATATATACTTTCAGTCTCACCTAAACAGTGCGTGCCAATCATTGATGGTTACAAACAACAACGCTCGCAGGTCAAATTCCTTTTGTTCGTGCTCATCCCACACAGGTACACCTTCTTCACGCCACAACTGTAAAAGTTCTTCAACCAATGGCCTTAGGTACACATCAATGTCGTTGCCGGGTTGCTTCGGGCCTTGGATGAGCACTGGCATCATAATGAACTTCCGCTTCATGCACAACCAAGGAGGAAGGTTATTGATACATAGAGTCACAGGCCAGGTACTATGACTGGAGCTCTGCTCCCCGAAAGGATTAAAGCCATCAGTACTTAGACCAAATCTTAAGTTCCTTGCGTCATCTGAAAATGTCGGGAACTCTCTGTCGATTTTTCTCCACTGCGACCCATCAGCGGGGTGTCTCAGCATCACGTCTTTCTTACGGTCTTCTTTATGCCATCGCAACAACTTGGCATGCTCTTTGTTTTGGAACAAACATTTCAACCGTGGTATTATAGGAGCATATCACATCACCTTGGTAGGGACACTCTTCCTGGGGCGCGGCTCGCCCTCAACATCACTAGGGTCATCTCGCCTGATCTTATACCGCAATGCACCGCATACCAGGCATGCATTCAAATTCTCGTATTGCTCACCGCGGTAGAGGATGCAGTCATTGATGCATGCATGTATATCTTCTGCACCTCTAATCCTAGAGGGCAGACCACCTTCTTTGCTTCGTACGTAATAGAGGGCAATTTGTTATCCTTTGGAAGCATCTTCTTCAATATTTTCAGCAACTTTTCAAATCTCTTGTCAGAAGTACCATTCTCTGCCTTCCATTGTAGCAATTCCAGTGTGGTACCCAGCTTTTTCTGGCCATCTTCGCAATTTGGGTACAACAATTTTGTGTGATCAGCTAACATGCGCTCCAACTTCAACCTCTCATTTTCACTTCCGCAGTTTATCTGTGCATCACGAATGGCCTGACGAAGATCATCATCGGGCTCATCAACAATGGGCTCTTCTTCATCTTCAGCTTCCCCCGTAGCATTACCACCGTATTCAAGGAACATAGGATAGTTGTCATCGTTCTCTTCTTCTTCGTTGTCTTCCATCATAACCCCTCTTTCTCCGTGCTTGGTCCAACAATTATAGCCGGACATGAAACCGAACTGAATCAAGTGGATGTGAAGGGTTTTGAGGAAGAATAATCCTTCTCATTCCGACAGACATGGCATGGACAACACATAAAACCATTCTGCGTGTTTGCCTCAGCCACATTGATCAGAAAAGAACGCACGCCTTGAATGTACTCGTTAGAGCGTCGGTCAGCGTACATCCATGGATGGCTCATCTGCATTACATAAGTATATCAAACGCAATCACCGCTAAAACCCATTACGGTAAACGAACATAATCGACCAATTACACTACATCATGAATAGAATAGAGAACTGACCAAATTCATTAATACAAGCTCATCACATTAAACCAAAGTAGAGTAGTGACCAAATGTAGTACAAAGTTCTCATAAAACATGCATTTAAACTCAAATACAACTATCTAAAGAATTTAAATCCAACAACAAATGCGATCAAAATCGTAACTAAGGTAATTATTGAACCAACAGCATAATGATACCAAGCCTCTTGATTAATGGCATATTTTCTAATCTTTTTAATCTTCAAGCGCATTGCATCCATCTTGATCTCGTGATCATCGACGACGTCGGCAAGCTTGAACTCCAATTCCATACGAAGATCTTCACTTCTTTTCAATTTTGCTTTCAAATCATTGTTTTTTTTTTCAGAAAACTCGACAATAGGGTCGGTTGGAATTTCCGGTTCAACTACCTCCTCGATAAAAATATATCTATGTCAAGTTGGTCGGCATAATTGTCATAAACACGAAATGAAACAAATAGTTATAACAAACAATCATACCACATCTGAATAATAGAGCGGATGAGAGCCAGTGGGGACAGATGTCAAAACCATGATATTATATATAACAAAAAATTATACAACTATAAGAAAATTATACAAGTAATAATTATGCATCTAAATCCTAAAACTTAGATTTTTTAAAATAAAAGATAAAAACAAGAGGCTCACCGAGGTGGTGTCGGTGACGGGACGGCGCGGGCGATCGACGCGGTAAGGACGGGGACGGGACGACACTAAAACCCACAAATCATAATTTAGTTTTAGCTCAAATTGCACATAAAACAAATGAAATCCCCTACTTAGGCATTTCATCAAACACCTAGCTAGCACTAGAAAAATGAAATGAGCTAAACTAGCAATGAAATGAGCTAAATTAGCAACGCCGGAAGAAAGGATGATGTTGCTAACCTTGGATAGATGGGTGCCGCCAATATTGACAAATAGTGGAGAAAAATGGGGATCAAATTGAGCTTTGGAGAGTGAAAAATGGAGATGTGGGTCGAGCTCAAAAATGGAGTGCTGGCTCGGGTGGAAGAGATGATATACAGGGGAACCTTTAGTCGCGGTTCGTGATACGAACCGCGACTAAAGGTTCCGTACAGGTGCTCGCGCGGCCCCCATCTGCCACGGACCCTTTAGTCGCGGTTCGTATCACGAACCGTGACTAGAGGTTCCCTAAGTGATATGGAAATATTCATATCTTTAAATTCGTAAATCGAAATTCAACAAATAATATGTATAAATCGATCAGAAAAATGATAGGAATCTAAATATTGTGTCCATATCATCTTTTGCATAAATATTAATTAGTAATAATAATTGTTAACACATAACAAAAAAATGAATTTTAAATTATTATTGCCATTTTCAATTTAATATGGAAATATTCATATCTTTAAATCCAAACCTATGTTAACATAAACATTAATGATTAAGTACTAATAGTTTTGAATTCAAAGAACAAAAAAATTCAGCACATACATCACAATGCTTCAGAAAGCTTGCTCACATCATACTTAAACAGGGACATAATTAATAGAAATAATAATTCAGATATCCATTACAGAAAGTACTGCATAATTGAAGACCCCCAAGCACTACATAATAATAGAGATAAAAGTGTTCGCCATTGCAAACACTACTCGTCCTCCGGATCAGAATACCCCCAAGCAGGAGACCCATGGGGCACTGGTGGCGGTACGAGGTGACGCTGCCCATAGTTGATGATTCCAATCCTGCGGTACACCTCATATGCAACGTACACATCTATTGCTGCATACTCAATGTTGATAGCGTCAAGTGGGGTCTTCCCCCAGAATTTGTGCTGAACCTTGGGGAAATTTGTCTTCATATCAGCGTACTCCTCGTCGATCACAGCGGCTGCCATATCAGCCATTCCAGTCTTGTAATGCTGAAGCCTGAAAATGCCCTGGAGATCAATGTGGCAGCCAGCTGGTATCTCAAGACCCCAGGTGCGCCTCATCTTGATCTTGTCATTCGTTATATCAACGCTAGCAAAATGTATGCCGCTGCGAAGGAAATCCATGAGTTTTGGACAGTGCTTGTCACTACTGCAACAACAAAATGGAACAAATGTTAAATACTGCTGCAACAAATATATTTCAGCACAAGTATAATAAGAATCATAGCAAGTAAATTTCGGCACAAGTATAATAAGACTCATAACAAGTATATTTCGGCATAAGTATAATAAGAATCATAACAAGTATAATTTAGAACAAGTATAATAAGAATCATAACAAGTATAATTTAGAACAAAGTATAATAAGAATCATAACGACAAGTATAATAAGAATCATAACAAGTATAATTTAGAACAAGTATAATAAGAAGCCCCTAAATTAACTATGACATGTTCTCCCACGATCGCCAATATGCAACTACAAGGAAAATTATTTCGCTACAATCAAAGAGGAATTGATTTTTCCCATAGGATTCAAATGGACATGTTGCTATCCTATGCAATTTTCCTATCCTATAAATTAATCAAAGAAAAGCCCCAATTAAAACTATGACAAGTTTCGTATTACCTTGCCCACTTGAAGACCACGACATGTTTCTTGAAACAAAGTTGGATGACGGCAACATCTCTTTGATCGGCCGTGTACTCGAGATCAAGGCCCATGAACTTGTCTTCCTACTCTTGAAGCCAATCCTCAAAATCAGAAAGAAATTCCGACACCTTGGCGCTGTCGTTCGTGTAGACGACATTGAGATAGGTCGTGCTATGTGCGAGCACCTTCCTGTAGCGAGTGATCGGTGGATTCATGGTGGAGGGGCTGGGGAAGAAGAGAGGAGAGAGGGAGACGAACAGGACGAACAGAAATGGACGTGGTTACTGTAGCAATCATGTTCTCGTGTTTTGATCGTGAGAAACGAGCGGGAGGCGAACGGTTTGGCCCTCTAGTCGTGGTTCGTGATACGAACTGCGACTAAAGGTCCCGTACAGGTGATCGCGCGGCCCTAATACGTGCATTTTATATCATCATTTTATAACTCATATTATCATATTAGAATGTTATGGGCATTGTTATATCAATGTTTTTGCATGTTTTAGATGATTTATGGGACTTTCATACAAAGTCCCTATTTTTGGTATTTAATTTCTGGGAGGCAGAAAACCTCCTTTTCCTTGTTTTAATGTTTCAGGACCTTCGGGAACCCAAATTGGAAAAGGAAAAATTGCACAGCTGGTTTTTCTCCGAGAGAACGGCAGTGGGAAAAAGATCGGAGAGAGAAGAGCCACGAGGGCCAAGAGAGGGGGGCCCACGCGAACAAAGAATCTAGCCGCGTGGGACCCACCAACTTGGGCCTCGGGCATCGTCTCGTGCTCGGCTTCTTAACACGACTCATCTCTCGCCCGAAAACCTACGCCCTAATTTTTCCAAGTCTATCCGAGGCCGCGGCGGCGGCGAAACTCCTGATTCCCTCCAAGGGGGGTCAGATCCTGCTGCTCCGAAGCTCCGGAGATGGGGGAAATCATCGTCATCGTCATCACCTCTCCTCCTTGGCGTGGGAGGAGGCATCTCCATCATCACCATCACCAAGACCAGCACCATCTCCATCATCATCTTCGTGATCCACTCCGTCCCCCTCGTAGTTTGAGAGTTGCTATACCCTAGATACTTGCTTTGTGCTCCTATTCATGTTTGTGATTGAGTACTTGTCATTATTTGGAGGTGAAGTTATATTTTCAGATTGTGTTGTACCACTTATGCCACTGAATATTATCATGTTTGCACGTTGTGAGTAGTTCCCGTATGTTCCTGAGGGCATAGGATGAATTGGCAATGATTTATATAACATGTGTTGGTATTTTGTCTAGTGTTTATCTTTTTATGTAATTCTATGATGGTGTTGTGCGAACGTCGACTGCACACCACTTCACCTATATGGGCTCATAGGAGAACACCGTAGTGTAATGGATTGAGGGAGACTTGGGAGGACATGTAAACCTGAGACCGAGTCATGAAGTTACTTTATGGGGTATTAGTATCGGGGACCTTAGAGTGTAATGCTATGGTGGGACTTTATGTCTTAATAATTCTTGTGCAGTCATTTACTTGGCCACAAGATCCATCATAAGGGGTTTAGTTTATTTATTTATCTATACCTAATAATGGCTCCGTCCAAAGAAGATTAAAACTTGACAAGATATTCAACGTGTTATTTTAGAAATTTCTATGCCATGTAAAACCCATGCCGCCCTCGGGAACATTTTCCACATATAAGACACACATTACTTGAGCTTGTCCTCTTGCCACATAGAGGATTGGGCTTTTCTCTCTTTGAGAGCTTTCAACTGTCACTATTTATTTTCAGCATTTTTATTCTCTTGGCAACTATACAACCAAAAATCCCAAAAACACTTGCATCTTTCATTGTTTTATTTACCATTCTTGCTAACCAATACCTTCAGCTCCTCGTGGGTTCGACAACCTTTTCTAATTGAAAGGTACTACAATTGATCTCCTGCACTTGGGAGTCATCAAGATACTTTTCTGGCGCCGTTGCCGGGGAGCGTAGCGCTATTGATAAGAAGTTTCGTAAGGAAACTTGGATGCTGAATTTTATTCGCTGTTATCTTATTGTTACTATGGCTTTTATGAATCGTCATGATTTGCAACTTGCTTTATATGAAAGTGCTTATGCTATCACTCCAAAAGTGGTAGAAACTACTATGCCTGAGATACCTAAAGTGGGATTTAAAATTCCCATTGGTCATGTTAAAAGAGTTATGAAGAATCCATTTTCAGGGGATGGAACTAAGTCTGCACGTGAACACATTGAGACAATTGAAGACATATGCGGTTTATTTAGGATTTCTGGTATTTCTGATGATCAGGTAAAAAGGAAGCTATTATATTTGTCTTTATCTGGTAATGCTCGTATTTGGTTCAGATCTTTGGACGAGGATGTCACTATTGAATGGAGTGTGTTTAGGAAGGTTTTCTTTCTTAAGTATTTTACTCCTAAAGAAGCTTATGAGAATCGTTGCTATATATTTAATTTCTGGCCACATCTGGGAGAGAGTATTACTCAAGCTTGGGGGAGATTAAAGGAGCTCCTTCGCAAGAATCCTTGTCATGATCTTACAAGGAAAATTATACTGATAAACTTTTATGTGAGGTTACCGAGGCAACACAAGGAATTTCTAGATAATTCATCTGGTGGGAGTTTTACAAATAATACTGAAGAAGAAGCATGGAATTTACTGGAGACTATTGCTAAGAATACTTGTCATTGGGATCTTGATAAAGGTAATGAACCCTATTTGGACTATGAATATTCATGTGTAGAGAACTTCTCTACTTCTATTTTGTTTAAGAATCTGAGTGATAATTTTGGTCTTGATCCTTATGTTTTAATTGAGATAGCTAAATCTTTTGCTAGTCATATTGGTGTTCCTAAAGTTATTAAACAGGTAGAACCAGTGTCATCCGTGACAATTGAGAAGTATGTTGAAGCACCTCCATATCCAAATATAATCAAGGAGAATTTACTTGCTGCTATTACCAGCAAGAGTAGTAGAAGACGTTCTCAACCATATGAACAAATGGAAGTTAGTAGTCAAATTTCTGTTATTAAACAACTGAATGTAGAAAATCTTGTTGATGTTTATTTATGTGAAGATGCTACTAAAGTTATTAAAGGCAATTCGGCCAAGGTGGGTAAGCCTGTTATATCATGTTCTATTGGGACTTCAAGCTATCATGGTTTATGTGATATTGGAGCAAGTATTAGTGTCATTCCATATTCTCTTTATCTTGAAATCAAGCCTGATATTGATCCTATTATATGGAAGAGACAGGTATGACAATTCAACTTGCTAATAAAGATTATATTAGTCCCTTGGAATTGTTAGAGATGTTGAAGTGTTGATTGGAAAATAAAATATCCTGCTGATTTTATTGTGCTTGGTTGCCCTCAAGATTCATTTTGTCCTGTTATTTTTGGTAGACCTTTCTTACATACTGTTGGTGCTGAAATTAATTTGCCTAAAGAGAAAGTGTTTATTAAGTGTGCTGGAGAAACTTGAGTTTAACTTTTCTAAATTTCTGATAAACATTCAAGAAAGAGCCATTTTCTAAGATATAATTGAAACTCTTGCTCTATGTAGCTGTAGCTTCATCAGATGTGGTGGAACGATATATGCTTAATCAAGATGAACCATTTAATGAGGAAGAAAAAGATGCTTTAGAACAAATACTTTCACAACAACCACCACAATTACAATTGCATATCCCACCTGATAATTTAGGAGTGCTACCACCACCTAAAGGGGATCCTAGTTTTGAATTAAAACCTTTGCCTAAAATCTTAAATATGCATATTGGATGAGAAGAGCATATATCCTGTCATTATTAGTGCTAACCTTTCAGCTGAAGAAGAGAAATTACTTGATGTGCTTAAAGCTCACCGACCAGCCATTGGATACTCTCTTGATGATCTTAAAGGTATAAGCCCAGCTCTATGTATGCATAAAATTAATTTGGAGGAGGATGCAAAACCTGTTGTTGATTATCAACGCCGTCTCCATCCAAAAATGAAAGAAGTGGTAAGAAAAGAGGTAATAAGACTTATTGAAGCTGGTATCATTTATCCCATAGCTGATAGTAAGTGGGTTAGTCCTGTTCATTGTGTTCCTAAAAAGGGTGGAATGACTGTTGTTCCAAATGATGAGGATGAACTTGTGGCTCAACGTACTGTTGTTGGTTATAGGATGTGTATTGATTTCAGGAAGTTAAATAAAGCAACTCGTAAAGATCATTACCCATTGCCATTTATTGATCAAATGTTAGAAAGGTTATCTAAACACTCTCACTTTTGCTATTTAGATGGTTATTCAGGTTTCTCACAAATTCCTGTCCAAAGATGATCAAGAAAGACCACTTTTACTTGCCCATATGGTACATTTGCTTATAGGAGAATGCCATTCGGTTTGTGTAATGCTCCTGCTACTTTTCAAAGATGCATGAATGCTATATTTGCTGATTATATTGAAAAGATAATGGAAGTTTTTATGGATGATTTTTCTGTGTATGGTACTTCCTTCGATAATTGCTTGTTCAACCTTAACAAAGTTTTGCAGCGTTGTGAAGACCAACACTTAGTTCTTAATTGGGAGAAGTGTCACTTCATGGTTACTGAAGGTATTGTCTTGGGCATAAGATTTCTGGAAGAGGAATAGAAGTTGACCCAGCAAGATAGAAGCTATTGAAAAGCTGCCATACCCAAGGGACATCAAAGGTATAAGAAGTTTTCTTGGGCATGCAGGTTTTTATAGGTTTATTAAAGATTTCTCCAAAATATCAAAACCTCTAACCAATCTTTTGCAAAAGGATGTTCCTTTCTCTTTTAATGATGATTGCATTGAGTCCTTTAATATTTTGAAGAATGCTTTAATAAGTGCTCCTATTATTCAACCTCCTGATTGGAAATTGCCTTTTGAAATTATGTGTGATGCTAGTGATTATGCAGTTGGGGCTGTTTTGGGCCAACGTGTTGATAAGAAACTGAATGTTATTTATTATGCTAGTAGAACACTTGATGCTGCTCAAAGGAATTATGCCACAACTGAAAAGAATTTTTAGCAGTGCTATTTGCTTGTGACAAGTTTAGACCTTATATTACTGATTCCAAAGTCACATTGCATACTGATCATTCTGCTATTAAATATTAATGATAAGAAAGATGCTAAGCCTAGATAATAAGATGGGTACTTTATTGCAAGAATTTGATTTACACATTGTTGATAGGAAAGGGGAAGATAATCAAGTAGCTGATCATCTTTCTAGAATGGAAAATATACCTGATGATCCTATTCCTATTAATGATAGTTTTGTTAATGAACAACTTGCAAATTAATGTTTCTAGTGCTAAAGTTGCATCTCCATGGTTTGCCAACTATGCAAATTTTATTGTTGGTAAAGTTTTACCTCCACACTTCACTCACAACAAAGAAAGAAATTCTTTTATGATCTTAGACATTATTTTTGGGATGATCCTTTCTTTATAAGAAAGTGTGGATGGTATTATTAGACGTTGTGTACCTGAGTATGAACAACAGGCTATTATAAGAGATTGTCATGACAGTCCCTATGGAGGGCATCATGCAGGAGATCGTACAGGTGCAAAGGTATTACAATCTGGTTTTTATTGGCCTACTTTATTTAAGGATTGTGCTGAATATGTTAAATCTTGTGATAAATGTCAAAGAGTAGGAAATATTGGTAGGAGAAATGAAATGCCTATGAATTATTCTTTACCACTTGAGCCATTTGATGTGTGGGGTTTTGACTTTATGGGACCTTTCCCAGTCAAAGACAAAGCATACTCATATTTTGGTTGCAGTGGATTATGTTACAAAGTGGGTGGAAGCAATTCCAACCAAAAGTGCAGATCATGCCACAGCAATGAAGATGCTCAAGGACATCATTTTCCCCAGGTTTGGTGTTCCTAGGTTTTTAATTACTGATGGTGGTTCTCATTTCTTGCATGGTATTCTTAGGAAAACATTGGCAAAATATGATGTTAACCATAGAATTGCATCTCCTTATCATCCCAAACAAGTGGACAAGTTGAATTAAGTAATAGGGAAATTAAACTCATTTTGGAAAAGACAGTGAATAAGTCTAGGTCTGATTGGCCACTTAAAATTAATGATGCATTATGGGCTTATAGAACTGCTTTTAAAAATCCTATGGGAATGTCTCCTTATAAAATGGTTTATGGAAAAGCTTGTCATTTACCTGTTGAATTAGAACATAAAGCTAGATGGGCTATTAAACAATTGAACTTTGATTTTAAACTTGGGAGAGAAGAGAATTCTTGATTTAAACCTACTAGATGAATGGAGAAAAAGCTTATGAAAGTGCTAGATGTTTAAAGAGAAAGTTAAATTTGGCATGACAAGAAAATTAAAAGGAAGAATTCAAAGTAGGTGATCAAGTTTTATTATACAACTCTCGTTTCAAGTTTTCTGCAGGAAGTTGGCTTCAAAGTGGCAGGACCATTAGTGATACAGGAGGTGTACCGTTCAGGAGCTATCCGTCTTCACGGTGACATGAAAGGTAAACCTCATGTAGTCAATGGACAACGCCTTAAACATTATATTGCAGGAAAGAGTTTCATCGGAATGGTGGAAGAGTGGAATTTACAGGCACCGGAGGCCGTAATTGCAAAGAACTGCGCAGTCAGATACCCCAAATCAATAAATGGTAACTTTTGTGTTTGCAACCTTCTCGGAATTCGTCAAATTTTGTGAAGTATTTTTTATGGAAATTAACGTGTGGGACAAGAAAATAGGAAGAAACGGAGTTCCGAGGGAGGAAAGAGGGGGTCCCACGCGGCCAGATTCTTGGCCGCGTGGGGACACCTCGTTTGCCCCTCGGAGTCCCGTTTCGTCTCGTTTTCGACTCCGACGCTTCGTCTTACCCTAAAGACCGTCAATATATACTCCCTTCCGCCGATCTAATCTCGCACCGAGCATTCTCGAGCGATCTTTGTTTTGGTTGTTTCTGCTGTCAGGGTTTAGCCATGTCAAGCTCCGGATCCAACCAAGAGGGAGAAGACTCCACCAAGGAAGGCATTGTGAACCACTACCTCAACTCCGTGATGGCACCAATGAAGGCCTTGTCCTTCAAGGAGGGTGTGCTGCTCGTGGAGGAGGTGAAGGCTCCCAAGACCATCGGCATGGTGGAAGAGAGGCTGGATGACCTGGAACAGAAGACTTTCAGGTATAACACTGTTGTTGAACGCAGCCTTGATGCTCATCACTTCATGAACCTGGAGCTGGAGAAGAAGGTTGAAGAATACAAGGAGAGGCTCAAGGACTTGGAGGATAGGTATCTACATGTCATATCAGAGTTGGACAGGTATCAATCTCTGATGTGGGATGTAGAAAACCAAAACTGTGAGTACGAAGAGCGCTTCAAGAAGATTGCAGAAGCTGCCACCCTCAGGTATAACGATCCACCTACATCCTTCTACAATGGGAGGCCTTTCCCATGGAAAGTAGAAGAGTGGGAGGCGGATTATGAGAAGAAGCAAGCTGAGGAAGAGGAAGCAGAAGCAATTGGTCAAGCTTGGGGGAGTTCAACCTAGCCTTTATCGTACTAGTTTATCTATCTATCTAGTCATGGTGTGTTTTGCTTTTATCGTTTAGTTATCAATCTCTTTTAGGCTTGTGTGAGCTCATGGAGTATTATCATGTATCCTCTTGTGGTTTATCAATAAATATTAAAGTATGGTGTCATCCGTGGGTCTCTTGTTTTGGAGATTTATGGGTAACACTCATGCAAATGGGCGTGGCATATTTAGAAGTTTCAGTCACATCTTGCCTTGAATTTATTTAACTTGAGTAGGTTGGACAATTGTAGAATTATCTCATCAAAATAGCAAATAAGAGAATAAGTCAATATGACATGAGAATAATAGTTTAAAGTAGAGATGTAGTCTTGTAGAATAAAGAGTTAGGAAGGTCAATGAAAACAAGATGAAACACCCTTGTTATACTCTAGTATCTTTTGAGCAAATTAATGATCATGGATGTTTCAATACTTATGCTCTTGAAAAGTGAATGAAAAGGTGGGCACCCGAGGATTCGGTTAGCCATGGAAAGTGTGAGATAAAGGTTGTATTGAGCATAAGAACTTGATTGAAATATCCATGACTAAAGTTTGTACTAGTTACTAGTGAAGCAAGGTGGTAAACAATATCATATCTATCTTTTTATTTGTCTTCTTTTAACTAGTTATTCAATAAGAGTTTATCTTGTCTTTAAATTTCAGCAAAGTATCAAATTATAATGCTTGCAAATAAGAGCAAATGCATTGGAAAAAGAGTATGATTCAATTGTCCAACGTACAATGGTTATTTATGTTCAAAAGTAAGGGGTGATTGCTAGAGCTTCTACTTATGTTGCCCTCATGTGTATGGGTTTTAGTTCATTAATCTTACATTGCAATTGAACATGATGATGATACAATGCTCGTATTTATTTATCAACCATAAACTCATTGATGCATGTAATGATCTATTCGCTTATTTACTCGAGGACGAGTAAAGGTTTAAGCTTGGGGGAGTTGATACGTGCATTTTATATCATCATTTTATAACTCATATTATCATATTAGAATGTTATTGGCATTGTTATATCAATGTTTTTGCATGTTTTAGATGATTTATGGGACTTTCATACAAAGTCCCTATTTTTGGTATTTAATTTCTGGGAGGCAGAAAACCTCGTTTTCCTTGTTTTTAATGTTTCAGGACCTTCGGGAACCCAAATTGGAAAAGGAAAAATTGCACGGCTGGTTTTTCTCCGAGAGAACGGCAGTGGGAAAAAGATCGAAGAGAGAAGAGCCACGCGGCCAAAGAATTTAGCCGCGTGGGACCCACCAACTTGGGCCTCGGGCATCGTCTCGTGCTCGGCTTCTTAACACGACCTCTCTCGCCCGAAAACCTACGCCCTAATTTTCCCAAGTCTATCCGAGGCCGCGGCGGCGGCGAAACTCCTGATTCCCTCCGAGGGGGGTCAGATCCTGCTGCTCCAGAGCTCCGGAGAAGGGGGAATTCATCGTCATCATCATCACCTCTCCTCCTTGGCGTGGGAGGAGGCCTCTCCATCATCACCATCACCAAGACCAGCACCATCTCCATCATCATCTTCGTGATCCACTCCGTCCCCCTCGTAGTTTGAGAGTTGCTATACCCTAGATACTTGCTTTGTGCTCCTATTCATGTTTGTGATTGAGTACTTGTCATTATTTTGAGGTGAAGTTATATTTTCAGATTATGTTGTACCACTTATACCACTGAATATTATCATGTTTGCACGTTGTGAGTAGTTCCCGTATGTTCCTGAGGGCATAGGATGAATTGGCAATGATTTATATATAACATGTGTTGGTATTTTGTCTAGTGTTTATCTTTTTATGTAATTCTATGATGGTGTTGTGCGAACGTCGACTGCACACCACTTCACCTATATGGGCTCAGAGAGAACACCGTAGTGTAATGGATTGAGGGAGACTTGGGAGGACATGTAAACGTGAGACCGAGTCATGAAGTTACTTTATGGGGGTATTAGTATCGGGGATCTTAGAGTGTAATGCTATGGTGGGACTTTATGTCTTAATAATTCTTGTGCAGTCATTTACTTGGCCACAAGATACATCATAAGGAGTTTAGTTTATTTATTTAGCTATACCTAATAATGGCTCCGTCCAAAAAAGATTAAAACTTGACAAGATATTCAACGTGTTATTTTAGAAATCTCTATGCCATGTAAAATTCATGCCGCCCTCGGGAACGTTTTCCACATATAAGACACACATTACTTGAGCTTGTCCTCTTGCCACATAGAGGATTGGGCTTTTGTCTCTTTGAGATCTTTCAACTGTCACTATTTATTTTCAACATTTTTATTCTCTTTGCAACTATACAACCAAAAATCTCAAAAACATTTGCATCTTTCATTGTTTTATTTACCATTCTTGCTAACCAATACCTTCAGCTCCTCGTGGGTTCGACAACCTTTTCTAATCGAAAGGTACTACAATTGATCTCCTGCACTTGCGAGTCATCAGGCCCCCCAACTGCCACTGACCCTTTAGTCGCGGTTCGTATCACGAACCGCGACTAGAGGTCCCGTTCGACCCGCGACTAGTTTGGCGCGGCCTCGTAGCCGTTGAACCGCGACTAGTTCCCAGCTCTAGTCACGGTTCATAAGCCATCTGGGACTAGAGGCCAATTTTGCTCTCTGGACCAAAGCTACGTTTTCTACTAGTGTATCATACGGGAAATTTTTCTACGTTAGTCGTTTGATTCATAGGATTAGTTTCTGTAGAAATTTTTTTCATGGGAATCTTTGTACTACATCCCATAGGAATTCTAGATTCATTCCAACCTCTTTTTATAATTTCTTTGCCATCAAACACAAAGTACTCTTCCTATAGGATTCAACTAGACATGACATTTCAATCCTAACTATAAGTTTCCTATTTCTACACTTTTCCTATCCTGTGAATCAAATGAGCCCTAAGTTCCAAAACGAGACGCTAGCTACAGGAAATCAGATCAGATCATAAAATTGACGGTCGTGTTCAGCGGCAGCTCGTACTCACTGTTCCACTTGGCCGTGTTCGAGCGTCGGGTGCTGCAAGCTCCGGACGAAAATTCTTTTGTGCTGAAACAGCAGAAGTACATCAACAGAGTGGTTGAAAATTATCCATATGATCCGAAGTGCCCCGGATGAAAAATCTTCCGCAGAAATCATGCATGTGAACTTGTGAAGAAAACATGCATGTACCTAAATCGTCGATTGTTCCCGGCTATGTCGTCGAGCGCGCACTTGCACTTGCATGAGCTGTTGAATTGGAAGTTTGGAACTGGACAGTGAATTCTAGCGGTGCCCCACCCTACCGGGGTCTCCAGCAGCTGGCCAGCTGCCACCTGTGGCCGTATATGTTCATCCGTATTGTAACGTATAAACAATATATTTTGATCAGAAAATAATATTTATTAATAATCCCAAAATATTTTTTCAATGGATTTCCACAAAATCTTTTTAATTAATGTTTCAAATTTTCATTTTATAATCAATTTCTTATTATTTTCGGCGACATGTGGTTACGAAAAAGTTTTGAAATTTAAAATTTGACAACACAAATTTCAGAAACATTGCACATATTTTTGGATTATTTCAGTTATGTTTCAATTAATTACGGTTTTTAAAAAGTTTTACAAATTTCATTATGGTTTCATCTATTTTGGAATTAATTTGTAAAAGGTGTGTTAAAAACACTATGAAAATCTTTACTTGTGCGAAACATTTATGAAATTTTTGTGGTCTTGCAAGAAAGCACAATGAAATATGCATGAAATCCCTATTCTATCGAAGTATGTCATATCGGAATGAAAAAGTCGTCTTTGATAAATTAATTTTATTGAAATGTCAATTCAATTTCACAGTTGAATTTTAAAACTTTCAAACATGTGTCCAATATTTATCTTGTTTTGAATATCTCGTCGTTAGGAACTCAAATATCAAAAAGTATCATAAATCGGACATTCAGTTCAAAAGATATTACCGATACAATATTGAGAAACTAAAAAGTAAGGGTAGGTGGATAAAAAGTTTATACTTTCCTAGATATGTACTCACCACTCACTTACGCGTGGGACACAAATGTGTTGTACCCACATGTCATTGAGTGAAAAGTAGATGCACACGTAGGTGGTATTTAACATGTACGAGATACCTCTACATATTTGCTTATTTTTGTATTCAAATAAGAGTAGAGAACATGCAGGTATAGATTCCGAATTACTGCATGCGAACGAACGACGGATTAAATCCCGGTAGGACACGGCACCCCTAGAAAGCTAGCTGTAGGTGAGATGCACACATCAGCGTTGCGCTCGCTTGTTCCCATTAGTCACACCCCGTCGTCCGGTCCCAAACAAATAATTGCATCAGTCCACTCCAGTCACCCGAGCACCTCGTGGGCGAAATCTCTGTTGTATTATCTGAGAGAATAAACAATATCGCTCCCAAGAGGTCATTCTTCTGATGTATATGCAGCTGCTCGGATTCTGAATAAACGCAAGCATCCAATCAAGCGATAATCTTTGAGTTTTGATGTATCCTATCTGCAGGTTGGGTTGTGTATTGCTAAAATATATCGTTATTTCACAAGGAAAAAGGAAACACATTAATTTCGGTGCCTTCTTCTTGGCTTAGTCGTTGGCGCGAATATGTTAGTTTAGGCCCCTCTCGGGAGCTTTCTAAAAATTTCACAGCCGTAATAGTTTACACACGTGTATATACTAGTAAATCAGAACTCACCCACATGATCAGTGTTTAGGATAAATAGATTAATTCTGAACGAGTCTAAGTTCCATTAATTCCGAACGAGTCTAAGAGCTTGTTTGATTCAAAGGAAAATCATAAGATTCTTGAAGGATTTTATCCTATGAGAAATTTTCCTACGTTAGTCGTTTGATTCATAGGATTAGTTTTTATAGTAATTTTTTTCATAGGAATCTTTGTACTACATCCCATAGGAATTCTAGCATTCACTCCATCCTCTTTTTATAATTTCTTTGTCATCAAACACAAAGTACTCTTCCTATAGGATTCAACTAGACATGACATTCCAATCCTAACTATGGGTTTCCTATTCCTACACTTTTCCTATCCTATAAATCAAATGAGCCCTAAGTTCCAAAACGAGACGCTAGCTACAGGAAATCAGATCATATCATAAAATTGACGGTCGTGTTCAGCGGCAGCTCGTACTCACTGTTCCACTTGGCCGTGTTCGAGCGTCGGGTGCTACAAGCTCCGGACGAAAATTCTTTTGTGCTGAACCAGCAGAAGTAAATCAACAGAGTGGTTGGGAATTATCCATATGATCCGAAGTGCCCCCGATGAAAAATCTTCCGCAGAAATCATGCATGTGAACTTGTGAAGAAAACATGCATGCATGTGAAGGAAGGATACCTAAATCGTCGACCGTTCCCGGCTATGTCGTCGAGCGCGCACTTGCACTTGCATGAGCTGTTGAATTGGAAGTTTGGAACTGGACAGTGAATTCTAGCGGTGCCCCACCCTACCGGGGTCTCCAGCAGCTGGCCAGCTGCCACCTGTGGCCGTATATGTTCATCCGTATTGTAACGTATAAACAATATATTTTGATCAGAAAATAATATTTATTAATAATCCCAAAATATTTTTCAATGGATTTCCACAAAATCTTTTTAATCAATGTTTCAAATTTTCATTTTATAATCAATTTCTTATTATTTTCGGCGACATGTGGTTACGAAAAAGTTTTGAAATTTAAAATTTGACAACACAAATTTCAGAAACATTGCACATATTTTTGATTATTTCAGTTATGTTTCCATTAATTACGGTTTTTAAAAAGTTTTACAAATTTCATTATGGTTTCATCTATTTTGGAATTAATTTGTAAAAGGTGTGTTAAAAACACTATGAAAATCTTTACTTGTGCGAAACATTTATGAAATTTTTGTGGTCTTGCAAGAAAGCACAATGAAATATGCATGAAATCCCTATTCTATCGAAGTATGTCATATCGGAATGAAAAAGTCGTCTTTGATAAATTAATTTTATTGAAATGTCAATTCAATTTCACAGTTGAATTTTAAAACTTTCAAACATGTGTCCAATATTTATCTTGTTTTGAAGATCTCGTCGTTAGGAACTCAAATATCAAAAAGTATCATAAATCGGACATTCAGTTCAAAAGATATTACCGATACAATATTGAGAAACTAAAAAGTAAGGGTAGGTGGATAAAAAGTTTATACTTTCCACTAGATATGTACTCACCACTCACTTACGCGTGGGACACAAATGTGTTGTACCCACATGTCATTGAGTGAAAAAGTAGATGGACAAGTAGGTGGTATTTAACATGTACGAGATACCTCTACATATTTGCTTATTTTTGTATTCAAATAAGAGTAGAGAACATGCAGGTATAGATTCCGAATTACTGCATGCGAACGAACGACGGATTAAATCCCGGTAGGACACGGCACCCCTAGAAAGCTAGCTGTAGGTGAGATGCACACATCAGCGTTGCGCTCGCTTGTTCCCATTAGTCACACCCCGTCGTCCGGTCCCAAACAAATAATTGCATCAGTCCACTCCAGTCACCCCGAGCACCTCGTGGGCGAAATCTCTGTTGTATTATCTGAGAGAATAAACAATATCGCTCCCAAGAGGTCATTCTTCTGATGTATATGCAGCTGCTCGGATTCTGAATAAACGCAAGCATCCAATCAAGCGATAATCTTTGAGTTTTGATGTATCCTATCTGCAGGTTGGGTTGTGTATTGCTAAAATATATCGTTATTTCACAAGGAAAAAGGAAACACATTAATTTCGGTGCCTTCTTCTTGGCTTAGTCGTTGGCGCGAATATGTTAGTTTAGGCCCCTCTCGGGAGCTTTCTAAAAATTTCACAGCCGTAATAGTTTACACACGTGTATATACTAGTAAATCAGAACTCACCCACATGATCAGTGTTTAGGATAAATAGATTAATTCTGAACGAGTCTAAGTTCCATTAATTCCGAACGAGTCTAAGAGCTTGTTTGATTCAAAGGAAAATCATAAGATTCTTGAAGGATTTTATCCTATGAGAAATTTTCCTACGTTAGTCGTTTGATTCATAGGATTAGTTTTTATAGTAATTTTTTTCATAGGAATCTTTGTACTACATCCCATAGGAATTCTAGCATTCACTCCATCCTTTTATAATTTCTTTGTCATCAAACACAAAGTACTCTTCCTATAGGATTCAACTAGACATGACATTCCAATCCTAACTATGGGTTTCCTATTCCTACACTTTTCCTATCCTATAAATCAAATGAGCCCTAAGTTCCAAAACGAGACGCTAGCTACAGGAAATCAGATCAGATCATAAAATTGACGGTCGTGTTCAGCGGCAGCTCGTACTCACTGTTCCACTTGGCCGTGTTCGAGCGTCGGGTGCTACAAGCTCCGGACGAAAATTCTTTTGTGCTGAACCAGCAGAAGTAAATCAACAGAGTGGTTGGGAATTATCCATATGATCCGAAGTGCCCCCGATGAAAAATCTTCCGCAGAAATCATGCATGTGAACTTGTGAAGAAAACATGCATGCATGTGAAGGAAGGATACCTAAATCGTCGACCGTTCCCGGCTATGTCGTCGAGCGCGCACTTGCACTTGCATGAGCTGTTGAATTGGAAGTTTGGAACTGGACAGTGAATTCTAGCGGTGCCCCACCCTACCGGGGTCTCCAGCAGCTGGCCAGCTGCCACCTGTGGCCGTATATGTTCATCCGTATTGTAACGTATAAACAATATATTTTGATCAGAAAATAATATTTATTAATAATCCCAAAATATTTTTTCAATGGATTTCCACAAAATCTTTTTAATCAATGTTTCAAATTTTCATTTTATAATCAATTTATTATTATTTTCGGCGACATGTGGTTACGAAAAAGTTTTGAAATTTAAAATTTGACAACACAAATTTCAGAAACATTGCACATATTTTTGATTATTTCAGTTATGTTTCCATTAATTACGGTTTTTAAAAAGTTTTACAAATTTCATTATGGTTTCATCTATTTTGGAATTAATTTGTAAAAGGTGTGTTAAAAACACTATGAAAATCTTTACTTGTGCGAAACATTTATGAAATTTTTGTGGTCTTGCAAGAAAGCACAATGAAATATGCATGAAATCCCTATTCTATCGAAGTATGTCATATCGGAATGAAAAAGTCGTCTTTGATAAATTAATTTTATTGAAATGTCAATTCAATTTCACAGTTGAATTTTAAAACTTTCAAACATGTGTCCAATATTTATCTTGTTTTGAAGATCTCGTCGTTAGGAACTCAAATATCAAAAAGTATCATAAATCGGACATTCAGTTCAAAAGATATTACCGATACAATATTGAGAAACTAAAAAGTAAGGGTAGGTGGATAAAAAGTTTATACTTTCCACTAGATATGTACTCACCACTCACTTACGCGTGGGACACAAATGTGTTGTACCCACATGTCATTGAGTGAAAAAGTAGATGGACAAGTAGGTGGTATTTAACATGTACGAGATACCTCTACATATTTGCTTATTTTTGTATTCAAATAAGAGTAGAGAACATGCAGGTATAGATTCCGAATTACTGCATGCGAACGAACGACGGATTAAATCCCGGTAGGACACGGCACCCCTAGAAAGCTAGCTGTAGGTGAGATGCACACATCAGCGTTGCGCTCGCTTGTTCCCATTAGTCACACCCCGTCGTCCGGTCCCAAACAAATAATTGCATCAGTCCACTCCAGTCACCCCGAGCACCTCGTGGGCGAAATCTCTGTTGTATTATCTGAGAGAATAAATAATATCGCTCCCAAGAGGTCATTCTTCTGATGTATATGCAGCTGCTCGGATTCTGAATAAACGCAAGCATCCAATCAAGCGATAATCTTTGAGTTTTGATGTATCCTATCTGCAGGTTGGGTTGTGTATTGCTAAAATATATCGTTATTTCACAAGGAAAAAGGAAACACATTAATTTCGGTGCCTTCTTCTTGGCTTAGTCGTTGGCGCGAATATGTTAGTTTAGGCCCCTCTCGGGAACTTTCTAAAAATTTCACAGCCGTAATAGTTTACACACGTGTATATACTAGTAAATCAGAACTCACCCACATGATCAGTGTTTAGGATAAATAGATTAATTCTGAACGAGTCTAAGTTCCATTAAATCCGAACGAGTCTAAGAGCTTGTTTGATTCAAAGGAAAATCATAAGATTCTTGAAGGATTTTATCCTATGGGAAATTTTCCTACGTTAGTCGTTTGATTCATAGGATTAGTTTTTATAGTAATTTTTTTCATAGGAATCTTTGTACTACATCCCATAGGAATTCTAGCATTCACTCCATCCTCTTTTTACAATTTCTTTGTCATCAAACACAAAGTACTCTTCCTATAGGATTCAACTAGACATGACATTCCAATCCTAACTATGGGTTTCCTATTCTTACACTTTTCCTATCCTATAAATCAAATGAGCCCTAAGTTCCAAAACGAGACGCTAGCTACAGGAAATCAGATCAGATCATAAAATTGACGGTCGTGTTCAGCGGCAGCTCGTACTCACTGTTCCACTTGGCCGTGTTCGAGCGTCGGGTGCTACAAGCTCCGGACGAAAATTCTTTTGTGCTGAACCAGCAGAAGTAAATCAACAGAGTGGTTGGGAATTATCCATATGATCCGAAGTGCCCCCGATGAAAAATCTTCCGCAGAAATCATGCATGTGAACTTGTGAAGAAAACATGCATGCATGTGAAGGAAGGATACCTAAATCGTCGACCGTTCCCGGCTATGTCGTCGAGCGCGCACTTGCACTTGCATGAGCTGTTGAATTGGAAGTTTGGAACTGGACAGTGAATTCTAACGGTGCCCCACCCTACCGGGGTCTCCATCAGCTGGCCAGCTGCCACCTGTGGCCGTATATGTTCATCCGTATTGTAACGTATAAACAATATATTTTGATCAGAAAATAATATTTATTAATAATCCCAAAATATTTTTTCAATGGATTTCCACAAAATCTTTTTAATCAATGTTTCAAATTTTCATTTTATAATCAATTTATTATTATTTTCGGCGACATGTGGTTACGAAAAAGTTTTGAAATTTAAAATTTGACAACACAAATTTCAGAAACATTGCACATATTTTTGGATTATTTCATTTATGTTTCAATTAATTACGGTTTTTTAAAAAAAAATTACAAATTTCATTATGGTTTCATCTATTTTGGAATTAATTTGTAAAAGGTGTGTTAAAAACACTATGAAAATCTTTACTTGTGTGAAACATTTATGAAATTTTTGTGGTCTTGCTAGAAAGCACAATGAAATATGCATGAAAAAACGGGCTCTTGTCGCGGGTGGGAAGGACCTCTAGTCCCGGCTGTGCACCCAGGACGCAGGAATCGGGACTAGAGACCCCCCTCTAGTCCCGGGTGTATTACGAACCGAGACTAGAAGGTCTCGCACGTGGCCTGTGCCTGAGCGCGTGGTCGAGAACCTCTAGTCCCGGTTCGTATTACGAACCGGGACTAGAGGGTCTCACACGTGGCAGCCTCTGGTTCTAACTTTTTGGTATTCCCGCTTAATTGAATATTCAAAACTATGATCAATCTTGCCAAATATATGGTTAATTAATTACAAATCAGAAAAATACATATAGCGTATCAAAATGTTCATAAAAGAAATATCTATCTAAAAAAATACTTTATTCTCTATGAGAATTTGATCATTTAATTAATTACATGGAGATAACAACCGGGACTAGAGCCCGTCTATTCGATTACATGGAGATCATAACCGGGACTAGAGCCCGTCTATTCGATTACATGGAGATCATATATAACCGGGACTAGAGCCCGTCAATTCGGTGCCATTGCATTTTCCCTTTGGGTTTATGACATGGTCCATCAAAAATCCCGCAAATTCCTCTTGAATTGGAAGAAAGCGCTCCTTTAGTGGCAGATCAATATGAATATCAATCATCATAACAAAAATTATGAATGACACTCAACACAATTGATGGTAATAAAATAAAATTGTGATATATTTGTTCACATACTTCTATACTTGTCGATGCGTTCCGCTCACTGACCTCCCGGCGAATCCACTCACAAACGAAGTATCCACACAAATTGTCCCGGTGGCTGCCTCTCGATGTACTTTACGAGAATAGAATTAAATCAAATAATATTCAAGCACGGTATAATATGGTATTGAAATTAGAATTAAAGAGATGCGCGAACCTAGCTAGCTCGTACTACTTACCTTGGGATGATGAAAAGTAAGCTCCTCTTTAAAAGCACCACGTATCCTCTTTTTGAAAGTTTTCCAAATCCTGCCCGGCAAAAAAATGAATAATTGAGTTATTAATTACTTGATATCTAAGGAAATGAACAAAAGAGACCGATATAGTGCGATAATGATTGAAAATATCTTTGAAGCGCATCTAAAATGCTTTGGTACTTCTCTTCGGGATACGCTAATGAGTCTAAGATTTCAACTCTTGCAGAGTCAACTTCAATGATTAGCAGAATGTAATGGAAGCTGTGCACGTTTATATACGTCAGTAACTCATCAGTTACACTTAACATCGAGTAAGCAAAAATTAATGTGTACAAGACAATAACACTCTTACCCGAAGTTGTAAGGAAACAATATCTTCTTTTTATAATGTTGCCTCTGTATGAAATTTAGCAAGTTGCTCTCCGTGTCCTTGGCGTAGTCCCGTAGCAATTCCTCATTAACTCGTTTTGGGTCAACGAACCCAATGTCAAAGATTATTTTTCTTTCACATTCATCACTCTTCATTCTGCACAAATAGCGTAGTGAGCATAATTACTACAGGCAATGACCGAGCTGAGCTACAGACTTTATTTTAGAAATAAATGAATTGAGTCACTTACAGACAATAGGTACTGACGAGACTCAAGTCGAGGGTGTCAAGCTTGTATAAAAAAGAGAGTTCTTCAAGATAAATGTCTACCTCGTCTTCACCTATGTAATGATCTTTTGTAACTTTCACAACGATCATTTTTCGATCGTCCTTTGTGACTTGCAAGTACCAGTTATGCAGTTTTCGCATTTGTGTTGGTAGAAGCTCGATCTGATCAGGTGGCAGCAGAGGCTGCCCGTATTCCCATTTCCATACTTCTACATCCGAAATGGGGATAGCTTCGCTTTCAAGTTGAGAAAGTGTAATACCAGCTTCTGCAGCAAATTCCGCCGCGTAGGATAAAGCAATGTCCGCCGTGGAGCCCTGATCAGTGGGTAACAACTTGAGCGGGGAGATCGATTGTTTTGCCTGTTCTCCGAGCTAGGCAACGTCTCTTTTCCCGCTGGCACTACTACTTGTCGTCGTGTGGGAGCTAGCTCTCCTCATACAGCGTAAATAGTTATCTGGCCTATTTATCTCAATTTATGATGGATGCTCAAGAAATTCCTTAACCCACTTTTTTTGCTTTGGCGTAAATATTTGCTTTGGCTCGGGCTTTCTCGGTGCAAGCTGTCTTTTCACCTCGGCTTGCACGATCACGGCGGTTTCCTCTACAGTCCTGTCGTAAGCTCTCGGGGGGGAACCTTTGGTACTTTTGGGAGGGGCTCCTGTCGGGTCCACGTCGGAAACCCATCGACGAAACGGTGTGCTTCCCCTTTTGGCCCTGAGCCTTAGTGGGCGGAGGCGGCGGAGTCGGCTGATGCGGCGGCGGAGTCGGCTGTGGAGTCGGCTGATGCGGCGGCGGAGATCGAGATGGACTCGTGTTGTGGTGGTCGTCCCTCTCGTCATCATGTGGACTTGGAGGTGGTGAAACGCGACTCAGAGGGGACGATGGTGGCCTTGGCGCCAAGCCTGGAAACACGATGTATTTCTTGCGCCACACAATGATACCACCCTCGACTTCTCCTAGTGTCCTCACATCATCACCTCCAGGGATGTCAAGCTCCATTGATTCATATCCTGGACAAATTTGATCCACGCCGACACGAGCATAGCCATTTGGAATCTCTTTGAAATGCACAATGTTGTAGATTCACAGTTAAAGCATAACCGTCCGCCGCCTTCAAGGATAAGTTTCTCACAGCCACATGTAGCTCACAACTTGTCTTCTCACTGATATACAGCCTGTTTGGATGGGTACCAATACCAGCCTTACCAAAATATTGGTCATGCCCTAGCTTTTTGGCTACGGTTTGGTTCGTTACCAATTTTGGCTCGCCCTGCCCAGCTTGGGCGCGCCCACGGCTGGTTTTCGCCAAATTGCGGGCGAAACCGTGGCGCGGAAATCGTCCGCCAAAAATTTGGCAGCCAAATCTGGCGCGAGCTGGCCACCGAGGTATAAAAGGATGCGCCCTTTTTTTTTGCCTGGACCCTTCACTTTCCCCTTCTCCTCTCACCTGCGCGCGCACACAAGAACCACGATCTGCAGGCTGCTCCGGTTCCCGCCGGCGTTTGCGCGTCAATACGGGCTGCTCCGGCGGCCGCCGGCGTTGGTGCACCTCTCGGCCCACTCTCTCAATCAACTCAGATCAAGAAGGTCAGTGCTCAAATCCAAATCGAACCCCACCCCAATCCCTTTTTTTTCTATATCCAATTTACTTCAATCTTTGACCTCTTAGTTGGAGATATGCTGTACGTAGGTGCTACTTGCTAGATCTGATCTATTGCTTATCAAATCCTTGTTCGTTGCCTCCTGCAAAAAAGTCCCGAGATAGTTCGTTTATCTCAGTGTGCTTATTTGACCCAGATGGACATGGACCAACAAAGATACATGTTAAGGCAGAGGATTCTATCTGTCATTGTCCTTATGTTGGCTCTCTGGTATAGAAACCGAGATGGTAGAAAGAATAGAGGTGGAGGTCAAAAGTATGGTCCACTAGTTGAGAGGGACCTCTACAGGACTAATGTGCTAATTAGGCTTATTAACACATCAGATGCAACATGCATCAAGCAATTGAGGATGTCTCGAGCTGTATTTCACAAGCTATGTGATAGGCTGAGGCTGAAGAAGTTGTTAATTGACACATTTCATGTTTCGGTAGAGGAACAAGTTGCAATGTTCCTATACATGGTGGGTCAACATCACACAAATTCATCTGTTGGATTCTGGTTTTGGCGATCTAGTGAAACAGTGAGCAGATATTTCAATATTGTCCTGCGTGCAATCGGGGAGTTAGCACGTGATCTCATTTATATTAGATCAACGGATACACACACAAAAATCACTAGCAGCCTGAACAGATTCTACCCCTACTTTGAGGTAACTCTTAGACTGTAGATTTTAGTATTTATCATACAAGATCAACCTTTCCCAAGCTTGATATACACTACTCTTTTTCATATTCATAGGGATGTATAGGGGCACTAGATGGCACTCATGTTAAGGCTTGTGTTCCTGCACACATGGTGGACAAATTTAGGGGCCGAAAGTCATACCCCTCTCAAAATGTGCTAGCGGTTGTCGACTTCGATCTTCGGTTCACGTATGTTCTAGCAGGATGGGAGGGCTCTGCCCATGATTCTCTTGTGCTAAAAGATGCCCTCACACGTCCAGCAGGTCTAAAAATACCTGAAGGTACATATACAACATAGCATACATGTTTGTCACTCTTGTGTCAGTTTAACCTTAGCTCACCATCTGGCTGTAGGGAAATTTTTCTTGGCTGATGCTGGCTATTAGGGGTGGGCATTCGGTCATGACCGAAATTTCGGTCTTTGTATTTCGGTCTATCTGAAATTCGATCAGTAAAATATGAGCACCGAAATTTACTCAGAACCTTCCAGGACCGAAAATTTCGGTTACCCGGAATTTCGGTCTCTATTTCGGTCATGACCGAATTTGAGAAGAGTGGCTGATAGCTCCAAAATAATGATGCAGTTAACAGAAAAAAATGCCAACTCTTCGTCTATAATTGGACATAATTGAATGCATATATTCATATCAAGTTGCAGCTATAGATATATCAACCATAATCAATATAAAAGCCTCATAGGAGGACATACAGCACCACAATCTCATGCCACATTGCCACATCACCCAATCCCACGCACAGGAGAAATATAGCTGAGTATAAGTCACGTCCAGTGTACCACGATCTCACAAAAGGCAAAATAACACGTTTAGAGTTTGGACAAGAAAAGGTGCACATGCATCGTTGCACACAAGAGCACATGCATTGTTGCCGCCGCCCGCCGGTGCCGAGTTGCCGGTGCTATGCCCTTACCTGAAAGACAAATGCAAAAAATGTACTTCAGCCAATGAAATTATGCAGCCAGAAAACATAACATGATAAAAACAAGATAACATAGGGATTCCAGTTTAGAGATAGGCCTAACCTTCAGATATTTTTAGAAGAAGAGGCTGTTTGAGATTTCCCTGGGTGGTTGCTACCGATGGACCTGTTAGAATAATTGTGAGATGCATCACAAGTTAAAATAATGCAAGACTTTGTTCAAATTTCTGAACAGATGCAGACTAAGTGCTAACCTAGATGAATTAACAGATTACCAACAACACGTACGTTGTCAAATATCCTAGAACAGATCAAGATTAGTTCAGAAAGCTGGTGATCCATTGACTCACGTTCGAGGAGAGGTCGCAGCTTGATGACGCCGTGCCGGTGCCGCCGCAATCTTCCCCCAACCTCTAGTCTGTCCAGACTCCAGCAGCAGGTTGCGACTGGGCGGAGATGCAGGCGAGGGGCGCGGTGGGCAAACCCTGGCGTGGTGGCGGACAGAACGGAGGCAGGCGAGCGGCACGGACGCACAGTGGCGCCGTGGCTGAGCGATGACGCCGAGTCGCCGATGAGCAGCTTGGCAGCTAGGGCGTCGCTGCTTTGGGGAGTAATATAGACTATTGATGGATTTGGGGAGGAGAATACGGAGTAATTTAAGCATTGTGTCTCTCGGGAAGATCAATAGTGTGCTTGGGTGCTGGGCTGGGCGCCTGCCGCCTGGGCTTCTGCGGTTTTGACTCTTGCGTCGCTTCGGGAAGATCAACAGTACACCTGGGTAGCAACTAAATCGGTCGCTTCGGTCTATTCGGGTTTCGCCCATGTGTTGACCGAATTTCTGAACAAATTTCGGTCTTTTTTACTCTGCTACCCAAATTTGCATCGGTCCTTTCGGTTTCGGTCATCTCGGGTTCGGTCTCGGTTTTTTTCGGTTTCGGTTTTCGGTCATCGGTTTTTATGCCCACCCTGACTGGCTATGCTGCAAGGCCAGGGATTTTGCCTCCTTATCGTGCTGTGCGCTACCACCTAAATGAGTTTGCTGGATCACTTGACCCAATTACCCCAGAAGAATTATTCAACCTCCGGCATTCATCACTTAGGACCACAGTTGAACGAGCATTTGCGGCTCTAAAGAATCGCTTCAAGATTCTTACTCAGAGGCCCTTCATACCCTTAAAATCTCAGATTAAGGTTGTAGTTGCTTGTTGCGCTTTACACAATTGGATACTGGAAAATGGTCCAGATGAGTATGTCGTGGATGAGGCGACATGGTATGCCAACCTCCCTAGGAGTAGTGGACGTGTTCGTGATCGGGAGGCTGACGTACGTGAGTGGGCTGCCAAGCGTGATTTATTAGCTCAGCAAATGTGGGAAGATAAACAGAGTGCAAACGTGGGAAGATAAATGTGGCATGAGGCTGATGATACCCCGACTTAGTGCTTTTGATGTATCTCCATGCTAGGGAACTTTTGTAGTGTGAAGTGTTTGATTGTAATGGACTTATGTAACTTTGAACCTCAGTTTCTTCATGACGGTCGTGATGGTGGATCTACAGCTGGTCACTGAATTGCCATGAGCTTAGTTAGTTTCTGGCTACCTTTTGTTAATCACTAGGAACTTTAGCACCTAGTGGTAGTATGGACACCCTATATTATGCATATTTTTTGTATATTGAGCACACTTGGTTGTGTGGCTGGCTGTACCATCTCAAATGGTCAGGTTAAGGGTGAACCTGATTTTGTGGCTTGCTGTAGCATCTCAACTTTGATTTATCGGATGTATGGAACAATATATGGGCTGTTTAATGTATTGCACCATGTCAATGTGAAGATCGATTAGTTAATCCCATTTTCATATATGTATCATGTATTTTATAAATATATTGTTTCTTGTTTGTTGTCAGGCAAGTTATGAGGTGCGGAACTAAACCAAACAACAACCAATGGAACGTGCCAAATATTTGGCAACTTATTTGGCTTGAAACCAAATGGAAGCCAATGGGTTTGCCAAAATTTTGGCAGGTACTATGGGCTACAATCCAAACAGAAACAAGTTACCAATATTTTGGCTATGCCCCGTATTTGGTCATGCCAATATTTTGGTAGGGCTAGGTGGGGCTCAATCCAAACAGCCTCATAATCCACAGGGTAGCGATCCGTCGGTGCCTCATTAGCACCGACCCCCGTGGAAGCCACGCTGCTTTTCCGCTGAGATGGGCCGCCTTGACTATTTTGCTACAGCTGAAGAGTTGCCCCTTGCTCGCGCATTTCATCTATTTGCTTATGTTGGTGCTTTACGATTCTTTCTAGGTTGTTCAACCGGTCTGATTCCTCCTGCCCCTTCCTCTTCTTTGCTCTCGCTCAGCTTCTATAAGTGTCGTGAGATTGTCACGGCAGATGTTACCAAGGGGTAACTTGAGTTCGGGGCCATTGAAGCTCTGGTGTACAGAAGATTGTCTCGCTCCACGGGGATACACGATTTACCCAGGTTCAGCCTCTCCATAGGAGATAAAGACCTACTTCCTGCTTGATTGTATTGATATGTGGATCTCGTAACCCGGGGAGCACAACTCGCCGAGTTACAAGTCCAGGGTTACAAGGGTGTCTCGATCTCTCTCTCTGATGATTCTGTATTTCTCTTAAGGCTTAACGATCTATGACCTAGGAGCCGGTTTATATAGACCATCGGGTCTCCTGGTCGCTTACAAGGTAACACCGAGTCTCGCCCAAGCTCGGAGTCCTACTCTAGTTCTTCTAATCTTCGGTGTCCTCCAAGTCTTGGACTCTGCTCCGGGTCTTCCAGGACTTTCCTTCTGCAGGCCGGGTTACCGACAAGCTCTCCGGCCCATCAGTATAACCCGGCCCATGGCAATGGTTAGCTGTCCTCGCCCGGCCTCCTGCCTGGCGGGTCATGCTTTCCTCTTCATGGGCCTACCGGGTTATCTTCCCCCCAACAATAAGATTCACGGTCCTCGGGAAACCCAATATGCCACGGCACACTAGGTCCATAGCCTCGTGTTCGTCCTCCTTTTTCAGGATTCCCGAGGGCCTTTGTCAGCTCGTCGTTCTCTCTGTCAGGAATAAACTTTCCCTCTCGAACCTCAGCGATTGCTACAACAATTGCTTTCTGGGGGTTATGAATTTGTTTCTTTTCATCAGTTATTAACTCCCCTGTTTCCATGTCATACTCCGCCCCATGCCCAAGTACCCAATTTCTTACCCTATGGGGCCAGTCCTCTGGAGTGATCCCTTTTTCGCGCATGGCGGCCTCAGCTTGATCCCACTTAGGCTCGGCACTTCTGTAGCCACCTGCCCCCATCTTATGGTGATATTTATTTTTTGCTGCATTATCCTTATTCTTTTTTGACCTTTCCTTAGCTAGTTCTGAATCCTTGTACTCCAGAAATGACTTCCAGTGAGCCCGCTGCCTCTCTAGTGTACCAGTGAAATCTAGAGCTTTCTTATCTGAAATGTACGCAGGGTATAATCTGTTCTTGTAATTATTGAATTGTTCAGCCATCTTCTTAAAAGCAAAATGCTTGACTTTGTCCGTCATGGCTTTTGTCTTTGCGCTAGAATCCAAGACCGGTAGTGTGAAATGTGCAATGAGCTTGTCCCAAAGCACCTCTTTCTATCTGTCGTCGACATAACTAACTCCCTCTACCTTTGCTGGCTTATTCCATTCCCGAACGCTGATCGGGACATTGTCCCTAACAATAACTCCGCATTGATGCACAAACTTATTTCCGTTCGCCTTGGGGAGCAACGGTTTGCCCTCTGGAGAGACGACCTCAATTCGGAGATGCGCATCTTCGGCCATCCCTTTGGCACGGCCTCGTTTACTTCCTCCAGATTGGGTCGATGCGGAGCTCTAAATATAAGAAACATTTGTTAATACATACATATACAAATCAATTATTGCATCTGATCAACAGAGGCTTAATATACCTCGCCAGACTGCGGATGTCCACCAATTTGCGAGTCGTCATCGCACTCGATGCTCATATGTGCTTCGTCTCTTTGTTCCAGCTGCATTCTCGGACCGGACTCGTTCAAAAACTGTGAGCCATCTTCTGCTCCACCCTCGGGTTGCCGTATAATGGCGAAAATGTCATCTTCATGGTCTCTGTTGTTGAAGTTATCCATTGCTTAACTAATACAAAAGAAATATAAAACAATGTTAGCATTACCAGAATAATTCAAAGATAGGGAACATTATTTTCTTCACTTTACAAAAGCAGCATTGATCAAATACGCAAATGTATCACTAATACATCTCCCATGAACCAAACTCGCCCTTACATCTAGAGTAATCTAGTTACATAGCTCGGGTCCATTTTTATTTAACCCTAATACATCAAACTAACTTCAACCGGGTCCTAAGCCGCGGGGTGCTGAGCCGCGGGCGCTGCGCATCCAAAGATAAGGAACCCTCACAGGGTCATAGCTCACGTGAGGAGGAACCCTCTGAAGAAAAGACCAGCTATTATTATACTACCTATCTAACAATGTCATGTAGCGACGGACGTGCTCGTCCTCCTCCCTGATACGGCGACGTACCACCTCCTCGGGGGGGGGGGGGGGGGGGGGGGGGGGGGGGGGCGGCTCCCTCTGCACCGAGCGTGGCTCACACGACTGCCACCAAAGAAGATCCGGGTCGACGACGTCACCCGGAATCCTCACCAAGCTGCGCGTCTCGGAAGGTAGCACCTCCCTGTGCCAGCCCGGCGGAGCCTAGTCCCGGACATCGCCCCTCTGGTCCAACAGGGACATCGTCGCCGAGAACAATAAACTAAAAACACAATATTTAGCAAAATATTTACACTTAGCAAAATGTTTACACTTAGCAATATTTACACAATATTTACACAAGTATCAAATCTTGAGTACCAACTTTACACTTAGCAAAATATTTACACTTAGCAAAAAAATCACATCTTCATTTCTGTTAAAAAGTACCAACTTTGGAGCATTTCAAAAGTATCAAATCTTGATCCTATTTCAAATTTACCCTGATGGATCTCTTGTACTAAGATAGTACTTCATGAAACATCACAGAAATAATTTTTGGAATGACCCCAAGCACCCTAATTCAAGGCATTTTATAGGCATGTTTAAACAGTGACAAATTTAACTTAGCAAAATTTCTGGAAATTTTTTGTCTCCAAATTTTTTCTAGCATCAACTAGCAGCACTATGATGGTTGATCAGCACTAATTTAACTTACCAACTAGAAGCAACTAGCAACAGTAGCAAAGAAAAACAAAAACAAAATAGTGGGCATTTTATCAAACACCTTAGGTGCAGCCTAGGTAGGGGAGGTAGGGAAGGGAGAGGAGGGCAGCACCTCGGGAGGGAGAGGACGGCAGCGAGTTGCGGCGGCGACGACGAGCACGGGCAGCGTCGTGGCGTCGAGTTGGGGCGGGGGACGGCAGCGAGTTGCGGTGGCGAGCACAGGCAGCGTCGCGGCGACGTCCTCCTTCGTCTCGTTCCCGGTTCGTGGCTCGAATCGGGATAAGGTCCTGGGTATTTATACCCAGGGACCTCTAGTCGCGGTTGGAGCCACGAACCGCGACTAAAGGGTACCCTCTAGTCGCGGTTCGTGGCTCCAACCGCGACTAGAGGTGTTTTTGCGTGCCACCAACTGGCGCGCGCAAATGCACCTCTAGTCGCGGTTGGAGCCACGAACCGCGACTAGAGGGTACACTTTAGTCGCGGTTTGTGGATCCAACCGCGACTAGAGGTGTTTTCGAGCGCGCGAAAACCCAAATTTTCTGTGACAAGTGTTTGAAACTGAATTTGAAAAGTGATTGAATATGAATTTGAATAACTTCTGCATACTTTTGAATCTGACAAAAATTTCAACATGAAAAGTGTTTGAATTTGAATAAATAATCCAGAACCATTTTTTGTTTTCTAAAATAATTATTCTAACTATTGAAAATATTAACCATTTTGTCATTTTCAATTAAAAATGCATTAACTAATATTTTTTGCATATTTTGAATCTGACAAAAATTTCAACATGAAAAGTGTTTGAGTTTGAATAAATAATCCAAAACCATTTTCTGTTTTCTAAAATAATTATTCTAACTATTGAAACTATTAACCATTTTGCCATTTTCAATTAAAAATGCATTAACTAATATTTTTTGCATATTTTTGAATCTGACAAAAATTTCAACATGAAAAGTGTTTGAATTTGAATAAATAATCCAAAAACATTTTCTGTTTTCTAAAATAATTATTCTAACTATTCAAACTATTAACCATTTTGCCATTTTCAATTAAAAATGCATTAACTTATATTTTTTTGCATATTTTTGAATCTGACAAAAATTTCAACATGAAAAGTGTTTGAATTTGAATATCTAATCCAAACAAGAAAAAAGTTTCACTTTTCTACCCCCTTATGATGTCGGTACCGGGTGTAGACGTATAAGTCTGGATTTTCTCCAGCGGGTCTAGGGTTTCGCCGGAGAGGGGCTCCGGAGCGTCGCAATCCCACCCAAACCTACTTGGTGTCATACCAGTGCATGTAGTATGCCCAATCAGGAAGAAGCACACGGATTGGTGTGTACTCATTATTACACATCACCAACAGTTTTCAGAACACTGTTACATTATTACATAAACGGACTAGGGGTAATGGCGCCGGCAATTTTGACAAAATTGCCCGCGCGTATTAGGGGGAACGGCGGGAGGAGCCAGCCCCGTTCGCGGTCGCCTGGTTCTCGCGCGCACGTTTGCGGCGGATGGCACGAGTCATGGAGGATGAGTCTTTCAGCGCCCAAGCCAGCTTGGAGGCCTCCTTCGCCTTTAGCTGGCAGGCAGTCTTGGCTCGCTGGACAAGGTCTTCGCGGACAGAATTGAAGGAGGCTTCCATGGCCTCCTGCATCTGCGCCCCACAGCCCTCTTCCCCGTCGTCGCTCCAGTCGAAGTCATCGTCCTCCTCCTCCTCGGTGGGAGGAGCGGCGGCGCCTGGTGGAGGTGCGGCGGCACCTGGTGGAGATGCGTCCAAGTCGCCGTATGCGGCCGCGGATCCCCACGCCACCCCTGCGGCGAACGCATCCTCGTCGGGGTCGGGGACGTCGGACCACGCGCGCTCGTACGCCCTCTACACCGGATCCGGCACCGGAGCAGGAGGTCGGTAGCTGGGCATTCCTCTCCACGCCGGGCTCGTGGGCATACGGCGGGATTGGCTCCCGCGGTAGCGCCCAAGCGCGCTCTGCCGAGCACGCTCGACCTCGTCCAGAAGGTGCTGCGGCGGGCGTGGCAGATCCATCTCGTGGAGACGATGCGTTCGTGGCTAGGAATGGTGGATTAGGGTTTATCCCGTCGGCGACAATACATATAGACCTCCCACTACAAGAAATATGCTATCCTATGACCTTTTATTGTGACGCTCAAAATATTGGTCATAGATCTATGACCATTTATAACCAGTTGGTCATACGCTGTTTTTGAGGGTGTAAACAGCAGAAATTTATGACCAATTTTGTCAGAAAGGTCATGGTCTCCTAACATGAATTGGTCATAATCCAGACAGCCCTGGCCTATGACCTTTTTTCTAGACGACTACGACCAATTTAAATGGTCATTCGCATTAGTGGATAGCCAACTCAGCAATCTCGCCTACGTGTTAGTGCTTAGGTGTCATTTTCCCATACGTGTCACTCTGACTGGACAGCCAACTCAGCGGTCTCGCCTACGTGTCAGTGTTTAGGTGTCATTTTCGCCTACGTGTCACTCTTACATGTAGGACCCACTGTCAGGAGTAGCACACACAATGACCGGTGGGACCCGCCCAGCCCAACCGACATGTGGGACCCGCCATGTGGGACCCACCGTGTGACCTGTGGGACCTGGCATGTGGGACCCACCGTGTGACCCGCCATGTGGGACCCATCCTGCTGCCATGTGGGACCAGTGGGACCCACCCTGCTGCCATGTGGGACCCACGCATAAGCAAATGAATAAACGGAACAAAATGAGGAGATGGGGACTCGAACCCGCGCCCTCCCTCTCCTCCCAGGCGCACATAACCACCAGGCCACTTACATCTTTGTGTCATACAAGTGCTCTGGCCCTCTTTATACAATACACCGAATCGCTGGGCTGTTCCGAGTGGGCCGACCGGCCTGGTTTGGCTGCGCTACTGGGCTAGGCCGGGTTGGCTCGACTGATACCTTTTTTTTTGTTCTTTTCATTTATTCTTTTTAGTTTTCTTTAATAACTTTTGATTATGAACTCCAATTTTTACCAAATAAATTTTGAATTTTTTTTAATGATGTACTCTGTCATTGTATACTATTACAGACTGTTTTTATTCAAAATAAAATACGAAATACCCCTAAGCTTATATATTGCTTTATATAGGGTTTTGAAGAATTTGAATTAAATTTTTGATTATTCTTTTAAATTCAAATACAAGATAAAAAATGCAGGATTTCAAAATTATGCCATGATTAAATGTAAACATCCACTTAAAATTTTGGGGATTAAAATTATTCCATGATTTGTTTTGAATTTCGTATGCCGATTTCAAAATATGGTCAAAACGACGGACATGACCGTTCGTAGCTAGGGGTCGAATCTTGTGAAACTTTTGTTGTAACTCTGATGAAATAGGTACTTGTATACCTAAATATGATTTTTTCAATAAATCATGAGAAAACTACGAGGCACCTGTAGTTCAAATTTGACCCCGTTCCAGCTGAATCGACATGAATTTGTCTTTTTTACGAGAGGTAGATGGAAACGGTTTGACACGCGGCCATTTGGTTATTTGTAAAAACAATGTGGTCTAGTATTTTCAAATAATGTAGCGCTCCTATTTTACGACATATTTTTGGTAGTTGCTTCACAAAATAACCCATTTTTGGCACTCGGAAAATGAAAAATGATTTTTTTGTTCAATGAAAATGAAAACTTTCTTCGGCAACATTGTTCGTGGTTCCAAGATGCACGTTTGTGTAGAATATGGGAACATTTGAACAAACTATGTCATGAATGTGGCGATAACATTGGTCATTTGGCCCTAAAGCCATGAATCTTCATAGATGATACCTCATTTCTGAGAACACTTTCTTAAGAAAATTGCCGTATTCCAACTTTATGATTTTTGATGGATACTAGGACACATATAATGACACCACGTGAAGGTTTTCCATTTATTTGATTTTTTTGAATTTCGTATGCCGGTTTCAATATACGGTCAACTCGGGGGACATGACCGTTCGTAGCTAGGGTTTGAATCTTGCGAAACTTTTGTTGTATCTCTGATGAAATAGGTACTTGTGTACCTAAATATGATTTTTTCAATAAATCATGAGAAAACTACGAGGCACCTGTAGTTCAAATTTGACCCTGTTCCAGCTGAATCGACATGAATTTGTCTTTTTTACGAGAGGTAGATGGAAACGGTTTGACACGCGACCATTTGGTTATTTGTAAAAACAATGTGGTCTAGTATTTTCAAATAATGTAGCGCTCCTATTTTACGACATATTTTTGGTAGTTGCTTCACAAAATAACCCATTTTTGGCACTCGGAAAATGAAAAATGATTTTTTTGTTCAATGAAAATGAAAACTTTCTTCGGCAACATTGTTCGTGGTTCCAAGATGCACGTTTGTGTAGAATATGGGAACATTTGAACAAACTATGCCATGAATGTGGCGATAACATTGGTCATTTGGCCCTAAAGCCATGAATCTTCATAGATGATACCTCATTTCTGAGAACACTTTCTTAAGAAAATTGCCGTATTCCAACTTTATGATTTTTGATGGATACTAGGACACATATAATGACACCACGTGAAGGTTTTCCATTTATTTGATTTTTTTGAATTTCGTATGCCGGTTTCAATATACGGTCAACTCGGGGGACATGACCGTTCGTAGCTAGGGTTTGAATCTTGCGAAACTTTTGTTGTATCTCTGATGAAATAGGTACTTGTGTACCTAAATATGATTTTTTCAATAAATCATGAGAAAACTACGAGGCACCTGTAGTTCAAATTTGACCCCGTTCCAGCTGAATCGACATGAATTTGTCTTTTTACGAGAGGTAGATGGAAACGGTTTGACACGCGACCATTTGGTTATTTGTAAAAACAATGTGGTCTAGTATTTTCAAATAATGTAGCGCTCCTATTTTACGACATATTTTTGGTAGTTGCTTCACAAAATAACCCATTTTTGGCACTCGGAAAATGAAAAATGATTTTTTTTCAATGAAAATGAAAACTTTCTTCGGCAACATTGTTCGTGGTTCCAAGATGCACGTTTGTGTAGAATATGGGAACATTTGAACAAACTATGCCATGAATGTGGCGATAACATTGGTCATTTGGCCCTAAAGCCATGAATCTTCATAGATGATACCTCATTTCTGAGAACACTTTCTTAAGAAAATTGCCGTATTCCAACTTTATGATTTTTGATGGATACTAGGACACATATAATGACACCACGTGAAGGTTTTCCATTTATTTGATTTTTTTTGAATTTCGTATGCCGGTTTCAATATACGGTCAACTCGGGGGACATGACCGTTCGTAGCTAGGGTTTGAATCTTGCGAAACTTTTGTTGTATCTCTGATGAAATAGGTACTTGTGTACCTAAATATGATTTTTTCAATAAATCATGAGAAAACTACGAGGCACCTGTAGTTCAAATTTGACCCCGTTCCAACTGAATCGACATGAATTTGTCTTTTTTACGAGAGGTTGATGGAAACGGTTTGACACGGACCATTTGGTTATTTGTAAAAACAATGTGGTCTAGTATTTTCAAATAATGTAGCGCTCCTATTTTACGACATATTTTTGGTAGTTGCTTCACAAAATAACCCATTTTTGGCACTCGGAAAATGAAAAATGATTTTTTTGTTCAATGAAAATGAAAACTTTCTTCGGCAACATTGTTCGTGGTTCCAAGATGCACGTTTGTGTAGAATATGGGAACATTTGAACAAACTATGCCATGAATGTGGCGATAACATTGGTCATTTGGCCCTAAAGCCATGAATCTTCATAGATGATACCTCATTTCTGAGAACACTTTCTTAAGAAAATTGCCGTATTCCAACTTTATGATTTTTGATGGATACTAGGACACATATAATGACACCACGTGAAGGTTTTCCATTTATTTGATTTTTTTTGAATTTCGTATGCCGGTTTCAATATACGGTCAACTCGGGGGACATGACCGTTCGTAGCTAGGGTTTGAATCTTGCGAAACTTTTGTTGTATCTCTGATGAAATAGGTACTTGTGTACCTAAATATGATTTTTTCAATAAATCATGAGAAAACTACGAGGCACCTGTAGTTCAAATTTGACCCCGTTCCAGCTGAATCGACATGAATTTGTCTTTTTTACGAGAGGTTGATGGAAACGGTTTGACACGCGACCATTTGGTTATTTGTAAAAACAATGTGGTCTAGTATTTTCAAATAATGTAGCGCTCCTATTTTACGACATATTTTTGGTAGTTGCTTCACAAAATAACCCATTTTTGGCACTCGGAAAATGAAAAATGATTTTTTTGTTCAATGAAAATGAAAACTTTCTTCGGCAACATTGTTCGTGGTTCCAAGATGCACGTTTGTGTAGAATATGGGAACATTTGAACAAACTATGCCATGAATGTGGCGATAACATTGGTCATTTGGCCCTAAAGCCATGAATCTTCATAGATGATACCTCATTTCTGAGAACACTTTCTTAAGAAAATTGCCGTATTCCAACTTTATGATTTTTGATGGATACTAGGACACATATAATGACACCACGTGAAGGTTTTCCATTTATTTGATTTTTTTGAATTTCGTATGCCGGTTTCAATATACGGTCAACTCGGGGGACATGACCGTTCGTAGCTAGGGTTTGAATCTTGCGAAACTTTTGTTGTATCTCTGATGAAATAGGTACTTGTGTACCTAAATATGATTTTTTCAATAAATCATGAGAAAACTACGAGGCACCTGTAGTTCAAATTTGACCCCGTTCCAGCTGAATCGACATGAATTTGTCTTTTTTACGAGAGGTTGATGGAAACATTTAACGAACAACCATTTGATTATTTGTAAATAACATTTGGTGTAATATTTTAAAAATTGATGTGGTCCAAATTTGCAACAAATATTTCGTAGGTGCTTCACAAACCCCTGTTTTTAGCACTTAGAAACCATTTTTAATGGCAACATTGTTCTAAACCAATCAGAACGCAGAACCACTCTGCCCACGGATCACCCCACTGCCCACTGTAGCCGATCTGAGCCGTCCATAGCTGTTTGATCCAACGGCCCTGGCTCACTTCTCCTCCCGCATGCCGCAGCACCCAACCCTAACCCTAATCCCACCCGAACCCCTCGCTCTCCTTGCTATCCCTCGAGCGCCGCCTCCCTCTCTCTCACTTCTCCTCTCTCGCTCAGTCGCTCTCCCTCGAGCATCCCCACTGTGCCGCCACTCCGTCTCGATCCAGATCTCCACCACCGCGACCTCCGCCCACCGCAGGTCCCCTCCACCACCACCACCTCCTCCCCTAGCTCCGGGCCATCCTGCTCCACCTCACGCGTCAGATCGACCACGCCCCGCATCAGCCTCGCCTGGAGAGAGAGGCGCCGTCGCCCAGCCAGCATGCCCACTCTGAGGCGGCGGTGGGGACGCGCTGACGGCGAGATCTAGATCGGCCCCCTCGCCCTACCCCGAGCCCCTCCCTCCCTGTCCACCAGCCCCTCCACCACCTTCTCGGGGTCACGGCCGAGATGAACGGGACCGCTCGATGCGGCGTCGGACTGCTGGATGTTCGTCGTGGTCGCCGGATCTGTCAATGGGGTGGCCGGATCTGCCCGCCTCTATCTATCTCCCTCCTCCCTCCAATCAGAACAAATCTAGGTTTTTCTCTTACTATCTCTAGCTCTCTGCAGGTACCTCCAATCAAACCGAATCGCCGGAGGGGAGGCGGAAGAGCGGATCGGACTCCGTCGGGTATGGCGAGCCTCACCGTGCCGCCGGCTCCCTCAACTCCCGCCAGGACGCCATCGACCTCCATAAGGCCTTCAAAGGTCCGTGCCTTTCCCCTTGTTTACCGCGCTCTTAGAATTGGATCGATTCGGCCGGAGATCAGGACCAGCGTGGCCACGCTAACCATGGATTTTTAGCGGTTGTTGTTCCGTTGCAGCCATTTGTTGAACCTCTAGTCTGTACGGTTCTATTTGTCTTCTAGGTCACTCCGTTAGGTAGTAGGGACAATTCGAATTGTGGAAGTGATGCCTAGTACACACTTGGGCTCTACATTTAGCTGCAAGACATACTTTGATTTATCTGGTTTGATCCTCATTGAAGTTCGGCTTGTGATATGCACTTCGTGTGCTGGTATAATACCGGTGGTATTGGATACTTCTTAGATAATAGTAGTATTGATTATTGAAGGATGCACAGATTCTCATAGCTGAACCTGCGTGGTGTTGTGCTGAATCCCTTTAACAAAACTATGTGTGCGATGGTGATTAGATATTCTTGAACTGCAATGCTTGATAATGACGGTGTTGCTGCTTGACTGCAGGTCCAATTCGAGGGAGTCAACACAGATGATTTGGGGCCTGCTACCTGAAGCAGGTACACACCAATCAAATGTTTTCTCTGTTTTGTTTTCTTTTTTGACCTCTAGGACATGGTAGAGTGTAGACCTGCATGTGACAGCTTGTTTATGGCATGGATCCCATCAATTAGACTGTTATCCTGCCTGAAGTTGTGATGTCTTAAGATGGTTTGTTCATACTCAGCTTCGCAAAAATTTGGCTCTATCTTTGCCTACTTGTTTGAATTTATACTCCAGATTTTCCTACTTGTTTCATGAGCCTATGCTATGGGTTTGTTGACATGCTGATGCTTTGCCTACTCCAGATTAATTTGTTGATTATGATACTAAGCCTTGAATATCTAGTGATGCTACTCTATGGTCACTGTTACTATCTACTTGGAGTCTGATGTAAGAGACAATGGTCTTTGTAAATTCTTGTAAGTAAAGAATATATATCTGCTAACTTCTAGCTATCTACGTTGTAAGTGACAATGATCTCTGTAAATTCTAGTAAGTAAAAGCATAACTGAGTTCACCTATCTTCTATAGATTATAGCTTTCAGAAATCAGTTTGCAGTGTTTATTCAGTACACATGTTTTATCTTGAATTTTGGTAGTGTGAAAAACTCATAGTACATCGTAATAATTTTGACTTATTTGCTCTATTGTCTTGCACTCGGTTGTTACCTGTCATTGCCCTTTACAAATATATCTCAATTCTGCCAACATATCCTTGTGTATGTTCTACTGTTGTTAGTTCATTCAATTGTTATCTCACAGTTATCCCTTTTGGTTGCATGATACATGTGTTATACCATGCTGAAGCATTGATGAATGCCGGCGGGAGCGCATGGTGGACTTCTACAAGGTCGAGTACCTTCAACAGCCAGCGATGATGCAGAACCGATCTTCAACCACAGCCCCATCCATGGCATTGACACAAAGTCAGGTATCTACTCCTCATCTTCTTGAACAGATATGGTCCTGATGCTTGATGCATGTAGCATCCACTCCCTATGGATATACATGCAATTTTCTTGTCCGGGGGTTCATGTTTTATTGTCCACCTGGTAGTGTGTTACTATAGCACAAGGTGCTGCTGCATGCTATTAATTGGCTTTTAAATTAGTTCATCTTCCCTACCTGCTATAATGTGCTTGTGCACATAAATTTTGTGCTGCCATTACTATGACATGCATTGTCTACATGAAGATTTTGTGCTGCTGCTTCTGATCACAAAGGATTGCTGGTGTTCTTTTGCACTAGTGTTCTTACACTAGAACATGTCGTTATATTTGAGTGCACACTTTATGTTCTTAGCCAGAACTTATATGATATTTGCTATTTGCTGATAGTTATACCTCCTTTTGCTTGTTCTACACATGTAGCTCAGATTATATCTGTTTTTATTATGTTCTAATTTTATTCATGTACATTGTTATTAGTTGTATTGATTGGAGCCTGTTTTCCCGTTTCCTATCTTGATTAACTTTTTGCAGTTTCCTTCCTTGATTTGATCGATTCATGCATTGTGATGTTCTCATAGGTTGGCGCAAGTTGTTCCAGCTTAGCCATGTGCTCATCAGATGGAGCAAGGAAGCCTATTTTTTGATTTCAGAAGCTTTTTGGTTGGTGGTACATTTGTGATTGGCTGCTCTACTACTCAAGCATTTCGGTAGCTAGTATGTGCCGTGAGCCTATGATGTAATTGGAGATAATTTTTGTGATGTAACCTCTAAGATAACACGAGCTGTTATGTATGTGCTTTCCTGCGTATACTTTCTGGAAAACAATATTGTTATTCCAATATTTGAGCATTATGTTATTAAATTGAATTTGTGCCAGATATAATTAGTTGGGCTGTAAACTGAATACAAAAAAGGTTTTGGCCCAAACTATATTGGATCGTATATGGGCCAAGTCCGAATGAATATTGCACCGAATAATTGGGCTGTCAAAAGGCTATAAAATGAACTATAAAAAAATGAAAATAAATTAATTGAAAAAGGCCAAGGGCTGCAAAAGAAATGGACTATACAAAGGCCGAGGCCCAAAAATGGAACGGACTGCCAGAGACAAAAAAAAAGGCCGAATTATTGGGCTCAGCCCATGTTAAGTACATAACTTGACTGGGCTGATTTTGATCTACGACCATATTATTTGGTCACAAATTTGCCATGTTAGCTTTGCCACGTTGGATTTGACGTGGCGTGGCCAGATTGCCCGTGACCAAAAAATTGGTCATAAAATTTGTGACCTTTCCTTTTGGTCATAGACGTCTATGACCAATCCAAAAAAAGGTCATATTGGACAATTAGTGACCCTCATAACATGACCAAGTGTATTTGGTCACAAAAAGGTCATAGATTAAAAATTATGACCATTCAGTGACCAATATGGAGGGTCATAGGATAGCATATTTCTTGTAGTGTCCAGGGCAGCGCTAGGGGAGGACACGTGACCAGGGCAGCACTGGGGGAGGACATATCGTCGTATCGGCATTTGAGATAGGAGACGGGGTCCTTCTAGCCGAGGGTGAACGTAGGGCAAGAAGGTAGACGTCGTCAAGGTCGGGATTGTACACGGCGGATTACCTAGCTTCAGGCTCCACGGCGATGGCGGAGCCCTACGTGCTGCTATAACTCACTATAAGGCAATAGCCATGAACAGGTTACAATGAGTATGAGAGTTGTCTAAATCGTTCCCTAAAGGCGTCCCGAGGTCCAGCTTATATAGGCGGCTGGACCTAGGGTTACAAGGGACAAACGTGTCCGGCAAGACTACTGAGTCCTAATCCTAGCCGGCAAGTCATCGCCTTCCGTCTAGATCCTTCAGGCATCATGGGCTTCAGTCTTGGGCCTCCGTCTTGCTATCCTCCGTCCGCCTTGTATGCCGGCTATCTAGGCCGCCTGGCAGGCCAAAGGCTTTGCCACCATTATAGGCCACCCTGGACTAGCCATATTTATCCATGTCAGTGATACCCCAGTAGGTATATCCCCAACATTAGCCCCCGGAAGGGTTGAAGTTCTCCAGGCGCCGTCTTCCTTCGTCGACCATGTTCGTCTTGTTCCTGATGCAGTAGGCGGCTGGAGAGCTTGAATCCTTCCGAAGTTGAATTAGGTGGAAGTCCATCTATAAGTAGTCGGACGTACCGCCGGCAACATGGGAAAGACGGCCTGACTGTTGTCAGGAATCTTCCATGCAAAATTCTCATCAAATGTTGACAGATGTCGTCACGCAGTCCACGACAGTTTGAACTTGAGCGTGCGTCATGATTGTTTTCCCACGATGCACGGGAACCAAAGCGACGGCAGTTGGCGCCGTTGCCACGATGTGCAAGACGTGGGCACGTGGCAGAGATCGTGGCCTTAGCCGTTTCTTGCACGAATCACGGAGCAAGAGGGATAAATACCCTAGATCTCCACAGGATGGATCTTACCCTAGCTCATTCGCACCTTCGCCGTAGGCACTTCAACTTCCCAGAGCTCTCCTTCGCGCACGACTCCGGCAAGCTCACCAAGAGACCTAGTGCTTCGCGATGATGAGCGCTGATGAGCAGATGACCATGGCAGCGACGACGGCGGCCCTGACAGCAACGCCTGCGGCCTCGGCGGGTTCTGGACCTGCACCGGCGACCTCTTCCGTCCCCGCCGCAATTGTAGGCGGGGCATCTTCATCTTCCACAGCTCCGACAGCCCCAGCAACGGCAGCGCCTCCATCCTTCCCCTTACCATGTGCGTCGGCGGCGGGGATGTCAGTCACAGCGAACCCGGAGCTTCCCGCCGGCGAGACTGAAGAGGAGGAAGTGGCAGACCTGGGATCCCGCTACTGGCTGCCGTCCTGCATGACGCCGGACTTCCTGGAGGAATGGGAGGAAGGCGGCTTTTTGCCGCCCAAAGCGGATAGCGCTTGGCGGATACCTGGCGACAAAACCGTCCCCGCGCCTCAAGATGGAAAACGGGTGATCCTGGCGTCTCATTGTCTTCGCGGTATGAGTTTGCCTCTTTCCGCCTTTTTCCTCGCAGTCCTTAGCTTTTATGGATTGCAGCCCCACAACATAGCGCCCAATAGTATCCTAGTACTAGCCGGCTTCCAAGCGCTATGTGAAGGATACCTAGGGATATCTGCCTCCATAGAGCTATTCCAGTATTGCTTCCTGTGCCGCCGGCAAACCATAGCAGGCGGCCAACTGGCAACCTGTGGCAGCGTCACCTTCAATTGCCGGCAGCCTAACTATTATCCAAAGATTCCTTACATCGAGTCTGTGAAGAATTGGACCAGTACGTTCTTCTACAGCAAGGACATCCCGACGCCCGGCAAGACAGTAGGGATTCCCCCTTTCGTCAATGGTCCATCAACCCACAAGGCCTGCTGGACGGCAAGAGTGTCACTTGACAGCTTATCAAGTGTTCACCGCCTCGCCGTTCGACAGATCGAATTTCTGACCGGAGGTCCTCTACTTGACGGCGTTGACACCGTCATTTGCTGGCTGTCGAGGAAGATAATGCCGCTCCGCCATCGCCCATTGAAGATGTGCGAGTATAAGGCGGAGGACGCTGGCAACAACACTCTTAGCGGGAAGGCGCTGTTGTACCGGCTTATGGAGCTCATCAAGCCCCAGCATCTGAAGGAGGCCGAAGGTGTTGCCATGTTCACCCATGACAATCCAGTCCCAAAGGTAAGCCAAAACTTCCCTTGTCATCATCATACTACTTTGTCGACTGGATGCTGGATTGACATTGCCTCTTCCTTTTCAGCTGCAAACCTTGGCGGACGACCAACTGGCACCAAATTGGTACGATGCCAGTGCCAGCAAGTCGGAGAAACGCAAGGGCAGTAGTTCCATTAAGGAGCAGGAGAAGAGGAAGAAGGCGACCACCTCTACTGATGCAGAGGATACCTTGGGGGAAGATGTCCCCCTGAAGCGGTAAGCAAGCCTCTGTTTTGCCTATCTCACCACCTGATGTAATGCACTTGCTAACATGCATTACTTTTCTTTTTTGCAGGAGCCAACCTGCCATGCCCAAGCTCCGCGCCCATCTGAAGGCAACTGCCGGCAGGGGCAAACCACCAAGGCCCTCTCCCGTCACCGCACCTGCCACTCCTGCTGCCAATGTTCCCGTGGTCTTCTACCCGGGAACATATGCAACCGACAACACGAGATCCACAGGTGCTGCAATGACGGCAGCAGAGAAGGCGGCGAGCAAGAAACCTGCTGCCGGCACCTCCGGGTCAAGAACGGCTGAAGCTTCGGCTAATGATGCCGCTCAATTGATTGCTCTGAAACAAGAAGCAGAGGCTGAGATGGCGGCGAGCCATGGCGGATCGTCCTCCCATCATCGCTCCAGACATGGCGGTGGGCTAAAAGACCCTCGGCAGATGTTGAAAACCATGCGCGATGGTATCCACAACTGGTACAAGCACATGGCTGAGCTCCATGAGACCCTCGATGATCAATTTGAGGTAACATATTCTATAGTCGCAGCCCCCGGGAACTTTGGCGGTTAAAAGATGCTTTTAGCCGGCACAGTGGTCTTTTTGACTGGAAATGTCTCAATGTTGTCTTCGTCTTTGCAGGCTGTTCTTGCTTCGAATCTTGAGCTTTTCCGCGCTCAAGAGAAGAAAAGCAAAGAATGCCAGCAACTGCGTCAGGAGATGGAGCTCAAGGACGGCCAGATTGCGAGCTTGGAAGAAGCTCGCAAAAAGGATGAAGGTGACAACTCTCGTTGCCTTCTTTCTGTCCGTCTTCTTTTTGCCTTCTGCCGACAAGTATTTTAGTCGGTTTTTTCCATACTATAGAACTGCTAGACGCGGCGCAAGATATACGTAAAAGCTCTTCTGACTTGCAAGCCGTGATCAACGAAGCTGCAGATCTTGCCAAGGAGGTCATGGAGCTAAAGAAAGCTCATGCCGAGGAGCTGGAAAAGCGTGACTTGGCCCATGCTTCCGAGGTGAACAAGTTGACGGGGCAACTGAAGACGTTTGGCGACACCCTTGCCGAGGTGACAACGAACGCCAACGCCCAGCAGAAAAACATGCCGAAGCCGTCCAACTTGCCGAAAGGACCCTCGCGGCCCACCTGGATGAGGTCAACGCCATCCATGATCACGTCCTTGGTAAGATTTTTCCGTTGTCTCTACTTTATTCATGAGCACTTGAATCACTTGTCACCACATCTAACACTTGTATGTTTTTTGTAGTTCTGGCAAACCTTGGCGATGATATGGATACCTCGCCCCGCCTTGCACGCATCTTGAAACTTGGCGAGATAGTAACGCATCTTGCCAGCGTGGGCAAGGCATTTGCTGCCAAGTTCTTTCCGGGCACGGGCGGCGATCCGGTTGACGTCGAAGCGTTGCTGGAACTGTTGGAGAAGGCGACCGCGGCGTACGATGGCCAGCTGCGATCCGCTGAACGCGGCGCAGCCAAGGTGGCCCTAGCCTTGACGGCGGCATGGTACCCGGAGGCCCACATCCGGCAACTCACCGAGTACATGCCGACGGTGGACGAAAATGAGCAGCCCATTGAGCTTTCCAAGGTGCTGGCTTCTGTCCAAGGCTATGCCACGCGGGTTGCCAACATGGTGGAGATCCGTAAGTTCTACAAGGAACACCCGGACCCCATGTTGCAGCGGCCGATCCCTACTTGGCAGATCCTGAAGCTGTGGCTGACGAGCGCAGCCCCCAGGATGGCGGAGCCAGCCCCAAGGATGCCGACGTCAGCCCCCAAGACCTCCAAGCAGCGTCAACTCCATAGACATCATCCCCTGCAGTAGCAGCACAAGCAACTTGCATTAACTTGTAATTTGCAAAAAACTTGTATAACTTTTGGGATGTAATTATTTTTAGCCAACTTTTATGCTACACTTAGCGGTAGGCTTATTTCAGTGGCCCGTCTTATTATGTATCTCGTTGGTATGTTTATCTTTTTCGTTTGTTGGCGGAACCGCAGCACAGTTACTTTAGCTGAGACAACCAGGTGCAATACCAATTAGTTTAGAATCAGAGACCAAAGTCGGCATGTTGGTGCCAACGACATACTACTAGGCGACCCAGACACAAGCAGACAGATAATCATACTAGGCGGTGCAAAGATTGTTTGCTTAGTTTTTGCCGGCGGACGGCAAATGTCAAAAAAGTTGGAACCATTAGCACGGAGCAAAATTTTAGTGGTAACTTTTCACATTAACATATATATGATTGCGAGAAAAGACAAAAGATGGCATGGTCTCATAGCTGAATGAGCAAACCACAGACTTTTATTTCATAATCATATAGTACTTATTACAATTGAAAAATTTCTAAGTGTAAAAAGGACGTAGCTGCTCAATGTTCCAAGGCCGTTTGGTTTCGTCGTACTTGTCGTCGACCCCCCTTTTGCGCTTGCGGCCTCGTTTCTTCCTGTAGTCGTCTCGTGTGTCCAACAAGTAATAGGATCCATTGAGCAACGCCTTACTGACCACAAAAGGTCCTTCCCATGGCGGGGATAACTTATGAAAGCCTTTCCTGTCTTGGATTAGGCGGAGGACCAGGTCACCAACTCTGAAACTACGTTGCCGGACTCTTCTACTGTGATACCGCCTCAAACTTTGTTGATAGATGGCGGATCGTGCGAGGGCAACATCGCGTTCTTCGTCAAGTAGGACAAGGCCATCCTGTCTTGCATCTTCTGCGTCTTCTTGGACGTAGGCTTGAATTCTGGGAGAATCATACATCATGTCGGACGGCAACACTGCTTTGGCGCCATAGACTAAGAAGAAATGAGTGAACTTGGTTGATCTGTTTGGGGTTGTTCGTAAACTCCAAAGGACAGATTGTAATTCATCCACCCAAGCCCCAGCTGCCCTATGCAATGGTACTTCGAGACGTGGTTTGATGCCTTGTAGGACCAAACCGTTTGTACGCTCTACTTGATCGTTTGCATGTGGGTGCGCTACTGAGGCAAGATCTAGGCGGATGCCATGCTTGTTGCAGTACTCCTCGACTTCGCCTTGTGACAACTTAGTGCCGTTATCGGTGATAATGCTGTGAGGCACCCCGAACCGAGAGATTAGTCCCCACAGAAAGTTTGATGGCTGTGGCGCCGTCTAGCTTTTTGATGGGTTTAGCTTCAACCCACTTGGTGAACTTGTCTACAGCCACAAGTAAATGTGTGTAGCCACCAGGCGCCGTCTTAAACGGACCGACCATGTCCAAGCCCCAGACTGCGAAAGGCCATGTGATTGGTATTGTTTTAAGCTCCTGAGCCGGCATGTGTGGTTGTCTGGCATATAGTTGGCAGTCCTTGCATCTTTTGACAATGTCCTTTGCATCTTGCTTGGCTGTCAACCAGTAAAAACCTTGTCGGAATGCTTTGGAAACAAGGGAGCGTGATGAAGCGTGATGTCCACAAACTTCGGCATGTATCTCGTCCAACAATTCTCTGCCTTCCTCCGGCGAAATGCAACGTTGGTAGACACCAGTGGTGCGACGTTTGTACAACTCGCCTTTGATTATTGTGAATGCCTTGGCTATTCTTATGATTTGCCTTTTCAAAACCTCATCATCTGGCAACTTTTGACTGATCAAGAAGTCCAGATATGGCATCGTCCAGTCCGGCTTCACCAGGTAGATGGCGTAGCTAGCGTCTTCAACTGGTTCTGCAGACTCTGGGTCAAGGAGGTCTGCTCCCTTTATTGACGGCTTGTGCAGGTGTTCCAGGAAAACATCCTTTGATACATTTTTGTGCTAAGACCCCAATCTGGCAAGTGTGTCTGCAGCCTCGTTTTGAGCCCTTGGGATGTGGCGGACCTCGTAGCCTAGGAAGCATTTAGCGAGTCTGCTGTGCCACCAAGTTCCACGTGTCTGCTGTGCCACCAAGTCTGAATCTCCATAACAGAGGACGCGTTGGACGCCTAGTTCCTTGGCAATGTGTAAACCGTGAAGGAGTGCTTCGTATTCGGCAACGTTGTTGGTTTCTTTGAAGTGAATTTGTAGCACATAACTGAGCTTGTCTCCTTGCGGGTTTCTTAACACAATGCCAGCCCCCGAGCCCTGAAGCATTTTTGATCCGTCAAAGTGCATGATCCAATATGCGTCTTCAGGGAGAGGTACTTCATCCATGGCTTCTGTCCAATCTGCTACGAAATTTGCCAAGGCTTGAGACTTAATGGCATTTCTGGGTTTATACGTGATGTCGAAGGCGGAGAGTTCAATGTCCCACTTGGCGACTCGGCATGTGGCATCCGTATTGTTGATTATATCTCCCAGAGGTGCCTTGCTCATCACCGCTACTGAATGTTCCTGGAAGTAATGCCTTAATTTTCTGGCGGCGTAGAAAACACCATAAGCCAGCTTCTGATAGTGTGGATAACGCTGTTTGGAGGCGGAAAATACTTCACTGATGAAGTAGACCAGACGCTATTCCGGGATCTATGATTTTTCCGTCTTGCGTTCCACAACTATGACAACGCTGACAACTAAGTTAGTTGTCGCGATGTAAAGCAGCATTGGTTCCTGCGTTCGAGGAGCTGCCAAGATTGGGGCAGACGTTAATGCTTCCTTGAGTTGTTTCAAGGCGGCATCTGCTTCGTCTGTCCACTCAAATTTGTCGGATTTCTTCAGAAGCCGGTAGAGAGGCAACGCCTTTTCTCCAAGACGGCTAATGAAACGACTGACGGCAGCCGCCGAGCCGGCAAGTCATTGCACGTCCTTCAGGTCCTTGGGCCTGGTTATGTTGACAATTGTTGTGATTTTCTCCGGGTTGACCTCTATTCCTCGTTCAGAAACGATAAAGCCGAGCAGTTTGCCGGCAGGAACCCCGAAGACGCATTTTTTCGGGTTGAGCTTCATCCTATATACCCGGAGGCTATCAAAGGTTTCTCGCAAGTCGTCAAGCAAATCCGCCTTCTTTTTCGATATGACGGCAATGTCGTCTACATAGACGTGAACATTGCGGCCAATTTGCTCGTGAAGGCATCTTTACATGCATCGCTGATACGTCACGCCGGCATTTTTTTGGCCGAAGGGCATCGTGATGTAGCAGAAGGTCCCGTAGGGCGTAGTAAACGATGTTTTGAGTTGGTTGGATTCTCGCATCTTTATTTGGTGGTACCCGGAGTACGCATCCAAAAAGCACAGCAGCTTGGAGCCGGCTGTGGAGTCTATGACTTGATCGATACGTGGTAAAGCAAAGTGGTCCTTAGGACAACACTTGTTCAGACCGGTATAATCAATGCACATTCTCATTTCCTTGTTGGGTTTGGGAACCATTACAGGATTTGCCAACCACTCAGTGTGTACTACCTCCCTAATGAACTTTGCTTCTTGCAACTTGATGATCTCCTAGCCAATTGCCTTCCTTTTCCGTTCACCCAAGCGTCTTGCTCCTTGCTTCACTGGCTTGGCTCCTTGGTAGACATTAAGAGAGTGCTCGGCAAGTTCCCTTGGGACACCAGGCATCTTGGCTGACAACCATGCAAAGATGTCCCGATTCTCACGGAGGAACTCGACGAGCGCGCTTTCCTATTTTTCGACCATGCTGGCCCCGTTGGTGACTTGCTTGGAGCTGTCACCTGGCACCAGATCCACCTTCTTTGTTTCTTCGGAGGCCTTGAAAGTCTTCTTGGGCTCGGCTCTCTTCACGTTTTCCGGCAACTGCGACATATCCATCTCCTTTTTCAACATGGCTAGTTCCTCTGCGTGGAGGACTGCCTCGGCGAAGGCGGCGTTGCCACGTTCACATTCTTTTGCTTTCTGTAAGTTGCCATTGACGGTGATGGAACCGTTGGGTCCAGGCAGCTTCAGTTTGTTGTAGATGTAACACGGCCGAGCCATGAACTTGGCGAAAACTAGCCGCCCAAAGATGGCGTGGTAGGCACTCTTGAAGGGGACTACTTCAAACCTGAGATACTCCGTGCGGTAGTTTGTCTCAGGTCCAAAAGTAACCTCAAGCTTGATGCTTCCCATTGACTTGGCTTGCTTTCCCAGAACGATGCCTTGGAACTTGACTTTGCTGTAAAAAGCTGGCTCTCCGACAAGTTCATGCGCTTCAGGGTGTCTTCGTATATGATGTTGAGACTGCTGCCGCCGTCCATCAACTCCTTGGTGAGCCTAAAGTTGTCGACAATTGGGTCGACGACGAGGGCGTATTTGCCGGGGTGAGGTACGCGATCTGGGTGATCATCTCTATCCCAGGTGATTGCCTTCTCGAACCAGTCTAGGTACTAAGGAACATCAGGCACTGTGGCATTTAGTTCGCACAGCTCCGCCTTTTCTTCCTTTGCCGAAGGACCAGAAAGCAGACCAATTGGGCATGGACTTTGGGATACTTTTTCTCCTGGCGTGTTGGCTTAGGGTCCTCGTCCTTGCTTGCTCTTTTTCGGCTTCCAGCCAACCTCGGGGTCCTTCTTGAAGTCTTCCATGAACCGGCATTCCCCCAGTGTGTGGTTAACCTTCCCTAAAGATGCATGGATTGGGCAGGGCAAGGCTTTTGCCTGATCGTAGGTCAGGCGTTGCTTGCTGGAGCCGCCTTGTTTACCCTTTCCTTTCCACTTGCGGTTGTCGCTTTTACCTTCGAAGGCAACGGCAACTTCGTTTGACGGTCCGGCTTTGTCATCCTGGGGTGTCTTGCGCTTGTGATTTGCTCGCCTGCTTGGCGCCATGTCATGGGCGCTGCCACCATCGCGAGCGTCGTCATCCGCCTATGCGTACATGGCCGCTACTTCAAGCATGACTCCGAGATCTTTGACTTGCATGCGTACGAGCTTGTGTCTGAGACTTGAGCCCTTCAGGAGGCCCGTGGTGAAGGCATGGATTGCCTGATTGTCATCTACGTTCTCGCAGCTTGCCTTTGTCTGGATCCACCTTGCCAGGAAGCTTGTTGCAGTTTCATCCGGCTTTTGCACGCAGCGAGACAAATCTGTATATGTATTGGGTCGCTTGTACGTGCCCTGAAAATGTTGCGTGAACACCTTTTCCATGTCAAGCCAGCTGTGAATGCTTTTTGCTGGCAAGTTTTCGATCCAGCTTCGGGCTGTCCCCTCCAGCATGAGGGGAAGGAAGCGTGCGGCGACGAGGCCATTTCCGCCGGCAATTTCGACTGCCAGCGCGTAGTCCGACAACCATGAGTTTGGCTTGTCCGCTCCGTTGTACCTCTGATGAGTTTTTGACACTGACGTCATGTCTCGAGGTATCTGAATGTTGCGGATGGCTGGGACAAAGCACTCAGGGTCGAGGTAGGCGTCCTGCTTTCCTGCCTTGATGTCGTTGAGACGATGTCATGCGTCTTCCGGCTCGAGCTGCCTGCTGGATCTCTCCGCGCGGGGCTCGTCCTGCGCTGCCCGGCTATGCCTAGGCTCGTCGTTGTGTCCCCGGCTTCCGCCTTCGCGCCTGGGCACTGGCAGTGGGGACCGTGTGCGTTCCCGGCTTCTTCTTGGAGGCGGGGCGTTGTCGCGGTTGCCGCCACTCCTTGGCGGCTGCTTGTTTCCCCTCCTTCCGCCTTCATCCCGTCTAGGCGGTGGAGGAGGCAAGGCTTCGCGTTTTTTGCTGGTGTGGGACACTTCGTCACGGTGCCTCCTGGGAGGCGGTGATTTCCGCGGGTCCTTGTTGTTGTCTTTCCCTTTTCCATGGCTACTGGAGCCGGACGGATCTTCGGGGTAACCCCCAGTCACAGCTTTGCAAGCGTTGGATTTTTATTCTAGCCTTCCTCTCCTTGCGTCCGCCATGTCGGCACGAGAATCAGCACGGGCCTGCTGCTCTAAAGCTTTGTGAGCAAGGATCGAGGCGTAGTAGATCTTCTCGTCCTTGTCGTAGTCGTCGTTGTTGAGGATGTCCAAGGCGGCCGCAGTGTTGAGGACTGGGGTGCAGAGGATGACGTCCCCGTTCTTGTCCTTACGCTGCAGTGCTGAAGCCCACTCGAATCCAAGTCTTTGGGCAGGGGATTTGAAGTTGTCGGGGGACCGATCCCTGCCCTTCATGCTTTTCTTGTCGGCCATGCGTCCTACCGGCTTGGTCAGTGGAGTTGTGGTGAAGAGATTGCGCTTGGAGGTCAACTTGGCGGTTATCTTGGCATTCTCCTCTTTGGCTTCCTCGAGCAAAACCTGGACCTCTGCTTGCTTCTGAGGCATTCAGCTTGTTCCACCAAAGAGCTTCGGAGCTTCTCTAGATCAGCGGGATTAGTTTTGTCGTTCACCGGTGTGTGTAGAATCTCCGCCAGGGCCGCCATGTTGCCAGTCTTGCTAGGCTCGCCTGTCTCAAAAACCTTCTTTTTCCTCGGGGCCAGTGGGGGCTCCGGGAACAGTGGATCGGTTGCCGGGGTCTCAGCGTTGGCGGAATCTGCTGCTACCGCCTGAGCTTAAGCTGCACCGTTGACATCCGACACTAAGACCTGCTGCATGTTGACGGATGAGCCTGTGATCGCCGTGGAAGGCGAAGGTTCGGGTGCGTTGAAACACCTTTTGATCCGTTGCTCGAACATGCTGGCAGAATCTTCTTCGGAATCAGAGTCTATGTTGACGTGAACAGTTGAAGTTGATCCGGTATCCGATGTAGCCTCGTCCTGCAATGCAGGGAGGATTGACTCGGGATCGTTGCCATTAGGCTGGGAGGCGGATCCCAGGCCTGTCATGGCGACAAATTGTAGATCTGAATCTGCGGACTCCTGAGAGGAGGCGGATCCAGATCCACATCTTGAATTGAATCTTCTTGATTTTAGGGTGGGTGGGATGGCGAATAAATTCGCGGCAACCCATATGCCTCAGATGTGTAGCCGATGAATACATCGACGCCACCAAACGGCACAACTCCGCATCCGACAATGTAGTCATCAGCGGGGATGTAGGACTCGTCGCAGCTGATGTAGTGATTGTTGCCGTAGCGCACGGCGCGTCCGATCGCGATGGTTTCGCCGATGCCGCCTAGGGTTCCCGCCTGCAACGTGACGCCCGACGCCTTATGCCCCACGGTGGGCGCCAACGGTCGTCATATCAGCATTTGAGATAGAAGACGGGGTCCTTCTAGCAGAGGGTGAACGTAGGGCAAGAAGGTGGACGTCGTCAAGGTCGGGATTGTACATGGCGGATTACCCAGTTTCAGGCTCCACGGCGATGGCGGAGCCCTACGTGCTGCTATAACTCACTATAAGGCAATAGCCGTGAACAGGTTACAATGAGTATGAGAGTTGTCTAAATCGTGCTCTAAAGGCGTCCCGAGGTCCAGCTTATATAGGCGGCTGGACCTAGGGTTACAAGGGACAAACGTGTCCGGCAAGACTACCGAGTCCTAATCCTAGCCGGCAAGTCACCGCCTTCCTTCTAGATCCTTCAGGCATCATAGGCTTCAGTCTTGGGCCTCCGTCTTGCCATCCTCCGTCCGCCTTGTATGCCGGCTATCTGAGCCGCCTGGCAGGCCAAAGCCTTTGCCACCATTACAGGCCACCCTGGACTAGCCGGATTTATCCATGTCAGTGATACCCCCAGTAGGTATATCCCCAACAGGACACGTGGCCAGGGCAGCGCTGGGGGAGGACACGTGACTGACACGAGTCGTGACCGCAAAGCCCACCTTTAGTCCCGGTTGGTGTTACCACCCGTGACTAAAGAAGCACACGAATCGTGTGTTTCTTTCAAGCGCTTGTGAGCCGTTGGATCAGGGGTGTGTTTCTTTTGAGGGCTGGGGGAGGACACCTGTCCAGGGCAGCGCTGGGGGAGGACACGTGCGCAAAGCCCGCCTTTTAGTCCCGGTTGGTGTTACCAACTGTGACTAAATAAGCACACGGATCGTGTGTTTCTTTCAAGCGCTTGTGAGCCGTTGGATCAGAGTTGTGTTTCTTTTGAGGGCTTGTGAGTTGTTGGATCAGCACTATCACGACCACTTCGTGAGCCACACGACCCTATATATAGCCCACCTCTTAGACATGTTTGGCACTCAGTGTGTACTCATTGTAGTTCATTTTGGTATACAAAGCTTCCCTGCATACGTCCAACGGTGCATTTGATATGCGGGCACTCACGAGCCACCGTTGGGCTGTATGTAGGGGAAACCGTGTGTTTTGTTCTATCTACAAAATCCTTCAGTTCATCGACCGAATACAAATCATTTGGATTCCCTGCATACATCCGACGGTGCATTTGATATGCGGGCAATCACGAGCCACCATCGGGCTGTATGCCGGGGAAACTGTGTGTTTTGTTCTATCTACAAATCCTTCAGTTCATCGACCGAATACAAATCATTCGGATTCCCTGCATACATCCGACGGTGCATTTGATATGCGGGCACTCACGAGCCACCGTCGGGTTGTATGCAGGGGAAACCTTGTGTTTTGTTCCAACTTTTTCGAGCGCTTGTAAGACGTTGGAGTTTTTAGAACCAAAAATCAGAGTTTTCAGAACACAGTTACATAAAAGGTTTCATACATTATTAAACATGACCACCAACATCCGTCTCTAGTGTCGTGGTATAAACTTCTTCTTCGTGTGTGTCCCTTTCTTCTGATTGCGGCGTAACCATGGACAATCTTCATCATTTAACACGATGTTTGGGTCAGTTTTCACTGTGAAGGGCAGAATTTCATCAAACTTATTGTAATCTTCTGACATGTCTGTCTTGTCCTCCACTCCCACGATGTTTCTTTTCCCTGAAAGAACTATGTGGCGCTTTGGCTCATCGTATGATGTATTCGCTTGCTTATCTTTTCTTTTTTTCGGTTTGGTAGACATGTCCTTCACGTAGAAAACCTGAGCCACTTCACTGGCTAGGACGAATGGTTCGGTGTCGTACCCAAGATTCTTGAGATCCACTATAGTCATTCCGTACTGCGGGTCTACCTGTACCCCGCCTGTCAGGTTGAACCATTTGCACCAGAACAAAGGGACCTTAAAAGAAGGTCCATAGTCAAGTTTCCATATCTGCTCTATGTAACCATAATATGTGTCCTTTTGCCCATTGTTGTTTGTTGCATCAAAGCGGACACCACTGTTTTGGTTGATGCCCTTTTTATCTTGGTCGGACGTGTAAAATGTATTCCCATTTATCTCGTACCCTTGAAAAGTCAATATAGTCGAAGATGGTTGCTTGGCCAACAAGTATAGCTGTTCTCCAACAGTGGTGTCATTAATGAGACGTGTTTGCAACCAACCGCCGAAAGTCTTCACGTGTTCTCCATCAATCCAATCTTCAGGTTGATCCGGGTATTTCGAGCGTAAAATATTCTTGTGTTTCTCGATATATGGAGCCACCAAGCTGGAATTATTTAGAACTGTGTAGTGTGCTTGAGTGAAAGAATGCCCGTCCATACATATTGTTGCTTTCTTTCCTATCGTGCCTTTTCCATGCAGTCTCCCCTCATGGCGCGATTGAGGAACACCGATCGGCTTAAGGTCAGCAATAAAGTTAACACAAAACTCAATGACCTCCTCTGTTCCATAGCCCTTGGAGATGCTTCCTTCTGGCCTAGCACGGTTATGAACGTATTTCTTTAAGACTCCCATGAACCTCTCAAAGGGGAACATGTTGTGTAGAAATACAGGACCGAGAATGGAAATCTCTTCGACTAGGTGAACTATGAGGTGCGTCATAATATTGAAGAAGGTTGGTGGGAACACCAACTCGAAACTGACAAGACATTGGACGACATCCTTCTGTAAACTTGGTAGAGTTTCTGGATTGATCACCTTCTGAAAAATTGCATTGAGAAATGCACATAGTTTCACAATGGGTACTCGAACATTTTCCGGCAGAAGCCCCCTCACACTGGTAGAAAAAAGGCTACTAGTGGCGCACCAAAATCGACTATCAGTGGCGCACCGTGGTGCGCCACTAAACTCGCGCCACTGATAAGTGTTACCTGTGGCGCACTAGCGGTGCGCCACAGGTAACCAAATTATCAGTGGCGCACCAGCCCGTGCGCCACTGATAGTCGACGCGCCACGGGTAAGCTTGGGGGCATCCATATACGCGCCACAGGTAATGTGCACGGTGCGCCACAGGTAAGCTTGTGGTGCGCCACTGGTATAATTTGGCATTTTTTAAATAAAAAATGCACCGTATTTTGTATTTGCACAGGTATGTTGTACGTGTATACAGTACACATGCAGTAAACAGTTTTTGAATAACACAAGTTCACCACATATTAGAATACAAACATCACATACTTTATGAATAACACAAAGTGTTCCTCACAAGTTCATCATATTTGATACTAGATAACATAATTAGCAAATTCGAAGAAACTAAAAACAACAGTAACAAGTTTTCGAATAACGGTTACAAGACACAAATAAAAGTTCAACGATTGCACTCGGAGGCCATCACTCGGAAGAAGAACATGTTGAGACCATCACATGTACATTCATATTCACATCCATATGCATCACAACATTGCTAAACATACATTAATTGAAACTAACATACAACTATCTAAAGAATTTAAATCCAACAACAAATGCGATCAAAATCGCAACTAAGGTAATTATTGAACCAACATCATAATGATACCAAGCCTATTGACTAATGACAAATTTTCTAATCTTTTTAAGCTTCAAGCGCATTACATTCATCATGATCTCGTGATACAAGTGCATTGCATCCATCTTGATCTCGTGATCATCGACGACGTCGGCAAGCTTGAACTCCAATTTCATCTTCTCTTCTAAGCATTGGAGACGAAGATCTTCACTTGTTTTCAATTTTGCTTTCAAATCATTGTTTTCTTTTTCAAAAAACTCGACAATAGGGTCGGTTGGAATTTTCGGTTCAACTACCTCCTAGATAAAAATATATCTATGTCAAGTTGGTCGGCATAATTGTCATAAACACGAAATGAAACAAATAGTTATAACAAACAATCATACCACATCCGAATAATAGAGCGGACGAGATGTCAAAACCATGGCACTATATATAACAAACAATTATGCAAATAAGAAAATTATACAAGTAATAATTATGCATCTAAATGATACAACTAAGATTTTTTTTTAAAGATAAAAACAAGAGGCTCACCGAGGCGGTGCCGGTGACAGGACGACCCAGGAGATCGACGGCGCTGAGGATGGGGACAGCGCAGGCGATCAACGGTGGTGAGGATAGGGACGGGACGACACTAAAACACACATATCATAATTTAGTTTGAGCTTAAATTGCACATAAAACAAATGAAATCCCCTACTTATTTAACCTCTCAAACTAACTTCGACCGGGTCCTGAGCCGCGGGGTGCTGAGCCGGGGGCGCTGCGCACCCAAAGATAAGGAACCCTCACAGGGGCATAGCTCACGTGAGGAGGAACCCTCTGAAGAAACGACCACCTACTGGCATACTGGCTATCTAACAAATACATGTACCGACGGACGTGCTCGTCCTCCTCCCTGATACGGCGACGTACCACCTCCTCGGGGGCCGGTTCCCTCTGCACCGAGCGTGGCCCACGCGACTGCCACCAAAGAAGATCCGGGTCGACGACGTCACCCGGATTCCTCACCAAGCTACGCGTCCCGGAAGGTAGCACCTCCTAGTGCCAGCCCGGCGGAGCCCAGTCCCGGACATTGCCGCTCTGGTCCAACTGGGACATCATCGCCGAGAACAATAAACTAAAAACACAATTTTGTAAGCAAAATGTTTACACAAACACCTAAGAAAAATGTTTACACTTAGCAAAATATTACAGTTAGTAATATTTACACAAGTAATAAGAAAACACAAGTTATGCATATCAGTAGGTCATTTAGACCAACACTCGAAATGATAATGCACAAGAGTAGTCTAATCATTGGCACAATCAATGGAACAAGCACACACGATGTAAGAGTCAACCTAGCTATACTATGAAATGATGTTTTACAGCAATGACTCTGATTCAGAGAATAGTAGCGTGGCCCTGAGCCTGAGCTTGACAGAAACTACAGACCGACGGTGCAACGCCGTCGATCTTTGGCCCTTTTTTACATTCGTTCTACAACTTCGGTCATGCTCAGGCTCAGAGTCAACCTAGCTATACTGAGAGTCAGAGTCATCGGTGTAATACAATACTAGCCTCATATATCATTGCCAAAACAAGGAAAAAAGAGTGCCTACAAGACCAGGTACTAATACAAGCACTCAAATTGTATATAGTACAAGGTATTGTAGATACTCTTCTTTCCTTTAACATGACATCGTTTAAATCATCGGCACATGGAACAAGATAATAAACCACTTAGCAAAGAACATGCATATATAAAAAGGTGCCTCATATGAAAAGTGCACATCAAGAACTTCCAAGTGTCGGAACTAAAGGACCAAGAGGAATATGGCCTAACTCAGTCTAGTTTATATTATTTAGACAATCACACAAGCTGAGCATGCATGAACTTGAATATGTGTCACGGCAATATGTTCCTTTTGGAATACACCGATCAAGTTTCATCAGATTTGTGGTGCTGAAGTACACTGTACAAATGACTTATCTGATCCCAAAACACTCCAAGTAAATTCGGACTCCTAGAGGCTCTATCTAACAACCAGGATCCAACTGATGTCAATCCACGCCAGGGGAGGGACGGGGTCGCTCACCTCGAGGGCACGGGAGCGGGACGCGGCGCCGGACCACCGCACGGCCGCTGGGAGGTCGAGCGCGAGGACGGACGGGCGGGAGGTCGCCGAGGGCGGACGTGCGGGAGAGGCAACTCCTCACCGCGCCTCCGCGGGACAGAGGGCTGCGGGGCGGCGCGCCTCGCCGCGCTCACCGAAACCTGCGCCGCGCTCGTCGGCTCTCGAAGATCTCGGCCAGCACCTGCACGAGGAGAGGCGGGCCGGCGCGGAGGAGGAGCTGGGCGGCCGGGCGACGCGAGGCGGGGCGGCCGTGGAGGAGAGGCGAGGGAATCCGGCGGGGCGGCCGTGGAGGAGAGGCAGGGTGAGCTGGCCGCCGGCTTCCTCGGCCGTGGAGGGGAGGCAGGCGTGGCGGGAGCGGGGCCGGTGGAGGAGAGGCGCGGGAGGCCAGCGGCGGCGTGGTGCGTGTTGCGTGTGTGCGTGAAGAGGATAAGGCAGAGAGAAAAGAGTGATGTGTGCGTGCGTTTTTTTTTTTTGAAGGAGATGTGTGCGTGCGTTGTGTGCGTGGAAAGATAAAAAAATAAATACCTGTGGCGCACCACACACTGTGCGCCACAGATAAAAACATTACCTGTGGCGCACCACAACCCAGTGCGCCACTGGTAGTCTCTGTCCTCTATTTTTACCTGTGGCGCACCACAGACTCATGCGCCACTAGTAGTCTCTCTCCTCCACCCCGAAATTTTCCAAGTTTAGATGGAACTTACCGGTGGCGCACCAGGTTTTCGATGCGCCACTGGTAAATATATACCAGTGGCGCACCAATATCTTGTGTGCCACAGATATATTCTGCCAAATCCCAAAAACGAGGTGAGAGACTAGCAGTGGCGCACGGGCAGTGTGGTGCGCCACTGATAGCATCTCACCTATAAGCTTTTTTCTACTAGTGTCAATGCAACCGGAAATAATTGTGTCATAATCACGTGGCAGTCATGAGACTTTAGGTTTTGGAACTTTTTCTCTGCCATGTTTAGTATTCCCTTTATATTCGACGAGAAGCCAGACGGGACCTTGATACTACTCAGCACTTCAAAAAAGATCTCCTTCTCTTCTTTGGTAAGAGCGTAGCTGGCAGGACCTTGATACTTCTCTGGATTCAGGTTGTCTCGTTCGTGCATATGTTGCTGGTCCTGCCGTGCATCCGGTGTATCTTTTGTCTTCCCATACACGCCCAAGAAGTTTAGCAGGTTCACGCAAAGATTTTTCGTCACGTGCATCACGTCGATTGAAGAGTGAACCTCTAGGATTTTCTAATAGGGTAGCTCCCAAAATATAGATTTCTTCTTCCACATGTGTACTTATCCGTCAGCGTCATTCGAAACAGATTGTCCGCCAAGACCCTTTCCAAAGATTACTTTTAAATCCTTGACCATATCATATATAACATAACCAGTAGGGCGGGTAGGCTTCGTCCAGTGATCTGCCTCACCTTTGAAATGCTTGCCTTTCTTTCTTACGGGATGTTGTTTTGGAAGAAATCGACGTTGCCCCGGGTACACATTCTTGTTTGTCAAATATATAGTTTCAGTCTCACCTAAACAGTGCGTCCATGCATTGTATCTCTTGTTTGACTGTCCTGAAATGTTACTAAGAGTAGGCCAATCATTGATGGTTACAAACAACAACGCTCGTAGGTCAAATTCCTTTTGTTCGTGCTCATCCCACACAGGTACACCTTCTTCATGCCACAACTGTAAAAGTTCTTCAACCAATGGCCTCAGGTACACATCAATGTCGTTGCCGGGTTGCTTTGGGCCTTGGATGAGCACTGGCATCATATTGAACTTTCGCTTTATGCACAACCAAGGAGGAAGGTTATAGATACATAGAGTCATAGGCCATCTGAAAGGATTAAAGCCATCTGTACTTAGACCAAATCTTAAGTTCCTTGCGTCATCTGAAAATGTCGGGAACTCTCTGTCGATTTTTCTCCACTGCGACCCATCAGCGGGGTGTCTCAGCATCACGTCTTTCTTGCGGTCTTCTTTATGCCATCACAACAACTTGGCATGCTCTTTGTTTTGGAACAAACGTTTCAACCGTGGTATTATAAGAGCATACCACATCACCTTGGCAGGGACCCTCTTCCTGGGGTGCGCCTCGCCCTCAACATCGCCAGGGTCATCTCGCCTGATCTTATACCGCAATGCACCGCATACTGGGCATGCATTCAAATTCTCGTATTGCTCACCGCGGTAGAGGATGCAGTCATTGATGCATGCATGTATCTTCTGCACCTCTAATCCTAGAGGGCAGACCACCTTCTTTGCTTCGTACGTACTAGAGGGCAATTCGTTATCCTTTGGAAGCATCTTCTTCAATATTTTCAGCAACTTTTCAAATCCCTTGTCAGAAGTACCATTCTCTGCCTTCCATTGTAGCAATTCCAGTGTGGTACCCATCTTTTTCTGGCCATCTTCGCAATTTGGGTACAACAATTTTGTGTGATCAACTAACATGCGCTCCAACTTCAACCTCTCGTTTTCACTTCTGCAGTTTATCTGTGCATCACGAATGGCCCGACGAAAATCATCATCGGGCTCATCAACAATGGACTCTTCTTCATCTTCAGCTTCCCCCCTAGCATTGCCACCGTATTCAGGGAACCTAGGATAGTTGTCATCGTTCTCTTCTTCTTCGTTGTCTTCCATCATAACCCCTCTTTCTCCGTGCTTGGTCCAACAATTATTGCCGGACATGAAACCGAACTGAATCAAGTGGATGTGAAGGATTTTTGAGGAAGAGTAATCCTTCTCATTCCGACAGACACGGCATGGACAACACATAAAACCATTCCGCGTGTTTGCCTCAGCCACATTGAGAAAAGAACGCACGCCTTGAATGTACTCGTTAGAGCGTCGGTCAGCGTACATCCATGGATGGCTCATCTGCATTACATAAGTATATCAAACGTAATCACCGCTAAAACCCATTACGGTAAACGAACATAGTCGACCAATTACACTACATCATGAATAGAATAGAGAACTGACCGAATTCATTAATACAAGCTCATCACATTAAACCAAAGTAGAGTAGTGACCAAATGTAATACATAGTTCTCATAAAACATGCATTTAAACTAACATACAACTATCTAAAGAATTTAAATCCAACAAGAAATGCGATCAAAATCGCAACTAAGGTAATTATTGAACCAACAGCATAATGATACCAAGCCTCTTGATTAATGGCATATTTTTAATCTTTTTAATCTTCAAGCGCATTGCATCCATCTTGATCTCGTGATCATCGACGACGTCGGCAAGCTTGAACTCCAATTTCATCTTCTCTTCTAAGCATTGGAGACGAAGATCTTCACTTCTTTTCAATTTTGCTTTCAAATCATTGTTTTCTTTTTCAAAAAACTCGACAATAGGGTCGGTTGGAATTTCCGGTTCAACTACCTCCTAGATAAAATATATCTATGTCAAGTTGGTCGGCATAATTGTCATAAACACGAAATGAAACAAATAGTTATAACAAACAATCATACCACATCCGAATAATAGAGCGGACGAGAGCCGGTGTGGACAGATGTCAAAACCATGGCACTATATATAACAAACGATTATACAACTATAAGAAAATTATACAAGTAATAATTATGCATCTAAATCCTACATCTAAGATTTTTTAAAATAAAAGATAAAAACAAGAGGCTCACCGAGGTGGTGTCGGTGACGGGACGGCGCGGGCGATCGACGGCGGTGAGGACGGGGACGGGACAACACTAAAACCCACAAATCATAATTTAGTTTGAGCTCAAATTGCACATAAAACAAATGAAATCCCCTACTTAGCCATTTCATCAATCACCTAGATAGCACTAGAAAAATGAAATGAGGTAAACTAGCAATGAAATGAGCTAAATTAGCAACGCCGGAAGAAAGGATGATGTTGCTAACCCTTGGATAGATGGATGCCACCAATATTGACAAATAGTGGAGAAAAATGGGGATCATATTGAGAGTGAAAAAGGAGAAAAATGGAGATGTGGCTTGATCTCAAAAATGGAGAAGCTGGCTAGGGGTGGAAGAAAGATATAGGGGACCTTTAGTCGCGGTTCGTGATACGAATCGCGACTAAAGGTGCTCGCGCGGCCCCCAGCTGCGGCTGCCCTGCCACAGACCCTTTAGTCGCGGTTCGTCTCACGAACCGCGACTAGAGGTCCCGTTCGAACCGGGATTAGTTCAGTGCGGCCTCGTAGCCGTTGAACCGGGACTAGTTTACTCCTCTAGTGACGGTTCAAACTCAATCTGGAACTAAAGCTTCGAACGAAAGGTTGTTTTTCTACTAGTGACCCTACCGGGGTCTCCAGCAGCTGGCCAGCTGCCACCTGTGGTCGTATATGTTCATCCGTATTGTAACATATAAACAATATATTTTGATCAGAAAATAATATTTATTAATAATCCCAAAACATTTTTTCAATGGATTTCCACAAAATCTTTTTAATCAATGTTTCAAATTTTCATTTTATAATCAATTTCTTATTATTTTCGGCGACATGTGGTTACGAAAAAGTTTTGAAATTTAAAATTTGACAACACAAATTTTAGAAACATTGCACATATTTTTGGATTATTTCAGTTATGTTTCAATTAATTACGGTTTTTTTAAAAGTTTTACAAATTTCATTATGGTTTCATCTATTTTGGAATTAATTTGTGAAAGGTGTGTTAAAAACACTATGAAAATCTTTACTTGTGCGAAACATTTATGAAATTTTTGTGGTCTTGCAAGAAAGCACAATGAAATATGCATGAAATCCCTATTCTATCGAAGTATGTCATATCAGAATGAAAAAGTCGTCTTTGATAAATTAATTTTATTGAAATGTCAATTCAATTTCACAGTTGAATTTTAAAACTTTAAAAAATGTGTCCAATATTTATCTTGTTTTGAAGATCTCGTCGTAGGAACTCAAATATCAAAAAGTATCATAAATCGGACATTCAGTTCAAAAGATATTACCGATACAATATTGAGAAACTAAAAAGTAAGGGTAGGTGGCTAAAAAGTTTATACTTTCCACTAGATATGTACCCACCACTCACTTACGCGTGGGACACAAATGTGTTGTACCCACATGTCATTGAGTGAAAAAGTAGATGGACAAGTAGGTGGTATTTAACATGTACGAGATACCTCTACATATTTGTTTATTTTTGTATTCAAATAAGAGATGCAGGTATAGATTCCGAGTTACTGCATGCGAACAAACTAAGGATTAAATCCCGGTAGGACACGGCACCCCTAGAAAGCTAGCTGTAGGTGAGATGCACACATCAGCGTTGCGCTCGCTTGTTCCCATTAGTCACACCCCGTCGTCCGGTCCCAAACAAATAATTGCACCAGTCCACTCCAGTCACCCCGAGCACCTCGCGGGCGAAATCTCTGTTGTATTATCTGAGAGAATAAACAATATCGCTCCCAAGAGGTCATTCTTCTGATGTACTAGGAAGCTTGGTGCGGCGGCCGTGGGGTTATATTTGTTGTTTTAAGAGTCATGTATGCATTTTTTGCTTATCCTTTTTTTTGGCAATTGGGTTGCTGATCATTGTTATGGAGGTCGGTACCGCTAGGTGGACACTTTTGCTTGGGCGTAGGAGATGTCTGAGCAAACGTGGTGTACAGTGAACGAAATTGTATTGCTTGTGTCGACTTCTTGTCGTGTGCGTTTGGTTGCATGCCATTTGAAGAGTCGTTGTTCTGATTGACTAAATATGGAAGTAATAAAAAATATAAGAGGAGAAATGTTCTCTGTTGTTTGGGTCCAGTAGCGAATCGCAACAAACTGACATAATGGGCTACCTAAGGTCGACGAAGTAGAACTTGTGATATGTATGGCATAGGCAAACCAAGTCATCATTTTCCACATATGTTGAGTATCATGCAGCTGTCAAAAACTGAGATGGGAAGGGAGAATAATAGAGGGAAAAGGAGAGGGGATGTACAATTGGTTTTAAAAGGTAGGAAATATTTAGTGTTTTTTGTATGGAGTAAGTGTTGGACTGTTATTTTATTTGGCGAATGTAGGCATCCACTGATGGAATTAACTAGTGGAAATTTGAATATAGAGAAGTGGGGAAATAAGATAATATGAATCGCAAATAAATAAGTACGCCGTGCCTGTAGAGTTTTTTTTTGTTGTTTTAAGAATTATATGTAAGTATATATGGAAATAATAGATATAAAGAGGAATTTCTAAGAATAACGTGTATTTTTGAAATTGAAGTTACGAAAAAAATAGGGAAAATCAATGGTGGCTCCATCGAACCCTAATCTGGTCTAATTGTTTAAGGTGTTAGGTATAAGGAAAGTAAAAGTGTGACGACAAAAATTGAGGGATATTTTGGAGGCTTAATTTTAAAGCAGGCATTTGCAAAAAAAGAGAATAAAGATTAGGGTACCTTGGAGGACCAAAGGGGGGAAAGCAGTACTGTTCATGACGGTATTGTTCATCTGAGGGCCTGCACTGTTCCGCATGTGTGACCGGCTATTGTTTGTGGAACTGTTCACGCATTGAGGAGTAAGTGGGCAAATAATTTTGAAATGTTTGTTTGGTTGGGAACTGTTTTATGCGTGGGCAAATAATTTCGAAATGTTTGTTTGGTTGGGAATTGTTTTATGTGCTGTAGCAGTTATAACTATATATAAGTGAGAAGTAAAGGAATTTAAAATATTGGAAAAGGGTTTTTTTTTAAAAAATAGGAAGCGGTAAGCGTCGGGTGGGGAAAAATAAACGTGCAAGGAAAATAGAAATAAAGGAGATTACCATTTTGAAAAGGGGTTTTCCAAAAATAGGTAACGGAGGTGCAATTAAAAAATTCACCAGTGCTATTCAAACGGAACCGGTACTGTTCAGGGGGGTGAATGGCACTGTTCATGAACAGTGTTCGCGTGTTGGTGGACGGCGTATTGTTCGTCGGATCGAAATCGGGCATCCCAGATCCGGAGGGCTGAGAGGCGGAGAAGATGTTCAGTTTTTTTTTTATTCCGGAGGACTGATTCATAATTTGTTGGAAAACACGAGGGCTTTACTAGGAAAAGCGGCGCGCATTATTCATCACTCTACCCCGGATTCAAAAAATTTAAATCTGTCCGATTTTTTTTTTTTTGCACAGCCAAAAATACAGCGAATTTGAAGATCAGAGAGAAAATATATATGTCAGTCAAAATAAAAAGGTTAGAACATGAAAATTGTTTGGTATGGTGATATCCATTTACTCGTGGAAGGAAAATGCAAACGGGTGACTGAGTCTAACGAATTTGACAAAATTTATCAAATGTTTTTGCGAATTTGGATCCAAAATTAAGGAGCTAGAGTCGACCAAACTTGAAACCGATCACGGGAATGGAACCTACCTGTCGACGCGCATATATTTCGTGTAAAAAAAAACACTGTTTGTCGTCACTGTTCATCGTCACCGTTCGAAACAGCACTGTTCGTCGTCACTGTTCATCGTCACCGTTCATCATCACTGTTCATGAAACAGTGTTCGGCTTGATCTGGGCCATCCGTCGCGGCGATCGAACGGTCCAGGGAAGCGCGACGTGGAGGCAACGATCGAGGGCTGGAGCGTTCAGCTTTGATATATGTAGTGATATGCAGCTGCTCGGATTCTGAATAAACGCAAGCATCCAATCAAGCCATAATCTTTGAGTTTTGATGTATCCTCACTAGTAGAAAACGAGGCTCTAGTCGCGGGTGGCGAGGCGCTCTAGTCACGGGTGGGCACCCGGGACACACGAAACGTGACTAGAGGCCCCCCCTCTAGTCGCGGGTGAGTTACGAACCGGCACTAGAAGGTATCGCACGTGGCCTCTGGCTAAGCGCGTGGTCGAGGACCTCTAGTCGCGGTTCGTATTACGAACCGCGACTAGCGATGCTCCCACATGGCAACCTCAGGCTCTAGCTTTTTTTTATTCCCGCCCAAATGAATATTCAAAACTATGATCAATCTTGCAAAATATATGGTTAATTAATTACAAATCAGAAAAATACATATAGCATATCAAAATATTCATAAAAGAAATGTCTATTCGATTACATGGAGATCATAACCGGGACTAGAGCCCGTCTATTCGATTACATGGGACTCATAACCGGGACTAGAACCCGTCTATTCGGTGCCATTGTATTTTCTCTTTGGGTTTATGACATAGTCATTCAAAAATCCCGCAATTTCCTCTGAAATTGGTAGAAAGCGCTCCTTTAGTTGCAGCTTCCTTCGCATACTATGCAACTATAAAAGAAGGAGATCAATATGAATATCAATCATCATAACAAAAATTGGTCCCCGGCGAATTGATGGTAACAACACATAATTGTTCACGTACTTCTAAAAATGTCGACCCGTTCCACTCACTGACCTCCTGGCGAATCCACTCGCAAACGAAGTATCCACACAAATTGGTCCCCGGTGGCTGCCTCTCGACCTAATTTACGAGAATAGAATTCAATCAAATAATATTCAAGCAAGGTATAATATGGTATTGAATTAGAATTAAAGAGATGCGCGAACCTAGCTAGCTCATACTACTTACCTTGGAATGATGAAAAGTAAGCTTCTCTTTAAAAACACCTTTTGTCTTCTTTTTGAAAAATTTCCAAATCCTGCCCGCCAAAAAAATGAATAAATGAGTTATTAGTTACTTGATATCTCAGGAAATGAACAAAAGAGATCGATATAGTGCGATAATGATTGAAAATACCTTTGGAGCACATCTAAAATGATTTGGTACTTCTCTTCGGGATACGCCAATGAGTCTAAGATTTCAACTCTTGCAGAGTCAACTTCAATGATTAGCAGAATGTAATGGAAGCTGCGCATGTTTATAACTCATCAGTTACACTTAACATCGAGTAATAAAAAATTAATGTGTACAAGACAGTAACACGCTTACCCGAAGTTGTAAGGAAACATTATCTTCTTTCTGTAATGTTGCCTTTGTATGAACCTTAGCAAGTTACCCTTCGTTTCCTTGGCGAATGTCTGTAGCAATTTCTCATTAACTCGTTTTGGGTCAATGAACCCAATGTCAAAGATTGCTTTTCTTTTACATTCATCACTCTTCATTCTGCATAAATAGCATAGTGAGCATAATTACTACAGGCAATGACCGAGCTGAGCTAGAGACTTTATTTTAGAAATAAATGAATTGAATCACTTACAGACAATAGGTACTGACGAGACTCAAGTCGAGGGCGTCAAGCTTGTATAAAAAAGAGAGTTCTTCAAGATAAATGTGTACCTCGTCTTCGCCTATGAAATGATCTTTTGTAACTTTCACAGGGATTATTTTTCGATCGTCCTTTGTGACTTGCAAGTACCACTTATGTAGTTTTTGCATTTGTGTTGGTAGAAGCTCGATCTGATCAGCTGGCAGCAGAAGCTCCCCGTATTCATATTTCCATACTTGTACATCCGAAATGGGAATATTTTCATTTTCAAGTACTTGAGAAAGTGTAATACCAGCTTCTGCAGCAAATTGCGCCGCGTAGGATAAAGCAATTTCCGCCGTGGAGCCCTGATCATCAGTGGGTAACACCTTGAGCGGGGAGATCGACTGTTTTGCCTGTTCTCCGAGCTGGGCAACGTCTCTTTTCCCGCTGGCACTACTACTTGTCGTCGTGTGGGAGCGAACTCTCCTCATACAGCGTAAATAGTCATCTGGCCTATTTATCTCAATTTGCGATGGTTGCTCAAGCCAGTCCTTAGCCCACTTTTTATCCTTTGCCGTAAATATTTGCTTTGGCTCGGGCTTTCTCGGTGCAAGCTGTCTTTTCACATCGGCAGCCACGATCGCGGCGTTTTCCTCTACAGTCCTGTCGTAAGCTCTCGAGGGAGGAACCTTTGGTACTTTTGGGAGGGGCTCCTGTCGGGGTACGCGTCGGAAACCCATCGACGAAACGGTGTGCTTCCCCTGTTGGCCCTGAACCTTAGTGGGCAGAGGCTGCGGAGTCGGCTGAGGAGGCGGTGGAGTTGGCTGAGGAGTCGGCTGATGCGGCGGTGGAGTCGGCTGATGCGGCGGCGGAATCGGCTGAGGAGTCGGCTGATGCGGCGGCGGAGATCGAGATGGACTCGTGTTGTGGTGGTCGTCCCTGATCTCGTCATCATGTGGACTTGGAGGTGGTGAATCGCGACTCGGAGGAGACGATGGTGGCCTTGGCGCCAAGCCTGGAAACACGATGTATTTCTTGCGCCACAGAATGATACCACCCTCGACGTCTCCTAGTGTCCTCACACCATCACCTCCAGGGATTTCAAGCTCCAGTGATTCATATCCTGGACAAATTCTATCCACGCCGACACGAGCATAACCAACTGGAAGCTCTTTGAAATGCCACTGTGCTGTAGATTCACAAGTTAAAGCATAACCGTCCGCCGCCTTAAAGGATAAGTTCATCAGTGGCACATGTAGATCACAACTTGTCTTCTCACTGATATAATCCACGGGGTTGCGATCCGTCGGTGCCCCCGTGGAAGCCACGCTGCTTTTCCGCTGAGATGGGCCGCCTTGACTATTTTCCTCCAGCTGAAGAGTTACCCCTTGCTCGCGCATTTCATCTATTTGCTTCTGTTGGTGCGCTACCATAGCAAGTATCTCGTCGTTCTTTCTTTCTAGGTTGTCGTTCTTTCTTTCTAGGTTGTTCAACCGGTCTGATTCCTCCTGCTCCTTCCTCTTCTTTGCTCTCGCTCGGCTTCTGTAAGATTCACGGTCCTCGGGAAACCCAATATGCCATGGCACACTAGGTCCATAGCCTCGTGTTCGTCCTCCTTTTTCAGGATTCCCAAGGGCCTTTGTCAGCTCGTCGTTCTCTCTGTGGGGAATAAACTTTCCCTCTCGAACCGCGGCGATTGCTTCAACAATTGCTTTCTGGGGTCTATGAATTTCTTTCTTTTCATCAGTTTTTAACTCCCTTGTTTGCGTGTTGTACTCCGCCCCATGCCCAAGTACCCAATTTCTTGCCCTATGGGGCCATTCCTCTGTAGCTGGAGTGATCCCTTTTTCGCGCATTTGTGCTTCAATGGCCTCCCACTTAGGCTCGGCACTTCTGTAGCCACCTGCCCCCATCTTATGGTGATATTTCTTTTTCGATGCATTATCCTTATTCTTTTTCGACCTTTCCTTAGCTAGTTCTGAATCCTTGTACTCTAGAAATGAGTTCCAGTGATCCCGATGCCTCTCTAGTGTACCAGTGAAATCTGGAGCTTTCTTATCTGAGTCGAGGTACGCTTTGTATAATCTGTTCTTGAAATTATTGAATTGTTCAGCCATCTTCTTAAGAGAGAAATGCTTGACTATGTTCGTCATGGCATCTGTCTCTGCGATAGAATCAAAGATCGGTAGGGTGAAATGTGCAATGAGCTTGTCCCAAAGCACCTCTTTCAATCTGTCATCGACATAAGTAACTCCCTCTACCTTTGCTGGCTTATTCCATTCCCGAATGCTACATTGTCCCTAACAATAACTCCGCATTGATGCACAAACTTAATTGTGTTCGCCTTGGGAAGCAACGGTTTGCCCTCTGGAGAGACGGCATCAATTCGGAGATGCGCATCTTCGGCCATCCCTTTGGCACAGCCTCGTTTACTTGCTCGAGATTGCATCTGATCAACAGGGGCTTAATATACCTCGCCAGACAGTGGATGTCCACCAATTTGCGAGTCGTCATCGCACTCGTCTCTTTGTTCCAGCTCCATTCCCGGACCGGACTCGTTCAAAAATTGCGAGCCATCTTCTGCTCCACTGTCTTCTGCTCCACCCTCGGGGTGGCGTATAATGGCGAAAATGTTATCTTCATGGTCTCTGTTGTTGAAGTTATCCATTGCTTAACTAATACAAAAGAAATATAAAACAATGTTAGCATTACCAGAATAATTCAAAGGTAGGGAACATTATTTTCTTCACTTTACAAAAGCAGCATTGATCAAATATGCAATAGTATCACTAATACATCTCCCATGAACCAAACTAGCCCTTACATCTAGAGTAATCCAGTTACATAGCTCGGGTCCATTTTTATTTAACCCTAATACATCTAACTAACTTCCACCGGGTCCTGAGCCGCGAGGTGCTGAGCCGCGGGCGCTGCGCATCCAAAGACAAGGAACCCTCACAGGGTCATAGCTCACGTGAGGAGGAACTCTCTGAAGAAAAGACCAGCTATTATTATACTGCCTATCTAACAATGTCATGTAGCGACGGACGTGCTCGTCCTCCTCCCCGATACGGCGACGTACCACCTCCTCGGGGGCCGGCTCCCTCTGCACCGAGCGTGGCCCACGCGACTGCCACCAAAGAAGATCCGGGTCGACGACGTCACCCGGAATCCTCACCAAGCTGCGCGTCCCGGAAGGTAGCACCTCCCAGTGCCAGCCCGGCGAAGCCCAGTCCCGGACATCGCGCCCTCTTGTCCAACAGGGACATCGTCGTCGAGAACAATAAACTAAAAACACAATTTTTATCAAAATATTTACACTTAGCAAAATGTTTACACTTAGCAAAATATTTACACTTAGCAATATATACACTTAGCAATATTTACACAAGTATCAAATCTTGAGTACCAACTTTACACTTAGCAAAATATTTACACTTAGCAATATTTACACTTAGCAATATTTACACTTAGCAATATTTATACAAGCCTCATATTTCAAAGTCATCAGTGGGCAAAAAGAGTGCCTACAAGAACGAAGTACAAATAATAGCATTGTGATTGCAATTACCCTTGGTTCTGTAGACAATCTTCTTGCAACTATGATGACCTAGTTTAATCATCGGCTACCATGAAGAATACTCACGAACACACGAAAAGAATTTTACTTAATTTTTTGCCTTCTTAATATCGAATTTAGACCCCTAATTTGAAACTTTTTAGTAAAATAGACGTTATCTCCTAATTTAAACTACTAATACTAGTCGTCAACCCGTGCACCTGCACGAGCTAGTTGGTTTATGTCGCACTTAAATGCAAAGTATTAATACATTTATTGCATAAGTATGTAAACTTGTAGGTGTTCAATTCTTTATCATGCCCGTAAAAAATTTGTACTAATAGACATAATAGTTTACCTTGATCGTAAGAATATCATGAAATAGGACGACCAATATATTGAAAGATGGATGTAGTGCTTGCATTTGAGAGGCATGCCTCAACTACAATGTAAGTACACAAATTGCTAATTAAATATTTGTGGAGTTACTAACCGCAAAGCCATGACCAATCTATCCTATCAATTCAGGTTGTAGACCAAATACAAATCTTTAGTTAATTAATTCAAATTCATTAAGTGAGTACATAGCATGTAAATTGCACTGGGCCAGTTATTTACATTGCCTTTATGCATGGTGCCAGATTTTTTTTCTACATGTGGTTACATATTTTCTACTTGGCCATGGAGAAATGGTAATAAGTGAAAATATATCAGAATACTGCTATGATGTGAATGGATGGCAAAACCGGACAAATAACTTAATCGGCCGGAAAGAGATAATCCAACAGCACTGCCACTGCACCAGCAGGCCTTCATTATGTACCTTCTACATTAAGTCTGTCCACATTAGCTGTCCATTGAGAGAGAAGGATTCTTCAGCTTCCTCATAATCTGCATTTGTGAGTTTAGATCACTATTTTATACCTGATGCCATCGGAGCACACCAAGTCATCAAGTCATTATATACAGGTCAAAAATTGTGGTAGTCGCACCATGTATAGACAAATGACTAATTATATGGGTATTAGTTAACTTGTCTCGTGACCTGGAAAACAAATAAGAGCTACCATGAAGGATATTGCTTCCCCAACTTTTGTCTAGCATGCCTCTGCTTGTGGCCAATTTTGCAGTTGGTTCGGCAACTAATCAATTACAAATAACACTGATCAGAGATAAACTTCCATGTATACACTTGAAGTCACTCATAATCATCATCCAAAGGATATTTGCATAAATAGTAGAGGTTATTTGTTTATAATTTTGTATTTAAATATCTTTCAAGGAGCAATGATCCGCAGAAACATGCATGAAGAACATGTAAATCTACTATGGTCAATTTGATTAATCAATCTAAGATTAATTTCGAATTTTAACGAATCCTGTAGCACCAACAAATTTATACTCGGAAATGGAGATAAATTAAATATATCATTCTACAAAGTAAGTAAGTTCACATAATAAGAAAAAAAGGAACTTAATTATGGTACATAAGCAGTATTAGTACCTTATTTCAGAGCACGGTGTCCACTACCTGATTTTCAAAACATTGTGTCTAAGAATTGATGTTTACAAAAGTTACATAAAATCTATAGCAATCCATTGCGATGCTAAAGCAGCTCAACAAATCAACATATAATGGAATCAAATAATTTAATGCTAATATAAAAATGCCGTAAATCCCCTTAACTTGACGTACCTTTTCCCATCTTGTGTGATATGCTGCAAGCCAAGAAACGTGTTAATTCAGCTTAAACAACTCTGCTCGTTTAGACATAAAGTCTGAATTACTTGCTCACAATCTTATATTTACTAATTGGAGGCACCGTAGAAAGCACCACGTTGATCCTAGGAAGTTAAACGTTTTCACCCATCCGATTAAGCGCATAATATGTCCACAACCGTCAGATGAATCATCATGAGAAAAAGGACCTGCTGTACGCACGACGTGAGTCGTCGTCTCATTGGTTTCCTCTCGATAGTAAACATACGAGAGGTTAAGATCGATCACGTCTAGCTGCATGCCCTCACGCCGCCATGTATGCCTCCTGCTGCCATCGCCCATCTACTCTTCTCCTCCGGCCAGTGGCAAGTCAAGCGTTCCTCGCGCACGGCGACTGGGACGATCAGGCGCGTGACTCCTCTGGCATTCTCATCAATCTGGTGCGGAGAGTTTATGCGGCAGCCGTCGCACCTTAAGCTTGAACGAGTAAAGGTCCAATCATGGCGAGCTGATCTATTCTGGTTGAATAAGTAAATATTTTCGATTTGCTGATCTGATCGATTTGGTGGTGGCGAGTATGATGTGGTAGCCATCGCACGATCCGTTTCAGGCGTGCAGCAATTGATGTTCCTCTGGACTATCCTTTCCAGGCTTCTGATTTGAGGTAAACAAAACGTTGCATTGCTTCTCTCTATCCTATGTGTCCGCTTCCATCTTTAATCCATGCGTATGAAAAGTACTAGGCATGCCATCATATTTTCACTCAGCAAGAGTATACGTAATATAGCTTAAGCATCAGACGTTGTTTGTGTTTGGTAGAATGCAATTATTGTTGTAGATGAATAATATTGTTGCAGCTACTTTTTTTTTTGAATTTTCAACCACCATATATTAGGTCAGCAGGCCGCCTCATTAAAAACCTCTCAGTCCCGTTAGGCCGCCTCATTTTTTTTTGTTGCAGCTACTTCTGAATTTCAGGTTTAACGATATTGGTCAGGTATCCGTCCTAATGGTCGTTTCCACTAGGCAGGGAAGCATGGATCCAGCTGAAGCAAAGTAATTTGGTCTAGGTAGAATTGAGCGACCTCCTCATTGAAGCGACCGAGTGAAGGAACTATGATGGACTCTGCATGCAAATAAACCCACATCGTTAGAATCTCCTCTGTTCTTTAAAATGTCGAGTTCATTAGAGAGCGAGATAAATCTGCTTAATCCGCTTCGTCAAGAAATATTGGTTCTGCACATGTATTTATTTCAGCACTGTCTCTTCGTCCAGGACATTTTCGGTGATTGCTAAACATGCCAGATTTAGAAGTGGAGGAACTGCTTCGACAAGTGAAGGTCTGTGCAATGTGTCATGTGCTACAGACCATGTATACGATCAGATCCACCCCTGTAGTTGGCGTTCAGGGCGACGGCGTCGATACTCAAGATTGCGGCAGTGTGTGATGTCTTGCCTTAAGACGTCTCCCATATACAGCTGCTCGCCGAAGACGTCACATATACAGTGCAGTGTAGATCAATCCCTCTATGCGCCACTCATTGCAGATGACATCAGGATAGTTCAGATAATTAGGTAACTGTAGATTCAAGTGTCTGGACATCGTAAATACTACCATGGTTGCCTACCGTATGTGTCCTTTTTTTTTTCCTTTTCTCTACTACATGATTTCCCTAATTGCAGAACTAAAATTAGTCATCTCTGATCAATCCCTATATGTGCCTCTCATTGCAGCTGTCATATTGATGGTTCAAATAACGAGTTAACTGTAGCTTTAATTGTCTGGCCATCTGAGTAAACGCTACCTTGGTTGTCGAGGGTACATGTCCTCTTCTAACTCTTCATCAACATTATATTCCAAATTGCAAAACATAGATTACTTATCTCTGGTCAGGCAAAACAACAAGTGTCAAATCCTTTTAGGACTACATGAAATAGCTTCGGACTCCAATGGTGTTATTAGACTCGGGTCTATTTGGTGAGCTGAGGTAGAAAATGGATATGATACTTGAATTTGATATATATTTTTTTCCTATACATTAGACATTTAAGACACGATTCAGTTACTTTCCTGATTTCACAAAATCATATCTAATAGAATGTAGATTTTTCCTTGATTGATTTGTAGTGAGATTTTAACATTTGTATCCCATAAAAAAATTAAGCTAGATGGCGTACTTGAGATGTACAGGTATTTGTTTACCGTGGTCGTTTGTTGTATTTGAAAATGGATCTAGATCGGTACCTTTAATATAAAACAACTATGAAATTTCCCTGCAATTTATCGAAAAAAATGAAATTTCCCTGCAATTTTAACTATGGTTCCATGTTTCCTTCGCTTTTAATATTATCTATTAATATATTTACTTTGCAGTTCCAATTTTTAGATTTTATAGATGACATATATAGAAACTATCATATATATATTTTCGGCATACTCTAATTTGGATTCGTGTTTCAAATGCATGGTGGATTTTCCAGAGGCCTCAGATGGTCAGAGGGATCGGCAAGAACGGGCTGCCAGGACTACCAATTAATTAGTTTTCTTTGTTATGATATTTCAGTCTGATTCCATTTTTATAGATACCACACTATAGTTCTTTTTCTCAAGTTATAGGCTTTAATCCTCAATAAGTTAATTTATTTCATGGATTATAGCTCGATTTATGTTTTCACATTCTTATGTTTCTAACTGAAATAATTTTCCTCACATGTATGGTGCTTCATTACTCCGGATTGAATTGGAAATAAAGGTATGGTTGTCCAAAATAGTTCCGGGTTATCACATCTAAATGTTAGCTTGGTAACGCAAACCAGTTCAATAATTCTTTGGATCGATAACTAAGATTGTCACCTCCCAGTCTCCCACTGTTGTTTATAGACCATGACACAAGTTCCGCTGGCCTAATACCACAACTCTTCTAGGTTACTGTATCTCGAATTTTGCTGTTTGTCCCTTTCTTATTATACCTGTTGCATGCAAATTGAAATGGTAAAAGGATGACATAATCCTGAACATGCACTTATTAGATTGTGAGATGCCACTTGGCAAATAGGAGCCAAACTTTAAGGTATACAAACAAAATTAGTTTTTTAGTTGTCATAAATATTTTCTCACTAGATATAATTGTTGCAGGGCACCGTGATACATATGTATGCAAAGAAACATCAAGTTAGTATAGTTAAGATTCGTTACGCAAGAAGGGAACACACTTTAAGGAAAATGCAGTTAGGGGAGTACACACATTAGGAATCCCAGATAGGTGGCCTCCAAATTAGGAGCAGTTGATGCAACCGAATGAGATAGTAAATTCGAGGCATAGCTAAATTTACAATGGTACTGTTACTTATTTATACTTCAGAATTTTAGTGTCTTTCGTTTTTTTCAATCTATTGTCTTACCATTTCTAAATCAAGTTGGCAACCATGTACTATTTTATATGCCTACGAAGATGTTTTTGGTAGAGTTGCAATGTAATTGTGTATGTACTGTGGAAATAAAGATATACTAATATATCTCCGAGTAGAATGTAAAATACTATTATGTAACTAGCCCGTGCGATGCACGGGTTGACGACTAGTACATTCATAATATTAATACTTGATTTTGAGGAAAATCCTTGTACGAACTGATGCTTACAACAAATTTTCGTAAAGCTGCAGTATCACAGTACGATGCTAAATTATTTCCCAAAATGTGTAGATTAAATACTCAAGCAATCACGCTTGCAAAAGTATTTTTGAAAACTGCACCTCAAGCAGTCAGACAATCATAATCCAATATTGTCCCACTGCCAATAACACATCCACTAATTCCCAATAAATAAATATAGGTATCCCAACAGCTACTAATTAAATATTTTTATCTTTCCACACCCATCTGGAATCGATTGACGAACAATACTTTGTGTCTAGCCAGTAGCCATGCAGTTTTTCCCGTACCTCTCAGCTGTATGTTTACCACCGAGACTTACCATACATCCTGCGGGCCGGCCGCGTGCATGTCTACCGACTGATTTTCTGTAACACCCCGTTGCCGCCAGCGATCGCCGGGACGTGAGGCTGGATACAATGGCTGCTTGTGGTAGCAGCCGGACCTGAAGAAGAGGAAGATCCGGACCAGAGGAAGGAGACGGACGGGAGAGAAGGCAGAGTTTCAGTTCTGTTCTGTTTTTCGATCCCTCGCCTCGCAGCCACAACTCATTCTTATCGTCATCATGCCAAATAGGAAGCCCATAGCCCAGACAGCCCACAGCCCATGTCTGCTGAGCCCAGTGTATGTTATGCATGGGCATGACATTACCGCCCCCAAGAAACATTGCTTGACTGTCGCTCAGGTCGCAGCACCGTTGAGCTCTGACTTTTATATATGAACTTGGTGGCAACATGTATAACCCAGTGACAACATGCCAATCTTCTTCCATCTTGTTGCAGATTGTCAATGAATTGCTTGTAAGATTGTATGGAGTACATATCTTCAAGTGAGAGTTCCCACATTTTTTTGGTTAGTACACAATATCCATCATGCCATGAAGGAGCCTCCAAAATGCCTGGATCCCATTGTTTGTGGTGAAGCTGGCTCTCACATTCATTAGCAGTAGTGGCAATTTCTATCAAACTAAGCATATCTGACCGTTCATCCAAACTGGTCATTAAACCCCTAAGAAAATTTCTCATAACTTCTGGTTCCCATTTGACAAAAAGCTCAACTGTGAGAATTCCCGCCTTGTTGTCTGAGCATGCAAATCTTGAACCTCCAGATCCCAATGACTCCTGAACCTTGTATGCCCAAACTTGCGAATGCACTGACTAATATTAACACATTGCCCCTTCTCGGCCTTCACTTCCAATGCAAAACGAGCAGCAGCAATAGGCTTGTCGACGAAACTGAAATGATCTTGGAATGTACGAGCTGATTGATCTGTCAACCGCAACTCCATCCGGCACAAATAATCAACATATGTTGTAACTTGAACCATATGATTACTTGTGCACTCCCACGCATCTTTAAGAGTGAGGGTAAGCAAGATAAGCATTGCAGCTTTGGCACCATTAAACACGCACTTGCAGAAAACCAGCTGCTCAACTGGACGTTTCTCTAACTGTGCAAGAAAAATGTGCAGTACCTCCATACTGAATGTCACTGACAACAGAGCACCATTAACAGTCACCGAAAAATCCCAAACAGACACCTTGATCCAAAAATAGTGGAACATTCTGATGTCAGATACAAAAGCAAGAACTAAACCACCCGGGCTGAAGCCTCCACGCCACCATGATGGCATTATCTCCAACTGTGGACGCTCATAGTATCCAGGGTTGAAACCACTTCTCCTCCAAGATAGCACCTTAATCAAGAAACGATCAGTGGCCAATTGCACTGTGTTGGCGTCCTTTTTTGATCTCCTATTAACACAGAAATTGCACTGGCCGACACATGTTTCAGCATGGGGTCGCAAACCAAATAAGCGCTTCATCACAGCCTCTTGTTTTCCCGGATCCCATGATAAGCTAAGTATAGCATTAATATTTCCCTGTTGTCGGACCTCCTTTAGCAGTACATGTAGCATGCTTTCTTCTGCAGGTAGTACAGGCAGTACTTGTCCAACTCCATCTACTCCATGCTCCAAGCGTGTTGGCTTGGCAATCTTCGCCGCAAGTTCATGATGAGTATCCATATTATGTTCTAAGAACAATGATGAGCCGCCAATGTGAGTGACGACGCAGTCTGCAAACTCCTCGTCCCACACCATGTCCTTGAGAGGGCTGTCCTTGAACACCTCATCTTCAGAATCCACATTGAGCTCTGTAGACAGGGACAATTCTCCAACATGGGTTTGCACCCCATTAGAGTCCTCGGAAAATGGCTCTACCATATGTGTGACATTCCCCAAGGTTGCCTCACACAACATCAGCTGCTGCTCTTTCGTATCGTGTGTCTCAGCATCCAAGCATCAAATTTTGTTTCCACGGCATTGATGAACTGGGACCAATCACCAACAGATTCACGCAACTTGTATGCCTTGTACCACTGAGCAGCCGCACCTTCCATGTGAAGTGTAAAGCTCAAGCTTGGGAAGGCTCCCCTAGACCTCCACCTAATATTCAAGAAGTCTCAAGCGTCTAAGCTTGGGGATGCCCAAGGCATCCCCTTCTTCATCAACAATTAATCAGGTCGATCACATGAAACTATATTTTTATTCCTTTACATAATATGTGCTATTCTTCGAGCGTGATTTATGTTTTGCTTTGTTTTGTTTGCTGTTCATTACAATGCTTGATCACAGCTTTCTTGTTTAGGAGAGAGACACGCTCCGCTTTTTCCTAGAATACTCCTGTTCTTCACTTATACTTGTTAAGTATTATGTTTTTTTTTCTGTTAGCTTCTAGCTCTTGTTTTTCATGTATCTCTTGTTCAGAGTTATTAGTTACTTGCAGTTAGGTTGTACTCTCTTGTGCTACATGCATACTTTCTTAGAGAGTTGTTTCAAATAAGTTGATTGGAGTTTGGTTGAAAGGGAACTATCATGTAGGAAGTGGTAAAAGAAGTTTACATTGTCTTGTAGGCCATTGTTTTGGATATTTTGATAATTGTCAATTGTTTTGAGGTATGAAATAGATGAATGCTTAAACTTGTGGATCATTTTCTTAAGAATGGATTAGTGAAGAAATACTGTAAAGCTTAGAATTATGGTGCTTGTTCTGATTGTTATTTCTCAAAGTCTAGATATTCTTTTTGCAATGGTTTGTTTGGTTAACAAGGAAGACAGTGTGGAGTCTAATAGTTATGCTTAATGTATATCTTGTGGTCATTCATGTATTGGGTTGATGATATGTGTTTGCATGACACCTTGCTAAGCTTAAAAACTCTGTACTGAGAGGGAACGCTTCTCGTGCATCCAAATCCTTGAGCCAAATATCCATACCATTTGTGTCCACCATACCTAGCTACATGTGGTATTTCCTTGCCACTCCAAGTAAATTTTTTGTGTGCTACCTTTAAATATTCAAAATGTTATTACTTCTTTTTGTGCCACTACTACTAAGCTCATGAGGAAGTAGTGGGTAGTGTTTATTGCATTTGTTGAACAGACCTTTATCAAGGACTTGTATGCTTCATCTACTTGTCCATTAATTTTGCAAAAAGAGCTGGCAACGGGGTGCCCAGCCCCATAAAAGATAATTTACAACTTTCACCAAAAACTCTCCTCACATTTTGTTCCTGTAAATTCAGTAAAACATCTGCATGTGTAAACAAAGGAGATAAAGAGGAATGATCTGCTTGCTACAGAAATAACGTTCCTCATGGGAGCCGCTCTTATAAGTCTGTTTAACAAATGTAGTAATGCATTGCTCTACTATCATTCGTTGACCATAGTATGCACACCTCTAAAAAATAAATTTTTATATCTCTATATGTTTTCAAAAGCTAAAAAGCTCTAGCACACGATTAATTTGTGCTTCCCTCTGCGAAGGGCCTTTCCTTTAATTTTATGTTGAGTCAGTTTTCCTTTCCAATCTTTATCTCTCAAACAAACGCATAGTATCAATTGTGGTACAAGTCTACTACTTGTTATCTTTATGCTTAACTGTGAAAATTTTATATTGACATTATCTTGAGATAAATATGTTACAAGTTGAAGCTTTTGCTGAAAACTTAATCTTCCTTTGTGTTGGTTAAACACCTTTGACAAAAAAATGTTGCTTTGTAAGCCATCAAGCATGATGAGTCTTATAATTTTTAAGTCTCCAAAATACTATTCATGAAAAATTCTTGCTTAGATGTTACACTTGGTTAATCATTGTTTACTTTATATCAACTATAGACCATTGTCTTGGATCACTTTATCCAGTTCATATGCTTTACATTATTTGATCAAAGTTGTGTTGGTAGCATGTCACTACAAAAATTATTTTGTTATCATTTACCTACTCGAGGACGAGCAGGAATTAAGCTTGGGGATGCTGATACGTCTCAAACGTATCTATAATTTTTGATGTTCCATGCTTGTTTTATAACAATGTCACATGTGTTTATTATGTTTTTATATCATTTTGGCACATTTTAATGGACTATCCTATTAACCCAGTGCCCAGTGCCATTTTCAGTTTATTGTGTCTGTGCATTGCAGAAAAGGTCCAAAATCCGCTAAAAAAATCCGGAAAAATTACAGAAAATCTATTTCGTCAGAAAACCCCGAGAGCCAGAAGGACAAGTCTGGGGGAGGCCCACAGGCCCCAGACGCCACCCAGGCGCGGTCAAGGGTGGACCGTGCCTGGCCCCGCCTGGCCGACTCCAGAACCTTCTCGAGTCCCCTCATCGCCTATAAAAACCATCCTGACCTAAAAACGATGAGGCCTGAAGGATTTCCCCGGAAACGCATCCGAGCTCCGCCGCCACCAAAAAACCCTAATTCGGGGGACATAAGTCTATGTTCCGGCACCCTGCCGGGATGAGGTATTACCCCGAAGCCATCTTCATCGCCGTTGCTGCCTCCCATGATGCGCCGGGAGTAGTCCTTCATCGGGGCTGAGGGCTCTTGCTATAGCTATGTGGTTATCTCTCTCTCCCTTGGTGTGATCTTTGTGTGATCATGCGCATTGTTAATCTAGTTGAATTCGTATAAGTTGTTTCCCCTTCATTATGTAATGGATATGATACTCAGTTTATTTGTCTAGTATAATTTTTGGAGTCACTGTTGACAACACAAAACCATGGTGACAGTGCGGGTGGCGTGTGTGACTCTATGGTGTTAGATGTGACTATGAAATTGTGGTGTTTGTTTAGTACTGTCTTGGGGTGCTCATAGTGACAGTGTGGGGTGCCCTAGGTTGGGAATGACGGACTTTAAGGTGTGCTTTTCTAGCCCTACGCAGTGGTAATGGTGTTTCTTATCCAGTGGAAGAACAGTTCTGAGTAGCATCTAAGTTACATGTTGAAGAGGAAGTATCATGCATGTGTTTAATTGTGTTAATATTGTTGAGAGTGACCACTAGTGAAAGTATGATCCCTAGGCCTTGTTTCCAAGCATTGAAGCACCGTTTACTTTCAGTTTTGCTACATGTTTGCTTGCTGCCATTTTTATTACAGATTACAAATACCACTTGTTACTATCTATATCACTTGCATTTTACTATCTCTTCGCCGAACTAGTGCACCTATACATCTGACAAGTATATTGAGTGTGTTGGGGACACAAAAGACTTCTTGTATTTTAATTGCAGGGTTGCTTGAGAGGGATATCTTTGACCTCTACCTCCCTGAGTTTGATAAATCTTGTGTTAATCACTTAAGAGAAATTTGCTGCTGTCCTACAAACCTCTGTACTTCGAGACCCAACACTGTCTACAAGAATAGAAGCGTGTGTAGACATCACCGGCCCCTCTGCAGAACCGGCAAGTCGGTGAACGCCTGATTGAGGTCGACGCGGACGACGACGTTCGGCGATTCGGAGCGGCTGCTATCACCAAACCCTGGCGAGATCCACAGCTCGAAACATGGAGTGACGCCACCCGCATTGAAAAACGGCGGGTTTGATGGTGACGCTTCCCCCGGGTCGGCGCGTTGGTGCTCCCTTGACTTGCGCCGCCAGCATCAGCGTATGTGAGCGACGCCTGCAAGAAATCGAGCTCCTTCTGCCTCGCCACCGCACTCGTGCGCCACCCTCTCCTGTCGATGGTGGCCGTCGACCGACGCTCCTTCTCCCAATCCGCATTCGACATATTATCCGGCCGCCCGCGGGATTTGCGAGGTGCGGCGTAACCGCTGTTGGCACCGCCACCAGCGCCATCGCGACCAGCGCCCCGACGTCCTCCTCCGCCGCGAGTGTTGCCACGGTTGCGCTTGACAAGAGACATCGGCCGCCCGGACGTGGATCGCCCAAGGTGGAAAGGCGGGAAGAAGGTGGGGCGGGGGAGGCAAATGGCGAGAGACTGAAAATGTTTGGGAGGGAGGGGAAAGTGATAAGGAGGTGAAAGTGTCGCTGACGCGTCAGCCCCGCCCGTCGGGATTCGACGAGGCGCGCGCTGTCGCGGTTTCCGGCGCGCCTGTTTGCGTCTCTAGAATCTGGGCGCGAAGCGGGGTAGCCGGACGCTGTATTGGGCGTGCCGGCAATATTTGAGCTTTTGGACGCGCCGCTGGGGGCCGATTTAGTGCCGTCGCGCCCAATAACCCTATTGGGAGCGCAGTTGGTCGTGTCAGTGGAGATGCTATTAGATTCGTTCAGAATGTACACGAAGTAGAAATATGCGCAGGGGTTTCTCATGTTAATTTACTTATCCTAAACACCGATTATATGGTTGAGTTCTGATTAACTATTATGTACGGGTGTGAAAATTTGGAAAGCTCCCAAGCGCGGGGCCTAAGCCTCCCGCCGTCGACCTGCGATTATTTTTTAAATAATATTTTTTTAAACGTAAATTCGGAAAATAGCGCGCGGTTTCAAATTTTTTGTAAAATAGCGCGGCGTCGGCAACGGCCGTGCCGAAACCAGAGAGTTTCGGCGTTGGCGGAGCCGAAAGCAGGTTTCGGCACGGGCCGGGCCGAAACTTGGCTGTTTCGGCACTGGCAAGGCCGAAACTCTGCTGATTTGCATGCGTCCGTGCCTTTCGCATAACGGCGGGGCCGACAGGCGTGTTTCGGCTCCGGCCATGCCGAAAGTGCCATTTTCCATTTTTTTTGTTTTCCCGAGTGTTCTAATCGGCTTAGGCGAATACGACTGCATGCATTTTTTTTAACGAGTAAATATGTTTCGCGGTCAATTGTTGCTTTGTCCCGCCATTTTTAACGAGTAAATATGTTTCGTGTTCTAGTCCCCGTCATTTTTCTCCCGCCATTTTGTTCCCGCCATTTTCCTCCCGCGGTGGAAGTGGCAGAGAGTGTATGAGCTAAAAGATATCGAGGCGGGTCTTCACGAACAGTTTTCTGGCTATATAAAACATCACGACCAGTTGCTTGACTACTCTCCCCCTTCAAAACAAACGACAGTAGGACTTCTGGTTTTGTGCCTCGGCGTTTGCATGACGCTAGCCAAGAAACCCACTGCTTTGTCCGGTCAAGCGGCAACAACTCCCAGTGAATATTTCTCCGGGATTTGGTCCATAGCGATTGAATCCTAACCGTCCAGAAATTAGGATCGTACCCAAAATTCACCGTGAAATAGCACTGGACAGCGCTAATTTCTACTTTATCTGGGTCTATCATCTGAATCTCCAAATTATCAAATTCACGAAGATCAACCCCTGACTCAGTTGCACGGACTGTACCGGCACCGTAGTGCATAACAATATGTACCACTTCCATTACCTAAACAAATTTTTTTCATCGTCAAATACTACACACCGGATAAATCTACAAGTATTTTACATCTACCCACAAACTATATTCACATTTAACCTAAATTTTTTTAGTGATTAGGGTTTACCCTTCACGCGTGTGTAGTTCCCGCTGCCCGGCTTCAATCTATCACCACCACCACTGCATCAAGCCTCTCCTTGCCCAACAACAGCATGCACCACCACTATCCACCATTGTTGACCACCATTGCTCCACCTCCACACCCCCAAACGCCTCCACAAACAACTATCTTATCAACAGATTGGGGATCCACTACTCTATTTCTTGAATCTGTGAGCTTGCGGGGATTTTTTGTGGGTAGGATTCGGCGCTATTTTAGAACCAGTGAAAGAACAGAGGGAGGAGAAGAAAGAAGCAGTCGAGCGGAGGAAGAAAAAGGGAACAGAGGGAGGAGAAGAAAAAAGGGTGCGGCCTTATCCAATAGGTTTCGGCATGGCCCGTGCCGAAACCTCGCTTTCGGCAGCGCTCGGGCCGAAAGTCGTGGCCCACGGGTCTGCGCCATGCTGTGTCGGCTTCGGCCCCGACGAAAGGCCAAGTTTCGGCCCGGCCCGTGCCGAAACCTGCTTTCGGCTCCGCCAACGCCGAAACTCTCTGGTTTCTTCACGGCCGTTGCCGACACCGCGCTATTTTCCAAATTTTTCGAAAACGCGCGCTATTTTCAGAATTTACGTTTAAAAAAATATCATTTAAAAAAAAATCGTCGACCTGCAGGGCCAAGAAGAAGACCGAAACTACTGTGTTTCTTTTTCCCTCTTGAAACAACGATATAGCTTAGCAAGACACAGCCAAAAATTTGCAGAGAGATGATGCATCAGGACTCAAAGATTAGATGCTTGCGTTTATTCAGAATACGTGCAGCTGCATATACACATCAGAAGAGTGTGCTAGCACCTTTTCCGTTGTTTCCAAAAAAAAAGAAGAAGAATGTGTGCTATCCACCTCCACCTCCACCATTGCAATAGAATTTCTTTTGGCAATTATTTTTTTTTTTTGAATTTTTCCCACGTATATTCAAACGAAACCACATACAGCGTACATAGTAGAAATACACGTACAGAATACGTAGAGGAAAAAGGACCAAGGATCGAAGACCACGCCCTCGCCGGCGTCGGAGTCGAAGACGACCATCTGCCGCCTCGCCGCAGTCAGGGAGATCTTTTCCCTATAGAAGACGCTGCCGTGCCCCTCCGCCGCGCCGCGCCGGAGTTGAAGACGATGAACGACCGGGGCAGCGCCCCCCGGACCCAACCATTCCTCTTTGCCGCAGCCGCCGTCGAAGCCGCCGCCGGAGGAGGTCGTAGAACTCGATCCGTCCGCCGCCAGATCCACCGCCGCCTCGGATCTGACGGAAAGCAAAAGATCACGAGCGCCACGCCGGGCCTCGGGATCCAGCCAGTCCAGCGCGAGGGGGAGGAGCTCCGAAGACCTCCGCCGCCGGAGAAGCACACGCCGGCACCAAAACCACCCGCCCGCAGCACCCACTCCTCCAGAGCGCCGCCGGCGAGGAACCCGCCCTACCCTACCGTAAAAACATGCCGGAGCCGGGGATCCCCCACCCTCCCGCCGCCGAAGCGGCCGGCGGAGGGGAGGAATCCCCCGACTCGCGGCGCGCACGGTGGATCGACGGCTCGCTTCAAAAATCGCCTTCCTTCCTCTAGCTACAGTAGCGGGGCGGGGAGGGGATAAGGCTCAGCTTCGGCCTTTCTTTTGGCAATTACGGCCGGTGTAGCGGTCTGCGGGAGTCACCGCATACGCCGCTATACATACGCGGTATGCCGCGTAGTAGTCGTTCATGCGACGCGGTTTTTTGCGGCGCCGCGCGCGCCGCGTACGATCGTTAGCCTAGCTCGCTCGCGCCGCGTACGATCGATGGCTAGGCTAGCTAGCTATCTAGCTCGCGCGTACGATCGATTGCCAGGTTAGCTCGCTAGCTAGCTTGCGCCGCATATGATCGCAGAAATATGATCGTAGACAATTAAGTACTCCCTCCGTTCCTTTTTATAGTGCGCTGCAGGATTTTAGGCAAACTTTTGTCACGTTACGAAATATTTGCGTTTTCCAATTTTGCCCTCCCACCGCTTTCTCTCTCGCGACCCCTCTCTCTCTCGCGAACACTCCTCTCTCTCTCCCGAGCGCTCTCTCTGGATCCCGTCGCCGTCGCCTTCTCCCTCCCCGTCGCCGGCCGCTGCTATTCCTCTCCCCGTCGCTGGCCGCCGCTATTCCTCCACCCGTGGTCGAGTTCTTTCTCCCCATAGGCAACCCTATTTCTCCCACCATACGCAACCAAAACCCAAGCTCTCCAAAGATTGGATTTTTATACGCCGGCGACGTGCTACGGGCGAGATGGCGCTTGATCCGTGGACGCCGGCGAGAGATCAACTCGATGCGGCGAGGTCCGGGCAGGCGGAGGAGAGGATGCGGCGATCTCGAGTCTGGCGCCAGATCCATGGAAGCGGGAGGCGAGCACATCGGTGAGTCGCCGTCCCTTCCATTCCCTTCCTGTCGCCTCTTCTCTGTTCTGCCATGTCTCATCTTCCGTGCGTGTTGTGCAGGGAGTCCCACGACGAGGTGCAGGGAGTTGGCGGCTGCGCAGTCGCCGTCGGTGTCGATGCCCGCCGCGCCTGCAGCAGCGCGTAGTAGCTGAGCGGGACGCGGCCGAACCCGGCGCCCTCCATCCAGGCGCTCCACGGACACGCGCGCCGCGCCCACCTCCAGGCAGCCGAAGAGCGCCGCGTAGTAGTTGAGCGCCTCCACGAACCGCTCCGTCAGGCCCGGCGTGTTGTGGCTCGCCTCCTGCTCCGTGAGGACCATGACCTTCGGGGATAGGCCCCACAGCGTGTCGAGGAACCGGATGATGCTTTCCACGAGCTCCTCGAGTGCCCCGTCTGCACCAACTCCATGTACCCGCCGATCCACCAGGTCAGCGCCTCTCTCTGTTTCTTGAGTGCTTATTCTTGAGCATGCTGGAGTTGTGCAATTTAACAAGCTTAATTGCTTTCAGTACTTGCAATTGTTGCTCCATTTGTTGCTCCATTGCGTATTGCTTGCTACTGTTACTGCAATCGGTTTTACTCCTGGAGTAGGTTTAATTGCTTAATTGCTTTCAGTACATGCATACTGGAGTAGTTTTAAAAAGCCTGAAACATGCGTACTGCAAGTAGCAGTGCAGTGGCTTTGTTGCCCTGTTCCTCTTTCTGAAACTGGTTGCTTCTTTTTCAGTTGCTTGCATTAGGAGTATGTGTAGTGCGTATTGCTTGAGTAAATTAAAATTACTTGACTATATACTCCAATATGCTTGCTGTAGCTTGCTGGAGTATATGTATTGCTCCATTAGGAGTATATGTACTGTTATCTTGTACTCTTATCTCCTCTATTAGGTGAAATACAGAATCATAAACAGTTAGGCAACACACAAACATTAACTTAAACACACACAAACCATAAGCAATTGCTTGCAGCAACTTACACACATTAACATACAGACCATAAGGAACCACTGAATATTGTCTCTTTTTGTGATGGTATATTGGGAAGCATCTTCCTTTTTTACATGCTTTTGATGCTCAACACACATTATAAACATACATGCTTTTGATGCTTTTGAAAGCTCCAATACTTGCCTTGCTTGCTTGCTGCAACAGTTAGGCAACATCTTGGGCTTGGCCTAGGAAGTTTAGAGCACGTGCAATAACCTCAGGAGGGCAACGCAGCCTTATAGGTAGCTGACCCAACCTTTCACGCTTGTCCTTGTTTGCATGAACTAGCTTCAGACCATTCTCTCCTAAATTGTTCATTACCTCAACCATAACAGACATTAAACTTAGGAAAATTCGGTTCAGCTTTGATGATTCATATGCTCTGAATTCAGCCTCAACACCTTTTATAAACTCCTTCAGAGTTTTAGAGCTAAGGGTATTTGTTAGAGATTGTATTGATCTAAAAAATCCTAGATCAAGTACATTCAGATCTGGACTGTTTGCTGGCTGCTGAATCAGCTTGATGTTAAATCTAGAATTGGCTACAGCTTCTGCGAATGCTGGGTCATTGGGCAAAAGATGCGGCTTCGCATTATCTTGCTGTATGAAAATCGTCTTGCCCACATCTTCTTGAGGCCAAAGTAACTCTATTGCAGGCAGTAGTTTTTCAATAAAGTACTCCCGCATCACTTCCCTCGTTACAACCAGGTTCTTGGTCTCCAATGTGCCTTTCTCTCTATTTTGACTTCGTCTTTGCGCCGGTACCTCTTTCACGAAAGGCCACATACCTATTTTCCCGTCAAATGTCATTTTCCCTTCACTGTCATACCTAGGTCAAGCTACCGCGGTGAGGAACATGACTTTGCCTATGCAATTTCCAGCTGCAGCCCTTTTAGGATCTGGCTCATCAGGCAGCAAGTAGTAGACCTTGTCATTCTCTGTCATGTTGAACCATTTTTCATCAACATGCAAAAACCAGTACATGTCATTGAAAAAGGGATCTTGAGTTGCAATTGTGTCTTCATCTACCATTCCTAAACAAAATTGTGCCCTGTTTCTCTTGTGTTTCTCTGTGAGTGGAGGCGTTAGGGCATTTGAGTGTCTTCGGATTAGTTTCATCTCAAACTTTCTGAATAGTGTCGTAGGATTGACTCCAAGTTGCCAAGCGAGAGACCTAATTGTTGACCTCTTGTTTAGTGGGATACTAGGGATTCGTGATAGATCAACATCTAGTGGCTTCCTTCCGCACCTGTCCTTTCTTCTGCTTGAAACGTCAACCGGCAAACCCTCCTCAATCTGCTTCATAGCTCGCTGACAAAGACTCTGGATCTGTCGAATACCCACCTCAAAGAAATTTGCAATGTTCCCAGCAGCGAGGCCCCAGCAGCGGATCAGCAGCAGAGGTGGTGACGCGAGGCCCCAGCGGCGGATCGATCGTGAGGCTCCAGCAGTGGATTGATCGCGACGCCCCAGCAGCGGATCAGCAGCGGAGGTGGTGACGCGAAGCGATTCAAATTTTGAATTAGAAAGTGGTCGGTTCGCTTATACTGCGGGAGGGCATTCCCTGTAACTTATCAGAACAAGCGAGGGTATAAGTGTCTTTTTTTTGTTTTTCACCTGGTCGGAAATTCCCACCAGCGCACTATAAAAAGGAACGGAGGGAGTAATAGAGAGCGAGAGAGCCCCACGCCGCGCGCCGCTCCGGCGACAGTGCACACCCTCCCGCCGGTGGCCACCCCACCGCTCTCTGGTCTCGTCCCGCCATGGAATCGCCGCCGGAATCCTCGCAATCGCACCAGTGGGCGGACTACTCCGACGAAGAAGAGGACCTCTCGCCGCACTCCTACTGCGAGGTGCTCCAAAGCGGCGCCCCGCTGGCGGCCCGTTCGCCTGCGCCGGTCTCCTCCAGGCCGGCCCATTCTCCGGCGAAGGGCATGCCGCTGAGGCGTGGCCGTTCGCCGCCGCCTCCTGCGTCGCCGGGCAGGGGCCCTTGTCCCTATCTTCACGGTGGAAGTGGTGGCCCGAAGCGCAAACAGAATGGCCACCATGCCAAGGACTGTCCGCAGCGACGCGCGCCGGCGGACGGGATGCAAGGTCGTCTGGGGCCCCGGACTGTGGAGATGGTGCAGCGCCGTACGCCGGTGCACGGACGTATCGGCGTCGTAGAGGTGGAGCAGCGGCGCACTCCGGTGCATGCGCGCATCGGTGCTTGGGTTCCTCCCTCGCCGCCGGCCGGCTTCGTGGAGTCTGTGGCGTCACGTGCTGCCCCTCCGAGCCGCTTCGAGGTGGCCGGACGTTCTCCGCCGTCGGCGCCATATCGCCAGGATGTGGGTGTGGAGCGCCGTGGTTGTCAGGAACGTGGAAACGGGCGACGTGGTGACCACGGCCGTTGGCGTGGTGTGGAGGAAGGTTGGCGCTGAGCGCCGCCGCGTGACCTCAAAGATTTCCCCCCTTCACTCGGGCAGAGGAGTAGGGGAGCAGAGGTCGGAGAGGCGGAAGGAGTAGGGAGACCCGCGGCGTCGGGGTGGCCGGCCGGAAGGGAGAGGATTGAAGTCCGGCGACGCTCCATCGGCGGCAGCACTGCACGGTGTTAAGTGGGCCGCCGTGCCTACCGCGGGCCGGCCCAGTTATTCCACTTATTTTCTAGTTTGCACCGTGGGCGCCCGCATACACAGACATGTGGGCTTGGCGATGCGGCGCCGCGGACGACCCGCTCCCACTTGCAGCCTGAGTCTCCTGGCCCCCCGCACGAGTGTCACTGTGTGTGTGCATGTGGATGCTGTTATTGCGCACATATAGGATACTCGGCAGGTTGCTATTGTGCATAGTGTCATTCTCTTTCAGATGATACAAGAGAGATTTCGCCCGCGAGGTGCTCGGGTGACCAGGACCGGCCGACCGGGTGTGGCTAATGGGAACAAGCGAGCGTAATGCTGATGTGTGCATCTCACCTGCGCACTGTACGGTAACACTCAACCACTGTATATACAGTACGTGGGAGCGAGAGCCCCTACAACTACGGTACTTCTAATTGAACATCTCATGCAAGTGCAAGAAAGTGCGCGCTCACCGAAATCGACTATACCGCGACCAGATCATTTGCATAGGGTCCCGTGTTGTACTATCTAGACGGAAACAGTCGACGATTTACGTTATTATACGTTGCTTCACATGCATATGAATATGCTATTTCGGCAGAAGGTTTTCCATCCGGGTACTTCGGGACCACGTCATTATTTTCCAGCCGCTTGCGGCACCCGACGCTCGAACACGGCCACCAAGTGAGACAGTGTGAGCACGAGCTGCTGTACACACGGCAATCAATCCTTGAACTTAGTTTCGTTCAGAATGGACGCAGTTGTAATATGCTTTCAGAGGTTCCATCGATCCTAGACACTGATTATACGGGTGAGTTCTGATTCACTGGTATCTATTGTGCACAGCAAAACAGATGTGCAAACTATTATGTACGGTTGTGAAAATTTAGAACAGCTCCCAAGCGGGACCTACGCCTAACTCGAAGATTAAGGCTTGATTGGATGCTGACTGGATTTTTTCTTCAGATTGGAGGATAAACCGGCATCTGCATCGGACGCTGATTGGATGTCTGCATTTTGGTCACAAATATGATAACATGTCCTGTTTGTGATCGAAGTGCACACGTTCAGTTGTGAGACCAAAAAATCATATTTGTTCAGTTGTGAGACCAAAAAATCACATTTTTTAGATGCGTGACTTAAGTGTACATACACGACGAGTTGTGTGACGGTCAGTGCCATTTACTTGAAATTAACATAGCTCAATCTACAATCGAGAGGAAATATGTACGGAAATTCAAGCATCAGTTCAGTCGGTGTGGGGTGCACGCTAGAATCGGAGGCGCGTTGATCTGCCAAGTAACCAAGATCGAGCAATTACACCAAGCACAACGAAATTGATCGACGACTGACGACCGTTGACAAACATCGCCTATATCCTCTGACCATGCTAGCTACCTATCCACCGCGGTCGACCGGATCCTATGCACGAACGTACGGCAGCCAGATTGACCCATAGTTACAATTGGAATGTCATGTCTAGTTGAATCCTAAAGAAAGAGTACTTTATGTTTGATGGCAAAGAAATTATAAAAAGAGGTTGGAGTGAATGCTAGAATTCCTATGGGATGTAGTACAAAGATTCCTATAGAAAAAATTACTATAGAAACTAATCCTATGAATCAAACGACTAACGTAGGAAAATTTCCCGTAGGATAAAATCCTTCAAGACTTTTATGATTTTCCTTTGAATCAAACGAGCTCTTAGACTCGTTCGGAATTAATGGAACTTAGACTCGTTCGGAATTAATCTATTTATCCTAAATACTGATCGTGAGTTCCGATTTACTAGTATATACACGTGTGTAAACTATTACGGCTGTGAAATTTTTAGAAAGCTCCCGAGAGGGGCCTAAACTAACATATTCGCGCCAACGACTAAGCCAAGAAGAAGGCACCGAAATTAATGCGTTTCTTTTTTCCCTGTGAAATAACGATATATTTTAGCAATATACACAACCCAACCTGCAGATAGGCACTAGTAGAAAAAGGACCTTTGGTCCAGAGCTCTAGTACCGGCCTGATTTGAACCGTGACTAGAGCTGGGAACTAGTCGCGGTTCAACGGCTACGAGGCCGCGCCAGACTAGTTGCAGGTCGAACGGGACCTCTAGTCGCGGTTCGTATCACGAACCGCGACTAAAGGGTCAGTGGCAGTTGGGGGGCCGCGCGAGCACCTGTACGGAACCTTTAGTCGCGGTTCGTATCACGAACCGCGACGAAAGGGCCAAACTTGTTTCTGTTCAAACGAGAACCCTTGAGTTCCCGCGCTGGTCGTTGATCACACGGAGAATTGAATCGATTAATGTCTTTGGAAGTTGATCAAGCTTAATAGATTTTGGAAGTTGAAACACGGCTGGATTAATTACCACGGCCAGCCTCCTCATCTCCCCTGCTAGCTCTATATAAGAGAGCTACAGTGCCATTTGCCAAATGCACCATCTCCTCTCTCTAATCTTCTCTAAAATCCTCTCTCGAATCGCTGCCGCGCGCCATGGAGCCACTCGCGCGCCCACCTCGATCCCAGGAGTACCACTACAAGGACAAGGGCGTCGACATGAACTTCAAGGTCGTGGTCACTCTCCGCGCATCAACCGTGGAGAGATGGATCCGCGACGTCAAGAGGTGCTACCTCGACGCCGCACCGATGAAGATCGTGGGTCTTGACTGCGAGTTCACCGACGCCGCACCCGAGGAGAGGCAGCGTGTCGCTGTCCTGCAACTCTCCGTGGCGACCGACACGTTGGTGTTCCATATTTGTCACGCGTCTCGGGTGCCGCAGGCCCTCAAGGATTTCTTGATGGACAAAACCATCAAATTCTGCGGCGCGGCTATCAACAACGATCAGCGTATGCTGGAGCCTTACGGAATTCATATTCCGTCCGCCGTCGACCTCCAGCGGGCCGTTCACCCTAACCCAACGTACCCTAATCTTCCGAGTCTCTATACTCTAGCCAATTTTACTATTGGCACAACGCTTGAGAAGAAGAAGAAGAAGAAGAAGGAGGAGGAGGAGGACGAGAAGAAGAAGGAGGAAGAAGAGGACCTCACATGTGGTTGGGGCAAGTTTCCATTATGCTTTTATCGCATCATGTATGCCGCTCGAGACGCTCGCCTAGGCTACGAGATTGCTAGGAGGTGTCTCGGTGCTATGTGATCGTATGTCTCAATGTGTCGATCTAGATCGTCTCAACAATAATTGTCATATGTGAGACGTTTGATTGAAATAAAAAGTTGCAAAACTTGAGAAATACATTTGTTGAAAAATGGTTTTTTTTTTGTGAAGCATCAACCTCAAATATGTTGCAAAACTTGAGAAATACATTTGTTGAAAATTCTAGACCATGTTATATGCACAAATAACCAATATTTAGATTCCTATCATTTTTCTGATCGATTTATACATATTATTTGTCGAATTTCGATTTACGGATTTAAAGATATGAATATTTCCATATTAAATTGAAAATGGCAATAATAATGTAAAATTCATTTTTTTTGTTATTTGTTAACAATTATTATTACTTACTAATTAATATTTATGCAAAAGATGATATGGACACAATATTTAGATTGCTATCATTTTTCTGATCGATTTATACATATTATTTGTCGAATTTCGATTTACGAATGTAAAGATATGAATATTTCCATATCACTTAGGGAACCTCTAGTCGCGGTTCGTGATACAAACCGCGAAAAGGGTCCGTGGCAGATGGGGGCCGCGCGAGCACGTGTACGGGACCTTTTGTCCTTACGATTAAGCGATAATCCATCGATAACCGTCAGATTATGTGCGCTCCGCTCGACCTGTTTCCTTCCGTGCGAGTCGTGTAGTCCTCCATTCATGCCCTTCCGTAGTCGTAAATAAAATAATGAAACGAACAAAAAAAAACCGATCTAAACCTAGCCTCCTTGGAAGTTCGCATCAATGTCCGGCGGCGCGCCTATCATCTACATCGAGCAGAGCAAATATATTCAGCAGAGGTAAACCCGTAGGTAGCTGCATGTGCAGATTTCTAAGCCTAGGTCGCTGTGTGGCGCACGGCAGGAGCGCTGGCCGGCCGGCCGACATCACGGATGCAGCCTACAGCTGACGGTCATGGAGGAAAATGTCATGCCCATGCATAACATACACTGGGCTCAGCAGACATGGGCTGTGGGCTGTCTGGGCTATGGGCTTCCTATTTGGCATGATGACGATAAGAATGAGTTGTGGCTGCGAGGCGAGGGATCGAAAAACAGAACAGAACTGAAACTCTGCCTTCTCTCCCGTCCGTCTCCTTCCTCTGGTCCGGATCTTCCTCTTCTTCAGGTCCGGCTGCTACCACAAGCAGCCATTGTATCCAGCCTCACGTCCCGGCGATCGCTGGCGGCAACGGGGTGTTACAGTGGTATCAGAGCTAGCGAATCCTCCACCGAAAATTCCCCACACAAAAAAATTCCCGTCCGATTTGATTCTGGAGCAGATGGGAGTGGCGACGGCAACGACGGAGGCGAACCTGAGCGCCATCAACGAGAGCTTGCTGCAGCTCAGCGCGACGCTGGGTCGCATGGCCGCCAGGCAGGACCAGATGCTAGTGGATTGGAAGAAGAGGACGGCGGCGCTCGCGCCCATCGCCACAACCACGCCGAAGTTCGTGTCGGGTCCCGTACTGGAGCAGCAGATGACCAAGCCTTCTTCACCCTCGCTCTTCTCGGCGAATCAGGTCGTGGGTTCTGGTGCTCCACGCATGGGCGCCGCCACGCCCACCAGGTGTTCGACAAAAGGTCCCAGCCACTACAGCGACAACGGCCGTGCCAAACTCGCGTTCCCAGCCAGTGACACTGCACATATCCCTGATACCACCTCGTTTGGTGCCGGGAGCTGCACACTGCAAGGTATGTGCGGGACTGGTATGAACTCGCCAACAAGCTGTTCGACGAACGTCCGCACATGGTTTCCAGATGTTCCTGGTACACGCACTCACGACGCCGACTCCAACATGCCTTGTGTTTCTCGTTGTCAAGTGGGGGAGCAGCCCGCAGTTCGGCGTCCACTACTTCCACAGATATCCTTTCCTCGCTTTAACGGTGATAACCCATGGCTTTGGCGAGATAATTGCCTCGAGTATTTTAAGATCTTCAATATAAATGAGTGCATGGCCTTCTAGCCCCCTTAGGTACCCTGGTAAGGAAAAGAGCGCGTCTGAAACCTGCAGCCATCCGACACTTCGCCTATTACATTGTATGAGTGCGAACACTTTATGCATAGAAACGGCGCAGATGCGCAACGTTCCAAGGATTATGAGAGAGCTCGCCAGTCTTCGCGTGCTTCAACCGATATGCTCCTCCACCAAGGACCTCAGTGATGATGAAGGGGCCTTCCCATGGGGAGGCGAGCTTGTGCACCTTCTTTTGCTTCAGTCGAAGAACCAGGTCGCCAACAACGAAGGACCTGGTGCGCAGTCGACGGCTGTGGTAGTTGCGGAGATCTTGCTGGTAACAGCTGTGCGGGCCAAGGCCGTATCTCGCGCTTCATCGAGTAAGTCGACTGCATCTTCGAGTGCTTCCTCTGCGTCATCTTCGTTGTATGCCTCAACTCGTGGTGCGTTGAATCGCACATCTGATGGCAGATTGCCTCTGCACCGTAGACCATGAAGAATGGGGTGAACTGTGTAGAAGTGTTGGGGTTGTGCGTAGGCTCCATAGCACAGATGGTAGTTCTTCGACCCAAGCACCCGCAGCTCTTTTGAGTGGCACCAGGAGGCGCTTTTTGATTCCGCTGTCACAAGTCCATTGGCCTTTTCGACTTGGCCATTGGATTGTGGATGTGCCACGGATGCGTAGTTGAGCGTAATGTCTTGCTCTTTGCAGAAAGTTTTGAACTCCTCAGCCGTGAAGTTGGTGCCATTATCAGTGATGATACTGTTTGGGACACCGAAGCGGTAGATGATGCTCTTTATGAAGTTGACTGCCGTAGTAGCAGTCGAATTTGTGATGGGGACCGCCTCGATCCACTTTGTGAACTTGTCGACTGCCACCAGTAGGTGAGTATGCCCGCCATGCGATGATTTTTTGAGTGGCCCAACCATATCGAGCCCCCATTGGGCGAAAGGCCAGGCCAGCGGTATGGTCTTCAACGCCGATGCGGGTGCGTGCGGCCTTGTTGCGAATTTCTGGCAGCCGACGCACCTTTTGACTATGTCCTCCGCGTCCTTGAGTGCTGTAGGCCAGTAAAACCCTGCTCGAAAGGCTTTGGCTACGAGTGATCGACTGCTGGCGTGATGCCCACAGGTACCTGCATGAATATCTCGAAGTATGGCTTGACCATCTTCGAATGCGATGCATCTTTGGAACATACCTGATATGCTGCGCTTGTATAGCTCGCCGTTGATGACGGTGTATGCTTTTGATCTTCGAGTCACGCGCCGGGACTCGGTTATGTCATCTGGTAGCTCGCCGCGGAGTATGTAAGCCAGAAAAGGTTGAGTCCAAGTTGGCTCGATGAGGAGCACCTCGACTGGAGGGTCCTCTGTGCTAGGTACTTTGCTTTTGGCTGGCGTAGTCGATGGAGGGGCCCGTTTTTCCTTGATGGACCTGTGCTCGATGCGCTCGAGGAAACACCAGGTGGAACTTGTGCGCCAGTGAGCCAAGGTTGGCTAGCATGTCTGCTTCTTCGTTGCTTTCTTCCTATGTGCCGTAACTCGCAGCCATCGAAGCTGCCCTCCAGTGTGTTGTACAGGTCGCGATAAGCGATCATGTTGTCCGCGATTGCGTCACAGGCCTTCATTGTTTGCTGCACCACAAGATTCGAGTCGCCGTAGATCATCAATCGAGTGCACCCAAGTGCTTTTGCCATCTTCATGCCATGGATCAAGGCTCGTACTCAGCCTCGTTGTTGGAGGGTAGTTTGAATCCCATCTGCAACATAGCGAAGCTTGTCGCCTTTTGGTGATATGAGGATGACGCCTGCGCCTGCGCCTTCGTTTTCTTGGACCCATCGAAGTACATGGTCCAGGAGTTGGACACATCTGGTGCTCCAGGCAGCTGGGCTTCGATCCACTCGGTTGTGAAGTCAGGTAGGACTTGTGCTTGATAGCCTTCGGGTGCTCGTACTTGATGTCCCTTGGTGCCAGCTCGATGAGCCATTTTGCGACTCGACCCGTTGCATTGGGGTTTGTGAGGATATCACCGATTGCTGAGTTACTTATCACGGTGATCGGGTGCTCTGTGAAGTAGTGCGTCAACTTCCTTGAGGACATGAACAGCGTAGGCCAGCTTCTGATAGTGCGGGTACCGCTGTTTTGATATGGAGAGAACCTCGCTAGGTAGTAGACTGGACGTTGTATGCTTTGAGCGTGTCCCTCCTCCATGCGTTCGACTACCAGCACGGTACTCACCACCCTGTTTGTAGCGAGACATACAGGTATAGTGGCTCCCGTTCCTTGGGTGCGACGAGGATTGGAGGGCTTGTGAGGATCCGCTTGAGATCTGTGAAGGCTGCTTCGGCTTCTGGCGTCCACTCGAACTTGTCCGCCTTCTTCATCAGTCGATAGAACGGCACGCCTTTTCGCCAAGTTTGCTGATGAATCGACTGAGCGCTGCCACTCGACCTGCTAGCTTCTGCACATCATGGAGTTTTGAAGGCCTTTGCATTGTGAGGATGGCCTGTATCTTCTCGGGTCTGCTTCGATTCCACGGGCAGAGACTAGATACCCCAAGAGCTGCCCGGCTGGACGCCGAACGTGCACTTCTTAGGATTGAGCTTGATATGAAAACGCTTGAGGTTATCGAATGTCTCCCTCAAGTCGTCGAGTAGTGTATGCTCTTCTTGTGGTAATGACAATGTCATCCACATAGACTTGGACGTTGCGTCCAATTTGCTTTTTGAGGCAGTCTTGCATCATGCGCTGGTATGTTGCACCAGCGTTCTTGAGCCCGAAGGGCATAGTTGTGTAGCAGTAGACCCCGAGTGGGGTTATGAACGCCGTTTTTTCTTCGTCTTCTTGCTTCATCCTTATCTGGTGATAGCCTGAGTAAGCATCCAGAAAGGACAGTCGTGCGCATCCGGCGGTGGAGTCGACGATCTGGTCGATTCGAGGTAGAGGGAAGTGATCCTTTGGGCAGCACTTGTTCAGTGCTGTAAAATCCACGCACATCCGAAGGATGTCTGTATGCTTCTTCTCACGAGTACGGGGTTGGCAACCCATTGTGATTTCTTGATTTCCTGATGAATCCTGCTGCGAGTAACCGGTCGACTTCAGATTCGACTGCGGTTCGCTTTGGGCCGGAGATTCGACGCATCGTTTGCTTGACTGGCTTTGCATCTGGAAATAATTGGAGAGAGTGCTCGGCGAATTCCCTGGGAATACCTGGCATGTCGGCTGGACACCACGCAAATATTTCCCAGTTCTCACGGAGGAATTCGACGAGCGCGCTTTCCTATGCGATAGGCAGACTCGAAGATACGTTGACTGTCTTGGACGGATCGGTCGGGTGTACCTGATGCGACCTTGTGTCATTTGTAGCGTTGAAGGATCTGTCGACTGCCAACTTTTTATGCTCCGGAAGGAGTGTGCGGTCGTTGGAGATCGCCAGTCGGCGAGTGATTCTTCCATGCCGAATGTCTCGGAGATTTTGCTGAACTCGCGGTCGCAAGCATCGGACCTTTGAAAGTTTCCGCGGACAGTGATGACTCCCTTTGGTCCTGGCATCTTCAGCATGAGGTAGCGTAGTGTGGCACCGCCATGAATCGAGCGAACGTCGGGCGCCCAAGAATAGCATGGTATTGTGATTTCCAGTCGACGACCTCGAACTCAATCGACTCGTCCTGAAGTGGCTCTTGTCCCCGAACGTAACGTCGAGTTGTATGGTGCCTTCTGGGCTGATTGCTTTGCCTGGAACGATACCGTGGAAGGTATTTGAAGATTTTGGGAGGTTTTCGACTGACCTGTTCATTTTGCGGAGCGTGTCCGCGAAGATGATGTTTATGCCGCTGCCTCCATCCATGAAGACCTTGGTCATGGCGTAGCCTCCAATTTGCGCGTCGAGTACCAGAGCGGCGTGCCCTGGTCGACTACAGCTGGGGGATGATCCTCCGACTGAAGCTTATGGTGGTCTCGATCCCTTCAGAAACTCGGCACAGCAGGGGGTGCCATGACAGCCATGTTTACCTGTCGAGTGATGAGCTTTTGCTGCCTGTTGGAGGGGCGACCCTTTTGTATCATGTACATCTGCCCGTGGGGCTGTGGATATTGATCATCTTCGACCCGTGTACGGGTTGTATGGCACCTGCGATGTTTGCGCCTGGAGCAGGCTGTGTGGTGGTGGTTGCTGCAGTGGTGGCTGCGGTGGTGCCATGAGAGCAGGCATGCGTTTTGCTGCGGTGCTACAGGCGTGGGCTGAGCGGGTGCTGGCCGTGCCTTTTGAGTCGCATCATGTAGTCAGTCGCCATTTGGTCGAATTCCCTGCAGTTCCTTAGGGTGTGATTGGAGATTAGCCTTCCGTCGTCCCCTTAAAGAGGTGGAGTCTGCACCAGTCGTCCATCTTTTCTCGAATGACCGCTCGGGTTTTGCATTGCCGCGCTTGCGCCATTCTTGCTTTTTGTAGCTGTCGCTCCGCTGATCGCGGTCTCGACTGTCCCGTCGATCATCCGAGCGCCGATTGCTTCTGTCTTGATCATCGCGGGATTGCGTGTACCCAGCCGCCATGAACTCGGGTCTGTCGTCGTTGTAAGGACGTTTGGACGTTTGTGCCTGCGATCGTCTCTGTATGAGTCTCTGCGGCTTCGACTGCCGCTGTCGTGGTTGTCGCGTGGTGGGGAAGCACGGGATCTGCGGACAGAATCCTCTCCATCGCCCACTCAGTCGCGATCTTTATGAGTTGAGCCAAGGAACTTGGCTTTTCGCGGCCAAGTGCCTCCTTGAAGTCCTTCCTGGCTAGACCTTCTGTGAAGGCGTCCATGGCCCTATCTTCTGAGATTGCGCCAACCGAATTGCGTATTTCGGTCCACCTTCGTATGTATGATCTCAACGACTCGTCTGATCGTTGTTTGCATGCTCTTAGCTCTTCGAATGTCTTCGGGCGCTCACAAAGAGGCTCGAAGTTTTTGATGAAATCTCGGCGGAAATCTTCCCACGAGTCGTATGATGATGGAGGGAGCGCTTTGAGCCAGTCGCGGGCTGTGCCTTCGAGCATAAGTCGTATGTATTGCATTGCTGTGGTGGTCGTGCCTCGCTGGCATGCGACGGCAAGTCTGTAATCTTCTAGCCACCCGGAAGGTTCCTGGCGACCGTTGTACTTGGGTTGTTCACCTGTTAGCTTGAACCCTTTGGGAATCGCGTCTCGCGTATGCGTCGAGTGAAGCACAATGCTCCACATGGCTCTGGTTCGCGGTCAGAGTATGAATCGCTGCTGTATGACCTTCGGGATCTGCTTCTGCTGGACCTGTGCCGGCGCGAGCTTCTTCCTCCTTCATTCGAGTGGCGGCTGCGGCCGCTATGATTATGCTCTGCGTGTCGAGAGTCGACTACGTCGCGATCTCGTCCTCTTGCTGGAGTTTTGTCTTGTGGCTGTAAAGCCTTTGCTGCTAGGGCTAGCGATTTGAGTTGTTGGCGATGCAGGGCGGCAGCAGGGTCGTCCGCCGGAGGTTGTAGTGCCTTCAGATAGGCACCTACGGAGAATAATGCACCCTCAGCTGTTTTGGGTACGGGATTCCGTCAGCGTCCTCTGTCATGAATGACAGGTTGCGGGTGATTTGTGCTCTTTCATGCTCTGGGAGGCTCGCCAACCGCGACCTGGGCGTGGGGTTGGTTGCCTTGTGGAACCGAGGGATTGCTCCCTTCTTCGTGCACTCGAAAGGCTAGCTTGCCTTCTGCGTTCTTCGAGTGCCGCTGTAGCTCTTCAGTCGAAGCGATTCCTGCCAGTTAAAGTACTGGTAGGTCAACATCTCCTCCGGAGTCGAGCCTGCTGGCATCATTGTGCACTCCTTGATGACTTTATCTGCTTTTGCGGCCATCTCTGCGGTGATCGTCAAGGTTGTGACCCCATCCGGTATGGTTACCGTGCATGGGAATTGCTCAGGCCTGCGGGCAGCTGCGGCTGCGGATGATTCTGCGGAGAAGGCCACATAGACCTGATGAGGCGTGACCCGTGGGCACGTGTATGCACTGTCGATTCCAGTCATAGACTCGACATCATCGTCTAGGCTCATGTCAGAGCCATTATGCTCGTCGAGTAGATCTTCTAGGCGAATCTCGTTCTCGACGTGGTCGTCGTTTATGCTCGTCTCCTTGTTGGCGAAGCCATTATGGATCTCTGAGTTGAGGTTGGTGTTGGTGAAGATCTCAGAGTCGACGTTACTGTCGTTATGAATCGCGGGCTCGTAGAAATCGTCGAGGGAGATCCCGCAGTCGAAGCTGTCGTCGAGTGGGAGATTGAAGTCGACGTTGCTTGTGCGGTATGCTGATTCAGCTTCCTCGCCTTGGAGTTCCGCCATCATGAACTTGTCGATCTCGCCAGTCGACATGGTTGTTGCAGGTGAGCAGGCTTCAGGAACCGACGACGGGGCGAGCGCAGTCGACGGAGCATCGGGTGCGCCTCGCGTGAGTTCTTGCGGATCTGTCAAGTCCTGCGTGCCAACATTGTTTACGAAAAAATTGAACGCTCCAACTTGTAAATCCAAACCTGACTCGAGACCAGAAAACGCCTCCTGAAGATCCGGCGAGTGTGGACTGAAGTTCATCTGAGGAGCTGATGCGCTTTTTGCAGGTGAAGCGGGCAGGCTGCCGCTTTTCGACTGGATCGGCGATTCACCGTGTGTCGCCTGGATCGGCGAGTTGCTGTTTGCAGACATGGTCGGCGAGTTGCCGTGTGCAGATTGATCGGCGAGTTGCCGTTTGCTGATGAGATCGGCGAGTTGCCGTTTGCTGATGTGGTCGGCGAATTGCCGTTTGCTGATGGAACCGGCGAAACTTCGAGTCCAACGCTATTCATTCCCACAGACGGCGCCACTTGACGAGGGGTAGACTCATCAAGGCCCATAGTCGAGGTCCTTGGGTTGTGAATATGGGGAGAGAACGTGGTAGCGTTGGAAGTTACGTCGGCTGACAAGCGAGGCAAGGATTTTACCCAGGTTCAGGGCCCTCGTGTGGAGGTAACACCCCTACGTCCTGCCTGTCTGTTATTGCTTTGTGAATATGATGGTTACAAGGGTCCCGGCGAGATGTCGATCTCGCTAGGGTTTTGGTGGCTCTGAAAGTACGTGGTCTGGTCCGACAGCCCTCCCAGTCCTTAAATAATAGGCTGGGTCTCGGGTGTTCGTAACCGACCCGAACTACACATATGGTAAGCCTAAACCGACCTATGCCTTCGTCAAACTTGGAGGATACTCCATCTTCTTTGTTGGGCTTTCCTTCATGGGCTTCGTGTAGGCTTTGATAGTTGGGCCCAGTCGATACATGCACCAGGTACCCTCATGGTAGGGTACCCGATAGGCATACCCATGTCAGTATATCTAGCACAGCTTCATTAAACACCCCAATAGTGCCGACGTTGTTGTCATTATTCAGAGGGGTCACTAGAATTGCTGAAGCTCCTGGATCCCATAACAGTCTCAATTGTCTACTACTTTGCTCAATACTGAACTGGCTCGACTTTGTGGTAGATGAATCGGAGGCCTTTAGAATAGGACCATTGCATGCCCTCTCATCATCTTCTTGCTGCAGCTCTAGCGTGAAATCTCGCACATCTGAAGTAATGTTCAGGCAAGAACTGTCTTCGTCTTCATATATATCATATACAGGCGTTTCCTTGCACACACTGGGTGTATCTTGCGCAGTCAATGGTAGTTGCAGGTTGTGAAGAAGCATCAGATCAGAGCCAGCTGGGTCGTTGTCGTTGGAGTAGAGACCTGAAGCCAAACTTGATGTTGCATAGACCTTTTCCACTGCTGAAAATGACACTGGTGGAGTAGCCAACTCCAAGGGGTAATCTGCTGGTAGAGTAAAGTAGATGGATTCGGGCACTCCATCAAGATTTTGCTCACCGAGATTGGTACTACTACCAGGCACACATGAATTTTTACTTTGATTTGGATACCCATAGCAGCAGTTGTCATATACAGATGCTACAACATTCGTTCCATGCACAGAGTTTGGTGTTGGCATTTCACCAAACACATTCAGAGCAACATCAGGAGTACCAGTGATTCCTAGGGATGATGAACACGTACTCAACACCATAGCAGCAGTGGTGGTGCTTGACGCAGACGAGGACACCCTGGGAGTGGCCAGCCTGTCCGCTAGCTTGTAGAGCTTACCTTGCAACGATGCAACTGAACGTTGTGATTCTGCATACTCATCCAATCGTCGATTGATGTTGAGGAGTGACCGGTGAGCGAGCTTGAGCTGCTGCGCGAGGTCGGCGGACCAACTCGGCGGAGCAGCGCTGGAAAGCCTCTGCCTTGCGGTCGCCGGATGAGGAGGAGGCCCCGGCGTGGTCGTGGAGCTTGGCCAGCAACACGAGGGCGTGGAGGTTGTCGGGTCTGGAGCAGGCGGAGGCGAATTTGGCTCAGCTTTGGTATGGATTGGGGTAGGCTCGCTCGTTGGGCAAGGGGATTCGTAGGGGAACGAACCGATTGTGGTTGGAGCGGATATAGCGGTGGGGGGGGCGTACGCCGGGGCAGGGGAGAAGCCAGCAGCTGGCATGCACGCGGCGGCGGGAGGTGGGTAGGAGTAGGAGGCGGCGTAGGTGAATGGCCACGCGGGTGCGACGGCGGCCATGGATGTGGCCAGTGGAGGAGGTGAGCTTGGGGGAGGCCGTCGTGGAGGCGGAGAGCTGGGCGGTGGGAAGCTGTGGTGGTGGTGGTACGCGGCGGCGTGGTAGGATGGGGATGGTGGTGGTGGCTGATTTGGGTAGGGGAAAGGATATGGGTAGTAGCAGCCGTAGGGATGAGGTGGATAGGTGGTGGCGGAGGGGAAAGCGGGGTAGGGGGACGGCGTGGTCGCCATTGGTGCAGATCGATTTGGGCTTGGGAGGGTGGGGTTCGCTGCGGTGAAGAAAGGGAAAGTCGCCGGTGCGACGGGATCGAATCGAAGACGAGGGAAGGATGGGAGGGAGCAGGCCGGCGGATCGAACTGCTCTGATACCATTTGTCAGGACCCGATGATCCTGACATGGAAAGATCACAGAGTTGGGGGAAATCGGAGCATCGGTGCTCAGATTTGATAAAAACAGGAAGTTGGAAATAAATTGCAAAAATGTAAAATACCGGAAATTAAAGATAAGAACTAGGGTTCATGTTTCTTGGGTGGTTGCAAAGGATACAAGGCTAGACTTATAAAGACAAAGCCAGCTACACATGACATCCTAGGTGAAATACCAATACTACCCTCACACACTACTAAACCACTAATAACCCCATATTACTACTTATACTAGTCCCTGACACGGAAGCAAGCGGTTGCCCCCCTCTCGATCGCCGGGGACGCTCGCGCGCGGCGCTGCCTCAGCCGTGGTCGGGCGGAAAGGTTGGGGAATTGAGATTTTGGTGGGAGAAAACCCTTGACAGACCACCCTTCAATCGACACGGGGGAATTTGATGTCTGCTAAATTTCGGTCCGATAATTTTTCATGTTTCGATTCCACAGCAACCTTCGTATGTTTAGCAGCACCGTGCTAAATTTCGGTCCGTCGTATATTTCTTCAAATCAAACCAAAATATTTCAAAATCATGGTAACGGGGAAGTACTCTCTCCGTTCCAAATTAATTGACTTGCTATTCACCACATGTGGATGTATCTATACATCACCAAATGTAGAGGCAAAGGGTGATCCATTTTCTTTAAATTGGAACGGAGGGAGTACTTGGTAAGGTCTTTTCTTTAGCTCTATCAAGGGAACGTGAAGAATACCTGCAACATGGTTACACGAAATGGGTCACCCTTTGCCTCTACATTTTTTATTAAAAACTAGCAAACATGCCCGTGCGTTGCAACGGGATTAAAAAATCTAGGTCGTGTCAAAGTATGTTCTCTGTTGGTGCAGCCGCGACGTGTTGCAAAAACCAGACTGTTTCATCGCTTCCAGCGCTCTGCGGCCATGCGCGTTACCCGTGCGTTGCTTCGGCTAAACCAGGTATGTTATCTTTAATTAACACCTTTGTGTTGGAAATCGGCATGGGTCGATCTCTGTGATTTGGAATAGATTTAAACAGCAATAAAACTGGTCCTTGAAGCCTTCAAGGTTAAACACTTTCAGGAATATCAATGTTTCGAATTATCACGTTCACTCTAGATCAGCACAAACTAATCCAGAATATATTTCCACAGCAATAAAAGTTCGAAAGTTCATCTCCATGATTTCTAAAAATTCCCCCAAAACTATTTTTAAAATATTCCCAGATAAGGGAGTACATGGGCGAAGATGTTGCACCAAATCGTTCCTACAAATTATCGGCTGAGGAAAAGAAAGGGCATATGAACACAGCTGCCGACTGCCGTCCCACACACGTGTATGACGTATGTGAATTAGGATGCAGAGACAATCACCTTATCTGCAAGCTCACCTGCCGCAGAACAACTCCAGCTTTGCCGCGTTGGTTACCGCCACCGGCATGTGTGATCCGATAGCGCCAACTCTGACCTCCCGTCGCACCGATTCGTCAGCCTCCTCGCACTTCGCCAAAGCAGCTCAAATCGACGATGCACAGCTATGAAAAAATGCCACATTTGCTGAATCTTCAGTCTTGACAGCTAATCCATCCCAGCACGGCTGACAGCCTGACACCTTGTTTTTCCTCTTGGAATCACTATCTAACGAACTGCGAAACCAGCAGCTGCGAGAAGAAGATGAACTCAGGTGACGACGACAGAGAGGGAGTGGATGCCCAGGAAGGGCAGGATGTCGATCTGCAGCCAGTTCTCCACGCCGGACCCGTTGAGGGCACCGCCAGCACCACCCCATGCTCATCCGCGCCGTTGCTGTCCCCAGACCTGTCGAAGACCCCATCCTTTCTGCCATGTTCCCCTCGTCCTCTTGGTGCGAGGAATCGAACCGGGGCGGTCGGAATCGATGCCACCGCTGTCTTCTTCCCGCCTCCTTCTGGTAGCCGCCGTCATCGAATCGTCTGCACTACTCTTCTCCGTCGGTCCACGAACCAACGAATGGTCCCCCTGAAGCGGCCTACATTCTCCCTGAGCGGGCGAGCGTCCCAGAGCCCTTCCCAACTTGTCGTTGTTGCGGCCGCTGCCGCGGTTGGCTGTATGACTGTGTCGTCCTTCCCTTGCGTAGTTGCGTCCTCTGACCCAGCCACCGCCCATGTAGATCTCCGCGAGATTCTAGTCTCTATGCGCCTCCCCGGTCTTCCACTCGGCGCGCGGGACGCAGTATGTCTGGAAGCACGGAAAAAAATAATAACCGTTTTTCTCACTTATAGGTGGCATGATGCGTAATTTATATGAACTTCAGGGGTACTTTTATCATGACCTACCATCATCACCACCTCTATTCATATTATATATTAGAGATTAGGTCCGAACATACATTATACATTTATTATTCGAAAACAAGGTCGTGAAATTAAATAGTGCACAGGATCTTTGAGCATCTTCACCGGCACCCCAAACAGACCCCCAAAGCTCAATGGGTACGGATAGGAAAAATCAACCCTAACGCACCCTCATTTGTCCGGGTTGACCCAAAATATGCGTTGCACCCCAAGTTTGGTGACCTGATCGGGACGCTGGACAAGCCCGAGGCCCCCGATAGGCGGGGCCCTTGTCATAGACTTGCGCTCGGTCAGTCGCAATTAATTTGGACGTGCAGAAGGCCGCTACGGGCGTAGTGGCAACCACTACGTCGAGCGGTTCCCCAGGCAACGTGTGACCCACCGACATGCATTGCCTTTCCCACATAGCATTAACGCTGGCGCCAGCCCCTAACCCTACCATGTCGGTGTATAAGAAGGCCCCCGTCTCGCTGCTCGCTTTCATCTTGCTCACTTTGCACAATCTCCCTTATATCGTTGGCCATACACACGCACCAACACGGCCATGGATGTGGATAGAAAGTGACTCTCTTGTCACGAGGCCAAGGAGTTCGCCAAACACGGCATTCTCACGTCGCCGATACAATGTTGCTGAAAGTCTTTGCCATCAGGTTGGGCGGTGTGCCCGTTGTGCCATTCCACAAAGGCAGATTCGACTTTAAGTATGCGATCTACCACAGCGAGAAGAAGTTAAGGCAGTGGCAGGACCCGCTGTACCATACTGACATCCCCTACTAACTCAGGTTCTTGTGCGAGGAGCAAGGGCAGCGCTCAGCCGCTTCACCGTCAGGCATCTACTAGCAGAGAACAACGTCGCCGAGCGGACGCGGTTCTGGTTAAAGTCCGGTTTCTCATCAGTTTGTTGAAATCGGTGATCGAATCTTGAGTTTTGCTCACATCTTGCTTACTCGGGCTTTCACATCTTGCTTACTCGGTCGTAGTTCAATTTATATTCTAGAAGTTTCTACATAAAAAAGTATCTTTTTGTACAGTGCACACCTCTATTAAGATATTTGTTAGCTCGTATGCTTTGAAATCTCTACCACTATATTTAATAATATAAAATAGATAAGAACATTTGACGTAATAATACACATATAAACTATAGTGTCCATCAATTCTAGATATTAATAATTCAAGGAGCATTGCGTCTTTGTTCTTTCAAATTTTCAAATTTTATGTTGTTCTATTTTTGTATCTTGTTAAGGCCTTAGAAAGGAAAAACTTCCAGCACAATTCAAATATATTCTCAGCCATAAACACTGCAACTATATAACATAAAAAATTATAAATACGTGTATACATTATTATGTGGTTAATAATGTTGACTAATTAATATAAAATATATTCATTAAAATCACAATATGATAAAAATGCAAATAAGTATTAAAGTTTAGTATAATGCTTTCTTGGCATATGAAGAAACAAAAAACTCGAGACAAATGACTTTTCCATTTCCATTCAACAATGGAGCTCCAGAGCTGCCCTTCACTTTCTATCTTTACCTCCTTCAGATTTATCTTATAGCCAACAAGTTTATCGCAACCTAAATCATTGAACGACCGTGAAGCATGAGAAACACAACCCTTGACATACGTCATGTATCGCAACAGCGGCCATGATACCATTGCACTCGTCAAATGCAACCGGGTGAGTCAAACTGAACCTAAGAGGAGGATGGGGTTGCAAGCAGTTCTGATCCAAATCGATCAAATTCGACGCACTCAGATGAGCATCAAATCATCCAAATAGCTGATGCACAACACTAAATCAAAGCATACAATTCATAGAATGTGTAGGTACACAGCGCAACACAGAAATCAAATAGAGACATGCATGTCTTTAGATAAGTGAGACGTACATGGCCCATCAAAATACTCGTTAATTGCATTGTATGAACTACTACATAAACAACCCAGCAATACATATAGCCTATAAAATGAGTGTGACTGAAATCCTACGCACTCATTTCATTACTACATAAATAAAAGTGGAAATGATATTTCTCATGAAAATTGAAAACATTTAGAAGAGCTTAGTCGGTCATACTGCTTATTGTACGTTGTACAGAATATGTTAAAAACTAAATTTTCATCAATGGATTAAACCAACTATCCTAGCTCAGCAGGCATCCTATGGAAGTATGCACTAGTGCAGCCATGAAACCGAGATGAGCGATTATTTCAGTGTTGAAGTATTGTGTCACGCTTGTATAGATTGTCACGTTACTCCTAACTATAATTCCTAGATTGTAGAATAGCTTGGTCAAGTCACTATGCACGCACCTACGTCGCTACGAGTGCCCCTGCAAGCGCATGCACATGTTCTCCACTCTTATAATCTATACTTTTTATGAACCAAAACGTTATCATAGAATTATTGAATTTGTCTATCTTGACATGCAGCTAGGGATGGAGAACTCCTTCGGGCAAGGTAGTGCGGCCACCCTACCTTGATTTTTGGCAAAAAGTCGAGTATATGTAATTATGTATGCAGCATAGTCGCCGTTCGGTCAGTTCCGTTATTCGACTCGAGCGAACAGCTTTTTTCCTCTAGGTCTCTAGAGAAAATGATCCTGATTTCGTGCGTATGTGTGATATATAGAGGTGTAGAGAGAATGAGACATACAAGGTCCAGAAATATATGACCTTGGAAGCTATGGATATCCCTGCAGGTAAATAAGCGCAGAAACACAATTTGTTACATGGTTTAGTTGGAGAAAAGATAGGCTATCTGGATGGGGGTTTCTCTTTTCCTCTTGTCTTGCTCTGTCAGATTAGCCGTTCCTTATGCTCTCTCTTTCTCTCCATTGTTTTCAGGTATTCTTCTAGCTGATTATTCGATTGATTTGTGGTGCATCCATCGCCAAGGCTTTGAAGGCGACTACGGCCGCTTCCATCACCGAGGCTTGGAACGAACATCCACGATGCCTTCACCAAGATAGAAGCGGAGATAGGCGCCGAGGAGAATGGCAAGGCTGTCGAGGAAGCCGGTGACGCCGGTTCTCCTTGGATATCCTGACGGGTACAAAGGCAGGCAGCCAATGGTAACATGCCATCCTCAGGAGGGGTACAGGCGGTGGCTCAATTCGTTCCAGAAATAAAGTGCTATCTTATTATGTGTTGATATGTTGGAGTATGAATAACTGAATGTAACTAGGAAATTTCGAAATTACTCGTTTGAAATGTTGTTGCATTTGTGATGTGGAAGCATGTACAATTTGGCTAAAATTATTGGTATACTTACATACTTGTGTATTTTTCAGAAACTTTGTAAGTGAAAAAAGAGCTTTCCACATAAAAAGTAAACTAGGTCACATGTAAGCCCGGACCATTTTATTTTTCTGACATTTTACACCAGTTTATACGTTTGATTTCCTCAAATTCAGTAAAACATTTGTGTGAACCCGAGGGAGTAGTAGCGAAAATATTATATCAAGATATACAGCAACCAGGAAATTACAAATAAAACTTCACAATACACACGTGAGCAGTACAATAATTCGAATCTTAATTCTAAATTACAATATTGCACTTACAGTGCAAATAGAAAAAGCAATTGCCTGATACAAACAAATAGGCCGTCTAGCTAGCAAGGAGAACAGCGAGTCAGCATCTGTTCACAGTGCCACTATGCTACAGATTAAAATCAACCCGAACCTACTACCTCACAGGGTCTTGGAAGTGAATCGGGCATGCCGCTCCCAGAACCTAGATCAGGCGTCCGATGTCGTGGCACCAAGAGAGCCAGGCTCGCTGCCATGCACCCTGAAGCGATAGATGCATGTCAGCTCGGGGTGCCCGTGGTTCGAGAAGAACTCGAGCCGAACCATGTTGATGGCCTGCGCATCAGGGGTGGTTCTGTCCAGTTGGAAGGTCTGGGCATTGCTCTTCTCAATGTCATAGGAGAACTCTCCTAAATTTGTAGCTGTGGGTTGCTTCTTATCTGCATCATCGCCTAGTCCTTGGTACCATCCACTGACCTGGAAATCTTTGGGAGCACTAGATCGGTCGTAGGCAACACTCTGCATTCACAATTCAAGATCCCGGTAAGATAGTATAAACAGAATGAAGCAGAAACCTGATTCAAGGAGTAAAGGATAGGGGGAGCATGTACACTGATAAGGTCATAAAGCAAAGAAACTAACAAAGTAGAAGCCATGTAAACTGAAACACAACAAAATAAGCAGACTTTGCTTTCAGTAGATCTCTTTGTCTCATGGCTCGAAAATCACAAAATTGGTTTTCTTAAGGAATGGTAGGACTAGAAACTAAAAAACAGCGATATTTACGCTGGATAACAATGCCATTGAGCGAAGTAGATTGTCAAAAATATTCTTGAAGAAAGAGAGTACATTACCAATTAGGGTATTAAACAAGTGGTACTCAACCAGTCTAATAGATACAAAACCAGTTACCACTTCTAGCACGCGTTAATAGATCAAGGAAGTAGCTCTCTCCTACACAGTTCCCAAAGTAACATACATTCCCTGCATATTCTACCAGATTATTCCTGATAGTTATTTTCATACAACGCAAACTACTTCATACTTTTCTTTTGTAACATCGGTCTACTTGTTCATAAACCATATCAAGCCCAGCTACATGTAATGTTATTTGATGTTCAAATTAGAAAATAAGATTTTCTGAAAGGTTCTAATAGACAAATAATCGTATCAAAATAAAAGTGATGAGAACATGTCATATGAAAAATAATATGAGCTACACAGTCCAGGTTTCACAGACATAGGAAAACAAAACTTATATTATTATGGTAATACGAGAAATAAGCTTACCTTATCGACATGCTCTAGAGTGACTGCCTCAGGAATAATTCCTGTTCTGAGCTTGATTTCCACAAATCCACTACTTCCTTCAAGTGCAAAACATTCACCTGGCTGCCCAAAACTTGGCTCCAGCATTTTGTGAGCTTCACTACGGCGAGGAAGAATAGTCTTAGTTTTCTTGAAAGCTTCCGAATGCTTAACCACTTTACCCCCACCAGATCCTAATGCATAATCAACCATTCCAAGGCCATCTGCTGCATGCCTTGCTATCTCCATTTCCACTATCTCCTTGGCAAATAATCTAATATCATCAAAGGTTATGTCAGTGTCAGTACCCCTCTTTTTTATTAACTGACTCACAAACTCATCGAATTCTTTCTTAGAGACAAAACCCATGTCTCTCAGTTCAGTAAGTGACTTGTCCAATGTGTTAGTCTTGCCTTCCAATGCCTTCATCTTTGTCTCTAACCTATTACCCTTGTCTTCAAATTGCTTTGTGATATCCGCTTTTGCTTTCCCAATCTCATTTCCTAACTTCTTATCTAAAATATCCAGTTGTGCCTGAAGCATCTTGGCTGTCTTCTTGAACCCCTCTACCTTGGATAGCCTGCTCTCCATGTCGAGTGCCGTAAATGATAAATCTCCATTCTGCCATCTCCAGAGCACCTGCCCCATCCAAGCAATTGCCGTAACAAGAAGGCAAAGCTTCATCAGCACGCTTAAAGCAGTTTCCCACTGGTCTTTCTTTGTTTAGTAGCGCTCTTCCTCGATGTTCAGAAGTAGCTGCTGAAGGAAACACATCTTTTTTCGCCTCGTACGAATATTTTGGTTTGTCAATAGCTGACTCTGCACGGGCCGAATGACCAATATCCTTCTTGCTAGCGGTCTTATCACCAGAGACCTCATTAACTCCACCTTCAGTAGGAAGCTCAGAGGGTGTTATCTTGGCAACAACTGTACGCCGCCTAACATCTTGGCTGGAGTGTGAATCTACACTTAGCGCATGGTTTCCATTTGTATTTGCTGTCGGTACTGCAGCAGTTGAAGCCGACATTGTTGCCTCTTATACTGCAACAGAACAAAGCTAAAATTAGAACCTGGAAATAACAGTAATGTGAATGGAATGCAAGGCATCAACAAAATGGTGCTATTACATGGAGAAACTTGGTACTTAAAGTAACATGAAGGATGCAGTCTGGTAACTAATCGTTGCAGAGTAATATGAAGGATACAGCCTAAGAATTATAACTAGTCTTCCCATGTATATGTATGTATTTTTTGTTGGTGATTTATCTGTGCATAGTAATTTACGTATAATCTATCTGCAGTGAAGTGTTTGTATAGTCAGCGCACAACTAAACTTGGCATCCAACATGCATGAGGCCAAGTCTGAACAGATAACAGCCTTCCCAATCTTTTCTCTTTGCAAATCCAGCAATTAAACATGTGCAGAACAGAGCCAACGGTAAACAGGAACAGACCACCCTACACACCACTTAAGGGCGAAATGCAAAAAAAAAAAAAAATGAAAAGAATAGACTAGCGCGCGCGCACGCACACACAAGAAAATTAAAGCCGTAAAACGTGAACAGAGGAAGCAAATCTGGAACTGCTAATTCAGCAGCCACGCTAACAGGAAGATGAAGAAGGGAATTAAACTAGAGACACAAACCCTAGCTTCCCCAGGTTCAAGCAAATCCACCACCGAGAGACAAGAGACGAATACCCTAGTTTTTCGAGAGTAGCCCCCGCCCCACCACGACGGATCGAACCTGTGCGCAGAGGAGGGGGGAAGACCTAATCGAGCCGCCGGAAACGTCCGTGAGGATTAGATCAGCCCCGAAGCAAGGAAGCAAGAAGGCAAAAGGGTGATTCGGATCTCGGTTGCCCGCTGCAGCGGCAACGGGGGGATCCCCGGAGGGGAACGGCAATCCAGGAGGGGAGGTTGGATGGTTACTTACCGGCGGAGGAAGGAACAGGCCCGCGCCGGTGCGGCTTGGCGGGCGGCGTCGCGGTGCTGCCGCCGGCGGGCTCGGCGGACTGCGGTGAGGGCGAGAGGAGGAAGCAGAGTGGCGGCCTGACGGTGGGGGGAATTCTGTGGGTGAACCGAAAGAGATGCGCCGAGGGGAGGGGAAGGAATGGTAGACACCGCACGCAACTCCTGCTTCGTCAAAAGTTCAAAATGACACCGCGATTCGCCGATTCCAAACTCCAAAGGCGGCGGCGTCTTTTCGCCTACCGATATTTTCAATACTCTACGGTTACTCAATGTACACACTTTTGTTAGAACACTCAATTTACACACATGCTCACTGAGTTAAATCCACTTTTATATCGAAAAAGACTTGTTCAAAAAAATCGAAAGAGCATGGGTATAAAACTCTGGTTTGGTTTTGTTAAATTGTCGGTCGACCGGCAATTAAGTCAGATCTCAGACAAGTGGCACACCGTTAGATCGTGCTAGGCCTCGAAGTTGCACGAGTTAAGACTTTTCCGGCTACACGGTGGTTGTAACTGAGTTTTTTTAATTACACTGAATCATTTTTTTTTTAAATTACCGACCGTCGGATTTGAATTGTGAACATGTTTTAAAAGTTGCACATTGGTTGTGATAGGCAATCGAGACTTGGATGACTTCACCTGGCTGAGATTTAGTTACATTGTAGTCGACTGAGTTCGAGTTGTGTCATTGTAAATCATATCCAGGTGCAATGAGAATCGGGGCAAGGTCTAACACGTTGGTCGTGGTTGTGTACGCTGGAGATACTTAATTGGAATATACTGTTACTAGTCTATACTACTATTACTAGCAAAATGCCCGTGCGTTGCAACGGGTTTAAAATAAATCAAATATATTAGGTTTGAACTAACTCGAGAGCTAAATCCAAAATTTCCATATACATCTACTGCTTAGGAGAGGAATACCAAACAGAGGTAAATAATTTTCTTCTATATATAAATTTGTGCAGATAGGAGATCAGGAATACATAAACAAAAAAAATTCTGTAGGAAAAGAAGCAAGTTAATTCAAGGCGACTCAGTTACAACTTACAACCAACAAATAAATTAGCTAGATGACGTAACAGAGGGAATTTAACCAATTATTGAGCTACATATACCTTCTGCATACGCACCCACTCAAATCGAGCAAAGGAAGCAGTACAGTAGCAATGCTCGTCTACAGACTACAGTTCCTCTCTCTCAATGAACAAGCAGCAACTCTCTCCATCTCTGTGAACAGCAAGCAGCAGTACCTATCCCCAAATTGCATCTCCCCCGGTTCACTCCCGTTGCCAGATGGCCGTCCGAGATTCAGCACCAAGCGTCGGGAGGTCAGTGTGCCCCGCCATGACCACCGGAAATGGGACGAGAAGCTGATGTTCAGAGGAAATTTCCTCTGCAAATCGACCGGCCGGATGCGCGGACGCCACAGGCGTCACCGACCGAGTTGTGGCCCGCCGTTCAGCTAAGCAGGGCGGAGGTTGACGAGAATCATGGCGGCGCTCGGGGATGCTTTGCGTCACGGGCGGCTATCTTGTCGTTGCGCAGGTCGGGGCCCGGACCACCGCGAGCAGCAAGAGTCCGGCGGCCGAGCTTGCCTCGCCGGCGATTGTTGAGGAGCAGCGCGCGGCTCCATCTCGGCGGCTCCGGCGACGTACCAGTGCCGGTCGCCAGCGCGGCTCCGGCGACGTACCAGAGCCGGACGCCGGAGGTCGTGGTGGAAGCGTGCCGCCGTGCCCTGCGAAGCGATCCTATCACTTGGCGGTGGCAATTGTCCGTAAATAGCCTAGCAATGCAGGGGTAGAATCGGAAAGCAAAATGACCTACCATCATCACCACCGTTACCAATCTTATATAGTAGAGAAAAGAGCAACCTTGTGTTGAGCTATGTCTTTAAATCTGCACCGTTCAATATCCGATCAAACGGGGCAGATCGTCCAATGTTTGACAAGTCAACGTTGTTCGTTTTGGACCGTTTTGCCCTCCCACCAATCACATAATACGACCAAATTGCCACAACCTTTTCGTTTTACGGTTAATTACAAAGGATTGCCACCAATTAAAAACAAAAGAAGCGTCGGCAACTCGAGCTTAACTTTGTCTCGGACTGCGACTGCGCGAGCACGACCATGGTTCTGACGGTGGAGAACCTGATGGGCTACCGCGCCACAACCTGACGGCCGTCCGGGAGATGCCCAGCTTGCTGCCTCCCTTGCCTTCCTATCCCCAAGCACCGCATATGCAGTCATGCCCCATGTCGCCGCCCTCCGTTACCTGCTGCCTCCCAAGCTCCCACAGCCTCAAACGGCGCCGCCCGAAGCCCTCACTGCCGGCATCATTGCACACTGCAACGATTGGCAGATTGGCTGTGTACGTGGTCAGGCTGCTGCGCCCATGCTGACGCCCAAGACAACAGGTACTCATCACCAACATCGTGCAATGATGCTGTGTGCCACAAGCTCGACTGAATGCTCCTGAGAAATACAGTTTCTGGATATAGGATTTTTCCATCTGATGTGTTCTGTGTAATAGTAGGTAAGGGACTCCACAACGTTAGTAATATTTTTTTTTTGAACTGTTCGTTAGTAATATTTCAGTCCTGCGAGTGTAAAGTAACAGCCAAAGTTCTAAGGCCAATGCTATTGGCATGTGCAAGCATTGCATGCGTATAAAAAATCCAATATGATTACTTATCAGAATTTATCTTTTCTACAACACAATACATAATTTACGATACGTGTGTTGCACGTACACGTGTACTAGTCAAACAAAACAATAAAAAGACAGTAATGCTACACCTACGGCCTACGGGAAATTCTTACGGGACAAAGCTACGGGCTGACGTGTGCGGTTAAACGTGGCAACCAGCAGTAGAAGAAACCGACGGAAATTAATGGCCCCGCATTTACGGAGAAAATAGAGAAAACGACGGCGCCGGCGAGGGACTGCTCACGGCCGGACGTCGCCCCTTTAAAGAGCCTGTCCTGGGAGCTTGCCGTGCCGCGCCGCCGCAACGGAACCCGGCCTGGCCGCTCGTGCCGCCTCGAAGGAGCTTGACGCTCGCGACGCCTAACTGTATGAACCGCCGTTCGCCCGGCCATTTACTGGAAAAAAGAAGTCGCCGTTTATCACAGAGCGGACATAGCTCGCGTTTGAGCGAGGCCGGCCTTAATTAGTAGGTGTTGGGCGCCGCCGGTGAAGACGAGCTTTTAGCAATCCATCTCGTGGGAGCAGCTACGTTCCCGTTCCGCGAGGCGAGCTCCGTTGTGATGGCCAGACATGGAGTCGAGGCGCCGCAGGCTCTTTGGAGAGGCGATGTACGGCGCAGGCGCGGCAAGGTCTTCCTCGCCGGAATCGGCGATGCCTGCCAGACACGAAAGCCGCCATTGTCTCTCTACTTTCTTTGGATAGATCGTACGCCAATTTCTTTCCGCCCGTTTTTCCTATTTTCACGCCCAACGTGACGACTGCACGTCAGCCCGTAGGTTCTTTTCCGTAGACGTTCCCGTAGGCGTAGCATTATTGATAAAAAGGAGTCGGAAGAACTGAGGAACCGAATCGGCAGGCCACACGAACAGGCGGTGTGTGTAACTAGACGCACGGCGCACATGGGCTCCGTCTTTGCCGCTCCTAGGGCCGCTCTCACCCACCCACTCGGATCCCCGCTTGACCTGATTCACCACGCTTGGCTCGATCACCATCTCCATTCTCCTCCTCCTCCTTCTACCGGCACCGCCTCTCTCTCACGCGCGCGACACCTCGGCTCGCCTCGGCTGCACGTATATATATACTCCCTTCGTTCCTGTGGAAGGCGTGAATTTTTTTCACAAAAATCGCCAGAAAGTAAGGCGCGGGTGCAGAGAATACGGCAACCTCCCGAAAATATCCCTCTATTCGCACGCTCAGCACCGCTCGTTCCCTCGATTAGCCGCTCTTTTCTCCTGTTACTGCGATCCAAAATTAATGCGTCCAATAGTAATCGTGCATGCAGTTTTCCGTTTGGAGATGAGCCGTGCATGCTGACTTGATTGGCTGCGCATGCGCATGCATTGCTTAACTGCACACGCCAAACTCCATGCGAGCGAAGGGTAAAATCGACCACAACCATCGAGCCACAGTCCTCCTTAATCGGCGAGCCAGAAAATATGCGCCTTACTCATGGGAACGGAGGGAGTATAAACCTCGCCTCACCACCGTCTCGACCTCGTTTTTCCTCCCGCCACAGAAGGCCCTGGTGCGCCGGCCGACAATGGGGCGCGTGAAGCTGCCGATCAAGAGGATCGAGAACAACACGAACCGGCACGTGACCTTCTCCAAGCGCCGGAACGGCCTCGTCAAGAAGGCCTACGAGCTCTCCGTCCTCTGCGACATCGCCCTCCTCATGTTCTCCCCCTCACGCCGCCTCTGCCCCTTCTCCGGCCGCCACGGGTGTGTTATTTTCTTCATTCGCCGCCCTTCCTTGGTTAATTCCGACGATCTCTCTCGTGGCAGCTGTTATTTTTGTTTCTGATTCGTATGTGGCTGCGTTCGTTCGTCAGGGTGGAGGACGTGCTTCTCCGGTACCTCAACATGTCGGACCACGACAGGGGCGAGTAAGTGCCAGACTCCATCACAATTTCGTCGATCGATCCTTGTCATAAGAATGTGACTGGTATTATGTTTCTTGATTTGGGCAGGCCCATCCAGAATCGGGAGGTGAGAAAAGGCCAGCTGCTGCTACCTCGTCAAGTTACTATTTCATAAGAATTGTGATGGAGTAGTATTTTCTTGATTTCGTCGTGTGACTAATCCATCCAATGCAGTACCTCATCAGCATGCTCCAGAGGCTCAAGCGCGAGAGCGACATGGCCACACAGCTAGCAAAGTACGCATATACTTAGGAGTACCATGCTCCAGTTTCCTCTCTTCTCCTCTGACCTACCAATCCGGTTCTGAATTTTCACATCCTGATTAATTGTTTTCCAGCCCGGGGGCACTGAAAGAGAAGATAGAGGTGAGCAAAGTTCAGAGCTCCCGCATTGCAACCTCCATAGATATACTCGTACCCTGTTCTTGTTCCATGCATCTCGATAAATTAAATGAGTAATTTCTTCTTCGATCGAGTCGCAGGAGATTCAGCAGGAGATATACGCCTCGCAGCAGCAGCGGCAAATCTCCGAGGAGCGCCTCAGGTACACTACACAGTGATTTTCGTTCATAAGCACGTACACCTAAAGCCCATGGCACTTATTAATTTGTGCCCGCTTGTTTCTTGTTCTGTGCAGGCTGTTCGAGCCTGATCCCGCGGCGTTCGGCTCCACGAGCGAGATCGACGGCTGCGAGAAGTTCCTCATGGACATGCTCACCCGCGTCGTCGAGAGGAAGGTAACAGTCGTCTCTGAACTGCAGATTCTTGTTGAACTCATATCAAATTTAACAGCTTATAATTTCTCCAACGACAGAACTACCTGCTGAGCAATCACATGGCCCCGTTCGACCCGACGGCACCCGGGATGCAGGTATTGAAACCACGGAGATTTTCCAGCAATGAAGAAATCGCACTGAAATGCGTAGGATCTCACGTTGAAGGATCATCAATGTGTTGATTCAGAGCAGATTAGTAATTAATTACTGCGTTATTATCTACTCCATCAATGACGATGTATGCGGCTCAGGGGGCAAACGGCGCGCAGATGTATGTGCACCCGGCCCAGGCGGAAGGCATGGGCGCCTTCGCCGGCGACGCCGCGCTGTGGGCCTCCGACGGCGGGCCCGGCGCCGCCCACCATATGTTCGGCGCAACCGACCCCATGATCTACCTCAGGTACCCTGACGTTCACACGGCAACCTGATGACACCCGTGACACGTACGTCACCACTACTGGCAGTGTGAGACTGACACGATCGAGTTGTTTTGGCAGGGACCAGGACGTGTACGACGCCAACTCGCAGGTGGCCGGGCTGCACGGCAGCCAGGCGGAGGCGTGGCGACAAGCCTACACCTGCACGGAGCTTCTGTCCACGCTCATCCCGGCCACGCCCTTCCCTCTCATGCAGCACTGCCTGGGGCCCGACGACCAGTACCTGCTGGCGATGCAGCCGGAGATGGTGCCGGCCGCGGCGCAGGACCAGGTGGAGGCGTCGGCTAGCTGCTCCTACACCATGCCTACCAGCGACGACACCGGCACGCCCGTCATGGCATACAACAGCGGCGCCATGCCGCCGCCCAAGCCTGAGCTGAACTGTGTTTTTGACCAGTGAACCATGGCGATCGTCGATCGAGATCATCAACAACTACCAGTGGAATTTGGTGCGGCGGCACGCCGCACCCGTTGTAATTCGAAATGTTGAAATCACTCGGAATTTTTCGTCTACAGTATGTCCAAATACTTAGTGAATTAAAATGTTCAAATATGCTTGTATGTCGACATAAATTTTTAATTTAACTCATAGTTAGAGAATGCATGATGTGAGCATTTGTTAATTTTAACTCCGTAGTTAGATAAAGTTCATTCAGATTGTATCCAAATATTCACCAAATTGGAATGCTCAAATATGTTTGCATTATGCTATAAGTAGTTAGCTTATATTTTTGTGAGCATGTTGATATATTTTAGAGTATATCCAATTTTTTCTAGCAAATTGAAATATTTAAACATGTTTCTATTTTTCCAGTAATATCTAATTTAAGTCCATAATGAGTGGAAACGTACATGTATTGAATTGAATTACATATTTAGAGAAAGTTCATCTAGATTACATCCAAATATTTACCAAAATGAAATATCCAATTTAAGTCCATAATTAGAGGAAGTGCATTTGTTTTTTGTCTAAATATTCACCAACTCAAAATATTTGAACATTTAATAAATTAGATTCCACATAATTAGAGGAAGTACAGTTTTTTTTGTCCAAATATTCACCAATTCAAAATATCTAAACATGTTTGTTTTTTGACATAAACAGTTAGCATTTATTTTTCTGAGCATTTTGATGACTTTACATAATTAGAGGAAGTGCATTCGTTTCTTGTCCAAATATTCACCAATTCAAAATATTTAAACATGTTTGATGTACATTTATTGAAGTGAATTCCATATTTAGAGAAAGTTTATCTAGATTATATCCAAATATTTACCAAATTGAAATGTTCAATTTAAGTCCATACTTAGAGGAAGTACATTATGTGATCATTTAATAAATTTAACTCCATATAGTTAGAGGAAGTGCATTTGTTTTTTTGTCCAAATATTCACCAATTCAAAACATCTTAACATGTTTGTTTTTTGCCATAAATAGTTAGCATTTATTTTTCTGAGTATTTTGTTGTATTTTTCATATTTTTCCGACGGGTATGGATATTTATAGAAATACTTCAATTTTCTGGAAGAAAATTCCAAAAAAAAATAAAATTCCAAAAAAAAAAGACGGCACTGTGGAAGTACGAATACTGTTCATGTGAATAGTAAGACGACACGGGAGAAGTGCGAATACTGTTCATGCGAACAGTATTTGGTGACGTGGCAGCTGAGGGAAGGCCCAAAGGGGTCAGCTTTGATATATAGATAGATAGATAGATAGATTTGCCAAAGACTCCAACATTTTCTACAGAAAAGCTCCTAATCTTGAACGAGTTTTTGGTACAAATGGAAGTTGACAAACAAGCTCTGTGTGTGTGTGAGTGGGAATATAAGAAGCTTTTAGGGCCGAGATGCAATGAGCGACCAACTAACAAATGGTCGTAACACGAAGTGTTCTCGAGGGTAGAAGAGTTACTAATATTTCGTCGCCAGGAGTGCTAAACTAAGTAGCCGTGCAATCAACAAGACTAGAATTTTCAAATCCACGCACTACTTTGTATTTGATCACAAGAATTATGACAAATCAGTTTTCTTTATTATTAAATTGCTCTTTTTTTTAGATAAGGGGTGCGGACCCTGGCCTCCGCATCAAAATGATGCACACAGCCATCCGCAATTATTCGACAAAGATTACAAGATACAACATAGATCAAACCGAAGTCAGCCGCTCGGCAACAAGAGTCGCTACAACTATGATGGGGGTGGCCATGATCAGAGCCACATGCTTTGACCTCACACCTACACGCATCATCTACAACCGGAGCACCGGTCCAGCAGACCCTCAACGCGCACCACATGCGCGCGCTACAGAAATCGCTGCCACCTTCTTCCGCCATCCCATCTTCAGTGTCGATCAACGCGGTGACCTTGCAAGGCCTGCCATCGGCACCGCCACGGCGCCAAACAGCTCCACCATCCTGCGCGAGTCCATCATCATACGCTCGTCATCGAGACCCCGCTGCGCCACGACGCCGAGACTCATCGTCGTCAACGTGGTAGATGTACACCACTCCACAACTTGCATCCTCCGTCCAGCATCTGCGCCAAAAACGATGCCCCCAAGAGGGAGAGCGACACCAATAGTGCCGCCATCATCCGACCCGGGAAACCCGGGATCTGGAATTTCCCCCGAAGCAGCGCGAGCGGGTGGATGATACGTCCAAAACGTATCAACTTTTCCGAACACTTTTGCTATTGTTTTTCCTCTAACTTGTGTGATTTGAATGCAACTAACACGGACTAACGCTGTTTTCAGCAGAATTGCCCTGGTGTCTTGTTTTTGTGCGGAAAGTCAAAGTTTCTGAAAAATTACAGAAATTCTATTTTTCCAGAAGACCCACGGAGCCAGAAGATGAAGCGAAGGGGGGGGGGGCACAGGGGCCCCACACGCACCCTCGGCGCGGTTGGGCCTTGGCCGCGCCGAGGGGTGGTGTGGCCACCTCGTGTGGCCCCCGACGCTCCCCTTTGGACTACATATTGCCTCTGACCTAAAAACTTCGGGGGGATCGACGCTTTTTCCAGAAAACCTCCAGAGCTCCGCCGCCATCGAAAAACCTATTTCGGGGATCAGAAACTCCGTTCTGGCACCCTGCCGGGACGGGGAATTGGAGGAGATCATCGCCATCATCATCACCGCCGCCTCTCCATCAACCATCCATGACTCCCCCATCCATGTGTGAGTAATTCTCCGTTGTAGGCTGAGGGGGATGGTAGGGATTGGATGAGATCGTTCATATAATAATTGTGAGATTGTTAGGGCATGGTGCCTAGTATCCATTATTAGTACTTTATGTCATTGTTGCAACTTGTTATGCTTAATGCTTGACACTAGGGCCCGGGTGCCATGATCTCAGATCTGAACATGTTATTGAATCATGAGAATAATTATTGTTTTAGATCATATCTATAAGTTGTATACACACGTCACTGTCCGGAACCCGAGGCCCCAAAGTGACAGAAATTGGGATAACCGGAGGGGATGGTTGCGACGTGAGGATCACATGTGTTCACGGAGTGTTAATGCTTTGCTCCGGTGCTTTATTAAAAGGAGCACCTTAATTACCAGTAGTTTTCCTTGAGTCCCCGCTGCAAACGGGCCGGTAGGACAAACACATGTTGTGCAAGTTTCTCATTGCGAGCACGTACGACAAAATACGGAACACATGCCTATGATTGATTATTACTTGGATACTTTATTATTACTTACTTGCAATTGCCCTACGCATGATTATTTCATGAATTATCTTATCCATGCAACGCCCGTTCATCCATCCCTATGCCTACAATATTTTTAATCATGCTGTCTACTTCAATTATTACTGCTGTTTTTATTTCACTGCTGCTATTATTTCACTACTGTTACTGTCATAAAACTGTTGCTACTGATAAACTGTGTCGAGCAAGTCTACTTCCAGATGCAGCTGAACTGACAATTCATCTGTCAAGGCTTATAAATATTCTTTGTCTCCCCTTGTGTCGGATCAATAAATTTGGGTTTTACTTCTCTCGAAGACTGTTTCGATCCCCTATACTTGTGGGTCATCAGTGGACAATGGCTGCAACGGCGATGCCTTCAACAAGGTAACGACGCCAAGGCGCCGCCGTCGCCTGCTTGAACAAAATCAAGGCTCGGTTTTCACCGGCAACCATGCATCCGCCCCATCTCGCAGCCGGACTCGCTGGTGGATCCAGAGATCTGCCAAACCAACATCGGGCCGATCAAAAAGTTTTTAGGCACATTATGCGGCAATTTGCATGGCATCTTCATGCAAGCCATCCATATCATTAGTTTCTTCAATTTCACTTTATCTACATCAATCAGGTACACCCCTCGACCATAGCGAACTTTAAAATATAAAATTCTCATACATTTCATATCTATTAAATTAAATTTAACCTCTCAACTGTTATGATCAACTAAATTTTGCATTTCTATAGTCAACTTCAGCTTCAGGAGTTTATATGTTTTACTAGGTTTCTTAAGAGATACCTGTTGGACAAGAGATACCTGCTGCAACATGAGGGGGTCCAGTAATCCGAAACTCCTGTCTCCGAAAAAATTACATCACGCGGTGAGGAGAGCGCGGAATCGCAATCAGGAAGGAGTGATCAGGGGAGAAGCAGCCTCGGGCTTCAGCCCAGCCCAGTCGCGGAAGAAACAAGGCCCAGCCCACAGCATACTCGTTCCGCTCGATCGCTCCAACGCGCGGCAGTAGGCCGAGCCGCGAACCAGTAGGCAGCACGCCGCCTCCTCGCCCTCCTCGATCGATCGGTGATCCCCAATCCCCCACTGCCCAGAAACCCTTGTAATCCACATCGATCTCTGCATCTCGGTGGAACTACCCTGCGTGGAGCCGGCGGCAGCAATTTCTTCTGATCCGGTGATTCCGGCCGGCCGGCCGCCGGCGACACAATCTTTAACCCGACGTACGAGTCCAGGTTGCGAGGTACGCCACCGCCGCCAACACTTTCTGTTGCACCGTGAATCTATTCATCTATCTTGCCTCACATTTGCCCTCTCCCATACTTGTGTAGTCGACATTGGCGGCAGTGCCTATTTTCTTCTAGCTTCGTCCTCGGCGGCAGTCGCCCGCTTGCAGCGCTGGTGTCCGGCCGGGCTCGCGCAAGGTGGATCAGCCCTTCGGCCGGGCCAAAGTCGACGAGCAATGACGGGGTGCCTGTGGCCGTGCGTGTCCGGCAGCAGTGCCAAGGCGGCGGGGAGCGGGGGTCTGTTCCGGTCCAAGCCGAGGGATCCGTCGGAGCTGGTGCGCCACACGGCGCAACTCCTCCGCTTCCTCGCCGACAATCCTGAACCTTGTGGCGCCAGGAGTGAACAAAAGGTGATGATGATGCATGTTCACTTATTCTTCTACTCCTAAGTTTGCTCCGTGTTACTGTGTGCTCACGTATGTTTCTTCTTATTTACCTATTTGCGATCGGCATAAACTTTCACAAATTCGCACTCAAGTTTATTGCCAAAGTGTGACATACCCCAAAAAATATATATAGACTAGAGTTAGGTAGGTTATAAAGAATGGATAAAAATTCCTGTAATTCCCCTTATATTAGAAGAAGAGAGTTGATCCATTTTACGAGGAAACCGAACTGAAACACCAGACACAGACCAGTTCATTAGAAGAAAACCATACATGTACCAAAGATGAAACATTGGTATATGTGTTTTCGGAAATGGTGCTAGTTTGTAGGATAAACTGGGAAAGAGGATGATACGTGTTGCATGGTGTAGCGTGATGGGCCCGGTTGTACTAGAACATTGGGGACAAGCATAAAGAGGGATGTGGGCAGAGAGCAGGCGATCTGAGCTCAAGCGCTCAGTTTTTTGTTTGATGGATATGTTTAGTTTGAACTATTATTATTCATTGTTGATATGAGCAGAAGTAAAGTGGTATTAACTAAACAGAAATAAAAACCTACTTGTAAAGTGCATTTTATATTTTCAATTACAAATGTCATATTTTTTAATTTCCATAAGGACAGTAAGGTGTGTATATTCCTGTTGATACTTTGATGCACTCGATTTGATTAAATCTGCACTTAACTTACTATGCAGATGGCGGATCTAAGCAAGACTATTAGGGAAATGAAATTCACTCTCTATGGAAATGGCGAGGCAGAGCCAGTTGCCGAAGCATGCAGGCAATTGACTAAGGAGTTCTTCAAAGAGAATACATTGCGTCTACTAATTGTTTGCCTTCCATATATGGACTTAGAAGTAAGTCAAAATACCCCTAGTCCTTTCTCCAGAAACTTGATCGCTACTCTTTTTTCATTCAATAACAAGATCGGGTCCTATGATTATATAGGTTGGAACCTTTATGACCTTTTTTGGGCAATAATTATCCCACATGATGGTTGTTTAGCCAAAAACAAAGTTAATAAACTTGTAAATGTTTTACATAAGAATGTGTTTTTCTTTTTCCTAGACTCAGAAGGATGTAACTCAAGTTATTGCAAACTTGCAAAGACAAAAGGTGGATTGCAAGATAGTTGCTTCTGATTACTTGGAAGTTAACCAAGATCTTTTGGACATATTAGTGTGTGGGTAAGTAATTTGGAGCTTGTCTTTTCCATTTTGAGTGTGCAAGTTTTTTCTATATAGTACTTGATATGATCCATTTTCATAATTCATAGAAGTTTTTTTTAGCTTCTAGCCACACAAATTCAGAATGGTCATCATTTAAAATCCTCATATTTGTATAGTTTCGCTTGTTATGTTAATTATAAATTGGAACTTACCGCATGTGATTTACTCATCTTTTTTGTAGGTACGATAACACGGACATTGCGATACATTATAGTTCAATGTTGAGGGACTGTATACGCCACCAAATTGCCGCAAGGTATTATTATGAATTAGATATTGTTCTTATGAAGAAATGAAGGTTTCTATATGGATGTTACTATCAAATAGCTAGAAGGTTGCTAAAATGTGGCCAAAACAAAGTTATTTATAATCTAATACCTCTGTGAATGTCATCTAGTATATTTTTATGAAAAATATCATCATTTGATTCGATGAATATTGTAACTAGTTTCAAGGTTAGTCTAGTTCCTTTATAGTTTTCAATATTAATATATATTGCAGGTATGTGTTATCTTCTCAGCACATGAAGAAATTCTTTGATTATATCCAGTTTCCAGACTTTAACTTAGCATCAGATGCCTTCAAGACTTTTAAGGTGAGTTCATGAATTTTGAACCTTACTGTTCTTTAAAGACAACTCTACAAAACCAGTCACATGCTTTCCATATGTCTTTATTTGAATTTTTTGGTTCTATGCCGAGACTCATAACAAATTATAGCATTAGATCTTTACATTTGGATATGAACGAGCAAGGTAGCACTCTCATAAGTGTTTGGGTAACATTAGTGATGATAATTTTTTAATTGCAAATGTTATAGGAACTTCTAACAAGGCATAAATCATGTGCTGGCCAGTTTTTCACCAAGAATTATGATTGGGTAAGTTCTTCCGGCTAACGGTGTTTGAACATTTCAAAAAAGATGATCATGTTTATTCGTAATGATGAGATGATCAATGTATATAGAGATGATATTTAAAAGCAAGTAGTAATGTTTGAATTTCTTATCAACAACATTTAACACATATTTTGGATATATATGTCTTGGAATTGTGATTATTTATTTGTACTATAATGTGTCGCAATATCTTTTTCTTTTCAAGGAATAATGAAAATCTACTAGTGATTACATGGTTTTAATGAAGTAGAGCACTAGAAAAAATAGATTGAGGCTATAGAGAAATTACTTGGTAGTTCATGCTAAACACCATAATTAATTTGTGCTCCACCACTAAGTAGATAGGAAATTTAATGACTATTATAATACAAGTCAATATATATTTGGGCATCTCTATTCTAGCTGAGGGGAGACTGCTAAATTGGGTCGTACCACACCGTCACTTCTTATAGATATTATTGTTGTAGTATAAAATTTCTGGAATAGAGTCTACACATTTAGCACTAAAGTTAAGTTGACCCGTAACTAGTCACATTAATATGTTGTGCTATTTGGGAGAAGCAATGGAAATACTACTATATAATTTATATTCACATATAGTTGCTATAATTTTGTGTGTACCACATACTATCAGTTTTTCCTCCTTTTTAAAAGTGTAGAAAATTGTACTCTCATGATTTTTCCTAGATATTTTTTAAAATTGTGATGTAAAAAATCCAAACTTAGTGGATGTAGGTACACCGAACACCGAAACTGAACCAAATTTCCACTTTCTAATCACAATACATATGTCAGTTCTTTTCAGAATTTAACTCGAAACTGCTACAATCTTCCAACTATATCATCCGAAGGCAATCAATTCAGGTACGTTTTATATCTGCCGTGCTTGCTGTCTTCAACCTTTTTTAAAGTTTGCTGTACTGCATTTTTTCAACAATTGTTCTGTCTTGTGCTTACTTTTTTTTTTTGAAACCGGGCAGGAGGCTTGCCTTTTCATTGATATAGAAGAAGTGAATTGGCCAGTTTATAAGGAAAACTGGCCGAAAACCGGATACAACAAACGCAACACACCACGCCGGCCCCGAGGCCACGCACCACACAAGTCGACGACCTAACCACCCAAGCAGCCAAGGCCGACACCTCACCCCTCAACGCAAAAGCGGAGGCGAAATCCGGAGCCGCTGCTCCGACATCCACGCTGGCCACGGGCCACGCACCACACAGGTCGACGACGAAACCGCCCAAGCAGGAAAGGCCGACACCCTCGCACCTCAACGCGACGAAGCGGAGGCGTGATCGGAGCCGCCGCTCCGACATCCACGCCGGCCCCAGGGCCGCGCACCACCTAGCCGAAGACGAGAAGATCGTCGCCGCTGACCACCAAAACATCCCCACGGGTCCCTCTGGCCGGCGAGCATCCAAGACGAGGCCCCAAGGGGAATACAACGCCCAAGCGCCACCCCCGCCCGATCCACGAAGGATCTGGGGTTTCCCCCGGAAGCTCCCAGACGGAGGAGTGCGAGCACCGCCACGACAACGCCTTCAAGAAGGAAATGACGCCCGAGGGCGACACCGTCGCCTGTCCTGACCGACGATCAGGGCAAGGTTTTCACCCGACGGAGAAACACAAACCGCCCGCCCGCCCACACGGGGACCGACCAGCCCACCAACACAGACCCGCACGCAGACACCGTCAGCCCCGCGCGCACGACGGTCCACGGCCACCAAACAGAGCTAGGCGCCGGGGCCTAGGTCCGCCTCACGCTGAGCCACCTCCTAGCTCACCGCGCCGCCACCACCAAGTCCGGGGCCGCCGCCCCGGCGTCCAGATGCTGCAGGATATCTTCACGCCCAGTCACGCTCACGCGGTGCCGCTCCCGAAGCCGACGCGATGTGCCGGCCAAAGGGAAGCCGGACGGGAGGCCTCCATCTCCCGCCGACCGCGCTGCAGCCCCCGCACGCCCAGCCGCACGCAGCCGGCCACCTCCACCTCGCACCAGACGGCGCAGCGCGAGGGAGGAGCCGCGCGCAGCCCAGCCCGCCCGGCCCATCTGGGCCCAGAACGGGCCCTGGCTGCGCTGCTGCTGCCGGCGGCAAGCGGAGCGGCCGCCGATGCCGAGCCGCACCACACCAGCCGCCACCGCTGCAACCCGTCGCCCGACGCCCGACGGAGCTCCGCCATGGCCGCCACGACACCGGAGAGAAGCGGGGCGCCGGCCGCCGATGCGTCCACCGCGGGTCGCCCCCAACCACCAACGGCAGCGGAGCCGCCGCCACCGCGGCGAGGCCAGCGGCAGCGGCGGAGGAGAGGCGGCGCCGGAGGGGCTGGCGGCGGCGCGGGATAAGGATCCCCCGAGTCGCCCGCAGCGGGCGACGCGAGGGTCGCGGGATATTTTCGGATACTGTCTTGTGCTTACTGGTAACGCTTGAAAACAGTCTTCATGGTGAGTGGCTTAGTTTAACCTTTTTTTTGACTTGCACACCGTATGTGTTTCAGCTATTGGGGGACATTCTTCTGGAGAGAGAAAATTCATCAGTGATGGTTCAATACGTCAGTTCAAAGCAAAACCTCATAGTTCTAATGAACCTATTAAGGGTGAGACACCATGTCTAATGTAAAGCCTGCCTTTTTGCAGTCAGTCAGAAATGCAACTCGATGTTATCTTGGTCCTTGAATATGCTAAAAATAACATCCGATGTGCGTGTACGTGTGCGTGTGTGCACATTCAGTCACAAGTATCTTTAACCAGTGTAAGTTTACTTAACCTGCCATGTTCACATCATCAGGAACAAAGCAAGGCTATCCAAATAGAGGCCTTTCGTGTTTTCAAGGTATAGTCTCAAGCCTCTGCTTTTCCGGATCTACTAGTTTTCTTTAGTTAAGTACACGTAATTAAACATATATATTTTTGTGTGTGTACATTCAGTTGTTCACTGCGAATCAGAACAAGCCACGTGAGATTGTCAGCATACTGCTGACAAACAAGAGCAAAATCCTCAGGTTTTTGAAAGACTTCACCCTAGAAAAAGGTAACATAACAATTGCACATTATTTACTTTGATCGATCCCTCCAGACGGTTATCCTAAGAGATTTTCTGTCGTGCTGATGGACTCAGAGGATAGGATATTGGAGTCCGACAAAGACCAAGTCTCCATGGACATCTTGGCCATGAAGTTGTAGATGGAATCACATGAATGCAGGGTCGACATGTTTTCTTCTTTTGCTTTGTAGTAAGTGCTCCATAAGGCGACCTCCAGGTTGAGCTAGGACGTCCAACTGTCGTGGGCAACATTCATCCCTCCCTGTTTGATTACTGAGCCGAGCCAAAAGAATAGATCAAAATTCATTTGCTGAGCTATTGCCTTCTTGCCGGGTTTGAGCGTCCAAAGTAGTGTTACTTAATTTGTTGGCTAAAAAGAGGATCTAAATTTATTTGCTGAGTTATTGCTGTGTTGCCTGTTACGTAATTTTGAACTGTGATTAGTTCAAAACTGCGACACTTATTATGGATATCATGACTTGGTAGCACTGGATGGCTGTGTTTTGTTGGCAGCCGGGCAAACGTATGGGGTCCTTGGGCTCGGCTACATCAGTCTTGATTAGCAGGGCGACGCGCACCTTGACCCCGGACCCAGGAGCCCCACAACTCGGTGACGGCGCCGAAGCTGGCCTTGTCCTTAGGTGCCACTCTCTCGAGCCTCTTCTAAAACTCTTAATCGGCCACAGGGGTGTCCGCCATTGGCAACCGAACAATCTCTAGTCAGCTGGAAACAGCAGCTTCGGGTAGCATCTTCGATCTGGCTCCAGCAGAGGAGTTCGTTGCAAGCTTCCAGAGCTCCTCGATTTGCCATCTTCGAGTAGCATGCCTCGAGAGCTGCTATACATACCCGGTAGCATCTTTGTTCTCACCACATACGTACGTGGTCTCCAGAAGGCACATGTATCTTCTCACCTACAACGATGCTCTGCTCCAAGTCTCAAACTTTTAGGACCACGAATCTGTATGATGGCAAACTGCTACGTACTGTACCATTCATCAGATGAAACTTAGCTATCTCAGGTAAGGGAACTAATGCGCTTTATTTGTGCATTCGATCGACGGTTTCATTGTTCAGATTGGAAGAATCTGAGCACTTCGTTTCAAATCTTAGTTTTGATCACCCAGCAGGTTCCAGATTCTACAGTGGGGAGAAGTAAAGAGCTGTAATGGTTCTGTGTACATCAAGTGTTGTAGTGTTTCTTGGTAACGAAGACTGCAATATACTACTTTGGTGAAACTTATGTAACAGGTAGATTACGGTTCTATCGTAGTACAAATTTGTTCAACATATACTGTATAAGAAAGTTGGAAGTTCATGCGTCGACGGAGGCTTTAATATTGGAGTAGTACACAACGCTTGATTATATCCCATATCCTAACAAATTAGTCTCTGCTCAGCTATTCAAACAATCAGAAAAAGATATCTACTGAACGATACATGGCACATCGATACATGTCTTAGTATGTGCACTGATTGTTCTTAGAACTATATCGGTACAAAATATAAATAATGGGTTGAATCCTATGGAAGGGCGCATATGAATACCCAGAGGCATGCCCCACTACCCCTGTTCTGATACACAGGAACATGTTTTGCTTCCCTCTACCCCTGTTCTGAAATCTTATAGAGAACGTGAGGTGTGAGAGGACACTCACTATGATGAGAAATATTACATTGAACACAAAACCTGATTTTCGTTGCAAAATCCCTTTTATCAATCTATTATTATATGGCAAATAAATTTTCTTTTATGCAAAAGAAGCATACAACCTTAATTTAAAGCCACATGTAGCTATTATATGGTCTTGTGTGAGGGGTCATGCTAAGTACATTATGTACTAATCAATTGCTGTCTTGATTATTCAGAAACACTACGAATAAGGGGATGACTATTACTACGACGACGTTGAAGAGTTAGACCTTGTGGACTATATTGACTGCCTGAGTCACTTTGTGCTTTATATTTCTGCTGAGATTTCTAATTGTAATAAAGTGTCACAAGACATTGCACTATGTGGCTATTGCTATTTAAACTTTGAAATAATTTACTTTTGAACGTTTTGCAATGGTATTCATTTCGCTATGTTGCCAACATTTATCTTGGTATTGACATGATTACACGGGGTCTGGAAATCTATTTCCGATCCTCACAAGACCCATCCCTTGGCCCTACAGCTTTGCAGAAAAAACAAGCAACATATACATTTCACACAGGGGTAGGAAGTTCCCGAGATCTCCTCCCTGCCATATGTGGCCCCTCTAGTTCTGGCGAGCCATGGGCATCTATGTTCCTCAAGGTCGCAACCCTCGCCGCCACCACCTCCAGGTCTGGTCGTCGACGTCACCTCCTCCGACGGGCGAACAACGTCCGATCGAGCTCCTCACCACCGGAGATTAGATTAGGGTTTATATTTAGATGGCGTTTAGATGTGTAAAGAAAATGTAAGAAATGAATGAAATTTGGTGCCTGAATTCCTAATATGTCATTTGGGTCTCCGGACTCTTAGATTGACGGCGCTAGTTCCCCGACGGCGTGTTCATCGCTGACGTCCGCTTCTGTGAAGTAATTAAACTTTATGTGTGCATAAGTAATAGTACCTGTAATATTTTTATGTTTGCCAATGATGACTATAACATATACAATTAAATAACAAGTATAGAACATTAAAATGTTATCAACTTTTTATTGAACCCACGGTGACTTGAATAGTTATTTTATCACGAAATAGCGATCACATTCGCAGTTTAATTTACACTCTACAAGTTTCTATATTTTTTTTATCTAATCATACACTTAACACCTCTATTAAGATATTTGTTAGGTTCGGATTCTCTACAGCTATATCTAATAAGAAAAAATAGAGAAGAACACTTCACATAATAATACGCATATACACTATATTATTCCAATTCTCAAAAATAATAATTCAACGAAGAGTGCATCGTTGTCCTTTTTTGTTTTAAAATTTAAAGCGGTTCTATTTTTGTATCTTATCAAGGGCTCAGAAAAAAAATCTTCTTGCATAACTCAAATATATATTCAATCGTATGCGCAACAACTATATAACAAAAAAACACAATTATAAATGTTTATAAACATTATTTTGTGGTTAACAATGCTGACTAATTCATATGGAATATAAATTCATTAAATCACATTGTGATAAAAATACAAATAAGTATGAAAGTTTAGTACAATGCGTACACGAGGATGAGTATCAAGTCACATCGCATAAACCATATGTCATGAACAGCCTGTTCGGCTCATCTTTGGACATAGTGAACTAAGATGTAAATACATGCTCTAAAACCTGAGCGGGGGTGAGGATCTTCACATGAACATGTCCTTCTTCAACCACAAATCCTTGCCCATTCCCATCCAGAAAGGCGGCTCTTTTATCGGCTTGAATATGTCCTTCCAGCTGCATGTGCTCTTCAATATCTATATGTTCCTCCTTGGTACAATACTGATAAAGAACACCGAGTGTTTGGTCTCGCTAGAAACCCATTTCTCCAGATGGCCCGAGAAGGCGTTCGGCGGCGGCGCGCTCATCTACCAAGAGCAATAAAAATGGACTGGATTTAGAAAACTTAGGTAGGAAACGCAGACATAAGGAGACCTTGGGCGACTTGACGAATTGCCATGCGTATCGTGATTAGAAAGTGGAAATTTTGATTGTGTTTAGGTGAACCTGAGTAATATCAATATTTGTTGCTATCAGGTAACAATATTTTTTCTAGCGGTTAATCATTCTCTTGTGTGAAATGACCAAAATCATCGATTTATTTAGTTTTTCCTAAATTCAAAGACCGCAAAGAAACATGCCTACCCACTCGCTGATATGTTTGTATTCTGAACAAATAGTTTTACCAAGAACAATATGTCCCCCTCCTCCGTCTCACCGTCTGTCGTCAGGAGATGAGGAGGGGGAAGTCTAAAAGAAGAACTGTCTTGACCAAAATATATAGAAAAAATCAAAAAATAAAATAATAGGAGAAGCGGCCCTCAGCTGGGCAGTGTGAACGAGAGAGACCGACCGGCCGAAGCGGGCCCACCAGCCCCTCACGTACGCTGAGCTTTTCCTTTCCTCCTCTTCCGTTCCGTTCCGTTACAACCTCGTCGATAACTGCAAGACCTGGCTGGAAGACTTGTCTTCAATTCCTTCCCACCCGCCCCCCTCCCCTTCTCTGGTCGCCTCGCCCGCCGGGGAGACCACACCACCTCGCTCGCCGCCGGAGCGCGACCTGCCCACCAACCACGCCACCCCCGCCGCTGCCTCCTCCCCGCCCGCGTCGCGCATTGGGATCTCGTTCGCGGCTGGTCCCCAGGAGCGCCCGCCCCGCCCAAACCCTAGCCGCCGCCGCCAGCGGCAGCAGCAGGATCCAACGGTACGGAACTCGCTCCCCGCTCCCCGCTCCCCGCATCCGCTCTCCTCCCCTCTCCCTCCCGTGCGCCGCTCGATCCTCCCACGGCTTCCGGGTCCGAGCTACCTAGCTAGCCAGCCAGCCAGCACGCCGGGCGGCGCCGTTGCTACTGTGTGTGTGCGCTGCTGCTGCTCGGCGCTTCTTTTGTTTAATTAAGCGTGTTTAATTGTGGATGGATATGTAGATTGGTGGTCTCAGATAGTAGTAGCCATGAAACATTGCCCTTTTTGTTGCCCTGTCTCAGCACTAGCACACGCAGCATTGATGAGATCAGGGAGAACGGTAGCTGCAGTTAATAGATCTGGGATGCCTGCTGTGCGAATTACTATAATAGGATCAGTTTGATCGGATAGTAAAATTAGCCTGCTGCCTGGGAAGGGTTTGTTCATGACGCTTGCAGTTTATGACTCACTGGATTAATCACCTGGGATCTTTACTAGATATTGCCAGCTCCGCAGGTTTATTATTACAGCTCATCGTGGGTTTCCTTCCTTTTTCTGTTGCATTGGCTCCCTAATAAACTGATTAATGTGACAGTGGCATGACTGCTGCATGAGTGAAATTAACATATGTGCTTAGGGAAGGTGCATACTCATACAAGCTTTTGGTTGCAATTATCTTTGTGTAGGCTAACCATGTAATTGATCTGCCCGGTAGCCTTGGAGAAATCAGGTGAATTATTACTCCTTGTGCAGGAATCAAACACAGTGTCACAGCCCATTATTTCTACTGATTGAGTCGTAACCTCCTTGCCAGTGAGGATCTTCCACACAGCCCATAGCTTTCCCACCCGACGCCTCTTCCCCCTTATCTTCTTCTCCGGCCGCCGCGCCCAGGGAGACCAGACGACCTCGCTTGATCGCCGAAGGAGCGAGACCACCTCGCCCACCCCTGCCGCCTCCTCCTTCCAGCCCGCATCGTGCCTTGGGATCTCGTGGCTGGTCCCATGCCCGGCCGCCCGCCCAAACCCTAGCAGAATCAACCGGTACGGGAATTATGTCCTCCTCTGCTACCCCGTGTGCTGCTCGATCCTTATCATGGATTTTGGTTCGAGCTAGCTAGCTAGCACGCTGGGTGGTGCCGTGCAATTATTTGCTGCTACCGTCTCTCTTTCTTGTTATCTCCTTGTCATGTGTAACTCTATTAGATAGATTGGTGGTGCTGATGTATTATGGTTGCCTCAGTATTTGGTCATTATGCTATGTCTGTTGTGTAACAGAGTCAAGCAATAGGTTGTCTAGTTATTTATAGTTAAGATTTGCTATATCTGGAACTTGATTTGCCAACTTCTTGACGTGTCTCGTTCTAGCTTCGATTTGTCAATTTCTAGTTAAGTTCTGTTTTTCATTGATTTTGAAAAAACTAGTCACGTGCAGTAAGGCTAAGGCATAAGGATATCCAGTGCATTGTTTTTAAGGCGGCTAGGCGACCTAAAGCGCTGGGAAGATGCACACTCTTATAAGCTCTTTAGCACAATTTTGTTCATATAGACAAACCATGTATTCCAAGTCGCCAGATAGCCTAGAGAAATCAGGGGAGATACTCTTCTGGAACCAAACACAGCCCATATTATATCTCTAATGAGTCCCAGGGAGAAATCAGGGGAGATACTCTTTTTTGTCACCTCCTTGCCAATGAGGATCTGCCCCTATCATTCCTGTAGTCCTGAATTCACGGATTTTTATGCCCCATTCTCACACCTGAACCACATTCAGACAGATCCTGATGTGTTATCTATGTGGCTATTAAGGTTCATTGTTAGCCTGATGTGTTATCTACGTGATTGACTCTTGAGGTTCTTTGTTAGATTTGTTGAGCATTGCTCTGTTATGGGAAATTATAGAGTGGATATTTGTTTAGTTATTTTGGCATGTTTGAAATGTTTAAAAGGGGATGTGTAACGATTTACTGTTCTCTTTCCTTTAGGGGAAGAAGATTTGTTCTTTAACTATATGCCAATTTTGCTTTCTTTCTGCTATTTGCGACATGCTAAATGATGCTAAAAGATTTAAATTATGTATTACTCCCTCTAAGAACTGAGCATTGCTCAGCCTGAGTGCATGCCCGCCCAGCCCACCAGCTGTCGATTCTTGGGCTCTGCAGGGAGCTCAAGGTTGTCTCTCTATAACAAGTAGCCACCGGGGCTATTCCCTGTAGCTCTAGTTATTTATTTATTATTCCTAAAGTAGGTTCTTTGTTGCCATCTCGTGTTGTCTAAAGAGACTTCAACCATGGACTCTGGCCATAATATGTTACTCCCTCCAATCCAAAATAAGTGTCGCAGTTTTGAACCGTGGTTAGTTCCAAACTGCGACACTTATTATGGATCGGTGTAGTAGTAAAACCTGTTCCAATCTAGTACTATGAATTCTTTTACACTATTTAGTACTTTTGTCATCAAAGGGCGACTTAGTACTTCCATTATGTATTAGTTCACCAGGAAGTTTCTTAAAAAGGTGTCTAATTTTTTGAACACAAGAAAGAAAAGTCTAATATTAGCAGTCATTCACTCATTCCAAAGTCTATCTGTATTCTGAGCCAATTGTCTATGATGTGCTATATCATTGGTTTCCTTTTGGATTCATATTTCATACTTGTGTTCTTGTGTATTAAAGATTCTTAACGAGTTAATATTTTTATCCGAAACATTCCTTATGGATTTCGTGTGCGTCCCTCAGTTGATCATGTAACATTTACTGTAGAGTTTTGGATTTTGTATCCGATTAGCTACTCTTGCTGATAAAAAGAATATCATGTTCCATTTCAGTTGCTCGACAGTGATCATGCTTTCTGGATGAGGACACCGCAGTAAAGAAGCGGTCATTCAATAAGGTTCTGCAAGCTATTCAGCAAGTTTTATAAGTTATTAATACTGCCATGCTAGTGAGTAAGAAGAGAAAGGGAAGGTGGCTTGCTGAACTGAAGTGAAGACATGTCCAAGTCTACACCTGTTAAAGCAAGCAAGAATGTTGAATTGAAGAAACAATCTCCAGCCATCTTAACGACAGCAAATGGCCATGCTAGTAAGAAGGAAGCGGTTAATGGAGAGGATCCTGGCCGTGATGCCAAATGCACTAGCACTTGGATCTGTAGAAATTTGGCCTGCAAAGCTGTTGTAGCATCCGAAGACTCTTTCTGCAAGAGGTGTTCATGCTGTATTTGCCATCAGTTTGATGACAATAAAGATCCTAGTCTATGGCTAGTTTGTGCATCTGAAAATGATGACACTCAGTGTTGTGGTTCTTCTTGCCATATTGAGTGTGCCTTCCAACACAAGAGGGTAGGATGCTTTGATATTGGGAAAATTATTCATCTTGATGGGAGTTATTCTTGTGCTTCATGTGGGAAAGTTACTGGAATACTAAGGTAAGTACATGTTGATGCAAATCCGTTCTCTCGATTCTTGTCCTTGCTACACTGTTGCATCCTTAGAACCTTTGATTCTTGGACTAAAATGAAGTTGCTTCGGATACACAGCCATATTCTCTCCATCAAATTATCTTATGTCACATTACGGTTCAAATTAGTCAGTAATTCAGAAACATCATGCATTTCTTTCTTGATAGAACGGGTTTCTTCAGTTATAGCCGATAAATTCTCAGAACTTGTATCTGAAACACAAAAGGAGGGATGCTAGACTTTTTGTATCACTATTTATAGTTGACATGCAGCATTCAACTCAACTTGTAATCAGGAACAGTCCTCTCGTCGTCTTTTTTTTGCTAGAAGCAGTCGTCTCCTGTTAGTTCAAATAATTGTGCTTGACAAATAAACTTCAACTGTTTGGACAAGTTGTAGCGTGCACGATACTCTATACCCAGTACATTCCCTTCTATGAAGTTCCTTCTCTCAGAGTTACTTTCTACAGATTGACCAAATATTCTACTCACACTTGTAATAATCAAACTATTAATTTCAGTTTTTACCGTCCCATGTTAGGCCTCTTAGCATCAATGTACATGCAGATGCAGTTCACTTATGACATTATTAAAAAAACAATGCCGGTCACGTTTTCCACGATTATTGATCAATTTGTAAAACTGACATGAATGTTTCTATCTGGTAGTTATTGGAGAAGGCAATTAGTGGTTGCAAAAGAGGCTCGTCGAGTAGATATTCTCTGCCATCGCATTTATGTGAGTTATCGGCTGTTGGAGGGGACGAGCCGTCATAAAGAATTGCATGGCATTATTGAAGATGCAAAAGCAAAACTCGAATGTGAGGTTGGTCCACTTGATGGAATGTCGGCGAAGATGGCACGTGGTATTGTAAGCAGGCTGTCTGGTGGTAGTGATATACTAAAACTTTGCTCTCAAGGGATTCAAAGAGCCGATGAGTGGTTGAGTTCTCCAGACTTGCTTCTTCGAGGTAATGACCTAGATTGCCATAATGAAAAGATCGCGAAAAGATTATCATAATAATTTTCATGTGATTCTGCAAATTACACTCACACACTTCTTGTGCAGATTCGTTACCTGCTGCGTGCAGATTCAGATTTGAAGACATCACATCTTCTTCCCTTGTTATCATCTTAAAAGAAACTAAAGCAGCATCATCGGACACCATCAAAGGTTATAAGCTATGGTACTGGAAGAGCAGAGAGCAACCAAGCATGGATGAGCCTGTAATTTTGTCCAAAGATCAACGAAAAATACTTGTTTATAGCCTTGCCACATGCACTGAGTATTCCTTCAGAATTATATCATTCACAGATGATGGGATCCTTGGGCATTCTGAATCTAAATGTTATACTGGGAGCAACGAGCTACTTACCAACCGTGGGGAGCAGAATGCAATGGCAATATGCCCACAGAAGCAGAGAAGAGACGGGAACCAGGCTTTTAAGTCCAGTGGATTCAGGATCCGAGATGTTGGAAAGATCTTGCGGCGAGCTTGGGCTGAAGAAGGCTACCTTGAGGATCTGTACGAAGTCTCTTGTGACAGAAGTGCCACAGAAGCAGAGCAGCAAGAAGACAGTGAACAGGGTCAGATGTTATCTGGTGCTTGTCGCAGGCTTCAGTTCAACGCATTTTCTGTCCCTGACCTAAATGTCGAGGCACCCATCCCCATGGACACAGACTCTTCCCCTGAGAAATGCTGTGATTTAAATAACGGAGTTCTAAAATCAAATGACAGTGGTGGCTCCGAGGCTTGTGCAGCAGTCAGGAGTGCGGAACCGCCTGCTGTTGAATCTCGACCAGGGGGCAAGGCAAAGCAGCCCAGTGATGCGCACACTGAAAGCTGTGAGCAGGATGGAGTTTTGGCTATCTGCCGTCGCAAACAACTTCTGAAAAGGCCTACAGAGTTGGATGAGGACTACGAGCACTGCGTGAAGGTGATACGGTCGTTGGAGTGCAAGGGGCACATAGAGACTGATTTCAGGATGAAGTTTTTGACTTGGTTGAGTCTAAGATCGACGGAAATGAGCATAGGGTCGTGAGCACATTCATCAAAACACTAATTAATGAACCGAGTAGCCTGGCTGAGCAGCTTGTCGATTCTTTCGGAGAAATTGTAAACTGCAAGAGACCAAAAACAGGTCTCTGCAACGAGCTATGGCATCTGGATAAAAGATAAACAATTCCAGATTTCACTAACTCGTTGATATCCTACAGTTTTCAGATCAAATCCAGTGAATCCGATTGCTTTTGATCGCCCAGAACGAGCATGCTCGTTCAGTTCATTCCATCCCAGAACCTGAACGTGCACAATTCTTTTATGAGTCAACATTGCCGTTCGAGCCCGTGGAAATAGGATATTTGATTTACTTAGAATTTCCTATCTTCATAATTCTACTTAGGAAAATTATTTTAGGGAGAAATAGATTGCATTGGAAGATTTCCCTTTCCACCAGGAAGTAGTGGGAATAATTTTCTTTCCTTTTTTTGGTTTAGTACTTTTGTAGTTTTCTGAGTCCTGGAACAATCTTATATGATGCCATGTACGGCCTACATGTGCTTGATTACCAGTGTTTTGGTACCATATGTTGTCTAAACTGCTTTTTATATTTGGTTGATATAAATCTTTGATATGCTCAAAATTCATCAATGGCGGAGGTGTTCCTCGGTAACCTCTGTGGCAGAGGGAGGTGGTGTATCTGCAAGGCGATTGGCGCTAGAGACTGGCCGTGAGTCATGATTGGTGATGAAGATGCGTTGGGGAAGGAAGGGGTGATTACATCCTACACAGTACACACTACCAGATAACAAAATGCCAGGCACATATACTGATGTAGAATGAATCTATAGCCAATGTCACAGATTTGTCAGATTTTTTCCTGAATAATAAGAAGGTTGTATAACAATTCCTGAAATGTGGCTCATACAAGCTCATCACAGATATTATAAACACGTCAAAAAAGCGACTAAAATAGACTGCCTCAGCGTTATGCTGAGTATCCCAATGAAAGAATAAAATTATTACTCAAGGGGATGCAACAAGCAGGGCCTTCAAACAATATTTTTTCTATGTGCAAGTTACTGTTCACATCAAAGTGTTCTTATAAATGATCTCCGAGCACGAGAGTCAAATGTGCAGAACCACCAGGCCCTTTAAATTGAAATTGCCACACTTCCGGCAAGGAGAACACTCACCTTGGTCACCACACGGCTGCTGGCAACAACAGGTGGACTGCTTTAGGAATGTGCCTGAGATGTCAATACGTATTTCGAGACGTGACTCAAACAGTTGCGATCACTTGCCGCGATGTCGAGTGGAATCAGAGCATGCACTGTCTGAAACGGATGCTCCCACAAAACAAGCTTATATCATACTCCTTCCTACGGTAACTCATTGGATGGAATGTGACAATAGCAGCCATGGAACATCCAGGTTCGACAGCTCTTTTCTACTTATCAGTCACTGTCCCAGTCCTCATCCGTATTTTTCTTCGTCTGGCCGGTCCTGCCGCCTCGCTTCCAGTTGTCATTGCTATCCTCCTCCTCACTGCTGCTGCTGCTCTCGTAATTCGGGAAGTTCACCTTCGGGGTTCTTGAGCTCGGCTCTTCTTTGTAATCTGATCCCCACACCTCGTCATTTTCAGTGTCCGAATCGTCATCCTCGCTGCCATCAGAGACGGTAACTGAACTTTTTGGAGTTCGGCTGGAACTTCTGGAGGCCCCAGGCGTATAGTTCTGCCTGTGGCTGGGTCTGCTCCTCTCGTGTCTCATACTTTCAAACCGTCGAGGATGTTCATCAGGTGCACTCCTCTCATTGTCAAAGCCAGCTACGCTATCCCTGCCATCATCAAAGTCCGAGTCCTCGCCTGACGGCTCGATATCATCAACCCCCCTCCTCGAATCTGTTGTCTTTTATTGTTACTGTTATCTCTCCTGTATCTTCCCTGGCTTCTATCCTCAGCACCTGAGTTGTCATAGCTTCTATTGAAACCCCTTCGCTCATCCACATCCTCGCCTGACTCCTCTATCTCGCTATCATCATCCCATCTCCTCGTATCGGCTGTCCATTTATTGCTGCTGCTGTTATCTCTCCTGTATCTTCCCTGGCTTCCATCATCACCATCTGAGTTATCATAGCTTCTACTGAAACCCCTCCGCTCACCCATCTCTTCTCTGTACCGATATTGCAGCCTTGCAGTTTCTTCTTTCTCTGCCGCCTCCTCTTCCTCCCATTGCTTCTCTGCTGACTCCTCTATTTCTGCAATGAAGTTGTCAAGATCCTCCTGGTCGCTATCCTCAGATAGATCATGCGGTTCTTTTAGTTCAGTAGTCACGGCAGTAGGTTGATTATCCCCATGGAAGACATAGGGAGTACCCTGCTGCTCATCTATGGCTCTAAAGAATGTCGAGGCAACTCGCTGGATGCTGGCCATGGCAACTGGGTCCTCTGGGTTGATACCTTTGCGACGAAGTTGTGTCTCTATTTTCTTGATATTTAGTTTCTGAGACTCAAGAGCCTGCTCATATCTAGCCTTGAATAAAGCCTGCAATACGGATGATAACCTTTATCCATAGCACAAAGCCAACAATATAACCAAATCAATACAAAATGGACATAACCAGAGGGTTGAACTATCAACTGAAAATAACAGAGTAATCCATTGGTATCCAAATGCCATGCACATGGTATGTATAATACATAGCATCAAGAAAGATGGACAGAAGTACCAAGAATATGCTAAAATGAGAACTACAAACATTTTAAGTGCAAGGGACTGACCTTTCTTTTGGTAAGTGTGTTAAAAGGTATGAGGTTCTTTGGTTGACGGTAGTTCCTTCCTCGAAACATGATGATTGTTTTGGTATTGTGAATGTTAACCACTATACCACCACTCAATCTTGTCAGCATCGACGCCATTTCCTTAATTTTCTCCTTGGGAAAGTTGTCACAGCAAACTTGTACCGTCTCATGGAATTTCCAGTGCATATGCATGTTTTGAACAACACCTCCAAAGACTCCACGAACTCCAACAGGGACATAGTTTCTATTTCTGAACCCAATCTTCTTGTAAGCCTGTAGCTGCTCAGCTGTTAAAAGCTCTGGATCATGACGAGGAGCTGGTAGGTCTGGTAGCTCATACTTCTTGAGCTTTTGTAGCAGTAAAGCAACTTTTTTCTTGGCCTAATAGAATTAACCAGATAATAGGGTAAGCCAGTGACTTCTCTATACTAAAAATGATTCTCCAATTCAAATAAAATCAAGATTACACCAAATGCTGAGTAAAGAGAAACAGGGCAAATAACATAGATATTGTACTTAGCCTCCATAGAGAAGGAATGAAATGATGAGGTGGGGAATTCCCAATTCCTCATCAAATGGGGACTGTGTGCACCGCAAGCACACAAAAAATGGGGAAGGTGTGTAAATCAAATTTCTTGTTAGATCATGCTTGAATGCAGCAACAAGATAACCGTTTATGTAAATTTCTGAGAAGGTAAGCGTAATATAAGTTCTGATGTGACTTCTTTTTCATCGGGAGCAGGAATGCTCCAAAGGGCTCCTAGTATACCATTGCAATCAGTACCAAACTGTCCCGAAGAATTGGCACACAAAATGAGTTACTGCAGTTGTTTCTGGTTTTACTTGTGAAACCGTAAATGCGCTGGTAATCATACGATTGTTTATGTTCATACATCAGGACTTCAGGAGTGACATGGGAAGCCAGTCAAGCCACAGGTCCATACTTTTCTAGCAGAGTTAGCTAATGTATTGTAATTAGAGCTAAGCATGATAATCTATATCAAAATTTCCAGTTAATCCCTTCATTTCAACAAAGTAAAGCCCCAATGATATAATCATACCATCTTCTTTCTATGATTCATCATTATCTGAACAAATATCATACTGCAAATGCATTTCTCACATAATCCTCTCCAGAAGTCGCACATTGATCAAATCTGACTATGAAGCTGCAGCAATTCAAAGCAGCTTCTCTTGCCCCAATCTAATCTGAAAATGGATCACCGCGAGATGGAGCATTTCGCGCGGAAGGGGCAGAGGGGGTGGGAATGGCGGTCTACTACTTACCCTCCGCATGCTGTGGATGAGCCGCTCGTCTTCGGTCATGAGCTTCTTCCTGAGCTTGACGGCGCGGCGCAGCTCCCGCTGCGTGCGGCCGGTCTCCTTGGCCATCCGCTTCTGCACCTTGCTCAGCATGCTCCTCCCCTTGCTCGTCGACATCAGCCGCCGGCACAGCGCTCCCCCCGCGCCCGCCGGCACCGACGCGGCCTCGCCCCCGCCGCCTCCCCTCGCCGCCGCGAAGCCCTCGGAGGTGACCGAAGGGGCGAGCCTCCCGTGGAGCGACGCGGGGGCCACCCTCGGGAGGCTACGGCGGAGGGTTCGCAGCGCCCACATGGCTGGACGCCGGCAGTTCAGGAAGGCGGCGGCGGCGGCGAGGTGGACGGAAGGGTGGTGGGTTTAGGGCGGCGGCGGCGGCGGGGGCGGGCGATAAACCCTGGGCTTGGGCAGCTGCGAGGAGCTTGTACCGTCCGTTGGATGTGCTGTTGTCGACGTGGAGGAATGCTCTGCCGTCAGACCTCCATGCTTTGCTTACATTATAAATTCATTTCCTTGATGGATGACATGGCTTCATTGCAAATTTGCTCAAAACACAAATGCTACAAGTTGATCGACCCGATTGGAAGAATTACATAAAAATATAAGAAAACTTAACGATATTGTGAATAGGTTTTCTTTCGGCTTGTCTCGGATTCTACTAGAACTTTAAACCATGTAATCCGCAAAAATATCGCCGCGAAACACCAAGCCCCCATTAACACTACCACAATTATATTTGTTTCTCAAATTACGAGATGAACCTGTAAGTGAGAGACTCGTGAGTCCCTCTTTTTTTTTCAAAGTGCTTTGCGTTTCTCGTTGGGTCAAACTCAAATTTTATAGAGTTTGACCGGATACATAGAGAAAATATCATCTAGGATATAAACTGTATATATACGGTATGAAAGTATATCTCATGATGGTTTTGATAATAATGATATGCTCTTATTGGATGTTGATATTTGTTTTACATACTTGATCAAACTTTGTGAAATATGATTTTGAACAACATGGAATGCAAAGTGGGTTGGAGAAAGAGGGAGGATTACTATTTTCAAAAATCTCGAGAACTTCTCGGTGTGCTCGAACCTCACCTTCTCGATGCTAACCACTGGAGCCATGCAGTCCACCAAAGCTTGCGCGCCACTAGCCCATTAACACTACTATAATTAAGTTTGTTATTTTTGTTTTTCAAACTCCGAGCTGAACTTTAAGTGAGATTGTGACTCCCTCTTTTTTCCAAATCACTTTATGTTTTAATTTTGATCAAAATCAAATTTTCTAGAGTTTGATCAGGTACATAGGAGAAAATACCATAGTATATGATATGAAATGCATACCGTGTGAAAGTATATCTCACGATGGTTATAATAATAATAATAATTTGATATCGTAGATATTGCGTTCTATACACTTGATCAAACTTTGCAATATTTGATTTTGACCAAGTTAAAAAGGCAGGGTGAATTGGAGAAATAGGGAGGACATACCGGGAAACTCTAATTTGCAACTAGTTGCACCCGCAACTCATTCTCGGATACCCCACTTCGAAGTTTCCAAAATCGCGAAATAAATCATGCACATAATTATGTTGAATCTTGTGCACCCAAAAAATTTCATCTAAAAATATGATCACCTGCGACCTGTGCAAAAATGACAAATACAAGTTTGAATTGTAGTGACACTATTCAAAATTTCATTTGTCTTTTTTGCATAGGCCACGTATGATCATATTTTTGGATGAAATTTTCTGGGTGTAGAAGATTCAACATAATCTATGTGTATGATTTATTTCGCAATTTTTAAAAACTTCGAAATGGGTATCCGGAAATGGGTTGCACTTGCAAATAATTAGCGCAACTAGTTTTGACTTTTCCGACAACTTTCAGCACGCACGTCACGGCGAGAGCACGAGTCTACGGCGACGAGGTCCAAGCAGAGAAGAAGGGAGCCCGGCAACCACCCACCCAGCACCCCGTCCGTTCCTCCTTCCCGCCGCGGCTGCCCGTCATTTCCCTCCGGCCCGACCCCGACCAGTCACCGCCGGCGCTTTGCTTCGGATCTCCTCCCCCTCCACGCGACGCCAGCTCAAGCTCCAGCCTCCAGCCAGTCGCCCCATCCCCATCACCTAGCTAGCCTTCTCCGCACCCTGCCACGACCTCGAGATGGCCTGCTGATTAGAGAGCGGCGGCCGGCTGCTCCTTCCGTGCTGCTGGGAGGGATCGTCGGCGTGGGCGGCGCAGGATGGAGGTCTCGGGACCCGTCACGCCCGGCCAAGTGAGTGCGCTTCTACCAGTGTACTTCTGAACTAGTACTAGCTGGTACAGCAGAGTAATTCAGTTTACTCTGCCTGGTGTTGGCTGCTGAAAAAGAAAACCATCATGCCGCCATACTAAAATCACTGTGACTTGCAGCTAGATACAGCAACAACAAGCGCAAAGATTTTGACTGCAAGTTTGGGGGCACTAAAGGTTTTCTTGTCTGCCAGTTAATTTTTCTTCCCTGCTGCAGGTCTCGTTTCTGCTCGGCCTTTTCCCGGTCCTCCTCGCATGGGTCTACTCTGAAATCCTGGAACACCGGAGATCTTCTTCGTCGTCGCGTGGGAAAGCGTGAGATTTTCTTTTCTCTCCTCGTTGCAGGATCATCTCTAGCTAGTTTCAGATAGATCTAAGAACTGAGACTTCACTGGCCGCCAGCTGCATATATACTGCTGCATGCTTCAAATTGTTTAACCCTGCTAGATACCGGGTTTCAATTAATTCCATGTTCATGTGTGGCTTATCACAACACTTGCTTTGTTGTTGTTAACAAGTTGAACTACTCTTAACTTTGTCGGTTTGTCCTGTTGTTTTGTCATCCACAGTCACTCGGATGATACATTGATGGAGAGCAAAACTTCCAAGGGAGATGAGAAGGCTATATTGATAATCGAAGGAGGCCAGCTGAAACCACCGTCGGCGAAGCTCCGGAACATGTCTACCAAAGCTAATCTGATACGGTATCATCATCTTCATAAAAAAAATACTACAATATACTTATGTTTTTGCATTACAGAATCATAACACATGCAGACGCAAATTACTTTTGTCTTGCCGGGGTCGTGATCTGCAGGTTTATAACGATGGATGAGTCTTTTCTGCTTGAAAACCGTGCTGTATTGAGAGCCATGTAAGTCGACACCTGCAGGATTTGTTTCTTCCGCTCTAGTTCTTCCCGCGAAGAGATTTATCTGTTGACACTTGTGTGCGCACCACTAACCACCTTGCAGGGCCGAAGTTGGCGTTCTTTTAGTTTATTATTACATTTGTGACCGGACAAGCATATTTCCAGAAAGCAAGAAGGTTACTATGTTGCTCTCTTTTCTTACTCTAAATGATTTGTCTTCCTCAGCTTGAATTTAAATGTATCTCCAGATTAAGCTAGAGACAGTGAGCCAGCGCAAAGCAGGTGACATATATATTTGTAGGCATATCTGACACGCTTATGCTTTCTATTCTAAGGATAAACCTGAATTACACGAAAAACCCCATTTATATGCTTGTCATGTGTATGATTCTCCTTTTCTTGTATGGTGATCTTTGTCCAATTTTTGTTGACAGATCTACAACCGCGACCTGTTTCTGTTTCTATACATTCTTCTCATCATAGCATCCACACTTACTTCGCTTAAGAAGCACCAGGATAAATCAGCATTTTCTGGAAAGTCTGTACTCTATCTGAATCGCCACCAAACTGAGGAATGGAGAGGGTGGATGCAGGTTAGTGATTTGACTTCACCACTTTAGTTCTTCTTGTAAATGCGATGATTGAGAGACTCTGCATGATGAAATTCTTAATTCACTTGTAGCCTCCCGTTGGCTATTGGTCATTTCAGTTTAACACATTAGACACAGAAGCATGTCTTTGATGTTCATTTACTGAAATTTCTGCCATGTGTTATATACATAGTACATTAATTTTTAGTGCTTTTGCTACTTCCAAGTCTACTTCTCCTAGATTGCAAGAGTAGATGAAAGATCAAGCTAATGGGTTTTACTTGTTGTGTCGTCATCCATGAGTTACAATCTGCTACTCCATATCCCAACTGCTTTCGCAATAGCTTTTTTTCTTCATGTATGCTACAGCAAATTTATACCACCAAGATATACAATTATTGGAGTTCCTTCTTGTTTTTTTGTTGTTGTCCTATACAGGTTTTAAATTTGTTATATCCTGGCTGTAAGTATGTTCTAAACCTCTAATTACGTAATATGCCTTTCCAGGTCTTATTTTTGATGTACCACTATTTCGGTGCGTCGGAAATGTACAATGCAATTCGTGTTTTCATTGCTTGCTATGTTTGGATGACTGGATTTGGGAATTTCTCCTACTATTATATCAAGAAAGATTTCAGCATTGCGAGATTTGCTCAGGTGCCAAGTCTGCCTCAACCTTTATCTCTCCTTCATATGATAAGTTCAATTCGCCTTGATGTTTCGACCATCTATAAAACGCTAATGAACAAAGAATACTCTTTTAATGCAGATGATGTGGAGGCTAAATTTCTTTGTGACCTTCTGTTGCATTGTCCTCAACAATGATTTTATGCTGTACTATATATGCCCAATGCACACCTTATTTACGCTTATGCTGTATGGATCACTTGGCCTGTTTAACAAGTATAATGAGATACCATCAATTATGGCTATTAAGATTGCCTGCTGCTTCTTAAGTGTCATTTTGATATGGGAAGTCCCTGGGGTCTTCGAAATTTTGTGGAGCCCGTTTACATTTCTCCTAGGTGAGTTATCCATATAGTAGTATTTTGTGTGGATTTATTCTCCTCATTCATAGATCAGGACTGTATATCGTTTTCTTTTTTGTCCAATGTAGGCTATAAAAATCCAGACCCTTCCAAGTCACACTTACCCTTATTGCACGAGTGGCATTTCCGGTCTGGGCTTGATCGGTACATATGGATTATAGGAATGATTTATGCCTACTTCCACCCTAATGTAAGTTTTTCAGATATGGCTATGTAGTTACCTCCTTTATTATGCATGCATGAGCATTAGATATTTTAAGTTCTTTTCATGCAGCTCTCCTCTGGTGTCTAGAGTCTCTCCTGAAACAAGGAGTGAAGATGGCACACAGACTTAGATGTTACTATCTTGTGTATTTGTTCCATTTTTTATCGCAAATGAACAGAACCTTCAAAACTAAACAGGTGGAGAGATGGATGGAGAAGCTGGAGGAATCTGAGACGAAGGTTAGGTTGTCAATCAAGGGTACCATTGTCACTATTTCGGTCATGGTAAGTCACCCAACTATCTCATACAAATGCACTGACTTTCTATTTATGCCAGCTAGCTAGCTTGGATGTTTTACCAACTAGGCAACAACGCTGTGTTAACTACTTAACTTCATATGATGTACTAACTAGGGCATGTGTTCTTTTAGGCTGGCTATCTATGGTACGAATATATCTACAAGCTAGACAAAATAACGTACAACAAGTACCATCCCTACACGTCATGGATTCCTATCACGTACGTATAAAAATCATGATATCGTAACAGAATTATGTCATGTGGCAGAAATATGTTTCATGGAGTTGACAGAGCACCTTATATCTTAACAGGGTATATATTTGCCTACGGAATTGCACCCAACAGTTGAGGGGCGCCTCTTTGGCTCTTTTCACGTAAGCATCCATTTTTGCAGCACCTCACATTGACAGTTCGGGAATTTGCCTTCCTATTTCGTTCTCCAGTACTAAGACTCTGATCTGGTTATTTGATAGTTGGCTCGGCAAGCTTACACTGGAGACTTACATTTCTCAGATCCACATTTGGCTCAGGTATGGAACAGAGTTGTTTCAGCATATGTTCATTCTTTTTTTTCTAATTACTTAATGTATTATCTGAAGATTATTGTCCATGTGCTTTACTTTTCTGGACGGTCCTTTTTCACTGCTAGTTCTGTTTCACAGGTCTGGTGTACCCAATGGGCAGCCAAAATGGCTACTATCTTTCATACCGGACTACCCGATGCTCAACTTCATGCTTACTACAACAATCTATCTTTTCGTGAGTTCACCGATCCATCTCAGGTACAGTTCACAAAAACAGAAGCATGCAGCAATATACTAATTCAATTCATGTTTAACGTTGCAGCTATCACACCGAGTGTTCGAGCTCACGATGGTGCTGAGAGCAGCCTTCATCCCCAGCAGAGACAGCAGTCGCCTGTATCAGAATTTCGTTGCTGGGATTGCTATCTCCGTATGTCTGTACTGCTGCTCGCTTGTTCTTCTGAAGATTCCTGCCGTATAGGTGAACCGCTGGAACCCTACTGTACTCAAACTGTTACCCAAAATCATCTCCCAGCCCGTTATCTCCGAGCATTTTTAACTTATTTGTCGATGTGATTTCAGGTGAATAGTTCTATTTCTATGAACGTGGAATTTCGAGTACATGATTTTGTTGGAAGGTTACTTATATACAAAAAAAATAAAGTCTTGCGTGCTAGGGGTCTTGGATGGTCAGTTGCAATTACATCCAAGTAAAGTGCACTCCCTGAAGTAGCAGCTGGAGGGTACAGTTTTTACTCTTTCTCTTTTCTTCTGAAAAACATGTACATAAGTTAGCCAACCCCAACCCCATGCAATTCTCTGGTAGTTGTAACAGCTGTCTATCAGCCGTGTAAGAAGTGCGACTTCTGTCCGGTGTCACGCCATGTTCTGTACCATGCGTGCCCTAGAGATTCTATACGAGGAAATTGTCCTCTGTAACAAGATAGTAAGTAATGCATGATAAGCAGTTTGAATTGTACGCGCTGTGCTCTGAATTATTTCAGCTACGCTTCACTTGTACCGGGGCATGGTGCGTGCTGGCATCGGCGGGTCCAGGACCGCGACATGAATGGGATAAATATCGTTACAGTGAGATGACATTCGGAAATCTTACCCATGCACATAGTTGCAAACACCTTAAAACAGAAGTAGGACATAGTAGTTGTGTGCCACAGTTCTGTTATTCAAAAAGAAAGTGTGATTGCATATTTGGGTGACAAGGTGTGGGCATATAGTATTTGTTCGGAGTGGCGGTTGCATGGGCAATAAACCCTAAGCTGTGCTGGGTTTCTCGGAAGCTATTGAAACTTACAAAAAATTGGTTCCCACTCTAATACATAGGTAATTTGTCCTAACTCAATTGTTTTGCGTGCCGTCAAATTATTTTCACCGAATAGTTGGAAAATGACAAGACAATATTTACGTAATAATCAGCTACCTGGTTACCACATCTATTTGAATTCTATTTGAACAGCAAATGTTGCAAGCATCAACATCAATTTGAGCTCAGTTACACATTTATTTCGTCGGCACAACGACTAGTAAACATCGCTACCTGCACCTGAAACAGAACGCCTATGCCGAGTACAAAATACAAATGGGCATACCATATGGTGGCACTAAGTAAGAACTAGTGCTACTGAACCCAGTGCGGGTTAAGGACTGGACAGCAGCACGCTGAACGCCGGCGAGTGTGCCCTTCTCCAGATCGAACATCAGCAGCCGCCAGGCGAACCGCCATTGGGCCAAACAAGAAGCACACCGTAAAGCTTCATCATCCCCAATTCTAAAGCTGCAGTCAGAATGAACCTCTGACATACCTAGCACCAACATATTCGACTGAATTCATCCCACCGCGGAGTGCAGCAGCTTCGGTACACCTGATCATATCTCCAATTTTCTGGTCTCATCTCGGACAACTGCTCCCGCAGTCGCTCTCCGCGTGCTGGGATCAACCCAGAATCAACATTTAACTTCACGTTACTGAAGGTAGGCTTCCTTTGCTCATCCTTCATTACTCTTTGCGCTGCCATGGTTTGCCACCATGGATTAGATGGATGGATGGCCTCTAACAAATCGCCACCTCTCCCATCAGATGTATCAAATCCCTACGGCCACCAACTCCTTCAAACCAAGATTCAGAGGAAACCTCCAAGCAGGCAAGCACAAAATATGCCTATCACTCTATCAATACAAGTTTCGTTTCCCAGACTTATGTTAATTTTTTTTTCAAGAACATGCAAAGATTGCATGTCATGACATTAAGAAACCAGACTTATGTTAAGATCCTACATTCCATGAAGCATTATACTCCTTAAATGGTTAGCAGGTAAAGTAAGATAATAAGATATTTATTCTAAACAAATTCAACAGAAAAAGGTGTCAGGATGGAAGCACAAAAAAATTCAGGTTACAGTTCCAGTCTTTTCTGGAATACTACTGCAACTCCTCAGAACGACACACATATAAGCCTCTTGCTGTAACTGTGAGCTTGTCAGTGTCCATAAAACCTACCTAACCACATGTAAGAGATTTGTGCAAAAGAAAAAGAATTACCACGGAACATTTCAATGAGAAGTTGACTATGGTGCGACCATTTAATGTTAACCAGTAGTGCTCCAAGCCTAAGATCTTTTAGAAATCAGATGCAACCAACAAAGAGGGAAAATCTGCCTATTTTTATCATCAGCTACAACAATGGGTGGAAACAGGAAACACCCCAAATATCGACTATTAAGAGACATGGTCAATTCTTCACTTCAAGGAATAGCCGAATAGGCACCTGATGCATATAGATCGCTAACAGTTGACAACTAAGAAGAACCACTAGATAAATAAATAAAGTAAAGCAAATTCCTCAGCCCAAGAATAAAGAGAGAAACAAGGCAGAACAGTTGGCAAATATTTCAAAAGCAGAGCAAAATGACTCTTGTTAAATTTTAGAATGTTTCAATACACGCAGTACGGCAGTAGACACTTCAGCCCGAATGGGTAGCATAAATTTCATGAAACCACGAAACAGTCAGAGCTTCTGATCGCAACTTTATATACATCGTAACATCACTGCAAGAAGAAGAATCCAGCATGCTCATACTTGAACCAATTTATAGCAGACTCATGAGGATATGACAGCTATTCATAAGAACCATCTCACCTAACACCCATCAGACGAAAGGCGAAGCGTTCACAGAATAACCTTCTAGTGCCGCGAAGAAGGTATGCGGAACAAGGCTTTCTTTCAGCCGAAGTTGAAAAGCATATAAGATCTGGCCATCACCATGAAAGTTGTCAACCAGTTCACCATCCACGTCAACGTAAAACATCCACTCACCAAGAGTGACCAACAAGAGGACGTCACCGCCCACCGACATGGCGCTAACATCCGAACTGTCAGCCAACCTTCCAAGCCTGCCCTTGATTTCCGCAACGGGCAATTCGACGCGGTACTTGTGGTCCCAAACCTCGTCTTCATAGTTCTGTAGCACCCATATGTCAACAGTTCCGCTATCATTGTTATGGCTATAGATGCCGAGCGTGGCGTCCATCTCAAGGATATACGACATGGTCGGAACAACTGGAGCAAACATCTGCCGGAACGACTCGGATGTGGTGTCAAACACTATCACACGCTTGCTTCCAGTCTGATGCTGCATTGGGTACCAATGCAGGCTATCACGGAGCAGGGCAGGCGTGTGTAAGCACCCCGACGCCACCGCATCCAGCCCCCCGATGTATCTCGGCGGCTGTTCGGAGCCCAAAGCGAGAACGTGGGAGCCAACTTGATCTTCACATGGAGGATCTGCGCTACACTGGTGCAGTAACAGCCGGTACTCACCGGTAGGGCTGTGCCGATACATCGCCAGTAAAATACAGCTCGACAGTTGCGGGAGGGGAGCGTGCTGGCGCGTGGCCGGGTTACAGACGGAGAAGGAAGGGACATCCATAATGTCACGCTTGGTGAGGACGAGGAGGCCGTCGCAGGAGGCCTCCGGCTCCAAGCATGACTCGTCGAGCCGGGCGACGGGCTGGAGTAGCTGGGCGTCGGCGGCCTGGCCCCGGTGGTCGAAGGCGTGGATGGTTTCGTAGCGGCCGCCGTGGTCGTAGCTGGAGACGACGGGGAGGCTGGGCTGGCGGCCGTGATGGGCCAGGAGGAACTCGCGGGAGGATGTGGCGCGTCGCCAGGCGCGGCAGACGGAGCGGAAGCGAAGGAGGGATTTGGGGGGCAGCCGGACGAGGATCTCCCATACGATGATCTCCTCCGGGAGGCCGCCGCAGAGAGGCGCCTCTCCTCCTCCCGCACTTTCGGCCTTCGCCATGGCCGCCGCCCAGCCGGTGGGGATTCAGTCTGAGGAACGAGAGGATCTTTTTTCCTTTGAGCAAAGGTACGAGAGTCGAGAGGAGTTTGGGGTGACCACGTACGCGTAGGTGTAGCATTACCGGATGCCTAGGTGAAACATGACAGAAAACTCCATGTGTAAAACTGAAACAAGTGTAGAAACAAGTGTTGGCAGGAACTCGCGGGATGGCCGGATCGAGGGCAATACGGCGGCCGGAGTCGCCGGAACTCAAACCGGCCTCCGAACTCCGAGATACGGACACGCCTTCGGCGAGCACGAGCGTGTTGCAGCCGCAACAGCCCTGGGGCCGATCCAGGAAGAGGAGAAGACGAAGGAGCAGGGCCGCGAAGGATCGATCCGAGGAAGAGAAGAGGGCCTGGATCGACGAGTGGGTCCGCGGGGCGACGAGGAGGCGGACCACGCCAAGAAGAAGGAGGAAGATGCCGCCGAGGAGGAGGAGATGAAGGATGATGATGTCGCCGAGGAGGAAGACGACGAGGTGGTCTCCTCTGCGCCCAGCTCACCGCTGCGCGCGCCGTACAAGCCCGACGAGCGTCTTAGGGGTGATTACGATCGTGCCTACGAGGAGGCCTTCGCGGTCGTCGAAGCCAGCTACAAGGAGAAAACAGGTCTGACGTCCATGCATGTCTCCTCAACCTTGACAAACTCTTCCTAGACATTTTCTAGAAATCCCATTAAGTCACGATGTCGATCTCGTGAGGCTATATATAGCACACATCATCCTCATTTAACTGTAATTCCGCAGATGAAGCTGCCAACACTCGATGAAGCTGCCAATCGTGCTTTACACTCACGTTTATTTGTGCCAATCGTGTACGTAGCTCGCCAGATGAAGCTGCCAACACTCGATGAGTACAAACTGAAGAATCCAGATCCTCCTTCTATCCGCGACTCTCAAAGAAGGGCGGTGCTTTGTGCCGCTAAATTTGTTGTTGGGCTTTCATCTTCTCTCGGTACGTCTCTCTAACATTTAGTAGAACCAAAAAAATTATATTCTTGTTGGACTAATATTTGCATGAATTTGTAGGCGGCAAGCCACTAGAACGGTGCTCTGGTTTCTGGATCGACAGGGACGAGGACAACAAAACTGCCATTGTTTTGACGTCAGCGGATTTAGTTTGTAGATACGACCGGTCATACTTAAAAAAAGAGTATGTTCAGGGTTCTCAGGTGAGTAGCTAAGTTAGGATCAGAAAATTGTACCTTTCTATCCGTTTTGCCAGTGTTAAACGATATATGTGGAGGCACTTCGCACTAGTAGCTCTATAATAGAATATCATGTATATATACATTTTTCTCATAGTATTTGTTAACGTTTTGTAGTCACTCTCCATTTTCTTTTTCATATCACACATGTTGGAAACGTAAACAAAAGAAAACTACTCCCTGAGTTACGAAATATTGAAGTTCTAGATTTCTCCCAAGTCAAATGTCTTTACATTTTACCAAGATTATAAGAAAATACGTCAAATTTATATAATGTAAAAGCATATTGTATGATGAATCTAATAGAACTAAATTTATGTGCTAAATGTTGATATTCTCTATACAAACTTGGTCAAACTTCATATAGTTTGACTTAGGACAATCGTACAACTTTAATAGTTTTGGACCGATGTAGTAGCAACTAGTTGCAAGTAAAGCTGATATACATGTAAGACTGTTCTTGACGTCAATCAAGTATACACCAGAAACATATTATCTTGAGAAATAGTTGGAACATATATCCCGCCATGAATTAATGCTCTTACACTAATCCTACTAGTTTACACATATCTTGGATCTTTCATAAGCCTTGTATATCGTAAACTATAGGATTGTATATTTCGAATTACACAATTTCCATTAAAAATCTTGTACTCTACGGGTGGTGTGGACCACCGAGCAAAACCGGATGGTCCAAATTAGAGCTCCTATGGCATTTGGGCTACTAAATTTTTTCTTTCATTTACAACTTTTATTTCAGTTTATTGTTCACTTGAGGGATGCCACCACAGCAGAGGCCCACTTGCTAAACCACCACCAACATTATAATCTTGCTTTATTTAGGGTTACGGTGGATCAACCTGTCCATCTACCCTCTTTTAACGATGAAGTACAATGTGCTCAAGATATTTTTGAGCTAGGAAGAGACGAACATTCATATCAAAGGACAGGCCATGGTAGAGTGAACTATCCAAATCAAACATACTATCATGGATATCATGACATGTATGTTATTGGTGGTCATGAAGATTTTAAGGTACATATTCTTTATTCTGTTAGTTAACACATTATTCTCCTATGTTGCCTCTAATGTTTGATATTTTATTTTTAAATAAATGTTCTTTGTAATTTTTTAACGCAAGAATATGAATATTGTAGTATAGCAAAGGAGGGCCAGTCATTGACTTTGATGGGAATGTTGTGGGAATGATCATTCAACGAGGATCTTTTATGATTTCTTCTATTTTACTGAAGTGTTTGCATATATGGAGGAAATTTGGGTAAGTTGTTCATTGCAATATTGTTGTAGTATTACTTAACTAATCTTGTCATTTTTGCTTTGTGGGAGTTGAACTAATACATTTTACCTGATATAAGAAGATGAACTATTACTAATTGTCATGCCATTCTCATTTGTCATGCTAATACATTCCTAGAATTTCTATATGTGAGTGTCTTGTCTATCTCCTCATTCTCTCTTAACTCATGCAATTAAATGACACAAAGTTATATATAGATGTGCCTTCTATTATGCTAATGATTACAGTATGGAAGATTGATGTGTAGTTAAAATATTTAGAAATTAACAATGTGTATACATAAGGCTAGGGGTGGTTCACGTGGAACCTCGAGGGGCCAAGGTGTGCAGAAGACAAACTAAAACTGCAAAATATTTTGCGTTATTTGTTTTGCAGGTAAAGGAGTGATGGACACCTTAGTGAGGTTTTGTGTAAAGTTCGTAACGAGTGATTAGTCTCAATTTTATTGAGATGTATATTACATTTTTTTGGACACATAGTCAAGACATTTTCTCTGGGCCCTATAATCATTATAATTAAGTAAAAGTTTTTGTTGCTCTATTGGGCAAGTTTTCAGTACTGGGTAGATTTGGTTTCAACCAAACTGGATTGCATTGTTAAAATTTTGTTTCACATAGATGCATCCCTCGACCCCACCTTGGATTGCATCTTTGTGCCATCAAACTTCTAGACCTTGCTATTGCTGAGAAGATACATGTCAAGTGTAATGTTGATGAAGGTTTAATTGTTAAAGAGGTATGTGATGTCTAGTTTTTCTCATTAGTGACAGATGCTATGTTTCTTGAACCTTTTTTCTTACACATATTAAGTGCACACATTTGGAATTAAACTTAGGTATCTAAAGAAAGTCATACTGAAAAACTTGGGATACGAGTCGGCGATGTTATCGAATATGTAAATGGAGAGCACATTTGTACTACATTTGAGGTACGTGGACTATCAATTTATTATATTAGGTTTGTGCAATAGTTAGTTATATTTATATAGCATTATTTCTTTATACTAATTTTTCTTGTTTTCGCTACCAGTTTGAGAAAATATTGCTAAGCACATGCGAGGGCCATTTAGAGAGAGGAAATGACCATAATTCCAAAATGGAAATTGTGGTATTATATTTTTATGTCTAGTTTTCATTCGTGCCTTTATAAGAAAACATGATTTGTAAACTTTTTGTACTAAGAACTATATTGTGTTTGAGTTTATCAGGTCAGGGTATTTCATACACGCAAAAGTCTGAGAAGCATCAAGACATTGGTTGTAGACTTATCTGAAGAGAAAGAAGATATTCAAAGGGGTATGCATCTCCTTTCAACCTATTTTCATGATCATTATGTATATTGTTCTATTTACATTAACTATTTATATGCAAAATCGCTCAATTTTGATACAAATTTGAATCTTATGTGTATCATGCAATGTAATTTTAGAGTACTACAGTCTTATTGGTACAATACACAACCTGTGGATATTTTCCTGCTTTAAGTTTATGATAGCTAGACTAGACACTGCTTTGGTGAATACATAACATTTTTATTAACACAATTGTTTCTATTTGTGTAGTTTATTATCCCTTTACTATTGGAGAAGGGGTTTCTGTTTCAGCGTCACTTGACCAAGTGAGCTCAGGCAAGTGCCCTCTCTTGTGTTTCCATGAGATATTCATGTTTTTTCATTTCTGTTGGAGACTCAAAAGATCACCAAATCTCTCTATACTTTATCGGTGTCCTGCAAATTGTTGGTTTCTGTTTAAACCGTTATTAATCAACTTGTCTCTTCGCAGATTAAATGGGTGTGTGTGTGTGTGTGTGGCTGTGTTCCACTTCTTGAGCAGAGGGTGCAGACAAAGGGTTGTTCATAATGAGTGTACATAGTACATAGATGCAGATTAATCATGCTTCAATTGTTTCTTCTATAATTTCAGCACCTGAAATCTTACCTACTGCTAAGACAGTTTGTTGTGTATATACCGCAGTTTGCTATTTCATGCATGGTGGTCTTGTAAATTGACAGCGTGTTATTTGCTAGATAACCAACACCAACGTATGGCTTAAGTAAAATGCCTTTTCACTTGCATGTGACATAGCATCCGATATGTTCAGAGAGAGATTAAAATTTAAGATCTGCGTAAGGTCTTCAAAATAGCGAGGAGAAAGAACAAAATATCGAAGCCACAAAAATATTAGAGCAGTTCCATTTGGTGCTATTCTTTTTTATACAAAAGCTAGGGCAAAGCGCTTATTCAAGCCAAATGAAATGTTTCGAACTTTAGCCATTGCTTAAATGCAGTGAACAGTATGCTTAGGTTGTGGCAAACACATGAGCAAAAGGGTCTTCACTGAAGGCTCGCATTTGCTTCTTCCCTTTCTTTCTCCCTCCCTTTTGAGAGTCGATCGGATCGGCCGCTATGCCCCGGATCCTCTCTCTTCTCCGGTGGACTAGGAGGCCGGCCTCCTCCTATACATATTTGTAGTGCTAGGGCTAGGGTCACGGTTTGCCTCTATGGCGCATGGCGAGATGTCGACAAGGACTTTGTCACTAGATCTTGCGAGAAGCTTCGGGTGATTGTCGATGGTGATGTTGATGTCTGTTGCGCTCTAGAGGAAGGAGCGGTAGGCGAGTGGCCGTGCTACCTTTGGTTGATCTGCGGTATTTGTCTGGTGGTGCTCTGACATGCAGCCATCATGGTGATGGTGGTGTTGGAGAAGTTGGCCTCTTTCCCGGTTGTCGATCAGTGTTGTTGTGTTGATGGTGGATTATTATTAAATAATTTATAGCTAGCCTCATAATATGCCAATTGCTCGATGTTTTGCTGCTTCGTGCCGCCATAAGAGAATGACCGTAGCGCGCAGTTGCACTGACTTGGAATGACCATATCACTACCAGCACGTGGTTCAGAGGATTAAATTGTTGTTGTCCGCCGGCACCGGCCTGGAATCGTTCTCCTGTGGCCTTGTCGTCCTCAGCCACTTTCTCGCACTTTGACGTCGGCGAGCTCGAGCTGTACACATGTTGTCCCAAAACAGGCTGTGAGGGAGTTATGAGAGAGGAAGGAAGGGAGTGTGAGCCAAAGAAATGGTTTGCCTTGTTATTAAGAAGATATTTTTTTGCCTTGTTCGGTTGGGATCAGAACATATCTTACCACGAGCTCAAAGAATTGGAGCCCAAGAATATCACCTCTGTATGATAGATACAAGGACTTCGTCAACATCAACCCCATCTGCCTCAACCACCATCGACAAGACCTAGATTTGTAGATCCAATCTAACTCTATACCCTTGTAACACGGTGTCAACAATAACGCCATAGCAGGATGTTGTCGGGGTAGTACTCATCCAAGACCCTAAAATAAATCATTGTATATGATGCCTCTGACATCATCCCCTCATGCACGCGTATCTCGTCGCTACTATTTGCATGACTCCCTCTCAAATCGTATGGCCAATGCATGGCAGATTAATTGTCAAAGGGATAAACACTTACCATATGCATACAATGGTCTATTGCCTTATTTATGGTTAACATGTAGGATATACTAGCCAAATAACACAATTAATTATAAAGGACACACCCAGATGTGGACAGTTGTACCCACATTTATAGGCAGGACCCTAAGAGAACTTACAAGAAACATTCATGACCCCCGACAAAACCTTATGCAACATAATTCGTCACCCCTGTTAGGTTGTTGTCGCATTGTCGGAGGATAACTGAGTAACCCAACAGACCTGAGAGAAATAATTCCTTGTAAGTTGCCACAATAGTGAGGGGTAGAAGAAATAAGCGGAGTAGGTAGGGGACGCACCCGCATATGTGCTGAAGGCCAAGCTAGCAGCATCAGTGTGAGCTGATTGCTGAGCCCGCGTATGCCCGCGGTGGGAACAATCCTCACACAATATAAAAACACCGCCAACAAGACGAACATTCCAGCGACTTGACCAATGACACATAAAAGGAGCACAATCCCAACGATGACACATACCAACTTGCTTCTTGATGTTGTCAACCCCATATCCTAGAGAGGGTTGAAACCGAGGTACCATTTATTATTGAACATAGCGCCGCCACCTCCATGTGAAGGGCGCCACCACGACAACAACAAGCCATAACTTTAGTGACCTAATTACATTGTCGAGCGCAAGTCTAGGGTCCCCACTCCCTTACTCCGCTGGAGCGGCAAAGGAGCGGAGAGCCATCAATTGTTGGACATGACATAGGAGATGCGGTGGTTGGGACGTGAGTGTATGAAATCAACAATACAATGGGGTATTTGATGGATGTGTATCTAGATCAAATCACAATAGTTCAAAATTTCTTGTATATTTTCTATTTTCTTATCATGAATGCAGTGGCGAATCCAGGATCTTAAAATTGGGGGTGCATCATGGTTTGCTTCACAAGATATAGACAACAAACCGTCGATACAATGGTTGAAATTTTGGAAAACTATCCTATAAATTGTGTGATTTAATCTAAATATCATCATATTCTAACAAAAATGTTGTAAACTTTTATAGTATTAGTGTTAAGTACATAATACATTTTTTTTTGCATCTTTGGAGGGGTGCTATGGAACCCCTTAGATCTGACCTGCTCGTTTTTTTTAATCAAAGATAGACGCAACTAAATGGCTCCTGCTCATACCTTTTTTGTCTATAGGGCTGTGAGAAATATCGGAGGAAAACCAAAAATATTTTTACAGGATAGAGAAGAATACTAGTTTATTTTGGAATATTACTATTGATTTTAAAAACTACTCCTTCTATTCCGAAATATAAGATGTTTTAACCTTTTGTGTGTTCCATATGTATGTAGACACGTTTTAGTGTTTAGTTTTACTCATTACATCTTATGAATTTTATATTGAAATATCCAAAACATTTTATAATTTGGAACTGAGTGAGTAAAGTGTAAGCTGTCCCATGATCCCATGAGACGGTAGCCAGTTCCATCAACTGTGCTTCCAGCCATGGGCATTGAAAAAAAAACTGTGCTTCCGGCCCATGGGCCTTGGTCCATACTGATCTAGGCCATCTCTTAAACCCTCCCCCCTTCGTCTCGCCTCTTCCTCACTCGACGCAGCGCCACCACCTCTCCCCCCCCCCCCCCCCCCCCCCCCCCCCCCACCGTCGCCATGAGCCTCCTCAAGACCTCCCTTCTGCTCCAAGGTCCTCTCCTCTTCTCTGTGTCGCAAGATCCCGTCTCGCTGCTACGACAATTCCGCGGGGACTAACTAACCTCTGGATCTGGCGGTGCAGGGCAGCTGCGCCACGCTACGGCGGCGGCGGCGGCCGCGGGGGTGGTTCGGCGCGGCCTGGCGACGTCTACGGACGAGTACATGCGCCGCAACTACGCCAACAATGTCTCCGAGTACAACACCGTCATCGGGTCCCTCGTCCAGCAGCGCAGGCACGTCTTCCCTCTTCTTGCACACCACCTGTTCGACGCAGTTCCGAGCAGGGCCATTTCCGTTTTAGCATAGCTCTGTGAAGGCGTTGTTGCCGCGTTGATGATCTGGTGTGGCCGCGAGCTTGCCCGTGATAACCTAATTGTTGATTTGCGAGTCTGAATAGATCTTTTCCCCGACTGATTTTAGGCCGTACCTGCTCCGTGATGCCTACGACGACATGATGCTCGACGGGGTGCAGCCCGTGCGGGACACGTTCCACAACCTCATAGTTGGTACCATGAAAGGCAGCCGGCTACAAGACGCTTTCTACTTCCGTGACCAGATGAGGGAAATGGGCTTGCAGCCTGATGTGAGACCACTCTCTGCTTTACACACATTTATCACCTTTGAAAATTCCTTCTGCTGTTTTGTCAGACGGATCCATTGGGCTAAGGGGTTAAATTTTGTAGGTTAACCTCTACAATTTCTTGATCTCTACCTGCGGGAAGTGCAAGAATTCGGATGCAGCAATCTTGGTTAGTTATTTTAATTTTGTACTTCGTCATTATGGTGCCATCTCCATCTTTATGGCGCTTTCCCTATATTGTTTGTGCTCACTGATGCTCCTATTCTTGCCACCTGGAACACAGCTTTTAGAAGAAATGAAAGCACATGGCGTTAAGTTGAAAGGAGAAACCTACATTTGTCTTCTCAATGCACTTGCGGCAACTGGGCGTACTGATCAAGTGTAAGGGCTCCTTTCCAACACCTTTTATTGTTTCCCAGATTATAGAAGAATACAACATTTAATACTGAAATACAGAGTTATATGTTCCATGACACACATTGTGGTTGACTATCTTTAGCGGTGACCTGGTTGACTATCTTTAGCTTGAGGTCATGACTCATCGACTGGGCACCAGGAGCAAACTACCCGATGCCTAACAGATTGTGCATAAGTTATTTCCTTGTTTCCGTATTTTATTTAGTAAAGCTCCACTTAAACCATTAAACTAGAGGACTAGTACCTACTAGTCTCACAGATTTGATGACTAGAATACATGTAACATGTTGGTTCATCCATGCTGATACATCCTGAGTTATAAGAGCCTCTGGAGTGCGAGGTTGTAGCGTATGATTTCCAGTTTTCTCCGAGGTATGTGGATGCATTATCTAATACATCAATTCCATCAGTGTCTAGATTGTCTCTTCAGATCGTGGCAAGTTTCTCTGTAGAATTATACTCCTCGTATTCCTTTTTATTAATGTATTTGTTTTTTTTGGTAAATTTCAAATTGTTAGGTGTATTTCCTTTTTATTCCGGTAGATGCCGATTCTACCCCATCCAAATTGGAATTACTGCTGAGAAACTTTAATGTAATTGTTTTACCAGTTATGCTATAGTTCGTGATATGACCGCTGCTGGACTTGGATTAAACAAGTATTGTTATGCTGGACTAATAACTGCATTCAAGAACAAGGCACCGGCCAGTGAGGATACCATGGCCAAAGTATGTTATGCATTTAATAAAATTTACTGTGGGGTTGCATTTAACATGACTGTACTAATTTTTCCTTTGCTTTGCTTTTTTACCAGATTCTCGAGTTCGTCCAGCAGTCAAAAGGTTGGCAGTATGTTGAAAGAATAGCAAACGACAGCGCTGAGAATATAATGATGAATGTCTCAGAGGAGGAGCTATACAATCTGCCAACAGCAGAATATGCACACAGACGAGGATTTATCTTTAAGCAGTTGACAATTTATCATGTTGCTGTCCATGCTTGTGCAGACTTGAAGAGCAAAGAGGTCGCTATGTTATGATGCATGTGCATTGTCTTTTTTTACTGCTCAGCAGCGTTGTTACTTGACCGTTGACATGACCATAATTGTGTTATCTTTCATATCCTACTTAGCTCATGTCATAAAGGTTGAGCTTTACCTCTTATGAAATTTAATCTGCTTTACAATTTTGCAGACGCTTGAAACACTTCTTGACATGATTGCTAAAGAGGAATTTACTTATGATGCCTTCATTGTGATGCATGCTGTAAGGTAATCTGTGATTCTGCATGCTGAACAGTATTGGTATAATGAAACAATTGCATGGTTATTTGGAACGTTAATGATTAATTACTCCAGAGATGTTCAATTTGGAACTATGTCCTAGTGAGAAATCATTACTTTATCAAGGTATCTTCAACTTGGACGAGATACGCTGATATAACTTTGCTGTCCAAATCTGTATTCCTGCGCATTATACTTACTGAAAAGTCTCTTGATTACATGTTATTGAATTAACAATCTTATGAAGTGGACATCACAAATCACATTGCGTAACTATACGCAGTATTTGGACATTCCATTTTTCTCTAGTTTTGTGATCCCTGTGGTTGTATTTTGGCAACCTCCCATGTGTGTCCTTATTTAGGGTTATGATTTCTAGTAACTTATCAATCTTTTTATTAATTTATTGCCCTTCAATTGAAAAGGTGTTATCTTCGATGTGGAGATATTGATTCGGCCGTTAAGATGTTTGAAGAGTTCTCGAGCTCAAAACCCACACCCGCGGAGGTGTTTGTGGTGAGTGTCTTGTTGAAGTGATAAGTCAAATTTAATATTGTGGTTGACAGCAACATAGGTTTGAATTCCATTACGATTTTTGTAATCTTAGTAATGAACTTGTTTAACTGGACAAATAGGGCCCTGTGCCATGGACTATTTTGAACTGAAACGTTAGTTGTGAACTTAAGATATATTTCTACATTGTTCCTGTTTAGCCACTACAAGATTTACTGTCTCCTTATTTGTCACAGGCTCCACAACACTAGTATACTGCTGCCTGCTAACTTTAAGCTCACTGCCACCTTCTGATTTGGGAGCATATTTCAGTAGTGCATCCTAATTGCAGTGATGGCTGTTGGAGTTCATAGATTTACAATTAGTATTCACTGTATTTTAAAGACAGGAATCGCTTGAAGTTTGAATTTGGTATCACGTATATGCTGGATAAAAGTTAGCCACATATCCCAAAAACTGAGTATATAAGGATAATGCTTCATACTACATAATGTAGATACTTTACCAAAGTGGAGCTAATTAAGGATATCGGTAGAAACAGGGTAACAATACTTTTTAAAATTAGAAATCTATGTACCTCTGTCTTATTCCACAACTTGAGTTCTCAATTTCTCATATACGTTTTCTATATTATATCAATGGCATGCAGACCCTTGCTGAGGGAGCTATGATTGGGTATACTCCAAGAGGAATGCAAGTTGCTCAAGAAACCTTGGTAATTCCTTCCTTCTGGTTTTGTTTCATAGTTTGACTAGCTTGGGATTTCACAACATAACAGGTTATTTTATTTTTCAGGAGAAAATGGCTTCGAGAAATTTCTTCTTGAATCCCAAGATGGGAAGTGATCTGCTACTTGCAGCCTCTGGTGAAAAGGTAAGCGGCAACAACTACTGCTTTCCAGTACTGAACTCACAGAAGTACACATGCATTCATATGAAGATTTCACATTTTTTGGGCTACTTAAGCCGACTTTCTTGAAATAAATCCAACCGCACACGGAAATGACAGTTGCCATTCTGTTGATTGTTCAGACTGGTGGATATACAACTGCAAATTATGTCTGGGATCTCCTGCAAACCCGTAATATAATTCCATCACTTCCTGCTGTCGAAGCATACCACAAGGGACTGAAGGTAAGCTTCAATATCATCTTGGAGCCCTCCGTGATTTGTTCACTGGATTTAAGTTAAATTTTATTATTGGTTTCGAACTGTGAAACTGTTTGAAATCATAGAATGACTAGCTTGCATTCATTCTGTGGTTAGTAACAGAATAAAGTATATACATTCTGAAGGTAATATATATCAGTGTGCTTGCCTGACCTAACGAGAATGTAAGTTAGCCCATATGGGGCTGTTTCTGATCCTTATTCTGTTTCTGACACAGGAACGAGAAATTCCTTCAGATGATCCACGGCTTTTGCACGTTGCCCGTGTTCTGGACAACCTCCAGCTCCGGTTTGGACCAAGGAAATTTACCCAGCAACGCACAGATCAGTAGTCCCCAAACCAATCCAGGTCGGAACATGTCTTTGGTACGGTTGCTGGTTGCAACAACAGGCATAAACCAATAACTCTTTTAGGACGGAGCAAAAGCAAGGAGAAACCATCAAGAGAGAATGTGTCTCTTCGGCTTCACATGGCTGGAGAGGAATGGATTGTATACAAGCCTGGAACAAAAGCTGATTGTTTTACATTATAATGTGGAAGCATTTTTTTCACCCGCCGTGCCCATAATCTCAGCTCTTGAGTTGTGTATTACTATCATCATTTCAGTCTGTCCATGTGACAATACCATTGTTGAAGGCTCTTCCTCACAAACTTTGTGGTTTTTAAATTTTGAAGTGATTGTATCCAAATGTGGCATTGCTTAGTTATCTGCTGTCAATTCCTTGGTCTTTGTACGTGGATGATATTTCGTTGTTTTCAAATTAGGAGGTGGTCTGCTCCGGGCCTCTTGCTCCTAATGTGGTGAACAGCAAAGCTTCATTTTTTGTAAGTTATTAGGTACTGAGACATAGCAAAGCATCTAACGTATAACAAGCAGCCTCAATAGCAAGTTCGACTCGCATCTTGAGAAACAAAAAATGCTAATTTCACGGGCTCAATTCGAATTTTTGTGTTGAGAAATATTTTCATGAAATGAGTTCTTCTATTTTGGAAAGGATGTTTAGTAATTTGTACTGTAGGTGCGAGCAAATGTCTCTCGATCAATACCTTTATTATTTTAAACTACAATCTAGATTTCTAAAAACGAACTACAATAATTCTTGGGTTTAAGAGGGGTTGGGAATTTTTTTTTAATATATTTTCGAACTTGAAAAAAATAAGCATATGGGCTTAGCCCACGTATGTTTTCCCAAAGTGTGGTCACCACAGCTCCTCGTTCCTCTGCTCAGAGAAGAAAAAACACTCCTGTCGTTCCTCCTCAGACTGAATCCCCACCGGCGGGCGGCGGCCATGGCGAAAGCCGCAAGTGCGGGAGGAGGAGGAGAGGCGCCGCTCCACGGCGGCCTTCCGGAGGAGATCATCGTATGGGAGATCCTCGTCCGCCTTCCCCCCAAATCCCTCCTCCGCTTCCGCTCCGTCTGTCGCGCCTGGCGACGCGCCACCTCCACCCGCGACTTCCTCCTGGCCCACCACAGCCACCAGCCCAGCCTCCCCCTCGTCTCCGGCTACGAGTACCGCGGCGGCCGCTACGAGAACATCCACGCCTTCGACCACCGGGCCCAGCTCCTCCAGCCCGTCGCCCGGTTCGACGGGTCATGCCCGGAGGCTTCCTGCGACGGCCTCCTCGTCCTCACCAAGCGTCACATCATCACTGGCACTTCCTTCTCCGTCTGTAACCCGGCCACGCGCCAGCACGCTCCCCTCCGGCAACTCTCAGGCTTCTTCAGTCTACTGGCGATGTATCGGCACCGCCCTACCGGTGAGTACCGGCTGCTACTGCACCGCTGGACTCTCGCAGATCCGCCACCTCAAGCTCAAACTGGCTGCTATATCCTCGCGCTGGGCTCCGACCAGCCGCCAAGGTACATCGGGGGGCTGGATGTGGCGGTGCCGCGACACTTACACACGCCTGCCCTGCTCCATGATAGCCTCCATTGGTACCCACTGCAGCGTCAGATCACTGGAAGCAAGCGTGTGATAGTGTTTGACACCACATCCGAGTCGTTCCGGCAGATGTGTGCTCCAGTTGTTCCCGCCATGTCGTCGTCGTATATCTTCGAGATGGACGCCACGCTCGGCATCTATAGCCATGACGAGGCCAGGGGAACTGTGGATATATGGGTGCTGCAGGACTACAAGAGCCAGGTCTGGCACCATGAGTACCATGTTGAATTGCCCGTAGCAGAAATCAAGGGGCTGTTTGGAAGGTTGGCTGACAGTTGGGGTGTTAGCGTCATGTCGGTCGCTGGTGACGTCCTCTTGCTGGTCAGTAATGGTGGGTGGATGTTTTACGTCGACGTGGACGGTGAACTGGTTGACAACTTCCATCGTGATGGCCAAATCTTCTATGGTTGTGATCTTCGGCTGAAACAAAGCCTTGTTCCGCATACCTTCTTCGCGGCACTAGAAGGTTATGCTGTGAAAGCTTCGCCTTCCTTTTGATGGCTGTTTGAGTGAGCTGGTTCTTCTCAGTGGCCTACCTGTCATATATCCTCATAAGTCTGTTATGAATTGGATGAAGTATGATCATGCCGGCTTCTTATTCTTCTTGCACTGATGTATCTGAAGTTCTGATCAGAAGCTCCGACTGTTTTGTGGTTGCATGAAATCAATGTATGTGTTGTTGCTGGAATGCTTTGACTTTCGTCTGATGGCTGTTGAGTGACCTGGATCTTCTCAGTGGCCTAGCTGTCATATATCCTCATGAGTCTCTATAAATTGGTTCAAGTATGAGCATGCTGGATTCTTCTTCTTGCGGTGATGTATATAAAGTTGCGATCAGAACTCTGACTGTTTTGTGGTTTCATGAAATTTGTGCTACCCGTTCGGGCTGAAGTGTCTACTGCCGTACTGTGTGTATTGAAGTATGCTAAAATTACCAAGTCATTTTGCTCTGCTTTTGAAATATTTGTCAACTGTTCTGTCTCATTTCTCTATTTATTCTTGGGCTGAGGAATTTGCTTTACTTTATTTATTTATCTAGTGGTTCTTCTTAGTTGTCAACTGTTAGCAATCTATGTGCATCAAGTGCCTATTCCTTGAAGTGAATAATTGACCTTCTTTTTTATTTAGTGGTAATCTTAATAGTCAATATTTTGGGGTGTTCTCCTGTTTCCACCCTTTGTACTCGTAGGCTGCATCTGATTTCTAGAAGATAGATCTTGGGCTTGGAGCACTACTGGTTAAATTAAATGGTCGCATCCTAGTCAACTTCTCAATAAAATGTTCCGTCATAATTCTTATTCTGTTGCACAAAACTGTTGCATGTGGTTATACTAACAGGCTCACAATTACAGCAAGAAGTTGGACATGGTTATATGTGTCGTTCTGAGGAGTTGTCTAGGAAAGACTGGCATTGCAACCTGAAAAGATTTGTGCTTCTATCCTGATATCTTTTTTCTGTTGCATTGTCTGGAATAAATCTCTTATCATTTTACCTGTGCTACCAATTCAAGGATTAATGCTTCATGAGATGTTCGATTTTAACATTGTCTGGTAAACAAAACTTGTACTGATAGGCATATTCTGTGCGTGCCTGCTCAGAGGTTTCCTCTGCGGCTGAATCTTGGGTTTGCAGGAGTTGGTGGCTGTAGGGATCTGGGTGGGAGAGACGGCGATTAGTTAGAGGCAAGTCTTTCTAGCCGGCTCAGCGGCTACTCTGGCCATCCAGTCCGTGGTGGCAAAACCATGGCAGGTCAAAGAGGAAGGGAGTAAAGGATGAGCAAAGGAAGCCTGCCTTGGGTAACGTGAAGCTAAATGTTGATGCTTGGTTAGATCCGGGTGTGGAAAGAGAGATGGCGGGAGCGCTCGTCCAAGATGAGAGGAGGCTGAAGTAGAGTTGAATTTATTGGCGCCCAGCTATGTTGAGGTTGATTCCGTGCAGCTTTCAACAGAGAATTGGGGATGATGATGAAGCTTTACGGTTGCTGTGACAGTTTATGATGACTTTGTGTGTGTGTGTGGCCATGGCATCTGGGCCGCATTTTGAGGCTCGATAGTCTAGCTAGGAAGTCAATGGCGATCCACCGCCAAATTTGCTGTTGAAACCCCCTCCTGGAGGATGTAGTGTTGTTTGAAAGTTAATACTTGTCACTTTGTAAGGCTCAGGTCCCACACTGTGTGCCTGTGGAACCCGAGCAGGAGCACCAACCCAGTTGCGTGGTACTACAACTGTAGAAACACTCTGATCACTTGTTACTGCATATAGGCAGTGTTAGTTTCCAGTACCCACACCCAGGCAGACTGCCACCCCCCGTGTCAGTTTCCAGTGACTGGCATGGACTGCTCATATAGTCAAAGAGGAAGGGAGTAAGGATGAGCGAAGGAAGCCTGCCTTGGGTAACTTAAAGCTAAATGTTGATGCTGGGTTTGATCCGGGTGCGCAGAGAGTGCCGGGAGCATTTATTCGACACCTTGGCATCTTTTTATTAGAAATCTATGTACCTCTCTCTTATTCAACACCTTGGGTTCTCAATTTCTCATACGTTTTCTGTATTATATCGATGGCATGCAGACTCTTGCTGAGGGAGCTACGATTGGGTATACTCCAAGGGGAATGCAAGTTGCTCAACAAAACCTTGGTAATTCCTTTCTTCTTGTTTTCTTTCACAGTTTGACTAGCTTGGGAGTTCACAACATAACAGGTCATACTATTTTTCATGAGAAAATGGCTTCAAGAAATTTCTTCTTGAATCCCAAGATGGGAACTGATCTTCTACTTGCAGCCTCTGGTGAAAAGGTAAGCGGCAAGTCGGCAACAACTGCTGCTTTCCAGTACTGAACTCACATAAGTGCACATGCATTTCATATGAAGAGTCCACATTTTTTTGGCTACTTTAGTCAGCTTTCTTGAAATAAACCCAAACTGCACCCCGAAATGACTGCTGCAATTCTGTTGTTCAGACTGGTGGATATACAACTGCGAATTCTGTATGGGATCTCCTGCAAACCCGTAATATAATTCCATCACTTCCTGCCGTCGAAGCATACCACAGAGGATTGAAGGTAAAGCTTCAGTATCATAATTATGTCATCATCTTCAAGTCCTCCGTGATAAATTTTTTTTACCGTTGGATTTATTTGAAATTTAACGTAATTTTTTTTATTTCTGAAACTGTTGGAAATCATTGAAATGATTAGCTTGGTATTCTGAACCTATAATGTACGGGGATTTCTTGTTCTTTTTCACGGTCCCTTCTGCTTCCATCTCAGGAACGAAAAAATCCTTCGGACGATCCACGGCTTTTGAACGTCGCCCGTGTATTTGACAACCTTCAGCTCCGGTTTGGTCCAAGGAGATTTTTACCCAGCAACGCACAGATCAGTAGTCTCCGAACCAATCCAGGTTGGAACACGGCTGGAGAGGAATGGATTGTATACAACCTGGAACAGAAATAAGACTTCTTTCCATTACGCCGAGGCATTTATTCACCTGCCATGCCTAAAATTTGATACTAGAGTTGTGTTTCACTATCATCATTTTATTCTGTCTGTTATTTTACGTACTGTTGTCGGAGGCTGGTTTGAGATTTTATAGGGGTTGCATCCAAATGCTTAGCTATCTGCTGTTAATTTATCGATTGATGTTTGTACGTGGATGTTTTTTCGTGGTTTGTCCTGTTATTGGCCTCTTACTACCTCACTTTCCAACACCAGGAACAATTTTGGAATGCTAGTGTTGTTGTGTGGCCACTAAATGCACCTTATGCGAGGAGCACAAAATAAAAGTTCTCAATTCTGTTGAAAATTATTAGGTACATAGACATAGCAAACATCTAGCATCATAAGTTTAACTCGCAACTTGAGAAAAAAAAAAACCAAAATATTTAACAGGCCCAATCATAATTTTTTGAATGGAGAAATAGTTTCATGAAATATGTTCATCTATTTCAAAAAGAATGTTAAGTAAATTGTAGGCAGGAGCAATGGTGATAGAGAGTAGCATTTCGTTATTTCCATTTTAGAACTACAATCTAGGTTTATTCTTTGATAGCATCTGACTTCCTTAATTCAATAATGATGACAAAGTTCCATTTCAGAGATGAATGAAAAAACTCCTAATAGAACTGAAGCACATTTTAGGTATTTTTAGGGTTAGGTAACAACGTATAATAATTCTTGTTCTAAAAAAAAAGTATAATAATTCTTCTTTTGGAGAACAACATATAATAATTCGTGGGCTATATATATATTTTTCCAACTCGAAAAACATAAGTACGTACATGGGCTTAGCCCACGTATGTTTCCCGGAACTCCTGTGTCGTTGTCCTCAGGCTGAATTCCCACCGGTGGGCGGCGGCCATGGCGAAGGACGCAGGTGCGGGAGGATCGACCCCTCTCCCGGAGGAGATCATCGTATGGGAGATCCTCGTCCGCCTGCCCCCCAAATCCCTCCTCCGCTGCCGCTCCGTCTGCCGCGCCTGGCGACGCGCCACCTCCACCGGCGACTTCCTCCTGGCCCACCACAGCCGCCAGCCCAGCCTCCCCGTCGTCTCCAGCTCCAGCTACGATTACCGGCGCCGCCGCTATGAAAACATCCACGTCTTCGACCATCGGGCCGCCCAGCTCCTCACCCCCGTCGCCCGGCTTGATGATTCATGTCCGCAGGCCTGCTGCGACGGCCACCTCCTCCTCTCCAAGTGTGGCGTGCAGACTGGAACCGGCTTCTCCGTCTTCAACCCGGCCACGCGCCAGCATGCCCCCCTCCGGCAACTCTCGGGCTTCGGTCTACTGGCCATGTATCGGCACCGCCCTACCGGCGAGTACCGGCTGTTACTACACCGAACTCCCATATATCCGCCATACAAAGATCAAGTTGGCTGCTACGTCCTCACCTTGGGCTCCAACCAGCCGCCAAGGAACATCGGCGGACTGGAGGTGGCGGAGTCAGCCTACTTACACACGCCTGCCCTGCTCCATGATAGCCTGCATTGGTACCCAGTACTGGATTATCAAAGCGACCCACCACATCCGAGTCGTCCCGGAAGCAAGGTGGTAATAGTGTTTGACACCACATCCGAGTCGTCCCGCGAGATGCGTGCTCCGCTTGTTCCCGCCGAGTCGTATATCTTTGAGATGGACGCCACACTCGGCATCTATAGCCATAACGATGCAACGCGATTTGTTGATATATGGGTGCTGCAGAGCTACGAAGGCGAGGTTTGGCACCACGAGTACCGCGTCGAATTGCCGGTCACAGAAATCAAGGGGCAGTTCGGAAGGTTGGCCGACTGTTGGATTGTTAGCATTGTGTCGGTGGGCCGTGACGTTCTCTTGCTGGTCACTCTTGGTGGGTGGATGTTTTACGTTGACGTAGATGGTAAACTGGTTGACAACTTCCATCTTGATCGCCAAACCTTCCATATTTGTGATCTTCGGCTGAAACAAACCCTTGTTCCGCATACCTTCTTCACGGCACTTGAAGGTTATGCTGTGAAGGCTTCGCCTTTCGCCTGATGGGTGTTGGCTGAGATGGTTCTTATGAATAGCCTAGCTATCCTCAAGAGTTTGCTATGAATTGGATCAAGCATGAGCATGCTGGCTTCTTATTCTTCTTGCACTGATGTATATGAAGTTGCGATAAGAAGCTCTGACTGTTTACATGAAATCTATGCTTGTTTCTATACCCGTTAGGGTTGAAGTGTCTACTGCGTGTATTGAAACATTCTAAATTTACCAAGAATCATTTTGCTCTGCTTTTGAAATATTTCCCAACAGTTCTGCCTCGTTTCTCTATTTATTCTTGGGGTGAGGATTTTGCTTTATTTATTTATTTATCTAGTGGTTCTTCTTAGTTTTCAACTGTTAGCAATCTATGACTATTCCTTAAAGTGAAGGATTAATTAATTAATTTAGCTAGTGGTTCTTCTTAGAATTTATGCTACCCGTTGGGGCTGAAGTGTCTACTGCTGTACTGCGTAGGCTGCATCTGATTTCTTAAAGATCCTAGGTTTGGAGCACTACTGGTTAACATTAAATGGTCGCACCATAGTTAACTTCTCAATGAAATGTTCCATGGTAATTCTTTTTCTTTTGCACAAATCTGTTACATGTGGTTAGGTAGGTTTTATGGGCACTGACAAGCTCACAATTACAGCAAGAGGCTTATATGTGTGTCGTTTTGAGGAGTAGTAGCATTCCAGAAAAGACTGGCACTGCAACCTGATATTTTGTGCTTCCATCCTGACACCTTTTTCTGTTGCATTTGTTTGGAATAAATTTCTTATTATCTTACTTTACCTGCTAACCATTTAAGGAGTATAATGCTTCATGGAATGTAGGATCTTAACGTAAGTCTGGGAACAAAACTTGTACTGATAGGCATATTTTGTGCTTGCCTGCTTGGAGGTTTCCTCTGAATTTGGTTTGAAGGAGTTGGTGGCCGCAGGGATTTGGTACATCTGATGGGAGAGACGGCGACTTGTTAGTGGCAAGTATTTCGAGCCGGCTCAGAGCTGCTCTGGCCATCCATCCATCCATCCATCTAATCCATGGTTGCAAACTATGGAAGGCCAAAGAGGAAGGAAGAATGAGCAAAGGAAGCCTACCTTCGTTAGTGAAGCCAACTGTTGATTCTGGGTTCGATACCGGCATGCGGAGAGCGGGAACAGATGTCCGATGAGATCAGCAAATTGGAGATATGATCAGGTGTACCGAGGCTGCTGCACTCTGCGGTGGGCTGTTCAGTCGAATATGTTGGTGCCAGGTATGTCGAGGTTCATTTTGACTGCAGCTTTAGAATTGGGGATGATGAAGCTTTACAGTGTGCTTCGTGTTCAGCCAAATGGCGGTTCGCCTGGCAGCTGCTGATGTTCGATCTGGAGAAGGGCACACTCGCTGGCGTTCAGCGGGCTGACCTCCAGTCCTGAACCTGCAGTGGGTTCAGTAGTACTAGTTCTTAATTAGCGCCACCATGTGGTATGCCCATTTGTATTTTGTACTCCTACTTAACATAGTATTCTGTTTCAGGTGCAGCTAGCGATGTTTACTAGTCGCTGTGCCAACGATATAAATGTGTAATTGAGCTCGAATCGATGTTGATCCTTGCAACATTTGCTGCTCAAATTGAATTCAAATATATGTGGTAACCAGGTAGCTGATTATTACGTAAATATTGTCTTGTCATTTTCCAACTATCCGGTGAAAATAATTTGACGGCACACAAAGCAATTGAGTTAGGACAAACTACCTATATAATAGAGTGGGAACCAATTTTTTGTATGTTTAAATAGTTGCCGAGAAATCCAGCACAGCCTAGTGTTTATTGCCCATGCCGCCGCCGCTCTGAACAAATACTATATGCCCACACCTTGCCGCCCAAATATGCAATCACACTCGTTCTTTTTTGTGTAACAGAACTGTGGCACACAACTAATATGTACTACTTCTGTTTTAAGGTATTTGCAACTATGTGCATGAGTAAGATTTCCAAATGTCGTCTAACTGTAAGGATATTCATCCATTCGTGTCTCGGTCCTCGACCCGCCGCTGCCAGTACGCACCATGCCCTGGTACAAGTGTACAGTAGCTGAAATAATTCAGAGCACGGCGTGGCAGCCACAGTTCAAACTGCATATGCTGCATTACTTACTACTCCCTCCGTTTCAAATTAATTGACTTCTTATTCACCAAATGTGGATGTATCTATACATATAACAATGTCTAGATACATCCACATGTGATGGATAGGAAGTCAATTAAATTGGAACGGAGGGAGTATCTTCTTACAGAGGAAGACAATTCCCTCGTATAGAATCTCTAGGGGACGCATGGTACAGAGCACGGCGTGGCACCGGACAGAAATCGAACTTCTTACATGGCTGATAGACAGCTGTTACAACTACCAGAGAATTGCATGGGGTTGGGGTTGCCTAACCTATGTACAGTACATGTTTTCAGAAGAAAAGAGAAAGAACAAAAACTGTACCCTCCAGCTGCTTCTTCAGGGAGAGCAATTTACCTGATATAATTGCAACAGACCATCCAAGACCCCTACCAAGCAAGATTTGTTTTTTTGTATATAAGTAACCTTCCAATAGAATCATGTACTTGGAAAATTGACATCCATAGAAATGGAACTGTTCACCTAGAATCGGATGGAAATAAAGTTAAAAATGCTTGGAGACAGCAGACCGGGAGATTATTTGCCAAACAGCTTGAGTACACTATGGGTTCAGGCGGTTCACCTATACGACAGAATCTTCAGAAGAATAAGCGAGCAGCGGCACAGACATACGGAGATAGCGATCCCGGCGACGAAATTCTGATACAGGCGACTGCTGTCTCTGCTGGGGATGAAGGCTGCTCTCAGCACCATCGTGAGCTCGAACACTCGGTTTGATAAAGGCAGATATATACCCTGTTAAGATATAAGGTGCTCTGTCAACTCCATGAAACATATTTCTGCCACATTACATAATTGTGTTCCGATATCATGATTTTCATACGTACGTGATAGGAATCCATGACGTGTAGGGATGGTACTTGCTTCCCGAGTCACTTAGCCATCTATAGCTCCTCTTTATGTTAGGTCCAGATTATGAGTCGGGGACTCACTGTGTCCTCCCTAAAGCTCCCAATGGAGTTCATACACCAGTATTGCATCATTAGGCTGGCCGTGTACTAACAAGGCTTGTTTGTGAATAATCATGACAGTATGTCTTCCTAAAGGTCCAGATTACGAGTCGCAGGTTGTCTGGATCTTGGTTAAGTCATTAGGCTGGTTTTCGTTCTTTGCTATGTCTTGGTCGCATGAGCTTGTTAGGTCGCTTGTAATTATTGCTTTTTTAGGGACGTTGTAATTATTGTTGTTTCTTTTCCTTGGCTTAATTCGGCGGAAAGATCTGGCTTTCTTTCTATCTATAATAACACATGCAATGCTCCTGCACGGTTTGAAAAAAATAAGTATTGCATCCACGCATATGTTAAGCAATGTAGTTGGGTTATCGATCTTCCATGGCAACATTTGACGATCGAGATTCTTGGCACATTACTAGTGGATTAGGAAGCTAACCACCTGAGAAAAAAATCTAAATACTGATGATCCTACACCTAACCACAAAAAACATGCATCATATGCATGTTGAAGGTTGATCATCAAAAAGAGAGGACCTAAAAGCATGGTGCAAATGGCCTTAAGTAAGCCATGGTACAAACTGCCCTTACAAACACATAGGGTGAAATATAGAATTACTCTAATATCCTCGTGGTGCTACAACATTTTTTTCTATTTCCAACTTTAGATTTAGAATAAGAATCATGAACATATGAGACATAGAGTCACATAAATTCTGTGGTAAAAAAAACCAACGAAAAAGAGAGTCGTCTCACATTTAAGTTAACAGATAAATCAAGTAAATTTGTGGGTGTACCTAGAGCAAATTAACCAGGTGTCGCCGTGTAAATTACCGTAGAGATACTACAAATGTATCAAATAAAGTTAGTTTAGCATGTTTGCGTGATAATCAATCAATGAATTGCAATTTTGCAATGTCGATATAGCTGGAAGATTAATGTAGTAATTACTACATGAGTTAACGTACCAAGATAGAATGAAACACTTGCTTATGTGGCAAATGCATTTTTAACGTATTTTTAAATGTTAAAAAATTTAAATCCGTTGTGAAAAATGCATTTTAACGTATTTTTAAATGTTAAAAAAGTTGAAACAAAAATTTTGGATGTTCATATGAAAAATTCCTATCCGTACAAAAAAAAATCGCATCGAAAAGACATTTTGTGTGACCGGTATAAAAAAGAGAAAAACATGTTACGTGCAGAGGCATTTTTGAACGTCGGGGATTTGTCTTTATTACACCGGCCGCACAAAATGTCTTTTCATCCGGATTTTTTTGTACGAACATAAAATGTTCATATTTATGTCCTAAATTTTTGTTTGAATTTTTTTAATATTTTAAAATTCGTTTTTTGAGTAGTAAGTGTAGATACACCTATGAGCCGGAGTGGATTTCCCACATCTGAGTTGCTTTTATCCAATCCTACAGTGAGACGCTAGATTATCAAAAGATGGAATGCGGCAAGGGCAAAGGCAAAGCTCTGCTAATCTTGCATATTGCATAATCCAAGTAAAACATGGAGTTGTTTTAGTAAAAAAAGGGCACAAAAGAGAAAATAAGAACATAAGCAATAGTGTACACCGAGACTATTTCTACATAATATATCTGCAAGTTGAATGAACAAATCACAAATTATATCATTTTGTCTATAACGACTGCTCGTGAAGTGGCATACAAGGTATTGGGATTGAGCAAAAAACAGTTTAGCAGTATATGTTCTATCGTACAAACGGAACTTGCAAGACATCAACCATCCACATAGATTGCATCAATTGGTGCAAACACAACAAATGTCCCTTGCATGGGCCCACTCTCAAGTATGGTTAAGTGACACCGAATCAAAAAAACCTTCTCCAATAGTAATAGGATAACATGCTGCACGAATAAAAACAATTCTGTTAAGATACATGTTATGTATTTACTCAATTAGTGTCTAGTCATCAAAGTATAAATGCACGGTAGTAATATTACACTAGATACATAAGAGGTTCAAATATGAATCAAAATATGATTCAAAGTGCTTATATTAAAACGAGAATAGGTTGAAAGGAAACGTTGACCTCTTTTGACGACTTCTTTGTGTTCACATAAGTTTGCAGTCAATGTCTTGATGCTTCTGAGACATTTGCGCGTATGAAATACCTTCATCTATAAAGTAAATGTAATAGAATTCTTCTGTCAATATTTCATTACGATCATAAGTTTTGAATAAAGGCACAACCGATTACTAAAACATAAATGTACACATACCAGAATATCCACTTTGGAGTTAAGGTCATTTCCTTTGTCAAAATGGTCATTGCATATGCTCAACAATATATTCTCCAACTGATAACACCAACAAGAAATCAACAAAGTCAATAAATACAGAATTGGAATGCCACGTAATATGATTAATTTCCACATAAAGCAAAAACAATGCATAATACACTTACCTCAAAGATGGTTTGAATATGCACTCCATTGAAACTTTCGATAACATCACCAACGCGTACCCCAAGTTTTTCTGCATGAGATCCTGGTGACACCTAAGGTTCAGTTGATGCATAAGTGCATAAACACCTTCAATAAGTCTAACACGATTTATATTGATAAGAGACATGACATATCGGTACCTCTTTCACAATTAGACCCTTATCAATTTTACATTTCCCCAATATCTTATCAATATGAGTAATGTCTAAAAGCATGATGGCACGAAATTTGAATCCAAGGTGGGGCCGAGGTATGCATCTGTAAGAACAAAAAAGCATTTAATTAGCATAAAACGTAAAAATGAGCATGTGCTCAATTTAGGTTGAAGTTCAGATTGTTTATGATGTTGTCTACTAGCCCATACTATATATTGTGACTTAAGTAAATATTAAAATGGCCTGCCAAAGCATGAGATATGTGCATATTTTCAAATAAGGTAATAGCTTCAACAGAGCCGAGATTAAGCGCTCACTAAGAACTTCAGTGAGAACGATGTATCCTAAAGTAACCATCCCCCGTTTTTCCAATATTTCATTGTCGCGTTAGTCAGCATGGTTTCGTGGTTCTATTTATATTGTTTTGCTCCCAGTCTTACATTGCACGTTGGCCATCAAGGTTCAATCCAGACCACCACTAACCTTAGATATACCTGTTTTTTTCTGTGAAATAATTGTTATGTATATCTTTTCAAGCATGTACCCTTAAACATAAACAAAGTGCGTACATCAATCAAAATATGTTATCATGGTCATTTAATCACAGGAGCTAAGCGAGTGTTAGGAGTTAACTACAAAACAATAAAATATATAAGTGTAAAAATATATCAACATGATGAATAATGTTGCAATTAGTTTTGACTGTATATCAGGTAAAATAAATAGTTGGATGACTGCCATCAACAATTAAAGAACGAACATACCGGAAATTCCTCCACAAATTTAAACATTTGAGTAGAATAGAAGATGGTACAAAACTATCTCGTGTGTTGACCATTCCAACAATATTTCCATCGAAGTCAATGACTGGCCCTCCACTGCCATACTACAATATATGTATTTACGATGTTATAATGTAAGACTCGAATTTATTTAATAAAATATAACATCAAATTTCCATTACATACATAAAAAAGGATAATTATGTATATAATTAATACAACAACACAAAAAGGTGTACCTTAAAGTCTACCTTTTCACCAACAATGGACAAGCAATGATATTCATCAATGAAACTTGGATTTGTATATTCCACCCTACCATACCACATCGCTAGATTAAAATGCTCGTCCCTTCCAATCTCAAAAATTTGTTGATCAGATTGCACTTGGTCATTAAAAGAGGGTAACTGAACATGCTGGTCCAAGTTAACCCTGAATAAAGCAAGATTGTAATGCTTCTGGTAGTACAGCAAGTACCCCTTTGCAGTGGTGTTATCCCGCAAGTGAATAATAACCTGAAATAGCAGTTGCAAAAGGAGTGACGTTATCTTTCTTTTTGGAGTGGCCACACAACCATAACCACCATAATATAGAAGAAATATATATATTTTATTTTCTACTATGGAACCAACTAGGTGATCCTTAGGAACTTACCTCAGCATCATCAACATACTCTTCTCCATCAAAATCATATCTAAATTCTCTTCGAATTAAATCCGCTGTTGTCAAAACGGTGCCAGTTTTGCCTTCCTCGTCCCGATCAATCCAAAAACAAGAGCCCCGTCCCAACTCTTCGCCACCTACAAACTCATGCAAATCAGTAATATAGCAAAAAAAACAAACAAAATTTTCATATTCATTGCGAACTGCTAAATAATTAAATAATTAGAGAGATGGTGCTATAAACTATACCAACGGAGGATGAGACTCCAAGAACAAATCTAGCGGCGTAGAGCACGGCCTTCCTCGCCTCACACCCATTGGCGGGAATATGCTTTGCAGCTCTATCCCCAAACCCTAGACGCAGGCCACATCCGGGCTTGTTGAGATCGAGCGTGGGCAGCTTATGCTGCCGAGCTGCAAGAAAACCAGCACGCACACAGAGAAATAAAATTATCATCAATACACCGGGAAAAAGGGAAACCAACGAAACATGAAATAGTCCACTGGATCGCCAACTTGGGTAGATCATGAATGTGTTACACACTGTTAGCAGTAGTTGGTAAGCGTTTGAGTATAATTAGTCAGGTACTAATTTGCATGTACATTGATGTGTATGTACAATCGTACTAGTACATTGATGTGTATGTACAATCGTACTAGTACCTTTCCGTTTAGTCGACACCAGTTTTATATCGAGAAAATTAAGAGAAATAAAGAAAAAGAATGGGCACACGGCACATGCTGCCCTTGCCTACAAGTTTTTGTGTGCTTGTGTTCATCTAGTTTCATGTATGATCCATTCGTGAGGGCGAAATCCCAACATATACGACGAGAAAATTGATGAATTTAATCTAAATTAGGTTACGAGAGATATGATGAAGAGAGTAACTACTGGCAGTGATTTGATCATTATCGAACCTATTTTCTCCTCGTATTTGGCTAATACAGGCTGAGAGCCTGCGTGTAGGCCACGTGCGTCTCGTGGTGGTAGCCGAGGTTAATGATCTCGTCGGGGATGCACGGCTCGCAGAGCGGAGAGCTGGGCGCAGAGGAGAGCGCCTCGTCGTCTTCCTCCTCATCGGCACACCATCAACACCCTTCTCGTCCTCCTCGGGAGCACATCGTCATCCTTCTCCTCCGCATCTCCATTGATCCAGTCTTCGACCCGTGCCATCTTTGCTTTCTTGGATACCGTGCTCTTTCTCTTCTTGGATCGATCATCCGATGGTGGGGCTGCTGGTGCTGCCGGTTCGGGGGGATCCCGGGCGCCTGCTCTCACCCGTGCTGTCTCCATGGATGCGGCGGTGGAGATCGGGCTCGTGGCAACATCAGGGGTTGGAGGGGGTTCCGGCGACTTGGGCCGCCGCCTTCTTGCTCTCGATCGGGTCATCATCGTGCAATTCTGGCCTTGGCGTCTCGTCGGCTTCCGGAAGAACGAAGAAGCGTAGAGTCTGCTGGAAGGTTTTTTTTCTCAGGGCAAACTCTCTCTGTATTTTAAGCGTAGTCGTCGAAGTCGGCCGAGGAACGTGAAGAAAACGGCAAGGGCTAGCCGCCTGGTCTCACGGCCCATATCATATCAGGCCCACTTCCAGGTTGCAATCCACGCTTGTCGCCAAATACTAAGTTCTCAAAAACAAAAACTTGTCGCCAAATAGTAGAATGATCCACCTAAAAAGAAAACTCATGCAGTCATTACACACTAAAGCAAAAATTCAGTGGCAAGAGGATGAGTTTTATTTTCTGTAGCACACCTGTGTAGGAGCATGTGCCTCCGATGCAAAATGTAGCCCTTACACCACGTTGGACATGGCCTTAGAGGTTGCCTCTAGCTACATGATTAGGCACTTCCAACCTCTAGAGCCCAGAAGTAGTGTGCTGCGGTGGTAGCAAAGTTCCCTCCAAGGATTGGAGGATTTATACACCTACATTTGAAGCTAAGAGAGTAAGATATTATTCGCCTTCACTTTTTTTTACAGAATTTCACCTTCACATTCTCCTTTCTTTCATGAAAACTTTGTCCAGATTATTAGGAAATCCCTGGTTAATTGGCGCTGACATCGATGCGGGTGGTATGGTGATAGCTTTGAACCCTTCCCAACACTATAAAATTAGACTTTTGTAAGTTGTCAAAGGTCTCAATCATTTTCCAAGATATTTCCGCCACGATTTAAATGATGTCACACAAAACTATAACACTTGTACATGTTTGTCATATTATAGAAGTTATATATCAGTGAGCTCGGTGTAAAAGGGGAGGATTGTATAATACAATGGCACCTATGGAAGCATTTAGTCCGGTCTCCTCGCTAATTTTAAAATACTATTCAGATCTTAAATTTTAATCACATATGGATGCTAAGTCACATGCAAGTGAAAAGGTAATTCATGCAAATATGTAAGCTGTATATGTTGATGTTCGTTATCTAGCAAATGACATGCTTTCAATTCCCATGATCACCAAATAAATAGCAAACTATAGTATTATACATAGCTGAAACCGTTTTTGCTGCATATAAGATTTCAGGTGCCAAAAAATGAAAGAAGAAACAAGTGAAGCATGATTAAACTGTATCTATGTGCTATGTACAAGTTGTATGAACAACTGATATCCCTTCCTCTGCACTCTGCTACTCAAGACGTGGTACACAACTTCGTTTAATCTGCAAAGAGACAAGTGGATTAATAATGGCATAAACATAATCCAATGACCTGCAGGACAGGAAAAAGTATCTAGGAATTTGGGTATCTCTTTTTCGTCTCAAACAAAAATGCCAAGACATGAACCATCTCATGCAAACACATCAGAGACACTTGCCTGAGCTCAGTTCGTCAAGTGAGTCTGAAGCGCAAACCCCTTCTCCAATAGTAAAGGGATAATAAACTACACAAATATAAACAACTCTGTTAAAAAAATGTCATGTATTCACTAAAGTAGTGTCTAGTATATCATATACACTTGGAGCCCGCAAACATCCACATACTGTATATTGGACCAACGCAAGTGTAAGTGCTCTAAAATTATATTGCACGATACACGTATGATTCACATTTGTATCAAAATGGAGCGAATCTACATGCAAAGTTTATGTAAATAGCACACTATCTGGAATGACCAACGAAAATAGGTCGAAAGGAGATGCATACCCCTCTGAACGTGTTCTTTCTGTTCAGATAATTCTACAACCAATGTCTTGTTGCTTCGGAGACCTTTGCGCGAATGAAATACCTTGATCTGGATAGAGTCAAACACAATATTAGTTCTTAGTACAAAAAGTTTACCAAATCATGTTTTCTTATAAAGGCACGAATGACAACTTGACATAAAAATATAATGCCAGAATTTCCATTTTGGAATTATGGCCATTTCCTCTCTCTAAATGGCCCTCGCATGTGCTTAGCAATATTTTCTCAAACTGATAACGAAAACAAGAAAAAATAGTATAAACCAATAATGCAATATAAATATAACTAATTCTTGCACAAACCTAATATAATAAATTGATAGTCCACGTACCTCAAATGTATTATAAATGCGTTGTCGATTTATACATTCGATAACATCACCGACTCGTATCCCAAGTTTTTCAGCATGACTTTCTTTAGATACCTAAGTTTAATTCCAAATATGTGCACTTAATATGTGTAAGAAATAAAGGTTCAAGAAACATAGCATTTTTCACTAATGAGAAAACGTAGACATCACATACCTCTTTAACAATTAGACCTTCATCAATGTTACACTTGACATGTATCTTCTCAGCAATAGCAAGGTCTAGAAGTCCGATGGCACAAAGATGCAATCCAAGGTGGGGTCGAGGGATGCATCTATATGAAATAAAAAATTTAACAACGCAATCCAGTTTGGTTGAAACCAAATCTACACAGTACTGCAAACATGCACAATAGTGCAACAAAGACGTTTACTTTATTATAATGATTATATGGCCCTGAGAAAATGTCTTGACTATGTGTCAAAAAAATATAAATTACATTTCAATAAAATTGAGACTAATCACTCGTTACGAACTTTACCGAATCATTACTAAGGTGATTTTGCAATTTTAGTTTGTCTTCTGCACACCTTGGCCCCTCGAGGTTCCAAGTGGACCAACCCTAGCCCCTTACGTATACAGATTGTTAATATCCAAATATTTTTTTATAACTAGCACATCAAACTTCCATACTATAGTCATTAGCATAATAGAAGGCACATCTATATATGATTATGTGGTCATTTAATTGCATGAGTTAAGAGAGAATGAGGAGATAGACAAGACATTCACATATATAGAAATTCTAGGAATGTACTAGCATGACAAATGAGAATGACATGACAATTAGTTAATAGTTCATCTTCTTATATCGGTAAAATGTATTATTTCTACTCTCGCAATAAGCTAAAAATGACAAGATTAATTAAGTAATACTACAACAATATTGCAATGAACAAGTTACCCAAATTTCCTCCATATATGCAAACACTTCAGTAAAATAGAAGAAATCATAAAAGATCCTCGTTCCTTGATCATTCCGACAATATTCCCGTCAAAGTCAATGACTGGCCCTCCTTTGGAATACTACAATATTCATATTCTTATGTTAAAATTTACAAAGAACATATATTTTAAAATAGAATATCAAACATTAGAGGCAACATAGGAGAATAATGTGTTAACTAACGGAATAAAGAATATGTACCTTAAAATCTTCATGACCACCAATAACATACATGTCATGATATCCACCATAGTATGTTTGATTTGGATAGTTCACTCTACCATGGCCTATCCTTAGATATAATGTTCGTCTCTTCCTAGCTCAAAAATCTCTTGAGCACATTGTACATCATCGTTAAAAGAGGGTAGATGGACAGGTTGATCCACCGTAACCCTAAATAAAGCAAGATTATAATGTTGCTGGTGGTAGAGCAAGTGGGCCTCTACTGTGGTGGCATCCCTCAAGTGAACGATAACCTGAAATAAAAGTTGTAAATGAAAGAAAAAATTTAGTAGCCAAAATGCCATAGGAGCTCTAATTTGGACCATCCGGTTTTGCTCGGTGGTCCACACCACCCGTAGAGTACAAGATTATTAGTGGAAGCAAATGTGGTATAATTCTAAATATTCTATCCTATAGTTTAAGATATACAAGGCTCATGAAAAAACCAAGATATGTGTAAAGTAGTAGGATTAGTGTAAGAGCATCAATTCATGGTGGGACATATGTTCAATCTATTTCTTAAGATAACATGTTTCTGGTGTACACATGATTGACGTCAAGAACAGTCTTACATGCAACTAGATGCTACTACGTCCGTCCAAAATTATTAAAGTTCTACGATTGTCCTAAGTCAAACTATATGAACTTTTACCAAGTTTGTACAGAATATATCAACTTTAATTTAGCGCATAAATTTAGTTCTGTTAGATTGATCATACAATATACTTTCACATTATAAAAATTTGACGTACTTTCTTATAATCTCGGTAAAATGTAAAGACATTTGACTTGGGAGAAATCTAGAACTTCAATTATTTTGTAACTGAAGGAGTAGTTTTCTTTTGTTTACGTTTCCAAAATTTGTGATATTAAAAATAAAAAGGAGAGTGACTACAAGACTTCAACAACAACTATGAGAAAAATTTATACATACATGATCTTCTATTATAGAGAAACTAGTGCGAAGTGCATCCACATATATCATTTAACACTGGCAAAACGGATAAAAAGGTACAATTTTCTGATCCAAACTTAGCTACTCACCTGAGAACCGTGAACATACTCTTTTTTAAGTATGACCGGTCGTATCTGAAAACTAAATCCACCGACGTCAAAATAAGGCCAACGCTACGCATCAGTCGGCTGTAGCGAGGCATTGCTATAGCCGCCTCCGCAACCGTCCGATCACTTAAGTGAAACGATCTGGTGCGTTCGATCTATGTAGCAAAAACGTTTCACGTGTAGCAATTTGTATCTGTGTATGCAACATCGCATGTAGCAAAGAAATTTCAGAAAATTCTACGTCCGATCTATGTAGCAAAAAAAAGTCAAACACACCATTTTTTTTGTCGCATGTAGCACTGTATGTAGCAAAAAAAAAAATCAGATTCATAAAGCTTGGCGACGTGTAGCAAAACGAATGTAGCACTTTAAACACAGTCATGTAGCGAAAAAACACAAGCTATGTAGCAAACCCAATTTGATAGTACGAAAATGCTTGTGAAATGTGATTTTTGAAGAAAATCAATGTAGCACTTTGTCCGTCCTTATCCAACAAAAACAATATTCATATGTAGCAAAAACCAATAACGAAAAATCCAACAAATCTCAATATAGCTAGCATGTGCACTGAAATCAGTGTAGCAATTTGCCCATGCTTATACTACAAAAACGAGACCCACATGTAGCAAAATCAATAAGAACATGTAGCATCGAGAAAATCCCCAGGATGTACTAACCTCCACCAGCGGCCATGGAGCCACAGCCATGGCCAATTCGAGCTCTTCGGCCACACATCCCTGGCACCACCACGACTGATTCGACCTCGCCGGCCACCAATCCGCCACGCCGGAGGTTGGGAAGAGCCAGACCGAGAGAATCCCCACGCCGGCCACCAATCTGCCACGCCGGAGGTCGAGAAGAGCCAGATCGAGAGAATCCCCAACAATCTGACCGCAAAATCGTCTTCCCTAGGAGGCGTCAATGGCAAGCCAGACCGACAGAGGGAACGGAGGTGCGCTGGTAGGAGGAGGCATGGAGGAGCAGCGGCGACGGCGCGGACGAACGGTGGGGCCTTGTCGGGAAGAAGAGGCCGCGACTATCGGCGCGCCCGCGCGAGCCGGCCCTAACCGACGGCGGGGAAGTGGGGCACGACAGGGAGGAGGGGCGAGCAGTGACGGCAGGGAGGCGAGGGCACGGCAGGGAGGAGGGTCGAGCAGTGAGAGGAGCCGGCGGCCAGCAGTCTCCTCGCATCGAGCGCTGCGAGTTGACTGCGCGAGATGCATTCGCGAGGGAGCGAACCGGCTGTAGCAACAGCCGGTGGTAAGATAGTTTTTTCCTCAAAATAATGGCAGTTTTGTTATCCTCGTCCCAGTCGATCCAGAAACCAGAGCACCGTTGTAGTGGCTCGCCGCCTACAAATTCATTCATGCAAATATTAGTCCAAAAAGAATATATTTTTTGGCTGTCCTGAAGGAAGACAGACGTACATACCGAGAGAAGATGAAAGTCCAACGACAAATAGAACGAGGGTCTGGGTTCTTCACTTTGTAGTCATCGAGTGTTGGCAGCTTCGTCTGGCGAGCTACGTACACGATTAATTGGCACAAATAAACGTGAGTGTAAGGCACGAGAATACATTTACTTTCTGCGAAATTACAGTTGAAAAGAGGATGATGTGCTATAGCCTCACGAGACATCGTGACTTGTCTAGGAAGAGTTTGTGAATGACTGATGGATTAATGGTCAAGGTTGGGGAACATGCATGGACGTCAGACCTGTCTTCTCCTTGTACTTGGCTTCGACAACGGCAAAGGCCTCCTCGTAGGCGGCATTGCGACGAAACCTATACTTGTCGGGCTTTATCGGCGCGCGCAGCGGAGAGCTTGGCGCAGAGGAGACCACCTCGTCGTCTTCCTCCTCGGCGACATCATCATCCTTCATCTTCTCCTCCTCGGCGACGGTGGCATCTTCCTCCTTCTTCTTGGCGTGGTCCGTCTCATCCGCCTCCTCCTCGTCGCCCCCGCGGACCCACTCGTCGACCCAGGCCCTCCTCTCTTCCTCGGATCGATCCTTCGCGCCCCTGCTCCTTCCGATTCTCCTCTTCCTGGATCGGTCCGGGAGTTGCGGCTGCAAAGCGCTCGTGCTCGCCGTGCTGTCCGTATCGTCGAGCTCGGGATTCGGTTGGAGTTCCGGAGACTCCGTCCGGCGAAGGCGCAGGCGCCGCCGCCATGTTGACCTCGGTCCGTCCATCCTGGCGCCGATCTCTCTCGTCGTCCTCCGAAAGAAAAGGAGACAAAGGACGTAGAGACTCGAAGCGTTCGTTGAAATCGGCGGCTAAGGGACACACTTGTTTCTCATGGAAAAAAGGCGATGCAGGGACACGTTGTTCCGCGTGTTGGCTTCAATGTCTGACCACTCCAAGGCTTTTGACGTGGTTAGCGGGACTCCTTTTCCTTGCCCTCTCGTGTTAATTTTTGTGGCTCTAACATTCACTACAGGAATGAAGAGCAGTGCCGACGGCTTTTTGCCGTCAGCATAGCCCAGAATGCCGTCGGCATAGGTGCCCGTAGGCACAGCCCTAAAAAGCCGTTGGCATAGCTCAAACCGTCGGCATTTTGTTTTCCAAAATTATTTGTTCCAATTTTTTTTAAAAAAAAATTTAAAATTTTAATTTTTTTTCAATTTTACTCCGAATTTTCCAATTTTGTTTTTTTTTTCAAATTTCGAATTTCTCACTTAGCCACACATTTAATCTCAGATCAAAGTACTTACCTTAGTCAAACTTCCTGTTCGGTCACCCATCTTCAAATTGCTCCAGCCCAAGCACGCTTAACTTTTGAGTTCCTTCCAAATTAGATTCCAAATAAGATGTTAGAACTTACTGATATTAGTATCCTATCAACCGTATTAACCCATGGGTCATGATATTACACTTTTTATTGTTTAAATTTTGAAAATTTATTTGAATAAGTAACAATGATTATGTAATAATATTTTTCAAATAAATAACAATAAAATTTATTTTACTTTATTTTCTCATTTTTATATTAATATGGAATAATTCATATTTTTAAATCCGTAAATCGACATTTAGCAAATAAAAGGTCTAAATCGATTAGAAAAATGAGAGGAATCCAAATTTAACATCCATATCATCTTTTTCATCATCTATATGACTTTTTGCAACATATTTTTTGTACTTGTTTAATAAAAAAAATTCATTTTTGACACTTAAAAATGAAAGAAATGATATTTATAAAAATATTTTATAAATTATTTTTGGCAACAATGTTTGCCATACCAAGACACACCTATGTGCCAAATATGGGCACATTATCACAAACTATGGCACGGGATGATTATATCTAGGTCATTTGACTCGAAATTTATACATGTCTATAGATGATTGACCTTTTTGCGAAGAAGTTTTTTGGAAAATTTGTCAAAACTCAGGTTTATCATTGTTCCTAGTAACTAGTACACATAAATGGAGTCCATTTCAAAGGATTTCATTTTTTGAATATTTTTTTCACTTTCTTTTATTTTGCTGAAAAAACGGTCAAAATGGCCGGCGTGCTTGTTCATCCAAAGGGGTCGCATTTTTCAAAACTATCGATGGTTTTATGATATAACCACTACTGGTGTATCTTAAAATGATTTTTGTAAAAATTTCAGAGCAAATTATCACACACTTGTAGTTCAAAATTGAATTACTTTCGGAAAATAGGCATAAAGTCATTTAAATAGGTGAAATGAGGTAGAAACCGAGAAAATTTCTAATATTGCTGGATTATCGATAAAATATGGCCTACTTTGTGTGATAATTGTATGGGTGCCATTTTGCACCATATTTGTTGTACTTGCTTCACAAAAAATGCCATTTTTGACAATTAAAAATGAAAAAAATGATATTTATAAGCATAATTTAAAAAACTCATTTCTGCAACATTGTTTGTCATAACAAGACACACATATATCTCAAATATGGGCACATTATCACAAACTATGGCACGGGGATGATCATATCTAGGTCATTTGACTCGAAACTTATACATGTCTATAGATGATTGACCTTTTTGTAAATTTTTTTTTTGGAAACTTTGTCAAAACTCAGATTTATCATTGTTCTTAGTAACTAGTACACATAAAAGGAGTCCATGCCAAAGGATTTCACTTTTTGAGTATTTTTTCACTTTCTTTTATTTTGTTGAAAAAACGATCAAAATGGCTGGCGTGCCTGTTCATCCAAAGGGGTCACATTTTTCAAAACTATCGATGGTTCTATGATATAACCACCACTGGTGTATCTTAAAATGATTTTTATAAAATTTTCAGAGCAAACTATCACACACTTTAAGTTCAAAATTGAATTACTTTCGAAAAATAGGCATAAAGTCATTTAAATAGGCGAAATGAGGTAGAAACCGAGAAAATTCCTAATATTGCTGGATTATCGATAAAATATGGCCTACTTTGTGTGATAATTGGATGGGTGCCATTTTGCACCATATTTGTTGTACTTGCTTCACAAAAAATGTCATTTTTGACAATAAAAAAAATAAAAAATGATATTTATAAACGTAATTCGAAAAAACTCATTTCTGCAACATTTTTTTGTCATAACAAGACACACCTATGTCTCAAATATGGGCATATTATCACAAACTATGGCACGGGGATGGTCATATCTAGATCATTTGACTCGAAACTTATATATGTCTATAGATGATTGACCTTTTTGTGAAAAAGTTTTTTGGAAACTTTGTCAAAACTCAGATTTATCATTGTTCCTAGTAACTAGTACACATAAAAGGAGGCCATGCCAAATGATTTCACTTTTTGAGTATTTTTCACTTTCTTTATTTTTTTGAAAAAAATGATCAAAATGGACCCTGTGCCATAGTTTGTGATAAAGTGTCCATATATTAACACATAGGTGTGTCTTGGTATGGCAAACATTGTTGCCAAAAACAATTTTCAAAATATTATTATAAAAATCATTTTCCTTTTTTTAAGTGCCAAAAATAACTTTTTTATTAAGCAAGTACCAAAAATATGTTGCAAAAAGTCATAAACATGATGAAAAGGATGATATGGATGTCATATTTGGATTCCTCTCATTTTTCTAATCGATTTGGACATTTTATTTGTTAAATTTTGATTTACGGATTTAAAGATATGAATTTTTCCATATTAGATGAAAAATAGGGAAAAAAAACATAGCGGCCTTTCCTATGCCGACGGCCAGGGCGACGGGCTAGCCTCGTCGGAGCCTATTGCCGACGGCCCCGATAAAAAGCTGTCGGCATAGGTTTGGCCGTCGGCACAGAGCAGCATTCCTGTAGTGATTTAGCAGCTGCTCTAATATTTTTGTGGCTTCGATATTTTGTTCTTTGATCTCCTCGCTATTTTGTACGCAGATCTTAAATTTAATCTCTCTCCGAACATATCGGATGCTATGTCACATGCAAGTGAGAAGGTATTTTACTTATTAAGCCATACGTTGGTGTTGGTTATCTAGCAAATAACACGCTGTCAATTTGCAACATCACATGCATGAAATAGCAAACTGTAGTATATATATACAACAAACGATTTCGGGTGCTGAAAATTATAGAAGAAACAATTGAAGCATGACTGATCTGCATCTATGTACTATATACAAGCATTATGAACAACTGATATCCCTTTCTGCATCCTCTGCTCAAGAAGTGGCACACGGCCACACACTTAATTTCTGCATTTTGCAAGACACGGATAGAGTACATGATTTCGTGATCTCTTAAGTCTCATGAACCATCTAATGGAAACACAGCAGAGCGCACTTGCCTGAGCTCACTTGGGCACCCCTTCTCCAATAGTAAAGGGATAATAAACTACATAAATAGAAACAAATTGTGTTAAGACAAATGTTATGTATTCAGCAAAGTAGTGTCTAGTCTATCATATACTTGAAGCGGGAAAATATCCACAGATTGTGCATTGTACCAGTAAGACTCTTAGTACTCTAAAATCATATTGCATGATTCACATATTTGTATAAAAAGGAGAGAATCTACATAATTAGTTAATTTAAAACACACTGTCCGGAAGGACCAACAAAAATAGGTTGAAAGAAGATGCATACCCCTTTGAATGTCTTCTTTGTCTTCAGATAAGTCTACAACCAATGTCTTGTTGTTTCTGAGACCTTTGCGTGGATGAAATACATTGACCTGATAAATTCAAACACAATAGAGTTCTTAGTACGGAAAATTTACGAATCGTTTTTTCTTGGAAAGGAATCAATGACACCTAAGACATAACAAATACCAAAAATATCCACTTTGGAATTATGGTCATTTCCTCTCTCCAAATGGTCCTCGCATCTGTTTAGCAACATGTTCTCCAACTGATAACAACAAGAAAAGTTTGTATAAAACAACAGTGCAACATAAATAGGACTGATTCTTGCATTCAACGGAGGCGGCGATTTGGGTAGTGGGTCTAGATGCACCCATTAGGTAATTTTTTTTTGATTTTTTTCAGAATGTCAAAAAATTCCAGAAAATAAATCTGGATGTACATTACAGCGTGATGTGTTAGCACAAAAATTGGCATGGTGAAAAAACTTTTTTGGCAACCTGTAAAAAAAAGACAAAATTTTGACACGTATATATACATTTCGGTATGTCCGAATTTGTCTTTTTTGCACAGGTTGCAAAAAAAGTTTTTTCTTCGCGTAACTTTTTGTGCTGACTTGAAATGTGTTGGACTACATGCAAAAATTTTATTTTGAATTTTTTGACATTTGAAAAATTGTTTTTTGGGTCTGCACCCACTACCCGTTGTGAATATCCGGCATTCAACCTAATATAATAAATTGGTAGTACACAAACCTCCAATGTATTACAAATGCATTCTCCATTGAAGCATTCAATAACATCACCGACTCGTATCCCAAGTTGTTCCGCATGACTTCCTTTAGATACCTAAAGTTTAATTGCAAATAACTACAATTAATATGCACACAAAAATAGCTTCAAGAAAGATAACATAGTAGTCACTAACGAGAAAAACTAGACATCACACACCTCTTTCACAATTAGACCTTCATCAACATTACACTTCACCGATATCTTCTCAGCGATATCAAGGTCTAGAAGTCCGATGGAGAAAAGACGCAATCCAATGTGGGGTCGAGGGATGCATCTACACAAAATAAGCATTTTACTTTGGTACTCCATCTATGTATACAATGCCCACTTCATATTTCGAGGATAACTTTGGATAATAATTTGAACTTCCAACAATATGCTTTTGCTGACATATAAGTCATATTTAGTTAGTCAAAATATTACTGAAAGTTGGGCTCGGAGTCCAAAGTGGCATTGTATACAAAGACGGATGGAGTAATATTAATTAAATGGCCTGGAGAGAATGTATTGACTATATTTTCCTTTAAATATACATTTCAATAAAACTGAGACTAATCAATCCTCAACAACTTTACAGTGACAAAATGGTGTCCATCACTCCGTTACCCACAAAATAAATATTACAAAATATTTTGCAATTTTATTTCTAGTCTTTTGTGCACCTTATCCCACATCAAGGTCCATGGACCACCCCTAACCTCAGTTGTACACATTTTTAATTGCTAATAGTTTTTATAACTATATAAAATAAGTTGTACTATAAACATTAAGATAATGGAATTCCATGGGCATGCATTTAGTTGAATAAAGAGAGATTTAGGAGATAAAAACAGAAAAATTACGTATAGAATCCTAGAAATGTATCAGCACAGTAAATTATTATGAATTGAAAATTCATTTATAGTTAATATCTTTATATCTGATAAAATGTATGAGTTCAACTCCAAAATAAGCTATACAACAAGATTAGTTTTGTAATAAGACAACGAAGTACGTACCGAAATTTCCTCCATAGACGCAAACACTTAAGTAATATAGAAGAAAGCATAAAAGATCCTTGTGAAGTGATTATTCCCACAACATTTCCATCAAAGTCAATCACCGGCCCTCCATTGCTATACTACAATATTCAAATTTTTTGGTTAAAATTTATTCATTAAAATATTAAAAAATAGAATATCACGCATACAAGCAAAATAGGAGAATGATGCATATAAATAAAAGGAAGTGTACCTCGAAATCTTCAAGTCCACCTAGAACATCCATGTAATGATATCCGTCATAGAACATTGGGTTCGGATTTTCCACTCTACCGTGGCCTATTCTTAGATATGAATGTTCGTCTCTTCCTAATTCAAAAATCTCTTGACCACATTGTACTTCGTCAATAAAAGAGGGTAGATGAACATGTTGGTCCATAGTAACCCTAAATAAAGCAAGATTATAATGCTGCTGGAAGTAGAGCAAGTGGGCCGCTGCAGCTGTGTCATCCCGCAAATGAACAATAACCTGAAATAACAGTTGTAAAATGAAAAAAGGAACTTTAGCAACCCAATGCCAAAGGAGCTCTATTTTGGAGAATCGAGTTTTGCTCGGTGGTCCATGCACATGTAGAGTTAATTACATGCATTTTAATTTCAATAAATGGTATAATTCAAATTATTCAATCCTATATTTTACTATATAAAAGGCTTATGAAAAAACTTAGATATATGTAGCAGGAGTATATAGTTTCAGAGCGATAATTCAGGGTGGGACATGTTCAAACCATTTCTTAAATAATATATATCTGGTGTATAAATGATTGATGTTAAGTACTGTGTTTTTACAAAAACAGTTCTGAGATTCCTTTTTAGTTAGAATAGTTCAATTTGTTTTGTACAAGTTCATGGGTTTAATTTGAAATTCCATGTTCCACTGAATTACGAAATATAAAGTAATATGTACTGTACAAAAAGTCAAATATGAAGTCACACAAATGATTGATGTATTAGTAGCAATTCATACCCTTCTTTTTCAAAGATCACCTAGTGTTGCTTCCCTAAACTGAGGACTTTTTAGGTTGTACACATACTGAGAACAAATAGAATTTTTCTACATACCATGCATAATCCCTAGAACCATCCAATGATATACATGTATAGCATCCTTAAAGGCCACTAGTTGCTTTTTTTTATGTTGCGAAAATTTATGATATTATAATTAATATAGTGCGCAGTACAAAAACTTAACAATCTCTATGAGAAATCTATTCATCTGTTATAGAGCAATAGTGCGAACTGCATCCACATGTATCATTTAACACGGGCCGAATTCAAAAAAGGTGCCATTTATGATCCTTAGCTACTCACCTCAGCATCATGAGCATAAACTCTTTTGAGAATAGACGATGGGTGGTATCTAAAAACTAAATCCGCCGTCGTCAAAACGATGCCAGTTTTTTTCTCCTCGTCCCGGTCAATCCAGAAACCAGAGCACCGTTCTAGTAGCTCACCGCCTAAAAACCCATGCATGCATGCGAATGTTAGTAAAACAAAAACAAACATATATTTTTGGCTCTCCTAAATAAAGAAAGAGAGACCTTTTTTTATTACATACCGACAGAAGATGAAACCCCAACAACAAATTTAGCGGCGCCAAGCACCACCCTTCTTTCAGGCTCACGGATAAGAAGAGGTTTCGGATCCTTGCCATGGCGATTGGAGGGTTTGTACTCATCGAGCGTCGGCAGTTTCTTCTGGCGAGCTGCACGAAGATCATCACACGCAAGTTAACAAGTTTACGGGATAAAAATAAAAAACCAGCGAGACCCGTGGTTCTTCCGCATAATAGGGCATTCTTTTCCATTAGTGGGGCTTGGGCGGGTTGTGGTGTCTTGTGCGCTTGTGGTGGTTGCATGTAGGCCAGAGGTAGTTTGGTGGCATAGGTTTAGTTTTTTTCGTGGTCTAGTCTCGAGTGTTTGACCTATTCTTAGGCTTGTAGTAAATACTTTGTTTCTATAGATGGCTTAATTTGTGCTTTCTTGAAAGGAAAAACAACACATTGCCATATGCGAGGTAAGAAGATGGCGCGTTATAGCGCAGTGTAATGTAGATTGTTTGGACTATTGTAGATAAGTAAATGTAGATTGTTTGGACTAATTGCGGGAGAGCAACTTTATAACATGATGAAGGTGAATTTATCAGTGATCAAGGTTTGTGAGCAAACCTCTCTTCTCCTTGTATCTGGCTTCGACGAGTCTAAAAGCCTTCACGTAGGCGGGATCGTGATGAAACCTATACTTGTCGGACTCGACCGGCGCACGGAGAGGAGAGCTGGGCGCCGAGGAGACCACCTCGTCCTCTTCCTCCTCGGCGACATCATCATCCTTCATCTTCTCCTCCTCGGCGGCATCTTCCTTATTCTTCTTGGCGTGGTCCGTCTCCTCGTTGCCCTCGCGGACCCAATCGCCCACTCATGCCCTCTTCTCTTCCTCGGATCGATCCTTCGCGGCCCTGCTCCTTCTTCTCCTCTTCATGGATCGGCCCCAGGGTTGTTGCGGCTGCAAAGAACCCGTGCTCGCCGAAGATGTGTCCGTGTTGGACGTATCTTGGAGTTCGCGGGTAGGTTGGAGTTCCGGCGACTCCGGCCGGCGTAGGCGCTGCCGCCGTATTGCTCTCGATCCGGCCATCCCGGGAGTTCCTGCCGCCGATATCCCTCGTCGCCTGCCGCCGATATCCCTCGTCGCCTTGAAGTCGAAACACTTGTGTCTCGCGATAACTTGAAGTCGGCGGCTAAGCCTGAAGGAACGTCAAGGAAACGGCGAGGGAGGGACACACTTATTTCTCGCGATAACCTGAATAAACGGCTAACTTATAGTTTCTACACTTGTTTCAGTTTTACGTATGGAGTTTTATGTCATGTTCTTCATCCAGTAATGCTACACCTACCGATGGATCAAACTTACGAAAGTCATCCGGGCTGACGAGGGCATGCGACGTGGAGCCAGCGTGGATATTGTTTTCTCCCTCGAAGGAAAAATCTGTGTAGCAATTTAACAAAAATATTCGCATTGCTCCCGAGCGTGTTCAGCCTCTTGGCGGCGGCGTGGCCAGCTCCCCCTCGTCGGAAACAGAGCGGCGAGCTCTTGGTCGTACTCAGGGGTCGTCGGAAGCAGCGCTGACCTTGCCCCTTTCCGGCGGAGGACACAGACCTCGCAACCACCGTCTCTGTAAATGTATCGGATCTAACTCACGAATCAATCAAGAATTACAGATGCAAATCAATTGGATTGGATTGCCCGTTCCTCCCCACTTCCCCCGAGCAAGGTTCAGTCATACGGCACGGCACCGCCGCCCGTCCGTTTAGTCGTTTCTTACAAGCCAAGTTTACAAGAATGGATTGGTTCTCTACATATAGGAATCACGCTGCCCAGTTGCCACTCGCCATCCAGCCTGGGACTCGCTTGGTTCGGATGGGCCTGGGCTTATCTGGCCTGTCTTCATTCTGCTTCAGTAGGTTCACGCTTCGGTCAGGTTGGATGTCGCTACAGGAAGTGGCGCCAGTTCCCTGCGGTAGCAGAGTTGGAGTAGAAGCAGGTAGACCGCTGACAATCCCCGGGGCTTGAAAACCTGCTTGTCCCCAAGCAGGTGCTTGCGGGAACTGCTGCCGAAGCGCATCATAATCATCCCACAGCGCCTCCTCTTCTGAGCGACTGCTCCACTTCACCAGCACTTGCGCCACCATGCGATTGTTCACATTCTTGAGCTTCGTCTGCAAAACCTGTTCAGGCACTGAGAAGGAGCTAGTAGTGTTAGGTAATTCTTTGGATACATGCACTCCAGGACTCACGCACGGTTTCAGCTGTGAGACATGAAACACCGGATGGACTCTGCTCGAGGCCGGTAATGCCAGTTTGTATGCCACAGCCCCAATGCGTTCCAGCACCTCATAAGGCCCAAAAAATTTGAATGTTCGCTTGTGATTCTTCCTTCTGACCACAGTTTGCTGAATATATGGTTGTAGCTTCAAGAAAACCATATCACCCAGAGAAAAATTCCTCTCGGTGCGATTTTTATCACCTTGGTGTTTCATCCTCTGCTGCATTCTCAACAGGTGCTGACGAACTGATGCAATCATCAGTGCCCTTTCGTCCAACCATTTCTCCACATCACTCACTGGAATATGCTCTGAAGCAGTAACGCCGAAATACCTTGGTTGCCTACCATACAGAACCTCAAAAGGAGACTTGCCCAATGAAGTATGCCAGTTCGTATTGTACCAGAAATCACATAAAGGCAACCATTTGGACCAAGGCTGGGGGTGTGCACTTATGAAGCACCTCAAATAGCACTCAATCGATTGATTAACTCTTTCCGTCTGCCCATCTGTCTCGGGGTGATTAGCAGTACTCATTTTCAAGTCTGTGCCAGTAGCCTTGAAAACTGCATGCCAGAATTGGCTTGTAAACACCGGGTCGCGATCAGAAACAAGAGCTGCAGGCATACCATGGAGACGATAGATATTGTCCACAAAAGTTTCAGCTACAGATGATGCTGTGTATGGGTGCTTTAGAGGGATAAAATGAGCATACTTTGTTAACTTATCCACTAATACCAGGATGCAGTTGTACTGCTTGGATTGGGGTAAACCATCAATAAAATCCATCATGGCTCAAGTTGCCGATATTCCCCGTGGGGGCGGGTATCCGTGGGGATCTACCCGCTAAGAAGCGGTGACGGGGGCCGAATTCACCCCGTGGGGCTAGCGGGGCGGGTACCCGTTAAGGTAACGGGGCGGGGACGGGGGCAAATTGGCCCCGTGGAGGCTCCATGGGTACCCGGGACCCCACCTGTCAGTCTAACAAATACAACATATATATGCAAAAAACCCTAACCCAACACCCGCTAGGCCGCCGCTGTGCTTCTTTTTCCCCTTCCTCCAGATCGAGCCCGTGAGGAGGCGGTGGCGCGGCGCATCGCGTGATCTCCATCCGGCCGCCCCTACCTTGGCTCTGCTTCACCTCTTTCCTCCTTACGGTCGCATCATCCTTCTCTTCCTCTTGTCCTCCAGGGCTCCACCTCAAGGGCGACCGGCGAGGACGGCTAGCAGGAACAAGGGAGGGCAGGACCGGCGACGACGACAAGCCGCAAGCGCCAGTATCGACCAGAGAGGCCGGCACATCTCGCCTCCGACCTTGAAGAGACCGATGATGAAGGTTTTGACATATTTGATCAGTACATGTCTTCCCAGTCTTCAGTTTCATCTATGTTTGTTCACACAGAGCTAGATCTGTACCTTGAAGAGCCAACCCTGCCCAGAACAAAGGATTTTGATATCATTAACTGGTGGAAGTTTAGTGGAATCAAGTTTCTCACACTGCAGCTCATTGCTCATGACATCTTACCTATCCCAGTCACAACGGTAGCTTCCGAATCGACATTTTCTACAAGTGGTAGAATTCTCAGCCCTCATCGCAGTAGGCTTGCACCAAAGATGGTTGAAGCTATAATGTGCATGCAAGCTTGGTGTAACTCTGACATGCTTGGTAATACACTAAAACTTGCTACTCTTGCCATTTAACTTTACTAGAGTTGGACACACCTAAATAGCTACTGTTTTGCTACCTGAATGTTGCTGTTTTTTGTCCTCTATTAGTCTCCATGGACTATCCATGGGGATCGGGTACCCGTTTAATTCGGGGACGGGGACTGTTTCCTCCCCGTGAAGCTTGGCGGGGCTAACGGGGACGGGGATTAGCGGGGATCGGGGCGGGGACGGTGGAGAGCCCCCCGGAGATACCCGTCCCCATCGCCAACTTGAATCGTGGCCACCTCCCATGGTGCTGAAGGAATTGGCAAAGGTTGTAACAGCCCAGCCGGCGGCAGACGCTCAGGTTTTGCTTGTTGACAAATATGACAACACTTGACATATTCCTTCACCATGTTTTTCATCGTAGGCCATTTGAATAAAACCTGTAATCTGCGGTAAGTTACTGGGAAACCAGAATGCCCACCTTGAGAACTGTCATGGAAAGCAGACACAAGTTTGCGCTGCAAGTCGGGGTCTGGGCCAACCCAAATGCGACCATCATATCTCAGCAATCCCCCACTTAGCTTAAAATGTTCACTAGCATCCGGGTCCAGTGCCAATTTCATTAACAAGTCCTGGGTCACCTTGTCACCACCATAACTAGACTGAACTGCTTCCATCCAGATCGATTGAACTGTAGTTACTGTGAATAGCTCATCATTTGCAGCAGGTTTCCTTGACAAAGCATCTGCTGCCTTATTGAGTATTCCTTTCTTATACATCACCTTGTATTGCAGCCCCATCATTTTAGTCAAAGCTTTGCGCTGCCAATCAGTGTGCAGTCTCTGGTCTGTTAAATGAACCAGACTTTTATGATCTGTTTTGATGATAAACTCCCCCATCTGCAGATAAGGGCGCCACTGCTGCACATCCAACAGTATTGCCAGGTACTCTTTCTCATACACTGAGAGACTTCTGTTTCTTGGGCCCAAGGCCATGCTCACAAAAGCCAATGGGTGCCCATTCTGCTGAAGCATTGCTCCTATGCCTGTATCACTCGCATCAGTTTCAATGGTGGAAGGCAATTTGAAATTAGGCAAAGCTAGTACTGGTGCCGATATCAATGCCTTCTTCAATAGCTGAAACGCTTGTTCTGCAGCAGGTGTCCACACAAACACTGTGCCCTTTTTAAGCAGATCTGTCAATGGTTGACTGATCATTGCATACCGTTCAATAAACTTTCTATAGTAGCCAGCAAATCCCAACAATATTCTGACATCCTTCACATTTAAAGGTGTCGGCCAATCTCTTACAGTTGCTATCTTCTCAGGATCTGTTGCTACGCCTGCCTCCGAGATCACATGCCTGAGGTATGATACCTGTTTCTGAGCAAAAGCACATTTAGATAACTTCACCTGCCATTTATCTCTCTTCAGGATTGCTAGCACAGTCTCCAAATGTGTCAAATGTTCCTCATAGGTCGCACTGTAGATAAGAATATCATCAAAAAAAAAAACTAGTGCACACTTCCTCAATACTGGTTCTAGAGATGCATTCATGGCGTGCTGAAAAGTAGCTGGTGCTCCTGTCAAACCAAAGGCCATCACTTTGTACTCATAATGCCCAGTGTGTGTTTGAAATGCCGTCTTGTGTTCTTCTCCAGGAGCCAAACGAATCTGATGGTAACCAGCTTTCAAGTCCAGCTTAGAAAACCAACGAGCCCCTGATAGTTCGTCCAGTAGTTCATCAATAACTGGAACTGGGTACTTCCCCTTGACTGTCATGGCATTAAGGTGTCGGAAATCGTTAACAAGCCTCCAAGTATGGTCTGCCTTCCTAACCACCAGAATGGGAGAACTAAAAGCACTGTTACTATGAACAATTACCCCTTGCTCCAACAGCTCTTTAATCTGTTTTTCTATTTCTGTTTTCAGTTCTAGAACCACTCGATAGGGTCGAATTGACACAGGACGAGCCCCTGGCACTAGTGGTATCTTATGATCATACTAACGTTGTGGGGGTAACCCAACTGGAGTCTCAAAGACTGAAGAAAATTTACCCAGAATGGCCTACACCTCCACTGGTAACTGTTCATCATCCGACACCACACTGTTTTCAGCTTTGAGCAATTGCAACACCAGCACCCCATGTTCCTCGCTATTCTGCTTGGTACCCTGTAGAATAACTGTCTCCACTTGATGTTGAATAGCCATCCACCCTTCTTCCCAATGGGTTAACATAGGACTATGCTTGGCTAGCCAATCCCAGCCTATAATCCCATCATAGCTTCCCAACGACAACACCTTGAAATTATCAGTAAATGTTACAGTTCCTACAGACCACTGCAATGCAGGAAAACACTAGTCACTCCCCAACATAGCTCCTCCAGCTACTTGTACTTGCAACGCCTGCCCAAGCTGCTGCCCTCCAGATAACTCTTTCAATTTTGCTTTATCCACAAAGCAAGCCGAACTGCCAGAATCCACTAGAAAACAGTACTGCTTTCCCTGTATTACCACATTCAGTTTCATTGTTTTAGGAGAATGCACCAGACTATTCATTGCTGCCACCGAAATCATCATGGATTGATCTTTCCCTGCCTCACTACGGACTTGTTCCTGCTCCTCATCCGACTCCATTCCTTGCATACACTCCATCATTTCCTGAACAACGTGCAATGAAATAGTACCTTTGCACTGGTGGTCAGGCCCCATTTCTCACCACATGTGAAACACAATCCTTTAGCTCGCCTGTATGCTTTCAAATTTTGCCACTTCTCTCCATTGTTAGGCCTTCTAGAGTCCGCTGTCCTTTTCTCCTCCACAGTTTTTGATACCCAGCGAGATGGTGGCTGTGGTGGTGGTAAAGGGAGAGGATGTCCCCTTCTGATACTTGGACCTGAATTCATCGGTATGTTCATAATGCTGCCTCCTTCTCCCATTTCCTCATACAACAGAGCCATTGTATAAGCTGAATCCAGCGTGTCAGGTTGTTGCAAAGCCACCAACACTCTCACAGTTGGCTTCAACGCATCTAAAAACTTTGTTAAATGAGCAAGAGGGTCCAGATTCGGATCAAATGCTGCTAACTGATCCACCAATTCAGAGAACTGTTTCACATATTCCTCTACTGTTCCAGTCTGTGACAGATGCAGCAAACGACGCAATAGCACTTGATGCTGATTTCTCACAAACCTTCCTTGGACTGCCTGAACAAACTCTTCCCAATTTGCATTAGGCTTCTTCGACAGAAACGCCTCTAGCCACGTAGCAGCATAACCAGTAAACTGAGACGATGAATAAGAAACCCAGAGCGTGCTTGGCGTCCCCCAGCGCTTGAAATGTTCCTCACATCGCCGTTGCCACAACTTGGCATTAGTTCCATCAAACGGTGGTAATTCGACCCAGGGTGCAGAGGCAGATGCAGATGCATCAGTAATCTGGTGATCACACGCTGAATTAAGGAGAGACAAGAAGTTTTGGGCCGAGTGGTCTGGAGGGTACCTTGGATTCTGTGGGTATGAGTGGGTCACAATCTACCAACATGGAAGTTGATGCCAATCAATCTTCTGGTTCGGATACCTATGGGAAGAAAGTGGTTGCTGCGGATACACCTACTCATCGGACCCTAGTGGCGATTACTCCATACAACCCGAACCCGCAAACTCCTCGCGGGAATGAGATAGTGTCACGGATTCGTCGTGTTTCGCCGGGTCTGTTGCGAGTTATTGATGCAGGGACTTCATCGCCCGGTGACTCAGCAAGTGCTGGGTCTAGTTCTGGCTATCGCCAACTGATTACTGCAGCTACTGCTGCGATCGAGCTGGGACAGCGCAGTCGGCCGGAAGTGCAGCAAGCTGCTAACCAGCGCACGGTGCAAGAGATGGCGAGGTCACCTGAGCCGAGTGCGGCCAGCTTCGGCCTGCTGGAGACTCCTGGGCCCGGCCCCGCTGGTGGTGGCTGACCACGGCCCGCTGGAGCCAGCCGGTGCTGGGACGCCTCTGATGGGCTGGCCTGCCGGGGGCGACATCCTGGACAGAGGAGCTGGGCCAGCTGCTGTCAGCTCGGCGGTGCAGCCGGGCGGATCTTTGGCTGGGCCGGAACTCGGGGAGGCTTCTACCTCAGCCCAGCCTCCCCTGGGTTCTCCGTTGCTTGGAGGGATTGGGATGGTGGTGGACTCGACTCCGACACAGTCCACCCCGTCTCATGCTACATCTGTCGACGGGGCGGCAATGGATGGGTCGGCTACTACTTCACCACAGCCGACCCAAGTCGTTGTTTCTCCGGTGGCGGCATCCCTGGTTGGAGACTCCGTCTCACCGCGCACACCGCCTCCCACTGCGACGGCTTTTGCCGACGGGATTACTCCGATCCGTCGGAGCGAGCAGTTTGGGGTGGCGGTGGATGGGGCCTCCATGACGGATGAGGACTCGTTGAAGAAGGCTATGCATCGTAAAGCGGCGCGCAACTTGGACTCTCTAGGTACGGAATTGAAGTCAAAGTCCTTTCTTTCTTTGTCACCTCGTTCGATTCAGTCTAAAATTAATAGTGTAGGTTTTAATCTTGGTAGTAGTAAGAGTCAAATAGAGGTGTCAACTAATGTCTTGAGGCATATGGAATTTGACCGTCTAACGGTTATTCCTAAAGCTTCGACGGTGTTGACGTCCACCTATGTGGATGAGGAGGAAGCGGATGCCACATCAGATGGTCAGCTTCTTTCTCATCTCATTGGTGAAGTGTCGGAGGTGGGTTTGGATGAGGATGGACTGAGTTCATTGTATGAACTAAGAGCAACCGGACGGAATTCAAAATCTACCTCTAACAAGAGGTCCCGGAAAAGGGCAAAGTTTTCCAAATCCCCAAATGTTTCTAGATGAATGGCATGTTCGCAAATAGCAGAGGGCTTGGTGACTTGACTAAACATTTGCACTTCGCTGGTTGCATTCGGGATCATAATTTGGATTTCTTAGCTATTTCTGAAACGGGTAGGCGGGAGTTCTCGCAAAGTCTATTGGACCGGCTTTCAGGTGGCATAGATTTTGCTTGGTATTCCCGGCCTCCGCGTGGACGCTTCGGGGGCATTTTACTAGGCATCAGGACTGATACCATGGATGTGTTGGCTGTTTCGGATGGCAATTTTCACATAAAAATGCACATCCGAAATAAAGCAGACAATTTCATTTGGAGTCTTGTCGCCGTGTATGGGCCTGCCCAGGAGGAGTTTAAATCCGCTTTTCTGTGTGAAATGGTAAACTTGGCAAAAGATAACCCGCATCCGTTCATCATCGGTGGGGACTTTAACTTGCTTCGTTATCCGTCGAGAAAAACAGGGGGCGGTTCGACAATCGTTGGCCTCTTCTGTTCAATGCGGTCATTGACAGTTTGGAATTAAGAGAAATTTCAATGGTTGGGAGACAGTTCACTTGGCTAACTCTCTCCGTGAACCCACATACGAGAAATTAGACCGTGTACTGATGGACACCGATTGGGAATCCAAGTTCCCATTGGTATCGGTACGGGCTATAGAACGTATTGAGGGTTTGTCGGACGATGCTCGTATTCTTTTGACCACAGGCATGGCTAAACCACCGTGTAAACAGCGGTTCAAGTTTGAACTTGGATGGTTACATCGTGAGGGATTCCATGAGATGGTCAAAAGAATTTGGGAACGACCAGCTAGTGGCAACTCACTGATGTCTACGCACGCTTCTATTCTTGTAGACAGTGTTGGGCCTCCAAGTGCAGAGGTTTGTAGAACAGCAGCAAGTTTCCCTTAAGTGAATCACCCAAGGTTTATCGAACTCAGGGAGGTAGAGGTCAAAGATATCCCTCTCAAGCAACCCTGCAATTAAGATACAAGAAGTCTCTTGTGTCCCCAACACACCCAATACACTTGTCAGGTGTATAGGTGCACTAGTTCGGCGAAGAGATATTAAAATACAAGTAATATGGATGATTATAAGTGGTAATTGCAATCTGAAATAAAAATGGCAGCAAGCAAACATGTAGCAGAACTGGTTGTAAACGGTGTTTCAATGCTTAGAAACAAGGCCTAGGGATCATACTTTCACTAGTGGACACTCTCAACAATAATAATATAATTGAATACATAGATATTTCCTCTTCACTATGCTACTCTGAGTTATTCTCTCGTTGGATAACGAACACCAATCCACTGCGTAGGGCTATAAAAGCACACCTTAAAGTCGCATTCCACATCTAGGGAACCCCACACTGTCAACTTGAGCGCCCTAAATAGTACTAGACAAACACCGCAATTTCATAGAGACATCCAACGCAAATAATAACTCATGATAAGTATTCCTGTAATCTTTAGCCTAAGAGCCACACACGGTGCGCACACTGTCAACTTCGCACCGTGGGACAAAGGTGACTCCGGAGTTTACATTAATAAAACCACTCAAGTAGCATATAAGATAATGAAGAGTAACATCTATGGATTCAACTAGATTACAAAGCTCATGATCACATAAAGATCACACCATGGGAGAGAGAGATAAACCACATAGCTACCGGTAGAGCCCTCAGCCCCGATGAAGAACTACTCCCTCCTCATCATGGGAGGCAGCAACGACGATGATGGAGGCGGTGGCGTCGATGGAGATGGCTCCGGGGGCAATTCCCCGTCCCGGCAAGGTGCCGAAACAGAGACTCTGTCCCCCGAATTAGGGTTTTTGGTGGCGGCGGAGCTCTGGAACTTTTCTGGGGAAATCGTCGATTCTTCTGTGAGTTTTAGGTCAGGGCAATATATAGTCCAAAGGGCGTCGCGAGGCGGTGCACGAGGAGGCGACACCACCCCTGGGCGCCGGTGGGCCCTTGGCCGCGCCGAGCCCACGTGTGGAGCCCTCGTGGCTCCACTTCGTCTCTCCTTCGGACTCCGTGTGTTCTGATAAAATAGGGGCCTCCGTAAATTTTCGTCCAATTCCGAGAATATTTAGACTAGCTTTTCTGGAATACAAAAACAGCAGAAAACAGGAACTGGCACTGTGGCATCTTGTTAATAGGTTAGTCCCAGAAAATGTATAAAAATGACATGAAGTGTATACAAAACATGTAACAATTGGTATAATATCAACATGGAACATCAAAAATTATAGATACGTTTGAGACGTATCAGCATCCCCAAGCTTAGTTCCTACTCGTCCTCGAGTAGGTAAACGATAAAACAAAATAATTTTTGAGGTGACATGCTACCATCATAATCTTGATCATATAATATTGTAAGGCACATGTAAATGAATGAAGTGATCCAAGTCAATGGTCTATAGTTTGCTACCAAATAGATAATGAGTAAACAATGAATCACACAAGCTAAACGTTTTCATGAATAGTACTTTCGAGACAAGCATCAAACAGTTTTGCATAAGAGTTAACTCATAAAGCAATAGTTTCTAATAAAAGGTATTTAATCAACACAAAGGAAGAATTAAGTTTCAGCATTTGCTTCAACTTTCAACATATTTATCTCATGGATATCGTCAACACAAAGTAGTATAACAAGTCCAATACGTTGCATATAACAAATGTTGTAACAAAGTTGACACTAGTGTTTGCTTGTGGAAGACAGAAAGAATAGGAAAACTGACTCAACATAAAAGTAAAAGAAAGGCCCTTCGCAGAGGGAAGCAGGGATTAAGTCATGTGCTAGAGCTTTTAGGTTTTGAAAAACATATAGAGATTGCATAAAATATTTGACACTCCTCCCAACCTTGCTAACACAAGCCATGGCTAACCGAATCCTCGGGTGCCTTCCATCAATCACATACCATGGAGGAGTATCTAGTTTTGAGAGGTGTTTGTTAATTGTCAACGAATGGTAGCGGGTGAGAACAGTATTCTACCTGTCAAACGGACTTTTAAGAGCGGCTCCCATGAAGGACGTTATTTCTACCAGCAAGGCAGATCATCCCTCTTTCTCTTTGGTTTACACACGCAGGTATTTCACTGTTTGTCATTGCTTACTGATGAATCAGGGCAAAAGTGTGAAGAGAATTAATGGTTAAAGTTGTAATTAATTGGGACTGGGCACCCCGTTGCCAGCTCTTTTTGCAAATTAGGATAAGCGGATGTATATGCCACTAGTCCAGGTGTAAAAGTCCATTTGACAAGAATAAAGAATAACCACACTAATTCCTCATGAGCTAGTAAACATTGACACAAAAAGGGAATAATAACATTTTGAATAATTTAAAGGTAGCACATGAAAAATTTACTTGGAGTGGCAAGGAAATACCACATATAGGTAGTTATGGTGGACACAAATGGCATGGATTTTGGCTCAAGGATTTGGATGCACGAGAAGCATTCCCTCTCAGTACAGAGTTTAGGCTAGCAAGGTTATGTAAGCAAACAAGAATATCAACCCGTACACCAAGTTTTATATGACAAACATATTGCAAACGTTATAAGACTTCATACCGTCTTCCTTGTTAACCAAACCCTTTATTAGAAAATATCTAGACCTTAGAGATACCACCGATGCAAACCAAATTTTCAACAAGCTTTACGGTAGTTCTTCACTAATAGGCTTAACTCATGATGCAAATTTAATCATGATCTACTTGTTAACTCAAAACAATTGACAAGCATCAAGTTATCCAAATTAGTGATCTACAAGATTATGCAAGTTTTTCCTTATACCAATTACCACATGCAACATTTTCTGACCAACCAAACACCAATCAATTTATTTAACAACTCTCCAAACAGATATAAGTGAAGCAAGAGAGTACTTTCTTTAAAAGAAAGCTAATAGCTCTGACAAGAGATACATGAAAACAAGAGCTAAAAGCTGAACAGCGCTAGATATGAATACTCAACAAATATAAGTGAAGAATAGGAGTATTCTCATGAAAAAGCGGAGCGTGTCTCTCTCCCAATCAAGAATGCTAGGGTCCAGTCAAGCTTTATTGAAAATAAAAGTACAATACTGAAAATAAAAGCACACAGACGCTCCAAGAAAGCACATATGATGTGAAAGAATTAAAATATAGTTTCACTAGAGATGACCTGATAATTTTGCCGATGAAGAAGGGGATGCCTTGGGCATCCCCAAGCTTAGACGCTTGAGTCTTCTTGAAATATGCTGGGGAGATCCATGGGAGCCTCCCCAAGCTTAAGCTCTTCACTCTTCTCCATCCTATTATATCACTCTTCCCTCTTGACCCTTGAAAACTTCCGTCACACCAAACTCAAAGTAAATCTCATTAGAGGGTTAGTGCATAATCAAAAATTCACATGTTCTATAAAGACGCAATATGACTTGTTACTTTAAACATTAGCTACTGCCACTGATGTTATGTGAAGCTCTTCCACCCAAAAAAGAATTTCACTCAACACTAGTAAAAGAGAGAATGCAAAATAAAAGACATAATCTGTCTAAAACAGAACAGTCCGCAAAGACGAATTTTTTAGAGGCACTTACGTTGCTCAGATCGAAAAACTTTGAACTAACAAAGATGCACACATATCTGAGGATCACGCACAAAATTTTCAGATTTAAATAATTTTTCTGTGATTTTACAGAAGCAAAACGGTGAACAGCAAAATCTGTTCCTGCGCAGAAATCCAAATCTAGCATCATCTTCCTATTAGAGGCCTTACTTGGCACAACAATGCAAGAAAATAAAGATACAAAGGCATGTTACAGAAGTAAACAGCACCTTGACTCAAAAAAAAAAAAATTGCAGAAATAAAAACAATGGGTTGTCTCCCACAAGCGCTTTTCTTTAAAGCCTTTTAGCTAGGCATGATAATTTTGATGATGCTCTCATATGTATAAGAGGTGAATATGAAAGAGCATCAAGAAGCAAATATCAAACACATTTAAGTCTAACCCACTTCCTATGCAAAGGAATCTTGTAAGAAAATAAATCAATAAAGCACAAAGTGACTAGCATAGGAAGGCAAAACAAGTGCAACATCAAAATTTCAACAAAAGAGAGGAGACTTAATATTATTGTATATGTGAACCATGTCTCCCTCTCTCATAAGGACCAGTAGGTTTAAAGTAACCATCAAAAGAAAGCTCAAAACCTTCATCATAAAGAGAGAAATTTAGTAACATGAAATTTCTACAACCATATTTTCCTCTCTCAAAATAATTTTCAGTGCATCATGAACAAAATTAACAATATAGCTATCACATAAAGCATTCTTATCATGATCCACATGCATAAAGTATCATTACTCTCCACATAAGCATAAACAGTTTTTAGTAATAGTGGGAGTAAAAGTATCACATCCATCATTGTAATCATCATAAATTGGAGGCATAGAATAATCATAATGAATTTTATCCTCAATAGTAGATGGACTGAAAATATCATATTCATCATTGTAAACATCATATATAGGAGGCATATCATAATCAACATAAACTATATCCTCAATAGTAGGTGGAGTGAAAATATCACAATCATTATAAACATCATATATTGGAGGCAAAGTATCATCAAAGCAAATTTTCTCCTCCAAAACCGGGGAACTAAAAAGATCATTTTCATCAAAACCGACCTCCCCAAGCTTAGACTTTTCCATAGCATTAGCAATAATGGTGTTCAAAGAATTCATGTAATAACATTGCTACACATTATGCAAAAAACTTCCATAGGTTTTTTAATTTTCTCTTCAAAAGCATCATGTCCTAACTCAAGATAAATTTCATAAAGATCTCTAATTTTTTGTTGTTTTCCATTAAGCCTAACTAGTGAAATAAAAACAAGAAACAAAAAGATATAATTGCAGATCTAAAGGAAATACCTTCGAGCACTCACACGTCAGCAACAGTGCTAGAAAATAGCTAAGTAGCTGGAGGATGTGAGTACCTTTTACCTTACCTCCCCGGCAACGGCGCCAGAAAATAGCTTGATGTCTACGCACGCTTCTATTCTTGTAGACAGTGTTGGGCCTCCAAGTGCAGAGGTTTGTAGAACAGCAGCAAGTTTCCCTTAAGTGAATCACCCAAGGTTTATCGAACTCAGGGAGGTAGAGGTCAAAGATATCCCTCTCAAGCAACCCTGCAATTAAGATACAAGAAGTCTCTTGTGTCCCCAACACACCCAATACACTTGTCAGGTGTATAGGTGCACTAGTTCGGCGAAGAGATATTAAAATACAAGTAATATGGATGATTATAAGTGGTAATTGCAATCTGAAATAAAAATGGCAGCAAGCAAACATGTAGCAGAACTGGTTGTAAACGGTGTTTCAATGCTTAGAAACAAGGCCTAGGGATCATACTTTCACTAGTGGACACTCTCAACAATAATAATATAATTGAATACATAGATATTTCCTCTTCACTATGCTACTCTGAGTTATTCTCTCGTTGGATAACGAACACCAATCCACGCGTAGGGCTATAAAAGCACACCTTAAAGTCGCATTCCACATCTAGGGAACCCCACACTGTCAACTTGAGCGCCCTAAATAGTACTAGACAAACACCGCAATTTCATAGAGACATCCAACGCAAATAATAACTCATGATAAGTATTCCTGTAATCTTTAGCCTAAGAGCCACACACGGTGCGCACACTGTCAACTTCGCACCGTGGGACAAAGGTGACTCCGGAGTTTACATTAATAAAACCACTCAAGTAGCATATAAGATAATGAAGAGTAACATCTATGGATTCAACTAGATTACAAAGCTCATGATCACATAAAGATCACACCATGGGAGAGAGAGATAAACCACATAGCTACCGGTAGAGCCCTCAGCCCCGATGAAGAACTACTCCCTCCTCATCATGGGAGGCAGCAACGACGATGATGGAGGCGGTGGCGTCGATGGAGATGGCTCCGGGGGCAATTCCCGTCCCGGCAAGGTGCCGAAACAGAGACTCTGTCCCCCGAATTAGGGTTTTTGGTGGCGGCGGAGCTCTGGAACTTTTCTGGGGAAATCGTCGATTCTTCTGTGAGTTTTAGGTCAGGGGCAATATATAGTCCAAAGGGCGTCGCGAGGCGGTGCACGAGGAGGCGACACCACCCCTGGGCGCCGGTGGGCCCTTGGCCGCGCCGAGCCCACGTGTGGAGCCCTCGTGGCTCCACTTCGTCTCTCTTCGGACTCCGTGTGTATCTTGATAAAATAGGGGCCTCCGTAAATTTTCGTCCAATTCCGAGAATATTTACTGACTAGCTTTTCTGGAATACAAAAACAACAGAAAACAGGAACTGGACTGTGGCATCTTGTTAATAGGTTAGTCCCAGAAAATGTATAAAAATGACATGAAGTGTATACAAAACATGTAACAATTGGCATAATATCAACATGGAACATCAAAAATTATAGATACGTTTGAGACGTATCAGCATCCCCAAGCTTAGTTCCTACTCGTCCTCGAGTAGGTAAACGATAAAACAAATAATTTTTGAGGTGACATGCTACCATCATAATCTTGATCATATAATATTGTAAGGCACATGTAAATGAATGAAGTGATCCAAGTCAATGGTCTATAGTTTGCTACCAAATAGATAATGAGTAAACAATGAATCACACAAGCTAAACGTTTTCATGAATAGTACTTTCGAGACAAGCATCAAACAGTTTTGCATAAGAGTTAACTCATAAAGCAATAGTTTCTAATAAAAGATATTTAATCAACACAAAGGAAGAATTAAGTTTCAGCATTTGCTTCAACTTTCAACATATTTATCTCATGGATATCGTCAACACAAAGTAGTATAACAAGTCCAATACGTTGCATATAACAAATGTTGTAACAAAGTTGACACTAGTGTTTGCTTGTGGAAGACAGAAAGAATAGGAAAACTGACTCAACATAAAAGTAAAAGAAAGGCCCTTCGCAGAGGGAAGCAGGATTAAATCATGTGCTAGAGCTTTTAGGTTTTGAAAAACATATAGAGATTGCATAAAATATTTGACACTCCTCCCAACCTTGCTAACACAAGCCATGGCTAACCGAATCCTCGGGTGCCTTCCATCAATCACATACCATGAAGGAGTGTCTAGTTTTGAGAGGTGTTTGTTAATTGTCAACGAATGGTAGCGGTGAGAACAGTATCCTCCCTGTCAAACAGACTTTTAAGAGCGGCTCCCATGAAGGACGTTATTTCTACCAGCAAGGCAGATCATCCCTCTTTCTCTTTGGTTTACACACCAGGTATTTCACTGTTTGTCATTGCTTACTGATGAATCAGGGCAAAAGTGTGAAGAGAATTAATTGGTTAAAGTTGTAATTAATTGGGACTGGGCACCCCGTTGCCAGCTCTTTTTGCAAATTATTGGATAAGCGGATGTATATGCCACTAGTCCAGGTGTAAAAGTCCATTTGACAAGTCGAATAAAGAATAACCACACTACTTCCTCATGAGCTAGTAAACATTGACACAAAAATGAATAATAACATTTTGAATAATTTAAAGGTAGCACATGAAAAATTTACTTGGAGTGGCAAGGAAATACCACATATAGGTAGTTATGGTGGACACAAATGGCATGGATTTTGGCTCAAGGATTTGGATGCACGAGAAGCATTCCCTCTCAGTACAGATTTAGGCTAGCAAGGTTATGTAAGCAAACAAGAATATAAACCCGTACACCAAGTTTTATATGACAAACATATTGCAAACATTATAAGACTTCGTACCGTCTTCCTTGTTAACCAAACCCTTTTATTAGAAAATATCTGACCTTAGAGATACCACCTATGCAAACCAAATTTTCAACAAGCTTTACGGTAGTTCTTCACTAATAGGCTTAACTCACATGATGCATAAATTTAATCATGATCTACTTGTTAACTCAAAACAATTGACAAGCATCAAGTTATCCAAATTAGTGATCTACAAGATTATGCAAGTTTTTCCTTATACCAATTACCACATGCAACATTTTCTGTACCAACCAAACACCAATCAATTTATTTTAACAACTCTCCAAATAGATATAAGTGAAGCAAGAGAGTACTTTCTTTAAAAGAAAGCTAATAGCTCTGACAAGAGATACATGAAAACAAGAGCTAAAAGCTGAACAGCGCTAGATATGAATACTCAACAAATATAAGTGAAGAATAGGAGTATTCTCATGAAAAAGCGGAGCGTGTCTCTCTCCCAATCAAGAATGCTAGGGTCCAGTCAAGCTTTATTGAAAATAAAAGTACAATACTGAAAATAAAAGCACACAGACGCTCCAAGAACATCACATATGATGTGAAAGAATTAAAATATAGTTTCACTAGAGATGACCTGATAATTTTGCCGATGAAGAAGCGGATGCCTTCCCTACCACATGTAAATGTTCCATAAAATCGCAGTAGGGGCCTTCCCTACTGTTTTCCTGTCAAAAAAAGAAGCGGATGCCTTGGGCATCCCCAAGCTTAGACGCTTGAGTCTTCTTGAAATATGCTGGGGAGATCCATGGGAGCCTCCCCAAGCTTAAGCTCTTCACTCTTCTCCATCCTATTATATCACTCTTCCCTCTTGACCCTTGAAAACTTCCGTCACACCAAACTCAAAGTAAATCTCATTAGAGGGTTAGTGCATAATCAAAAATTCACATGTTCTATAAAGACGCAATATGACTTGTTACTTTAAACATTAGCTACTGCCACTGATGTTATGTGAAGCTCTTCCACCCAAAAAAGAATTTCACTCAACACTAGTAAAAGAGAGAATGCAAAATAAAAGACATAATCTGTCTAAAACAGAACAGTCCGCAAAGACGAATTTTTTTAGAGGCACTTACGTTGCTCAGATCGAAAACTTTGAACTAACAAAAGATGCACACATATCTGAGGATCACGCACAAAAATTTTCAGATTTAAATAATTTTTCTGCGATTTTACAGAAGCAAAACGGTGAACAGCAGAAATCTGTTCCTGCGCAGAAATCCAAATCTAGCATCATCTTCCTATTAGAGGCCTTACTTGGCACAACAATGCAAGAAAATAAAGATACAAAGGCAATGTTACAGAAGTAAACAGCACCTTGACTCAAAAAAAGAAAAATTGCAGAAATAAAAACAATGGGTTGTCTCCCACAAGCGCTTTTCTTTAAAGCCTTTTAGCTAGGCATGATAATTTTGATGATGCTCTCATATGTATAAGAGGTGAATATGAAAGAGCATCAAGAAGCAAATATCAAACACATTTAAGTCTAACCCACTTCCTATGCAAAGGAATCTTGTAAGAAAATAAATCAATAAAGCACAAAGTGACGAGCATAGGAAGGCAAAACAAGTGCAACATCAAAAATTTCAACAAAAGAGAGGAGACTTAATATTATTGTGATATGTGAAGCCATGTCTCCCTCTCTCATAATGACCAGTAGGTTTTAAAGTAACCATCAAAAGAAAGCTCAAAACCTTCGTCATAAAGAGAGATGTTTTAGTAACATGAAAATTTCTACAACCATATTTTCCTCTCTCATAATAATTTTCAGTAGCATCATGAACAAAATTAACAATATAGCTATCACATAAATCATTCTTATCATGATCCACATGCATATAAGTATCATTACTCTCCACATAAGCATAAACAGTTTCATTAGTAATAGTGGGAGTAAAAGTATCACATCCATCATTGTAATCATCATAAATTGGAGGCATAGAATAATCATAATGAATTTTGTCCTCAACAGTAGATGGACTGAAAATATCATATTCATCATTGTAAACATCATATATAGGAGGCATATTATAATCAACATAAACTATATCCTCAATAGTAGGTGGAGTGAAAATATCACAATCATTATAAACATCATATATTGGAGGCAAAGTATCATCAAAGCAAATTTTCTCCTCCAAAACCGGGGAACTAAAAAGATCATTTTCATCAAAACCGACCTCCCCAAGCTTAGACTTTTCCATAGCATTAGCAATAATGGTGTTCAAAGAATTCATGCTAATAACATTGCTATCACTATTATGCAAACAAACTTCCATAGGTTTTTTAAATTTTCTCTTCAAAAGCATCATGTCCTAACTCAATATAAATTTCATAAAGATCTCTAATTTTTTTGTTGTTTTCCATTAAGCCTAACTAGTGAAATAAAAACAAAAAGCAAAAAGATATAATTGCGGGATCTAAAGGAAATACCTTCTAGCACTCACACGTCAGCAACAGTGCTAGAAAATAGCTAAGTAGCTGGACGATGTGAGTACCTTTTACCTTACCTCCCCGGCAACGGCGCCAGAAAATAGCTTGATGTCTACGCACGCTTATATTCTTGTAGACATTGTTGGGCCTCCAAGTGTAGAGGTTTGTAGAACAGCAGCAAGTTTCCTTAAGTGAATCACCCAAGGTTTATCGAACTCAGGGAGGTAGAGGTCAAAGATATCCCTCTCAAGCAACCCTGCAATTAAGATACAAGAAGTCTCTTGTGTCCCCAACACACCCAATACACTTGTCAGGTGTATAGGTGCACTAGTTCGCGAAGAGATATTAAAATACAAGTAATATGGATGATTATAAGTGGTAATTGCAATCTGAAATAAAAATGGCAGCAAGCAAACATGTAGCAGAACTGGTTGTAAACGGTGTTTCAATGCTTAGAAACAAGGCCTAGGGATCATACTTTCACTAGTGGACACTCTCAACAATAATAATATAATTGAATACATAGATATTTCCTCTTCACTATGCTACTCTGAGTTATTCTCTCGTTGGATAACGAACACCAATCCACCGCGTAGGGCTATAAAAGCACACCTTAAAGTCGCATTCCACATCTAGGGAACCCCACACTGTCAACTTGAGCGCCCTAAATAGTACTAGACAAACACCGCAATTTCATAGAGACATCCAACGCAAATAATAACTCATGATAAGTATTCCTGTAATCTTTAGCCTAAGAGCCACACACGGTGCGCACACTGTCAACTTCGCACCGTGGGACAAAGGTGACTCCGGAGTTTACATTAATAAAACCACTCAAGTAGCATATAAGATAATGAAGAGTAACATCTATGGATTCAACTAGATTACAAAGCTCATGATCACATAAAGATCACACCATGGGAGAGAGAGATAAACCACATAGCTACCGGTAGAGCCCTCAGCCCCGATGAAGAACTACTCCCTCCTCATCATGGGAGGCAGCAACGACGATGATGGAGGCGGTGGCGTCGATGGAGATGGCTCCGGGGGCAATTCCCGTCCCGGCAAGGTGCCGAAACAGAGACTTCTGTCCCCCGAATTAGGGTTTTTGGTGGCGGCGGAGCTCTGGAACTTTTCTGGGGAAATCGTCGATTCTTTGTGAGTTTTATGTCAGGGGCAATATATAGTCCAAAGGGCGTCGCGAGGCGGTGCACGAGGAGGCGACACCACCCCTGGGCGCCGGTGGGCCCTTGGCCGCGCCGAGCCCACGTGTGGAGCCCTCGTGGCTCCACTTCGTCTCTCCTTCGGACTCCGTGTGTTCTTGATAAAATAGGGGCCTCCGTAAATTTTCGTCCAATTCCGAGAATATTTCCAGACTAGCTTTTCTGGAATACAAAAACAGCAGAAAACAGGAACTGGCACTGTGGCATCTTGTTAATAGGTTAGTCCCAGAAAATGTATAAAAATGACATGAAGTGTATACAAAACATGTAACAATTGGCATAATATCAACATGGAACATCAAAAATTATAGATACGTTTGAGACGTATCAGCATCCCCAAGCTTAGTTCCTACTCGTCCTCGAGTAGGTAAACGATAAAACAAATAATTTTTGAGGTGACATGCTACCATCATAATCTTGATCATATAATATTGTAAGGCACATGTAAATGAATGAAGTGATCCAAGTCAATGGTCTATAGTTTGCTACCAAATAGATAATGAGTAAACAATGAATCACACAAGCTAAACGTTTTCATGAATAGTACTTTCGAGACAAGCATCAAACAGTTTTGCATAAGAGTTAACTCATAAAGCAATAGTTTCTAATAAAAGGTATTTAATCAACACAAAGGAAGAATTAAGTTTCAGCATTTGCTTCAACTTTCAACATATTTATCTCATGGATATCGTCAACACAAAGTAGTATAACAAGTCCAATACGTTGCATATAACAAATGTTGTAACAAAGTTGACACTAGTGTTTGCTTGTGGAAGACAGAAAGAATAGGAAAACTGACTCAACATAAAAGTAAAAGAAAGGCCCTTCGCAGAGGGAAGCAGGGATTAAATCATGTGCTAGAGCTTTTAGGTTTTGAAAAACATATAGAGATTGCATAAAATATTTGACACTCCTCCCAACCTTGCTAACACAAGCCATGGCTAACCGAATCCTCGGGTGCCTTCCATCAATCACATACCATGGAGGAGTATCTAGTTTTGAGAGGTGTTTGTTAATTGTCAACGAATGGTAGCGGGTGAGAACAGTATTCTACCTGTCAAACGGACTTTTAAGAGCGGCTCCCATGAAGGACGTTATTTCTACCAGCAAGGCAGATCATCCCTCTTTCTCTTTGGTTTACACACGCAGGTATTTCACTGTTTGTCATTGCTTACTGATGAATCAGGGCAAAAGTGTGAAGAGAATTAATGGTTAAAGTTGTAATTAATTGGGACTGGGCACCCCGTTGCCAGCTCTTTTTGCAAATTATTGGATAAGCGGATGTATATGCCACTAGTCCAGGTGTAAAAGTCCATTTGACAAATAGAATAAAGAATAACCACACTAATTCCTCATGAGCTAGTAAACATTGACACAAAAAGGGAATAATAACATTTTGAATAATTTAAAGGTAGCACATGAAAAATTTACTTGGAGTGGCAAGGAAATACCACATATAGGTAGTTATGGTGGACACAAATGGCATGGATTTTGGCTCAAGGATTTGGATGCACGAGAAGCATTCCCTCTCAGTACAGAGTTTAGGCTAGCAAGGTTATGTAAGCAAACAAGAATATCAACCCGTACACCAAGTTTTATATGACAAACATATTGCAAACGTTATAAGACTTCATACCGTCTTCCTTGTTAACCAAACCCTGTTATTAGAAAATATCTAGACCTTAGAGATACCACCGATGCAAACCAAATTTTCAACAAGCTTTACGGTAGTTCTTCACTAATAGGCTTAACTCATGATGCACAAATTTAATCATGATCTACTTGTTAACTCAAAACAATTGACAAGCATCAAGTTATCCAAATTAGTGATCTACAAGATTATGCAAGTTTTTCCTTATACCAATTACCACATGCAACATTTTCTGACCAACCAAACACCAATCAATTTATTTAACAACTCTCCAAACAGATATAAGTGAAGCAAGAGAGTACTTTCTTTAAAAGAAAGCTAATAGCTCTGACAAGAGATACATGAAAACAAGAGCTAAAAGCTGAACAGCGCTAGATATGAATACTCAACAAATATAAGTGAAGAATAGGAGTATTCTCATGAAAAAGCGGAGCGTGTCTCTCTCCCAATCAAGAATGCTAGGGTCCAGTCAAGCTTTATTGAAAATAAAAGTACAATACTGAAAATAAAAGCACACAGACGCTCCAAGAAAGCACATATGATGTGAAAGAATTAAAATATAGTTTCACTAGAGATGACCTGATAATTTTGCCGATGAAGAAGGGGATGCCTTGGGCATCCCCAAGCTTAGACGCTTGAGTCTTCTTGAAATATGCTGGGGAGATCCATGGGAGCCTCCCCAAGCTTAAGCTCTTCACTCTTCTCCATCCTATTATATCACTCTTCCCTTTGACCCTTGAAAACTTCCGTCACACCAAACTCAAAGTAAATCTCATTAGAGGGTTAGTGCATAATCAAAAATTCACATGTTCTATAAAGACGCAATATGACTTGTTACTTTAAACATTAGCTACTGCCACTGATGTTATGTGAAGCTCTTCCACCCAAAAAAGAATTTCACTCAACACTAGTAAAAGAGAGAATGCAAAATAAAAGACATAATCTGTCTAAAACAGAACAGTCCGCAAAGACGAATTTTTTGAGGCACTTACGTTGCTCAGATCGAAAAACTTTGAACTAACAAAAGATGCACACATATCTGAGGATCACGCACAAAAAATTTCAGATTTAAATAATTTTTCTGTGATTTTACAGAAGCAAAACGGTGAACAGCAGAAATCTGTTCCTGCGCAGAAATCCAAATCTAGCATCATCTTCCTATTAGAGGCCTTACTTGGCACAACAATGCAAGAAAATAAAGATACAAAGGCATGTACAGAAGTAAACAGCACCTTGACTCAAAAAAAAAAAATTGCAGAAATAAAAACAATGGGTTGTCTCCCACAAGCGCTTTTCTTTAAAGCCTTTTAGCTAGGCATGATAATTTTGATGATGCTCTCATATGTATAAGAGGTGAATATGAAAGAGCATCAAGAAGCAAATATCAAACACATTTAAGTCTAACCCACTTCCTATGCAAAGGAATCTTGTAAGAAAATAAATCAATAAAGCACAAAGTGACTAGCATAGGAAGGCAAAACAAGTGCAACATCAAAATTTCAACAAAAGAGAGGAGACTTAATATTATGTGATATGTGAATCCATGTCTCCCTCTCTCATAATGACCAGTAGGTCTTAAAGTAACCATCAAAAGAAAGCTCAAAACCTTCATCATAAAGAGAGAGAAATTTAGTAACATGAAATTTCTATAACCATATTTCCTCTCTCAAATAATTTTCAGTGCATCATGAACAAAATCAACAATATAGCTATCACATAAAGCATTCTTATCATGATCCACATGCATAAAGTATCATTACTCTCCACATAAGCATAAACAGTTTCATTAGTAATAGTGGGAGTAAAAGTATCACATCCATCATTGTAATCATCATAAATTGGAGGCATAGAATAATCATAATGAATTTTATCCTCAATAGTAGATGGACTGAAAATATCATATTCATCATTGTAAACATCATATATAGGAGGCATATCATAATCAACATAAACTATATCCTCAATAGTAGGTGGAGTGAAAAATCACAATCATTATAAACATCATATATTGGAGGCAAAGTATCATCAAAGCAAATTTTCTCCTCCAAAACCGGGGAACTAAAAAGATCATTTTCATCAAAACCGACCTCCCCAAGCTTAGACTTTTCCATAGCATTAGCAATAATGGTGTTCAAAGAATTCATGTAATAACATTGCTATCACATGCAAACAAACTTCCATAGGTTTTTTAATTTTCTCTTCAAAAGCATCATGTCCTAACTCAAATAAATTTCATAAAGATCTCTAATTTTTTTGTTGTTTTCCATTAAGCCTAACTAGTGAAATAAAAAAAGAAACAAAAAGATATAATTGCAGATCTAAAGGAAATACCTTCGAGCACTCACACGTCAGCAACAGTGCTAGAAAATAGCTAAGTAGCTGGAGGATGTGAGTACCTTTTACCTTACCTCCCCGGCAACGGCGCCAGAAAATAGCTTGATGTCTACGCACGCTTCTATTCTTGTAGACAGTGTTGGGCCTCCAAGTGCAGAGGTTTGTAGAACAGCAGCAAGTTTCCCTTAAGTGAATCACCCAAGGTTTATCGAACTCAGGGAGGTAGAGGTCAAAGATATCCCTCTCAAGCAACCCTGCAATTAAGATACAAGAAGTCTCTTGTGTCCCCAACACACCCAATACACTTGTCAGGTGTATAGGTGCACTAGTTCGGCGAAGAGATATTAAAATACAAGTAATATGGATGATTATAAGTGGTAATTGCAATCTGAAATAAAAATGGCAGCAAGCAAACATGTAGCAGAACTGGTTGTAAACGGTGTTTCAATGCTTAGAAACAAGGCCTAGGGATCATACTTTCACTAGTGGACACTCTCAACAATAATAATATAATTGAATACATAGATATTTCCTCTTCACTATGCTACTCTGAGTTATTCTCTCGTTGGATAACGAACACCAATCCACCGCGTAGGGCTATAAAAGCACACCTTAAAGTCGCATTCCACATCTAGGGAACCCCACACTGTCAACTTGAGCGCCCTAAATAGTACTAGACAAACACCGCAATTTCATAGAGACATCCAACGCAAATAATAACTCATGATAAGTATTCCTGTAATCTTTAGCCTAAGAGCCACACACGTGCGCACACTGTCAACTTCGCACCGTGGGACAAAGGTGACTCCGGAGTTTACATTAATAAAACCACTCAAGTAGCATATAAGATAATGAAGAGTAACATCTATGGATTCAACTAGATTACAAAGCTCATGATCACATAAAGATCACACCATGGGAGAGAGAGATAAACCACATAGCTACCGGTAGAGCCCTCAGCCCCGATGAAAGAACTACTCCCTCCTCATCATGGGAGGCAGCAACGACGATGATGGAGGCGGTGGCGTCGATGGAGATGGCTCCGGGGGCAATTCCCCGTCCCGGCAAGGTGCCGAAACAGAGACTTCTGTCCCCCAATTAGGGTTTTTGGTGGCGGCGGAGCTCTGGAACTTTTCTGGGGAAATCGTCGATCCTTTTGTGAGTTTTAGGTCAGGGGCATATATAGTCCAAAGGGCGTCGCGAGGCGGTGCACGAGGAGGCGACACCACCCCTGGGCGCCGGTGGGCCCGTGGCCGCGCCGAGCCCACGTGTGGAGCCCTCGTGGCTCCACTTCATCTCTCCTTCGGACTCCGTGTGTATCTTGATAAAATAGGGGCCTCCGTAAATTTTCGTCCAATTCTGAGAATATTTCCTGACTAGCTTTTCTGGAATACAAAAACAGCAGAAAACAGGAACTGGCACTGTGGCATCTTGTTAATAGGTTAGTCCCAGAAAATGTATAAAAATGACATGAAGTGTATACAAAACATGTAACAATTGGCATAATATCAACATGGAACATCAAAAATTATAGATACGTTTGAGACGTATCACTCACCTATCCAGCGATGGAACAACAAGATCCGGGCTTTACACACACATCTTGTTGGTTGGGCCCGCCACTCTACTGGTTTACTTAAAAAAGAAAAGATACGACTATCCTCGATAATTGATGCTCTAGAGGCATTAGCAGAAGTTCAGCTATTATCTGCACAAGAAATTGAGCTTAAGAGCCAATCTAATGCGGAGTTAGCAAAAATTTTGCGGTAGGAAGAGTTAAAATGGTATCAACGTTCCAAAGCACAATTTATCCTAGAAGGGGATTCGAATACTCGCTACTTCCACAGTATTGCCAATAGCAGACACAGGAAAAAGCGGATTCACTCCCTAGTGCAGGAGGAGGGAACGATTGAGGGCCAGGAACAACTTAAGTCGTATATTACTAATTATTATAAAGGCATGTTCGGAGCACCAGAGGAAAGAAACTTCACATTGGATGAGTCAAGAACGGCCGACATACCCCAGGTTTCTGTTGAGGAAAATAGCCTACTCACCAAACCCTACTCGGAGGATGAAGTGAGAAAGACGGTTTTCCAAATGGAACAGAATAAAGCCCCCGGACCTGATGATTTCCCAGCTGAATTCTATCAGAATTTCTGGGAGGTAATCAAGTTTGACCTGCTGCAATTGTTCGCCTGTCTCCATGTTGGACAGTTGGAGTTGTTTCAACTCAACTTTGGTGAAATAATTCTACTACCTAAGGTTAACGAGGCTGAGAGGATCCAACAATTCAGACCTATATGCCTCCTTAATGTTAGTTTTAAAATATTCACCAAAGTTGCCACGATTCGGTTGAACAGTGTGTGGCGGATCAGGTGGTTCGGCCGTCTCAGACTGCTTTCATGCAAGGACGCAACATCTTAGACGGGGTGGCAATCCTACACGAGACAGTTCACGAACTGCATAGGAAAAAGCTGAATGGGGTAATTTTGAAAATTGAATTTGAAAAAGCTTATGATAAAGTTAAATGGTCTTTCCTTCAGCAGACTCTCAGAATAAAAGGATTTTCTGATGAGTGGCATGCGCTTATACATAGCTTTGTTTCGGGTGGAAGTGTAGCCATTAATATCAATAATGACACTGGTAAATACTTTCAAACCAAAAAAGGCCTTAGACAAGGTGACCCATTATCGCCAATGCTATTTAACATAGTGGCTGATATGTTGGCTATCTTGATCGAACGCGCAAAGTCTGAGGGCCAAATTGAAGGAGTGATTCCACATCTAGTTGATGGTGGCTGATCGATTGTTCAATATGCCGATGACACAATTCTTTTTATGGAACATGACATCGAAAAAGCTCGTAACCTCAAGTTAATCTTGTCAGCATTCGAGCAACTATCGGGTCTTAAAACTAATTTTCATAAAAGTGAATTTTTTTGTTTTGGTGAGGCACAGGAAAACGCCTCCTTGTATGCCGAGCTTTTCGGTTGTACGCAAGGTCAATTTCCTATCAACTATTTGGGTATTCTGATCAATTATCGGAGACTCACTAATGTTGAATGGAAAATGGTGGAGGAGAGATTTCAAATCCAGTTAAATAGCTGGAAAGGCAAACTCCTATCCCTGGGGGGAAGATTGGTTCTCATTAATTCAGTGCTAACCAATATGGTACTGTACATAATTTCCTTCTTCCAACTACCCAAAGGAGTCTTAAAACGATTGGATTATTTTCGATCAAGATTCTTTTTGCAAGGGGATAGTGAAAAGAAAAAGTATCGACTTACCAAATGGAGTGTGGTTTGCCGTCAAAAAGACCAAGGTGGGCTAGGTGTTCATGACCTTGAGGTCAAGAATAGAGCCTTGCTTGGCAAATGGCTGTTCAAGCTTCTTTTGAAGATGGACTTTGGTAAACCCTCCTAAGGAGAAAGTATGTGGGTGATAAAGCGGTATCTCAGGTTCTTTGGAAACCTGGTGATTCACACTTCTGGGCTGGTCTCATGGCTACGAAGAAATTCTTTTTCCCACATGGATCTTTCTCAATCAGGAATGAAGGGGAAATTCGGTTCTGGGAGGATATATGGCTTGGCCAAACCACCCTCCGAGAACAATATCCGGCTTTGTACAATATTGTGCGACACAAAGGCGACACGCTCGCTAAGGTGATGGGTACTTCCCCACCAAATGTATCGTTCAGAAGAACTTTATTAGGGCCTAGACAAGCATATTGGAATGCCTTGCTTCTCCGGTTGGATTCTGTCCAATTGTCGGATGGCCCTGATAAATTTCGATGGAATCTTACTAAGAATGGTAAATTCTCGGTTGATTCTATGTATAGAGCTTTAATCCAGCCTGTAGTCCAAGTCGATGCTAATAAGAAAATTTGGATGATGAAAATTCCGCTAAAAACGAAGGTGTTTGCGTGGTATCTTCGTCGAGGTGTAATTCTTACGAAAGATAACCTTGCCAAAAGCAATTGGCACGGGAGCAAAAAGTGTGTTTTTTGTAGTCATGATGAGACCATCAAACACTTATTCTTCCAGTGCGAGTTTGCTAGGTCTATATGGTCAGCTATCCAGATAGGTTCTACCTTATATCCTCCGCACAACATTGCAAACATTTTTGGCAACTGGCTGAACGGGGTTGATTCTAGGTTTAAATTACTTATTAGGGTGGGAGCGATTGCCTTTATTTGGTCACTATGGCTATGTAGAAATGACAAGGTTTTTAATGATAAAAATTCTTCTGTTATGCAGGTTATATACCGATGCACAGCTACGCTCCGTTCATGGTCGGCCCTGCAGCGTGTGGAACACCGAGAGCTGTTTTTGGAGGTGTCGTCGCGTTTGGAGAATGCGGCGAGGGAGTTATTCTCCCAGCATGGATGACCACATAATTTACGGATCGACCCTCCACCACCTTAGGCGTCTTTACAATTTCTCATGATGATATGTACTTCGTCTTTTTTATTTCGCTCGTTACGGAACTTTGGAACTTGTCGGGCTATGTGCATCCTATTTATGCAGAGGCAGGGTGTAATGCTTAATACTCTTAAGTAATAAAATCCCTTCATATAAAAAAACCTAGCCGTCTCTGTGTTCCTAGCGCAAAAGTTGGCCTACTTCGCCAGCAATTTTGATCGGAGGAAGAAGACCGAGACTAATTGCATTGGATTAAGCCAGATATAGCGACATCAAGCAGGCAGCATTTTACAAAAGCACGGAAGGATAATATAATGCTCAATGTAGAACGATAGAGAGATGTAGAACGATAGAGAGAGAGATTGGCGGAATTGGTGGACTCCCGGGCGATGACGACGAAGATGATCCGAGGGGGACGGCCGCAGTAGAATCCAGTGGGCTGACATCCCCCGCAGTAGGAGCGGGAACATCGTGGACGGTGTCGCAGCGCTGATGCTTAGACTGTAGAGGAAGCTGATGAGTGCTCAAGCGAGGTGGTAGCCCTTGTGCCGATGTCGAGGGAGCCGAGAGCGTTGGGCGGTGCCGTGGTCGGGGTAGCCGCGCGAGGGGTCGCCGTGGTCGATGTCGTGGCCGGTGTCGAGGAAGCCGCACATGAAGCCGCATGCGCATAGTGCGCGAGGAGGATGACGGAGACGCGTCAAGGCAGTCGTCGAAGATGGGGCCGATGCAGTCCGAGCCGTCGAGGACGAGGTGCGGCCATAGTTTTGCCAGAACTAGGCGCATGTCGGGGACGAAGGCATACTCCGGTTTTGCCAGAACTGAGTACGCAAAGAAGAACTCGTCGGTGACGCGGTCGAGGCGGTCGTAGAGGGGTCGATGTATATTGGTGGATGTATTATTGAGCCTCATGGGCGAGTTTATTGGTGGTTGGCATAGCTACAAGGCGCGAGTCGGTGCAGCGGCTGGAGGCCACCGGCACGTACACGCTTGGGAGGCGCGTTGGCCGCCGGTAGGCGCTGACCAAAGCGGCGGCGCTGCGGCCCGTAGGGGCGACGCAGCGGCAGCCCGTAGCTCGATCGGTGGTTGGCGCGTGCTCGGGGACGTGCTTGGCGTAGACGGGCGCGAGGTCGGTTGATCAGACCGACGGTGCGCCATATGCGCCATGGCGGGGACTACGCGTACATCGGAGTCGATGGCGGCGTTGTCGGTGAAGTCCCGGGCGATGACGACGAAGACGATCCGAGGGGGACGGCCGCAGTACCCTCCCGAGGAAGGCGCAGCAGCCGGCCGCGGTGCGCGGCAGCCTGTCGTGAGGCCGCGACGGCCTACCGAGGCAGGCACGGCAGCGCAGGTGGCAGGCGCACGGGCGCGGTGTAGATCGTCGACGCCGATGGTCGGAGTGGAGGCGCGGCGATGACGACGGCGGTGGGCGACTCAATCCGATCTAAGATCGGTAAACCAAAAAAGAAAACCGATCAAGAGATCGGAAAAAAAGACTTACAGGGCAGCCGATCACGGATCAGCGGACGAACCCTGCATACGGGTTGCGCGGCCCCCGGCGGAGATCATGGAGATCGACCTCCCCGGGGGCGGCGCACGGGCGCGGCGCGGAAGTGTGTGCGGCGGCTAGGTCAAGGATCTTGCCGCTCTGATACCATGTAGAATGATAGAGAGAGAGATTGGCGGAATTGGTGGATGTATTATTGAGCCTCATGGGCGAGTATATATAGGAGTACAGGGATCATCTTGAAGTACAAGTCAAGTCAGGACCGTATGGATACGTATCCTATCTCTATCCTATACTACCATAACAACACGTACACATCTTACTATATATAAAAGACGGCTGAATCCGCTGCCTGTCATTCGTCCACGTCGCCGTCCTTCCTCAGCCGTTCGATCCGCGCAACGGACGGTCGCGATCGACCCACGTCGCCCCCATTCCCGCCCGGTACTGTAGCTTCGATTTTTGACCAACCAGCAAGCGACACGTGGCCCGGTCACTCGCCGGTCGCCCCCCCGCACGTTTTTTGGCGCACATACTTACATAAAACCCCCCCGAAGGACCTATCTGCAAATTCAAGAAATGCAAGGGACTTCCGTGCAAATGTTACACCACAACTCCCCTCCTGGCTTTTCTCCTCTGCGCGGAGATCTCCGCCGCCGTCCCCACTCCATCCTCGCCGAGGATCCCGTGTCGGGACGCCGCCTGTGCGCCGAGAAGGCCGCCGTCGTCGTTGCCGTCATCCGCGGCGGCCACGCGTCCTCACCGCCGTTCCGGCGACCTAGGCGCGGAGGCGCCGCCATCTTCTGGTCGCCGCGTCCGTGCGCGCACGCGCGCCCAGCTTGGCGTGCCAGGTTGCGCGGATGCGACGCCGGCGACCTCGCCGCCGCCCCGGCGGATCCGGCCGACACAGCGCCGCCCCATGGTGACGTCAGCCTGCGTCCCAGCGGGCCTGGGCTTGGCAGCTGGGCTGCCTGCTGGGCTGGGCCTGGTGCTCTGCGGCTGTGCACGCCCTTTTTTTTGTTCTGTTTTATTTTTTCCAGGAAAAATGTAACTCTCCAAATGCAGTTCCAAATATATTCAAACCAATTTCCAAATATTTCTAAATATTAAAATAGCTACTGTAAATATTTTGGGACCACCTCCACATTATTTGAGAAGTTGAAAAATTCAAATAATACAAAAAGGTTCGATGCACACCTTTATGTCATTTCGTAAAATACGGATTCCATGGTTTTGTTTAGAACTCAAATAGAATGCAGAAAAATAACATCAGTAATATCATTCAATATGGAAGACCTAGTAAAATAATTTGGTACAAAACATTTTGCTTAAATAAAGTTTGGCATTCCGTTTAAATACAATTACCCATTTATAGCATGTGTTTAAATATATCAAAATAAAGATACCGCAAATATAAATATTGGAAAATAGTTGCTCCAAGCTTATTTTCCAAACAAATATAACTGAATGCAAAACCTAATTCTAAAATAAAACATGCTTTATATAATTTGATACAATTTACATATGTTGTTTATAACTATTATTGAACCGAAAACCTAATTCTAAAATATAGCATGCTTCCAGATACGATCATTCTATTAAGGACAAAAGAATTCAGACCTTAATATAGTTCTATTTTAACCAACTTTTAAAATCTAAACGTTTATAAAGTGTTAGCTTTTTTTGAGTTACAACCATTTTCAAATTTGAACAACCTCCGAAATCCGACTATTTTCAGAACGAATATTTTCCCAATTACAATGCTTTCCAAGCTTATACAACTTTAGTATTTTTAAATGCGAACACTTTCAAAATTAAATTTAATGGGTGGATACAATGTGTCAACTATGTCAACATGAACACACAAAAAAACCTACCTACGACATATGATAAAATTCCACGTTTAAATAACTCAAAAGTTTAGACGATTTTCAAATATGCGCGTTAAATAAACGCAAAAAGAATTCAATTACACTAAACATGCCAGCACAACCTCACAAAAAAAATATTCATACAATGTAAAGCCAACTACTTGTGTAAAAGAAAGCAAACACATTTGACAACTCAGATTTGCCAACATTTCCAAACAAAATAAGAAGGAAAAAAACAATAATGTAGCTTTCCAACCCAAATTTTAAATTTAATCCTTCTAAAAAAATAATCCAACGGGCGAGCCCAAATTACTCATACAATTTTGAAAAAATTCTACATAATATACACCACTAATTTTAGATATGTCTACAAAAAAATGGTGAATATGTCAACGTGGTCACATAAAAATAAATATAGACGACGAAATTGCAAATTTAAAATTTGCATGTGGTAATTAAATTTAATGGGCGGGCAAAATATAATAGATATGTCAACATGGACACAACAAAATAAGATTACACGTTTGAAAAATTCAAAATTTAAGACGATTTTCAAATCTGCGCACTTAATAGACACAAAAAAGAATTCAAACACAATAAACGTGCCAACATAACCACACAAAAAAACCGTTCTTAAAACCTAAAACCAGCTACTTGTGTACAAGAAAGCAAGCACAACTGAGGAATTCAAATTTGCTAGCATTTTAAAAAAATTAGGAAGACAAAGAAAAGAAAATCATACCAGAGCTTTCCAATCCAAATTTCAAATTTACTCCCTCCACAAAAAAACTTAAATTCTTTCAAGTCCACGGGCGCGGCGGGAGACGCGCTTACAAATATTACAGATAGATTATGACCACAGGATTTAAGCATTTAGTAAACATGAAAAAAATTCGAGTATGAACAACTCCCCAATTTGACCATTCCAAAAATTTGAACAACTTCTCAGTCCAGACAATTTTTGAATTTCAACTATTTTATGATTAAATAATTCAACATTTTAACCCACGGGCGCGGCGAAGCCCGCGCTTAGTCCCCTAGTATACTCTAACACTCAACATACAAAGCTCAGCAGAGCTAGTAGAACATCACCATCATCCATGATCGACCACATTATCTAAGAGACTAATTAAACCAGCGTACCAGTACACCTCCTTGGCCCCATGGATTATCCCAGTATCTTATTGAGTTCAGGCCAAGGGCGATACAACGGACCTCATTTATCATGGCAGGGTAGCGGCAGCCCATTAAGCCAGAGGGAAATGGCGAGGTGCTCCGCCGCCGGCTCGTTGCGCACGTACAGGTCCTTGCCGCCGGCTCGATCCTCCCGTACGCGTCCTTCGCCAGCGGCTCCACCTTGGCGTACACGGCGCAGGCCGCGCCGATCACGCCCAACCGCTGCGCCTCGTCGGCGATCTCCCTGGTCACCGCGGACGCCTTGGCCGATGCGGCCTTGAGCGTAGACGGCAGCTCTTGCGCCGCGCCGTCCACCTGCCGTCGTTCGCATTCAAGCCAGTTAGCAAATCACTACAAGCTGTAAGGCCGATGGCCGTCAAGCACTCCCAGGCCATCTGCCGCTTTGTGTGAGGCTGTCTTGTGGCCCTGTGTGTAGCTGACTCGAGGCAATAGATGGTTGGGGGCACGCGTCAAGGCAGGTTCGACGTGTTGACTAGTCCTAAGCCCCGAAGTAGCGAAAACCGAAACGCATTCTCCTCTCCTCGGCTCTTGCAAAGCCCAGACCCACTCACAATCCCCTCGCGCCCTCGCCCCTAGGATTCCGCCGCCGCCACTTATGACGGTGTTGTCCCCGTCTCTCTCCGCTCGCCCGCCGTCATCCACGCCGCCCGTCGCTTGCCCTCGAGTTACAGGGGCCGTCCAGCTTCTCCTCGACGTCCGCATTCCTATCTGCCCGAGCCAGAAGGGAGGAGCTGCGGCGGAGAGCAGGCACCAGGAAGGAGAGGCGGAAAATGGTCGCGAGCAACGCTGCATGCCATCCCAACTCGCACCGCTGCCAACCGAAGATACTGCCGCGCTGCACCTCGCCAGATGCGTCGTCTCCTCCCCCGGACGCGGACGTGTGGTAAAATTGTTCGCAGTTAAAAATTATGCAAGTATGAAAGTTATTTGTATTTAGAAAAGTTTACGGCTTAAATGTGGTATGATTCGAAAGACCGTTCAAATTGTGAAGTTATTAAGATTTGAACTCTTCTCACGTTTGCGAAATGATTAGATGTGAAAGTTTTTTTAATATTTTGAAGTAATCCGAATGGAAATTGGTATTAAAATGCCCCAGTATGGTTGTATTTTTCCCACAAATTTGTCCAAATTTTGGCCATTTGGAAATATTCAAACATGTTTATTTTTCCCCGTAAATAGTTTTTTTTCTCCCCCGAGCATTTTGATATATATTTTTTTTTATTCGTCAGATGAGTATTTCTAGAAATGTTTTCCATTTTGTGCTTTTGGTTTTTAAAAAAATCTGACAGGGTGAGCCCTTCGTGAGCATTTTTTAATATTTTATCGTATTTACAAATGTTTAGCAAATTGAGACGTGGGAATGCTGATAAATTTTAAATCCATTTGGAATGTTAAAATTTGTTACATTTGTTATTTGTTTTTCTGGGAAAAAAAAATAAGCAAATTAGAAAGCTCAAATTTGGTATCATTTTTTTTTCCTGTCAATTTCGATGTATTTCAGCGGATTTGGAAATATGTAGCAAGTTGAATTGTTCGAATGAGTTTGCGTTTAAAATTTTAGTTTCAAAACTTTCATTATTTTTCTGGAGTTTGTTTGGAAAAATATGGGCAAACATGTCAAATATTTAATGTTTTTTGGAAATATTAAAATTATAAAGTAGTCGATATGGAAATTTAAATTTAAATGATTCAGTTTGGTGCAATTAAAATTTGGATATGTTGGAATTTTAAAAAAGTTAACGTTATATAAATGTCCGTATCTAAAAATTTGGTCAAGTCAGATAGTTATTGAGATTTGATTTGTAAAATGTGAAAAGTTTAAAATTTTCATAAATCTATTAAATTCAAGTTTATTAATTATGCATGCAATGCAATTTTTTGTAAAAGATTTTTTTACTTTTTATTTACGCATATTTTGTTATATTATTTCGAATTGCAGAATAGAAGATATCAATTTTTTTTTCCTTTTTTCTGTAATTACTGTCGGAAGGGACCCACATGGCAGAGTTTTTTTTTTATGAAAATTGTTTCTGAAAATGTGAAATGGCTGACATGTGGGGTCGCTGTGACGTGACTTGGTGACGTAAGCGGGCGGCGGAGCTCTCGGCGGAGTAGCCATGCACGCGCGCGGGGCTGCGACGGCCTGGATCTGCGGGAGGAGGTTGAGGGGAACAGGGCGGGCGGCGCCTCGAGCCATTTGGTAGGCGGAGTCGTCGGCGGCGAGCATAACGGCGGCGGCGGACAGAGAACAGGGCAAGAACGATTTCGGCGCGCAGGCGGCGTCCCGTCAAGCAATCCTCCGCGAGCAGGCAGAGGAGACGACGGCGAAGGTCGCTGCGTATTTGGTTTCGTCGGGGAAGGGCCGGAGCGATAGCATGGCGCGTCGGCGGCGCCGCGGCGATCCCGGCTCGCACGCGAGAGAGGAGGGAGGTGGGGGCTGTGCGGGCATTTTTTCGACGGTGTCCCTGTGTTTTCGGGAATTGCGTGTAGGTCCTTCTCCTCATTAAGGTGAGGGCTGCGGCACAATTTCTGGGCTTGCGAGCTGTTTTTTGCAAAATAGCCACGGGGACCGGCGCGTCTGCCGTCGAATCAGCAGCGGACGGCCTGGATCGCGGTGGCACTGTTATACTGTAGCGGGGCACAGTAAAACAGTGCCCGCGTCGCCGTGGCTCGCTGTGGAGAGCTAAATCCGGTGGAACTTAATATAGTTAGGTAATGTCTTGCTTATATGGTCACGTCTATCTACTGTTGCTACATGCAGTGACAGAAATAGGATCGCTATAATATACATCCATTAATCACATGCTGCTAATTACATAGTAATTTAGGACACGCTGCAATCTATTTCAGCGTGAAAATCGGTCGTCCTTCGTGCTGTCCGATCGTGATCTGGTGTGCAACATCAGGCAAAATCATGGCCGTGTAAAAAGTGCTACAATATGTTTTCCTACACGCAAGTGACGACACACAAACAGCGACACTCTACCAAAGTTTTTGCTACAAACAAATATGAATGTGTTGCATAGGTTATTGGTTTTTTGCTACATGGCCATGTAAAAAGTGCTACATTTGATTTTTGGCACGTCGCAAGTTTTTTACATATTTCTAGAAAAATGTTGCAAAATAATTTCGCATTTTTCTACATATATTGTTAGTTTTTGCTACATGGTCATGTCCAAAATGCTATATTTGATTTTTGGCACGTCGCAAGTTTTTTTACATATTTTCTAGAAAAATGTTTCAAAATAATTTCACATTTTTTACATATATTGTTAGTTTTTGCTACATGGTCATGTCCAAAATGCTACATTTGATTTTTGGCACGTCGCAAGTTTTTTGCATATTTTGTTACATATATGTAACAAAATGCGAAATTATTTTACATGGCTATGTTCATGCAAATGGTATGCAGGAGAGTTTTCTCGATCTCATGTTTGATAACCCAGCGTACGTGATTAATTGGAAAGTACAGGGAACGGAGCATCCTTGTGAGAGAAGGCACCAATAAAATATGATGACACAGTACGGTGCTGGTACAAGATGCATGCGTGCTCAGCTCACCCCACTTGCGCACTCCTGGCAAAGCATGTCCACACGTCCTGCCTGAAAGCGACGTCTCGGCCAAAAGCCACCGCGCAGCATCCTCGCATCACAGACCAACGCAATCGGACGGCGCGCAAGGCGGCTGTAGCGAGGCTGCTGCTGCTCCTGCCTCCTGACCCGAGAAGACCATTGCTGCCTGGGCTGGTCCTGAGAGGCTGATTCACAATCTCGAACCTCGCGAAGATGGAGGTGGAGACGGCGATGCCTCCTCCCCTGCTCGAGCCGTCGCTGGCGGACGGAACCGGCGGCGAGGGCGCGAATGGGGCGGCCACCAAGGTGCAGAAGGTGTACCGGAGCTACCGGACCCGGCGCAAGCTCGCCGACTCCGCCGTCGTCGTCGAGGAGCTCTGGTAAACCAGATCCTACAGGAAAAAGGAAACCTTTTTTGTTTTGCACCCCTTTGCTTACTCAAATCGTTTTATCCTGCTCATGTTTACCTTCCATCTGTTCCCTCCGTTAAATTTGGTAAAGAAAATCCCCCGTTCTTCGGATTCTGCCCTTTATTCCTCCGGTTTTTCTTGCTTCTTGATGTCTCCCGAGCTGGCTTCCATAAAAACGGCGGCTCCTCCCTCGGGGATTTTGTGATTTAGTTGGAAATCTAACCTGATTTTTCTTGGTTGGGATTGGTCAAGGTGGCAAGCGCTGGACTTCGCGCGCCTCAACCACAGCACCGTCTCCTTCTACGACGACCCGGAGCCGGAGACCGCCGCCTCGCGCTGGAACCGCGTCAGCCTCAACGCATCCAAGGTCCGTCTTGCCACTATTTCTTTCCCCTGCATCAATCTCTCAACACCACAGCTCTCTGTAGCCTTTTCGCCACATGAAAGAAAGCGTTTCTTTTGATTGGAATTTATCCTTCATTTTTAACTCTTAACACATCATCCTGACCTTGATGCAGGTGGGTCAGGGTTTATCCAAGGATGCCAAGGCTCTCAAGCTGGCTTTCCCGCACTGGATCGAGGCTGTGAGTACACGTCAACTGCTCTTCTTTTAATAGTAGTATAATTTTAGTAGTATTTTTATTTGCTGGATATTGCTGCTTTTATATGCTCTCAAATGTGTGTGAAAAGAATCTGCTTCCCGGTATCAGTTGACTTGGATTTTTTGTTACCGTCTGAACATGGATCATAAATATTCCACATCTTGTGATCGCCGAAATTTCTCGTTGATTTGTTAACTTAGACTCTTATTGGCTACATTCTGAAATTTATGTGCCATCATGTAGATTGATCCAAGACATCGATATGGTCACAACCTGCATTTCTACTATGATGTTTGGTGCCAGACCCAAGCTGGCCAGCCGTTCTTCTACTGGTAAAGAACATCACTGCGTTCGCATCATGGTTTTTGAGTCGAGCGACTAGTCGCGACTAGTCAACGACTAGTCTATGAGTCTTAAAATAAAGTCCGACTCAACATCTCGACTCGAGTAATTGGTTGAGTCAAACGACTCAATCGACTAGTCTCGACTAGTCCAGATTTTTGAGTCAAAGAACGGCTTAAAGTTGGCCCCGCCCGTCATATTTTTTCTAATATTGCTTGCCCAGCTCCCCCGTGAAACCTAGATCACCCCAATTTTTTCCCCCAAGCCAAAACTGCTTGGACACTGTATGGAGATGCCCAGGTTTTTATTATACACTATTAATACGTATATAGTTATATACAATTATACATAGAATATGGTAATTTTATAGTACCTATTGCTAAAATACTCATGTCGACTAGTCGACCATGAGTCTTGACTAGTCACGACTAGTCAAGAGTCGCTACCCCAGAACGACTCGTCGACTCGCCGACTCGAAAACCTTGGTTCGCATATATGCATGTTTTGTTGTTTGATAGAAATCATGCGAGCTCTATGTACATATTTGTCATTTTCCTACAATACACTTGTTGCAAGGAAATTTATAATATTTTTTGCTTTTACATATGCAGGCTTGATATTGGTGAGGGAAAAGATGTTGATCTTCCAGAATGTCCAAGGGCTGTGCTGAAGAAGCAATGCATAAGATATCTTGGTCCAGTAAGATCATTCTTATAATGGACGCTATCCTTATTTTCAAATCATACTATTCTTCGGGAAATATTCCGAGGAGAGCTGCATTAGGTTTTCAGAGTACTAAATTCTTTCAACCCTCATGTTTCTTCATCAAGCCTTAGTCACGATTGAATACAACTGAATCTGTGCTTCTCATGTTCACCTTTTAGAATATGTTTCACTCACAGTAAAAGGATGTGCTAGGTTGTCATGGATGCCGAATCGAAGGGCAATTGTGAAGGACAGCACCAAGCTATGGGCTTTCATGTGGAGGAATCACTATTGTTGTTAGCAATACCATGATCAATTCATAAAGGATATAAGTACAGTAGGTTATTTAGGTGGTAAGAATTAATCTATTTAGTTAGGAAACAGATATGTTTAAAATAGGAAGATACATCGATATGATTTGCTAGGAATGTTATTTGGTTAGGAAATAGATAGGTTGTTTAGTTGGTAAAGATATCTTAGGGTTCAAGACGCGACTAAGCCAAGGAGCTTGTCTAATACGACAGGGATTATGCCTTGCTGGCGGCTACATGACATAAGAGCGAATGCCCTATCCATCTATCCCTGGTCTCTCGGCCTTTGCCAACCACTGGATGTGACATGCGTAATGCTATTTGTTGGTATTAAATGCATATTTTACTGCCAAAAATTTCATGGGTCTTGATTTTTAATACTGTATACTTATGAGGTTACAGAATTCCTGGTCTGCTTCCATTAACACCTTTTTGAATTCTTCATGTTAGCTACAGCACACCTAACTTGTTCAAATGAGTTCCTACAACATTGCCACCTGAAAGTACTTACAAGACAGTAGCGCGTGAACTCTGTATTTTTACAGCAGCTATGCCTACTAGATGGTACTAACAGTCGTCTGATGTTTTGCAGCAAGAGCGTGATTACTATGAATACATTATTAAAGAGGGAAAAATTATCCATAACATATCTGAAGAACCACTTGATACAAGCCAGGGCCCTAAAGGGACGAAATGGATATTTGTTATGAGCACATCAAAGAAACTTTATGCTGGGAAGGTAGTTTGGCAACTCTCACAAGAATTATACTCTCAATGATGCTGAACAATGTTATATCATGCTATATCATCGTTAATTCATAAGATTGTATGCTTATTTCTGTATCCAGAAAGAGAGAGGTGTCTTCCAGCACTCTAGCTTCTTAGCAGGCGGTGCTACCATAGCTGCTGGAAGGTTTACTGCAGAAAATGGAGTTATCAAGGTATTGTTGAGAAATACCGTCATACCGAAGTTTCACTATTCACCCAAATATTTTACATTCCTGGTGAATGCTTATGTTGTTATCTGTCCCCAAAAGATTAGTCATTTCATGCTCATAATTTTGTGCGTGCTTCCTCATTGAATGCATTATGCTAATCTGATTCGCCGATAATCTGTTCTGTTTTCAGTCCATCTGGGCATATAGTGGCCTCTACAAACCGAGTGCGGAGAACCTCAGGAACTTCATGAACTTTCTAGAAGAGAATGGAGTTGATTTGAAAGAAATTGAGGTACACTTTTCAGTCCAACATAATCTTTTGGATCAACAGTCCAACAGAATCTGAAAACGGTCCTATGTTACTAACTGTAAGACGGTTACATTAATGAGCTTATTATTTGCATATTCAGGTGCGCTCATCCAACAAGGAAGACGACTACGAAGATCCAGTGTCTAATATCATGGCATCAAATCCTCCAGAACTCTCTCTTCCTCCAGTGATGGTAGAAGCAGACAAGGCGGCATCTAGGCCATCTTCACAGACTGAAGCTGATGAGGCCAACAATGTACATGCAGAGCAAGCAAGGCCAACCTACCAAAGAAACTTATCAGGTGGGCTTCAAAGCCCTAGAGATGCCGGAGTCTCGCAGGAGGCAATTCTTGAGAGGGTGAATTCCAAGAGCAAGTCAAAATCCTATCAACTTGGCCACCGGCTGTCCCTGAAATGGAGCACTGGAAATGGTCCAAGAATTGGGTGTGTCAAGGATTATCCAATAGAGCTCAGAATGCAAGCGCTGGAGATGGTACAACTATCACCAAGGGCGTTTGACTCCTCCAGCCTCCTGGAGGGTACCGGCATGCCTCTCGCCAACCTTATCAGCGCCGCCGCTCATGCCAATGCAGACCTCCCTGCCCCAGCCGAGTTAGGAACTTGAGACTAGGCAATAGCTGTATTCGTCCCATTTGGTCTGTGCTGCAAAGGTCAGAACACTTGGTTTGTGATTGTTGCTTTCCTATGTTCCTTGAGTCCAGCTGTAGCTCACATGATCTAGTGAGGGTTATATGAGTTATTTGAACAGATTTAACAGTGTTTGATCACGCTTCTTTATGCTGAATGTCATTATGGCAGATATAGCTTCAACAGTGTTTTCTGTCTCATAATTTGGAGGTGGTTTGAATGGACAGAACCTACACCAATGATCGAATTTATGAAAATGAAAAGTAAACAATTCAAATCAGTGCAAACAGGCAGGCAAAAAATTTGTGTCACACGTGCACTAACAGAAACTGGAAATGGGAAATAATTGAAATGAGAAACTAGGGAGGTAGCAAATTCAAGTTTTTTAAATTACCAAATGCAGCTTCTTACATGAGCGTGCGGTTTATCAAACTGAAAGAGACAAAAACATGCTACACATTTCATGGAAAGTACAACGGCGTGTTTTTAATTTTGCACCTGCTATAATGCGTGAGCTTATTATCATCATTCCCCACTGGCGCAGCCCTTGCATCCACAGTGAACACACTATGAATTGTTCTTCTCACAGATGCTTGGAACTCTAGAGACACAGGTTGTGATCTGTTAGCGTCCACTCTGATTTAGCCTAGCAGTCCGCATAGTTTCAGACGTTTATGCGCACACGGCCCAACTGTAAGCGGAGAGCCCATTTCATCCCAAAAGATCGGACTGAAAGGAGGATGAATCTCTCCCTTATAAGCTGAGTAAGGCCTCCTCCCCTAGGCAAGTTGGGACTAAACTGAGCAGGCTTCACTAGACAACAGAGGGCCCCTCACATCCCATCCCCTAGGAAGCCCCCAAGTGGGCATGGCAATGATGTCTCTAATACCAAATGTTAGCGTCCACTCATATTTAGTCCAGCACTCGGCCTAGTTTCAGACGTTTATGCGCACACGGCTCAACTAAAAGTGGAGAGCCCATTCCATCCCAAAAGTCCGGACTGAAACGAGGAGAAATCTCTCCCTTATAAGCTGGGTGTGGCCTCCTCCCCTGGATAAGATGAAACTAAATTGAGTAGCCTTCACCAGTCAACAGAGGGGTCCTCACATGATCTCGTGTCTGGATGCAAATATCCAAATTGATCCAAGGAAACAGATTCATAGATTATTTATTTGCGCATCTTTTCTTCAATTTGCAGTTCTAAAAGCTAACATGGCATACATGGGCATCTCCTCAAGGCAACAAATGGACACCTTCTTCCACTGGGCGATGAGGTTACGATCAGCATGGCCCTGATCAAGGCAGAACTCATATAGCTCCGGGGAGATCTCCTTCCTGTTGTAGTAGAGTTCATACAAGTATCGGCCCCTCTGGTGATTGATCTTGAAGATGGCCAGAGCGCCTCAAACTCTCTCTTCCCATCGTGTGGATCATTCTCAGCAGCACCGCTACACATACAACTGCATTATTGACAATTGAGATTCCAACAGTACATAGACTGCTGATGCGATCCTGGAGTGGAGCTCTGAGAGCATCTCCACACGCGGCGCCCAAGGACGTGTTTGGTAGCCTGCAGCGAGGCTGGCCCGGCCCGCCAGATGCGACCTCCTGGTGTTTGTTTACTCGTTTCTTCTCTTGGGCCTGCATAACACGCTCCTCAAAGCACCCTCGGGCCAGACCCTGGAGGAACGGCCGAATCGGCCGTTTCCAGGCGGCCATGCCCCGCAGCTGCAAAAGAGAGCGCTCCTTGTACAGACTCGTTCTTATCGTTGCTTCCCCTCACTCTCTTCTTCACCTACCCTCATCTAATCCTTGATACACTACTCGGTTCAGAAAAAGCTCTACACCAAAATGATGCGCTTTGATGTTGCGGTTCCATTCCGAGAATCAGTTCGAGCTTTCGTTAACCGTGTGGAGCTAATTTCGTGTTCTTGTTTGAAACTTTTTTGGACGAATTTTGCAGATCTTGTCGCACACAGTTGATCGTTTTCGATTTCCTTTGAGGAGCAGCTTCACCTCGTCATGCCGCACAACTATCGTGTTGTTAGTTTTGCGTTTCGATGCTTATAGATGGGTAGATCTGAGGATGCGTATTTAGACTGTTCGTGTCACCGTCTTTTTCAACCTCTGCTCGAACTCATCTTCGTCGAACTTGCTATCGCCATGTAGTGTCGTCGTCGTCGAGCTTCGCCGCCGTCATGTCGTGTTGTCGTCGTCCATCTCCGCCGCCGCCATGGCGTCTCCTTGTCCAGATTCGTCGCCGACATGCCGCCGTTTGCCGCCATTGTTGAGCTGTCATAGTGTGATAGTAGGTGATAACTTCACTCATGTGAAATTAGGTGAGGCTAATCAAAAGCTGCATGTAACCAAACAAAGAGGAGTTGTTTGCCCAACCGATGCGATGCGGGCTACCAAACAACTAGCCCAAGATGACCCAGAGCCTGTTTTAGCTCAGCACTGCCCTCCCCAGCCTGCCCCGTCGCAGGTGAGAAAGGCATGCAGGCTACCAAACATGCCCCAAATGGCCGCCCAAAGACATTCCGGACGGGGCATTTGTCCGGACTACCTACTGCCTTTGGGCGCCGTCGCTCCCTGATGTCTACGCACGCTTCTATTCTTGTAGACAGAGTTGGGCCTCCAAGTGCAGAGGTTTGTAGAACAGCAGCAAGTTTCCCTTAAGTGAATCACCCAAGGTTTATCGAACTCAGGGAGGTAGAGGTCAAAGATATCCCTCTCGAGCAGCCCTGCAATTAAGATACAAGAACTCTCTTGTGTCCCCAACACACCCAATACACTTGTCAGGTGTATAGGTGCACTAGTTCGGCGAAAAGATAGTGAAATACAAGTAATATGGATGATTATAAGTGGTAATTGCAATCTGAAATAAAAATGGCAGCAAGCAAACATGTAGCAGAACTGGTTGTAAACGGTGTTTCAATGCTTAGAAACAAGGCCTATGGATCATACTTTCACTAGTGGACACTCTCAACAATAATAATATAATTGAATACATAGATATTTCCTCTTCACTATGCTACTCTGAGTTATTCTCTCGTTGGATAACGAACACCAATCCACTGCGTAGGGCTATAACAGCACACCTTAAAGTCGCATTCCACATCTAGGGAACCCCACACTGTCAACTTGAGCGCCCTAAATAGTACTAGACAAACACCGCAATTTCATAGAGACATCCAACGCAAATAATAACTCATGATAAATATTCCTGTTATCTTTAGCCTAAGAGCCACACACGGGGCGCACACTGTCAACTTCGCACCGTGGGACAAATGTGACTCCGGAGATTACATTAATAAAACCACTTGAGTAGCATATAAGATAATGAAGAGTACATCTATGGATTCAACTAGATTACAAAGCTCATGATCACATAAAGATCACACCATGGGAGAGAGAGATAAACCACATAGCTACCGGTAGAGCCCTCAGCCCCGATGAAGAACTACTCCCTCCTCATCATGGGAGTCAGCAACGGCGATGATGGAGGCGGTGGCGTCGATGGAGATGGCTCCGGGGGCAATTCCCCGTCCCGGCAAGGTGCCGAAACAGAGACTTCTGTCCCCTGAATTAGGGTTTTTGGTGGCGGCGGAGCTCTGGAACTTTTCTCGGGAAATCGTCCAGGCACTTAGGGTTTTCGCGTCAGGGGGAATATGTAGGCGAAAGGGCGTCGCGAGACGGTGCACGAGGAGGCGACACCACCCTAGGGCGCCTGGAGATTCCTGGCCGCGCCCAGGGTTGGTGTGGGCCCCTCCTGGCCCATCTCAGCCTCCCCTTTTGGCTGACTCCGTCTTCTGATAAAATAGGAACTTCTGTCTTCTTGAAAATATTTTTAGAGCTCCAGAAATATAGTGTCTTGACGGTGCTTTTTCCAGCTGAAATCTGACTCTGGCACATGGGGCCCTCGTGGCTCCACTTCGTCTCTCCTTCGGACTCCAGGTGTCTTCTGATAAAATAGTTGCCTCCGTAAATTTTCGTCCAATTTCAAGAATATTTCCAGACTAGCTTTTCTGGAATACAAAAATAGCAGAAAACAGGAACTAGCACCGTGGCATCTTGTTAATAGGTTAGTCCCATAAAATGTATAAAAATGATATAAAGTGTATATAAACGGAAAATCTATTTGTAAGGCGCCTGCTGTGAGGCTAAACCGTACGCACGCCGGCGAGCCGTCCGATCGCGGACGGACGGCTGATCTCGCGCCCGTGTCTGTACGTACTTACTCGCCGTTGACTTCGTTCGCGCACACGACTCAGCCTCCCGATCCCATCTTCTTCCTCACCCGGCCGGCGAACCGCCCGCCGCGCTGCTCCGCGCATCCGTAGCTCCCCGGCCTCCCTCCCGAGCAGCCGCACCCATAGCTCTCTGGCCTCCCTCCCGAGCAGCCCGCGCTGGAGCTCGCCGTCGCGGCGAGGCCCCGGTGCCACGACCCTCCTCAGCTCGTCCCTGTTGTTCTTCCGCTCACCGCCGGAACGTCGACTCCTCCTCAGCCAAACGGAGCCCTCCACTGACCACCTAGCCGTGCTGCATCAGGCGCCTGCTAGCTCCCGGCTCCCTGCCGAGCAGCCCGCGATGGAGCTCGTCGTCACGGCGATGCGCCGCTGCCGCGACCCTTCACAACTCGTCCCCTGTTCCTCCGCTCGCCGCCGAAGGGTCGCCTCCACCTGTCCTCCACTCACACTAAATCCTCACCCGTGCAAACCGGCCGCCGAAGCAAACCGCTGTGCAGACCGGCCGCCGAAGCACGCCGGCTCCGGCTCCCGGCTAGCCACCATCTCCGACTCCTGGTTAGCCGCAGTCCCGGACTGCAGGTCAGTGCCACAGTTCACGACCGAGAAGAACGCCGGCCCGATCTCTCACTTTCATTCCGATTTTCTCCTGTACTCCTTTGTGATTGATATGGCACTAGTACTGCTTGGCGCTACTGCTGCTGCTGTCGATTCCACAACCCAGCTAGTTAATACAGTCAGGCCTGCTCGGCATGACGAGCTGCTTGGACTACTCCTTGGAAAACAAGCTCGTTGATCCACTAGTACTTACTAACTTCATTGATCCTCCGATTCTTTGGTCTCGTAGTACTAGTACCTGTCAAGTGAGAGAGAGAGGATTTTGAGATGTATGTGATGTTTGTTGAATATGCAAGATTTGTTAATGATGATTGCCACATGTTTTGAAGCTAGATGGAGAGATTTTGCTGATATTTGCTTGTACTGAGATAGATGTATAGGGTACATAGGAAGATACATGCTAGTGTTCCACGTTTCTAGTAGATTTAGTTATAAAGTTACCCACCCTATACTGATAAAGTTACCATCCTATTACTAATAAAGTTAGCTACCCAGTACTGATAAAGTTACCCACCCTATACTGATAAAGTCACCATCCTAGTACTAATAAAGTTAGCTAACCAGTACTGATAAAGTTACCTACCCTGTACTGATAAAGTCACCCACGCTATACTGATAAAGTTACCAACCTAGTATTAATAAAGTTAGCTACACAGTACTGATAAAGTTACCCACCCATTACCGATGGAGTTACCCACCCAGTACTGATAAAGTTACCAACATGGTACTTATAAAGTTACCCACCCAGCACTGCTAAAGTTAACCATGTGTTCATGATATAGTTATCCACCACAAAATCGATATTGTTACCCCTAATATATCGGTAGTAATTACGTAGTCGTCACTATGAATCGACAGTTATAATCCTAATACTTATGCATGATATATTTACCATCCCAACGTGATATTCACTTATGAAAACTAGGTGCGGTAACTTCAAAACTCGTGAAAATCTAAAAGAACCAAAAAAATGATTCTATTTTCAAACCAAAAACTAATTGCTAATATGGTGGGTAACTTAAGTATTCAAGCCTTGGTAACTTTTATGTTATGGGGTGGTAACTTTCGGGTCCAAAAAAAAAGACGTCGGAACATATCGACATGGGATCTAGTTTCGAAGATCTCGTCGCGACTAGTCCAACGGTGAAAACGGATCATAAATCCGATAAACGGTTTGAGCTACAAAACATTTTGAATATTTGAATTTTGCATTTAATGCGCGATGATGTCAGCAATTTCGGAATTTAGTGCATGCATGCAAATTTCTCTCACACGCACACACACGACACTTTCAGACAGTGCGCTGTACGCACGGACACAGCAGAAGGGAAGGGTGCGTACACTTTTTCTATCGCCTTACGGTTATGCCAAATATAAGGCGCCTTACACATAGTCAATCCCGTATATAAAACATGTAGCAATTGATATAAAACATGCATGGAACATCAAAAATTATAGATACGTTTGAGACGTATCAGCATTAGAGATACCACCGATGCAAACCAAATTTTCAACAAGCTTTACGGTAGCTCTTCACTAATAGGCTTAACTCATGTGATGCACAAATTTAATCATGATCTACTTGTTAACTCAAAACAATTGACAAGCATCAAGTTATCCAAATTAGTGATCTACAAGATTAAGCAAGTTTTTCCTTATACCAATTACCACATGCAACATTTTCTGAACCAACCAAACACCAATCAATTTATTTAATTAACTCTCCAAACAATATAAGTGAAGCAAGAGAGTACTTTCTACAAAAGAAAGCTAATAGCTCTGACAAGAGATACATGAAAACAAGAGCTAAAAGCTGAACAGTGCTAGATATGAATACTCAACAAATATAAGTGAAGAATAGGAGTATTCTCATGAAAAAGCGGAGCGTGTCTCTCTCCCAATCAAGAATGCTAGGGTCCAGTCAAGCTTTATTGAAAATAAAAGTGCAATACTGAAAATAAAAGCACACAGACGCTCCAAGAAAAGCACATATGATGTGAAAGAATTAAAATATAGTTTCACTAGAGATGACCTGATAATTTTGCCGATGAAGAAGGGGATGCCTTGGGCATCCCCAAGCTTAGACGCTTGAGTCTTCTTGAAATATGCTGGGGAGATCCATGGGAGCCTCCCCAAGCTTAAGCTCTTCACTCTTCTTGATCCTATTATATCATCCTTCTCTCTTGACACTTGAAAACTTCCGTCACACCAAACTCAAAGTAATCTCATTAGAGGTTAGTGTACAATCAAAAACTCACATGTTCTATAAAGACGCAATATGACTTGTTACTTTAAACATTAGCTACTGCCACTGATGTTATGTGAAGCTCTTCCACCCAAAAAAGAATTTCACTCAACACTAGTAAAAGAGAGAATGCAAAATAAAAAGGCATAATCTGTCTAAAACAGAACAGTCCGCAAAGACGAATTTTTTCGAGGCACTTACGACGCTCAGATCGAAAAACTTTGAACTAACGAAAGATGCATACATATCTGAGGATCACGCACAAAATTTTTCAGATTTAAATAATTTTTCTGTGATTTTACAGAAGCAAAACGGTGAACAGCAGAAATCTGTTCCTGCGCAGAAATCCAAATCTAGCATCATCTTCCTATTAGAGGCCTTACTTGGCACAACAATGCAAGAAAATAAAGATACAAAGGATTGCTACAGAAGTAAACACCTCCTTGACTCAAATAAAATAAAAATAATGGGTTGTCTCCCCAAGCGCTTTTCTTTAAAGCCTTTTAGCTAGGCATGATAATTTTTATGATGCTCACATAAAGATGAGAGTTGAAACATAAAAGAGAGCATCAAGAAGCATATATAAAACATTTAAATCTAACACTTCCTATGCATAGGAATCTTGTAAGAAAAAATCAATGAAGCACAAAGTGACTAGCATAGGAAGGCAAAACAAGTGTAACTTAAAAATTTCAACATAAAGAGAGGAGACTTAATATTATTGTGATATATGAAACCGTGTCTCCCTCTCTCATAAGGACCAGTAGGTCTTAAAGTACCCAGCAAATAAAAGCAAATCAAGAGAAAGCTCAAAACATTCATCATAAAGAGAAGAAATTTAGTAACATGAAGATTTCTATAACCATACTTTCCTCTCTCAAAATAATTTTCAGTGGCATCATGAATAAACTCAACAATATAGCTATCACATAAAGCATTCTTATCATGATCCACATGCATAAAAGTATCATTACTCTCCACATAAGCATAACAATTTATTAGTAATAGTGGGAGTAAAACTATCACAACCATCATTGTAATCATCATAAATTGCAGGCATAGTATAATCATAATAAACTTTATCCTCCATAGTAGGTGGCACCAAAATACCACTATCATTATAATCATCATAAATTGGAGGCAAAGTATCATCAAAGAAAATTTTCTCCTCAAAACTTGGGGGACTGAAAATATCATATTCATCAAAACCAGCTTCCCCAAGCTTAGAGCTTTGCATAGCATTAGCAATAATGGTGTTCAAAGAATTATAGTAATAACATTGCTACCATCATGCAAATAATTTTCCATAGGTTTTTTAATTTTCTCTTCAAAAGCATCATGTCCTAACTCAAGATAAATTTCATAGAGCTCTCTAATTTTTTTGTTGTTTTCCATTAAGCCTAACTAGTAAAATAAAAACAAGAAACAAAAAGATATAATTGCAGAATCTAAAGGAAATACCTTCGAGCACTCACACACCGGCAACAGTGCTAGAAAATAGCTAAGTAGCGGAGGATGTGAGTACCTTTTACCTTACCTCCCCGGCAACGGCGCCAGAAAATAGCTTGATGTCTACGCACGCTTCTATTCTTGTAGACAGTGTTGGGCCTCCAAGTGCAGAGGTTTGTAGAACAGCAGCAAGTTTCCCTTAAGTGAATCACCCAAGGTTTATCGAACTCAGGGAGGTAGAGGTCAAAGATATCCCTCTCAAGCAACCCTGCAATTAAGATACAAGAAGTCTCTTGTGTCCCCAACACACCCAATACACTTGTCAGGTGTATAGGTGCACTAGTTCGGCGAAGAGATAGTGAAATACAAGTAATATGGATGATTATAAGTGGTAATTGCAATCTGAAATAAAAATGGCAGCAAGCAAACATGTAGCAGAACTGGTTGTAAACGGTGTTTCAATGCTTAGAAACAAGGCCTAGGGATCATACTTTCACTAGTGGACACTCTCAACAATAATAATATAATTGAATACATAGATATTTCCTCTTCACTATGCTACTCTGAGTTATTCTCTCGTTGGATAACGAACACCAATCCACTGCGTAGGGCTATAACAGCACACCTTAAAGTCGCATTCCACATCTAGGGAACCCCACACTGTCAACTTGAGCGCCCTAAATAGTACTAGACAAACACCGCAATTTCATAGAGACATCCAACGCAAATAATAACTCATGATAAGTATTCCTGTTATCTTTAGCCTAAGAGCCACACACGGGGCGCACACTGTCAACTTCGCACCGTGGGACAAAGGTGACTCCGGAGATTACATTAATAAAACCACTTGAGTAGCATATAAGATAATGAAGAGTAACATCTATGGATTCAACTAGATTACAAAGCTCATGATCACATAAAGATCACACCATGGGAGAGAGAGATAAACCACATAGCTACCGGTAGAGCCCTCAGCCCCGATGAAGAACTACTCCCTCCTCATCATGGGAGTCAGCAACGGCGATGATGGAGGCGGTGGCGTCGATGGAGATGGCTCCAGGGGCAATTCTCCGTCCCGGCAAGGTGCCGAAACAGAGACTTCTGTCCCCCGAATTAGGGTTTTTGGTGGCGGCGGCGCTCTGGAACTTTTCTCGGGAAATCGTCCAGGCACTTAGGGTTTTCGCGTCAGGGGGAATAAGTAGGCGAAAGGGCGTCGCGAGACGGTGCACGAGGAGGCGACACCACCCTAGGGCGCCTGGAGATTCCTGGCCGCGCCCAGGGGTGGTGTGGGCCCCTCCTGACCCATCTCAGCCTCCCCTTTTGGCTGACTCCGTCTTCTGATAAAATAGGAACTTCTGTCTTCTTGAAAATATTTTTAGAGCTCCAGAAATATAGTGTCTTGACGGTGCTTTTTCCAGCTGAAATCTGACTCTGGCACATGGGGCCCTCGTGGCTCCACTTCGTCTCTCCTTCGGACTCCAGGTGTCTTCTAATAAAATAGGTGCCTCCGTAAATTTTCGTCCAATTCCGAGAATATTTCCAGACTAGCTTTTCTGGAATACAAAAACAGCAGAAAACAGGAACTAGCACTATGGCATCTTGTTAATAGGTTAGTCCCATAAAATGTATAAAAATGATATAAAGTGTATATAAAACATGTAGCAATTGATATAAAACATGCATGGAACATCAAAAATTATAGATACGTTTGAGACGTATCACTCCCCACTCGCGACGCCAAATATTACTTAAATTCAAAATTTCGATATGAAACTGCTTACATTTCATTGAAAATTCGTTGAAACTAACATAATTCATGCAAACTAAAATCTAGACCTAAATCTAATAGGTAGGGTGGCACGTCGGGCACCAGCAGCCCGGGCAGGCGCCGGCCAACGCGGCGTCAACCAGAGGACCGCTGCGGCAGCCGGAGCAGAGGCAGTAGAGGTAGCCGGTGGTTGCGGATGGCGGCGCAGGAGGCTGGGCGGCGGCGGTGGAGGCTATGTCCGCCCCTTGTTGAGGTTGTGGCGGAGGACGCTGTACGCGGCCTCGTTCTTCTCGTTTGTAAAATACTCCCTCCCTCCGTCCCTAAATCTAGACAAGGATATGTGCACTAGAAAACTCGGTCACGATATGCATTAGATATTTATAAGGATGTATATACACTATAATTCATTCAAGAACTACAAGTTAATCTAAGGCGTGCAATTTTTCCTTTATTGTATTTCTCCAATTGAAATGGAATGGGCCAAAATAATGATTCTTCCAAGGGCGTGTACCGAAAATTAATACAATCGCAGTTTTTTGCAAGAAAATATGATTTATAATTTGTGTAATTCTATTTATCAATAACAAAGGTAGAACCATGTAACAAAGAACATCACATCCATTTAATCAATTATACACATGTATAAAATTTTAGTATAAATACAATATATTTTAAACAGTGGATTTTAAGTACATCAAATGGTCAGCTGTCAACTCGAAGACCCAATTAATCAATTATACACTATAATTCATGCAAGAACTAAAAGTTAATCTAAGGCATGCAAATTTCCTTTAATATCTTTCTGAGATTTAAATAAAATCGGATGAAATAATGATTCTTCCAAGGGCGTATACGGAAAATGAATATAATCACAAATTTTGCAAGAAAATATGATTTACAATTAGTGTAGTTCTATTTATTAATGAAAAAGGTAGAACTGTGTAAGAATAACATCACATCCATTTAATCAATTATACAAATATATAAAATATTAGTATAAATACAATATATTTTAAACAGTGGATTTTAAGTACAACAAATGATCAACTGTCAACTTGAAGACCCAATTAAATCCTGAGCAAAGAGCAATGTTGTTCGGTTCAAATAAGCAGCGGTTCAAATGAACTTTTCAATGAAGTACTTATTTAAATTTTCTCCGTCTCATTCAAACAATATGATTTTTTGCTGAGTAATTTTTTTTACACATCTAATTTAGATTTATTTCAATCATTTGAATTTTGGAGACATTTAAATATCTATCCAAACATATTTAGCATAATAAACAAGATGAAAAAATATCATCTAGTCTTATTTTTATATTTCTTTTAGCTCGTCCATATTTCATTTAGCGTGTTGATATTTACTTTTCGCTACCGCCTTGCCAAAATAACTCGATCGGGAGTAATCCAATCTATGAAGGACTTGTTTGGCACCATCATATGTAGTACCATATTAATTGGTACTAAATTAATAATAAATAATCTTCCATCGGCAAATAGCAATTTCCTTCACATCCACTTTGTGTTTTCTCAAGGTAGGGATAAAAACAGAACGGAATTTTTCTGACTTTTCCACGAAAAAATGAAAACGTAATGGAAATATGGAAATGGAAACAGAATTTTGCAGAACGGAAACGGAAACTTTTATGTGGAAACAGAAATGGAATAGCATATTCCGGCGGAGCGACCACGGAAACAAAACTTTTTGTTTCCGGTAATACAGAACTTTCCATTTTTCCTATGCGATGCATTCCAAATCCAGCAGGGCTAGTAATTCAAGTGGAAACATTTAGGCACAATCTAAGATATGAACAAAAGATATGCACACTATATTATATAATCATGATATCTCATTATATTTTTATTTCATCTTATAAACTTGACAAATTGTTGGTTTGATTGAGCTTCTTGTATTATTCTAGGGGTCGTCTCTTGGTTCCGGTAAACATCTGCTTTATGTTCCGTGTCCGCACAGAATTCGGACCATATCTGTTTTCGACAATATTTATTTCTGGGGTTTCTGTATTCGTTTCCGCTTTCGAAAAAATCTGAAAACAAATGTGGCACCACTGAGTTCCGTCTGTATCCACTCTGTTTTCATCCCTATCTGAAGATGCTCATCCACATGTAAATCTGTGACAATCGATTGGAATACCCAAAAAACTGATTGGAAATTGGTCTTGCAACCAACTAAAAAGTACGCATCTTGGGATTCCTAACATGAAAAAATCTCTTATGAAAATTAATTGTAAGGCCTAATAATTGCTCGAACACGGGTAGTAGTAAGTTTTGGCTTTTTAGCTTTTTAATTAAAAGCCATGGTCCATAAAAATATCAGGTCGTCTGCATGTAAGGCCCAGACCCGATAGCTGCTCTAACACCGATAGTAGTAAGTTCTGGGTTTTTACTTTTTAAAGGCCATGGTCCATAAAAAGAATCAGGTCGTCTGAATGTTGAGGTATAGATAGTCCTTCATCCACTTGGTGTTGGACTACCCACTGAATTTGACCATCTACCTTCCGCGCGTTCAATCACGATGACCAATATATCAACAACTTTATGAAATAGTATGGCGTTAATGCGCCATCTTGCTTCCATTCTGATGTTAAGTCTTTTGAAGAAGGCAACTCGCTTCCATTCTCATGTTAATCTCGAACGAGCAGAACGCCATGGTTTCTTCGCAACATTTTGACCATAACGCATGATCAGCCGCAAGCAAAACGAAGGGGCAGCAGAGGTTCAGAGCTACAGACTACATCTTATGCTAGACACATATAAACACCTACGGATTACAGACTTCAATTTACAACCAGAACACATTTCAATTTACAACCGAGTTGGCGCAAAAGAAACCGCCAGAACTCAGAGGACAGGGATAAATAGAACAGGCGACGGGCTGCAGCGGCACCGTGCGTGTACACCAGCCATCATTGTCAGCTCCTCGACACGGGCACGAACCGCCCACGGGCGTCATCCTTGAGCCACCTCGTCGAGCGGGTCTGCTTCACGCGGTCCGAGAAGAGGCGGTGCCTGCATTGCAAGAAAATGGCATTGGTCTATGGAGGTTTGGATTGTTCGAAACAAGCCTATGATCAAGGTTCCGTCGCAACAAACCTCTCGTACTCCAGCTTCTGGGTGACTATACCGTTCAGTATGAGCTCCGCCTCGAAAACACTAGCCCCTGTAGCAGGTTCATCATGCACGTTAGCTGACGGTCCGGAGTCTTGAAGAAAATACAGAGTAGATCAGTGAGATGTGATATCTAAATGCTTATAACCTTTTTCAAGCAGTGGCACACATGTTTCGTAGTCCTCTTCGCATGAGATCACCAGTAGGTCGTCTGGTGCTTCCCTTTCCTTGCTTATGGACCTTCCGATCCTCTCTAATGGCTGCACATACCACCAAAAAGGAAGAACGTCAGTACAAATGCTTAATATTAAAGAAGCAAGTGGTATCACAAGAATAAGAATAATGCGGGGATGGTAGACCTAAAGTATCTGTAGAAAGAATATATGCCAGTAACCTGTCCAGAAGAAGCGGAAACCAAGCTAGTCAGCACTTGTCGACTTGGCTTCACATTTTGTGTCACAAACACTCTTTTGCCCTGAATTTTTTTATTTATAAATATAATCAGAAATGTTCTGTAATAGACTGGGACAAAACAAAATTATGCAATTTCACATTACCAAGAGCAGAGGATGCTTGGATGCTGAGGCGAGGGATATAGGCATGCTGAAGCCTATCTCCTTTTCCTTTTTGGCATCCCTAAGAATATACTTTTTGTCATTAACAAAGCAGCCTGCTTCTCCGCAACTTTCAAGCCACATGGATGTCACTATCAGTTTGCCAAGCGCTATTGCCTCTAGCATGTTCTTTGTGCGGAAAAAACCATCTGCCACAAAATGTGTTGCATCCGAAACAGAAAATGCTTCACGGACTCCTAAGCGCGCCAAGATCTACAACATAGAGCATTACAGATATACCTCATATATCAAATAATTGATGACTAGATAGATAGTATGTACCAACGCAGAAATAAAATATACTCCGTTACCTTCTTCTGACGCTTGATCACATCCTCATCCAAATGATGGCTGAATAGAACACTGGCACTGGCCATATCTTTCCTCCTAGAATCTTTCCGTTGTCGAGTTGATAGAGCATTTTCATCACGATCTAAATCCAGCAGCTCTCTGGCAACAGAGGGTCTCGACAGGTTCCTACTTGAAGCTTTTGATGGATTGAGAGGACTGAAAGTTGGTGACAATTTATTTACCACTTTAGAAGGTGTTTTCAGGGGACTATTCGGAACTGGAGAGTTGATTCTTGGTGACTTTCTTGCATCCCTAACACCTGATGATGATTCCTTTTGTTGCCGATCAGAGCTACTGAAACCAGAAGTTTTGCTGTTAACTCTCGTAGAAGAGTTAAGTATAGGAGAAACAGCTGATGATTGCGCGATAATACTAGACAACATAGAAGCTGATCTGCAACTGGAGCGGTCCTTTCTTGCATATGTCAGTAGTTCAGAACTCCTAATGAAAACCCGTCTTTTCTTGGGTGACCTTGCCACTTCTGGTTGTATTTCATGATCTGTGGCAGTTTGGGTGACTGCAGTAGTCTTTGCCTGTAGCATTGCTGTAGGTGTTCTCTGTTTGGGGTGAGAGGAGGGTACTCTGTCAGAAACATGAGTTGTTGGTTCATCTCTGAACGGTTCAAAATTCTGAACAACATCTGCACTGGTACGCTCTATAGTATTATCTTCCTGAAGATTCTGAGCATTATTCTGCTGAAGATTCTGAGCGTTATTTGCACATGTATGCTCCGCACTTTCTTTTCCAATATGGTTGTTTCTTACTTCTCCAATCATGGAACTGTCACCTGTCAAATTAATGCCCTTCTTCAAGTGCTTATTAGAACATACCTCAGAATGCTCAGAGAGGATATTTCTACCAGTCTGCCTTGTGCGACGAGCAACAGGCGTACTGGCATACTTATTTCCATCAACTATCTTCCCAACTTTATTCTTCTGCTGTACTGACTTTGCTTGCTTATGTTTCGTCTTTGCTGCATGATCTTCTGATTTTTCTTGCACTTCTGTTCCTCTATGTCTCTCTTTCTGCGGCTTTTGGTTCAGCTCAGTTACTTTTATTCTTTTAGAACGTGTCATGACACCTTCCTGGATGCTGCTAGCTCTCTTTCGAGGAGGGTCATTCTTCAATTGACTTTGTGAACTTTGTGCCAGTGTTTCTATAGCTTCGACAGCCATTTGAGTATCCTGACCAACATCGTGCAAATTCACGCTGACCTTTTCCTGCTGCTTTTCGATAGGCTTGGCATTTGATATAACATCCAAGTCACTCAAAAGGTTTTTCTTACTCCTTTTTCCAGAAGTCCGCTTACTCTTCACCTCACTTTTTAGTAGTCTCGAATCAGATGAAGGTAAAGTTTCAATCTTTCCACAAACATTGGAATCTGTTCTCCTTTTGCATCCCCTTGGTTTATTGTCAGCAGGTGCAATTTTCATGGAACACTTCTTTGGTCTGGGAACTTTTGATTTTGGTCTACCGGTTGATTGGTGCAACAAAATATCTTTGTTTTTACTGAAAAAATCACCTCCACCATCATCCTCCTGACTATCCACCCAAGCAAATGTTTCTGGCTTCCCGCTGGAACTTCTACAGCGGTCAACCTTCTCAGCCAACCTTAAAGTTCCCATCTTTATTGAAACAGGTGGTTTTGGCTTTACTAATTTCTTTGGTGTCGGTTCTTGAGATGATAAGCCGCCATTAAAGATCAGCCCCTCCACAACTTCCAAAGCATTCGCTTGAGATAGATCACCCGGCTCCTGTGAGTTAAGATAGCTTAGTCCAGAAAAACGCCTGCTCTTGCTTGCACTCTCTTCGATTGTTGTTTCAGCAAAAAGCTTCTTTGCTGTCGAGCACCTGCTTTTGCTTTTACTCCCATCTTTGTCATGGCTCTGTACATAACCATAAGATCCGTCATCAATTCCACGATCTGGGCGATCACCTAAGGAGGTACTACACGAGGTAGTGTTTTCTACAATCTCCGTCAGGGGAAATGTTGCATTGGTCATAGCTTGCCTTTTCCCTTGCTCCACACTTTTCACTGTAGATGCTTCAGGAGCTGTGGGATGATCATGTTCGTCACAGGCGAGCACATAAAAAAACAAAAATAAGGCTTCAGAATGTGCTGAACATATAGTCGAGAAACTACAATTAAAGCAGAAAAAAATGTTGTCATGTTCTACTTCAGGAAATATATTTGACGAATGACGACCAAGGGAATATCTTGAGTATCAAATTGCATAACATCAAAGATATCTGTATTGAACCCAAAACACCAGAATGCATTAACAATTTACAAGCCTCGATTCACAATGTAAGGAACAACCTGAATTTAGCACGCTTTCCCCAGAACATGACATACATAACAAGGGCCTATAGTGCCTATTTTGCAGTATGGAGTATCTCTTGATGAAAAGCTAGACAAAACCATATTCAAGTAACCACAGGGAAGATCAAAGCACCATATGCAAGTGTTAGGAATTTTGCGCCCAAGAATAGTCATGTGTACTCATGAAATGATGTGTCTAATTCCTGACACTTGCATTGCCCTAGGAGTAGCTAGAGCTATTAGATCTCCAACATGTAAGGTTAAACGAATGAAAGGGTGCAATTCTTTATGATGTGAAGTTGGGGATACTAAGAACATTATCAATGTTAATAGTTTCTCATATTACTTGTTGTGCAGCAAGCCAGCAACAAATGAAAAGCATGGGTATAACTGCGCGAGCCTACCTACCTAAAGCTTAATCACCTCTTTGCCAGGAAATAACAAAGATAAGGAACAAAATATAATGGGCCAATGTAGTCTTAAGGGACTAAATTATCTAACCGAGTGACAAGCACAATGTGCAGCCAAATGAATTTATCTTGTCCTACACGCTTAGAAAAACATGAAGTACTGAAATTTTCCAGGAAAAGACACAATGTAGAGCTACGTGACTCGGAAAGGAATAGTTATTCAGTGATAACTAACTAACTAACCTGCGCCTCCCTCTTCATCCGTGGAAGCATCAGAATCTCCCACATTATCAGTGTCACCATGCTCCTTCAGATCCCTCTCATCGTCCTGCTGTCCCTCATCGTCGCTCTGCACCTGAGTGCCGTCGCTCCCCTCATCGTCGCCATCATCGCCTTCCTCCTCCTCAGAGTCTTCGACCACCTGGGTCATCCCCCAATCAATGGCGGCATCCTCCTCCTCGTCGCCGCTGTCATCTACTCTCTCCTCTTCCCGGCATTCCTCGACCAGCTGGGTCTCCACCATATCGCCGCCCTTGACCGCGCATTCTTCAACCAGCTGGGTCCTAACCCAGTCACCGGCTTCGTCCTCCGTGGTGCCACCATCGTCTCCCTCTCCCTCCTCCTCTGAATCCTCAACCAGCTGTGTCTCATCAGCCACCCCCACCTCGAATTCGTCCTCAACCGCCTGTGTCTCGTCGTCGTCCAGCGCCTGCGTCTCGCCGTACATCACGCCCCTGCCGTCGTCGTCGTCCCCGCCCTCGCTCCGCGTCGTGTCGCCGGACCTAGACGGAGACCCTAATTGCAAACCGGAGTCAGCACATTCGCACCAAACCGCTCATCAAAGGAACAAATCGAGGAAACAGCCAACCGGCGGCAGAACTTACCCAGCGGCGGCGTCCCTCCGTCGTCCACGACCTCGGTCTCCCCGCCGCCGGCCATCGGGGCACAGGCAACCTGCACACACACACGCACACGCACAGAACTCAGCAATCAGCACCAGCCCCCCATCCGATTAGTGAAACCCCCAAAAGACAAGAACAGAGGAGATAAACAACCGGGAAACACGCATTTGGAGGAACCAATCGGAGGACGAAGAGAGAAACAACCGCCGTACCTAGGGTTCAGTTCGCCGGGGCGAAGATCTGCGGGGACGGGCTCCACGAGCGGCGGCGACTCAGCGATGGTGGGTAGAGTGGGGAGGAGGAAGAGGAACAGGGGGAATCCGGCGATAAAAATGCCAGCTTTCCCGACGATTGATTTGGGGGCGGAGTCGAGAGCGGGGGTTTAGGTTTTCTTTCTTTTGGAAAGCCGGGAAAACTGCCGAAGATGATAGAAATGCTCGGAACCGTCCGATGCGAGCCCAACGGCTGGATCGTGCTCGTGGCCCCAGGCGGAAACTGAGAGATAGAGAGAGTCGAGGGGCTTACCTGCAAAACGCCGAAACCCTTTCCCCGTCCCACACAGAGAAAGGGTTTCATCTTCAGTTGCCGCCGCCGGAGACGCGCCGCCGCCGCTGCTCGCCTCTGCCGTCTCCAACCCCGTTAACCGGGCTGCGTACGCGTAAGTACACCTCCCTCCCTCTCCCTCTCCTGACCCTCTCTCCCTCTCCCTCTCCTGACCCTCTCTCTCTCTCTCTCTCGCGCGCGCGCACACACACATAATGTATGCTTAGTCTTTCGTTGTTTTACCAGATCCCATTGAGTAGCGAGCGAGGAGGAGGAGAAGCCATGGAGGGTGAGTGAATTTATTTTATCCGGCGTCAGTAAGCTCCACTCCGCGGCGAGGCCGAGCGTGTTCCTGCGGGCGGTGAACTGACAGCGCTACCTATCTGTTTTGTCTGTGTATTTTTTTCTCAGGGAATGAAGAACCGAAGTCCCGCAAGGAGAAGCGGAAGGTGGCGAGGTCCGAGAAGCACAAGCAGCGGTTCCTCTCCTGGGTGCAGCACCAGGTGAGCGAGCTCACTAAAACCATTAAGAATAAGCAGAGGAGAAGATGCAGTACAATTGTTGTCTCAGTAGTAGTATTGTTAATGTTTCAGTTATGAATAGTAGATGTTTCTTGGATTAGGGCGGCAAGAACAAGAAGCCGGTGGCGGCACCGTCCATGGAACCGAGTCCGGTGGAGGAGAAGAAACCGAAGAGAGCGCCCAAGAAGAGGAGGAGGAAGGAGCCTGAGGACAGCCACACCAAACCCAAGTCCAAGCCCAAGTCGAAGTTCCAGGAGTATCTTAAAATGGAGATGGGCGGCACTGCGGGTAGGGAGGAGGATCTGGAGACCGAGAGGAAGCTTGCGAAGAAGCTCAAGGTGAAGAAGGGAAAGCTGGGAGGTCCGGATGATGGCATGGACGATCTCTTCGGAGACCTCGGGTTCGGTGGTGACTATGGTTCGGATGGTGAAGGGAATGGGTTTGATCTGGGGATGATGGATGACAGTACGCCAGAAAAGAAGAAACGAAGAAGGAAAAGTAAGAGAGCGAAGGATGATGATGTGGAGGAGGGCGATGGGGATGTGGCGGATGACGGTAAGGTGGACAGGAAGAAACGGAAGAAGAAGAGTAAGAAGAAAGTGAAGGGTGATGCCGCGGAGGAACCGGGTGGTGGTGGTGTGGAGATGGCAGAAGGAAGCGATGTATCGGTTCATGAATCTAAGGGTGAAGAGATTGATGAGGTTGATGAGTCTGAGGGTGAAGAGATTGATGAGGTTGAGACACCCTCGGCGTCAAAGGCAAAGTATGTTCCTCCTAGTCTCCGTTCCGTTTCTAGTTCAGAAGCAGAAGAACTCTCTGTCATACGCCGGAGAGTGAGAGGTGTGACCTTTGAATCTATCTTTTTTTTTTGCTTCTGTGCAACACATTTCTGATTTCGTTTGGGAGCATATTTCTCATAGATGGCTTCATTTTTTCTATACATCAGGACTTCTGAACAGGCTTTCGGAGTCCAATGTGGAGTCTATTACTCAGGAAATCGCTGCACTTTTTCGTGTATGGTCCTATGTTATTTCTTTTTCGTTCTTATGATACTATGCTGCCAAACTTCTTGCAGGTATTTTATTTTCGCTTGATTAATTCACAGTACTTCTGGTTCTGTTGCTATTTATCTATTCACAGTCAGTTCCCCGAGTTGTTGGCTGTCAATTAATTGGTGATGAAGTTTTGGCAAGTTGTTCCCGGGGACCTCGTGGCAACGAACAGTTACGTTTCTTCCATACAAGTCACATATCTGGCTATTATCTTACTCTGGAATCGTATGATGTTTTTTATTTTCTATTCTCACAACTTAGAATTTCCAATATTTCTTGAAGATGTAACAAACTGGTTCCAAGTAATTATTTTAGAATGTGTTTGGGGGACCAACCTTATGACACATGTAGGCAAGTTGATGCACTTGAAAATTTTGATATCGTGACATTTTAATTTTGGACAACCTTCACTTTTATTTAAAGCATGAATCTATCCTGGAATGATACGTGCTTACTTTCATTAGATATTTTTTTTCACCTGATGACTTCACTGATATTTGTTATGCTCGCCATAGACTTTAGTTCTTGAAAATGGAAGGATAGTTGTTTTATACATACTAGTTGAATGCCCGTGCTTCGCTACGGGATATAGAAAAATAGACAGACCTGATTCTGTGGCGCATGCATATATAAGCCACGAAATTTGTTGGTCAGCACGCGGCTAGGATATCTCGGATATACCGGCAACTGAAACCTCGCCACTTATCCTGCAGAGTGTCAACAAAATTTCAAACTTATGGCTAGATAACACCCCGATGTTTTTTCTAAAGGACACGATGATTATTTAGACGATAAAATAAATAGAAAAGAAACATATACTTTTGAGCTCTGGATCCGAATCATACTAACATTCGCAACCAGACCTCGAGGGGCATCTGTTGACACCGATTTTGTCTCAGACTATAAAAAAGAATTGACTATCAGAGATATAAGAATGTCATTTATTATTCAGCAGTATGTTTAGGCAAGCACAAAACAAACAGTAGGTTCCTCACCAACTGCAGAATCATAATCAGATGACTGGAGCAATACTTCAGGTGCTCGGTACCTGCGAGATTGAAACATATGGGGATCAAGAAAGATAGATGATTATTATTCTGTGTGTGTGGATGGGGCTACCGGAGCAGTGCTAACCAGCGTGTTGACACATAATCCGTGTATGGTGGTGCAGATGAAACCTCCCTTGCTAGACCAAAGTCTGCTAGCTTTAGGACATCTTTGCTAACCAACAGATTCTCTGCATATTATAGCAATGTTCCATTTTGTGTCGTTGGTGGATGCAGCTGTCTGTATGTTGTTGAGTTGCGATACCATCCTGTGATAAGTTCAGTGAGTGCTCCCGTAGTGCACCAGTGGTAGAGCATTTGGTTTCACTGATATCTGCTTGTAATTTCAGTTTACAGTTCTGGTTTACTTGGCTATATCTTTCTAATAAATGCAGACTCGACAATATATGAGCTGCCGCACTGGTCAGCTCCACCAAACTGAGGGTTATTGATTGGAGAAGCACACAATCTGAATCTGTACGTTGCCTGAACAGCTAGCAAGAGGAAGAGAACTTACGTATGAAGGCATCAATCGGGTTGTTCATCGCTTTTTTGGGCTGGTCGAGGATGTAAGCTGGAACCGTGGAATCAACTTAGTAGCGTCCCAGCTACTAAATTCAGGTGTTTTGCTAGTGTCTCGTCGTCGGCCAGCCTCTCGAGGAGCACGTTCATGCTGCTCAGCTTGTCCTGCAGGAAGGCGACCACCTGGCGCGTGCTACTGTTCATCCGGTAGCAGTCCTCGCCCAAGCGCCCCAGCAGCGCGGTAAGCTTTGCGAGCAAGGAGCTCATCGCCCCCGTCGCGGTGCTCGCCATGATCCCGCCCCCGCCAAGGCTACGGCGCCTCATCGTCAGGGCGCGACCTGCTGAACGCGCTCTCGACTCTCGAGCAGAACGACATCGAGTCGGTATTTTCTGGCGTCAGGCGATCACGCGGCCGGAGGGTGGAGGTCATGGCGTAGGGAAGCGGGGACGCGGCGGCGCCCCACCCGAGATCCATCTTCGCGGAGCGCTGCGTCGGCGGTGGGGAGAGACCAGGGCAGTCAGAAATTGAGGATTCTGCTTCCAGATCTTGTCGCCGCCCCTTCGTCCGAGCCCACCGCTGGAGTCTCCGCCATCGATCCCCATCCGCCGGCCCCGTCGCCTCCCAATCGCGAGAGGGGTTGGAGACGAAGGTGCGCTCTGCGATTTTTCTCTCAATCGGTACCGGTTTGTTTGAGGTTGAAAATGCAAAAGCGAAGGCATAAGATGGACAGCGGGTTAATTGCACAGAAACAGAGGGGCTACAATGCAAAATTTCCACGACCTACCATCATCACCACCGTTACTGATATTATATAGTAGAGATGAAGGTTATTTTTGCCCAAGAACTTTTCTTGTGGTCCATGCCTTTTGACCATCTCTAGGATTTTAATTTGGTAATGACACTTATTGACATCTTTGAAACCTGTCAAAATTTTCCTAACTTGTCAGGCAAATCAGAATTGTTGCCTCCTTGTTTAGACAAACCTAATGCTTCTTTTTGTTATGGCCCTCTACTTTAAGATAGGAGGTTGGTGGACTGACAGATTGCTCTTACTACCAAACTAATGGAATATGTTATTTCGTGGTTGCAGTTATGCTGCTGTATTTGCAGCCTTTGTTGCTGGCATGACGTGCTTGGTTGGTATGGACTTCAGTGCCAAAATCCTTTCTGCTCTTGCCAAGTCTTTTGAGGTATGGTATTCTGATTACGATAGAAAAGGCCTGTTACATGTCTCTTTCTACCTAAGTATATTTTTATCTCTTTTGCCTTGCTATGTACCTGCTTTGTTTCAGGATACTTGAATAATGTTTATCTTATATATATTTCCCCCCTTTTGTGACAGGATGAGTACTCAAAAGACGATGGGCTATCTCTGAGAAATATTACCTTACTTCTATCTTATTTGTGCATATTTGACGTCATTGCAAGGTCTGTGGTTTGAATGGAACCTATAGCATGCTATTTTTTGTATATAGAAACATGGCACGGTAAGTTCTAATTGATCTTGTCTATTATTGCAGTGATCTTGTGTATGATCTTCTCTCAGTGCTGAGCAAGCGCTTGACAGAGCTGGATGTCTCAACAGTATTAACCATCCTACAGTGTATGTAACATTTATAAGGACTTATAATGTCTTCTCCCGCCCTCTAATAATAGACAACTCACTGAACCATCATATTATTCTGTTTCTGAGTGAACCTCGGGATATCTCTATGGACAGGCTGTGGAATGAAGCTGAGGGGAGATGACCCAGGTGCAATGAAAGATTTCATTCTCAGTATTCAGAACTCTGTAAGTCAGCTGAAATTGTGCTTAGGTGGCCAAGATGGAAAAGCAGATATTCGCAGTAAAAGAGTGAGTTGCCTTGATTTATGCACCGCTTATTTCAGAAGTAATCCATGTCAGAGTAGTTTGAGTTGAGTATCTGGTTTAACTTGCCATGTAGGTGGAATTTATGCTCGAGACAATATGTGACATTAAGAACAACAAAAAAAGGCCTAAAGAGGATCCTTCTCATCATACCCGTATAAAGAAATGGCTTCAAAAGGTTTGTACCAGAACATCATCTCCAGACACCTGAACAAAACTTTTCATGTTCATTTAATTACTTTATTCCCTTGCTACATGCCTGCAGCTGAAGTCGGACGATATCCTCTTGCGTGGGCTAAAATGGAGTAAGCTCTTGGACCCTGAAAAGAAAGGGCAGTGGTGGTTGTCCGGGGATGTTTCATCCAAACCAGGAAATATTGAAGATGTTGCGGCAGTTATCAGCAAGGAGGTCGTAGAGGCACAAAAGCTGGTTCAGCTTGCAGCCGCCCAGCGGATGAACACTGATATAGAAGAGCAATCTTTTGCATCATAATGAGCGCTGAAGACTATGTAGATGCTTTTGACAAGATCCTGAGGCTGGACCTATCCGGGAAGCAGGTCTGCTTTTTTTTTCTGCAAGATGATGTTTTCTTTGTGTACATGCTTCAATGTCACTTTAACTTATCTTTTTTCTCAATTGCTGTGCAGGATCGGGAAATTATGAGAGTCATTGTTGACTGCTGTCTGCAAGAGAAGACTTTCAATAAATATTACGCTGTCCTCGCCTCCAAGCTATGCAGCCATGATAAAAATCACAATTCAGTTTGCAGGTACGACATTTTACTATTACCATTTTCCATATGTACATGAAATAATTTTCTTAACATAGGAATTTCATAGATGAAACATGTATGCATTAAGATAATTTGATATCCTAGAGTTTGGTAAATTTAACATTTGTGTTTTCCTGTTTTATTATGATGTCATTGCAGTACTGCATATGGGATCGTTATAAGGAGCTAGATACGATGGAGTTGAATCGATCCATGAACCTTGCAAAACTAGCTGCAGAGATGCTAGCAAATTTCTCTTGTCACTCGCGACCCTGAAGGTTGTCAACCTGGCGAACCCAGTGGAGATGACCCCCAAAAAGACCATGCATTTCCGAATGCTGTTCGAGACCTTGATACAGAAAGAAGACTCGCTTGTGTGGAACGTGTTTACCCGTATCGCTGGGGCTCCAGAGCTCGAGATCTTGAGAGATGGAATTGTGATGTTCGTCAAACAGAATGTGATTGCAAAGGACACAGAGAAGGAGTTGTCTGGGAAGTTCAAGATCGCAAAGAAGGCGCTCGATAATTCTGCTGGTGTTTCGATGTAATAGGTCTGTCATTTCAAGGCGGTGTATTCATGTCTCGGTTATGCGACACTAGTGTCTCAGTTTTTGTAAGTTGCATCATGCTATAAGAATGGTTTCTTCAAACTGATGATGTAACTTTTTAGCGTGTTCCAGAAATTTTATGATGACGAGAATACAAATTTTTGAAATGCAATTTTCTTGGCCAGCATATTCTCTGCCGTGTATACATGAAGTTAAATCTACCATGAACATTTTCAGGCAAACCTGGTGATGGGTAACTTATGAGCTCACCAATGAATGCCATAGGACGGCACTTTCTAATAAAACAGGTTTTAACTTGCAAATGGTGACTGGTTATATTTTGACAAACTGATGTGGACCAAGCCTAAGTTCTAGGGAGAAGTCTCATTGCTATCATCTTCATCAGTTTCGAGCCCTGCCCATCTGATCATCGCGAAGAGGAACTCCTTCAGGTTCACCTTGCCGTTCCTGTCCAGGTCCATGTCCTCTGCAAGAAGGTACATGAACACATTACTTAGGTTCTGCTTGATTTTTCACATGAATCTGTTTATTTGCATGGGAAACAAGCAGTACTGACTGAATAGCTGCGTTGTTATGTGGCTGGGTGTCCTCTCCTGATGAGACGCCTCGTTCATCCTCTGGGTGACGTCTTTCCTCCTCATCTTGCCGTCTCCTTCCTTGTTGAAGAACAGGAAGGCGTCGATGAGCTCGTCGAAGACGTAGTTGAGCTTCGCCGACTCAAACTCAGAAACCTGACAACAAATACCACTGAAACGATTTAGTAAATGGTAAAGATAAATCTCTAGGGGATGGGAGAATCTAAGTAACCTGTCGTGTGACGTTTGGTCCGAAGAGCAGATACATGAGGCATAGGAGGACGACAAACTCCTGGAACTGGATCCCCTTCCTGTTGTCTATATCGCAGTAGCGATGAACGTCGTCAACCTCCTTCTCCGACATCTGAACCTGGAGCTTCCTCAGACAGCACCTCAGCTCCTCATTGTCGATGGTCCCGTTTGAGTCCCCGTCTGCTCTTCCAGTCAATGGAAAATCACACACTCGGGTTTGATCCATGCTAAATTTAGCCGGATTCATGCTAAAAGTACTTTACCGTAGTGGTCGAAGACATCTCTGATGTCCTGAGGCCATCCTTGAAGCGAGGGAGGCGCATGGTGATGCTGTTCACCGACTTGAATGTCTTCTTCCTGGTCCGCGCCCTCTCCCTGAGCGCCTCCACCACCTTGTTGTCGAGGTCCCTCTCCACCCTCCGGTGCTTCATCGGCGCGGCGAGCTTCGATGCCGTGCCTCCCATGTCCCTGCAACTCCAAAGATCAAACCAACCTGAAAAAAGTTTGTGAGGCGCAATGGAGGAGGATGGATGTGTATTTGTCGATCATCACCTTCAGGCTGCAGTGTAGACAGATGATTCCGTGCTGCTTGCGAGGCAAAAGCAGCGTGTGAATTTGTTGATGTGAGCGGAAGAATCCGTTTGGTTTTCAGCAATCTCCATCGGCCTGGGAGGGACACCAGATGAGGTGGAATCTGATGCTCCCAAAAATAGAAGTGGACACCCCATCCTGCCAGCTCCTTGCATGTGTATACCCCTGGATATGCTCCCACTACCTACTGCATGAAAGAGATCTCCCATGGCACTGGAATGCTGTATGTCGGAGGCCTTTGTTCTGTCATCAACCTGATAGTTGAACCAGGTCCCTTCGAGGCCGTATGAAAAATATAAGTAATGAAGATTTGCCTCTTTCATCTCCGTATCGATTTTTGACCGAATTTTTGTCGTTTGTTGCTCACCAGAGAAACTGGATCATGGTCAACATGGGCAAGAATCCGTCCACCACACGAGAGATTGATCACTCTCTGTGAGACAACACGACAACAGTCCACAAACCGACATGAGCGCATACAGATGCTCGAATCACAGGCCGGTGTTCAATCAGAGCAGCGGAAACCTCTGCCATGGCTGTTGGGAGCTTGCAATAAATCTTGAAACGAAATGGTTACCTTGTTAGATTTATCTTCAAGGTCTGAGACGCTTAATTAATGTGGTTGGATTTTGCAAAACAATTTACTAACTTCCACACCTTATAATCCCTCTGCTCCTGATGATTATACACTGCAAAGCAGTTATGATTTATACGCAATTTTCTGCACAATGAATAATTTCAATACTATTATTGGCTTGGATTCTAGTCATATCAATGACGAGTATTATAAGCAAGGAAAATTGTTTAGTTTAGATCAGCAGAAACTGTAATTGCGAGGAAAAGTAAGAAAGCTCGACATTTCGGCATTAATGAGTCATGAAAGAAATCCAACCCAAAATAAACTATTTACTGACATGACGAAAATAAGAAAAATTAGGCATTGCAAAACAAGATTAATATGGTAGACAGTGTGGACACATACCTTTTCTTCTATGTGAGTGAGCTTTGCATGATTCTCCTCTAATTCACACCACTTCTTTAGTGCTGAGCGATTCTTAATTCCTGGAGGATGGTGAGTTGTTGTATGCCAAAAGCCCAAAACAGATGCTTATTTCGAGTTTCTTGAGAGCTTAGTTCTCCTAACCAATGTGACAGTGATGTGATTCTGTTGCACTTGGAAAGTTTTAACGATTGCAGCTTTGTCAGTAGCCTGGCAACTCATGTAGCCCACTGCATTCTAATATTACCAGTTCCTTAAGAGACGTGAGGTCACCCACCAATTCGTCAGTTCTTGCTGGTCTCTGTTATATATAGCATTAGTGAGACAGTCAGATCACGACAGCGAGTGAGGCCAGGGAGGTGTAGAAGCAACCTTCCCAGTGTTCAACAATCAGAGTAGTCTCTACCGGATACGAAGAGGTGTTCTCTCCCCATGATGTTACCAAACTATCACTGTTTGATATCTGCAACAGTTTATTTCCTCACCACTGGAGTGGTTTAATCCTCAACGTGGTTCAATCACGTGCTCTTCACCGCTGGAGCATGTCGTGTCATTGTGAACACCTCTGAGAACCAATGATTCCAGGTTTCGTAGTTGGCTAAGTGGTGGTAGTACATTGCAGTTGGGCAGATTCCATAACTCAAACTCTTCTAGATTAGGGAGATAATGTGTAATATCCATTAGCCAGGCTGGAAAGCTGCCACTCATATAACCCCGTATCACCAACTTTTTTAAAGTGACTGGTGGCACTAGTTTCTCTAGCAACATTTTGTCATCCACAAATCTCTCAGCATACATAGTCCACTCCAACTCCAACTCATTCATACTCTGCTTTCTAATCAAATTTATACTTTGTGCCTCTTCTGCAGTCTTCACATTTTCAAGTCTAGCTATATGCAGCACAACAGGATCCATGTGTTGTAGCAGGACAAGATTGCTGCTAGATTCGCCATCACCAGTATACACCACAAAGTGTGGTAATGATATTGCATTGCTACTGAGTTGAGGTGGCTGATAATAAGAGTTTGAATATAGAAATTTCAAACTATCAATTGTACCTATGCTTTCTGGTATCTTATCAAGATGTATGCAGCCTCTAAGATCCAAGGTATGCAGCTTTATCAGGTTACAAAAGCTTGCAGGTATACTACGAAGATAAAAATTGTTAGACAAGTCCAAATGCTCTAGATTGGAAAGGGCACTGATACTGTTTAGGAAGCTGTCAGTTTGAGGTGATTCGTAATGCTCATACCGAAGTCCAAACATATAATCTATGCACCCGGATAGATTTAAGTACCGAAGTTCCCTGAGATTTCCAATGAATTCTGGCAGTTCTTTTAACTTCTTACAGCCTGATAAGTTCAAATGCTTTAATTCACTGAAGGTACCCAAAGCTTCAGGAAGCCTTTTTAAATAGCAATACTGTGAACGTAAATTCAAATACTTGAGTTTGGCGAGGGTGCCAAAATATGCTTCCTCACTGCAGCATACATAAGAGCTGAATGATAAGTTCAAGTATTGCAGTTTAGATAGGCCACCCAATTCTTTTGGTAGCCCTCCAATATTTCGGCAGTGTGATAAGTTCAAATATTGCAGCCCTGTGAGGCTCCCGAAGAACTTTGATACATCGCCAACACGAGAGCAGTTTGAAAAATCCAAATGCACCAATTTTATTAGCCTCCCAAACGATTCTGGCAGTTTATAAATTCCCGAACAACCTGACAAATCAATATAACAAAGACCTTCAATATCTCCAAATGACTCTGGTAGTGAAGATATTGCAGAAGATCCATGCAGGCTGAGATAAGTTAACTTTGAGAGCCTGGTAATACTATCCGGAATAGTTGTGTCTTGGATTTTTGGAGCATTCAGATACCTTAGCTGCTTAAGTACTCCAATACAATTTGGCAACTTACGTATGGAGCACTCACTCAAGTCCAAGATGCGTAGTGACTTGGCAGATGAAAATGCAGCACGGTCAAGTTTAATTTCCCCACTGCCCAAAAAACGGAGTGCCCTTAGCTTGGATAAATCCAATGGCTTGCTGCTATCATTTAGCAATGCATAGTGGCAGAAGCTTCCCCCAGTGTTTCCATGTTTGCCAGCGACAAGAATTTCATCGACCATGACAGATCTTGCTAGATCATGAACCAGGTCATGCATGGTCAACAATATAAAATCCTCATGATACAGTTCAGCAGTCTGCGAAAAGCATTTCGCTGTGTCAGCTATTTGATATTGGAATCATTTTCTGTATTAACAAATTGTATTACATACTTAAGTAACAACATCACGGTAATGACTTAAAAGCATTTGAATAGAAGCATTTAGAATAAAGGACCTTGGTTTATCTATAAGATGTATTTTCCTTCTTACTTTTCAGAAAATGCCTCACATCAGAAGAGGAAATGCGTAAAAATACTTTCTTTGAGAGCATGTTTGATAATCACCTCAAAATGAAAGGACTTGAGGCAGTTTTTAAAATTGCCTAATAATGGATGATAATTTTGATGTATTTTCCCGAAGTTTCTAAGTTTGTGGCATTTTTTAAATATTCTGCTTACCAATGGTAGAATTTTCTAGGAATTTAATAAAAGCGTCTTAAAATGGGTCAGGTTTTACGTGTTCGAAAAAATTGACCAAGTATAAACTTCAATATCATATGGGCAATGTTTTCGTTTATTCAACCAACAACCCATCTTGCGTGGGCAGTATCATTTTACAGAAGCGCCTGGTAGTACATGAGTTTGTGCAGGTTCTGGATTCGATCCTTCAGGTCTGGCATTTGCATTTTACAGCTCACTTAGATTAATGCCATCTACTTAGCGAGGATTCATTACACTAGCATGAATCATGCACAACTCCGTAAAATAGCCCCCGAGGGAGGAAACAGTTGCAGCCTGCACTGTGTAAGAAGGTCCATATCCTTTCTCCTGCGGGCAGAGGCCGAGGGCGAACTAAAAATTCTATGAAATTCCCTAATTTGCCTTTACCAATATATTATTCCTAGCACTTCTTATAACGCCTTGGAAACAATTTTAAGGAGTTTTTTTGGACCTTTTGAGAGGCATTAAAATGCCATGGAGTTTAGGTGTGTGTTCTAGTGACTCGGTGTCTCAAAGACATGGTGATTTTCTGAGCCCACTGTGGGAAGAAAACTTGAGGGAGTTTAGTCTCTGGGGCTAGTAGGACTTCTCATGTACTTTGTCGCTAGCCACAACTTCTATAAAAGTACACATATTCTATTGCTAACATACCATAAAAATTATTCCAACTTCTAGGTACGTCCCAAGACTGTACTCATATGTGTTTGATTGAGGGGTTCCTTTGTCTGTCTCGGCAACATAAAGTTTTTAGAATGTTATCTAGGAGAAATAAAATTATAAGCTACACTCTTTTGATATGTTACATCATTGGTTCAATATCAATGTAGTGTCTGCATTAGACAATTATGAATTATAAGAGTTTACATACTATAGTTCAATGAAAGCAACAAAAGTGTTCAACTGTAAAAGTTATAAACTCACCGATGCTGACTTTGAAACTTGAAGGAAGGAGAACCCCAAAAGTTGCCTAATGTATCTCTCTCCAAGTTGCCAGAAGGAGAATATATTTTTTGGCTCGATGAAACCAAGAGAAATCCATTGGTGAATTAGGTCGTCTTTCACTATCTTGTGACCTTTTGGAAATATTGCACAATAGGCAAAACATAGTTTCAAATACGGGGGCAGGACGTTATAGCTTAGCCTCAGGGATGCAAGCACATGTGTAGAAAGTGCATCTTCCGAAGTAGATATATTCCAAATATCACTGTTCCTCACCAACTCCCATTCACTAGATGTCAGAGAATGCAACATGTGTCCAAGTGATTGAGCTGCTAAAACCACACCTCCACACTTCATTGCAATGTCCTTCCCTATTTGCTCCAACTGTTCTTTGTCACCTCTAGATTCAAAGGAACTCTTTTGCTTTATTATAGACCAACACATGTCATCTGTCAATGGTTCTAATTTGTGTGGTTGAATGGTAGAGATTTTCTGTGCAATACCTTCTGAACGTGTGGTCACTACTATAACCACCTTGCTTCCCTTCCCAACCTTTAGTATATCCTTGAGACTGTCCAAATGAGATATCTTCTCCTCCCACAGGTCATCCAAAACAATCAGAATCTTCTTACCAGCAAGCACCATTGATAGAGAGTTATGTATCTTCTGCATTTCAGTATGCGGACTCTCATTTTCTGATAGTTGTGATATTATGGATTTACCAATTTTCTTCAAATCAAATGTTTGTGAGACATAAACCCACACTTTAGAGTACTCTTTGAATTGGGAACTATTATAAACCATTTTCGCCAAGGTTGTCTTGCCAAGACCTCCAATACCATATATTGGAAGGACCGTCATCTCTTTTGTCATGCTCTCGGATAAAGAAATCAATATTCTCTCTCTCTCTTTGGTCCTCCCAACAATGACCTGTGTTTCCATGATTGACGAAGTTTCCCGTATATCAATAACTTTCAGCTCATTGGTATAGCTGCATGAACTCAGTTTGAATTTCTTGTGTTGATTTGTGATCTCCTCTAGCTCCCCTCTAATGTTCTCCATCTTATTAGCTATTGTAGTGTTGGGACCAATTGGGATCACGGTTGCCAAATATCTTTTCAACGAGAACTGCAAGATTTTTTTGGTTCATATGTTAATGCAAATTAAATGCAAGGTAATATTTATAACAATATTTTATAAATGCATTTAGACCAATACAAAAGGTTGTTAGGCTAAAGCATTAAGAGCGTTGTCCTCTTAGCTTTATTCGATAAAATGCCATTTCTTCCTTTTTTTTGCAACATGCAAAAGCATTTTCAAAGCTCCCCAAGCAGCTCATGTGGGCCCAACCATATCCCAGTGTGAAGTCAAATAATTTTTTTTTTTTGTTTCTCTTTTACTCTTGTCACGGTGTTGTTGAACTTTGTATGTATCCAGAGCACAGGAATGGGGTATAATTAAGCTTGGCTTCATTATTTGATCCCTAGAAAGAAGGGGAGCCAACCATTCATGTACGGAAAATAGGCGTGTACAAAATTATCAGGAATGTACGCAATAGATTAGTGATTAGAAATGTAAATAATTTCGCTATGCTTAATGTAAACATGTGTAATATGCATCATTACATATGTTAATATGTATATTTAGTTTAGGAGTTCCTAGTTAGAAGAGAAATTGTTTAAGTTTCAAGATTGATAGGTGGGTGGTAGAATTTTAATATAAAATATAACTACATGTATTATAGCAAGGATTGATGGATTCAACTATAAAACATATTTTGTGTTCATTTTCCTTTTGGTTAAAAAAACCCAATGTGTTTATTGCAATATTAATGTTTCTTGTATTAAAAGTAAATAAGCAATGAGTAACACTTGAGGGCATGCACCCACGGACTCACACAACCACTTGCACAAACTCACACGATGCCTACTTAAGATTTGAGTCACGATACTTCTTAGATTGATGAAGTCACCACTCCTTATCAATAGGAGCATCGACTCTGTCACAACCCCGCGGGGACGCAAGTGGCGGCAGAGGAAGTTGCACACTGAGAAGAAAAGGCAGCAAGCTCAAGACGCTGCCGCGGCAGGAAAAACGGAGGAATACCCTACCACGGCAGCAGAAGCAGAGCAAGACCCTGTCAAGGCCAAGGAGTGCATGACGCGGGCTCGCAAGCCCAATCTTCGCTACACGGCCCTAGCTGGACCAAGTAAACACTACGAGTGGTGGGATTAACAATGGACCCACCCTATAAGATAAATAGTTGGCGTGAGCGAGGGGAAATGCATGTGGGATCAGATCACTGGACGAACCCCGGGCTGGGGCGTAGCTCTCCATCTCTCAGAGAACCTTGCATAATCATGTATACTTGAGATCGAGATCTGAAATCAATTCGTAGTGAGTTGCGGTGTTGTGGTATTCCTACGTGTAGATCTGTTACAGGCTCCCACCTAAAGAATAACCTGTCCAATTTGGGTTTTGTCCCTTGGGTACAAGCAGCCCACCAGCCACCCAACCAATGGTTCATTCTCCAAAAATACAATTATAATATACATGTTCCAAATTATAAAGTTTGTTGTAAATTCAAGTATAGAACATGTAAATTCATAATTTATTTTCCTTAGTTCGACATATCCCTAAATGGAGTGAACATATGAACTTGAGATGAATTCAAAATCTATTGAGGGTACACTTTTTATATTATTTAACTTTTACAAAGTATACTATTTAATCCTATCTATGATAATGGACGTTTTTTGTTGTTGTAAAACTCTAGACCCCGTTTTATATGGATTACACGTATTTGCATGGTATAGTTCTTTCAAATTTACAACTTCTATATTATTCCATTGGTCACCATATTATTATTGTCCTTAGAAGGTTTATATAGTTCATGTCAGAGATGGCATATATATACCTTGGCTTCGTCGGCTTCAAACTCGTCAATCATGTCAGAGATGGCATACATGGCGTCCTTGAGCCGCTTCAGCCAGAGGTTTGTTGATTTATCCGTGATCGACCGCCTCTCGGCGTCGTCAAGCAGGCCCTCGACAGACTCCAGCGTCATCTTCATCTTCTCCAGGTCCTTGGTGAAGTTCTTCTGCAGCTTGATCCGGCCACCAATCACAGAACCGATCTGGTCGCTCACCACCTTGAGGATGGCGGCGGCAAGCATGCCGCCAAGCTCCACCATGGCTCCTCGACCTCCCGCGCTCTCCTCCGAGTTGAACGAGCTAAAGGTAGGGAGATCGTAAGACGCTTGTGGGCTGTGGCCTGCGTGTTAAGATTTTTTCGCTCTTCCGAGACGAGTGGTAGCTAGACGCTTTGTGCTCAATGCGTAGAAGAGTTTTATGTGCCCAGTACAGCTTTGCCTGTACCTGTCGAGATGGCTTTGCCCAGCAATTGCGTCGAGTCAAGTCTTTGTCCCCATCTATTTCTGATCTCGACGCATCGGTCCCTTGCTGCTGGCCTGTTTGGCGTAAATTGCCGACAAAACATATCAAAGCAGCGGGAATTATATGCATGCATGGTACAGATTCGAGCAATCATGAGACTCAGACCAACGCCTTTTGTTAACGAGAAGGATTTATGTGTCCTCGAGGTAACCAAACTATGTTGAAAATGACCACCTGCGCGCAAACAATCTTAGAACTGAGCTCTTGTAAAGGTGGGAAATGAGAAAATATGCAAACAAAATAGAAAAAAAAGGATGGCTAAAAATAAGAAATCACAACTCCTTTCCGCTACACATAAAAATAGATTTCGAAAGTCTTTTTTTTTAGAATCCTCCTTTTCTGTTCTTCCACCCATATGTTTAGTAGCTTTCAACGCGAGTTTAGAGGGAGGGCAGAGGCCTTTGGTGTCCCGTTCAGTCAAGAATTAGGGCAAATTTTTGGAATCCGGTACCAACAATAATTATTTTTTTAAACCGTCTATCTCCTTCATTTCGTTTGAGAGATAGTGGAATCCGAAGAATAAAAAAAAAGTCGAAAGGAGGTCCCGAGTCCTCTGTGGAGTGAAGGAAGTGATGTTTCGCTTCAGTCGGGTGGGATCACGACACAATTTCAGAAAACGATGAAGAGGAATAATGTGCAGAATAAGTTAACACACTGTAGAAGCGCACCGGTGTTGTCCACATACGTCGCCGTAGCGGAGATCTGAACCTGGAGCTTGCTCAGGACTATACCCCCATAGTATTGTGGAAGACGTCCTTGAAGCGGGGAAGTGGGATTTTTGCCGTCGGCCTCTCCCTCCACTCACCGGTGCTTCATCAGAGCAGCTCCTCTCATCTCTGCACAAAAGATCATCCATGTGCACGTAACTAACAGCAATGTATCACGAACTTGCTCTCTATCAGCCTACGAAACAGCACAACAGCTGGTTCCCTTCCCTGCATAGTGCAGAAAGGAAGAGTACAGACAAACAAAAAATTCAGTTTCAGGTACGTACTTTTAGCTACTGTGAGGTTTTGTTGAACCGGCCCATATTAGGCCCAGCCCATTTGGCAGCTGACCTAGAAGAGAAGGGAACGAGAGCAGTGAGTCTCCTACTAACAGCCGCCACACCCAATCAAAAACACATGGAGCAGGAGAGCTAGGGGATCGGAGGTATGCTCCTGGGATTCTACATGGTATCAGAGCATGGGTTACCGGAAACGGCGACCGCCTGCGAGCGCTTGAGGGCGAGGTGAGTGGGGCTGTGGCTCCTGCTTGTGGCTGCTCTTGCAGGGGGAGAAGAATGAAATCGAGCTGTTGCTGCTGCTCGAGCTGTCCGTGGTGACGTGTTGCTGCTGCTGGTCAGGGTTGTGAAGGTCTGGTCAGAATTTGTTGTGCAGCTAGCGTGTGTGCTGTAGCTGGCTGGTTGTGTGTTGCGGATTGGAGGGTGTATTGGGGTAACTTGTCTCTACTGAGATTTGCTACTGCGTGTAGCTGGTCGGGTTTTGCATCAACCGTGTGTTGCTGATCTCCAAGCAACGCAAATGGGTGATCAGAAAGTCCTCGCCGAGGTTCTCGAGAAGCTCACGATGTTTCTCACCTCCAAGACGGATGGCTCAAGCTCGGGGACCATGGTTCCACGGCAGGAAGTGGTCCAGAAGATCGATTTTCCGCCTACTGAAATTAAGTTAGAGGGTGCCACCAACTATTTGAGTTGGTCTCGAAGGGTAATGCTGGTTGTGGAACAGAAGGATCTTGATGGACACTTGGTTGGTATTGTTGGAGAACCAGAAGACAAGACTAGTGTGGATGGAAAGAAGTGGAAGGCCATCAACTCTTTGCTTGTTGGATGGTTGTTGAATTCGGTGGTGCTCTCTATTGCTCGCTCCGTGGAGGGGCTAACCACAGCTGCAGAGATGTGGAAGACTATGTCTACCCAATACTCCGGCAAGGGCAATGTCATGCTTATTGCTCAAATTGATGGGAAGATTCATCGTCTTCGCCAAGGTGAAATGTCAGTGATCTCATATGTGGCAGAGCTACAGGCTTTGTGGGCAGATCAGGATAATTGTGACCCTCTCAAACTATATGGCGCAGCCAGCATCGAGTCAGGGCAGAGGTGGATAGCACGAAGGCGTGTGCTGAAACTTCTAGATGGTCTCGACCGTCGCTTTGATGACAGGAAGGCTTCCCTAATGCACCAAACGTCCCTGCCTACAATTGATGAGGCTATTGCAACAATGAATCAAGAGGAAGTGCGCCTATCTCTTGAGAAAGCAGATGAGAAGGTTGTGCCGATTCTGACGTTTGCAGTTACTGAGCGCAGGGAGTGGAAAGAGACTAGGGATTGTTTCATCTGTGGGGAGCCAGGTCACCTGAAGTGGAACTGTCCAACTCGTGGCAGAGGCAGGGGATATTACAGAGGGGGAGGTAGCAAGACCGCTGGAGGCAGAGGTGGATATTCAGGGGGTCAGAATGCTAGAGGCAGAGGTGGATATTCAGGATACTAAGGGGGTCAGAAGGCACACATGGTAGTTGAAGAGGAGAATGGAACAACAAAGGACACAAAAGCAGATGATACTGCCTATGGAGACTTTGCTCACTGTGCCTCCACGAATGAAGGTAATTCTGAAAAGGCATCTCCTGTTGCTAATAAAATTGATACATAATGGGTTCTAGACCCAGGTGCTTCTAATCATGTTGCGGGCAAATTCTCCGTGTTGTCTTACAATAAACATCCTCCTACTCACAATGGTACCATTCAAACAGCTGATGGTACAAAACAGCCTGTTGCCGGGGTTGGCACAGTAAAGTGTACTCCCAACATCTCTCTATCCTCAGTTTTACATGTGCCAGCGTTTCCTGTCAACTTGGCCTCTTTAAGTGCACTGATTGACCAAATTGAATGTAGTGTGATTTTTGACAAGTTCAGTTGCTTGATTCAGGAGCGACAGACGAGGAAGATGGTTGGGACTGGCACCAGGCGTAGGGGCTTTTGTACATGGACAAGGGCGTGCAACCGAATTTGGTATATGCTGCAACCATGGAGGATAAGGAGAAGTATGCGATGATCCATCACTGTAGGATGGGGCATGTATCTTTCGATAAGATGAGTAGAATATTTCCTGATGTTATGTGTGGAATAGACAAGGGCAAGTTGTCATGTGATGCTTGCGAATATGCTAAACACACAAGAACCTCGTGTGTGAGTAAGGGGCTGAGGAGTATATCTCCTTTTATGCTTATCCATTCGGATGTATGGACATGTCTAGTGGTGTCATTTAATGGAATGAAGTACTTTGTTACCTTCATCGACTGCTGTTCTCGTATGACGTGGGTTTACTTGATGTGCCATAAGGATGAGGTGTTTAATTATTTTCAGAACTTTCATGCGTATATGAAGAATCAGTTTCAGGTGCAGGTGCAGGTGATCAGGACTGACAATGGAACATAGTATGTGAACACTACCTTTGCGGCCTTCTTATCTGCCCGGGTATTTTTCATCAAACATCCTGCCCAGATACTCCTCCCCAAAATGGTGTGGCGGAGCGCAAGAATCGTCATGTTTTGGAAGTAGCTCGCTCGTTGATGTACACGATGAATGTCCCAAGTTATTATGGAGTGAAAAAGTCATGACAGCCACATACTTGATCAACTGAACACCTTCAAGGATACTTGGTATGAAATCCCCATGTGAGATGTTGTTTGGAGAAAATAAGTTTGTTGTGCCTCCAAAGTTATTTGAAAGTACCTGTTTTGTTCGAGATCATAGGCCATCTATTGGGAAGTTAGATCCACGAGCACTGAAATGTGTGTTTATGGGTTATTCGAGTCAGCAAGGGTATAAGTGTTGGAGCCCCTCTGCGAAACGCATGTTTGTAAGTATGGATGTTACAGGGAATCTGAGCCATTCTATGGTGAACCGACTGATCTGAGTCTATTATTTGCGGAACTTGACCACCTACACTCTGTGCAAGGTGGTCATGAGGGGGAGAAGGTTGTATCACGTACTCAGGGTGATTCTATGGGTACTAACACTAATGATGATGTGCAGGTTCAGGTTCAGCCAACAGTGGGTACAATTCAAATTGGTTCTCTCCAGGTTCCTGTTCGAGATCGTTGGCCGCAGAATCTCCGTGTGTACTCTAGACGGCAGCCACAAGTGCAGGGGGAGCAACAATATGACCTCACTTGACACTACGGGACAGCAAGCACATGCGCAGGGGGAGCAGCAAGGCAGTGATGCTAGCTCATGTGACACTGTGGATCTTCCTATTGCCTTGAGGAAAGAACCACGAGCTAAGGCAGGAAGGCCTCCTGGAAAATACAAGGATGAGCAGGATACCATAGTGATAAAGAAGGCACTACAAACTATTCGGGATGACCATGATATTGGAAATTTTGTGTCTTATGAGGCTTTGTCTCCTTCCTACAGAGTTTTTGTTGACTCTCTCCAATCTGCATCAGTCCCAAAGGATTGGAAGAATGCAAAGCAAGATCTGAAGTGGCATGATGCAATGATAGAGGAGTTGGAAGCACAAAAGAAAAACAAGACGTGGGTGCTTACCACATTGCCGGCGGAAAAGAAAGCTCTGAGTTGTAAATGGATTTATACTGTGAAGCAAATCCAGAAGGGAAGGTAGAACGATATAAGGCTAGATTGGTAGCTAGAGGGTTTAGTCAAACTTATGGAATTGATTATGATGAGACTTTCGCGCCGGTGATAAAAATAAACACAGTGAGAATATTGGTTTCCTGTGCTGCTAACTTTGGGTGGAAGTTGCATCAACTAGATGTTAAGAATGCCTTTTTGTATGGTGACTTGAAGGAAGAAGTGTACATGGAAATACCACCAGACATTGGTACCTCAGAGACCACAGGGAAAGTATGTAGCCTGAGAAGTCCTTATATGGATTGAAACAATCACCGAGGGCATGGTTTGATAGGTTCAGACGTGTGGTATGGGGTATGGTCAATGTAATGGTGACCACACGGTGTTCTACAAACACTCTGATCGTAAAATCACAATTCTTGCAGTATATGTGGATGACATTATCATTACTGGAGATTATTAAGAAGAAATAAAGAGATTAAAGGAGTGTCTGAGTAAGGAGTTTGAGGTAAAAGATTTGGACAACCTAACATACTTTCTTGGCACAGAAGTGCCCCGGACAGAGAAAATAATATCTTTGTGCCAACGGAAATACACCTTAGATCTCTTGAGTGCCATGGGTATGATGGGATGTCGTGCCGCTCCCACCCCGGTTGAACAAAATCATCCAGTGACAGCACAATCAGGCGAGCTAGTGACAAGGAAGATTATCAAAAACTGGTTGGGAGGTTATTATATTTGTGTCACACTAGGCCTGACATTACATATGCCGTGGGTGTAGAGGGCAGATACATGCATGAACCAAGAAGTGGGCATCTTGATATAGTGAACAAAATCTTGAGGTACCTGAAGTGGACTCCGGGAAAGGGGTTGTGGTTTGCAAAGAGTGAACATCTTGAAGTGGATGGCCATAGTGACCCAGACTGGGCTGGCTGTCCAAATGATAAAAGATCAACATCAGGTTATTGTGTATTTGTAGGAGGAAATTTAGTGTCTTGGAGAAGCAAAAAACAATTAGTTGTGTCTAGATCAACAGTAGAGCTGAGTATAGAGCCCTATCCCAAGGGCCTATCCCAAGGGTTGAGTGAGATGCTTTGGGTGAAGCATCTTCTGGGCGAATTGAAACTTTTGAGGAAGATGCCCTTGAGAGTGTGGTGTGACAATCAATCAGCTATCAGTATTGCAAATAACCCAGTTCAACATGGTAGGACAAAACATGTGGAAATTGATCGCTTCTTTATTAAAGAGAAACTTGATGCTGGAATCATTAGCCTTACTTATGTTAGATCAGGGCAGGAGTTTGCAGATTGCTTGACAAAGGGATTAGGAACCAAAGATTATAACTTGGCATGTGACAAAATGGGGTTGAAAGATATCTACCATCCATTCTTGAGGGTGAGTGTTGAACCGGCCCAAGGCCCAGCCCATATGTGTACGTGACCTAGAAAGGAAACATGACACTTCACTCTCGTCTGCCAGCCTTTTCCCCTATCCTTATCCTCTAGCCCGTTGAGAGTCGACTCCCGCTCCCAGCTGCCGCCCTGCTCCTTCTTGCTCTCCGGCGGCGCTGCCGGCCAGCGAGGAGATGGATCCGGTGGTTGGCCTTCCTTGTATATACTAGTAGTAGGTTTAGGTTTAGTTTTTGCCTATATGGCGTATGGCGACATGCCGGTTTGGAGCATGCTACGAACGCCCCCGAGCGGCGTCTCGTGCTTGGCGGCTACGCATCCTCTGGCGATGGCGGCGTGGTGCCGCGCGACGCCGGAGTGGCCGGAGCCGGGGTCTCCCTTCAATAAGCTCGCTGGGTATCGTGCTCCACGTCTGGCCTCTTCAGATCTCCGAGGTGGGGAAGGAGATGGTGCGGAAGTGGAGATCCTGGATGCTATTCCCCTTTGTTGGATTTCTTGCAAGCTGTGAGGCTGGCGTTCCACGCCGAGTCCGGCTCGACCTCCTGCTCAGGTCGGGGCGTGCCCCCCACCGATGATCCATCTTCGACGCCAAGGTCTCGCCGAGTTCGGCGAGCGGCTCATGCGGCGACTTCAACGGGATTTGATTCCCAATTGGCTTGTGCAAGCGACTCAGCGGCCCTCCTGTTCCTTCTCGTCCTCCTTTGAGTCATCGGCGGTGCGACGGCGAGGTCATGGACGGCGGCAGACATGGAGATGCAGGATTCCCCAGGGACGCGTGCGTTGTTTCCTTTTTCTTTGGGGTGTTTTCTGTAAAAGGGGGACAGCTGTCCCGTGTCTGGATGGTTCCAGTGTACTCCGATGTAATCTTTGATTAATCCAGATACGTTTATGAAAAAAAAAAGAGGAGATGGATCGATCCACCACAAGCAACCGGCCAGCCGCCAGGCAAGGAGACTAGCTCCGTGAGGTCAGCTCCACCAGGTATTCAACAGTTTAAAGGACAAGCTTTCACATACAGTTTACATAAACGTGTTCTACAGTTTTTCTTAAACGTGTGCAAGGCGTTCTAGTTGGATCGGGCGAAATAACCGATTGATCGATAGAGAGCATTGCCACGGGTTCTCGACAAGTACGTAACCTGGTCGATTAAAGACTATGCCATCCACGTCAAAAAAAAACGAGGACTACGCAATCCGTTGAGATCGGGCGAATAGCTCCTATGCGACGTCTTTGTGGGAAATTGTCTGGGATGCTACATCTTTCGTAACAATAGCTGTGGTGCGACATGCCTTTGTGCAGAAATAGCCCAGGCACGATATGGCCGTTAATTTATTATCCCACGCGGTAAACCCCGTTTGACCGTTCAATGGATAAGTTTATGACAAGTGAGACCTCACGCGTGCGTGCTCTAAATCGGTGATAATAGCTCCGATGCGACAGCTGCATCTGTTCATCGTGGGGGAACAAACTCTGCCACGCGCCGGCGTCCCTCGGAGCTCACTCATGTCCTGCCGTCTCGGCTTCTCCGGGCTAGATGGAGCGGCCGATTCGAGCGGTGGCGCGAGAAGAGAAGCGGCAATCGATTCGAGCGGCGGCGCAAGAAAAGAAGCGGCGATTCGAGCGGCGGGCGCCGACGCAGGGCTTGCGGTCGCAATGCAAGGTAAGGGCGTCGAGGTGGATGGAGGTTGGGGTGGTGCGGGTCGCCGGTCGCGGAGCGACCGGCGGCCCTATTTGTGACTCGTGCAGCGGCGAGGGACTCGTGCAGCGGCAAGCGACCCTACCGGATTTCGGTGAATCAGGTCTTGAAGCGGGCGTGGAAGCGCTACGGCATCGACGGTAAGGGTTTTTCGCTCGGCGGTCAATCGCCGCCGATGACGAGACAGAGGTATGCATCGATGCGAAAACTTGATGCGGGCGACCAGAGCAGCTCGGGCTGGAGCTCATCGAGCAGGGGTACCACATCGAGCAGGAGTTCAGCTAGTTCATCGAGCCTGGACATCGAAGTAGCTTTGATCCTATGCGAGATGAAGAATCAGCTACAAAGCTGCTAGATGGAGCTGGAAGTTTGAGCTGCATTATGTAGATAGGAAGTGTAGTGAATTTTGGTAGAAACAATCTTTTTCTAATATCCGATGCTCTGGGGGAGTAATTTTGTGAACTGGGCATATGGACTGCATTCTGTCGAACACCCTGGGGGCGTGCTCTGGACATCCCGATTTGTCATTCGCACGTTCCGTTGGGTTAAACCTTGTAAAAAATGTAAATTATCGTGTCATCTGTAGAAACAATGTTTTACTTCTTTATTTAGACTTACCAGAATGATTTACGTCTTCGGAATATTGCTGTAGAGGACGCAGCTGTGCGCACATCTTTTTTTTTTGAGAAAAATGAAAAAGTTTCACTGTGGGCTAGATGAATGGGCCAACTCCATCCAATTAGTCCCAGTAGTGTAGGAGCCATTTCAGCCACTTTTGCTTTTTTTATTTTTTTATTTGAGCCACTTTTGCCTTTTAGTGTTCAGGGACACGACACGTCAAAGAAAAAAACGCAGAAAACACAAAATAATACTTCCATTACTTGGTCCCGGTGAAGAATGATTTAGACTTTTGTGAACAAAGGTGTGCTCACATACAAATGTTATCTAATATCTGCAAAATCATAAAATTATGGATGTTAAAAGGAAAACAAATTATTTCTTTCAACATTTGTCATTTTTGTGTAAATCACATATAAAATATATTTCTAAATAAATTTGGTCTTGCATACTAGACTTTATACTTCTATGTTTCTTTCCAGAATTTTTAGAGTCCAAAAAATGAACTTTTTTTTATATTTTTCAAAAAACGGGATCGCTGATACTCCATGTGTCAAAAGGCTTTTTTTTGTTTTGAGAACCGTCAAAAGGACTTTTTGACATATTTGATTCTAGCTCGGGGATCGCTGATACTGCGATCATCCTGATGTTGTCGAAGAAATCAAGACTGACTTCGAGCTCGTACATCGCCGGCGTGCCCGGTGGGAGATGGGCATAACCGGCGTCAAGGAAGGCGCGCGTGAGAGCTTCGGCCCCCCTAACCCTGGACTGACTTCGAGCATCTGAATCGCCGCGGCAATGTCTGAATCTCTGAATCTCTGAATCAAGCAAGCAAACGCCGTCGTTCCCCGCGCATGGCAGGCCCACACGTTCGCAAACCAGCTACTGACATGCGGACCCCACAGTAGGTTGGCTCCACATATCAGTGAATCAAACCGCGCGTGTTTGGGTGGAAAAAAGAGGTCGGCCAATCAGAGCGCAGAACGCTAGTCTCGCGGATCGCCCTGGCTCAGCGGATCTCAACCGTCATCGCAAGATTCTCGTCGATCCAACGGCCAACGGGTGTTCTTCTAGAAGGTTTGGCCTAGATTTGACAGAACTTTCAAATGAGCATAACTAATTCAAAAAAAAATCAAAAAATGAAAAAACCAGCGCACATGTGTGTCTTATGTCATATAGTAACGAGAAAAAAATATAAACATGGTGTACATACATTTGCACGAAAATGGCTTCACTCAAATGTGAAATCTTGAACAGACTAGTATGGATTTCAAAGTATAGAGTATGGTTTCAAATGAGCATAACTAATTCAAAAAAATCAAAAAATGAAAAAAACCAGCGCACATGTGTGTCTTATGTCATGTAGTAACGAGAAAAAAATATAAACATGGTGTACATACATTTGCACGAAAATGACTTCACTCAAATGTGAAATCTTGAACAGACTAGTATGGATTTCAAAGTATAGAGTATGGTTTCAAATGAGCATAACTAATTCAAAAAAAATCAAAAAATGAAAAAACCAGCGCACATGTGTGTCTTATGTCATGTAGTAACGAGAAAAAAATATAAACATGGTGTACATACATTTGCACGAAAATGCCTTCACTCAAATGTGAAATCTTGAACAGACTAGTATGGATTTCAAAGTAGAGAGTATGGTTTCAAGTGATTTCAATGTTTTTGAAAATATAAAGTTGTGAACACCTCACCACAGCTTCATTTTGGAGGGACTAAGATAGATCTGAGCTTACTTTTTCATTTTCATGTTTTGAACTTTATTTATTTAGGATTTGCAATTAAACCATTATTATGTAAAAATAAATAAATAATATGAAGATTAGTTCAATAAATTGTGAGACTTTGGAATGACACTTAATATGTAGAATGGATGTCTAGGAAATCTTTTTGGCTGATTTAGACAAGGTCGAAAAAAAACTTGCTTAGAAATGGGGCCGTTTACCCTACCTTTGGAGCTCCTTTCTAGCACTTCTTCCATGAAGGCTCGGATTGACGACCAAGTTAGAACAAACACGTTTATAGTTTGGAAATCGTTGCAAATTGTGTTCTGTCTATAAGAAGACCATGTGGAATTTTTCATTTTCAATTTTAAATTTGGCCAAATTTGAAATGAGTATAAACAATTAAAAAAATCAAAAAATGAAAAAAAAACAGTCCACATGGTCTTCTTATATACATAGTAGATTGGTAGAACAGTTTTTTTTGCTGATTTAGACAAGGTCGAAAATCGCTTGCTTAGAAATGAGGTCGTTTACCCTACCTTTGGAGCTACTTTCTAGCACTTTTTCGATGAAGGCTTGGATTGATGACCAAGTTAAAACAAACACTTTTTCGATGATAGATTTGTCGCAAACATAGGCATAGCCTAGTGGTAAGGGTTGATGCCTCCCTTTGCCCACCCAAGTTCGAGCCCCCCATGCTCGCAATTTGGGTGTTGCATTTCCTGTTCTAGTCTAATAGCTTAGTGGGTCTGGCATCTCAGTATTATAGAAAAATCTATAATACTGAGTTGTCCCATCCATTAAGATATTGCACTGGTACAATTTTTTTGAATTTTCAAATGAGCTCTTAAGTTAGATATTGCATTTGGACAATTTTGTTAATTGTTAAAAATCTATAATAATGAGTTGTCCCAACCACGAAGATGCTGCACTGGGGCAAAAAAATTTAATTGTTTTTGAAATTTTGATTATTTGTTTTGTCAAAATTCAGATGAGCAAAATTCAAAATTCAACCTAAGCAAGTGTCTTTTTCACCTTGTCTTAATCACTCAAAACAAATTCCTAGACTTTTTTTCTATCTATATAGTGTCATCTCACTATTTTTTAAATTAATGAAGGTTTCATGTTTTTATGATATTTTTTGAATTAGTTATGCTCATTTGAAATTGGGCAAAGTTTTTTTCAGCCACAAGTGCCAACCACGGCCCAGCCCACCTCGCGTTCGCTTTCCCCACGGCCCAGCCCACCTCCCGTGCCACAGCCCACCTTGTTTTTTCCCGTTCCCCTACTTATCCACTCAGCCCCGCGTCGTACCCTAGCAATTTAGATCTGCCGCAGCTCCCCACACTCACTCGCCGCCGGCGACCAAATCCGAGAAACCGCCACCGCCACCTACAGATCCAGCGCCACCGCACGAAGATGTTTAGGCGTGGAGGTTCCGGGGGCTCCAACTCCCGCGGTGGCCATTCCGGCGGTGGAAATCGCTCCGGCGATGCCCGCAAGTCGCAGAAGCGGCCGGCTGACCCGGAACGCGCGAGGCGGGTTCATTCCGACGTCGGTCGGAAGCGCGGCGCGTACAAGTGGCTCAACATGGGCCTGACGCCGGCGCTGGTACATGAGTACGACCTCGCCGTGGCGGCGCGCGGCCGCCGCTACGAGCACGGGAGCTCCTCCGGCGCGGGGAGCTCCCGCATGGCGGCAAGGACGCCACAGCAGCCGCCGAAGAGGGAGGAGGAGGAGCAGCAGGACCGCCCACCACGCCGCGGCCTACTACCCGGAGACTTCACCGCCGATGAGGACCTGGACTGGATCACCGAGGAGGTGATCCAGCGCAGCCAGCACCAGCAGCAGGAGGTCGAGGTGCGCCATCAGGAGATCGAGGAGCTCAACAAACTCCGCCTCGAGAGAGGTATCGAGGCTTCCCTCCACCCCATCATCGACATCAGCTCCGACGAGGAGGAGCTGGACTTCTCCGACTTGTCCGACTGAGCGGCGGCGCCGCGCCGCACCCCCGGGGCTCCGAAGCCCAATTTTGGATCTGCGTTTAGGGGTAGAGCAGCGTCGACGCCCAATTAGCTAGGCTAACTATGTAATCGAGCTTCTGCCCGCGTGTGTGGCTTTTGATCCGATGATCGCCACGAACTAAGCTATGTAATCTTTCGAATTTGAGTATATGTTAAGTTAAATTTCAGTTGAAATCTAGTTCTGCTTACGGCTTCACTTCAGAAATTGCGCAAATGAATCCAGTTCAGTTCAGACAACCTCGTCGGCGTTGCGGCGCTTCGTCGCCGGAGAAGAAGAAGACAGGCAAGCAAGGGAGAATGCGCGCGCAGGGGAGGAGGATATAACGGTCGTCGTTGTTGTCTAGGTCCCACCAATCTGACGTGGATAAGTTGTAGGTCCCACCCGCCGGCTCCCCATAATCATAATCCTAACTAACAGACTGCCCTTAAGGGCCAAGTCGTAGCAGAGCAATTTGCGCAAACAGCGATGTCGCAACAGAGCTATTCCTGCCAACGACGTCGCTGCCCATCAATTGACAATGAAAAACGTCGCATAGGAGCTATTCACCCGTTGAGATCCGGCTTTCTAGCTAGTTAAAACGCCACAAAAACCGGCCGGCTCCAAACAGACCGCAAATTAAGATCCAGAGGAGAATCCACCATGGAAGGCGGCGGCAGGGACCTGCCCACGTATGTCCTCGTCTACATCCTCCAGCGGCTCCAGCCCGACGACCGCCGCCGGCTGCGCATCATCTGCCGGCACTGGCGCCACGTCGTCGACACACGCACGGCCACGAGCCTTCGCGGCAAAGGCAACATGCTCCTCGACACCGTGGAGGGCGCGTACGTCTTCGACGAGCTGGCACTTCCGCTATGCACGCCGGCCGCAACGAGGTGGTAGGGACCTGCAACGGCATCGTCTGCATACACGACAGTTTTGGCGGCATCTTTCTACACAACTCGCTCACCGGTGATAGGCTGGCCGTCCCGAGCCGGCGGATTGCGTCTGACAAAGGTACTTGGGATGCTCGGCATCGTATTTAGCAGCTTCTCGGGGACGGTGGATAAGATGGAGGTGTGGGTCATGGAGCGAGGCGCTTCGATAGGGGCTAACCACGTCGGCTGGAGCCGTCGGTATAGCGTGCAGATCGAACGCATGCCGCGACACCAACCACAATGGCACGACCACCAGCATCTCACATGGCCGCACTTTGCTCATGGAAGTAACCATGTCCTGACGTGGAAGTGGTTGCCCACCGGAGGTTGTGCCTTGTACCGACATATGGCGAGCAACGACAACACAAAGGCACCATGTGGTACGGTGGTGGTCAATGAGAGGAACCAGGGTACCTTGATGGCCCATATTGAGACCAAATATGATACCTTCCGAAGATTTGACTATGTCCAGACAAGGGAGCCGTTGCTTGTCTACAAGCGCTGGTGAAAGAATGATGCATTGATCTATTTGCAGTTACATTTTCTCAGATATGGAAGACGCAAATTTGTCTCTAGGTAAAAGATTTGGCTGATGGAAACTTTTACGCCAACCTTATTTGAACTCTATCTACTCTATCTGAGGAGGGAATCCACCATGGACGACGACACGGACTTGCCCATGGTTGTCCTCGTCTACGTCCTCCAGCGGCTCCAGCCCGACGACCGCCGCCGGCTGCGCCTCATTTGCCGGCATTGGCGCCACGTCGATACGCGTAGGCGATGGCGTGGCGTTGCAGGGTCCGTCAATGGACACGTTTAGGCTCCTGGTTTGTCGTTGTGCGACTTGGCGATGCCTCCAGTTTTACATAATGCGCGTAGGTGTGAGGTCTGGGCACGACAACCATGATAATGGCTACCTCTTTTATCAAGTTCCTAGATGTTGCGACAATTGTCGTCGCCGGGAAGGTGGCTTCCGGTTATAGATGTATTTCTTTGTTATGTCTTTGTTGAATAAAATTAATAAAAAAATATTGTAAGCATCATTTTAATGCAGATGTTGTGGTTTCAACCTTCATTTCTTCGGAAAAAAACTCAAAGTAGTACTAGTCTAGTACATACAGAGTAACTGCATCTAGCGGTGAGCCTTGATGTACAATAATTGGCCAGACTGATCATCAACTGAAACCATCTGGCAACACACCATGCAAGTTCCTGCGCATCCGAGATTCCGAATACCGTGTAGTAAATAGCAACCTAGTACAATATATCAATTGATCTTCCTCATGTATTTGCAAAAAGAAAAAGAGGGCCGGGACAATAAGTGCATAGTGGAACCTCTCTTGCTCTCACTTTTCATCAACATCCCTCGGCATCGAACACAGCTAGACTGGGGCGTTTCGGATGAGCGATTGGCTTCATTCCATATGGCAATATGCGCATCCTGGAATTCAGAAGACGTTGAGCCCATTTTGTGGACAACAACTTCTAAAACCCTCAGACATGGGAGATGCATAATACCCAAGCAGTATCCGTACGGTTTCATCATCGACACAAAGAAGGGCAGCTTCAGCTTCTCGACTATCGGCAATGCCCCTTCCTGGAGCACAAGGTATCCCGCAGATCCGCCAATCAAATGGTTACGGCGAAGGCGGAACTCCTTTAAACATCTGAATCCTCTACCCTGCACAGCAAAGCCTTTCGGTTTGAGGCTCTTCAAACCAAATCTCCAGGTAAAGTAAAGCTAGCAGGGAGATCCCCAAGTATGTGAAGATCGGCCGGAGTCACTTTGGTTAACAGAATGAGCACGTATGCCAGGCTGCTGAGTGACGGCCCAACCCACTGTGGATTTCTCGGGAGATGGTAGTTCTCGACGCTCATCCCGAATACCTGGAGGGAGGATGGCGTAGTAGACCAAGAGTCTAAAAACTGGAGGGGGTTTGAGAGTTGAGACTGAATGGTCACTGGATACCCATAATGACTTGAGGTTGCAGGTTACAAGCTTGGATAGTGATGAGAGCAGCATATCTTCATGCCCCTCGTTTCCACCTTCGTCCAACTGTATATGGAGTTCCTTGAAACTGGTCAAGTTCCCAAGCTCCTCCACTGCACCTACTGAACTCATGGTTATGTTGAAACCTGAGATCACACGCAAGTTACTCATATTCTTGATCCCATTTGGTATCTTAGTACTCCCTCTTCTATACCTGTCTCTAAGAGGTCCACGGGGAGTGAGTAGATGCTGCAGCTTACTGAGCTCAACAATCTCAGCCGGCAACTCTTTTATGTGTGTATTCCTGAGATCTAGTGTCTCAAGATCATGTAACATCACAACTCCAGAGGACAGCTCCGATATCCACGTGTCTCTGAACCTCAGGTATTTGAGTTGGGAGTCTTGGGACAGCTTTTCAATGCCACTCATATCATAGTCCTCCAAACCATCACAACCTTCAAAATCAAGTATGCGTAAAGCTTGAAACTTGACAAGACTAGGCAAGTGTTTGATACAACTGGTCGTTGTCGATGTCAGAGACCGAACATGTCCTAGATCTTCATTTGCCAATACAGAAGCAAGCTCCTGGTTAATATGCTAGACAGATAGTCGTCGAACAAAACAATGTTGATTTGTCAAAACCGTTTGTTTGCCGTCTACCACGGTGACGAAATTATCTGCAGCTGATTTTGAAATAATAAGTTCAAGCATCATGTCATGGACTCGACAAGCACGAGCCTTACCATCGTAGCCAATGTCCACCGGTTGAACCATGCTTTTATTGATAAGCTCATAGAAGTACTTCTTAGTGACATCTTGTCGGCTATGTCCACGTTCCTCAGAAATAAAGCCTTCTGCTATCCATCGTCTCACTAGCCTCTCTCTATCAATCACGCAATCCTCGGGAAAATTACTTAAATACAACAAACAAGTCTTCAAATTAGGTGAAAGAACATTGTAGCTCAGGGATAGTATGTTGTTCATTCTCTCCAAGCTTTGATATTTTCCCAGAAGCATTGTCCGCATCACCCAGAGGTATACACCCTCGCCGCACAGTAACCGGTACCCACCGAGCAATCAGAAGAAAACACCGAGATGGACGGAAACGATGGCAGCAGCCTCCTCCACCTGCACATGTGTGAGCGAGCCCAACGCAATGCAAATCGCGAAGATCTCCCCCACCGATGCAGGTGAGGCCTTCTCCTTTGGCTCTTCAGCATCTATCTGGGCCGTCTCCTTCGTGGTCTTCTCCTCCGAGCTAGGTGCAATAAAATCCTTAGCTCCTCAAAAGCCAAAGGCACAACAGGCTCCACGGCAAGTTCCTTCTGGTTTGGCATGGCTTGCACCACTGGAAAGACGCCCTCCAAAGCAACCAAATGCGTGGAGGTCAGGGCGAGCATCCAAATGCGAATTGGTCGCCTCCCTAGGGAGAAACAACCGAAAAGCTCGAAAGCTCCATCGTCCGAGAAGCCAACATTGATCTTGGTGGGTGGGCAGAGTCGACGCTGGAGAAGTCTGCACACAGCCAGCACAAGAGAGAGTCTTCAAGGGCAACTTCAGCCCGCTCCAACCAGCTCCCAAGTCGCTCTAGCAAGCTTTGCACGGGCTCCATCACAACTCGCAAAGGTTGGACCATCTCCTCGAGATGAGAGGAAACCAAGCCTTGAAGCTTAAGCCGCAACAACATCCCTTGCTCCTCAAAGACGGACCTCAGCGTCGTATCTTGTGGGGCTACCATACTAGCGGACGGGCAGCTGGTCATCAGCAGCGCACGGTCTCGAGGACCCTGGTCCTCGTACGCGGCAGGAGGCGCAACAAAAGCCCAAGAGTGGTCCAAGGGACGGCACGGACCGTCTGCCGGCGACCCAAAGCAGAGAGGACCTTTGACGGCCTGTTGGTCCAATGGACGGTGCAGACAGGTTCTAGGCAACTCGGAGCACGAGGAAAGAGGCAAACAGCATGAACGCGTACGGCGAGCACGGGTAAAGAAGCAAACAACACAAAACGGTACACCAACAAACCAAGCTGTCACGAGCCGTGCAAATCGCAGGAAACCCACGAACAAAGCAGCGACCACAAACCAAAACATCCGCTAACCAAAACGCCGATCGGAACGAAAAACACAACGTCAAACACCATGAAAACAAAAAACACGCAGGAAGGCAAAAACAAAACAAAGAAAAAACACACAAGAGCAAACAGCACAACACACCACGAAAACAACGATGGCGCGGCAAACAAACACAAAACCCGTGGAAGAATAGAATCAATACAGGGAGACTTACACTATCGGTATTCTGCACAAAAAGAACAAGAGTTGTGCTCTCAGACATTCATCTTTGAATTACACGATGGGCACTGATTCGGTTCTTCTTGCAGAGAGCACCACAGGTGCAATCCCTTGACGACTTAACCACACGTCTACAACGCTTGATCACGTGCAATATATACGGGGAGCAAAAACATACGAACGACCAACATAATATACAACCTAGAAAAAAGAACACCGAGACAGAAAACAACGGGCAAACAAATAACCCCGATAAGAAGAAACAGAGATCGCCACAGCAGAAACACCGTCGGGAGGAAACAGCGCCAATATCTACCGAGGACGCGGTCGTAGAGCGAACCAAAGAAGCAGCCACCGAGAGGCGCACCAGGTAGAGCAAAGAGCAAAACAAAACAAGGAAGTAAAAGAACGGCAACAGAAGCAAAAAAGAAAGAAGAACAAGTAAGATGCCTAAGATTACATGTATGCACATGAGGAGAGAATACGAGGCGAGCAAAAAAGAGAGGGGAGAAACGAGGAACACGCAGAAGCGGACGAACGGAACGCACCGGCAGCCGCAGTCGAGGAGAAACAACACCGACGTCTACCGTCGACGCTGCCGGAGGGCGGCCAAAGAAGTGGCCACCAAGATCCGCACCGGGCAGAGCAAAGAACGAAACAAAACAACGAAACAAACGGACGTCAGCACAAGCGAGGCAGGAAGAAGAAGAAACGAGATGCGATGTATATGTAGGGGGAAGAGGAAACAAGCCGTCGAAAAAAAAGTATAAAAACGAGGAACACGCAGAAGCACGTAAATAAAACGCAGTGCCAGCATCGCGCCCACGCGGCGAACCGCACGGGCATCAGACGCACGAACGGCCCCACAAACAAATAAGCGACGAGAACGAATCAACACATGCCAACCAAAGGAACACGTCGAAACAAATACAGTCGGAGCGTGAACGAGAATACACGCGGAAGGACAACAAGGAGAGTTCACGTAACACAACAAGCAGACGCAACAAAGGAACATGCCTCCACGAGAAGACACGACGGAGAAAGAAAAGAACAAAATAAACGAACGCAGGAAACCCACCGGCCATTCGCCGCCCAAAAAAAAAACAGGCTAGGACAAGCAACGTCAGGTAAAAAACAGCAGCCGGTCACGGCCCAAACAAACGGAGAGCAACCGGCAGAAGCATAGGGTAGGCAACCGACCACAACCGAGAAAACTCCGCAAACACCGCCTCTGCCGGTCCCCCCATCGGCGTCACCGGCTAAAGCCAAGCCTCGACCGGGATGACCAGCAAATAAACAGCATCAAACAGGGAACACCGGCAGAAAAAGGCGCAGGCAGCAACCGACGGAAGCACAAGCCAGCAACCGGCAGAGACGCAGGCACGTACGACGGACACGAGGAAGCAGACAAAAAAAGCACAGCACCGCACCAACACAGCCAACCAGAGCAGCACACATCAGGCGCAAAGGCGCACGCGTCGCTTGACGATAGGCCAGCGCCTCGCGCCGAAGGCCGGAAACCCACGAGTTTTGTTATAGTGTAGTATTCAGCAGCTCGAAAATGCCACAAGAATGGATAGTTTTATTTTCGGTTGCCCTGATTTTTGTGATTTTCGTTGCAAATGGAACTAGTCCTTGTCAAATCGTTTTTACAAATATTTTGCATATTTTTGTGGCGTATATTTTACATTTTTATCATATCAATTTCCAAGATCTATTGCACAAACTGAACTGATGCCTTTCTGATTCTGCAGATTTTAGGTGTAAAACGTGTGTGTCTAATCGCCACTACTGATCTTCCCGCTATCGCCGTGGTTTCTTGCTGGTAAAACCGCGAAATCGAAAACCAATTCCCGCCGTCCCGCGCTCCGAAAATCAACAAGAGGGATCCGCGCCTAAACGCATCTCGGCCATCCCCACCAAAAGCGTCCGACGCATCCTGTGTCTCCAGCTCACCAATCCGCGGCACCAGCCCCTCCACCAATCAGAGCCCACCTCTCCCCTCTATAAAACACAGCACCCCGTCCTCTTTCCCCACGTCGCATCCCATCTTCCTCAAATCCACCAGCGCATATCAAAAAAAAAAAAAAAATCCACCAGCGAATCCCCTCCTTTCCTCACCCGTAGCAGCGATGGCCCCCAAGGCGGAGAAGAAGCCGGCGGCGAAGAAGCCAGTCGAGGAGGAGCCCGCGGCGGAGAAGGCGCCGGCCGTGAAGAAGCCCAAGGCCGGGAAGAGCCTCCCCGCCGGGAAGACTGCCGCCAAGGAAGGTGGCGAGAAGACGAGGGGCAGGAAGAAGGGCAAGAAGTCCGTCGAGACCTACAAGATCTACATCTTCAAGGTCCTCAAGCAGGTCCACCCCGACATCGGCATCTCCTCCAAGGCCATGTCCATCATGAACTCCTTCATCAACGACATCTTCGAGAAGCTGGCCGGCGAGGCCGCCAAGCTCGCACGCTACAACAAGAAGCCCACCATCACCTCCAGGGAGATCCAGACCTCCGTCCGCCTCGTCCTCCCCGGCGAGCTCGCCAAGCACGCCGTCTCTGAGGGCACCAAGGCTGTCACCAAGTTCACCTCGTCTTAGATCTATTTGGTTGTACCCGGTAGTAGTTGGATGATGTGACCTAGTAGTTGTCCTCTCTGGTTGTCTATCTTCAAGTAATGTTAGTTTTAATGTGTGATGAGTGGTGCTGAATTTGCCAATGCTTTGTTGGCTGGTTGCCCGCTTGTAAGAACTGAATCATGAATGCATGTGCTTTAGGCAAACTGAGATTCAGAACAATGTTGCATTTCTGCTACTAATTGTTAACGTTTTCTGCCTAGACTTGATATGTTAAGCTGCCGGTGTTAGTTCTAATGCTGGATGACTGGTGCTGAATTTGCCAATGTTTTGTTGGCTGGTCGGTTGTAAGATCTGAATTTTGAATGCATATGGTTTTGGCAAACTGAGATTCAGAACAGTGCTGTATTTCTGCTAACTGTTTCCGATTTCTGCCTAGACTTGATAATTGATATACAAAGCTGGTGATGCTGTATGGGTTCTTCCCCAGTGTGTTTGCTGCCAATCTCTTATTACAGATGAAGACGTGTTACAGTTGGGAAGGATATGATTAATTGTTGTCTTACGTTGCCTCACTTATTTTGCAGCTGTGGTCGCTTGCAATTGAATGAAGGCTTCGGCATTTAGCTGCGGAGCAAAAGGGTCTGCTGCCGTGCACCTGGTCCTGTGCTCGTCTTCTGCTCCGCCCTAGACAGCAGCCGATGAAGACGGAGAACAGCGGCGGACCTTCTACACCCTAGGTAGCAGCCATTGATGAGCTCCTAGGGAACAAAGTGCCATCTCCTTCCTCCTCCCTGCCGGTTGGCCTCCGTATGTAAGTCTGAACTGTACAGTTGGGTTGTAGTGTCTGAATATTATCTTCTCCAGTGTACGAACTGCTGGTGTCGATTATGGATGAAATCCTTTTCGTCTGCCAGGAAGTAGCATCAACTGAGGAAATTGCATATATTTACGGTTGAAGAAATCAAGCAGTAGCACAAAGAAACTGGTGGCCAGGTAATGCATACTGTTCTGAACTTATTAAACATGGAGCTGCAGAGTTCCAACTAATGGAATCTAGCTGCTGAACCTACCTGTAACAACGCTACAACCTGTGAGCATTGAGAGAGCACTTCTACTAATTATGTGGGGAAGGTTTTTTAATAATGATTCAGGACACCAAATGTGTCACACACACTGGAAATCGCACAAAAGAGTAGTGTCTTTCCACGGTCTTCAGTTAGTTCTTATCGGTATATTAGGGTAAAGCAGCAAACAAGGTTGGTTGAGTATACGAAAGACACACTTTGTATTGTTTCTTCTAAAGTAATACTGATTTGAAGATGGAAGTTAGCGGCATAGTTCAGATAATAATTAGTACTGCAAGAATTGCACATCACTATTTTTCCTTTGAGCCAGAAAGGGTAAAAACATGACAAATTTGTAGTACTGTGATTAGTGTAGGATTTATAGATATCGACGAGCGCCTTCAGCCAGATAAGTACATCTGCAATTGTGATAACCTGAGTTGTTTGACTTGTTTCTTTGGTTCCAAATTTGGACTTCGATTGGATCACCCTCTAAAACATTATCCTGGCATCTATTGTAACTTATTTTAATCTACTTCATGCTTTGGGTGTAATTCACTTCTATTTGAGCCCCATTCACTGGCTACAACTACGTCATCACTCCTTTCTGATCCTGGTCTACTTTTAGGCGCTGGGTGTTGGAGAGGAAGTTACAGGATGCTGAAGTTCCTGCGGAAGAACATTCTATAACGTTTGGAGAAAAAGGAGACGTAATATATGCGTTTGTAGAGACACAAGGTGGTAGGTTCAATTATTGGAAGAAGTCCATTTGGAGAGGTATCTATCACTTTGGTCTCTATGTTCTATTTGTTTTTTAATCTGCTAATTACATGGCATGATTTCTTGGTCTTGTAATACTGTCTGGTCAATGGTAGGTTCAGAAGACCAATGTTAGGCTTGACATTATTTCTCATGCTACGTTTTCCTAGAAATATGATCCCTTATGTGATTAGGAACTTGTGCTGCTCTGTGCTCCCTCTTCTGTATTTGTCGCTCAACACTGAACATCATGTCTATTTTATTTTTACATGTAGTAAAACCAGGATTAAATGGTATCTGAATACATGGTTTTTACCTTTTTCCTTTAGCTTGAGAATAATATTTTTGTTAGTGCAGTGGCCTGTCTACTATTTTCAGGCAACAGTTGCATGCTGGTTGGTGTTGTCCGTTCTTCTGTTATGTTTTATTTCAGTTATTTTGATGTCTTCCTGTCCTTCACTTTCTGTGTTGTTCAGTGCCCTGCTCCATTAAATTGTAAAAATGTATGCGCAGTTAGACTGCTCCTGTAATAAAACAACCATCACCAATTCCTTTTAACTCCGAGATCATTGCTTTGTGCACCACGTTTAATGTCACTCCAAACTGTGATTATGCAGGTGCGTCTTTGTAGAGAGAAGGCATCTAAAAGTGTATATGCAATGAAAAAGCTTAAGAAATGTGAAATGCTTCGTAGGGCCAGGTAACCATGTATGGTTTGCGTACGCGTAATACTCGTTGAGGATCTACCAGTGGTACGGCGTCGTCGACAGCATGCAGCGGCACGCTTCTGGCTCCCTTGAATGGGTGGAGGACTTGGACTGCGGGCTGCCAGTGCCACCAGGAGCTCGACAGGTAGACTAGATAGACTTGTCTGATGGACTAGGTTGTAAATTGTTTTCACTTTAGATTGCACACAACAACTTCAGAAATTATCTCATGTTGTGTTAGTTTTTAATATTTTTTAGTGATGAGCGTGGAGAGCTTATAGAGTAAAACACTTGTTTTTCAGTGTGTACATGGTCTTACCTGTCAATCAAACAGATCTAATGCTAATTAAATATTCTGCCAAATTTTGCCTAACCATATGTTCGAATAATTAAAATGGTTCTTAGCTGATTACATTATCAGGATTTAACTTACTTTTATAAAGAGGCAAGTGAATGAACATACATGAAGTTTGCTCCTTTTTAACAGATCATAGAATATCTTGAGCAGAGAATTTCTCCATGCCCAAAGTTATCTCATGCATCTATAGGGAAGTTGCTGGTTTTGTGGTGGGGCTTTCTGAATTTTGAGTGGCTTTTGGTGCTCAAACTAGGTTCTTGCAATAGTAGTCCTGTAAATATACTTGACTGAATGTACATTTAAAGTTTTGAGAATGTGAATTGTTCCCTTGCAAAGATTGTGTTGAACCATGGGCCTTCTTTCTCTGTACCTACTTGGCCCATTTGGCCCATCCTGAAGCTGACTACTTAAGTGGTGTGTGTGCACGACTCCTCACTCTCCTCAACCCTAGAAAGACCATCCCAGCAGCCACCACCACTGCAGCTCATGGAAGGTTAGCTCTCCCTTCAGATCTTCATGGTATCAGAGCAACCGGAGATGGGGGCAGCTACTACAGTGGTGGGGCACTGGCGGCTACAGTGCTGAAGATAGTGAGGGAAGGCGGCAGCTGCTGGAAGGTGTGTCCCGTTGTCCAGGGCATCTCAGAACAAGGTTTGTGGTCTGGCTCTAGCATTTGTGGGGTGATTTTGGCAGAGGCTCTTTGGGTGTTTGTGTTTGAATGTTGTGAGGTTGCTGGATTCTGTGGGCTGTGTGTTTTTGGATCTGGAGGCATAAGTGACAGTGAAGTCAGAGTAGGTGAAGGGAAAGGGAGATACAGCTCCACATACTTCAGCAGTCATGGGAGATCAGTTAGCCACGGCGGTGGAAAAGCTGACACAGTTCCTTGCTGGGAAAAATGACGTTGCTTCCTTGAATGCCATGGTTCCTCAAGCGGAGGTAGCTCAGAAAGTGGAGCTAATGGCAAATGAGGTCAAATTGGAAGGTGTGGGAAACTATCTGAGTTGGTCCAGAAGGGCCTTGCTGATCTTGAGGACTAAAGGTCTTGAGGGATATGTGCTTGGGGAGGTTTCTGAAGCAACTGACAAAGGGAGTGGAGAATGGAAGAAGTGGAGCGTTACTAACTCTCTGATTGTAGCTTGGATGCTGAATTCTCTAGTGCCTGAAATTGCTACCTCTGTGGAGGCTCTCTCAAATGCAACAGAAATGTGGGATGCCCTCTCAAAGATGTATTCCGGAAAGGGAAACTTCATTTTGATGGCACAGATAGAAGATAAGGTGCATGACCTGAAACAAAATGAGAAGTCGGGAGGATGTTAGCTATGGAAACTTTGCCCACTTTGTCCACACAAATGAAGGTAATATTGATTGTGCCTCTGTAGCTATACATGAAACTAATTCAGACTGGGTGTTAGACTCAGGGGCATCGAAACATGTTACCGGAAATCTTAAAGAATTTGAAAAATATAGTCAGTACCCTCCCACAAACAAGGAAACAATACAAACTGCTGATGGTTCATCACAGCCTATTATGGGGATAGGGACAGTCCAGTGCACACCAACAATCAACTTATCTTCTGTATTATATGTTCCTGCCTTTCCTGTTAATTTGGTGTCATTTAGTGCCCTGATTGATCAGATTGATTGCCGCATCACAGTTGACAAAGAAATGTGTTTGATTCAGGAGAGGTTGACGAGCAAGAAGATTGGGATTGGAACCAGGCGTAAAGGGCTGTGGTACATGAACCGTTCATTCCAGGACCAAGCAGGAGAACTGGTGTGTATGGCTACAAAAGAAGGGAAGGAGAACATGGCGATGGTCCATCACTGTAGAATGGGTCATATATCTTTTGATAAAATGTATAAGGTATTTCCTGATGTAATGAGAGGGGTGGACAAAACCAAGTTAAAGTGTGATGCTTGTGAGTATGCAAAACACACTAGAGCGTCCTATGTGAGTAAGGGGCTCCGGAGTATAACTCCCTTTATGTTAGTACATTCAGATGTGTGGACATGTCCTGTTGTATCCATCAATGGTATGAAGTATTTTGTGACCTTTATCGATTGCTACTCTCGCATGACTTGGGTATATCTGATGCGCCACAAGGATGAGGTTTTTCAATGCTTCAAGAATTTCTATGCGTATGTGAAGAACCATTTTAATGTGCAGGTACAGGTCATCAGAACAGATAATGGCACCGAGTATGTCAACAAGGGATTTGGGGGGTTCTTGTCTGAACAAGGCATTTTACATCAAACCTCATGTCCGGACACCCCTCCTCAGAATGGAGTAGCAGAAAGGAAAAATCGCCACATATTAGAAGTTGCAAGGTCACTGATGTTTACTATGAATGTACCGAAATTTTTATGGAGTGAAGCTGTCATGATGGCAACATACTTGATCAACCGCATGCCCTCAAGAATACTAAGTATGAAGTCACCTTGCGAGCTACTAATGGGGGAGAACAAGTTTCTGGTACCTCCTAAGTTATTTGGTTGTGTGTGTTTTGTGAGGGACCACAGGCCATCTGTGAGCAAATTGGATCCCCGTGCTACAAAATGCATCTTCATAGGCTATCCTTCTGGACAACAAGGCTACAAGTGCTGGAGTCCATCCGAGCGTCGAACTTTTGTCAGCATGGATGTTACATTTAGAGAGTCTGAACCATATTATGGCGAGAAGACTGACCTCAGTGTGTTGTTCGAAGATTTTGACCACCCTTTGTCTTCTCAGGTTGGTCAAGAGGGGGAGAAGCAGCAGGTGGCTCCGGTTGTGCAGCCTGACTCAAGTATAATGGTGGGTACAATTCCAATTGCAGTTGAAGAGCAAGGGAGAAGGTGGCCTAGACCGAATGAGGAACAAAATCCTCGGGTTTACATGAGGCGAAAGGTTCAGGGGGAGCAGCAGCAAACCCAGGACCAGGGGGAGCAGCTAGCACATTTTCATGGTGAAACACAAGTCAATGATGGGCATTCTTCAGTGGAGTCCAGCACCGAGTCAGAAACTACAGAGGATTTGCCTATAGCATTAAGAAAGGGGACAAGGGCTGCAGTGGGGAAACCACTGGAACGATATGGCTTTGCAACTGACATTGGTAATTATGTCTCATATGATGCCTTATCCCCCTCATATAAAGCGTTCATTGCCTCGCTGCAAGCGGTGTCAACTCCGACAGACTGGAAAGCAGCAAAGATAGACCCAAAGTGGCGTGCTGCAATGATAGAAGAGTTGGACGCATTGAAGAAAAATAAGACATGGGTGCTAACTCGACTTCCTGAAGGGAAAAAGGCAGTCAGCTGCAAGTGGGTTTACACCATTAAACAGAATGCTCAGGGGAAGATTGAAAGGTACAAGGCAAGATTAGTCGCTAGGGGATACAGTCAAACATATGGTATTGACTATGATGAAACCTTTGCCCCAGTAGCCAAGATGAATACCGTGAGAATCATAGTGTCTTGTGCTGCAAATTTTGGGTGGCCATTGCACCAACTTGATGTTAAGAACGCCTTTTTACACGGGGACTTGCAGGAAGAGGTCTACATGGAAATTCCACCGGGATTTGCGACGAGTGAAACTACAGGGAAAGTATGTAAATTAAGAAAATCCATCTATGGTTTAAAACAGTCACCAAGAGCCTGGTTTGACAGATTTAGGCAAGCCGTATGCAATATGGGGTATAGGCAGTGCAATGGTGATCACACTCTGTTCTATCGGCATTCCAGACAGCGCATTACCATTCTTGCGGTTTATGTTGATGATATCATCATTACTGGAGATGATGCGGAAGAAATTGAAAGACTAAAGGGAAACCTGAGCAAGACATTTGAAGTTAAAGATCTTGGAAAGTTGAAATACTTTCTTGGTATCGAAGTTGCTAGATCATCAAAGGGGATAGCTTTATCACAACGAAAATATACCCTGGACCTGCTCAGCGATGTAGGCATGCTTGGATGTAAAGCTGCTCCAACTCCCATTGATCAGAATCATAAAGTGACCGCACAATCAGGCGAACTTGTAGAAAAGGAGAAATATCAAAGGCTAGTCGGAAGGCTGCTCTATTTATGTCATACTAGACCTGATATTGCATATGCCGTGAGTGTGGTGAGTAGATACATGCATGAGCCAAGGAGTGGGCACTTGGAGGCTGTTCATCGAATCTTGAGGTACTTAAAGGGCACTCCAGGGAAGGGTCTCTGGTTTAAGATTAATGGTCATCTGGGAGTGGATGGGTATACAGATGCTGATTGGGCAAGTTGCCTTGATGATCGAAGGTCAACTTCTGGATATTGTGTGTTTGTTGGAGGAAATTTAGTGTCATGGAGAAGCAAGAAACAGCCTGTAGTATCCAAGTCTACTGCTGAAGCTGAGTATAGAGCAATGTCTCTAGGAGTAAGTGAAATGATTTGGGTTAGAAATCTTCTTGGTGAACTGAAACTGTTAAGGAAGGAATGCTTGAACTTGTGGTGTGATAATAAATCAGCCATAAGTATTGCAAATAACCCTGTGCAACATGACCGGACCAAACATGTGGAGATCGACCGATTCTTTATCAAGGAGAAACTAGATGCTGGAATCATCTCAATAGCATATGTGAGTTCTGGACAGCAGTTGGCTGATTGTTTGACAAAAGGATTGGGAACTAGAGAATGCAATAGTGCATGTGACAAGATGGGAATGATAGATATCTATCACCCCTCTTGAGGGGGAGTGTTGAACCATGGGCCTTCTTTCTCTGTACCTACTTGGCCCATTTGGCCCATCCTGAAGCTGACTACTTAAGTGGTGTGTGTGCACGACTCCTCACTCTCCTCAACCCTAGAAAGACCATCCCAGCAGCCACCACCACTGCAGCTCATGGAAGGTTAGCTCTCCCTTCAGATCTTCAGATTGATTGATCAGAAATCATTGTTTCAGTTGCATTAGACGTTATTTGGCTAGATTGTTACCATGTGAATTGGGATCTTTGTTTGCTTATACATAGCACCTTTTTATCTTACACAGGGGAGGGAGAATTCGTTCAGATGACAGTCATGTCGGCCTTTAACACATGGGTTGGATTGGAAGCACAAGATTAGCTAGACTATGATACCATCTTATGTAACTGCTACTTATGTTCGCCTCTTTATTTATATTTAAGACAGTCTCATTGTACATGTTGCACTGTGTTTATTATCATAGGTTTTTGTGTCACCTAGCACTTCGTACAGACGAGCTAGGGCTCAGGACGTATTATTACCTCACCTCGCTTGTTATTTCAGACTTTCTATAGCTTTCTGCAATATTAAGTACACCCAAATAGACAATAGATTTGTATTGTGCACTGCTTTCTAAATATCAACATGTGAGAGATATGGAAGGAAATAAAAAGGTCTATGGAAAGCATTGTATCTTGGACTAGATAACTGAAGCTTCAAATTTCCAAGCTACTATCCCGGTAATAGCCGTTCTGGAGGACTCAAGTACTGAGGAGGAAAACCTAACTCCCTCTCTCCCTCCCGTGGCGCACCCCAGGGCGCCGCCGGGGGGCCCCGACTCCCATCCCGGAGCCCATCCCCGAGTGGATCCCTTACGCCGCTGCCGCCGGCGTAGGCCGCGGTGGCGGCTGGCCCTGGAGCCTAAGGTGCTAGGGGTGGAGGTCGCGGCGACTTTCTCCGAAGATGCGGCTGGGGCGGCGCCGGCGGAGGCGGTCGAGAGCGGTGGTCGGGGCGGCGACCTCGGCCAGGCGGCGGTTGCTTCTTCCTCGGACCTGGTGCGGGCGGCGGAGGCAATTCGTGGGTCTCGGGTCCCCACCTAGGCCCGCCGTCTTCTGGCGGCGCGGAGGGGTTTGGGAGATCGCGCAGGACTTCAAGACCGATCTCCGCTTCCAGAGCTCTGCCGTCTCCGCGCTGCAGGAGGCTGCTGAAGCGTACCTGGTTGGGCTCTTCGAGGACACCAACCTCTGCGCATCCACGCCAAGCGCGTCACCATCATGCCCAAGGACATCCAGCTCGCGCGCCGCATCCGTGGCGAGAGGGCCTAGAGCGTCTGAGTTCTGCTTTCATAGTGTCTGATCTGCAGGTGTAGAGATGTGTTAGTTTCTTGTTGTTGTTGTCATGTTACCCGTTGGTAGGAAGATTCACTTGTTTGTGCTGTGTTGGCTGTGTGCCTGTGTTATGGTGTTATGTAATCTCGATGGTACCATCTTGTTATCATCAATCAATGGAAAATTAGCTATCTGATCTTAAAACATTTGTTGTGCCTATGGTTTTGTTTATCGCAGTGGCCGGACAGATTTACTTTTTCGAAATGGCTTGGATTTCAGCTTCAGTAATGGGCAGTGTCACTTCAGTCGGCTTGGAGGAATTTGTGCAGACTCTTTTTCTGATCTTGTTACGGCATTGTCTAACAAATTCAAAGCCATTTCAGGTTGCTGTAAGAATCACACACACTGTTCAGTATTCCCGTGGTCACTTGATTCAGACACGAAGGGGAGGCAACAGAATGGAATAGATATCAGTTTCTTCTTCTTTGACTGTCATCACTTTGGTACGCAAGAACTGCAATTATGTATGTGTTTGCCCTGCATTATATGTACTCTCTGATGGTACCATCTTGTTATCATCATCAATGGGAAATTATCAAACATTTGTGCCTTTGGTTTGCTTTATCTTAGTGGATAAATTTCTCACTGAATATATGTAACACTGTTTGGAATTGATGCACTGAATCTATGTAACACGAAGCTGTTCGGGCTTCTGTTACACGCTGTCTTCTTACTGAATCTGTGTAACACCAATCCACTGAAAAAGAAATTCCTAAGCAAATCTTCAGTAACAATTCATCAAACTCAATTTCCTCCATTTCATGTCTTGTTGTATTCTAAATGCCGTGTCCTGTTAGCACTGAGTATGTCATTCCCCGGTGTGTCGTAATGGATTGCTACCCTGATGACTTGACGATGTTCTTAGAAAGAATCGCTGGGTTGTGCTATGGTGGCCATGTTATGCTGTGATGTAAGCCTCTGATGTTACCATCTTGTTATGATCAGTGGAAAGTTAGCAATCTGTTTTTAAAACATCTGTCTCTATTGTTTAGTTTCTATGGTTATCCAACTGGATAGATTTCTGCCTAAAAATGTTTTCGATATTGCTTGGATTTCAGGTTCAGTGATGTCTCGGCCGTGTTGCTTTTCAGCACTATCTTTGGTGGAATCTGATGAGCATGAAGTTCATATGCTCCAGTTCAGTTAATTATGCCCCCTGGTTACTTTGTACAATCTCAATGCTGATGCCTTGAGCTCTTGGACTTACTAGTGTTGCCCATACATTTCAGCTTGCCGTATGTATCAGTGTTCAGTATTGCCCTTGGTCACTTAATTCAGGAACACGTGATAAGATTTATGGAATGGATCAATGCCTCTTCTTTGGCTGCCATGACTTTGGTAAGCAAGAACTGCAATTATCAACGCGTTTGTCCTGCTATCTTTGAGAGACTTGATTTTCTCGCTTGGACAAATTAATTAATGCGAGATCATGACTTGCTTTTCTCCCCGGACTGGAGTACACTAATCATTTAAATATTTGATCAACCGATAAGCAAGTATTTGGTGATAATTAAGCCTAGTTAACCTGTCAAATTTTTTCTTACCAATCTTACATGTCTGTCAGCACTGGCTATGCCATCCAAGACTTGTCCTGATAGATTGCTAACCAACACAGGTTTTCTGTACTTGCCATTTTGCGGTATGGTCATTTATGTTACAAATTCTCTTGTATAGCAGTGGGCAGTTTACAATATGACAGTTCAGAGTCAACTTGCCATTTTGCGGTATTTTTGCAGTACTAATAGGGGACAAGTAGAAACGAATACTACCTGGATATCATCTGGCCACTCTCCCTTTTGTATCATTTCCATAACCTGTCAAGTGTTCAGTCCAATATGACAGTTCAGAGTCAACATTTGGTTCAACAACAAAACTCTACTCAGTATACATTTTTTGTTAACAACACACTTCTCACAGTGATCTATCTCTCAGAAATTGGGATTACAAGCCATGAATCACCAGGTTCTAGCCATTACATTATAGAGAGAAGAGGAATAGGAGAGGAACGAGGAGACAGAAGAGAAGGAGGCCGGAGCCGGCCCGTTCCAAGCCGAGTTGGTCGTATCCAATCCTCTCGTATAAGTAGCCGCCGCCTCCCTTGGCTTCCGAGAAGCCCAAGCCCAGTAGAGGCAGCGCATGGTCAGCCCACGTCTATAATAGAGAATGGTCGCTAACATTCCCCCCTCCTTAATTTTCGGCTTGACCTCAAGCCGATGCCATGTCGAACCACCTGGGTCCCACGGCACTTGATGCTTCATGACTTCACCGAGGTCGCGGTGGGTGCCGTAGTCGAGGCAGACCTTGAGGTTGAGGTAGCAGACGGCGTGGACTTCCTCTAGGAAGATGCCAAAGAAGTAGTCCTGGCCGATGTACAATTGTTCGATGCCATGAAATGCAGGCGCGGCATTCCTCCTTTCTTTTGCTTCGACCTTGCTTGATGTCAAGTGATTGCAGCCGCAGTGTCCAGCATGGTAAGACCGAGACCAAGTTACCAGTAGGAAACTTGCACTGTTCTTGTAGAGAATGGTTGCAAGATTGTGTTTCTCTTGTCAATATAAGCTTCACATCTCCCCATTGTTGGCTGGAATAGTTGAACATAATTGTTGCCACTTGCCACTAGAAGAGAACACCAAGTCGAGTGGCCATACCATTTCTAACATCACGCACATGGAGGTGAGGTTCCCACTTGCACCAAAATCTGTACGAGCACAAGAAGATACCACTAACAACCAGGCAATGTACCATGGAATGGATTCATACAGGGAATGCTTGCAGCTAGAGTGCTTCCAGTGCAGTTCACTGAAGTCCAGGAGTTGAAGATTTAGTGGTGGAGACAAATAATAGATCAGAATAGCGCCCAAGGTTTGTGCATGAGGGAAGCAGTAGTAGAGTCGAGGAGACCCACTGTGATGAGGTATTGACCAGCATACTTGCATCTTATGCAACCTTCCAAAATACTGCAAAATGGAAGCTCCTTCTCCAATTACCTTCCCAAGCATCATTATCCCGCTACAATTATCGGATGCAATTCTCGGCACTATAGAAGCCAATAAAAATATCACACGGGAAGTCCAAGGCTGCAGTCCTACTAATGAGAATGACACCATCCATTTTTGTATCAGCTCAACTGAGCGCCGAAGGCTTGGATCCCATTGCACTGGTAGTCGCAGCTTGTTGCCAACAGCAATGTAGTCCAAGTCAATCATCCAAGCAATCTCCCACTGAAATTGCTCAGAGCCATGGCCATATAAGAAACCATTTCTGATGGGGAGAGGCTGAAGCCAACTCCCACCATAATTAATAGCACTTTCAGACATGAGTATGATACGACTAGAGTACTGCCTCTCATATAATTTTCCAAGATATTGCAATCTGATAGTTCCTTCTCCCATTATTCTATAAGGCACCACTACACTGTGAGAATTGTCAAATGTAGTTCGCACCACTGCAAGAACCACTAAGGACTCCTTCCAGGAAGGGCAAGGCTGCAGCTCTACAAATGACTCCAACCATTTTGGTACCAGCTCAACCTGAAAGTTGGTACACATGTCAGACGACAGAACTCCAGGATCCCAGGGCTCCTCAATTATTGGCGGCAATGAAGTACTCAGCAGGATTCTGAACATATCAAAAGTGCCATGCAGCTGCGCCACAACCGGCTTGAGTGTAAGGTCAGTCCTATTATATGAACACCCAGAAATGATCAACCTCCAAGGGCTTGCATATGCAATATTCAGAGTAGGGTATCCATGATAGACAACCAACTTCAGTGATGTCCCGCAATTGGAGTTCTCATTCATTTGACCTCTGCCAGAGAACATGAATTGTACCTTCGCAACATGGCAATTGACTGGAGATGGTGAGCAGGAAAACTGGGATGGCACTTCGACATATTTGATTGTAACCCACGGCCAGGAAAAAACATGAAGGATCGCATTGGCTAGCTGAACACAGTGAGTGATAGGCCACCATTTGTGAAGACTCCAGGATACGAAGCACCACTTTGTACACGGACTGCTTGTATCATTAACAGTGATGGAACTGGGAAAGGACAATAATATACCAAGCTGATGCAGCAATATCCTCCCAGCAATCTCAAGGCCATGAATCCAACCTCCTGCGGCCTCTTGTGTGTGAACGTCCATTATCTCTACCTCTGGTGGTGGCCAAGGCGGTCGCAGCTGTTGAACACCCCAATTATGTTGACGTGCTTCTGCCTCACATGATGAACAAAGGGCGCTCGGAACCGCTGTAACGACATAGCTCGAATATGCAGTGCAACCAAATAAGAGAATTGCTCACTCTGGTAGTATGGATCAAACACTTGCTGAGGCATTTGTGCAGCAACACCGATGACGTCGACACAGGAGCATTCTATCGAACACTTACTGGGCGCTAGTGCCTCCGAGCTCCACGGGGTCGTCTCCCTCAGCGATGTGGTCAGGGACCAAAGTCGAGCCTGGGCTAGGCGTCGAAGTGGCGAGGTTGACGTCGTCCGTGTTGTGGCCCGTGTCGCTGACGATACAAGCAACACGCTCGGGGACGATGGCGACGCTGACCGTTGGTGGAGTTGATGATGCGGCGCGGACGAGCGTAGACACCGCTGAGACGGCGGCGCGGCCTGAGCAATCCGTGCCAGGCAAGGCACCGACATGGAGAGGTCCGGCTCGCCCTCGTTGCCGGGTGTTGAGAGATGGATGCCGCCCTCGTGCACCACCGACGCCGAAGGAAGACTGCTGGTCACGGATGCGGATGGCGCTGTCATGGCCTCTGTTGCACCGTTCTCTCCTCCTGGCCTTCGGTCGAGCAGGTGATGGGCGCCGCGAGAGCAAGGGTAGAGATGATACTAGCAGTCGTGGTCGTCGTCGCAAGGGCGAGATCCTCGTGGTGCTCCGCGCGCGCAGCCCGGAACGCTGCTTCAATGGCCGCCGACACTTCGGATTTCACCTCGGCCGCGATGGCCGCACACACCTCCGATGCAACCTGCGCCGCGATGACTGGTATGCGGGCGGCGAACTCGGCGCGACGCCGTGCCGCCTTCTCCTCCCACTCCGTACGACGGCTGAAGCCCTGGTCCGTCCACTCGGCGAGTCGTCGCTGCTGCGGGTCCTCCACCAAGGCGGACGCCCGATCTCGGCGGGCAGCCCAAGCTGCTCCGTGCAACATGGCCGGAAAGGCTGGATCGAAGCGTCTGGTGTGAAAATTTGTTTGGCTCGTATTTGGGGATTGTGGGAAAATTTGGTTGAATTTTGGAGATTTTGCGTGGAGGAATCGACTGGCTCTGATTACCAAATGTTAACAACACACTTCTCACAGTGATCTATCTCTCAGAAATTGGGATTACAAGCCATGAATCACCAGGTCCTAGCCATTACATTACAGAGAGAAGAGGAATAGGAGAGGAAGGAGGAGACAGAAGCGAAGGAGGCGGAAGCCGGCCCGTTCCAAGCCGAGTTGGTGGTAGGTATCCAATCCTCTCGTGTAAGTAGCCGCCGCCTCCCTTGGCTTCCGAGAAGCCCAAACCCAGTAGAGGCAGCTCATGGTCAGCCCACGTCTATCTCTACCTAATCTGTACCTAATATCTCTACCTAATCTCTACCTATCTCTACCTAATCTGTACCTAATAATAAAGAGAGGATCGCTTCTCCTTATTTCCTTGGTACGTCGTTGCATTTGCCCTTAGAGTTGGACAAAATTACACAGCCTGCCACCAATAAGTGAATGTAACGATTCGTTTAGACAGCACGTCACACGCTCGCTTCTCCCTTCGTCCAGCGCCCACATATGGGCCAACAAGCCCAGGAAACCTCCACCACTGATGTCCACTGTGACCGGTTTCGGTCAGGTTGGGCCATGGGCCTCTCTACGCATTGCCGGTTTGGCTGCTCTCTCTCACTCTAATACGTTTTGTTTTATTTCTTTTCATTTCTTTATATTTTCATTTCTTTATACACTATATCTAAGCACACCGATTATTCTTAGCTGACCAACAACGTACAGCTAGGCCAGATATGATCTGTCCATCTCCATGCAATCTTCCTTCCATTGACACGTTTCAGCATTGATTGGGCTAAACTATCGAGCATTCGGCGGCTCATAGAAAATAATCTAGCAGTGATGCCTAATTTTAGAGGATGATTATGAGCTTCAGCAACGTGGAAATTGTATAATCTACAACTTTTTATCTACAGTTCAGAAAAATGAGTTTACCACATCAAAATATTCAGAAAAATGTAATCTGTCTATCGGTATGAAATATCATGCAAATTTAACAACTTTTAGCCACGCTTATTTACGAGAACAAATAACCAATTTACTCGGTCCAAAAAATAAATTACTACAGTTTTTCATCGGCCCGTTGCAACGCACGGGCAGGCACTTTGCCTAGTAATACTAAAGGAAGCAAGGCTTCCTGGATTTCCTTCGTTCGTCGTGGGCCCCACCTGTAAGCCAAATGCGCCTGCCGCTTTTGCACACAAACCCTCCCCACTTAGTGCAACCAAACCCGCAGTACAAGAAGGACATAACTGTAATTTCATGAAACAACAGGGACCTCCCGGCAAAATCGTCCACATACCTCCCCCTCTCCCGCTCGGCCGGAGATCGCCGCCGCCGCCGCCGCGCATCGCCGCCGCTCCGCACCTCCCCGCCAAGATCTATGGGCACGCCGACCTCCGCCGTCCCCTACTCGCCCTCCTCGCCACTCTCAGCTTCCGTAACGCCGCGACCTCGCCGGAATAAACGCCGCCGGGCGCGAAGCCCGTCGCCGCGTCCGAACGCCGCCCACGACGCTCCGTCCACCAAAAGCGGCGGCGCCGCCACCTGCGGACACCCCAAGCCGAGCCGCATCCGACGCTCTCACCCGCGCGTCCAGCTCGGGCTGGATTGACGCCAGCGAGCTCGCCGTGGCCGCGGCAGAGCCCCCCCATTCGTCGCGTCACAGCGACGTCACGTTGGGCCACGCACGGAGATGGGCTTCTGCTGGGCTGGGCCACTTCCTATGCGGCTGGGCCAGGCCTCCCCCCCACCCGTTTTGTTCTTCTGTTTTTCCAAACCTTTTTCAACTTTCCAAAAACAGCTCCAAAACAATTCAAAACAGTTTCAAAAAATTTGTACAAATCGGCTCGTTGCAACGCACGTGCTGGCATTTCCCTAGTAATAGAGAATGCGACATGGTCGCTAACATTTTTCTCGTACTAAGCAAACTGAATTAACAAATTACAACATATTCAGACTGAATAAGTGTCTATGCTACCGTGACTGCGTGACAGATACTCGAGATAGGGAACCTCCAAATATGATTTTGGGTGCCGGGGCACCACAGGGCGTGGCTCGTCTGCAGTTCTAGCTGTTACTGTATGGTACAGTTCTTCTGAAAATCTGCTGTCCAACGGACCTCCTTCCATTCCTCCATGCGCACCAAATTAGAAACAAATTCCCTGGTTTTAAGGAGACACGGAGGTAAAATAATCACGCATATCTTCGCATCAAAATACTTGCTGCAGAACCAACACTCACAACAATACTGTTGATTGCTGAACATACAAAACCGACACAGGCGGCAACATCCGTCAGATGAGGCCGACCTCGCCGGCCGGCCCGCCAGCCAGCCTGAACTATACTCCTCTGCTCACCTGCACATTGCCGGACTTGCAAAATATGTGTGTATTCATTTCTACCTAGCTCAAACAGTGAACTGCTGACATATGAAATGAGCATCTGTATCTTTAAAATAAGTACATAGTTCAGAGTTCAGTGCTGGATTGAGATCTCTACATAGCAGAAAAACGCACACTAAATTCGAGAGCTTATTCAGTATTATCAAGCTAATGTGGCCAGCCAGTGAAATATGAGTTCTAAAAGTTCCTAGTATCGTCAAATATGTTCTGCACACCGCTAGAACCCTGCAGATTAAAGAGATAAAGAATTGATTAGAACACGATTAGAACATACTGTTTGACTGACTGATTTAGACATGTTACTCTGCTTTCCCACACCACTTGCCAATTTGCCTGCATGGGTGCATCCAAGAAACCAAGCTAGATCCGCTCCTTCGCTCATCGCCCCGCCATCGGCACCAGGGGGGCATTCTTCTGTTATGGAACGATTTTGCCTGCATGGGTGCATCCAAGAAACCAAGCTTGATCCGCTCCTTCGCTCATCGCCCCGCCATCGGCACCAGGGGGGCATTCTTCTGTTATGGAACGATGATCACGTGGACATGACCAACATCACCATCGGCACCCACCTCATTTCTGCGGACGTCATGATCAGGGCTTGCGGAACTTCTTTTAAGATCACTACTATTTATGGTCCAAGCACTGATGTGGATAAGCGGGCTTTTCTGGATGAGGCTATTGCAGCAGCGCCACCTACGACTCAAAATGGCTTATCCTAGGGGATTTTTCATCTACCAGGCGACAGACAAGAACAATGGCAACCTTAACCTTCGCCTAATGGGTCAGTTCAGACGTGCGCTTAACACTTGCCAGCTCAAGGAATTGAAATTGCAAAACACGAAGTACACTTGGAGCAATGAAAGAGATGACCCTACCTTGGTCAGACTAGACCAGGCTTTTTGCAATGCAAGCTGGGATCTTGCCTTTGGACATCACACGTTAACTGCTCTGTCATCATCGCTGTCTGATCACTGCCCTCTGCTTCTCTCCAACCAAGGCGGCCGGAGGAAATCAACCTCCTTCCGGTTCGAGAACTTCTGGACTAAGATGCCGGGTTTCTCTGAAACTGTTGCTGCTGCTTGGGTGGAGCCCACGACTCACACACAGCCAGTGCACAACCTAAACCACAAGCTCAAGCTCACCGCTAAAAGATTGCGCTCTTGGAGCAGGGGTCTGTTCTCCAAATATAAGCAGCAACTTATCATGGCCTTGAACATGATTCTTCAACTGGATATTGCCCAGGAAGCTAGACCCTATCTGACGCTGAAAAAACTCTCCGCACATCCCTAAAGCGGAGAGTTCTGGGGCTCGCTGTGCTCGATCGCTCTCGGAAGCGACAGGCCTCTAGGATCACCCTTCTCCGGGAAGGCGACGCAAACACAAAATTCTTCCATTTGCGAGTCAACTCTCGCCGTCGCAAGAACACCATCCATAGACTAAAGAACAATGGTGGCTCGGCTGTCAGCCACGACGAAACGGAATTACCTAATCATCTTTGTAAAATATTGTGCATCAGTCACAAATTTCCCTATTACCTGATACTAATTTGCCACAGTTGTGAACTTCATTGGTTATTTTAAACAGAACCCTCATTGATGATTGAATGGTTATTTTAAACAGTAGTCTCTTAACTGGCTTCAGTAGTCAGCCGTCATCTTACCCTTCAGTTATATGTTAATGTGTATGTTATACTCCCCGTTGATCAGTCATTAGTGAAACGTTATTTCAAACAGAAATAGGATTTGTTGTTTCTGGTTCTCACTTTATTGCGTAAAATCATTTTTATCTTGTTCTATAATAGATGCTGATTTCATTTATTTCAACAGTTCTTGAAGTTCACTGGAGTGACAGAAGTTGGTAAATAAGCATTCGAGCAAGATACAGTATATTGCCCATTCTAGTCTTAGATCATGGTATGGTCAATCTTTTCGCTTTGGACGGACCGTTCACACTCCCGGGTTCCAGATCTTCCTTTCTGTAGGAACTTTTGTTTTGAGATACACTGGAGTGAGCAAATCGTCAGCGCCAAACTGTTGAGAATGCTTCTTGATGACGTTTCTGGCACTTGTAAAATGGATGTCTACATTATTCTAGCAGTAGTATTTAGTTTTGTAATGAGGATTCTGTATTTACAGCAAGCACATTTTGCCCATTCCAAAGTGGTAATTGCATTACAGTATAATTACCCTAGTATTTTGTGCAATGCATTATAGTCCATCTCTATATATGGTGATTCTGAAATTCCACTTAGCTTGTTGGTCAACCATGTCCACAATACTAAATTCCTCAAGAAAATATCAAGCATGTCTGCGGAAAGTCATTTATGCTCCCGAGCTCCAGTGCTCCCGGTTCTTAAAATTTTGAAAAGTTAATCTTCCCACCTCAGAAAATTCTGAAAAAAAATATACAAGTACATATACATGTCTACCAAGTACCCTTAAAGTTTCAGAGAAATATCTTTGCATGTGATCTATGAAAAAAAGACAAACCTAAAGTTTCAGAGAAATATCTTTGCATACGTGATCTATGAAAAAAAGACAAAACTACTTAGTAAAATGTGTGGTTTTTCACCCTTTTCAGATCCATAATTTTGTGTAGTCTACAATATAACGTATTATTGAGTGAAACTTTGCAGATATGTAGATAGCATGTATATGTATCTACGATTTTTTTTGGGGATTTTCAAAATTTTGAAATACTATTTTCAAACTTCTTAATAACGCACGAGCACTGGAGCCTGGGAGCACAAAATCTCCACTCTGTCTGTTATTTACATCACCCATCGTGCTAAATTCAGATCATGAGGTAGGGTTCATAGTTTTTGGTATGGGAATTAGCCTCGTAGCTTAGCGCCACTTATAAGCAAAGTTATCTAAAAAAAATCTTCGCTAGGCTAGCAGTGGGTAACCAACGTAGTGCCCCATTCAACCAACGTAGTGCCCCATTCGTTTCATGACATCCAATCAGTTCTCCTCGGATTTCAATCTCCCAATTAGTGATAGGTATAAGTCAAGGTTGTTTCTTTCTTTTTAGTACCTTCCATCGTTGCTCTTCAGAAAACGTGATGTAGCCTTAGCCCACGACCATCACCATTATAGAACTCCAACACGTCACAAGTCACCATGGACCTCAAAGGTGAACTCTTTCCACTATATGAGCCACTATATGTCACCTTTTAACCATCACCCCCTTTGCATTGCTAGGTGTGTCACCACGGGAAGATGGCCAAGGTGCGAGAGGGATGAAGCCCGACAAGGCGTGGCTTGGAAGAGGAGAAGGAAGAGGATCCGGAAGGCCTGCGACAGGACGCGGTACTACCGGACTGCCCTGCCCGGTACTACCGCATAATGCCAAACGGTACTGTATCCCCCGCGATCCAACCCGGTACTACAGCCCTAGCCTGGTTCTACTGTGCAACCGGTACTACCGGCCCAAGCCTGGTACTACCGCCTGGCGCATGCCTGCGTGCAGATCTGGGCGTTGACCCATGTATTCCCTTTCCCCACCTACCCCTTTGGGTCTAAACTATATATAGGACTTCCTCCCCTCCTAGTAGAGATAGGTAAGATATGATAGAGATAGAGCTTGTGCTCATCCCCACCCCTTGTGCAGATGATTCCTCTTGTGGAGAAGATCCCTCTTGTGGATTTAAGACCTCTACTTAGATCATCCATCTATTGAGTTGCATCAAGACCCCTCTCTTGTGCTTAGTTGTTCTTGGTTGGATTCTATCGTGGTCGTCTCTCCCGCGGGATTCTACCACCGCGATCTCTCCTCCCATGATCTCACCGAGCGCTTGCCAATCTCTCCCTTTGAGATTCTATGAACCGGTTGGACCTACCGGTGAGGGAAACGAGTCCATGTATCGTGTTTGTGTTCGAGTGTTCTTCGCGTTCTTTGTGTTCTTCGTGTTCTTGCGTGACTTCATCTAAATCCGACGTCAATCCGTGAAGATCGGGCAACCCTAGAGGTCCAAACCTCATCATATGGTATCAGAGCAAAGATTGCCACAGATTTGACTTTATTTCCACCACAAATCCACCAAAATTTTCTTTAATTTTGAGAATTTCGAAAATTTCCACAAAAAATAGCCCCAAATTTCTTTTGGATCGATATGTGATTTGGGTGCGTTTTGGTAGGTTTTGATCCATAGATCTATTGATAAACTTGTTGATCTACCTTACTTTGCGTTTTCATAGCCTAATTCCATCATTTGGCACTCCGATTTGCTGTTTTAAAGTGAGTTTTTCCATCCAAATCACGCAAAAATCGTGACCCGAGCTCGGATCTGGAAAATCTCGCATTTGGCGGTACTTCCGGCGGAAAAAAACCCGGTACTAGCGGACCTTGTGGAGCGGTATTACCGACCTTATCCCGGTACTACTGACTTCTGATAAACAGAACAAAAACAACATTTCAGAAAAACGATTTTGGCCATATCTTTTGATTTTGGACTCTGTTTTTGGTGTTCTTTGCCTCGTTTCGAAGCTACGAAGAAGCACACCACCATTGCGGTTGATCCAACATCCAGAATCACCAAAATCCGTGGGCAAGCACGAAACTCCGACAACAAAGGGTGAAGATTGTCGATGAAAGGTATAACATCATGAATCTTTTCCCCTTGCCATTACTTTGTGAGCCACACTATTCATTGCGATTACAATGCCCTATTGAGGCTAGCTCTTTATGATTGCTTGGGCTTTGCACAATTGATATCGCGTAGTTTCCGAGTAAGAATTTCATGCGCTAGTTGGTATATCTATTTGTTGGCACAAAGTTGGTGAGAAAAGAGTGTGAAAAGAGAAAGAGAAAAAAGCAAAAAAGAGAGAAAAAGAAAGAAAGAAGAAACACCACTTGCCATATCTTGTAGGAAGCGCGCAAGGTCGAAAAAATCTTGTAGTTGGTACATTTTGTGCAAATCTTGTAGCTCACCAATAATTTGCAATCGAGCTAGTGGCTCTCCTTGTGCTTGTGCAACACGAGCTTGTAGTATTCGCTAGGAACATCTTGATTCTTTAGCTCACTTCTTGGTTGCATGAGTCCTATTTATCTATCTGCGTGTGTGTTTCTATGAGTTACATTCATATCTTTTAAGATTGACTTATTTTTTCTTTGTGATCATCGTGGTGGTCTACTTACTTTAACAATATCTTGATTTTCCGGTTGGTTCAATTTGCTTTTCACATTCCATACCTATCCACCCATAAGCGCCGTGTATTCTCAATTGCTGTGCAGGATCGGGAAATTATGAGTCATTGTTGACTACTGTCTACAAGAGAAGACTTCCAATAAATATTACGCTGTCCTCGCCCCCAAGCTATGCAGCCATGATAAAAATCACAAGTTCAGTTTGCAGGTATGACATTTTAATGTTACCATTTTCCATATCTACATGAAATAATTTTCTTAACATAGGAATTTCATTTTTTTGATAAAGGGAATTTATTAATATCAATGTGATACCAAATACACCTAGCCTCTGCAACAACATAATGTCTAGAACCAGACATTACAGATGCACACAGCCAAAAAGAAAAACAAAAAAGAAAGAGAAAAAAGGCCCTGCCGGAGCGATCAGATCCTCGCAGAAGCATGATCGAGCCACCACCATTGACGACACCCAGACTCCGATAAAGGTTCTCCAAAGCGACCCCTCCAATAAGTTAACAGTGCGCAAGCGCTGTGGTCGCCATGTCTGACCACTATAGTCAGATCATGAGTTTTCACCCGGAAAGGTTCAATCTTCAAACAATGCCTTCATTAAGGAAATGACTAGAGAGCCACCATTGCCAGGTACAACCAATTAAGTCCAGACCTGGGGTTTTCATCCCGAAAACTGAGACACAGAGCTCAAAGAGCACCACCAAAAACGAAGTCACCTTGTGTCGCAGCCCCCACTTGCCAAGAATACTGCTGCAATTCGCCGATCGTCCAGCTCACGGTCATTGCGTACACGGTTTTGAAGGACTAAACCGCGTTGGCATGACGTGTTTACTTCTCCTGCACATCCATACAAACATCTCAAACTCAATTGGAGCCAATGAGATTGCGCTTTCACCTCCGGAGCCTTGTCGATCTCTTCCACCACCGTGACTTTCCTTGTCTCTTGCGGCAACATGGTAATCGTGGTGAATCAACCATGGTCAAATTTCCGATTGTGCCGATGAAACATGGACATCGAACGGACGGAGATCGTAGCGAAGGACTGGCTTAGGTGAAGCCCGCTGTGACGCCGACATGAGGCAGCGAGGGGACTACGACCTGGCCTCGAATAATCAGCGGCCTGCCGGCAAGAGGACGATGGATTGACGCGCAAAACCGCCACATGCCAAGCTTCCATGGCCGTGCAGGTCCAGCAGCTCACCTGCAGGGAAGTACGGCGTCCAGGCCGTGCAAATCCACCGCCGGTCCAGCAGCCATGGCCGTTCGGATCCGCATCTTGCCAGCAAGAGAGCACGGCGCCCAGACCGTGCAAATCCGCAGCCGGCCGTGCAGATCCGGCAGCCGTCCAGCAGGCAAATCCACCGCCGGACGAGCAGCCATGGCTGGCTGTCCATCGAACTCACCACTACAGATCTTGCAGCGTTTGGAGATGGAAAAGTGTGGGAAGACATAGGAATTTCATAGATGAAACATGTATGCATTAAGATAATTTGATATCCTAGGTAAATTTAACATTTGTGTTTTCCTGTTTTATTATGATGTCATTGCAGTACTGCATATGGGATCGTTACAAGGAGCTAGATACGATGGAGTTGAATCGATCCATGAACCTTGCAAAACTAGCTGCAGAGATGCTAGCAAATTTCTCCTTGCCACTCGCGACCCTGAAGGTTGTCAACCTGGCGAACCCAGTGGAGATGGCCCCCAAAAAGACCATGCATTTCCGAATGCTGTTCGAGACCTTGATACAGAAAGAAGACTCGCTTGTGTACGTGTTTACCCGTATCGCTGGGGCTCCAGAGCTCGAGATCTTGAGAGATGGAATTGTGATGTTCGACAAACAGAATGTGATTGCAAAGGACACATAGAAGGAGTTGTCTGGGAAGTTCAAGATCCCAAAGAAGGCGCTCGATAATTCTGCTGGTGTTTCGATGTAATATGTCTGTCATTTCAAGGCGGTGCATTCCTGTCTCGGTTATGTGACACTAGTGTCTCAGTTTTTGTAAGTTGCATCATGCTATAAGAATGGTTTCTTCAAACTGATGATGTAACTTTTTAGCGTGTTCCAGAAATTTTATAATGACGAGAATACAAATTTTTGAGATGCAATTTTCTTGGCCAGCATATTCTCTGCCGTGTATACATGAAGTTAAATCTACCATGAACATTTTCAGGCAAACCTGGTGATGGGTAACTTATGAGCTCACCAATGAATGCCATAGGACGGCACTTTCTAATAAAACAGGTTGTAACTTGCAAATGGTTTTTTTAGATAAAAGGCATAAGCCCAGCTTTGAATTAACAAAGCTCAGTGTTATAACGGTCATTACAAACAAATGCTGCAAGAACAGCTTACAGGCAACGAATCAACAAGCAAACAGAAAATACAAAGAAAAAGCACAGCTTGATCATCGATGCCACCATCTGCCGACAAGGTCAGCACCAAGGAGACACTGTGAAGCCAAACGCCGCCGGAGAATCCTGCCTTCTTCACGTCCGCTGCTTGTCGAAGTCGAATGTCATTCGCCTCCACCTTCGAAGAAGACCCCTGTCTTCTCGTCCTGGCTCGAAGGACGCCGCACCGTCAGAAGGCAGAGCCGCTCACCCGAGAGCACGAAGAACAGGCACACCGATTTGCAGAGGGACAGGGTCAAGCACGGACGTCACAGCCCGCGAGCAACCCACAGACATCACCGCCGGCACCGACAGCACGGCAAGACGCAGGCTATCGGACGAGGACACGCACCAAAGACACGGCAGAAAGGAAGCAAGGGCCGCCATAGAAGGGCAGAGCTCAACCAGATCTTCGTCTCCCAACCAAAACACCAAGCTGCTGCCGCCGCAGAGGGGAACCCATTCCCCTCTCGCCCAGGCTCGAGGGCGCCGACCCGCGGACGGACAACCCACCTGCGTCTGTTAGCAGCAAAGGAAGGAGCATCGGCCAAACCCGACAACAACTCGCCACAGGAAACGTCGCCACTAGGAAACCACGAACAGCGCGCAGATCCACCACCTCCCCGTAGTCCAAGACGACGTCTTCAAGAAGAAACGCGACGCCGGAGCGCCGCCGCCGCCCGCTCAGAGGAGCTAGGTTTTCACCCGGGCACAGGGGAGGAGAGCGGGAAGGAGCCAAACCTCATCGTCGCCTCCAAGGAGGGGCTCGGCGTCGGAGACGTCGCCGACGACGCGGCCACCACAGCTGGCCGAGGATTTCTCCCGGCAGGCCCACGACCCAGCCAACACCGGAGGTGGGCCGGGATCTGCGTGGATCGAAGTCGCCGTCTTCAGATCTGGCGCCAGGGCTGACGGGGCACCCTCCACGCCGTGTCCACGAAACCACCGGTCCCCTCGCCGCCCGCCCGGCCGAGAGAGACGGCCACACAGCACCAGCCAGCGTGCCCCGCCGCCAGGGCCAACGCCGCCCTCACCTCGAGGCCGCCGCCCCAGACGCCAAAGCTCTCCGCGAGAGACGCGCAGCAGCGAGATCCCAGCCGCCACCGTCCTCGGCAACCACATGCCGGCTTTCCGGTGGGTGCCTCTGGCGGCGGCGAGGAAGGGAAGGAGAGGAGGAGGCGCGAGGCAGCTAGGGTTTGGGAGGCCCCCGGTGTCGCCCCAGAGGAGCGACACGGGAGGCAGAGAACCAGTACTTTTATGGATCCCCCCGATGAGCTGTTGTAAATGGTGACTGGTTATATTTTGACAAACTGATGTGGACCAAGCCTAAGTTCTAGGGAGAAGTCTCATTGCTATCATCTTCATCAGTTTCGAGCCCTGCCCATCGGATCATCGCGAAGAGGAACTCCTTCAGGTTCACCTTGCCGTTCCTGTCCAGGTCCATGTCCTCTGCAAGAAGGTACATGAACACATTACTTAGGTTCTGCTTGATTTTTCACATGAATCTGTTTATTTGCATGGGAAACAAGTAGTACTGACTGAATAGCTGCGTTGTTATGTGGCTGGGTGTCCTCTCCTGATGAGACGCCTCGTTCATCCTCTGGGTGACGTCTTTCCTCCTCATCTTGCCGTCTCCTTCCTTGTTGAAGAACATGAAGGCGTCGATGAGCTCGTCGAAGACGTACTTGAGCTTCGCCGACTCAAACTCAGAAACCTGGCAACAAATACCACTGAAACGATTTAGTAAATGGTAAAGATAAATCTCTAGGGGATGGGAGAATCTAAGTAACCTGTCGTGTGACGTTTGGTCCGAAGAGCAGATACATGAGGCATAGGAGGACGACAAACTCCTGGAACTGGATCCCCTTCCTGTTGTCTATATCGCAGTAGCGATGAACGTCGTCAACCTCCTTCTCCGACATCTGAACCTGGAGCTTCCTCAGACAGCACCTCAGCTCCTCATTGTCGATGGTCCCGTTTGAGTCCCCGTCTGCTCTTCCAGTCAATGGAAAATCACACACTCGGGTTTGATCCATGCTAAATTTAGCCGATTCATGCTAAAAGTACTTTACCGTAGTGGTCGAAGACATCTCTGATGTCCCTGAGGCCATCCTTGAAGCGAGGGAGGCGCATGGTGATGCTGTTCACCGACTTGAATGTCTTCTTCCTGGTCCGCGCCCTCTCCCGGAGCGCCTCCACCACCTTGTTGTCGAGGTCCCTCTCCACCCTCCGGTGCTTCATCGGCGCGGCGAGCTTCGATGCCGCGCCTCCCATGTCCCTGCAACTCCAAAGATCAAACCAACCTGAAAAAAGTTTGTGAGGCGCAATGGAGGAGGATGGATGTGTATTTGTCGATCATCACCTGGAGGCTGCAGTGTAGACAGATGATTTCCGTGCTTTTTACGAGGCAAAAGAGCGTGTGAATTTGTTGATGTGAGCGGAAGAATCCGTTTGGTTTTGAGCAATCTCCATCGGCCTAGGAGGGACACAAGATGAGGTGGAATCTGATGCCCCCAAAAATAGAAGTGGACACCCCATCCTGCCAGCTCCTTGCATGTGTATACCCCTGGATATGCTCCCACTACCTACTGCATGAAAGAGATCTCCCATGGCACTGGAATGCTGTCTGTCGGAGGCCTTTGTTCTGTCATCAACCTGATAGTTGAACTAGGTCCCTTCGAGGCCGTATGAAAAATATAAGTAATGAAGATTTGCCTCTTTCATCTCCGTGTCGATTTTTGACCGAATTTTTGTCGTTTGTTGCTCACCAGAGATTCTGGATCATAGTCAACATGGGCAAGAATCCGCCCACCACACAACAGTCCAAAAACCGACATGAGTGCATACAGATGCTCGAATCACCGGCGGTGTTCAATCAGAGCAGCGGAAACCTCTGCCATGGCTGTTGGGAGCTTGCAATAAATCTTGAAACGAAATGGTTACCTTGTTAGACTTATCTTCAAGGTCTGAGACACTTAATTAATGTGGTTGGATTTTGCAAAACCATTTACTAACTTCCACACCTTATAATCCCTCTGCTCCTGATGATTATTCACTGCAAAGCAGTTATCATTTATCTGCAATTTTCTGCACAATGTATAATTTCAATACTGTAAGTGGCTTGGATTCTACTCATATCAATGACGAGTATTATAAGCAAGGAAAATTGTTTAGTTTAGATCAGCAGAAACTGTAATTGGGAGGAAAATTGTTTAGTTTAGATCACCAGAATAACTATTTACTGACATGACGAAAATAAGAAAAATTAGGCATTGCAAAACAAGATTAATATGGTAGACAGGGTCGACACATACCTTGTCTTTTATGTGAGCGACCTTTGCGCCATTCTCCTCTAATTCACACCACTTCTTTAGTGCTGAGCGATTCTTAGTTCCTGGAGGTTGGTGAGTTCTTGTATGGCTAGACAGATTGTTATTTCGAGTTTCTTGACAGAGGTTAGTTCTCCTAACCAATGTGGTGATTCTGTTGCACTTGGGAAGTTTTGATGTTTGCAGCTTTGTGAGTAGCCTCACGCTCTCGTGCAACTCTTTTAGCCCACTGCATTCTGATATTGTCAGTTCCTCAAGAAACATTAGTGAGACCCTTTAGCCCACTGCATTCTCATCCAACCAATTCGGCAGTTTTTGCTGGTCTCGGTAATATAGCATTAGTGAGGCATTCAGCTCACGATAACGAGTGAGGCCAGGGAGGTGTAGAAGCACTCTTCACAGTGTTCAACAATCAGAGTAGTACCTACTGGATAAGAACAAGTGGTGGAAGCACCTGTGTACTCGCCCCATGATGATACCACACTATCACTGTTTGATATCTGCAACAGTTTAGCTCCTCACCATTGGATTGGTTCAACCCTCAACGTGGTTCAATCACATCCTCCTCACCACTGAGCATTGTCGTGTCATTTGCAGTACCTCTGTGCATAGGCTCCTCCTCAACAATCAGAGTAGTACCTACTAGATAAGAAGAGTACTCTCCCCATGATGATAGCACACTATCACTGTTTTCTATCTCCAACACTCTGGCTCTCGGCGGAAGTGGTTCAATCGTCAACTTGGGGCAATCATGTATTTCCAATTTCTCAATCACGTGAACATCACCACTGGAGTATGACGTGTTCCACTCTTCCAGGCTCTCCAAACCTCTGAGAACGATTCGATCTAGGTTTGGTAGTTGGCTCAGTGGTGGGAGGACATTGCAGTTGGGCAGATTGCATAACTTCATTGTGACAAGATTAGGGAGATAATTTGTAATATCCATTAGCCAGGCTGGAAAGCTGCCACTCATATAACCTCGTATCACCAACTTTTTTAAAGTGCTTGGTGGCACTAGTTGCTCTAGCAACATTTTGTCATCCACCAACCTCTCAGCATCCTTACTCCACTCCAGCTCCAACTCATTCATACTCTGCTTTCCAATCAATTTTATACTCTCTGCTTCTTCTGTAGTCTTCACATTTTCAAGTCTAGCTATATGCAGCACAACAGGATCCATGTGTTGTAGCAGGACAAGATTGCTGCTAGATTCGCCATCACCAGCATACACCACAAAGTGTGGTAGTGATATTGCATTGCTACTGTGTTGAGGTGGCTTTACATGAGAGTCTAAATATAGAAACTTCAAACTGTCAATTGTACCTATGATTTCTGGTATCTCCTTGAGATTTTCGCAGTTTGAGAGATCCAATGTGTGCAGCTTTCTCAGGTTACCAAAGCTTGCAGGTATACTACAAACATGATAATTATTAGACAAGTCCAAATGCTCTAGATTGGAAAGGGCACTAATACTGTTTGTGAAGCTGTCAATTTGACTTTGACAATACTTCTGCTTAAAATCTAACCTCGATAGATTTAAATACCGAAGTTCCCTGAAATAACCAATGACTGCTGGCAGTTCTATGATCTGACCTGATAAGTTTAAATACTTGAGTTCACTGCAGCTACCCAAAGCTTCAGGAATCTTTCCTAATAAAGCCTCCTGTGAAGATAAATTCAAATACTTACGTTTGGTTAGGGTGCCCAAAACTTCTTCTGTATTCGACCATCCAAGCCATGAGAATGATAAGTTCAAATACCGCAGTTCAAACAGGCCACCCAGAACCGCTTGTATCCCTCCAATATTTTCGCAGTAAGATAAGTTCAAATATTGTAGCTTTGTTAGCCCCCCCAAGACCTTCGATAAACCTTCTACACGGCAACATTCTGACAAATCCAAATGCACCAGTTTTTTTAGCCTCCCAAACGATTCCGGCAGTTTTATTAATCTGAAACAACCTGACAAATCAATATACAATAGACTTCCAATATCTCCAATCGACTCTGGTAGTGCAATGATTTCAAAAGATCCACGAAGGTTGAGATAAGTTAACTTCGAGAGCTTCGTGATACTATCTGGAATCGTTGCATGCTGGACTCTTGGAGCATTCAGATACCTTAGCTGCTTCAGTACACCAATATTATTTGGCAACTTATCTATGGAGCACTCGCTCAAGTCCAAGATGCGCAGTGACTTGGCTGATGAAAATGCAGCACTGTCAAGTTCAATTCCCCCACAGTCCATAAAACGGAGTGCCCTTGTCTTGGATGACTCCAATGGCTTTCTACTATCATTTAGCAATGCATAGTGGTAGCAGCTTCCCCCAGTGTTGCCATGTTTGCCAGCGACAAGAATTTCATCGACCATTACCAATCTTGCTAGATCATGAACCAGATCGTGCATGGTCAACAATGTAAAATCCTCATGATACACTTCAGCAGTCTGCGACAAAAGCATTTCGCTGTGTCAGCTATTTGATATTGGAATCATTTTCTGTATTAACAAATCCTATTACATACTAAAGTAACAACATCACGGTAGTGACTTAAAAGCATTTGGAATAAAGTGTCTTGGTTTATCTATGAGGAATTTAATAAAAGAGCGTTAAAATGGGTCAGGTTTTTAGGTGTTTGAAAAAATTGACCAAGTATAAACTTCAATATCATATGGGCAATGTTTTCGTTTATTCAACCAACAACCTATCTCGTGTGGGCAGTATCATTTTACAGAAGCGCCTGGTAGTATATGAGTTTGTGCAGGTTCTGGATTCGATCCTTCAGGTCTGGCATTTGCATTTGACAGCTCACTTAAATTGATGCCATACTACTTAGCAAGGATCCACTACACTGGCATGAGTCATGCACAACTCCGTAAAATAGCCCCCGAGGGAGGAAACAGTTGCAGTCTAGCGCTTCTTATAACGCCTTGGAAACAATTCTGAGGAATTTCTTGGACCTTTTCAGAGGCTTTAAAATGCCTTGAAGTCTAGGTGTGTGTTCTAGTGACTCGGTGTCTCAAAGACATATGGATTATCTGAACCCGCTGTGGGAAGAAAACTTCAGGGAGTTTAGACTGTGGGGCCTAGTAGGACTTCTCATTTACTTTGTCGCTAGCCACAACTTCTACAGCAGTACAAATATTCTAGGTACATACCAACATTGTACTCATATGTGTTTGATTGAGAGATTCCTTTGTCTGTCTCGGCAACATAAAGTTTTTAGAATGTTATCTAGGAGAAATAAAAGTATGAGCTACACTCTTTTGATATATTATATCATTAGTTCAATATCAATGTAGTGTCTGCACTAGAAAAGTATGAGTTAAAAGAGTTTACATACTATAGTTCAACGAAAGCAACAAAATTGTTCAATTGTAAAAGATATAAACTCACCGATGCTGACTTTGAAACTTGAAGGAAGGACAATCCCAAAAGTTGCCTAATGTATCTCTCTCCAAGTTGCCAGAAGGAGAATATCTTCGTTGGCTCGATGAAACCAAGAGAAATCCATTGGTGAATTAGGTCGTCTTTCACTATCTTGTGACCTTTTGGAAATACTGCACAATAAGCAAAACATAGTTTCAAATACGGGGGCAGGACGTTGTAGCTTAGCCTCAGGGATGCAAGCACATGTGTAGAAAGTTTATCTTCCGAAGTAGATATATTCCAGATATCACTGTTCCTCACCGACTCCCATTCACTAGATGTCAGAGAATGCAACATGTGTCCAAGTGATTGAGCTGCTAAAGCCACACCTCCACACTTCATTGCAATGTCCATCCCTATCTTCTCCAAGTGTTCTTTGTCACCTCTAGATTCAAAAGCACTCTTTTGCTTTATTACAGACCAACACATGCCATCAGTCAATGGTTCTAACTTGTGCGGTTGAATCGTAGAGATCTTCTGTGCAATACCCTCTGCACGTGTGGTCACTACAACAACAACCTTACTTTCCTTCCCAACCTTTAGCATATCCTTGAGACTGTCCAAATGAGATTCCTTGTCCTCCCACAGGTCATCCAAAACAATTAGAATCTTCTTGCCAGCAAGCAGCTTTGAAAGAGAATTTTGTATCATTTGCATTCCAGTTTGCTGACTCTCATTTTCTGATAGTTGTGATATTATTGAATTGCCAATTTTATTCAAATCAAATGTTTGTGACACATAAACCCACACCTGAGAGTAGTCTTTGAATTGGGAACTATTATAAACCATTTTCGCCAAGGTTGTCTTGCCAAGACCTCCAATACCATATATTGAAAGGACCGTCATCTCTTTTGTCATGCTCTCCGATAAAGAAATCAAAATTCTCTCTCTCTCTTTGGTCCTCCCAACGATGGCCTGTGTTTCCATGATTGACGAAGTTTCCCGTATATCAATAACTTTCAGCTCATTGGTATAACTGCGTGAACTAAGTTTGAATTTCTTGTGTTGATTTGTGATCTCTTCTAGCTCCCCTCTAATCTTCTCCATCTTATTAGCTATTGTCGTGTTGGGACCAATTGGAATCACGGTTGCCAAATATCTTCTCAAAGAGAACTGCAAGATTTTTTGGTTCATATGTTAATAGAATGCACAATGCAAGGTAATATAAATAACAATATTGTATAAATGCATTTAGACCAATACACAAAGTTGTTAGGCTGAAGCATTAGGAGCGCTGTCCTCTTAGCTTTATCCTTTTTTCTAGTATTTACTAGAAAATTTGATCCTCTCTTTTTTCTTTCCATAGTGGAGATAGTCACACGTAATGACAGATCACGGATTACGGCCATATTATTAAAAGCTTGCGGTAAGAAGGGTTTCGTTCTAGTGCACGGAAATAATATTCCTCGATAATATGTCATTTCTTCCTTTTTTTGCAGCATGTCAAAGCATTTTGAAAGCTCCCCAACAAGCAGGTCATGTGGGCCCAGCCGTATCCCAGTGTGGAGCAAATAATTCGGTTTTTCTTCTACTCTATCCCGGTGCTCATTGTATGTATCCAGAGCAAACGAATGGGGTGTAATTAAGCTTGGCTTCATTAGAGCATCTGCACCCCCCAATTGAACTTCAAAAGACCCAATGCAGGTCCGGACACAAAAAACGGCCACAACGGCACCTAGAAGTGTCCGGGCCGAGCCAATTTATGTCCGGCACCCTCGAGAGGCCCGCCAAACTCAGGGGCCTATTCGGATGCCGAACATGCCCTCTGACAGCCCTGGCCCACTCGTCATACATACAGCGAGCACACGTAATTTATTGCGCCGTGCAGGAGGCTGGTCCCCAGGAGGCCATGGCATTAACGCCGGCCAGGCGACGGGACGGTTCCCTAGGCCACGCGGCCGGCGTTGCGGCTTCGTCACGCGTCACATTTGCGCCAGCCGCATCGCCCTTGGTGAAAAAGCCAGCAACGTCGCCGTGCTCCTCCATCCCGCTCTCCTCCTCGCCCTTGCACTCGTCGTCGCTCTTCTCGCATCCATGGCGAACAACAACGAGTCTGGCAGCAACTAGGCTAGGGGAGGCCACACCATCAATATCGATGATGTGTGGGACCTCTACCGGCACGGGCTGCTCGTGCCTGCAAAGGGGCGGAGCATGTCCACCAATGGCGGGCTCCCCCTGTCGGCGCTGCCAGAAACGCCAGATCAGATCCAGCGTGCCATCGCCAGGCGAAGGAGCTGCTGAATCGCCCGCCAGCTAGCCTCAACGGTTCCAACGGGGCAGTAGGAAACGATGTTTGGGGCGGTAGGCTCCACAAACGTGCGTCTCTCTTCCGACATGGAGAGGACGCGACCATAACAATCCTCCGGGTTAGGCTTTTCCATAATTATTGTTCTTATTAGAAAGTTTATATTGTTCATGTCGGAGATGGCATACCTTGGCTTCGTCGGCTTCAAACTCGTCAATCATGTCAGAGATGGCATACATTGCGTCCTTGAGCCGTTTCAGCCAGAGGCGCGTCGGTTTATCCGTGATGGACCGCCTCTCGGCGTCATCAAGCAGGGCTTCCACGGACTCTAGCGTCATCTTCATCTTCTCCAGGTCCTTGGTGAAGTCCAGCTGCAGCTTGATCCGACCTCCAATCGCAGAACCGATCTGGTCGCTTACCACCTTGAGGACGGCGGCGGCAAGCAAGCCGCCAAGCTCCACCATGGCTCCTCCACGCCTGCGCTGCGCTCTTCGAGATTAACAAGCTGAAGATAGGTAGAGGTTTGTGGCGTGCGCGTCCGTCTAGATCTTATCGCGCCTGGCGCCCTGCGTGCCTCTCAAGATGGTCCGCGTTTTGGTGGTTGGGAAGCTGCCCAGTAACTGCGTCGAGTCAAGTCTTTGTGTACAGCTGTACAGCTGTAGGCAGCGTGTTTTGGACGAAACTTGTGCAAGTTGTGGATTTGACCCGTCCCTTGCTGCTGACCTGGTTGGCGTAAATTGCCGACGAAACATAATGAAATTCGAGCAACCCTGAGAGGCTGAGCCTCGCCTTTCACACGGATTAATTCGAGCAGGCCATGTCGGGTCTACAAGCTGATCACGCGGCTGCATGAAAGATCCCGGAAGCACGGCGTCCTAGAGCTCCTACACACAGGTTGCACAAGGCCATAGAAGAATATGCACGACAGCGAAACACCCGCGTCTCCTTCCAGCCCCTCGCCGTCATCGGTGGACTACACTGGGAAAAGCCCACGTGGAGCCGGCGGCGACGCGGCCTGTTCTCCGCGCCGTCAAGGTCCGCTCGCGAGGCTGGGGCATCTTGTAGCGGCAGGCGAGTACCGGCGGTGAATGTGGTGATGGCGTGCTCCTGAGGTGGTTTGGCGGCAGAGATCTGGCCGTGCACAGCTCTTCCGGCGGTTCCCCTGTGTGTGTACACGCTCTCCTCTGTTCTTGCTCTGTTTCCGCGCGCTCTCCTCAGTTCTAGGCATTTCGTCCAACACCCTGTCTGTACGAGTGAAGTGAGTCCACCGTGCATAGTGGGAACGAGTGAGACTCTGCTGGATCAACAAAGAAGCATTTATACGAGAACACGCTTCAGTTGAAAGCAGAAATACTCTCAACTGCGGTTTGACAGCGAGCAATTAAACTGTACCAAGAACAGGGATGGTGTACCTTCGGCTTGTGTTGTCTCCGCCTCGAACTCATCGATCATGTCGGAGATGGCGCACATGGCGTCGGAGTGTGCCGCCTCAGCCACATACGTGTCGGTCTATCCTTGCTGAGGTTTTTCTGGACCGCGATCCGTCCGCCGATTACAGACCAGATCTGCTCGAAGTCTTGTGCTTCTTATATACCCATGAAGGTCATACATGTTATGCATTCTCTGTCTAAGATCGTGATCCAAAATTTCCACGTGCTAACTTCAAATTTTCCATGTGCTATCATGATGCTAACGATACCCCGTGCGTTGCAGCGGCTATCTTTTAAGAAATCTAATAACGCATGACTATAGAAACTAGATTTAGGGGTGCGCCTTGGCGCACGACACTCCGAGACCTGTTTTGACGACACACCATACACAATGCTAATAATCAACGGGTAGAAATAAATATATCCATATGTAAGACTAGACACCAAATTAGACAAATAATAGACATAAAACAAATTGGAACAACTGAATGGTATGCAAGCACCAATGAACTCGTGCCATCACTGGCATGAACTGCAAAGCATGTTATTGTCATTGAGCTGGTCTGTGTCTTCTTAAGATTTGTGTACTACTCCTTTTTAAGGTTTCTAAGACTTTGAGGCACAGTAGAAATAACATCATTTCTAGACAATTCCAAATGCTCTAGATTGGAAAGGGTACTGATACGGTACATGAAACTATCTATTTGAACTTTTGATGAGGAATTACTGTAATTTTCAAAGATAGAACTCATGCACCTCGATAGATTTAAATAGCGGAGATTTGTGAGATCACCAATAACCTCTTTTTTTTTTTTTGCGAAACACAGTACAACGCAGACGCTCACATACACATGCACACACTCACCCCTATGAACGCACGCACGCACACCCTACCCCTATGAGCACCTCCGAAAGACTGAGCCGGCGGTCGGGTCTTGAGATTGACGAAGTCACCACAGGCGCCTCGCTGTTGACGGAAACGTCGCCTCCCACAGAAGAATATTCCGCCTAAATGAGAAACACCAATGTCAAATCTAGGATTTGAACTGTGATGGACTGGGGGGTATAACCACCCTCCTAACCATCTTGCCACAGGGAAGTTCTCAGATCACTAATAACCTCTGGCAGCCCTCTCAATCGCGTCATAACTCCATGCCTGTTACGTGATAAATTCAAATATTGGAGGTTGGTAAGCCCACCCAAAGCTTTAGGTACACCATTAATCTTCGGACAGTTTGATAAATCAAGATGCACCAGACTTTTGAGAGTCCCAAATGACTTTGGCAATTCTTCTAGATAATGGCAACCTGATAGGTTTAAGCAGCTACGATTAACGAAGCTTCCCGTAGCTTCAGGGAGCTTTTCAAGATAAGAGAACTTCGAAGAAAAGTTCAAATATTGCAATTCTCTGAGGTTCTCCAAGATCTTTGATAAATCTCCACGACGAGAGCAATCTGACAAATCCAGATGCACCAATTTGTATAGTCTCCCAAATGATTGAGGCAATTCTTCAATCCCCGAACAACCTGACAAATCAAGATGCACCAATTTGTTTAGTCCCCAAACAACATGACAAATCTAGATGCACCAATTTGTTTAGTCTCCCAAATGAATCAGGCAATTCCTTAATTCCCGAACAACCTGACAAATCTAGATGCACCAATTTGTTTAGTCTCCCAAATGATTGAGGTAATTCTTCAATCCCCGAACAACCTGACAAATCAAGGTACATTAGAGCTCCAATTTTTCCAATTGACTCTGGCAGTGCAGAGATTGCAGAAGATCCATGAAGTGTGAGGTAAATTAATTTTGAGAGCCCGGTGATACTGTTGGGAATAGTTGAATATTGGATTCTTGGAGCTTTAAGGTACTTTAATTGCTTCAATAGACCAATAGAATCCGGTAACTTACGTATGAAGCACGTGCTTAAGTCCAAGACACACAGAGACTTGGCAGATGAAAAAGCAACACCGTCAAGTTCGATCTCCTCACAGTCCAAAAAACGGAGTGCCCTTATCTTTGATGAATCCAGTGGCTTGCTACAATCATCAAGCAGTGCACATTAGCCACAAATCCCCTAATTATTGTTGTCCACTAGTAGAGAATAGGCCTTCCGTTCGGAGTTTTAGTCCCGGCCATGTTTTGAACCGGGACTAATGTGAGCATTAGTCCCGGTTCTAACGGTTAGGACGCCGCACGACTTTAGTCCCGAGTCAAACGGGACCTTTAGTCCCGGTTGATGATACCAACCGGGACTAAAGGGGCTGTGGTAGGGTGAGACTAGTGCGAGCCCCTTTAGTCCCGGTTGGTATCTCCAACCGGGACTAAAGATCCAACCGGGACTAAAGATAGACCTTTAGTCCCGGTTGGAGACACCAACCCGGACTAAAGCCGTCGTGTTTTTTTTCTATTTTTCATTTAATATGGAATAATTCATATCTTTAAATCTGTAAATCGAAATTTAACAAATAAAATGTCTAAATCGATTAGAAAAATGAGAGGAAACCAAATATGACAACTATATCATCTTTTGCATCACAAAAACTCATTTAACTAGGCGAAATTACTTTCGAAAAATCGGCATAAACACATTTAACTAGGCGAAATTAGGTAGAAATCAAGAAAATTCCTAATACTTGGAGATTATTCATAAAATGTGGATTACTCTTTGTGAAATAAGATGGGTGCCATTTTGCACCATATCTTTTTTGGAGGTTTTTTAGTATATTTGATTTTTTTTCAAAAAGCGGTCAAAATGGCCACCATGACTCTCATCGAAAGAGGTCAAATTTTCTAAAAATATCGATGTTTCTGTGATATAACCACTAGTTGTGTATCTTAAAATGATTTAAAAAAAATTCAGACCAAACTATCAAACACTTGTAGTTCAAAATTGGATTACTTTCGAAAAATCAGCATAAACTCATTCAACTAGGCGAAATTAGATAGAAATCAAGAAAATTCCTAACACTTGGGGATTATCCATTAAATGTGGACTATTCTTTGTGAGAATTAGATGGGTGCCATTTTGCACCATATTTTTGTAGTTGGTTCACAAAAAAAGTCATTTTTGCCACTTAGAAAAATGAAAATGATATTTATAAAAACAATTTGAAAAATCCCTTCGGAACCATTGTTTCCTATACCAAGATACACCTATTTGTCGAATATGAGAACTTGATCACAAACTATGCCGTGGGAATGGTCATAACTTGGTCATTTGGCTTGAAACTTATATATGTTTATACATGATAGACCTTTTTGTGAAGATTGTTTTTGAACAATTTGTCAAAAATCAAGTTTATCATTTTTCATAGTGAAAGAGCATTTCGTGACCCCTTGTGTTTTGTGTGTTAGTTAACAACACTAGCGATATTTTAATCAAGTGTTAAGTGATGCAGGTTTAGCTCTATAAAACATTATGCATCAACACCAAAAGGAAAATCGGATTTTATCGAAGTTCAGGAGACTTCCAGGCCGGAGTCTCCGGTCTGTTGGGCCGGAGTCTTCGGACTCAGGGGATTCAGTCGAAGAGGCTCAAGTTGGTTCACTCCCTGGACCCTGTCCGGAGTGTTACCGGAAAGTTACCGGAGGAAGGCGGAGTCTCCGCCCCAGGCCGGAGTCTCCGGTCATTGGACCAAAAGACTCCGGTCTGACCTGATCCAAGCCTCAAGGTGGTTCAGCCCCTGGACCCAGGCCGGAATCTCGCCGGAATCTGCCCAGAGTCTCCGGCTCAAGCCGGAGTCTCCGGTCACTCTGACCGGAGTCTCTGGTGTGAAGACTGCGACAACGGTTACATTTTGTGGAGGGGGTATAAATACCCCTTCACCTACCTCCAGCCAGCTAGCTCGCCCAACATTGAAGAACATCATTATTGCAAGCTCAAGAATCACTAGAACTACCAATCCCTTCACCCAAACTTGTTGATCTTTGGAGGATTGAAGGAGAAGGCCCGGATCTACATCTTCACCAAGCCGATTTACATTTCCCCCTCATTCACTTGAGGGACCATTTGCTAGGGTTTCCATTGGGAAAACCTAGCCCCTTGTTGTACTCACTTGTTGTTCTTGTGACAGATTGTAGCCGTTCGGGAGCCCCCAATCCAGTTGTGGGTTGTGCCCCGGATTGTTGTTGTAAAGGCTCCGGACTCCGCCTTGAAGGTTTCCGATAGTTGAAGGTGAACCAAACCTTTGTGGTGCGGTTCATCGGAGAAGAAGGTGAAGCCTTTGTGGCTGTTGAGCCATTGTGTTGGCTCACACCTCTCCAACGAGACGTACTCCCCTAAAAAGGAGGAACTCGGGAATACATCCGTGTCTCCGCGTGCTTTCACTTCGGTTACCTCTATCCTTGTTTACCGTCTTTACCTTGTGTATCTTGTTTAGTTGCTAGCTTGTCATATAGGTAAATTCACCGTAGTTGCATATCTAGAGAATTTACCTTTCATGTCAAGCCTAATTTGAAAAAGAACTAAAATTGGAGTAGCACCTATTCACCCCCCCCCTCTAGGTGTCATACGATCCTTTCAATTGGTATCAGAGCCTCGGCTCTCTTGTTGGGCTTAACCGCCTAAGAGAAGTATGACTAATGGTGAGGTGCCCCAGAAGGGCAAAGTACACCGGCATCCATGGCCGATCTCAAAACGATGGAAACATCATTGAGATCGTCCATGGATACCCAATTTAGTGAGATACGCGACATGCTCGCAAAACTCGCTAGTACCAAGCCCCCTTCGGACACTCTCCCATTAATAGAGGACCCTCTTCATTCCAACACGGGTGATTCCGGGGATGGAACGAAGAAAGGGAAGGGGTTGAAGAAACCGATACCGAACCTAAGAAATCTCCTTCATCCATAACCAAGCCGGAAGGTGGGAAGCCCGAGTACCATGAGGTCTCTCCTCTTGGTGTCTACTCTCCCGACCCACCTATCCCTCATCCTCGCATAAATACCTTAGGTCCTCCACCTAAGCTTAATGCATTGGCTTTTACTAGTTGGCAACACTCAATGAAATCTCATGTCAACAGTGCCTCTATCGAGCTTTGGAGGATCATACGAGTGGGATTCAAGGCCGTGGATCCAAACAACTTGACAAGAAGAGAGGTGGTTGATGCTCAACTCAATGCCTCCGCTCTTCACATGCTTGAACTTGCCGTTGGAGAAAATGGTCTTCATCACATTCAACATGTCACCACCGCCAAAGAAGCTTGGGATTGTCTTGAGGAGGTGTTTCTTGGAAATGAGAGCATGAAGAGGAATAGATTTGATGCCTTGAGCAATGATGCCGAAGGTTTCTACATGCTTGATAGTGAAACTCATGAGGAGATGTACGGAAGGCTCAAGATTCTTGCCAAAGCCTTTTATAATGTAGGGGCAACCTATGTGGATGATGCTTGGATCAAGAGGAAGTATGTGAATGCCCTCATGCCCTTCGAGCCCATTGAATTGAAGGCCATACAAGGAAGACACAACTATCTTGAAATGTCATCCAATGAAGTTATGCAAGAAATGCAAGCCTCCAAGGTTGCTACCAAGAATGCTCAAGACAATCGTGCTAGGGCCATGGGGATGAAACAAAGTCCATCTCTTGCTTTGAAGGCCAAAGTGGTGTGCCTAGATGATAGTGTGGAAATTGAAGAATGCCCAAGCAACATCATTCCGGATGATCTCCAACAAGCCTACCATGAACACTTGGCCCTTGCGTCAAGAGCATTTTGGCGTGACCCGGCCAAGGCAAAGGCCCAAGTTGATCAAAGAACAACCCAAGTGGGAAGAAGGAGTTTGCATCCAAAACGAAGACATGCTTCAATTGTCATGACAAGTTTCACTTCATCAAAGATTGTCCTTATGAGAATAGAGAAGAACATGGTGGGAGGCTTGTACTCAAGGATCAATCAAAGTTGGTTCAAAGGAAGCCAATTGTCAAGAAGAAGCCATTCTTCAAGAAAGCACCAAGAATTGTGTTGATGACTCAAGAAGAGTACCCTTCCGATGATTCCGAAGAAGAAGAAGAACCCACACGTGAGGTGGCCGCATTGGCTATTACCTCAACTTCATCACCTTCTCTCTTCGAATCCCCCAATGAGAACGCCTCCAACAACACCGCTCGTTGCCTCATGGCTAAGGCCACCGAGGTATCATCCTCCACCCCTAAGTCTATGCATGAAATGGATGATGTCACTAGTCTTGCAATTAAGAAAGAACTTGTTGCTTTCGATACTTTTGTGACTAACTTGCAAGGTGAAGCCAAGAAGCATGTTGAGGCTCTCATGAGTCAACTTGGTAAGGCCGAAGACCTCCTTGAGGTCAAATGTCGAATTGAAAGAGAAGACTCTATCACTATAGCATCTTTGAATGCTTCTCTTGAAGAAGAACAAAATATAGGGTACTCTTGAGGAGAGACTTGAGTCTCTTGATAGTACTAATGATGAAATAATTGCTAAAATTCTTAAGGAAAGAGACCATGCCATTGCCAAGTATAAAGTGATTAAAAAGGAGAAAGCCGAATTTGTGGTTGCTAATGCTAGACTACATGGGGATATAGAGAAGCTTGACAAGGCTCACAAGGCCTTGGAAACGACTCACTCTCTTCTAGTCAAGTCTCATGAGCAACTACAAACTCAACTTTCTAAATCTAACTCACCTAGCACCTCTACTCCCTCTTGTGATCATGCAAATGTTATTGAGGAAAATGCTAGGTTGAAGGTTGAGCTTGCCAAGGCCGCTAGTGCCAAGACCTCTATTCCCAAAGGTAAAGAAAAGGTTGTTGCTCATGTAGTTGAGCAAAAGCAACGCAAAGGGAAGGAGGGTCTTGGTTATGTAGCCAAGGCAATGAACAAGAAGAGCAACAACAAGGAGAACAAGGCCAAACCCGCACAAGCCAAGACTTCCATTGCGGGTGGTGATGCCACTAGGGGCAAGACCACTCGTAGTGACTTTGCGGGGCATAATAACCCCAACTACATTCTTTATGTTGATTATTATGGGGATGTTTATGCAAAATATGTTGGTCCTTATGATGGTTACATTGCTTATTCTATTTGGGTCCCAAAGACCCTTGTTGCTAACAAAAGAGGACCCATTGCGAAATGGGTACCTAAATCCAAGCAATGATTTCTTGTAGGACTATGCTTCCGGTGGGTCTAAATGGGTGGTTGATAGTGGATGCACTAGTCATATGACCGGAAGCAAGGAGCTCATGACGGAGTTGGGACCAAATATAAATCACTCAACCGTCTCCTATGGTGATAAGTCAAAAGCTGAGGTAAAGGGCCTCGGCAAGGTGGTAGTTGCAAAGGATATCACCCTTGTAAATGTCATGCTTGTCGAGTCCCTCGGTTACAATCTTATGTCGGTTCGTGCACTTAATAAGATGAACTTTGATGTCCATTTTACTATTGATATGGTGGTACTCTTGAGGAGCATGAATCTAAAGGTCATTGTGGGGACCCCGGATTAGCTGTCCGAAATACCCTTATGCCTACAACATCAGCGATCCCATGATCAGTCTGTCGCTGAGCACAATCAAACTGGTATCAAAAGAACACCCATAAATACCGAATAAATATACTTACTTGATTGAAGCCATAAATCCATCAGGTACTTGCAGCGGATATCACCAAACAACGTGGAGCCCAAGTCATTTGCCAACCCTACAGGCAGCTGACTGGGAAGCGCCCTAGTTCGCATTGACGTCAGTGAATGCCCTTTTTCTCTTCGAACTGCTCCTCTTCAAAACCTGGCTAAGACAATAGCCAGGGACGAAACCAATATGAGTACATTTGAATGTACTCGCAAACTACCCCGGAATGAGCATGCACTACTCTTTTATTGTTTAAATAAAACTTCGTTTTATTCGAAAACTCCATATCCTTGTTGAAAAGAGTAGGATGGACTTTTGTTTAATAACACTTTGCTTTGAAATCTCTATATCTTTATTGAAAAAAAAGAAAAGAAGGCTTTTAGAACTTTTCCCATAAATCTGTCTTTGTAAGAAGTCTCTTTTAAACTTTCTCCCGTAAATACATCTTTGTTGAAAAAGGTGAGAAGTCTCTTTTATAAACATTTTTCCCGGAAAATCACCATTGTATCTGTTTATCCAAAACTCCTCCTGTTTCTGACCATGGCTCGCCATAGGTCCAATTAACTCCAACACATCATACCAACTCATTGGTATAGCTGTGGAACACTTTCTCCACTTCATTTCCCTTTTAAACTCAAAGCTTTTCAAAACTTGCACATGGTCAAAGTAGGACCTCCCAACTGTCCATATCCGAGGACTCGGCTATTCGAATAGTTTTACCCTCTGCAGAGGTAGCACGCTTTTCCCACACCCATCCGGTAACTCATCGTGTCAGCCACGTCCCGCCATACAAGGTGTATGCGAAGTTGAGTCACCGACCATAGCCTGTCCTTTGCTCATGCTAGTATAGGACCCTACCCATATGATAATTCCCATCGACACTCAGTCCGGTCCCCGTCGGCAACCCTAAGTGTGAGGACTCATATGTTTTTCCCGGCGACCACATTGATGAAGTCTTCAATCCTCCTCCTTATCTTTCCATAGAGTTTGAGCGAGGACCCAGGTCAGGGGAGTTCACCAAACCATCCCCTCATGCATAACGGAGTCATCTCCGTCGATGAGGTATCCCATACTAATAAGAGCAAATTATATGACTAAGCCCCGTTCCCATATGGGGGTAAATGTGGTCGCACAGATTATCGGCTGGTCGACGTAAGTACAAGGACACAATGTGCATTTTTCATAAACATCACCATTCACCATTTCTCCATTTCCACACCGACATCTCGGTATTCCATATCCACACAAGTATTTCCAAAGGAGTTTTGAGTAAACAATATTTTTCCCATCCTATAGTTTGAAAAAGAAATTCTAGCTAATGTCTCCATATAGGGTGTCAAAATAATATACTTATATTTTGGAAAAGGGTTTTCAAAATCATATCTTTTGTGGCAAACACCACATAAATCACTTATGCTCTTTATAAGTAAAACATGTGAACCAAAATAGATGTATGTAGATGCAAGCTCAAAGAATAGCTTGCCTGATTTCAGCATGATTTTCCTGGACTTCTCCTCATTGATCATAGAAATAAAACTCTCATCCTTCTCCGATAAATCCTTTCCAAATACCACCCCGGTAGCGTTTATCTCTAGCGTCGCAACATGAAAATAAAACAACACACAATAAGCAACCATACCACAAGTGGTATACAAACAAGTAATCAAACCACAAACATAGTACTAATTCAATCAAGCAACAAACTAAGATCTATATTTACAAGGGCATTATACTCACAGGAGTATAACACCAAACACATGCTAAAAACATAGAGCACCAAGGCATCTTCTACTAAAGGTACTTAACAACCATTTTCTCTTAACAGGAAATACTTCAGACAAAAGTTAAGTCACCAAATAATCTCTGTAAATGAATACATCACACCAAGCTAGGGTAGATACATAACAAGATACCTAAGCTAGTACTCCACTTAAGACAATCAAGTTCATCAAGCAGGGCAAACATTTTACTCACACCAACATGTCTAACGATTACCACTAACAGTACTAACATATTATAACCTATTAAACAATAATTACATGCAAGCAACAGTACCACAACAATCTCTATCCAGCAAGGCATACATGTTAATCACCCACAATATTCTCACATCAAAATCAACAAGCTTAACAAATTCCTAATTACTAGGAGAAAAGCTATATAGGGAATAAAACCCTAATAAACACATGACTCACAAATAGCTCTTCTAACATGCTAGAAAGATTAAGAAAACACATCACAACAGGGGATTACCACCCTACACATGCTAGGAAACACATCTATAACAATAAAGTTATAACACAACAATTAATAAAGTCCTAATAAAAGTGGCAGAAAAGACCTAAACCTTATAATTACCACCACAGTCAATCAATGACTCCTAAATTCAAACCAATTTAGGGATATGTTCTCCTACACATATAGAAGACAGGCCAATTGGATTTACTCCAAAATTCATCTCACAAAAATCTACAAAAATCACCAAAGAGCTACTGATGTGTTTACAAGAATGAGTAAAACTTCTGTTTTAAATTTCATTTGCATACAAGACCAACACATCTAGAAAGGTATCACCTCAAGCTTTCCATAGCATCTTAGTTTGCAATTTTTGGAGTTGTAAAACTCTAGATATTTATTATTTAGTGAAAAAGGTACTTTTTACAAGATTAAATCTAGAAGGCACACAAAAATATATTTTTGCAAGACACCAGTTCTGGATGTTTAACAAAACACACAGGAACACTACAAAATTTAGATCACTCAATTATCTAGCACAGATTTACCACAAAAGATTTAAAGCTATACTGCAATTTAAACAAGGAATTGAAATGAATATTGGATCTTCTGGAAAAATAAGGAATGGGCCAGATCTGGCCCAGATCTGGCCGTGCAGCGCAGAAGCTGGCCCAGCCCGTGGCCCATGAGCGAACGAAGCGGTACGGGCCTTCTCTTCTTCCTCGACACGCAGGGACGACGAGGCACGGCAGGGGAGCAAGGCGGGGACGGCGCGGCGGCTCCGGTGCTTCCTGGGCAAAAAGAAGGGGTGCATGAGAGGGAGACGGTCAAGGGGAGCTCGGAGATGCAAAAATGGCAGAGGATGGTGGTCTGAGGCACCCGCGAGCTTGCTCGACACATCGGCAGCCGGAGAAGAAGAGGATGAACTTCGCGGCGACGATCCCGGGCTCCATTCCTCGATTCCTCGCACGGAGAGGGAGAGGGCGACGCGGCGATGTCGAGGGTGGTCTTCGATTTGGACGGGGCGGCTTCAATCTACGGCGATACGCGCCGGCGAGCTCGAGCTAGGCTCGGCCATGGCAGAGGAAAAGGAGAAGAGGGGAGCAGGCAAGCGAGTGAGTGAGGGAGGAGGAGAGCAGAGCGGCTTCGGGGGGGCCTCCTTATCCTTCTTCAAGCGGCAGGAGGAGCGGGCGACACCGCGTCGTCGGTCACGGGAGCTACAGGAAGGCGAAGACGATTTTGCAGAACGCCCCCTGAACTCTTTTTCCTATTTCCATCTAGGTCCTTTTCTGCTTCTTTTATTTCCATTCTAAAACCAGTAGTGTTTTAGGGAATTGTTTGGGGTATTTAAACATTTTATAACAATTTGAGAAAATTCAGGTAGCCTCCCATATACATGTAGAAGCTCCACAAAATTTGGTATTTGAAAATAAAATGTTTTGAACAATATTTGTTCCTAGGGTTTAAATAAGACATTTTTCTTAAATATAATTTTATAATCCTTTAGAAATTTTTAAAGCAAGTTCAAATATTATTTTTGAACTCTTGGAACTTTCTTGACAAATATATTAACTTCAACTAGTTTTTATTTCCAAAGAGAAAATATTTGTTTGAAGGAAATAGGTAGCTAAGTAGGGAAAATAATTTATTAAGATCATTTCTTTTAATTCATGATCTCAATTTCTATTTGTTGAATAATTTGAGGGGTTTGCTTTAAATTCAAGTCACATTCCAAATTTGTGACCAGTGGGTTTCCAACTTAACACTCAAGTATATTGGTGTAATTATTCACCCAAGCAATCAATAAAACAAGAATTAACAATCAATACAATCATAAGTCCAATAAGCAAACAATCACAACAAGATCAACATCACAACCAAGTCCACACAATTCAAACCACAAGAATTAATCACACCACCATTTACATAATTAACAATACTATCTTATAAGAATGATCACACTTAATTATGACAAGATGATGTTTAAAATTATCTCAACTCCACCTTGGTATTTTTGAAAAGGGTTTTGGGCAAGGCCAATTATGTGGGGTAATATATTTCCCCCTTGTGTTCTTTTTAAAAGGAAGTGATAATCAAAGTTTATAAAATGGGAGTTGCATACAAATGCAAAATATCAAGTTTAAAAGATAGATAGGAGATAGCATATAGATCTCCATATTTTTGGGAACACATAGTTTTGGAAATACTTTTTCTTTCTCAAATAATGGGTATTAGTTTTGGTGGTTGCTAAACCAAGTATCATTGAAATGGAGTTGGCCAAAATAAGAATGGAAAAGATACATGGAATATTTTTCTTGTCATGACATGATCACCAAAGTTAAATATATTTTTATATTGGTTGGGTCTTGTTTTTACCAGTCAAACAATTTAAACAACAAGTCACACTAGGTTCAACATAGCAATGGGATGGAAAACACAATCATCAGTAAAGTATTTCAAAAAGTTTTTGTTGGTTCTGAATTTTGGTCTTGTAAAACTAAGTTTTTCTTAGTTCTAGAATTTGGGATGTTACAGTCATGTTCGTTGGGTATGTTGAATATGAGTTGTTTGTGGTGGACTTTTCGGGGTCAACCAACACTCAAGCAATATGCCTATTCGGAAAGGCCGACGTGGGGTGGTTGTGGCATCGCCGCTTGTCCCATGTCAATATGAGAACTTTGCAAAGTCTTCACAAGGGTGGCCACATTCTTGGACTAAAAGAGAACGTTTCTTTTTCTAGAGATCGTCTTTGTAGGGCTTGTGTTGAAGGAAAGATGCATGATTCTCCCACTCAAGCAAGACCATCATCTCATCAAAGAGGATATTGGAACTTCTTCATGTTGATCTCTTTGGTGTCGTTCCTCAACCGAGTCTTGGTGGGAAGAAGTATTGTTTGGTGATTGTTGATGACTATTCAAGATTTACTTGGGTTTATTTCTTCAAGTCGAAGGATGAGACTCAACAAGCCGTCATCGACTTCTCCAATGAAGTTCAACGTCAACACAATGTTCCCATATTGGCCATTAGAAGTGACAATGGCTCCGAGTTCAAGAACTACACCCTAAATGAGTTTCTTAGTGAAGAGGGAATTCGTCATCAATATTCTGCTGCATATACCCCTCAACAAAATGGTGTAGCCGAGAGGAAGAACCGGACTCTCATGGATATGGCAAGGTCCATGTTGGCGGACTTTAAGTCTCCACTTTACTTGTGGGCCGAGGCCATCTCCACGGCGTGTCACTCATCAAACCGGTTATTCTTTCGCGTTGGAAGAAAAGAAACTCCATATGAGATGCTTACCGGCAACAAGCCCAATATTTCCTACTACCGAGTGTTTGGTTGTAAGTGTTTCTATAAGATCAAAGGTGTTCGTTTATCTAAGTTTGAATCTAAAGCTTTAGAGGGTATTTTTGTTGGTTACGGTGCCGAATCTCACACTTATAGAGTCTACGACAAATCCTTAGGGAGAGTTGTGGAATCTTGTAGTGTGAGTTCGATGAGAATGACGGCTCCCAAGTGGCGCAATTTCATGTTTGTGATGTAGATAATGAGGAACCTCAAGATGCAATAAGGAGAATGGGCGTTGGTTTCTATCGCCCCGTTGAGATTCATCATGACCTCCTCAAGCAAGTCCAAGCTCCACTCAAGTGGAGACACCATCATCACAAGTTGAACCGGCGCCTACCATGGAAGCAAATGATGCACCAACCCAAGAACAAGTTCAAGACCCTCCTCAAGTTGACCAAGTTGCTATGCAAGAACCAAGTACTCCTATTGTTGATGCTAGCCAAGGTCAAGACCAAGATCAACCCTCTCCTTCCATTGTTGAAGATGTGCATCAAGATGATCAAGGTCAACATTCCGGTCAAGACGGGGACTCAAATGATCAAGATGATCAAGTGATACCTCCAAGATCCAATAGAGATATCGAAGCCCGTCGAAAGCAAGAGTTAAAGAGATTTGGAAATAAAGAGTCATAAGCTAGAAGCAATCATTGGTGACCTAAATAGGAAGGTTACCACAAGGGGTCAATTGGCAAGCTTTAGTGAGCATCAAGCACATATCTCCATGGTGGAACCAAAGAAAGTGTTTGAAGCTCTTGAAGACCCGATTGGTTGGAAGCTATGCATGAAGAGCTAAACAACTTCAAGCGCAACAAAGTGTGGAACTAGTTGAGAAGCCAAAGGATTGCCTCAATGTTATAGGCACAAAGTGGATATTCAAGAACAAGCAAGATGAACATGGAATGGTTGTGAGGAACAAGGCAAGATTGGTTGCACAAGGGTACTCTCAAGTTGAAGGCATTGATTTTGGAGAGACTTATGCACCGTGGCTCGCCTTGAGTCCATCCGTATCCTTCTTGCATATGCATCACATCATAACTTTAAATTGCAACAAATGGATGTGAAAAGTGCTTTTCTTAATGGTCCTTTAAAGGAGTTGGTATATGTTAAGCAACCACCGGGATTTGAGGACCCAAACTTCCCTAACCACGTCTACAAGCTTGATAAGGCGCTCTATGGTCTCAAACAAGCACCTCGTGCTTGGTATGAGCACCTAAGAGAGCTATTGCTAGACCGTGGCTTTGAAGTGGGGCAAATCGATCCCACCCTCTTTACCAAGAGGGTTAAAGGGGAGCTTTTCATATGCCAACTTTATGTTGATGATATTATCTTTGGCTCATCTAACAAGCTTTTAATGATGAATTTTCAAAGCTTATGACCGATAGGTTTGAGATGTCCATGATGGGAGAGTTGAAGTTCTTTCTTGGTTTTGAGATCAAGCAATTGAGTGAAGGGACTTTCATCTCTCAAGCCAAGTACACCCAAGACATGCTCAAGAGGTTCAAGATGCAAGATGCTAAAGAGAAGAGGTTTCCTATGGACACCAAATGTCATCTTGAACTTAATCCAAAGGGTATTGATGTTGATCAAAAACTTTACCGCTCTATGATTGGTTCTTTGCTTTATCTTTGTGCATCTAGACCCGATATTGTGTTGAGTGTAGGGGTGTGTGCAAGGTATCAAGCGGCTCCTAAAGAAAGCCACATGAAGGCGGTCAATAGAATCCTTCGATATTTGGTTTATACCCCAAGGTTTGGTTTGTGGTATCCTAAGGGCTCCAACTTCTCTCTTGCCGGGTACACGGATTCGGATTGGGCTGGTGATAAGGATGATAGGAAATCAACTTCCGGGGCATGCCAATTCCTTGGTAGGTCCTTGGTGAGTTGGTCTTCTAAGAAGCAAAATTGTATATCTCTCTCCACCGCCGAAGCCGAGTATGTGGCAGCCGCTAGTGCTTGCACTCAATTGTTATGGATGAGGCAAACTTTAAAGGAATACGGTGTCAATTGTGACAAAGTGCCTCTTTTGTGTGACAATGAAAGTGCTATCAAGATTGCTCACAACCCGGTGCAACACTCAAGGACGAAGCATATTGAGATTCGTCATCATTTTATTCGAGATCATGTTGCTCGTGGTGATATTGAGCTTGGCTATATTCCAACCAAGACCAACTTGCGGATATTTTCACGAAGCCTCTTGATGAAGCAAGATTCACTTATTTGAGGCATGAGCTAAATATCGTGGATTCAAGGAGCGTGGCTTGACTATCTTGCATACACACCTATTTCTTGACTATCTATTTGGTTTAGGTGTAGGCATGGACATAGGGGAGTGCGGTCCTAATCCATTGGACTATCCCTCCCCCATTATGCCGATAGTAAGAACTCATTTTGCATCTCTACTTTCATCTTTATGAATTGTGAGCTTAAATGACGAGTAGTGGTAGTGAACCCAAGATATATCTTCGCGGTGTCACGCCACAACACTCATACATGGTGGCCTAGGCCACCGCCCTCTTCTTTGTGAAGAGTTGATTTTATTGGAGCTTATTTGGTTTTTATTGCCTATCCGTTGTTCTTTATGGAAAACACACTCAAATGTTGGTTTTTAGTGTTTTATTTGCTTCTTACAAGTTTGAGTGTGAAGTACCATTTCCAGTGACTTTGTTCCAAACCCATGCCCATCTTATCTAAAAACATGCTCCTCTTGCAACATACATGTCCACCACCATAAATCTGGCATTTTCGAGTCTGTGGGGCCGGAGACTCCGGTGTTCAAGCCGGAGACTCCGGTCTGACTGAAGTCTCCGCCTCAAACCCCGAATCTCTGGCCAGGCCGGAGACTCCGGTGTGTTTGGGCCGGAGACTCCGGTCTCGGCAGTTCCGCTGGGCTCCAAAGGGGATCGGGGTGGAGAGTTGCTTCACAACTCCTCACACACCCCGACCCCAAAGCTCTCCCAGCCGCCGCCGCCGACTCGAAGTGCCACTCCGGCTGCTCCCCGCCGCCGGATTTCGCCGTGCCACCGGCTCCCCCACCTCTCCAGCGCCGGGGATCTCCTCCCCTCCGTTTGGACCGCACCATGAAGCCCAAGGGTATTTCCTCTCTCTCTTTCTCTCTAGGGTTTCGTCCTAGATGAAATTTTGAGAGCAGATAGTTTTGGACTTGGTGGTGTAGAATCTTTTGCTGGCAATGTGCATCTTAGAAGTAATCTTCAATGTCTTGGCACCAATTTTTGACCTAGATTGGAGTCTAGGGTTTCAGGGCCAGAGACTCCGCCCCCTGACACCGGAGACTCCGGTCTAGATCAGCCATTAGTGCCCATAAATTTTTGATTACTTCTTTTTGAATTCCATGGACATGTATGCTTATCTCTATGCTATCCTCCTACTCTGTTTCTCACAGGTAATCAGAGGACCAAGGCTTCCTCATCCAACCCCACAAGATTTCGAGAAAAGACCGTGCTCAAACTCGGGACACTCTTCTGTATGATACTAATACAGACAGCTATCGTCAGCGTTGTGCCATGGAAGAGGAAGCCACCAGGGCTCAAGCCGAGGTAGATTTTCTCGAGCAAGAGTTGGCCAAGAAAGCCCGTTATGACAACCTGACCACTGTTTTGGGCATGGGGAAGAATGATTTTCGCTCCATGAGACTGCAGCCCTTCTTTGATATGCCACGAACACTGGTGATCCCAACTTTTGGCGGAAAGAGCAAGAACTCATTATGCATGAGATATATGCCAAGCTTTCACGCAAGCATGCCGTGTGTGAGCAAAAGGTGCTCAATCTCGATGCTTTGAACTTGAAGCCATACTTCCAAGAGGTGTTTGGATTGCTAGGAAGCTCGGGCTTGAGAAGCTTATCTCTCATCAACAAAACTATGATATCACCTTTGTGCAACAATTCTTTGCAACCCTTGTGTTTGGAGATGATGAGAAGATCACTATGACATGGATGACGGGACCAAACCGTTGTTCATCCAACTTTGAGGAGTTTGCTAAACTTTTGGGATATCCGTTTTGAGGTGCCTCTACCTCCGTTGGAAGAAGAATGCATCATGAAGGGGTGGCTTATGACAAAGCCCGTTTGGCTCCTCTCTACTACAAGGACTCGGATAGAAGCTCAACCTCCAACCTCCTCCCCACTTTCAACATCTTTCTTCGCATGACTCGGTTTAGCATTGCTCCTCAAGCCGGGAATGTTGATGCTCTTCGTGGAGGACTTGTCAACCTTCTATACCATGCTTACAAAGTTCAAAAGGTGTAGATTGCCAAGGTCGAGATTGATGTCATGGATTTATCAAGTGTGAGATTCATTGGACTATTTGTGAGAAGAAGAACCCGATTTATGCACCCTATGTGATGATGCTCATTCTCCAAACGGTGTCCAAGGTGACCACTCTCAACACCTCCGCCTTCACCATCCATCCCAAGGGCACTCTCCAACAGCTCAAAAGCACAAGAAGCCCCGTCAAACTTCTTCCTCTCGTGTGCCTTTTCAATCTAGTGATGAGGAGGAAGCTTCTGAGGCCCCAATGCCTAGACGAAGCAAGAATGCCGACCCTCCCTCTCATGCTCGCGGCAAGGCTCTTGTGAACAAAGAAGTGAGTAAGCTCTCTTGGTGGAAGAGAAAGATGCTTTGCATGGGTATTGCGGTTCACAAGGAAAACCATGACGCCTATAAGGAGAGGAAGAGCATTTTGAGCAACCAAGGTATTATCATCCGGGAATTGCGCAAGGTTAACAATGGTGGCACCACTCCTCCTCCCAAAGTGGATGAAGATGGGAATGAAATTGTCTCATCCGGGTCCGAGACCACTATCACCATTGGCCATTGGAACCAAGAATATTTTCCTTGGGCTGATTATGAGGATGTGACTTCCATGCCATCCACTTCTCGCAACACCGGTAAGGCTCCTTTGGTTGAATCCGATGAGGACTACAATGAAGATGGTGGAGGTGGTGATGAGGAAGACGAAGCCTCCAGGTGATCTCCTTGGGTTCGAGTAGCATCGCTCTTTTCCCTTTTTGGCGTTTCGATGCCAAAGTGGGAGAAGTAGTTCTATTAGGTTCCTATCGCGGGATTTGCATGGGTCGGACACAAGCATGCTCTTTTATCATTCTTTTTGCGCTTGTGTCCATTTATCTTTATTTGTCGAACTTATTTGCGTTTTGTGAGATTTGAACTATGTGGTGTGTGAGACATATGGATTTCTTATTATGTATGGTTGAGACTACATTATATTGTGCTATGATCTCTATGGATGTTTATCTACATTTATATGCACAAGGTATGGTTTTCATCTCATGTCTCAACCTAATGTGTGATATGTCTCATTTGTGCAAATTGTTGTTCCTATATCATGTTGATGTATCTTGTTGGAAATTGTCTCTCTATATGTGTGTATTTGCATTCAAAGGCAAATTAATTATATGCACACATTTAGGGGGAGTGCTTTCCATTTTTCTTGAGAACATGATCTAGTTGTGGAATTTTATTGCAAATCCTAGTGTTCTCATCTAACACCAAAAAGGGGGAGATTGAAACAGCATTTCGTGATCCCTTGTGTTTTGTGTGTTAGTTAACAACACTAGCGATATTTTAATCAAGTGTTAAGTGATGCAGGTTTAGCTCTATAAAACATTGTGCATCAACACCAAAAGGAAAAGAGGATTTTATCGAAGTTCAGGAGACTTCCAGGCCGGAGTCTCCGGTCTGTTGGCCGGAGTCTCCGGACTCAGGGGATTCAGTCAAAGAGGCTCAAGTTGGTTCACTCCCTGGATACTGTCCGGAGTGTTACCGGAAAGTTACCGGAGGAAGGGCGGAGTCTCCGCCCCAGGCCGGAGTATCCGGTCTTTGGACCAAAAGACTCCGGTCTGTCTTGCTCCAAGCCTCAAGGTGGTTCAGCCCCTGGACCAGGCCGGAATCTCGCCGGAATCTGCCCGGAGTCTCGGTCAGAGCGGCAACGGTTACATTTTGTGGAGGGGGTATAAATACTCCTTCACCTACCTCCAGCCAGCTAGCTCGCCCAACATTGAAGAACACCATTATTGCAAGCTCAAGAATCACTAGATCTCCCAATCCCTCCACCCAAACTTGTTGATCTTTGGAGGACTGAAGGAGAAGGTCCGGATCTACATCTTCACCAAGCCGATTTACATTTCCCCCTCATTCACTTGAGGGACCATTTGCTAGGGTTTCCATTGGGAAAACCTAGCCCCTTGTTGTACTCACTTGTTGTTCTTGTGACAGATTGTAGCCGTTCGGGAGCCCCCAATCCAGTTGTGGGTTGTGCCCCGGATTGTTGTTGTAAAGTCTCCGGACTCCGCCTTGAAGGTTTCCGATAGTTGAGGTGAACCAAACCTTTGTGGTGCGGTTCATCGGAGAAGAAGGTGAAGCCTTTGTGCCTGTTGAGCCATTGTGTTGGCTCACACCTCTCCAACGAGACGTACTCCCCTAAAAAGGAGGAACTCGGAAATACATCCGTGTCTCCACGTGCTTTCACTTCGGTTACCTCTATCCTTGTTTACCGTCTTTACCTTGTATATCATGTTTAGTTGCTGGCTTGTCACATAGGTAAATTCACCGTATTTGCATATCTAGAGAATTTACCTTTCATGTCAAGCCTAATTTGAAAAAGAACTAAAATTGGAGTAGCACCTATTCACCCCCTATGGGTGTCATACGATCCTTTCACATAGCAACTAGTACACATAAAAGGACTCCATGCCAGAGGATATCTTTTTTTGAGGTTTTTTCACTTTATTTGTTTTTTTTTTCGAAAAAAGTCAAAATGGCCACCATGACTATTCATCGAAAGAGGTCAAATTCTCTAAAACTATCGAAATTTTTGTGATATAACCACTAGTTTTGTACCTTAAAATAACTAGCAAAATGCCCGTGCGTTGCAACGGGCACAAAATCAATGAATATATGCTCACACACCTTGAAAGTATCGTGGTCTGTCTAAAAATATCATTAGTCCTCGTTTCTATGTAGAAGTACCCAAGTGTAGATGATGGATGTACTAATGAACAACATTATTTTTCTCTATCAACTATATCTTTGTATTCCTTATGTGCTAGCACACGATGATTATTTTGTACAGCTAGAGAAATAATAAATTTTGTACAGCTAGAGAGATAATAAATTGCAATGATCCATCGTGTAGACAAATAAAAGGCAGCTCTCATGTTGAATCTCACTGTTTACCTGCATATAAGTTTTTTTTTCCATTGTTGTCCGAAACCTGAACTTAATTAACCAAGAGTAACATCCACGTTGAATTTTTGCAGAATTTGTACATGTTGTATGACACAGTGACATTTCAGACAGGAATTAGACTACCTGTACCAGTACCACAGGAAGAAGGTGATCCATGTTGCTACAGAACACCATTGGGACTGTCTTTGAAACACAAACATTTAATACAATACAACAATTCACATTTTGGTTTTCGTTCTGCATCAACTCCATCATCCATGGGCTAGCAATAGCATTGTCAGCAGCATCTAGTAGTAATGAAGAAGATTACAGGGGATACAAATGAGAGCATCGGCTAAGCAATCAGCAGAAGCAGTAATCATCAACAAAACACACCGACAAAGAGGTAGCAATCAGCAATAGCAGCAAAGTACAAAGAGCCACATCAATGTAATATATCCTCTCGATCTCTCACATGCAGGAGTGTAGGCGCTTAATCTCTCTATCCCTCTCGCTAGCAGCAGCAGACCACAAACTAAGAAGAAACCGAAATATGAAAACTGTCTAGACTGCACGAAGCAAGCAGGATTGCATGCTGCTGCGGTGCTGCCCGTTGCATCGCTTGAAGAAGTTTAGAGCAGTCAGCAGTGGATCTTAAATTTCAGACGCGGTGGACATGGAGTCGTCCAGCACGACGTTCGTATCGAGGATGACCAGACGGGAGCACCAGCGGGCCGGCGCAGCTCGAGTGAGTCAGTGGGGGCGTCGCGTGGATATCGGTGACCTGCAGCGTCCGCAGGCGCACTCCCATCCGACCCAACTCCGATCCCCATCTCCTCCCTGATCCACTTCTCCCTTCCCCATCTTCTTCCCCTTGCTCCACTTCTCCCGGTGCCTCCACTGCCCTCCATCCAGATCCGCATGGCAAAATGTATTCGACTTACTGGAACTATGAGCAGCGGAGGTGCGCAACCTGGTCAAGCTTGCCCAGTACGCCGGTCGTGAACCGGTCGGAGAGCTGGTCTGCTCATGGATGTTCTCGTCTGCGCCGATGTCGCGCCTCGTGTTGGAGTCGGAGGAGCGCGTCCTCGACAGGAACCGTGGCACCGCATCCCTGACGGGGCTCTCCGGATGATACCGTGGTTGGTGCGATGACGGATCGATCCTCACCGAGACGGCCTAAGTGCGGGAGGGAATCGGGTGGAAGTGGTGGACGACGGTGCGGAGGGGGCGGCGCATCGCAGGCGCCGGGGATTTTTTTGGAGCAGGAAGACGAGAGTCGTGCGTGGAACCGTTGACCGTTTTTCTTGCATCGGACTGCGGGTTGATTTCATTATTCTAGAGGGGTTAAAACGCAAAAAGACCGCGACGTACCAGACGACGTACGGTCCATTACTGATATTATATAGTAAAGATTTTTATTAAAATTTCTGACCAAAATATCAAACACTTGTAGTTCAAAATTGGATTATTTTCGAAAAATCAACATAAACTTATTTAACTAGGCGAAATTAGATAGAAATCAAGAAAATTCCTAATACTTGGTGATTATCCATCAAATGTGGACTACTCTTTGTGAGAATTAGATGGGTGCCATTTTGCACCATATTTTTTGTACTTGGTTCACAAAAAAGTCATTTTTGCCACTTAGAAAAAGTTAAATGATATTTATAAAATAATTTAAAAAATCCCTTCGGAACTATTGCTTTCTATACCAAGATACACCTATTTGTCGAATATGAGAACTTTATCACAAACTATACCGTGGGAATTGCCATAACTTGATCATTTGGCTCCATGCTAGAGGGTTTTTTTTCATAGCAAGTTTATCGATGTTTCTGTGATGCAAGAGATGATATGGATGGCATATTTGAATTCCTCTCATTTTTCTAATTGATTTAGATATTTTATTTGTCAAATTTCAATTTACGTATTTAAAGATATGAATTATTCCATATTAAATATTATTACATAATCATTGTTATTTATTCAAAAAAATTATTACATAATCATTGTTATTTATTTAAAAAATATTATTACATAATCATTATTATTTATCCAAATAAAGTTTGAAATTTTAAACAATAAAAAAGTATAACATCATGACTTAGGGGTTAATATGATTGATATGATACTAATATCTGTAAATTCTAACTTCTCATTTGGAAGCTCATTTGAAAGGAACTCAAAAGTTAAGCGTGCTTGAGCTGGAGCAATTTGAGGATGGGTGACCGAATGGAAAGTTTGACCAGAGTAAGTATTTTGACCTGAGATTAAGTGTATAATTAGAGATTAAGTTTGTGGCTAAGTGGGAAATTTCGGAATAGAGATTAAGTGTGTTGCTAAGTGTATAATTAGAGATTAAGTGTAGTCCTGACCTTAGACAAAAAAAATCATCCGGAGTCCTTTAGTCCGGGTTGGTAACACTGCGCACTGCTTCGCCCACGTGGAGCGCCTTTAGTCCCGGTTCGTGGCAAACCGGGACTAAGGGGGGGACCTTTAGTCCCGATTTGGTAGTCCCGGTTGGAAAACCAGGACTAAATGCCCTTCCTAACCGGGACTGTAGCCCCTTTTTCTACTAGTGGTCTTGGCCGGCGACAATAATGTCATCAACCATGACCGCTCTTGCAAGATCATGCACCAGGTCGTGCATTGTCAACAATGTAAAATCCTCATGATACACGTCAGCATTCTGTGACAAAAGATTTCGGTGTGTCGGCTATTAGATATTATATGCTAAACTAACAGCAACACATACTGATTGAAAACATTTGCATGGACGCATTTGGAACAAAGTACCTTGGTTTATCTCTAACATGTTTTTCTTTCTCTTATTAAAAGAAAGCCTCACGAGTAGAGGAAATGCGTAAAAAACACTTTCATCGAGAAAAGGTTTCATAATCACCTCAAATGAAAGGAGGACTTGAGGTAGTTTTCAAAGTTGCCTTATAACGGATGATAATTTTGAGGCTCCCATAGTTTCTAAGTTTGTGGCATTTTTTTCAAATTCTCTTAAAAATTGGAAGAGTTTTCAGGAATTTTATAGAAGCGCCTTACAATGGGTCAAGTTTTTGGGTGTTTTAATTTTTTTACCAAATATAGAGCTTCAGTATCATATGCGAAATGCTTTTATTTTATCAACCAACAACCTATCGGGTCTGGGAAATTACACTATATATAAAAGATCGACGAATCCACGGCCGTTCCGCGCGTCCATGTCGCGCGCAATCCGTGGCCGTCCGATCGGCGCGAACGGACGGCCAGGATCGGGCCACGTCGCCCCAGACGCGCGCGGAACTGTAGCACGTGATTTTCTGCCAATGAAAACACGCTACGTCGCCCGGTCGCCAGCCGGTCGCCCACCCGGTCACCGCGCCCTTTTACAAAAAAAAACCCTCCCGCTTTCAGATATTCGCATGCTTTTCATTCTTTTCCTCTGCGCGTGGATCTAAACGCGATATCCAAAAAAGACAGGTACTTTTATGCAAAATATCCCGCGAGCTCCTCTCTCCCCCGCGCGACGATGTGGTCGCCGTCGACGCCGCCGTGCCGCCCCGCCGTTCCGCCGCTCCCCCGTCAAAGCTGCGGCCACGAGTAGGTGCGCCGTCGCCGGATCTATTACCTCGCCGCCAGCCGGTCGCCGAAACGCCGCCACGCCGCCGGAATCGACGCCGCCGCGTCCGCCGTCCTCCGCCACATTCACGCGGCGGCGCGGCCGCTCCGGCGACCATCCGGAGGCGGCGCCGCCATCCGCGGACTCCCCGCGGCGAGGCGCGTCCGACGAGCCCAGGCGCGCGTCCTGGAACGCGCCGGAGCGTCGCCGGCGACCACGGCGCCGCCGCGGCCGGCACAGCCAGATCTGCCCCTGTGACGTCAGCACGACGTCACAGGGCCCACCCTGTCAGATTTTTTTTTGCTTTTCCCTTTTTTCCCCTTCCTGCTTATTTAGACAATTCTTAAAAAATCTTGAAAATTGCAAATTCAATAACTTCAAATATATTCGTCAGGAAAATATTAAAATATATCAAAACGGTTAAATAAAATGCTAGCTAACTACGCCATACGGTCAAAATTTAAATTTGAATATCTCAAATTTTAAAATTCCCTGCAAATACGACCATTTTTCCGAGCGCTGGAAGAATTCAACTCCAAATAATTTCAACTCTTAAAAAATCTTAAAAATTGCAAATTCAATAACTTCAAATATATTCGTCAGAAAAATATTAAAATATATCAAAACGGTTAAAAAAAAATGCTAGCTAACTACGCCATACGGTCAAAATTTAAATTGGAAAATATTAAAAATATTAAAACGGTTAAAAAAAATGCTAGCTAACTACGCCATACGGTCAAAATTTAAATTTGAATATCTCAAATTTTAAAATTCCCTGCAAATACGACCATTTTTCCGAGCGCTGGAAGAATTCAAGTCCAAATAATTTCAACTCTTAAAAAATCTTAAAAATTGCAAATTCAATAACTTCAAATATATTCGTCAGAAAAATATTAAAATATATCAAAACGGTTAAAAAAAATGCTAGCTAACTACGCCATACGGTCAAAATTTAAATTTGAATACCTCAAATTTTAAAATTCCCTACAAATACGACCATTTTTCCGAGCGCTGGAAGAATTCAAATCCAAATAATTTCACTGATTACGCCGTACGATCAAAATTTAAATTCGAATACTACAAATTTTCAAATTCTCTTCAAATTCGCCCTTTTTGCGAAAGTTAGCAGAATTCAAATCCGAATAATTTCACCAAATTTCAAACTAAATCCCTCTAAAAAAACTCAATTCGTTCAAATCCACGGGCGCGGCGAAGTCAGCGCTTATCCCCTAGTACCATTTTATGGAAGCGCCTGGTAGTACAGGATTTTGGGCAGGTTTTAGATTCGAACCATCCGGTCTGGCATTACTTACGGCTGGCAAAGTAATGTACAACTAGTACTTAAATTGGTACCATGCTACTTAGCGAGGAGCCATAGTACTCTCTCCGTTCCCAAATATAAGATGTTTTAAGATTTGTCCATATCCACATGTACACAAATGTATCTAGACACATAAACACTCGGTTTCGTATGTATCTAGACTACATGTGTAACACCTAAAACATCTTACATTTTGGAACGGACGGAGTTCTTAAATTTGCACGAGTCATGCACAACTCGACTTAATCGAGTCTACACCTCTACTGATCGAGGGAGGAAACAGTTGCATCCTGCAGTATGTAGGAAGATCCATATCCTTTGAGGGGAGGTATGGAGAAAGCCCAGATTTACCTTTCCCTATACTACTATTTATAGCACTTCTTATCATGCCTTAGAAACAACTTTGAAGCATTTTTTGGACACTGTGAGAGGCTTTAAAATTCCTTTGAGGCTAGGTGCGTCCTGTAGTAATTCAGTCTCTCAAGGAATATAATTTTAGCGAGTTTAGTCTCTGGGGTGCTAGTCTGACTTTTCATGTGCTGGTTGAACAGTACTTTGCCTTTAGACAACCCTTTTACAATAGTACATATATTCTATCACAAACCTATCATAAAAACAATACAAAATTTTCCAATTTCTAGGGGAACAAAGTACCTTGGTTTATCTCTAAGATGTATTTCTTTCTCTTATTTTTGAAAAACAAAAGCCTCACGAGTAGAGGAAATGCGTAAAAGACACTTTCATCGAGAAAAGGTTTCATAACCACCTCAAATGAAAGGAGGACTTGAGGTAGTTTTCAAAGTTGCATTATAACGGATGATAATTTTGAGGCTCCCATAGTTTCTAAGTTTGTGACATTTTTTTCAAATTATCTACAAAATTGGAAGAGTTTTTCAGGAATTTATAGAAGCACCTTACAATGGGTCACTCATGTGTGTTATTAGTATCTGCACTACACAAGTACATATGATAGAGTTTCAATACTATAATTCAAGGAAAAACAGTAAAATTGTTCAACTGCAGAAGGTATGCACAAACTCACTGAAGGTAACGTTGATTCTTCAAGGAAGGACAACCCCCAAAAGTTGCCTAATGTATTTCTCGCCGAGCTGCCAGGAGGATAAACCATTTGTTGGCTCAATAAAACCAAGAGAAACCCATTGATAAATTAGGCCATCCTTGAAGCGAGGGAGGCGCATGGTGATGCTGTTCACCGACTTGAATGTCTTCTTCCTGGTCCGCGCCCTCTCCCGGAGCGCCTCCACCACCTTGTTGTCGAGGTCCCTCTCCACCCTACGGTGCTTCATCGGTGCGGCGAGCTTTGATGCCACGCCCCCCATATCCCTGCAACTCCAAAGATCAAACCAACCTGAACAAGTTTGCGAGTCACAATCGAAGACGATGGATGTGTATTGGTCGATCATCATATACCTGCAGTGTAGACAGGTGATTCCGTGCTGCTTGCGAGGCGAAAGCGCGTGTGAATTTGTTGATGTGAGCGGAAGAATCCGTTTGGTTTCAGCGATCTCCATCAGCCTGGGAGGGACACCAGATGAGGTAGAATCTGATGCCTCAAAAATAGAAGTGGACACCGCAGCCTCCCAGCATGTGTATACCTGGATATGCTCCCACTACATACACCATCAACCTGATAGTGAACCAGGTCCCCTAGAGGTCGTATGAAAAATAAGTAATGAAAATTTGGCTCTTTCATCTCCAGGTCGCTTTTTTAACGATTTATTCCGTTTGTGCTAACATCAATCAATGCTATTTTCTATTTGACGAACATGGAAAGATCAGATCGTCTGACTTATTTCAATACAAGAACATACTGGTGTGCGAGCCACCTACACTACAAGTACAGTATGTTCAGTAAGAAAAAGCATGGAACTAACATAAATATATCTTTTGTAATAAAGCAGGAGTAAGGCAAACATACAAATCCAGTATTTACACAGCTACAGAACAAGTAAAATAGGTCGATATTGGATGGTATGGAGAGCTGTGCATTTTCACTATAGCACACCCAGCTTCACAGAAACAGTATTCGAAGATTGTGAACCTGTAGTGCACCCTTGGAATTCTGCTGCCTGGGAACTCTCTGAAAATCCGCCAGTACCATGCTGCAGATAATTGCAGATGATGTGAAATAATGTAAAACCTTGTTTAAATCGTGAAACGAAATGGTTACATTGTTGGATTCATCTTGAAGTTCTGAGACGCTTAATTAATGCGGTTGGAATTTGCAAGCCAGCTAACAATTTCCACAACATATGGTCTCTTTGCCCCTGGTGAATATTCATCCCTAACCCCATGAATCTCAATCATCGTCCAAAAACCACTGCATATATAATGAATAATGTCAGTACTATTATTAGCTTGGATTCTAGTTCATATCAATCAGGAGCATTATACATAAGGAAAATTGCTTAGTTCAGATCAACAAAAAGTGTTATTACAAGGGAAAGTAATGAAAAGTTAGACATTTCGTCACTAAAGAACCATGGAAGAAATCCAAACGTGAATTTACTATATACTGACATAACGGAAAGAAGAAAAGAGTAGGCATTGCAAAACAAGATTAATATGGCAGATAGTGTGGACGCATACCTTGTCTTTTATGTGAGCGAGCTTCGCCTCGTTCTCTAATTCACACCACTTCTTTAGTGCTGCGCAGTGAGCGATTGACAGTTCTTGGAGGTTGGTGAGTTGTTGTATGCCCTCCGGCAAAGAACAGATTCCATCACATCCACTGATCACAAGTTTCTGGAGGGAGGTGGGCAGGACACATGCCCTTTCTTGATTAGGAGTGAGCTTCGTCTCGTTCTCCTCTGATTCACACCGCCACTTTAGTGCACTGCAATAACGAATTTTTAGTTCCTGGAGGTTAGTGAGTTGTTGCATGCCCTCTGGCAAAGACCTGATGCCATCACACATCCACATTTCAAGTTTCTTGAGAGAGGTTAGTCCTTCTAACCAATGTGAAAGTGATGTGTTGCTTCTGCACCTATACAGTTGTAATGATTGCAGCTTTGTGAGTAGCCTGTTGCTCTCGTGCAACTCCTTTAGCCTACTGCATCCTGATATTCGCAGATCAAGAATAGATGTGAGCTCACCCAACCATTTTGGCAGCTCTTCCTGGTCTCTGACTAGGTCTTGATTTAGTTCTAGTGACTCAATAGAGGAGAGATGTCGGATGATCTCCCGTGAGCCAGTCAGATCACGGCAACCAGTAATAGATAGACGAGTGAGGCCAGTGAGGTATTGAAGCAACCTCCACTGATGCATAGGCGCCTCACAGTGTTCAACAATCAGAGTAGTATCTACTGGATAAGAAGAGGTGGTGGAAGCACCTGTGTACTCTCCCCATGATGATAGCACACTATCACTGTTTGATATCTTCAACAATTTAGCTCTCGGCGGAAGTGGTTTAATCCTCAATTTGGGGCAATCATGTATTTCCAGTCTCTCAATCACGTGCTCCTCACCACTGTAGTATGACGTGTCCCATTCTTCTAGACTTGCCATATCTTTGAGATCCAAATATTTTAGGTTTGGAAGTTGGTCCATTGATGGTAGGCTATAACACTTGGGCAAACCGCACATCTCCACTGTGACAAGTTTAGGGAGATAATGTGTAATATCCATTAGCCAGGCTGGAAAGCAGCCACTTGTATAACCTCGTATCACCAGCTTCTCTAAACTGCTTGGTGGCACTAGTTTTTCCAGCAACATTTTGTCATCCACAAACCTCTTAGAATCTCTAGTCCATTGCAATTTCAATTCATTGAGTCTGTGCTTTTTCATCATTTCTATCCTTTGCGCCTCTTCTAAAGACTTGACATTTTCAAGCCTAGTTATCTCTAGCACATCAGGATTTGTGTGTTGCAGGCGGAGAAGATTGCTGCTAGACTCACCATCGCCAGGATGCACCATAAAGTGTGGGAATGATATAGCACTGCTATACAACTGAGGTAGTTGGGACAAATAGTCGCAGCCAGTTAGGTATAGAAACTTCAGACTATCAATCGTGCCAATACTTGCAGGTATCATCTTAAGATATCTGCAGTGTGAGAGGTCCAGTGTATGCAGCTTTCTCAAGTTACAAAGACTTTGAGGTATATTGAAAATATGCTCATTTGAAGACAGGTCCAAATGCTCTAGATTGGAAAGGGTACTGATACAGTACATGAAACCATCAACTTGACCTTTTGATGAGCTATCATTTTCATAGCCAAAGATAAAATGCATGCAGGAAGATAAGTTTAAATAGCGAAGATTGGTGAGACTGCAAATGACTTCTGGTAGCCCTCTGAGTTGCCTGGGTCGTTGTCTTCTGAGCATCAAAAAATGAAGATGTGGTATTGATAAATTCAAATACTGGAGTTTGGTAAGGCCACTCAAAGATTCTGGGACATTAGTAACCCTCAGACAGTTTGATAAATCAAGGTGCATCAAATTTTTTAGATTGACAAATAACCCCGGCAATCCTCTCAAATGCTGAAAACCCGATAAGTTTAAATACTTGAGTTTAACGAAGGTTCCCAAAGCTTCAGGGAGCTTCTCGATCGAAGAACACTCACAAGATAAGTTCAGATACTCAAGATTGGCGAGGACACCCAAAACATCTGCTTCTTGGGAAAATTCAAGATATGAGCTGAATGACAGGTTCAAATATTGCAGTTGGGATAGGCCACCCAAAGCTCCTGGTAGCTTCCCAATATTTGGGCAGTATGATAAGTTCAAATATTGCAGCTCTGTGAGGCTCCCCAAGAACTTTGATACATCTCCAACACGAGAGCAGTTTGACAAATCCAAATGCACCAATTTTGTTAGCTTCACAAACGATTCTGGCAGTTTTTCAATTCCCGAACAACCTGACAAATCAATATAACAAAGACCTTCAATATCTCCAATCGACTCTGGTAGTGCAGAGATTGCAGAAGATCCATGAAGGTTGAGATAAGTTAACTTTGAGAGCCTGGTGATACTATCCGGTATTAGTGTATCTTGGATTCTTGGAGCATTCAGATACCTTAGCTGCTTGAGCATACCAATAGAATCTGGCAACTTATGTATGGAGCACTCGCTCAAGTCCAAGACGCGCAGGGACTTGGCAGATGAAAATGCAGCACCATCAAGTTCAATTTCCCCACAGTCCATAAAACGGAGTGCCCTTATCTTGGATGACTCCAATGGGTTGCTACAATCGTTGAGCAATGCATAGTGGCAGCAGCTTCCCCCAGTGTTCCTATCTTTGCCAGCGACAAGGATTTCATCGACCATGACTGATCTTGCTAGATCATGAACCAGGTCGTGCATGGTCAACAAAGTATAATCCTCATTATACACTTCAATAGTCTGCAACAAAAGCATTTCGCTTTGTCAGCTATTTGATATTCGAATCATTTTCTGTATTAACAAATTCCATGTATAATAAACTAACAACATCACGGTAGTGATTTAAAGCATTTGCATAGAAGCATTTGGAACAAAGTGTTTTTGTTTATCTATAAGATGTTTTTTCCTTCTTCTTTTTCTCAAAAAATGCCCCAGTAAGTAAATGCGTAAAACACTTGGTTGAGAGAATGTTGCATAATCACCTCAAACTGCTCTCGTTCGTCGCGCAAGGGAAGCCCGTAAGGTTAGACCTTTTGAAGCACCTTGTTCCTTAATGTTGTTTAGGCGTTTCAGCAAAGTGCCTTAAATGTGGAGCACTATTAAGAATGTCCTGATTTATATTTCCGTATACTACTATTGTTAGCACTTCTTATAACGCCTTAGAAACAATTTCGAGGTTCTTAGACCTTTTGAGAGGCTTTAAAATGCCTTGGAGTTCATGTGCGTCCTGTAGTAACTCAGTGTCTCAAGGACATACGGCCTCTAAACCCACATGATGTTACACGTGGAATAAATCTTCAGCAAGTTTAGGCTCTGGGGTGCTAGTCGGAGTTTTCATGTTCTGGTAGAACATTACTTTGCCGCTAACCACCACTTCTACAATAGTACATATAAATCACTAACATACTATGGACACTATAATAAAATATTCCAATTTCAAAGGATGTGCTAACATTGTACTCATATGCGTTTGATTGAAGGGTTCCTCTGTCTGTCTCGGCAACAAAAACCTTTTTAGAATGTTATCCGGAAGAAAGCAAATTATAAGCTACAATATTTTTATATGTTACATCAATATTTCAATATCAATGTAGTGTCTGAATGAATTATAAATGTTTCCATACTATAGTTCAAGGTAAAACTAAAATTGTTCAACTGTAAAAGGTATGCTCAAACTCACCGACGGTGACTTTGAATCTTGAAGGAAGGATAACCCCAAAAGTTGCCTAATGTATCTCTCGCCAAGCTGCCAAAAGGAGAAAACATTTTCTGGCTGGATGAAACCAAGAGAAACCCATTGGTGAATTAGGTCATCTTTGACTATCTTGTGACCTTTTGGAAATATTGCACAATAGGCAAAACATAGTTTCAGATACGGAGGCATAACACTATAGCTTAGCCTCAAGGATGCAAGCACATGTGTCGAAAGTGTATCTTCCAAAGTAGATATATTCCATATATCACTGTTTCTCACGGACACCCATTCCGTAGATGTCATGCAATGCAACATGTGTCCAAGCGATTGAGCTGCTAAAACCACACCTCCACACTTCATTGCAATGTCCATCCCTATCTGCTCCAACTGTTCTTTGTCACCTCTCGATTCAAAGGCACTCTTTTGCTTTATTATAGACCAACACATTTCATCCGTCAATGGTTTTAATTGATGTGGTTGAATGGTAGAGATTTTCAGTGCAATACCCTCTGCACGTGTGGTCACTAAAACAACCACCTTGCTTCTTTCCCCAACCTTTAGCATAGCTTTGAGATTGTCCAAATGAGATTCCTTGTCCTCCCATAGGTCATCCAAAACAATAAGAATCTTCTTATCAGCAAGCACCTTTGAAAGAGAATTATGTATCGTTTGCATTTCAGTTTGGTGACTCTCATTATCTGATAGTTGTGATATTATAGAATTGCCAATTTTCTTCAAAACAAATGTTTGTTACACATAGACCCACACCTGAGAGTACTCTTTGAATTGGGAACTATTATAAACCATTTTTGCCAAGGTTGTCTTGCCTAGACCTCCAATGCCATATATGGGAAGGATCGTCATCTCTTTTGTCAAGCTCTCAGCAAAAGAACACAAGATTTTTTCTTTCTCTTCGGCCCTCCCAACAATCAGCTGTGTTTCCATGACCGATGAAGTTTCCCGTATATCAATATTTTTTTAGCTCATTGGTATAACCGCTTTAACAAAATTTGTATTTCTGGTGTTGATCTGTGATCACCTCCAGATAATTTCTACTTTTCTCCATCTTATTTGTTGTTGTAATCTTGGGACCAATTGTGAGACAAGGGGTCACGATTGTCAAATATCTTTTCAGAGAGAACTGCAAGATATTTTGATTCAGTTGTTAGTAGAATGCAGAATGCAAGGCAATATTTAAACTGATACAAAAAATTGATGGGGTTAATAATTAAGAGGGTTGTTCTCTTATTTTTATTAGATTAAATGTTATTACTTACTTTTTGCAACATAAATAATCAAACAGTTAAATTGTTGATAATGTTTCCTGGTTTTTTATGTCTTTCCCGAATGCTAAGGAGCAGAATCGAATGACGTCTTCAAAAAAGTATAGTAGCAAATAATTTTAGTATGCTTAATGCCAAGATGTACAGTACACCATTACATTTATTACATGTATATTTAGGTTACATAGTTAGACAGTGAATTAATTGAACTTCAAGGTTGATACGTGGGTGTTGGAATTTTAATGTGAATATAACTACATCCAGATTTATGCCAAGAAATGAAGGATTTTATTTAGTTCAATCATACATTGATTTGTGTTGTTTTTTTTTTTTTTTCTCTCAAATTCCACGGTACGTAACTCAAGATGATTGTTCAGTCATACATTGATGGCAAGTGCATTAAACATGAAAATATTGCTTTTCATGAGTTTAAAATTTTGGTTCCGTTGGCTAGTGCATGAAACATTACATGGTATTAGAGTCCAGGGTTTCGAGTTTAAGTCCTAGTTTAACCATTCCATTTCCGGGTGAGGGGGTGTTGAAGTGCATTCATGGATTGCACTAGTCCTTTCCATCAGTTCCATGATACATTGATGGCTAGTGCATAAAACGTGAAAAGTTGTTGCTTCCCCCTTTGTGTCTGTTTTTGTGTGTGCAAGGGGTTGGGGGGGAGGGGGGGTGGGGGGAGGGCTGCGGCCGGCGATGAATATCTTGTTTGTGTGTGGGGGGTGGGGGTTCGAGGGGATGCCCGGGGCGGTGGCGAGCCATCAGAGGCCACAATTTGAGAGGGCGGGTGGTGAGGTGGCCGTAGGCGACGGTGGCATGCGGTTTGCTCGCCTTCTCTCTCCTCCTGCTACACATGCTGGCCTCTTCGAGTCACACGTTAGAGGGGGTGTTGAAGTGTATATGTGTATTGTCTAGCAGTTTCCATCAGGTCAGACTTTTTATCGCGTTGGCTAGTGCGTACATGACATGGTATCAGAGCCTAGGGCCTCGAGTTCGAGTCCTGCTTTTCGTTATTTATTTGAAAAATATTGTTTCTCCCTTTGCTTCCTCTTCTGTCATATGGGAGATTGTTTTCCTTCTGTGCACATGTTGACTTTCCACGTCAGACGTGAGAGGAAGTGTATATGTGGGTTGCACTAGCTCATTCCATTAGTTCGGATTGGTTGCGTTGGCTAGTTCATTAAACATGACATAGTATCAAAGCCTAAGATCTCGAGTTTGAGTCCCACCTTTCACAATTTATCCAAATATTTTTGTATCAAAGCGTAAGATCTTGCTTTCAGCCTGGACACGGCGTTTTGGCTCATAGGAGTATCTAGTCTCGTTATGAAAAGAAAACTTTAAAAAATATTTAAAATGCCAAAAAATTCTGAAATAAAATTTCGGTTGTACCTCTTAACATTTTATGTTGCCACATAAAGTTTCACGAAAAAATAATGTTTTTTTGCGTTCTGTATAAAAAGACAAATTCGCTACTAAAATAACTTTTTACTGGACATTATTTGGTCTTTTTTACACAGAGAACATAAAATGTCTTTTTTTTTGACAAAAAATGGTTTGCCTACATAAAATGTCTGTATGTTCATCCGATTTTTTTTTCGGAATTTTTCGACATTGTGAAATATGTTTTTTTTTAATAGAAACATCTAATCCTACAAGCTAAAATGGATTTCGGCTTTCAGCCTAAGATATTGTGTTATCTCCACCTCACCAAAGCTCCGGTGAAAATGCTCTACTGTTTCGGTATCGGCGGCACATGGCGTTGTTACCCTCTTGGGAGAGTCGTCGTGGAGCTCCGGTTCGTTTCTGTCCCGTCGTGCTGTCATCGGCGGACATGCTCGGATCCTATCTCGCTGCACTTTGGCCTGTCCGTGGGGAGTAATTGGCGGCTTCCTATCCTTTACACTTAAGTTTGTTTTTCTCCGGACTCGATATTCGTTGTCAGGATCGACGCTCATGGCCCGGAGCGGTGTGAGAGGTCATGCCGCTCTCTCCGACGATAGTTTGTGGGTCCGGGGTAACGTTCTACAGCGGTTTCATAAGGGAGCGTGGTTATACCTCTAATTTGTTGTTTTCAGTGTGTCGTGGAGGGTGCGGCTCCTTCTATATCTTTCTTTTATTTTTGATCTGCTTTATAAGTGCGCATTCTCATCATTTTGTATATATAATTCTAAAACGGACGAAATCATGTTTCAAGGAGGAGTTAGACCCCATTTCTAAAAAAAAGGAGGAGTTAGACCGCAAGTATAGTACGATCCAAGATGGAGATATTAATTTAAATCGGACGGCTCCGTGGTAGCTGATTCCCCTGTTTTCTGCAGCCTGTAGCGCATAGCATGCAGCACGCAGGAAGTAAAAGGTTGGTTTCATGATGGTAGCGCACACATACGTACCTTACGTGCAGTCGGCTCGGTGATGGCTCCTGCGTCGGCTTCATACTCATCGATCGTGTCGGCGATGGCATACATGGCGTCCTTGAGACGCTTCAGCCAGAGACGCGTCGGTTTATCCGTGATGGACCGCCTCTCGGCGTCATCAAGCAGGGCTTCCACGGACTCTAGCGTCATCTTCATCTTCTCCAGATCCTTGGTGAAGTCCAGCTGCAGCTTGATCCGACCTCCAATCGCAGAACTGATCTGGTCGCTCACCACCTTGAGGATGGCGGCGGCAAGCAAGCCCCCAAGCTCCACCATGGCTGCTCCACTCCACCTGCGATCTCTTCCGAGATGAACAAGCTGAAGATAGGTAGAGGTTTGTGGCCTGCGCGTCCGTCTAGATCTGATCGCGCCTGGCGTCCTGCGTACGTGGATGAGTTTTGTGTGCCCAATACAGCTTTGCCTGTACCTCTCAAGATGGTCCGCGTTTTGGTGGTTGGGAAGCTGCCCAGTAACTGCGTCGAGTCAAGTCTTCGTGCTTATCTATCCTTGATCTCGACGCATCGCTCCTGTACAGCTGTAGGCAGCGTGTTTTGGACGAAACTTGTGCAAGTTGTGGATTTGACCCGTCCCTTGTGTGCTGCTGGCCTGTTTGGCGTAAATTGCCGACGAAACATAATGAAATTCGAGCAACCCTGAGAGGCTGAGCCTCGCCTTTCACACGGATTAATTCGAGCAGGGCATGTCGGGTCTACAAGCTGATCACACGGCTGCATGAAAGATCCCGGAAGCACGACCGTCGTAGAGCTCCTACACACAGATTGCACAAGGCCATAGAAGAATGAACGACAGGGAAACAACCGCGTCTCCCTCCAGCCCCTCGCCGCCGTCGGTGCACTACACTGGGAATGGAGCCGGCGGCGGCGCGGCCTGTTCTCCGCGCCGTGAAGGTCCGCCCGCGAGCCTGGGGCATCTTGTAGCGGCACTGCGGCAGGTGAGTGCCGGCGGTGGACGTGGTGATGGCGTGCTCCTGAGGTGGTTTGGCGGCAGAGACCGGCCGGATCTGGCCGTGCACAGCTCTTTCGGCTGTTCCCCTGTGTGTGTACACGCTCTCCTCTGTTCTTGCTCCGTCTCCGCGCGCTATCCTCAGCGCTAGGCATTTCGTCGAACACCTTGTCTGTGTGCGTGAAATGAGTCCACCGTGCATAGTGGTAACGAGTGAGAGACTGCTGGATCAACAACGAAGCATCTTATACGAGAAAACACTTTAACTGAGGGCAGAAATACTCTCAAGCGCAGTTTGGCTGCCACCTGCGAGCAATTAAACTGTACCAAGAACAGAGAGCTGGTGTACCTTCGGCTTGGACGCCTGGGTGACGGCTTATGTTGTCTCCGCCTCGAACCCATCGATCATTCGGAGATGGCGTACATGGCGTCGGAGTGTGCCTCTTCAGCCACATACGTGTCGGTCTATACTACGTGCTAACATGCACATACAAGTTAACATATTTTTCTAGAGAAATGTGTTAACATACTTCTTTTAGATATGTTCCTAGGATTTTCACAGTGGGGATACTTACTCCCTCCGTTCCGCAATATAAGATGATTTAGATATTTCACATGTTTAGATTTAAACTAAAATGACACGTATACAATAAGACGTGTCTAGATAAATGTATACATATGATGTAGAAAAGTACTAAAACATCTTATATTGTGGAACGGAAGGAATATGTGACAATGAATTTGGCAACCCTGGGATACTTAGCATTCCATTTCAGAAAATGAAACTGAGTTCATTATATGAAACCGAAAACTACAAGCACTAGAAGTTATCGAATTCTTAGAAGCTACAACCAGAGCAACTATTTCAGAAGCTCCTCTGTCGTACCAACATCATTATACAGGGATGCAAAAGCCAACACGACAGTTATTCAGAACATCTACAAAAGTACTCTCTCGATCAGGCATAGAGGCACAAAAAAACACCTGCATTTGCTTTTTTTGTCTCTTACTACGTAGGTTGGAAGTTGGAACTTGGATCACGGCTGCTCAGATCACCATAGGGATCGAAAAGCCTTCATCCGGATATCTTTGAGGTATAGGAGTGAGGCCCGGCAACCATGAGAAGCTTATTCAACGGTGTCGCCGGTATGGTTACATATGCTTATTGAAATCCAAATTGACTGTCATATCACGAAGTTGCCCATACCATCTAACTTCGTCACCTCTGCCGTGAACAACAGTCGATCAGATCGTTTAGGTCAAAACGATTGACCCGACCCGAGCCTCCTTTCCGTTCAGCAATGCTTTCTTGTGCGTGCCGCTTGCTTCCGAAATTCCTGTGATCGAATTAGGGTTAGGCAATTCTGAGCTCTTTGATCTCTTGCCCCCTCAGCCCCCTCCTTTTATTGACCTCTGGGTGCCTACTCTCAGCCGACTCGGAAGTCGTAACCGAGTAGGACTCGACCACCAACCAGGAAGTTTCCTGATTCGAGATAGTTTGGATCTATTTCCACCTTCAGTTTGAACCCGACTGACTTTCCTGAACTCCAAGTCACCATTGCATCATCCAACTCGGCCTCCTTAGTTCCCGTGTGCACACAAAATATTTTAGTTGATCCACGCCAATTTCGAATCAAACCCGTATGACTCCACGAGATGCATCTGGATCTTAGAGTCACACACGCACATTATGTGCATCAGTGACCCACATATTTGTACCTAGTCTCTTCAAAGTTAGAATGAAGAGGCAACATGCAAATGTTTCCATGTCGTTACTTTATCCGGATATTATGTATGAGATGCACAAAATTCAAACTAAGTATTACAAAAGGATCATGTGAGGAATTTGATGAAATAATCACCTAGTGATAAAGTCATCGAAATTATAAGACTGTGATCGATAAAATGTAGAACAATACAAACAGAGAGGAATACTCATATATGACGGTAAAAGTCTCACTGAGATCCAAATAAAGAAATTTCATATAATTTCAATATTCTAACTTGTGATTAGTTTGGACGTGATGTGAAATCACTAGACATGAATATTTTATAAAGTAAATATATATGAATAGCTAATATTCATAAGGATAGTCTTGATTAAAACTGTTTTATCACATACGAATAAATGAAAGTGATAAGTTGTGAAACTTGTCATATCAAATGCTTGTGTGCTGTAGAATGGATCTAACGTAGAAAAAGTTATTGCTAAGTGTAATTGACTTGAATTATATGGGTAATCTGGATAATTGCATTATGAGTGTTAAGTCAGCCGTAATAATGGAGTAAGAATTTATTCTTTTCATTATGTAACTCGAAGGACTTAAAAGTCAGTGGGAGCTGTATATGTTTTTCTAATTAGTCCATGCTGAATTGGAAAAGGGAATATCTTGTAAAAAGATTAAAAACATGTTTTAAATAAATCTATCAGAAAATGGCTTATTAAAATTATTGTCCATGAGATAGATTGAGAAGTTTAATAAACATGATTATGATGAATGTGCTAAGAGCAATTCTGAAAGGTAATTCGAATTGTGTTTTGAGACAAAGCAATTTGTTTCAAAAGGTACATAGCGTGATATTTGCAGAGACATTGACCATTGTAGTCTTTGGTGAGCGAATAGAATGAATTGTGATCAAATCATATAATATGGTTTGGCCAATCACGTTGCTATGAATGGTGCATGAAACCGGAAAGTTTCCAAAGTGCTAAATTTATTTAGCCACCGGTTCTAAGAGGAATACTTAGTATAAGTTTTTCTTATAAAGACAGTTAATTAAAAGTGTAATTAAAACTGTGTATGTTATATTGAGATGTTTCTTGAAGGCTGCCAACCTAACCAATCCCGTGCAGTCGATGCAAAAATGTGTACAGAAAGAAGACGCTCCTATGTGGAATCATAAAACAATACGAGATCGCAAAGACAAGGGGAAGGACTCGGTCGGCTGCAAAGTCAAGATCCTGAAGAAGGTGCTTGATAATTCCGCTGGAGTTTTGATGTAATTTTTACTTTTCAAGGTGGTGGTGTCCTCCTGTCTAAATCACGTGACAGTGACACGGCTCTCGATTTTGTTCCATACATCTTCTCCCTCTTTCTTGTTGTTCTTTCCGTCCTGGTTCATCCTTTTTGGTGACACATTTCCTCCTTATTTTGCCACCCCATTCCTTGTGGAAGAACAAGGCGTCGATGATGAGTTCTCCTGCGTGTTGTCGAAAAAAATCTGTAACCTGGTGTGCGGTAATACACTGTCTGGGTTGCTATTTGGGCAAATATTTCTGCAAAATGAACAATGTCAGTACTGTTATTAGCTTGGATTTCAGTACATATGAATGACAAGAATTATGCGTAAGGAATATTTTTTAGTTTAGATCAATAGGAAGTGTAATTACAACAAGGAGAAGCGATGAGAAGCTAGACATTTCGGTACTAACAAACCATCGAAGAAATCCAAACAAGCATAAACTGTATACTGACATAACGAAAAGAAGAAAGAGTAGGCATTGCAAAACTGTAGAGTACACAGTGTGGACACATACCTTGTCTTTTATGTGAGTGAGCTTGGCCACATTCTCCTCTAATTCACACCACTTCTTTAGCGCTGGGCAGTAAGAGATTCTTAGTTCCTGGAGGTTGGTGAGTTGGTGTACGCCCTCCGGTAAAGACCTGATGGCACAACACCTCCAAAGTTCGAGTTTCTTCAGAGAGGTTAGTTCTCCTAACCAATGCGGCAATGACAGGATGCTGTTGCAACCGTACAATTTCAGTGATTGCAGTTTTGTGAGTAGCCTCATGCTCTCCTGCAACTCCTTTAGCCCAATGCACCCTGATATTTCCAGTTCCTGAAGAGATGTGAGCTTACCCAACCATTCCGGCAGTTCTCGTTGGTCTCTGTCTCTTAGGTCTAGTGATTTGAGGTAGGAGAGATGTTGGATGATCTCTGGTGAGCCAGTCAGATCACCGCAACCAATAATCAATAAATGAGTGAGGCCAGGGAGGTGTTGGAGCAACCTCCACTCATGCATAGGCACCAAGCAGTGTTTAATATGCAGAGTAGTATCTACTGGATAAGAAGTGGTGGAAGCACCTATGTACTCTCCCCATGATAATACCACACTATCACTGTTTGATACCTTCAGCCATTTAACTCTCGGTGGAAGTGGTTTAATCCTCAACTTGGGGCAATCATATATTTCCAGTGTCTCAATCACGGACTCTTGACCACCGGAGTATGACGTGTTCCACTCTTCCAGGCTTGCCATATCTGAGAGAAACAGATGTTTTAGGTTTGGAAATTGGTCCATTGGTGGTAGGCTATGACACTTTGGCAAACTGCAGATCTCCATCGTGACAAGATTAGGATATAATTCGAAATATTCATTAGCCAGTCTGGAAAGCTGCCACTTCTATAACCATGTATCCCCAACTTGTTTACACTGCTTGGTGGCACTAGGTTTTCCAGCAACATTTTGTCATCCACAAACCTTTCAGAATCTCTAGTCCATTGCAATTTCAGTTCCCTGAGTCTGTGCTTTTTAATCAATTCAATCATTTGTGCCTCTTCAAAAGACTTGACATCTTCAAGCCTAGTTATCTCTAGCACATCAGGATTTGTGTGTTGCAGGCGGAGAAGAGTGCTGCTAGACTCACCGCCACCAGGATGCACCGCAAAGTGTGGGAATGATATTGCACTGCTGTTCAGCTGAGGTAGTTGGGACAAATGGACGCAGCCTGTTAGATACAGAAACTTCAGACTATCAATCATGCCAATACTTTCTGGTATCATCCTAAGACATCTGCAATGTGAGAGGTCTAGTGTATGCAGCTTTCTCAGGTTACAAAGACTTTGAGGTATACTAACAATATGCTTATTTGAAGACAAGTCCAAATGCTCCAGATTGCAAAGGGTACTGATACTGTACATGAAACCATCAACTTGACCTTTTGATGAGCTATCGTAGCAAGAGTCAAAGATAGAACCCATGCACGACGATAAGTTTAAATACCGAAGTTTTGTGAGATTGCAAATGACTTCTGGCAGCCCTCTGAGTTCCCTAGCCTGCTGTTCTCTGAGTGTCATCAACATATCTTGACGTGGTATTGATAAATTCAAATACTCAAGTTTGGTAAGGGCACACAAAGATTCCGGGACATAATTAACCCTCAGACAGTTTGATAAATCAAGATGCACCAGATTTTTTAGATTTACAAATAACCCTGGCAATCCTCTCAAATGCTTAAATCCTGATAGGTTTAAATACTTGAGTTTAACGAAGGTTCCCAAAGCTTCAGGAAGCTTTCTGATCAAAGACCACTCACAAGATAAATTCAGATACTCAAGATTGGTTAGGGCTCCCAAAACTTCTGCTTCTTGGGGAGGTTCAAGATTAGTGAGGGCCACTAAATCTTCTGCTTCTTGGAGAATTTCAAGATTTGAGCCCAATAAGAGGTTTAAATAATGCCTAGTGGATTGGCCACCCAGTACTTCTCGAGGAAATTCAAGATATGAGCTGAATGACAAGTTCAAATATTTCAGTTGTGATAGGCAACCGAAAGCTCCTGGTAGCTTCCCAATATTTGTGCAGTATGATAAGTTCAAATATTGAAGTTCTGTGAGGCTCTCCAAGAACACTGATACATCTCCAACCAGAGGGCAATTTGACAAATCCAGATGAACTAACTTTTTCAACCGCGCTAATGATTCTGGAAGTTTTTGTATTGCCGAACAACCTGACAAATCAAGATGCAGCAAACCTTCAATTTGTCCAATTGTCTCTGGCAGTGCCAAGATCATAGAAGATCCACGAAGGCTGAGGTAAATTAATTTTGAAAGTGCGGTGATACTATTGGGAATAGTTCTGTGTTGGAGGCTTGGAGCACTGAGATATCTCAGCTGCTTCAGTTGACCAATAGAATCTGGCAAATTAGATATGTAGCAATCGCTTAAGTCCAAGACGCGCAGAGATTTGGCAGATGAAAATGCAGCATCATTTAGTTCAATTTTCCCACAGTCCATAAAACGGAGCGCCCTTATCTTGCATGACTCCAATGGCTTGCTACTATCATTTAGCAATGCATAGTGGCAGCAGTTTCCCCCAGAGTTGCTATGCTTGCCAGCGACAAGAATTTCATCGACCATGACTGATCTTGCTAGATCATGAACCAGGTCGTGCATGGTCAACAATGTAAAATCCTCATTATAGACTTCAACAGTCTACAAAAAAAGCATTTCGCTTTGTTAGCTATTTCATAGTCGAATCATTTCATGTATTAACAAATTCTACATATAATAAACTAACAACATCGCGGGGTAGTGATTTAAAGCATTTGCATAGAAGCATTTGGAACAGAGTATCTTGGTTTATCTATTTTTCCTTCTTTTTATTAAAAAAAATGCCCCGCATAAGTAGAGTAAATACATAAAACACTTTATTTGAGAGCATGTTTCATAATTACCTCAACTGCTATCATTGGTCACGCAAGGGAAGCACATAAGGTTAGACCTTTTGAAGCACCTTGTTCCTTAATATTGTATTAGGCGTTTCAGCAAAGTGCCTCAAATGTGGAGACTATTAAGAAATGTCCTGATTTATCTTTCTGTATACTACTACTCTTACCACTTACTACAACGCCTTGGAAACAATTTCGAGGTATTTTCTGGACCTTTTGAGAGACTTTAAAATGCCTTGGGAGTCTAGGTGCGTCCTGCAGTAACTCTGTCTCATGGACATAGGGCCACTAAACGAACGTGAAGTTACATGTGGAAAAAAACTTCTGCGAGTTTGGTCTCTTGGGTGATAGTCAGGCTCTTCATGTATCGGTAGAACATTACTTTGCTCCTAGCCACCATTTCTACAATAGTACAGATATTCTCTTACTAACATACAATAGAAATACTAATGAAATGTTCCAATTTCGAGGGATGTGCTAACATTGTACTCATATGCGTTTGATTGAGTGGTTCCTTTGTTTAACTCGGCAACAAAAACCTTTTAGAATGTTCTCGAAGAAAGCAAATTATAAGCCACAATATTTTTACATGTTACATCAATATTTAAATATCAACGTAGTGTCTGCACTACAAGTATGAATTATGAGAGTTTCCATACTATAGTTCAAGGTAAAAAGATAAAATTGTCCAACTGTAAAAGGTATGCACAAACTCACCAACGGTGACTTCGAAACCTGAAGAAAGGACAACCCCAAAAGCTGCCTAATGTATCTCTCACCGAGCTGCCAAAAGGAGAAAACATTTGTTGGCTCGATAAAACCAAGGGAAATCCATTGGTGAATTAGGTCATTTTTCATTATCTTGTGACCTTTTGGAAATATTGCACAATAGGCAAAACATAGTTTTAGATACGGAGGCAGGACACTGTAGCTTAGCCTTAAGGATGCAATAACATTTGTGGAAAGCTTATCTTCCAAAGTACATATATTCCAAATATCACTGTTTCTCACTGACTCCCATTCACTAGATGTCATAGAATTCAACATGTGTCCAAGTGATTGTGCTGCTAAAGCCACACCTCCACACTTCATTGCAATGTCCATCCCTATCCGCTCCAAGTGTTCATTGTCACCTCTAAATTCAAAGGCACTCTTTTGCTTTATAATAGACCAACACATGTCATCAGTCAGTGGTTCTAATTTGTGTGATTGAATGGTACAGATTTTCTGTGCAATACCCTCCACACGTGTGGTCACTACTACAACCACCTTGCTTTCCTTCCCTACCTTTAGCATAACCTTGAGACTGTCCAAATGAGATTCCTTGTCCTCCCACAGGTCATCCAAAACAACTAGAACCTTCTTATTAGCAAGCAGCTTTGAAAGAGAATTATGTACCATTTGCATTTCAGTTTGCTGACTGTCATTTTCAGATAGTTGTGATATTATAGAATTGCCAATCTTCTTCAAATCAAATGTTTGTGACACATAAACCCACACCTGAGAGTAGTCTTTGAATTGAGAACTATTGTATACCATTTTTGCCAATGTTGTTTTACCAAGACCTCCAATGCCATATATGGGAAGGATCGTCATATCTTTTGTCATGCTCTCAGATAAAGAACACAATATTTTTTCTTTCTCTTCGGTCCTCCCAATAATTAGTTGTGTTTCCATGACCGATGAAGTTTCCCGTATATCAATATTTTTCAGCTCATTGGTATAACAGTGTGAACTATATTTGAATTTCTTGTGTTGATCTGTGATCACCTCCAGATCATGTCTACTTTTTTCCATCTTATTTGCTATCGTAATCTTGGGACCAATTGTGAGACAAGGGATCACGATTGCCAATATCTTTTCAGAGAGAACTGCAAGATATTTTGGTTCATTTGTTAGTAGAATGCAAAATGCAAGGCAATACATATTACTATGTTATAAATATATTCTGACTGATACAAAAAAATGTTAGGGTAAAAAATCAAGAGTTTAATCATACACTGATTTTGTGTTGATTTTCCTTTTGGTTAGAAATTTTTTTGTTTATTCCAGAGTAACATACCTTGTGTTCACCATACAAAATAGAAAAAAAACACTGATGTACACCTTAGACGCGCCCAACACACACAAACATACACAATGCCTACTTAAGATTAGAGTTGCTGAGCTCTTTAGATTACTGGAGTCACCACATGCACCTCCTTATCAACAGCACATCGGTTCCACTGGAAGAATAACCTGCCTTAAAAGCATAATATGTACAACTTGGGGTTTCTCCCTAGGAGAGTACAACCCCCCCCCCCCCCCCCCCCCCCCCCCCCCCTCTCCCCCCACTAGCCACTCAATCAATGGTTAGTTCTCGCATAGATTCCAAATTGAATATACATGTTCCATATTACATATGATTGTTGCAAATTTAAGCATAGAACATACATATTCTTAATATTGCCCAAATTCCATTGTATACGTAAACCAAGTAAATATATAAACCTAAGCTCAAATCATAATTTTTAAGGTAATTTTTATTAAATTATCTAATTTTATAAAGTTCTACTCCCTCCGTTCCTAAATATAAGATATTTTAGGCATTTTCTAGATTCATACGTATGTGGATGTATCTAGACACATTTTTGTGTCTATTTTACTCATTTTAGTTCGCATCTAGTCAACATGTGCAATACCTAAAACGGAGTAGTACTTATATTTAAGGACATGGATAAATTATTATCTTCTTGGCAATTCGTATTATTTGTATGAATTAAAACCATAGACCCCATATTATATGAATTACACATATTTGCATGGTATAGTTGTTTTGAATTTACAATCCCTGTATTATTACATTAGGCACAATATTATTTTTTGTTATGAGAGTGTTCATTCATTTCATTAATTTAATTCCAGAATCGGATATGTTGTGATTACAGGCTTAGAAGGAGTTACAACTTTATATGTTTATAATTTATTTTGCATTCCCAATTTCTTATAACACGTACAATCCTTTAACAAATGCATAGTGCACTAAGCATAGCTCAATTGGAATTCTTCCGCGACCTAAGGTTCGTTCACCAACTTTAACAGACTTTCTTTATTTCCATTTACATTTCCATGACTAGAAAAAATTTCTCCGCACCTAAGTACTTTCGGACAGAAAATTTGATGATTTGCCACACTTTACTTTGAATTTTGATCTTTTGCCACTTTGACCACCATATGCGAATGACACGGGCATGGCAAATTATCAAATGCAAAGTAAAGTGTGGCAAATGATCAAATCCCCCACTTTTGGACCCCCAAAAGGAAAACTGAAGATGATCTTTATGTGTGGAGACCCTTTTGCCTAGAAAATAGGAATCAACTAGTTACACTTCATTCTGAGAAACTTTATCGAATTAATCGGTTGGACCCATCATCCAGGTTGCAGATATTTGTTCTAGTCGTCACAAGGTGGACTTAGCGACGTCGGCATGAGTGTATTCTTCCTTCTTGAGGGAGTTGCTACGGAAAAACAATAACTAGTCATAGGTGCTTATTTGTCATATCTTATCATGGTTCTGCCATTGTTGTCAACTTCATGCACTTTGCTTGTTGATCCTTTGGAGTTCGCTGCCTTGCATCATGTAATAAAATTATGGCTGGGTGCATAGGCCTGGAGGTTTGACCGCCCTTTTTTTAAGAAAAATATATGCCTTTGTCCTAGAAGATGACTTCAATATTTAGCCTAATGATGGATGGACGTAATTTGTGAAAGTAACAATGATATTTTACTTCAATTCAGTCTTATAACAGCTTCACTGGGCATTAGATTGGCTTATCATTAATTTTTGCTAATTTATATTCATTGGTATACCAATTACTTCAAACTAGTATAATTTTAGATGTAACCGTAAAGTATATCAAAAGTGGGAAGGTTTCCTGACAATACTTACTAGATTTGAATTCACTGTAACATGGTAGCTTCTACAAGACGCCCCCTGACCCCTGTGTTGGTGTGGTAATATTTTTGACTAAACTTATTTTGTTACTTTGAGTTTAATTTAGTTATCATATGCTGGGTTAGGAATACTTCTGTTATCAGTTTCCAATGTATGGTGTACCTACCTTTGTTTTCTTGGGTTGTATTATAGAATCTATCCGAAGGGTTGTGTTTACTTTCCAAACCACCATGTGTTAGTATACATGACCACTCCCAGTCTCCTACCATCCTCTGTGACGAGCTCCACACCTCAACTGCATCCTCTGCAAACACCCAAGGATGACAACCTACTATAGGGGTGCATGCAGTATATTGAGAGATCATTCAATCCAACCAACTGACACTAGGGAGAAATCAATCGCTCTCCTTGTGAAAGAAAAAAGATATCAGGGAGAAATCAATCACTCTCCTTCACCAAAAAAAAAAAAAAAAATCACCATGCTCTATTTTTCTGTTACTCTTCGCTCTTCCTCCTGCCTCCTACTCTTTCCTTGGGACGTCCATCCTCCTGCCCTGAAGTGTTGGCTGCAACACTCTCATCATGGATGGGTGATGGAGCTCGATTTCACGTCACAAAACTCTGGGAGACACCGGGCTGCCAGCCCGAGGCGGCGAGGTTGCTGCAAGCCCATGTGTGTTTTAATGCGAACACACGAGCGACATGTTGCGATGACTCTGGGTGTCTGTTATAAATCTAGCATTTAAGGTACAATTGTTTTTGCTTTTGCTACAAACATTTTTTCCTATGGTGCATACGAGTGATGATTTCTCTCAACAGTTTGCATGTGTATTTAAAATGCTACTCGGGAAAATGTTGAAATATCGCCAGGAAAATGTTGTCACGATGTTGTAAGCTTTCCAAATAAAACATTGTAGCCGAGGAGTTATACTACAAGGATCGGACGACCCAAGATCATGATATTAAGTTAAATTGGACGGCTGATTCCCCTGTTTTCAGTCGGTAGCGCAGTCCCAATTCGTAGCGGCACGCGTGAAATATATAAGAAGGTAGCTTCAGGATTGTAGCGCACACATACCTTCCGTGCACACGGCTTGATTATGGTTTCTGCATCGGACTCAAACTCATCAATCATGTCGGCGATGACATACATAGCGTCCTTGAGCCGCTTCAACCACAAGCACGTCGATTTATCTGTAATGGACCGCCGCTCAGCATCCTCGAGCAGGGCCTCCACAGATTCCAGCGTCATCTTCATCTTCTCCAGATCCTTGGTGAAATTCTTCTGCAGCTTGATATTTGTTCCAATTGCAGAACCAATCTGGTCGCTCACCACCTTGAGGATAGCAGCGGCAAGCATGCCGCCAAGCTCCACCATGGCTCCGATGGCTCGTGCTAGCACCTATCAAGATTGAGTGAAGGTTGTTCAAGCAAGAATGACAGGGTTGACACTCCTGAAGTGCGCGATTGGATCTTATTGGAGTTTGGATTTTGAAAATGACCCCCAGTCAACTCTAAGCGAAGTCTTTGCCTTTCCATATTCTGTACTGTCCATGCATCGGTAGTGCAAACTGCAGAGCTGTACGCATGGTGACTGAACTTAGAGTGGAGTATAGTTTATGCCGGCTTTGGGCAGAGACGAACTGAATCAATAGTCAATCAATACGCCCAGCGCGACTGATTCCAACCAACAACAAAAAAAAAATTCGAGAAAACAAAACGCTCACCCACCCGTTCGCCATGACGTCGGAGGATTGAATGAAGGGAGACCTGCGCTGCCGTCGCGAGCTGGCCTCGTCCACGCCGGCCGGCGTAGCCTTCTCCGGCCTCGGCACAGCGCCGAGAACCTCCCGGGGCCGGCGTAGCCTTCTCCGGCCTCGGCACAGCGCCGAGAACCTCCCGGGTCGGCGATGCCGCCGGATCCGGTCTTCGCATTGCCGCTGCGGCTGATGTATGGCCATACTGGCACCGGGGGCGGCGCATCGGCTTACCGGCCGGCCGGTGGGGGGAGACGGACGGCATTGCCGAGTCTTGTTTAATTAATCAGCAGTCGCTCGCGGGCCGGCCAGGGTAATTTGTTTATTGGGCCTGTAACGTGTCTGGCGAACACTGCTGACGAGGCGCACGCAAGTTGCACAAAACAACGTCTCCGGTGGGTGGCTCCTCTCGTCTTCTACGGCCGGCCGCCCTGCTAAAAACTAATTAGATTAGTAAGTATACCAGCTATTTCGGTGTAATGAACCTTAGCTACTTCTTGGCCATTCCTTGCTGAGTGTAACACAGACTGGTACTCAGTTCCTTAAGTACGCCCGTTGCTTTACCTCCGGTAACCATCGTTAGCTAGCACTTTGTATTGCAGGTGGCAAGCTTGGTCAATCGGTTATCTTAAAAAAAGTTACGACTATGTCCTCTTTGTCTTTGATCAACAATGTTGCACTTTGCATCGAACTAAGCTATATATATTCTGTTGCTAAGGGCTACGTGATTTGCACAATTTTCAGAACATGCACTGGTAGAAAACAAGCAATAGGTTTCGGCCATTAGTACCGGTTCCCTTACGAACCGGTACTAGTGGTTCGATTTTGCCTTTTTCCAACGGCTACAGCTCGCGTCCCGGACCTTTAGTCCCGGTTCCAGACACGAACCGGAACTAAAGGTCCACCACACGCCGCCGCAGAGGCCGGGGCCCGCGCGAAAACCTTTAGTCCCGGTTCTAGCCTGGAACCGGGACCAAAGGCCAACCTTTAGTCTCGGTTCTTTGCTAGAACCGGGACTAAAAGTTCTTTCCTATATCATCTTCCTCCCCGAGCCACTGGCTTCATTTCTGCAGCTCGGGTTTCATCTCCATTTTCTCTCCATTTCCCTTCCCTAGGTCAAGTTCATCCCCATTTTGTTCATCATTTGTCAAGATTTCACCCCGAGGTTAGCACAGCTTCATCCATTCTTCCGGCGCTCGTTTTGTTGCTTGTTTAGCTCATTTAGCTCATTTCACATTTCTAGTGCTAGCTAGGTGTTTGATGAAATGTCTAAGTTAGGGATTTGTTTTGTTTTATATGCAATTTGAGCTCAATTAAACTAAATTATGATTTGTAGGTTTTAGTGTCGTCCCGTCCCCGTCCTCACCGCCGTCGATAGCCCGCGCCGTCTTGTCATCTCGGTGAGCCTCTTTTTTATCTTTTATTTTAAAAAAATTACTTGTATGATTTAAATGCATAGTTATTTCCTGTATAATTTTCTTATGTTTTTTTTATATGTATAGTGTCATGGTTTTGATATCCGTCCCCGTCGGCCCTCGTCCGGTCTATGATTCGGATGTGGTATATTTTTATAACTATTTGTTTCGTTTCGTGTTTATCACAATCATGCCGACCAACTTGACATAGATATATTTCTATTTAGGAGGTAGTTGAACCGGAAATTCCAGCCGACCCTATTGTCGAGTTTTTAGAAAAAGAAAACAACGATTTAAAAGCAAAATTGAAGATAAGTGAAGATCTTCGTCTCCAATGCCTGGAAGAGAAGATGGTATTGGACTTGAAGATTGCCGACATCGTTGATGCTCACGGGGTCGAGCTTGCCGACGTCGTCGCTGCTAACGAGAGGAAGATGGATGCAATGCGCGTCAAGCTTAAAAAGATTAGAAAATATGCCATTAGTCAGGAGGCTTGGTATCATTATGCTGTTGGTTCAATAATTACCTTAGTTGCGATTCTGATCGCATTTGTTGTTGGATTTAAATTCTTTAGATAATTGTATGTTAGTTTCAATTGATGTATGTTTATGAGAACTATGTATTAGATTTGGTCACTACTCTACTTTGCTTGATGAACTTGTATTAATTAATTTGGTCACTTATCTATTCATGATCGATGTAGTATATATATATATATATGGTTTTTGATATACTTATATAATGCAGATGAGACGGCAATGGATGTACGGTGACCGACGCTGTCCCGAGTTCATTAATGGCATGCATGATTTTCTCCGTGTGGCTGAGACAAACAAGCGGACAAATGGTTTTATATGTTGTCCATGCAGTCTTTGTAAGAATATTAAGGATCACCTTGCTCATCAGTTATTCACGGCCACCTGTTGCGGAATGGTTTCATGCTTGGTTATTATTGTTGGACCAAGCACGGAGAAAGAGGGGTTATAATGGAAGACAATGAAGAAGAAGAGGATAATGACAACTATCCTATGTTCGAAGTTGAAGAAGATCCCATAGTTGAAGAAGATCCCATTGTTGAAGAAGATCCCATTGTTGATGAGCCCGACGATGATCTTCGTCGGGCCATTCGTGATGCACAAATGGACTGTGGAAGTGAAAACGAGAGGTTGAAGTTGGAGCGCATGTTAGCTGATCACACCAAATTGCTGTATCCAAATTGCGAAAATGGCCAGAAAAAGTTGGGTAGCACACTGGAATTGCTACAATGGAAGGCAGAGAATGGTACTTCTGACAAGGGATTTGAAAATTTGCTGAAAATATTTAAGAAGATGCTTCCAAAGGATAACGAATTGCCCTCTAGTACGTACGAAGCAAAGAAGGTGGTCTGCCCTCTAGGATTAGAGGTGCAGAAGATACATGCATGCATTAATGACTGCATCCTCTACCGCGGTGAGTACGCAAATTTGAATGCTTGTCCTGTATGCGGTGCATTGCGGTATAAGATTGGGCGAGATGACCCTGGTGATGTTGAGGGCGAGCACGGTTGTCCAAGGAAGAGGGTTCCTGCCAAGGTGATGTGGTATGCTCCTATAATACCACGGTTGAAACGTTTGTTTCAAAACAAAGATCATGCCAAGTTGTTGCGATGGCACAAAGAAGACCGTAAGAAAGACCATCTGGTGAGACACCCCGCTGATGGGTCGCAGTGGAGAAAAATCGACAGAGAGTTCCCGACATTTTCAGATGACGCAAGGAACTTAAGATTTGGTCTAAGTACAGATGGATTTAATCCTTTTGGAGAGCAGAGCTCCAGTCATAGCACTTGGCCTGTGACTCTATGTATCTATAACCTTCCTCCTTGGCTGTGCATGAAGCGGAAGTTCATTATGATGCCAGTGCTCATCCAAGGCCCGAAGCAACCTGGCAACGACATCGATGTGTACCTGAGGCCATTGGTTGAAGAACTTTTACAGTTGTGGCGTGAAGAAGGTGTGCGTGTGTGGGATGAGCACAAACAAGAGGAATTTGACCTACGAGCGCTGTTGTTTGTAACCATCAATGATTGGCCTGCTCTTAGTAACATTTCAGGACAGTCAAACAAGGGATACAATGCATGCACGCACTGTTTAGGTGAGACTGAAAGTATACATTTAGGTAACAAGAATGTGTACCTGGGCCATCGTCGATTTCTTGTAAACAACCATCCCTTGAGAAAGAAAGGCAGACATTTCAAAGGTGAGGAGATCGTCGGCCGAAGCCTACCCGCCCTTCTGGTTCTGTTATACATGATATGGTCAAGGATTTAAAAGTAATCTTTGGGAAGGGTCCTGGCGGTCTATCTGTTCCGAATGACGCTCTCAACCACGTACCCATGTGGAAGAAGAAATCTATATTTTGGGAGCTGCCCTACTGGATAATGCTAGAGGTTCACTCTGCAATCGACGTGATGCATGTGACAAAAAATCTTTGCTTGAACCTGCTAAACTTCTTGGGCGTGTATGGGAAGTCAAAAGATACACCACAAGCAAGGCAGGCCCATCAACGTACGATGGAACGAGACGGCGCTCATTCAGAGAATCATCAAGGTCCTGCGAGCTACGCTCTTACGAAAGAAGAGAAGAAAATATTTTTTGAATGTCTTAGCAGTATGAAGGTTCCATCTGGCTTCTCGTCGAATATAAAGGGAATAATTAACATGGCAGAGCTAAAATTTCAAAACCTAAAGTCTCATGACTGCCACGTGATTATGACACAATTACTTCCGGTGGCATTGAGGGGGCTTCTACCAGAAAATGTTCGAGTACCCATTGTGAAGCTATGTGCATTCCTCAATGCAATTTCTCAGAAGGTGATCAATCCACTTTCTCTACCAAATTTACAGAAGGATGTGGTCCAATGTCTTGTCAGCTTCGAGTTGGTGTTCCCACCAACCTTCTTCAATATTATGACGCACCTCCTAGTTCACCTAGTCGAAGAGATTTTTGTTCTCGGTCCTGTATTTCTACACAACATGTTCCCCTTTGAGAGGTTCATGGGAGTCTTAAAGAAATACGTTCATAACCGTGCTAGGCCAGAAGGAAGCATCTCCAAGGGCTATGGAACGGAGGAGGTCATTGAGTTTTGTGTTGACTTTATTCCTGATCTAAAGCCGATTGGTGTTCCTCAATCGCGGCATGAGGGGAGACTGCGTGGAAAAGGCACGCTAGGGAAAAAAGCAACACTATGTCAAGATGGGATTTCTTTCACTCGAGCACACTACACAGTTCTACATAATTCCAGCTTGGTGGCTCCGTATATCGTGGAACACAGGAATATTTTACGCTCCAAATACCCAGAGCAATGAAGATCGTATTGATGGAGAACACATGAAGACTTTCGGCAGTTGGTTACACAGACGTCTCATTAATGACACCAATGTTGGAGAACAGCTATACTTGTTGGCCAAGCAACCATCTTCGACTATATTGACTTTTCAAGGGTACGAGATAAATGGAAATACATTTTACACGGTCGACCAAGATAAAAAGAGCACCAACCAAAACAGTGGTGTCCGCTTTGATGCAACAGACTGCAATGGGCAAAAGGAAACATATTATGGTTACATAGAGCAGATATGGGAACTTGACTATGGACCTTCTTTTAAGGTCCCTTTGTTCAAGTGCAAATGGTTCAACCTACAAGGCGGGGTAGAGGTAGACCCACGGTATGGAATGACTACAGTGGATCTCAAGAATCTTGAGTACGAGAACGAACCATTCGTCCTAGCCAGTGAAGTGGCTCAGGTTTTCTATGTGAAGGACATGTCTACCCTACCAAAAAAAAGAAAAGATAAGAAAGCGAATACATCATACGATGAGCCAAAGCGCCACATAGTTCTTTCAGGGAAAAGAAACATCGTGGGAGTGGAGGACAAGACAGACATGTCAGAAGATTACGATAAGTTTCATGAAATTCCGCCCTTCAAAGTGAAAATTGACCCAAGCATCAAGTTAAATGAAGAAGATTGTCCTTGGTTACGGCGCAATCAGAAGAAAGGGACACACACGAAGAACAAGTGAACACTAGATAGGGATGTTGTTGGTGATGTGTAATAATGTATTCAACTTTTATGAAACTGTGTAATCGTGAGCCGGGTCCTAAGCCGGCAAAACACACGGTTTTGGTGGGATTCCGAAGCACTGGAGCCCGGCTCCGGCGAAACCGGAAGCTTGCGCATCCGTCTCGCGTCATCGTGAGCAGCAAACCGACCTTCGATCCACAGCGGCAAGACGTCTCTGATGATCTACGACCGTCCCAAAAAGTGTTGGGAATGTCGCAGATCATCAGAGCGCCTTGCCGCTGCTTGGATCGGACCGAGGGGCATGGCTACCACTTCCACCACCACCACCACCACCACTCCCACCTCCTCGGCAATTCATCATTGCGTCACCCTAATCCAGTGGCTGGATTCAACCTACCTGAGGGCTTGTGTTTCCAACAGCGTCGTTGTGTTGTCATTGTTCACCGACCTACAGGAGGTGGCTCCAATGGCTGGCCGGTGAACAAGACGAACACAATAATGCCAGGGAACATGCCAGCAGGTAGGCTAAATCCAGCCATTGGATTCGGTGGCGAAGGTAGACGCTCGTTGTGTGCCGTTCGCTGCAGGGACGCCGCTATTTATAGGCGATTAGAAAGTGTACCTGTGGATGAGGTGGGAGTGGTGGTGCTGGTGGGAGTGCTGATCCAACGGCTCACTAAGCCCTCAAAAGAAACACACCCCTGATCCAACGACTCAGAAGCGTTTGAAAGAAACACACGATCCGTGTGATTCTTTAGTCCCGGTTGGTGTTACCAACCGGGACTAGTTCTAAAAATCCAACGGCTCACAAGCCCTCAAAAGAAACACACCCCTGATCCAACGGCTCAGAAGCGTTTGAAACAAACACACGATCGTGTGATTCTTTAGTCCCGGATTGAATCGATAAATTTATGTTCGTCTGAACGAGACATATTATTATCTATGTACGAGACATATTATTATCTATGTACGAGGCATATTATAATTGATACGAAACATCCCACATTGAATCGATAAATTAATGTAACATACAACTAGAGATCTACGTTACAACTTCACTAGTTCTAAATACTGGATAGAACAAATTAAGGTACAACTGCAAATTACGATACAACACAAGTAAAACAAAGACTCTACCTATCTCCCATCGATGCAGCCTGCACCATCCGCCGTGTTGCCACCCTTGCCCTTTGACGAAGATTCTGCCTTCTTGCCTTTGCCCTTGGACGAAGATTCAGCCTTCTTGCCATTACCCTTGCTCGATGCTTCAGCCTTCTTCTCCTTGCCTTTGCTCAGTGCTTCAACCATCCTTTCCTTTGACGACGGCATGAAATTGTCGTCATCATCGCTGTCAACTACCCAGAGACATGAACGACCGTACGAAGCACAGTCAGCTTCAGTTCGGTAGAACGGACTATTCGTAACTTTCCTGTCAAACTTATCTGCAAGCCTGAGCATTTCTGCACGAATTTGGAGCGGGGTCCTATACGGAAACCCATCGCGGCATAGCTTCGCCCCAAGCAAAGCGAGATGACTCTCAGTGTGCAAAATTTCTTCAATTGGAACTACCCTACCATCTACCTTCAAATTGCTCGAAAGCCTGACGAGATGCTCGGATGCGGAAATGTGAAACCCGGACACACACTTCTCGCAAGGACCAATACACACCATGCTTGCGCTCAAGTGAGTACCATGCCTACCTTCGACTGGGTTTTATAGAACTACCGGTGCCGGCATTTGGCGGGAAACGTTGGCGGGAAACGGTGGCGGGAGGACACGAGTCGTGACAGCAAAGCCCGCCTTTAGTCCCGGTTGGTAACACCAACCGGGACTGAAGAAGCACACGGATCGTGTGTTTCTTTCAAACGCTTCTGAGCCGTTGGATCAGGGGTGTGTTTCTTTTCACCCCTGATCCAACGGCTCACAAGCGCTCAAAAGAAACACACCCCTGATCCAACGGCTCACAAGCGCTCGAAAGAAACACACGATCCGTGTGCTTCTTCCTTATTGGTGGGAATCCCTTTAGTCCCGGTTGGTAACCGGGACTAAAGGCGGGCTTTGCGGTCACGACACGTGTCCTCCCCCAGCGCTTCCCTGGGCACGTGTCCTCCCCCAGTGCTTCCCTGGGCACGTGTCCTCCCCCAGCGCTTCCCTGGGCACGTGTCCTCCCCCAGCGCTGCCCTGGAGGTCTTTATATATTGTCGCCGACGGGGTAAACCCTAATCCACCATTCCTAGCCACGAACGCATCGTCTCCACGAGATGGATCCGCCACGCCCGCCGCAGCGCCTTCTGGACGAGGTCGAGCGTGCTCGGCATAGCGCACTTGGGCGCAACCGCGGGAGCCTATCCCGCCGTATGCCCACAAGCCCGGTGTGGAGAGGAATGCCCAGCTACCGGCCTCCTGCTCCACCAGGTGCCGCCGCACCTCCACCTGGCGCTGCTGCACCTCCACCAGGCGCCACCGCTCCTCCCGCGGAGGAGGAGGAGGACGACGACTTCGACTGGAGCGACGATGGGGAAGAGGGTTGTGGGTTGCAGATACAGGAGGCCATGGAAGCCTCCTTCCAGTCTGTCCGCGACTACCCTGTCCAGCGAGCCAAGACTGCCTACCAGCTCAAGGCGAAGGATGCTTCCGAGCTGGATTGGGCACTGAAAGACTCATCCTCCATGGATCTTGCCCTCCGCCGCAAACGTGCGCGCGAGAACCGGGCGGCCGCCCACGGGGCTGGCTCCTCCCGCCATTCCCACTAATCCTACGGCCTTCGAGCCAGCAAGTCCGTTTATGTAGAATAATGTTGGTGATGTTGGATCAGGGGTAATAATGTATTAAACCTTTTATGTAATTTGAAAAATACACTGGAGCATCAAAAATTCATATTAAAAGGATTTTTAGAAATTCATATTTAAAAGAAACTAGAGAAAACATAAGTAAATAGATATAAATTCATATTATTTCAAACATTCTATTAGTAAACAAAAATGATATAAGTAAATTTCGAGAGAGTTCAGTTATATTATCTCTAAATATGAACCATTTTGAAATGATATAATATGTTGCATTTTACTTTAGACTCCATAATCAGAGGGAATACATTATTAGTAAACAAAAAGGAAAAGGAAACAAAAGGAAAAGGAAACAAAAAAAACAGGAAAAAGACCTTTAGTCGCGGTTCTATCCACGAACCGCGACTAAAGGCCCGTGGGCTTGGCGTGCTAATTTGGGCGGTCCAAATCAGACCTTTAGTCGCGGTTCCAGCCACGAACCGGGACTAAAGGGTCTTTAGTCGCGGTTCGTGGCTGGAACCGCGACTAAAGGTCTGTTTCGCGGCGTTTTTTGTGGCCGCGGCCGAAATTTCGCCATTCTCCCCCAAATCGAAGAACAGACGGCGAAGCGCTCCTCCCCGACGGCGAAGCGCTGCTCGATCCGCCGCGCCGCCGTGCCCTCCCCTGCCTCGCCGCGCCGCCGCGCCGCCGTGCCCTCTCCTGCCTCGCCGCGCCGCAGGTAGGCTCCCCTGCCCCGGCCCTCCCCCTGCCTCGCCGCGCCGCCGTGGCCGCGGCCGTGGCCTTGGCCGTGCTGGCCACCGTGGCCGTAGCCGTGCCTCGCGCCCCTCCCCTGCCCCTCCCCTGCCCCGGCCCTCCCCCTACCTCGCCGCGTCGCCGTTGCCGCGGCCGTGGCCTTGGCCGTACGTGCTGGCCGCCGTGGCCGTAGCCGTGCCTCGCGCCCCTCCCCTGCCCCGGCCCTCCCCCTGCCTCGCCGCGCCGCCGTGGCAACCCCGTGCATCCGCACGGGCTGCAATTTTGTTCTAATTAGAACAATTTTGCTAAGTTAGTGATTTTAGAAGTTTTGCTAAGTTAGAAAAATAATGTGAATGATTGATATGGCATCTGATGTATGCACTAAGGTTAGTGATTTGGAAATAATGTGTAGGAACCACATATATGTAGCAATTTTAGAGTTTTTGCTAAGTTAGAAATTTTTTGCTAAGTTAGAAAATTTAGCAAATTTAGCAAATTTAGAAAATTTAGACAATTTAGCAAATTTAACAATGTGTTAGCAATTTTTAGATGCAATTTTTTTTCTTAGTTTAGCTAGGTTAGTAAAATTGGATAAGTTAGCAAAGTTAATTTGGATGCAAATTTGCTATTTAAATTGTTGCTATTTAAGTTAGCAAATTTGCTATTTAAATTGTTGCTATTTAGGTTAGCAAATTTATATTGTTGCTATTTATAGATTGCAATTTTATAGATGCAATTTATATATGCAATTTTATAGATTGCAAATTTGGCTAAGTTAGAATTTTTTGCTAAGTTAGAAATTTTTAGATGCAAATTCAGTTTTAGGACTTAGTGAAAATTCAGTTTTAGGACTTAGTGAAAATTCAGTTATAGATGCAAATTTTATAGATGCAAATTATATAGATTGCAAATTTGATAAGTTAGCAAATTTAGAAAATTTAGCAAATTTTTGTGTACTAATTTTATAGATGCAAATTTTATAGATTGCAAATTTGACAAGTTAGCAAAGTTAGAAAATTTAGCAAATCTTTGTGTAGCAATGTTATAATGCAAATTTTATAGATTTTTGTGTAGCAATTTTATAGATGCAAATTTTATTGATTGCAGGGACATTGAGCTATGGATCCTAACTATGTGCGAGACGAGGAGAATGAAGACGTAATTATGCAACAGATATATGAGGATGCCAATCCAATTGATCCCGATGGAGAAGATGCCGGTGGAGAAGATGTCGGCGGTGGAACCGATGCCGGTGGAGAAGATGATGAGGATTTCACCTCACAATTTCTGATGGACTCTGGTGAGGGAATTGAGTCCAAAGAAAGAAGAGCCGACGAGGTGGAGATTTGTATTGCACTTATTAACGCATTATTAAGGCTATTTTGTTGATCACTACATTCATTAATTGATTTGTATTGCACTTATTAACGCATTATTTTTCTTTTAGCCCTCCGGATCGAGCAAATCTGCTAATAAGTTTAAACCTCGAGGCGGCACGAAAAGGATGTCGAGCGATCAGCCAAAGTTACCGATCTATGTAATTGCTGATAACGGCGACCCGCTGGAACCCAAAGAGAACCGCCGTAAATTCATAAATCAAGCTGGAGCTATTGTTAGGGACATGCTCCCGATCACCATACCAGAATGGCATAAGCCGGCGGCCGCAAACGACGATGACCCCTGCTATGTCCACAAGATTACAAAAGATTTGATATATGACACACTCTTGTCACATTTTAACCTCCCGGAAGGTGTCTCTGAAATCAAGAAGGAGAAACTCAAGCAGTGGACTCTCTCGAAGATGGCCGAACAATTCCGGAACTGGAAGAAAACAATATGGAAAAAATATGAAAATGAAGAGCCAGATTTCAGTGGAAGTTTCGGAACTGGCCGAACACTAGTGAAGATACAAGATGACTGGGCCGCGTTTAAGGCGTATAAGAAATCGGCTACGGCTGTGGCCCGATCGGTGAAAAATAAGGCAAATGCTGCGAAGAAGAAATACCACCATAGGTTGGGGACAGGTGGCTACAGGTCCGCCATTCCTAAGTGGTTAGCCGCTGAAGACAGACTGCTTGCTAAGGGATCCCTCCACAGACACTACACTGGCCCGAGAGGTCCAAATTCTGGATGTTCGCGCATGGTGCATATTTGGACGAGGAAACAGGGCTGATTGTTGCAGTCGGAAGATGGAAGGAAAAAGTAGAAGAAATCCTCCCGAAGCTTGTAGTTGCAATAGATGAAGCTCGCCGGGGTGTGTACGAACCCGATAGAGAGGACGACGAGCTGTCACGGGCCCTGGGTAATCCTGAACATGTTGGACGATTACGAGGCCAACCCGGCGGTGTCACCGTGAAGACTGGGTTTCCGGAGTGCGCTGATAATTATAGAAGCCGTGCAAGAAAGAAGAAGAAGGGTGAAGAACGGCTATCGGAATTGGAACTAAAGGTGCAGCAGCTCATGGAACTTAATCAGCAAAGGCTGTCTCAACAGCAGCCGTCTCAACAGCAGCTAGAAGATCCTCAAGCCAATGCCGACCGATCTCAGCTTAGAAGCAGCGTTGGTTCCACGCAAGTAGAACTCGATGCTCACTACGCCGTGGATGATGTCACGGAGAGGACGGATTGTGAGCTAAATATGCCATTTAGGAACATATCCATGAAGGTGGCAGTCGGCTATGTTTTACCAAATGGACCCGAAGCAAGCTACCATACTGGTGACATTCCAGCGGGTTATGCTCGTGTCGGGGTGGATGAAATTATGCCGGGTATGCACACATTGTCTCTTGAGATTCCTGGAGGTGACGGTGAGACGACATTGGGAGAAGTCAAGAGTGGTTTTGCCCTGTGGAACAAGAAATACATCGTCTTGCCAAGGCCATCGACTCCTCCTTGTAGCAGTCCACCTCATCAGCAAAGCCCAGAACTCCTAGACAGGGACGTCATGAGCGCGAGTCCATCTCGATCTCCGCCGCGTGAGGAACAGCCTGTTAAGTTTCTCCCGAGGAAGCGCAAGGTCGGTTCGCCGATTAGGAGGAGACCTACAAAGCAGAAAACACCGCCGCCTCCTGAGAAGTTACCATGGGATAAAACTGTCGAGGAAAACGCCGCCGCCGTGAAGGCCTATAATGCAGCATTCTTTGCACCGAAAGTGCCCGAGCCAAAATTTACCGCCGGCATCGCTCCGGAGGCGTGTAATCGAACCGTCGATAACCTATATAACCCTCCACCATCGCTGCCATCAGACTATGAGCGTTATATTAGCAAGTCATATGACGATCTGATGGAGGTCCCGCCGCCGAAAAAAGGTAAAGAAGTTCCCCAGCTCGGACAACAAGAAGTACAATCGGTCCCCCCCCTCAAGGTGTTTGACGAAAAAGAAATACACCGTATTGCCGCGGAAGCGCAATGTACTCCACAACAAATAGGTTCGTCAACCGATTACGCCATCGCTGAACTAGCAAGACAATATGTTCCCGGGGAAAATTTGGTCGACGGCAGGTTATCAACAAAAATGCGTGAGTTGCATACCTGGTACAAGAAAGCCGTAAATGAGGGGAATGTCAGTCTGCTGGTGGGAGTTAAGGAAGGGCACTACTGCCAACTACAATACGCTGTGTCCGTTGAATTTACCGAACTTTTTCAGTTATACAATATCCGGGCCCTCGACAAATCTATCATCAGTTCCTTTTGTCTGTAAGTGATTTATTTCTGTAATTTAAGTCTTTACCTCAGCTCGTTCATTGTCTGTAATTATCCTCACTATAATCTTTTGTGCGCTATATTTTGCAGAATGAAGATGCTCGACTTGAAAAGGAAAAAAAAACAAGGACTTTGGGTGGATTGACCCCGATAAATATCATCAAGTCACCATAGAAGATCCCTTGTATAACAAGGGCACACCGGGGGATTTGCTAAGCTATTTCAAGCAACACCGTGACAAAAAGACTATATTATGGCCTTACAACTTCAAGTGAGTGTTACTGTCTGTTCTACACATTCTATTTTGCTCACCCGATGTTAAGTTTAACTGACGAGTTATGCATGACTGTGTATATAAACACGTGCAGGTTCCACTTTATTCTTCTCGTCATTAAAATTCACGATGGAGATATTCATGTCCTTGACTCACTAAGGAGAAAACCTGTAGAATACAAGACATGTTTTGATATGCTCGCAAAGTAATTTCATTTCTTATCGCCTGTTTCGTTCATTTCCTGATATCAAGTCATTAATAACTCTTTTGTTAATTTTATTTGTCGGGCAGCGTTTGGAAAGAGTTCATCAAGGAAGAACCCGGTGAATGGACACCGAAGCTGACATGGCGTCTGAACCAGGTAAGTAGTACTACCTAGGTCCACGCACCATTGTCATACTTGATTATTATTTGATTGAATTCAATTCTTCTATAGTCTTGCGTGGTACAGCCACCGGGAACTAATTACTGTGGATACTTCGTCTGCGAGTACATACAAGTTCTGACCTCCGAGAAATTCGAGGGCAGAAGAAGTAAAGAGGTACGTAAACATTATTCACAGCGTTATTGTTTTACCATCAGTTGTGCTGAGTTTCATTCATTTCATATATATATGTATACACACAACTCATGTATTTATTTTGATCTTATTTCTTTTAAAGTTGGCAAAAAAGCGCTGCAAGCTACCATTGGAGACCCGCTTCAAAGCCATTGCGGAGGAGTTGGCGGGATTTTACCTTGCGGAGGTCATACCTGATACAGGAGAGTACCACTGTAATACATAATTAGTATGCCTCCATGTAATACTGATCCGCATGTAATTAAGTACCTGGAACCGGGAAAACTTGATCTTCATGTAATTAATTTTGTTTGTGACATCAACGTGATCTTCATGTAATTTTTATGTGTTAAATATGTATGACTTCATCTTCGTGTTTTTGGCGCATCGACGTGATCCCTGTACGATGGAAACCATCCGATACCCCTAAACCCCCTCCTAAAACCCTAAATACAGAAAATTAATCGAAATAGAAAAAAAAAGGAAACACACTAGTCCCGGTTCGTGTTACGAACCGGGACTAAAGGTTCCAGCCCCACGCGCCTGTGCCGAGCCCACGTGGATGGGCATCTAGTCCCGGTTCGGAACCAACCGAGACTAAAGAGCAGGGGCCTCTAGTCCCGCTTTGCTAGTCTCGGTTGGCTAACCGGGACTAGAGCCCCTCTGGAACCGGGACTAGAGGCTTGATTTCCACTAGTGATGGGAATACGTAAAACGTAGCATTAGAATGGTATGTCATCTTCGGTCCTCTGGTGCTTCATTTGGGTGGCGAGCCTGGAAGCGACGCCTCCCATCCCAGCGACTGCAATGATCATAGCTATCTGAAAATGGCATGCTATGTTGATGTTGGGGATGTGAGTGGAAGAATTCATGCAATCTCCATAGGCATGCCTGGTTCCCAAAAATAGAAGTATATGGCTGGTTCCCTGCCTGCCATGCATACCTGGATATACATATATGGCTCCCACTACATACCGCATCACACTACGTACATCTGCATGAAACAGATTTCTATTTTTGTTGACTGAATTTTCTCGGCTGTGTTAACATAAAACAAGGATATTTTTATTTGACAACTCACAAGAGATTCATTTTATCCTTCAAGAAACTGGATCATATAGCACAAACAACATACTGGTGTCCAAGTCACCAGGACGGGATAAATCGCGGTCTAATATTATGAGCACAATCCGCCTAGTAAAGAAAAAAAGTACATGAAACTAACACAAACGCAACATACCAACAGTATATATCTTCTCTATTACAGTAGGAATAGGGAAAACACACAACAACCAGTATTTACATCCAAGATGTAGACACTATACACACCCAACTATAGAAATTTTTGGGCAATCATAAGATTGTCGGACGATAAGAAAGCTGCACATTGACACTAGCACTCCCACCTACGTTGTAGTAGTAAAATAAAGATAGTGAACTTGTAGGGGACACGGCGATTTGGGTAGTGGGTGCAGCTGCACCCACTACCCAATTTTTTTTTTCCAAATGTCAAAAAATTCAAATTTTTTTTTTTTGCATGTAGTCCAACACATTTCAAGTCAGCACAAAAATTGGCATGGTGAAAAAACATTTTTAGCAACCTGTGCAAAAAAGACAAATTCGGACATACCGAAACGTATATATACGTGTCAGAATTTTGTCTTTTTTGTACAGGTTGCTAAAAAAGTTTTTTCACCATGCCAATTTTTGTGCTAACACATCACGGTGTAATGTACATCTGGATTTTTTTCTGGAATTTTTTGACATTCTGAAAAAAAAACCAAAAATAAATTATGTAATGGGAGCATCTAGACCCGCAAGCCGTTGTGAATATCCGACTTGTAGGGTTTAATTCTCCTGCCTGAGACACCCCTGAGAACACCCAGTTACTAATAAATTTGCTGCACAATGAATAATGCCAATAATATTATTAGCTTGGATTCTAGTTCATATGAATGACGAGCATTACATAAGGAAAATTGATTAGTTCAGATTAACAAAAAGGTTAATTACACGAATAGTAATAAGAAGCTAGATAGTTCGGAGAGCGGCGTTTTGGCTCCCGGGAGCATATGCTCCCGGTATTTTCAAAAAAATAGAACAAATTGAAAACTTATCAAAAAATTCCGAAAAAAATCATGCACGTACCTGACCATGGTACGCACCATCGTGTAAAATTTCGCGCCGAAATGACATCGTATGCGCCTTGTACAAAAATAACAAATTTCCTGTCAGAAATTCAAATTTTTGGATCTCATTTCTGACAGGAAATTTGTCATTTTTGTACAGGGCGCATACGATGTCATTTCCGAAATTTCACACGGTGGTGCATACCATGGTCAGGTACGTGCATGATTTTTTTTCGGAATTTTTTGAAAGTTTTCAAATTTTTTTATGCTCCCGAAAATAACGGGAGCATATGAGCTCGGGTGCCAAACCGAATTTCCGGATAGTTCGGCATTAAATAACCATCGAAGATATGCAAACCAGAATAAATTTTATATAATAATAGAAAGAAAGAAGGAGTAGGCAGTGCGAAACAAAATTAATATGGCAGATAGTGTGGACACATACCTTGTCTTTTATGTGAGCGAGATTCTTCGCGTTCTCCTCAAATTCACACCACTTCTTTAACGCCAGGCAGCGGTAGATTCTTAGTTGCTGGAGGTTGGTGAGTCGTTGTATGCCCTCTGGCAATGACCTGATGGCATCACAGCCACACATTTCAAGTTCCTTGAGAGAGGTTAATTCTCCTAACTAGTGCGGCAGTGATGCGATTCTGTTGCAATTGAAAATTTGTAGTGATTGCAGCTTCGTGAGTCGCCTCATGTTCTCATGTAACTCCTTTAGCCCACTGCACAATGATATTACCAGTTCTTGAAGAGATGTGAGCTCACCCACCCATTCTGGCAGATTTTGCTTGTATCTGTCTGTTAGGTTTAGTGATTTGAGGGAGGGAAGATGTGTGATGATCTCTAATGAGCCAGTCAGATTACCAAAATCAGTAATCTCTAGATGCGTGAGGCCAGGGAGGTGTTGGAGCAACTTCCACTGATGCATAGGCACCTCACGGTATTTAACATGCAAAATGGTATTTACTGGATAAGATGAGGTGATGGAAGCACATGTGTACTCTCCCCATGATGATAGCACACTATAACTCTTTGATATCTCTAACCATTTAGCTCTCGGAGGAAGTGGTTTAATCCTCAACTTGGGGCAATCATATATCAATACGGACTCAAACATGCACACTTGACCACTGGAGTATGACGTGTTCCATTCTTCCAGGTCTGCCATATCTCTGAGATACAATAACTTTAGATTTGGCAGTTGGTACAATGGTGGTAGGCTATTACATTTAGGTAAACCGCACAACTCCATTGTGACAAGATTTGGGAGATAATATGTAATATCAATTAGCCAGGCTGGAAAGTTCACACTATTGTAACCTCGTATCTGCAAATTGGTTAAAGTGCTTGGTGGCACTAGTTTCTCCAGTAACATGTCGTCATCCACAAACCTCCCAACATTCTTAGTCCACTCCAATTCCAACCTATTCATACTCTGCTTTTCAATCAATTTTATACTTTGTGCCTCTTCTGTAGTCTTCACTTTTTCAAGTCTAGTTAACTCCAGCACAACAGGGTCTGTTTGTTGCAATAGGGCAAGGTTGCTGCTAAATTGACTAACGCGGGTATACACCACAGAGTGTGGTAATGATAGAGCATTCATACTGAGTTGAGGTGGTTCTGGAAGATGGTCTGCATGCAGAGAGTTCAAACAATCAGCTGTAACTATGCTTTCTGGTATCTCCTTAAGATTTCTGCAGTTTGAGAGATTCAATGTATGTAGCTTTCTCAGATTAGAAAAACTTGCAGGTATACTGCGAACACCATCACTATTAGACAAGTCCAAATGCTCTAGATTGGAAAGGGCACTGATATTGTCTATGAAGCTGGCAGTTTGAGGTGATTTGTTCCACATATAATAATCATCAAACAGATAATCTATGCACCGCGATAGATTTAAATACCGAAGTTCTTTGAGATTACCAATGTCTTCTGGCAACTTTGTAAGATTCGGGTTATATGAAAGATAAGGGATTGATAAGTTTAAATGCTGGAGATTGGTAAGACCACCTAAGGCTTTTGGTACACCTTTAGCCTTATAACAGTTTGATAAATCAAGATGCACCAAATTTTGGAGATTCCCAAATAACTTTGGCAATTCCTCCATTTGCTGACAACCTGATAACTTTAAATATTTGAGATGAATGAAGCTGCCAAAATCTTCAGGGAGCTGATGACTCCCAAGTGCAGGAGATCAATTGTAGTACCTTTCGATTAGAAAAGGTTGTCGAACCCACGAGGAGCTGAAGGTATTGGTTAGCAAGATTGATAAATAAAACAATGAAAGATGCAAGTGTTTTTGGTATTTTTGGTTGTATGGATGCAATGCTGAAAATAAATAGTAGCAAGTGACAGCTCTCAAGGAGAGAAAGCCCAATCCTCTTATGTGCAAGAGGACAAGCTCAAGTGATGTGTAACTTATAAGTGGAAAACGTTCCCGAGGGCGGCATGGATATTACTAGGCATAGAGATTTATTAAAAAACACGTTGAATATCTTGTCAAGTTTTAATCTTCTTTGGACGGAGCCATTTTTAGGTAAAGCTAAATAAATAAACTAAACCCCTTATGATGGATCATGTGGCCAAGCAAATGACTGCACAAGAATTATTAAGACAAAAAGTCCCACCATAGCATTACACTCTAAGGTCCCCGATACTAATACCCTCATAATGCAACTTCATGACTCGGACGAGGGTTTACGTGTCCTCCCAAGTCGCCCTCAATTCATTACACTACGGTGTTCTCCTGTGAGCCCATAAAGGTGAAGTGTTGTGCAGTCGACGTTCGCACAACACCATCATAGAATCACATAAAAGATAAACACTTGACAAAATACCAACACATGTCATATATAAATCATTGCCAATTCATCCTATGCCCTCAGGAACATACGGGGAACTACTCACAACGTGCAAACATGATGATATTCAGTGGCATAAGTGGTACAACGCAATCTGAAAATATAACTTCACCTCCAAATAATGACAAGTACTCAATCACAAACATGAATAGTAGCACAAGACAAGTATCTAGGGTATAGCAACTCTCAAACTACGAGGCGAACGAGGTGGATCACGGAGATGATGATGGAGATGGTGCTGGTCTTGGTGGTGGTGATGATGTAGAGACCTCCTCCCACGCCAAGGAGGAGAAGTGATGACGATGACGGTGATTTCCCCCTCCTCCGGAACTCCGGAGCAGCAGAGTCTGATTCCCCCTCGGAGAGAATCAGGAGTTTCGCCGCCGCCATGGCCTCGGATGGACTTGGAAAAATTAGGGCGTAACTTTTCGGGGAGGACGAAGGCGTGCATAAAAAGCCCCAGGCGAGGAAGTGCTCGAGGCTCCATTTGGTGGGTCCCACGCGGCCAGGTACTGTGGCCACGTGGGCCCACCCATCTTGGGCCTCGAGGCTCCCCTCACTTCGGTCTTCTTCCCTATGCCTTGTTCTCCATGAAAAAATGGCTGTGCAATTTTCCTTTTATTATTTGGATCCCTGAAGCTCCTGAAACATTAAAAACAAGAAAAAGGAGGTTTTCTGCCTCCCAGAAATTAAATACCAAAAATAGGGACTTTGTAAGAAAGTCCCATAAATCGTCTAAAACATGTAAAATAATGGTATTACCATGCAAATAACATTCTAATATGATGCTAAGAGTTGTATAAATGATGATATAAAATGCACGTATCAGGAGCCTTCGGAGAGGACAAAGGTCTGAAGATAAGTTCAAATACTCGAGTTTGGTGAGGCTATCCAAAACTTCTGCCTCTTGGCAGCATTCAAGATATGAGCTGAATGATAAGTTCAAATATTGAAGTTCGAACAGTCCACCCATTTCTTTTGGTAGCTCTCCAATATTTGGGCAGTGTGATAAATTCAAATATTGTAGTTCTCTGAGGTTTCCCAGTAACTTTGATACATCTCCAACACGAGAGCAGTTTGACAAATCCAAATGCCGCAACATTGTTAGCCTCCCCAACGATTCAGGCATCTTTTTAATTCCTGAACAACCTGACAAATCAATATGCAATAGACCTTCAATATCTCCAATCAACTCTGGTAGTGCAGAGATTGCAGAAGATCCGTGAAGGTTTAGAAAAGTTAACTTTGAGAGCCTAGTGATACTATTGGGAATTGTTGTATCTTGTATTTTTGGAGCATTTAGATACCTTAGCTCCTTTAGTACACCAATAGTATATGGTAACTTATTGATGCATGTAAAATGCATACATGAACTTTGCATTATTTTATTCATATTCCCATCATATTTGCATCATATAAGGGTTATATTATTGATTTATAATGATTTTGGGAATAATTCACAAGTTCCCCTATTTTTCTGAAATTAACCCTGCGCAGGCAGAAAACCCTATTTTCTATATTTTGATGTTTCAGGGACCCAAACGACGTCCAAATGACTTGCAATTTTAGGAGCATCAATATTTGGAAGGAAGAAGACCTGGGAGCGAAGGAAGCAAACAAACGGAGGTCCGAGGACCAAAAGGGGGTGGCCCACGCGGCCACAGTACCTGGCCGCGTGGGACCCACCATCTTGGCCCTCGAGGCTCCGTTGCCGTCGATCTTTTCTCCACCAACTTCGTCTTGACCTAAAACCGACTATAAAAATAGTCCCCGAGGCTCTTCGGAGAGGAGCGCCGCACAAACACAGAAACCACGAAACAGAGATCAGGAGCTACAGATTGGAGGGGGAAAACTCCGGCGGGGCGCTGCCGGAGAGGTCTCCACCTTCTCCAACGACATCTCCATCGACTCCATGATGAAGAGGGAGTAGTTCACCCCTGGACTATGGGTTTGTGGAAGTAACTTATGTATCTCTCTTTCTTGTGCTTCACTAATTAGCACCGTATGAGCTGCCGAACATGATTACGGTCATCTATGTAATACCTTTGTGGTGGATCTTTATGAGTTAATATATGTGTGAGATTGCAATTGTTTTACTTCAGTTATGAAAGTAGATGCATATTATGTACCCCGTTCTTGTTAACTTGTTATGATCAAGCATGTTTATGAGAGCGTGTGAGGGGGAACGTGTGCATTAGATGGAGTAACGGGGGTGGCTAGTGCGGTGAACGTGAGAGAAAGTTCCGCGATCCACTTGGGTGTTTTACCTTACGTTGTTGCCTCACTAGGGATAAAAAGAAATACCTTGCTACCGGAGATGTGGGTGTGACCATGCCACTACTCCATGACTAGATCTAGCATGTTCTTATTTCAACTTCATGTCATGAAACTTATTGCTATGCTCTGATTTATCTTAATACTAAGGTGTTATGATTTAGTTCGCATCTTAGTGGAGTATAAGAGAGATTAATAACCAAAAGATCTCTATGTTAGGACGTGATGCCCATATGATTAATAACTTGTCATGAAACTTTGTTGCAATCTCATATGTTAACTTTTGTGTTCCATTGTCCACCACATCATTAAAGAGAGAGTGCATTTGTGAAACCATGAACCCCGGTCCATTTTTAATCATAAGAAACAACTTTCCAACAACTTTCACCACATTTCATTTTCAGCCATAATTAAATCCGAAAATACAAAAATACTTTTGCATCTTTCATTCATCATATAAAACCCAAAAATATATTTACCATTGTTTCCATCATCCTTGCATATTTATTTACCATCATTGCATTTTTATTTATTGTTTTGTATTCATAACTTACTCACACCTTGTGCTTGACAACCACTTGGTGAGGTTGAGGGCACAAAACAATTTATTTTTGTTTGCAGGTTTCCAAGGGAAGGATAAGGAGGTAAAGCTTCCACTACTGATTCCCCGAGAGTTCGATATAAACCCTCGAGTCACCTTCGTGGGGAAAATTGTCTTGCCCGTACTACACACTCTGCTATTGGGGTCTCAACCTACGCCTTTGAGGGCTATCAAGACATATTTTCTGGCGCCGTTGCCGGGGAGTTAGAAGCAACCAATTCCCTCGTCAACTACGCCATCACATATTTTCTGGCGCCGTTGTTGGGGAATCATTGCTGAAAGTTTTATCCAAGGGTATCTCACAACAAGTCAACTTCATCACCAAGTTGTGCAAACACCTAAGCTTGGGGAGGTTGCACCTACGTGAGCACCATCTTATCCATCTTTACTTGCAAACCATTTTATTTTGTTTTGTTATTGTCTTGCATTTTGTGTTGCATATTTTATTTTCAGTTTTGCATAAAAAATTAAAAAATACATAAAAACTTGGAAAATGGGAGACAAAACTAAGTTGTGTGACTACACAAACACTCCAAATGATCAATTTATTGCTAGGCCCATTGCCACACCTGAGATACAAGCTGATAGTTATGAAGTAAGTCCTAGTTTGTTGAACTTGATAACTAGGGAACAATTTGGCGGTAGTGCTATGGAGGATGCCTCTATGCATCTTCATGATTTTGTTGAAATATGTGACATGCAAAATTTAAAAATGTGGAAAGTGATGTTCTAAAACTGAAGTTATTTCCTTTCTCACTTAGAGGAAAAGCTAAAGAATGGTTGCATTCATTACCTATTGATAGCATTAAAACTTGGGATGATCTAAAAGAAGCTTTCATTAAGAAATACTATCCTCCTGTTAAAATTTTGCAAAATAGAAACAATATTCTTTCTTTTAGGCAAAATGAAAATGAACATGTTGCCATGGCTTGGGATAGGATTAAACTTATGCTTAGAACTTGTCCATCACATGGGGTTAATGAATGGACCATACTACACTCTTTTTACAATGGTCTAAACTACATGTCTAGAAATATTCTTGATTCTGCTGCTGGAGGTGCGTTTATGGGAAAAACTATAGTGAAGCTAAAACATATTGGAGAGCATTTTGCAAAACTATAGTCAATGGCATACTGATAGAGCACCTACTTCATCTAAGAAAGTAAACTCCATAGAAGAAACAAATGATTTGTCATCTAAAATGGACACTATTCTTGCTTTCATTAATAAACAAAATATTGAAAATGTGCCTTTGCAAGAACTAGTTGGTAATAATCCTGAAAATATTGATGTCAACTTCATTAGGAACTATGGTAATAATGGGTATGGTAATAACAATTATAATGCTTATAATAAACCCCCATATGTGCCAAACAAATATGCTACTAGTGGTAATGTTTCTAGTGATTTGGAAAACACCATTAGATCATTTATATCTACTCAAAAGGAGCTTAATAAGGAATTTATATCTAAGTTTGAAAAACAAACTCTTTGTTTGAAAGGGTAGATCAGCTCACTAAGGAAGTTTCCTCATTAAAGAACACCATTATAGCTCAAAAACATGAGGAAACAATTAAATATTGCCAAGAGGTTATAAATAAATCTTGGGAACATATTCATGAGCAAGAGAGAATTGCTAAGGAAACTATTATGGTAATGAAAGAAAGAAAGTTGAGAAGTTAAAATGCTTAGTGAAGTCAAGGAACCATTGCTTGACTTAGAGAATTGTAGCTTGCATGAATTAATATCTATCTTACAAAAATTTGCAAGTGATCCTTCTATTAATGCTAACCAAGCTGGTTTTGGTTCTTATATTGCTAATCATGTTTAAAAGAAAAGATTGCTAGGTACAACAAGAGCTATGATACCACCTAAGCTTGGGGATGTATGGATTCCCAAAGTACTAACCATTGGAAAAGAGACACACCATGCTATATTGATCTAGGATCTAGTGTCTCTTTTATCTAAAGAACTATATGAAGTACTTGAATTAAAGAATCTTGAAAAATGCTCTATTGAACTTGCACTTGCTGATGATTCCATTAAACATGCTTTAGGAAGAGTAAGTGATGTTATGGTAGAGTTACATATGACATTTGTGCCTGTTGATTTTCTAATCATGGATATGGGGAATAAAACCTCTAGTCCAATTATTCTTGGAAGACCTTTTCTTCGTACCACAGGTGCTATCATTGATTCAAAAGAAGGGAATGTGAAGTTTCAGTTTCCACACAAGAAATGCATGGAACACTTCCCAAGGAAGAGGGACACACCAAAGTTCAAGCTCCCTCATGAGCTTCGTCCACAATAACTATCAAGTAAGAAGCCTAGCTATATGGCTATAAAGAAAGCGCTTTACGGGAGGCAACCCGGTTGTTTTTATTTTGATTTTCTTTGTGTCCTCTTGCTGTAACAAGAGACTTTGTTTATAGTTTGTTTCTGGAATTTTTAATAAAGTGCCAAGTTTTACCATTTTGGTTTGAAAAAGTTGCTTATAGCATTCGGAGATATTATTCCAGCACGAATCTGTGCACGGTATGATTTTTAATTCTATTTGTAACTCCGAATGAGCTCATATTTAAACTGTAGAAACTTTTCATCCTCTGTATGCATGAATTTTTCAGAATTTTTGACAAAGTTAAGTAGGGTAGAAAAATACGTTTTGCTGCTGTTTTTCTGGACAGATTCTGTCCCATTTTGTTTGATGCATGCTTAGAACTTTTAACTTGAATCTTTTTGATCCAATTGAGTTTATGAGTAGGCATACAACATATACACTTACTGGACATTCATATAAATTTTTGTCTAAGGATTATATGCAGCAAGAAATCTATTTGTTTATCACTACTAATGTCACCCCACAGAAAAAAATGGGAGAAACGGTGTTTTGAAGTTTTTTCACAGGGATTAGAGGAGATGCACCAAGAGCTATCCAAGGATGGTGAAACCATAAGCTTGGGGATGTGAAGACAACCCACTGGACCAACACACTCTCGGTTTGCACACGTCTAACTTCTGTTTTTCGATCAACACTTTATCGCATAAACTTGGAGCGTCTTTTTGTTTGTTTGTTTGATTTGATTTTTATTTTTGAGACCACCACATTATCATTTATATATGAGAGAGCTACTGGAAATGGGTTGAATTATGTTGGATGCTATTATAAGATTGGGAAAAGGGATGTTTGAGTTGATTTTAAAAGATACATATAGTTGCATGATTCATGAGCTTGTTAATGAGTAATAATTTGCAAGTGTTTTATCAAGAGCTATCTTTTATTCATGTTTTGATGCTGAATGTTACTTTACTTTGTTTAACATGATTAGTTAGTTCTATGGACACTCATGCATGCATTTAGACGGTCAACTTTCTCCCTCTTGCTAGCCCAAAAATTCCAACAAGTAAAAACTTGTTTCCAACACCTTCAACCAAAGTTTTTCCAGTGAGTCCACCATATCTACCTATTAGCTTTATGCTATTCCGAGTATGTTTATCATGTTATTTTGTATCATTTATACCTCTGAATTAAAATGCTTATGTTGTTGATTGTTATGGGAAAAGTTGGTTATATAGCTCTCACGAACTTGATGCACACTTTACTTTTATTGCACTTAATGAACATGACCCATTGTGATTAAAATTATGATGTTTGAGCTTGACAAATGTCTTTGGTTGAGAGTTAGCATGTGCTGTCACATGGAACGCTTTCAACATTGCACTTCATTATATTAGTTGATGTCATGTACTTTTGTTTATGGATGCTTACCATGGTGAAATAAATGTGGAAATGAGTAGTTTAAATGAGTTTGTATAAATGGTTAGAGAGACGCCTGGGCCGCTAATCTAAGCCATGCATCATTCATGGTGGAAATTTACAGCTATGGTGAACCTTCTGTGATACACCACAATAAAAAGCTACCAATGGTAAATAAAAAGGGTGTTGAGATTGTTCATTGTTTGTTTGTCTTGTCATTTTGATATGGGCTTGTTCCATATCCTGGGACAAGAGGTACCCCAGTTGACGCTCTTGATGATACTATTTTACTTACAATGATATTTAAATTGAACTTGCTTTGTTTCCCAAGTTGAGTAACACATGGTGTAGGTACTCGTATTCAAGGGGCATGAGACTTTCAACCATACTTTGTCAAGCACATTACTCATATTTGCTTTCACTTTAAACTTAATCATTCAAGATGCTATGATAGGGGCAATGAGAGCTTGACACCAAGGATACCATATTACAATCATTAACTTAAGTAGAAGTTTGAAGTTAGATGAAACTTATTCATGCTTTACCTCTACTCATATATATCTTTCCAAAGTGTCCACCTTTTATATTCAGATTTCATCTACACTCTATGACCATTATAGGATGTTCTTACTTATCATTATGCATACTTGGTCCATAGTACTTTTTCATTTATGTTACACTTTGTGAATTATCATTGAACATCCTTACATTGAATATTTGATATCACTTCATAAACTATCTTGCATATTGTTACATCTTATTAAGAATGAACCATTTGACTCTATGTAGCAATAGTAATCATCTTTGATATCCATTGATAGTATTAAATGCAAAGTCCATGTTAGTTTTATCACCTTCATACTCGAGGACGAGCATGGTTAAGCTTGGGGATGCTGATGCATGTAAAATGCATACATGAACTTTGCATTATTTTATTCATATTCCATCATATTTGCATCATATAAGGGTTATATTATTGATTTATAATGATTTTGGGAATAATTCACAAGTTCCCTATTTTTCTGGAATTAACCCTGCGCAGGCAGAAAACCCTATTTTCTATATTTTGATGTTTCAGGGACCCAAACGACGTCCAAATGACTGCAATTTAGGAGCATCAATATTTGGAAGGAAGAAGACCTGGGAGCGAAGGAAGCAAACAAACGGAGGTCCGAGGACCAAAAGGGGTGGCCCACGCGGCCACAGTACCTGGCCGCGTGGGACCCACCATCTTGGCCCTCGAGCTCCGTTGCCGTCGATCTTTCTCCACCACTCGTCTTGACCTAAAACCGACTATAAAAATAGTCCCCGAGGCTCTTCGGAGAGGAGCGCCGCACAAACACAGAAACACGAAACAGAGATCAGGAGCTGCAGATTGGAGGGGGAAAACTCCGGCGGGGCGCTGCCGGAGAGGTCTCCACCTCTCCAACGACATCTCCATCGACTCCATGATGAAGAGGGAGTAGTCCACCCCTGGACTATGGGTTTGTGGAAGTAACTTATGTATCTCTCTCTCTGTGCTTCACTAATTAGCACCGTATGAGCTGCCGAACATGATTACGGTCATCTATGTAATACCTTTGTGGTGGATCTTTATGAGTTAATATATGTGTGAGATTGCAATTGTTTTTTCAGTTATGAAAGTAGATGCATATTATGTACCCCGTTCTTGTTTACTTGTTATGATCAAGCATGTTTATGAGAGCGTGTGAGGGGGAACGTGTGCATTAGATGGAGTAACGGGGGGTGGCTAGTGCGGTGAACGTGAGAGAAAGTTCCGCGATCCACTTGGGTGTTTTACCTTACTTTGTTGCCTCACTAGGGATAAAAAGAAATACCTTGCTACCGGAGATGTGGGTGTGACCATTGCCACTACTCCATGACTAGATCTAGCATGTTCTTATTTCAACTTCATGTCATGAAACTTATTGCTATGCTCTGATTTATCTTAATACTAAGGTGTTATGATTTAGTTCGCATCTTAGTGGAGTATAAGAGAGATTAATAACCAAAAGATCTCTATGTTAGGACGTGATGCCCATATGATTATAACTTGTCATGAAACTTTGTTGCAATCTCATATGTTAACTTTTGTGTTCCATTGTCCACCACATCATTAAAGAGAGAGTGCATTTGTGAAACCATGAACCCCGGTCCATTTTTAATCATAAGAAACAACTTTCCAACAACTTTCATCCACTTTTCATTTTCAGCCATAATTAAATCCGAAAATACAAAAATACTTTTGCATCTTTCATTCATCATATAAAACCCAAAAATATCATTTATCATTGTTTCCATCATCCTTGCATATTTATTTACCATATTGCATTTTTATTTATTGTTTTGTATTCATAACTTACTCACACCTTGTGCTTGACAACCACTTGGTGAGGTTGAGGGCACAAAACAATTTATTTTGTTTGCAGGTTTCCAAGGGAAGGATAAGGAGGTAAAGCTTCCACTACTGATTCCCGAGAGTTCGATATAAACCCTCGAGTCACCTTCGTGGGGAAAATTGTCTTGCCCGTACTACACACTCTGCTATTGGGGTCTCAACCTACGCCTTTGAGGGCTATCACTTATGTATGGAGCACTCACTCAAGTCCAATACACGTAGGGACTTAGCAGTTGCAAATGCAGCACCAGCTAGTTCAATTTCGCCAGAGTCCAAAAAACGGAGTGCCCTTATCTTGGATAACTCCAATGGCTTCCTACTATCATTTAGCAATGCATAGTGGTAGCAGCCTCCCCTGGTGTTGCCATGTTTTCCAGCAACAAAAATTTCATCAACCATGACTGATCTTGCTAGATCATGAACCAAGTCGTGCATGGTTAACAATGCAAAATCCTCGTGATACACTTCAGCATTCTGCGACAAAAGCATTTCGGTGTGTCAGCTATTTGATACTTGAATCATTTTTCGGTATTAACAGATCATATTATATACAAAGCTAAAAACAATGCAGAACTAATTTAAAAGCATTTCAATAAAAGAACTATAATAAATGATAAATCACAAAAGCGCCTTAGAATGGGTTAGGTTTTTAGGCATTTCGAAAAACTGAAAAATCATAAAACTTCAATAACATATGGCAAGCGTTTTCAGGCATCAACCAGCAACCTTTTTTGGTGCGGGCAATATCATTTTATACAAGAGTATGGGGTGGTACTATAGTACGAGTCCTAGTTGGACTTTCATGAACTGGCTTGACATTACTTTGCCATACCTACCACTTCTACAGTGCATATTTCTTACTAACATACCATAAGAACAATGATAAAACATTCCAATTTCTAGGGCCCTGTCAAGGTTGCACTCATATCAGTTTGATTGAGGGCTTCCATTGTCTGTTTCGGTAACATAAACCTTTTTTAGAATGCTATTTCTGAAGAAAGAAAATTGTAAGCTACCATAATTCGATCTGTTACATCACCATTTTATTATCAATGCAGTGCCTAAACTACACAAGTATGATCAATAAGTTTTTCCATACTATAGTTCAAGGAAAACAAAAAAATGTTCAATTTTAAAAGGTATGCACAAACTCACCGATGGTGACCTTGAATCTTGAAGGAAGGACAACCCCAAAAGTTGCCTAATGTATCGCTCGCCCAGCTGCCACAAGGTGAAACCATTTTTGGCTCGATGAAACCAAGAGAAACCCATTGTTGAATTAGGTCATCTTTCCCTATATTGTGACCTTTTGGAAATATTGCACAATAGGCAAAACATAGTTTCAAATATGGAGGCATAACACCATAGCTGAGCCTGAGGGATGCAAGCACATGTTCTGAAAGTGTATCTTCAAAAGTAGATATGTTCCACATATCACTGTTTCTCACCGCCTCCCATTTACTAGATGCCAAGGAATGCAACATATGTCCAAGTGATTGAGCTGCTAAAACTACACCTCCACACTTCTTTGCAATGTCCATCCCTATCTTCTCCACGTGTTCTCTGTCACCCCTAGATTCAAATGCACTCTTTTGCTTTATTATAGACCAACACATGTCATCGGTCAATGGTTTTAATTTGTGTGGTTGAATGGTTGAGATTTTTTGGGCAATACTCTCTACAGTTGTGGTCACTACAACAACCACCTTGCTTCCCTTTCCAACCTTTAGAATAGCCTTGAGACTGTCGAAATGGAATTCATTGTCCTCTCGCAGGTCATCCAAAACAATCAGAATCTTCTTACCAGCAAGAAGCCTTGAGAGAGAATTTGTATCGCTTGCATTCCAGTTTGCTGAATCTCATTTTTTGATAGTTGCAATATTATAGCATTGCCAATTTTCTTCAGATCAAATGTTTGTGACACATAAACCCACAACCTGGAGTAGTCTTTGAATTGGCAACTATTGTAAACCATTTTTGCCAAGGTTGTCTTGCCAACACCACCAATGCCATATATTGGAAGGATCGTCATCTCTTTTGTCATGCTTTCAGATAAAGTATACAATATTTTTTCTCTCTCTTCGGTCCTCCCGGCGATGACCTGTGTGTCCACGATTGATGATGCTTCCCGTATATCAATAGCTTTCAGCTCATTGGTATAACTAAGTGAACTAAATATGAGTTTCTTGTGTTGATGTGTGATCACCTCGAGATCCTCTCTCATTTTCGTCATCTTATAGCTATTGTAATCTTGGGACCAATTGTGCTTGTGCGACAAGGGGTCATGATCGCCAAATACCTTTTGAGAGAGAACTGCAACATATGTGATTTCATTTCTTAGTAAAATGCAGAATGCAAGGTAATACTTTATGAATATGTAGTCTATATGACTACATTATATATGCATCCAGACCAATAAGAATATTGCCAGGGTGAAGCATTAAGAGCACTATCCTCTTAGTTTGTAATTAGATAAAATCACTTCTTACTTTTTAGAACACAAATAAGCTTATACAAGATTATAAATAATCACACAGTTTAGAAATTAAATATCTTTAAATCTATACTATTATTAAAAGAGCAAACTTGATCGGATACATTAAATCGTACGCGTTAAATTTCCTACCAACGGATCAGATGGTCCCGTCTGTGTTGAGCACAACTCAACACATCCTCCGAAATGTTATTTTTGTTTTTTTTTCGAATCCTACTCCTATCCAGCGGACGAACGCGTGCGATGAGTGGCTGTTGAGCCGATGGCTAGCGCCGCCAGGCACCGAAGCGCTCACAAGAGGCGCTGGCCCTCACCGGCTCCTGCGTCGCAGCCAAGCTGCCGGCCGGCGAGTCATCTGCCCCACCACGCCTCTTCTATAATTCATCCCTATCTCCCTCCTATTCGAGCGCAGCGCCGCCCCGCCTTTCCGTTCAATCTGGCCATGGAGACGCCGATTCTGGCTTGTGGGGGGCCGGATTCGAGCTCCGTAGCTCCACATCTAGCCACGGACGTGAAGGACACCGGCGAGCTCCAGCTCCTCCTTCTGGTGGAACATGACAACGGCGGCACCAAGCTTACCTGCCCCTAGCTCCGGGTCCTCCTGTCCAAACTAAAAAGGAATTGCAGGGCCTCCTAATTGATTCGTCTCCGGGCGGCCGCCGCGAGGTGGAAACGAGCGCGGCTTCCTGGGCGGCGGCGCTGCCTCCTTCCAGCACCTCCATGCCGTCTCCCTCTGGTCCCCTCCTCCGCCGTTACAAATCCCTGCACTTCTTCAGGTTGGACGCCTCTCGCGAGAATGTACCAGAAAAGACACCAAATTGACTCAGCGTCGATTCCTCTACACGACGCCCCCTCCTACTGGCGCATGCCCGCTCGCCCGCATGCTATAGCCCAGGCGGCCGCTGGTGGCTGGTCCGTTGACTTCTACCAAGGCGGCGCACGCGCCTGCCCGGCCGCAGGCTCGCACCGCAGCGATCACGCGCCTGGCCGGGGCGCTGGTGGCCCGTCCGTCCACAGCTATCAAGGCGGCGCACGCGCCGGTCCGCCCCGCAGCGACCACTTGCCCGGCAGCTTGTGGTCGTGCCGTCCAATCGTTGCCCTGATGCAGCACTGCTCACCATCTCCTTTATGCTCGTTAGAGCCGTCACTTGCTCGACTGAATGTGTGCAAGAAACATTCTCCTATGTTCCCAGTCCTGTGAAATACAGTTTCGTCGAAATAGGAAATTGCAATCTGATGTAATCTGTGCCAAGCGTTCATATAGACAGAGAAAGACCCAAGCGTTCATTGAATCTTTGCTTCACAGGTTGTTTCTCTTCATTTTTCATTGGAAAGTTGTGCAAATCTGATGCTATTATTTGGCTCCTAAGTGGATGAGAATATTTCAATCAGGGTAATATAAGTGATCTTCACGACAGGTAAATCTCTTTAACCAAGCTCATATAAGTCACTCTATGCTTTATTGCATAGCTTATCTTATTCGGCATCAGATTGAGAATACTATTTAGTGCCGCAAATCAACCTATAAAGGTTCAGACTAGAAATACAATTTGATTCAGAATGAGAACTTTAGTTTATCTGAACTGGTAGTAACAATACATCCGTAGCTCATAATTGAATGAAAATTTACAGTGTAAGTGCCTCTGTTTCTTAAATGATTGTCTGTCAAAAAATTTGTTTGATATTAAGGCTGTGGCCTCTTAGAGAAAGCGATTTAAACCAGCAGTTTTTCTGGACAAAGCCCTTTTTTTCTTTCTCAGCATCAACCCGATATGCTTTGGTGTTTTCCAGCGCAGCCTCGGCGTCTTCGGACGCTAGCTCATGCTCTTCGTGCACTTCAGCCTCGACGTCTTCGCATGCTAGCTCATGCTCTTCGTGCACTTCAGCCTCGACGTCTTCGCACGCTAGCTCGTGCTCTTCGTGCACTTCAGCCTCTGCGACCCCATCGTCACTGTAAGGACATCCCACCCCTTAAATTGGAGTAGTCTTTGCGTTCTCCTTTCAATGATTTTCTAATGTATGTCTTGCTGTGCTAGGTTTTTGGCGGGGCATGCAAGAACAATTACCAGACAGGGTGACTACTGTTGTCAACAAATCGCATAGGACTCAAGGAGTAGGCACTGGTGCTGATTCACTTGTGGTTGAAGCAGACAATGCAAACATAGTTGTACTCTCTCAGGTACTGTTTTGCGTGACAAACTCAGATTGTGAAGTCCATGGATATTAGACTTCAAACAACTGGTATCTGAAGATGTTTAGTTAATTATCCCCATTCCTGAGATCGGCCGATGGTCCTTTTGTACACCGAGACATTGTGTTGTACAGTTAAAGTGTGTTCCAACTGTAGATTTAAGCCTCAATGAGTGTATCCGCATCGTTCATTTTGTTATCATAATTTGCAGTCTGGTTTCTGTCTTTTCAAGTGACTTTGTAGAAGATTATACTAAAATTACATTCAGTTGATTGATAATGACAAGGATCAGGTTTGAGTCCACCTGCATCTTGCAGGTAATTATCTCATTTTTTTTCAAGTCATCTTCAATGTCCATACGGTAGACATTAATGCATATACAGTCTAAATGAAGTTGTCCTTGCAACTCATGATAGGACCTTGCATTCAGCGGTACAAAGATGTTGGAACAGGGGTTATTTCTAATATCTGGTTTCATTAACTTTCACCGTAGTTCATGTAACAAAGTTGGGATGCTATTCTCTGTTTAAATCTTTGAAAGTTACAAAATGAGTTTGCCTCTTTTCTTCTCTACATATATGTACTATTGACCATAAACATTGTGTATTTTCCATCATCAAAACAGGCACCACCATTCCTTAAAATTTTGGTTAATTGAGGTACATTATTCGACTGAGCGTGAGCACAGCTTGCATGCTCATCTGCAGCAAGGTGTTCCGTCTTTTCTTTCCGTCGCCAAGAGCAACAGGTAAACCTTCAGGTTTGCATAAATTCATGTTTTCTGTGACTGCAATGAAATATTTAGTTTGATTTACCAGAGTTACATTCGGTGGCACAAAGATGTTGGAACTGGGATTATTTATAAATTTTGTTTCATTACTTTGTATAAGTCTCTTGTGTCTGGTAACTTTGCATAATTCTATTAGAACTTATGTCTGGTGAGTTTATAAAAACATTAGACTTCGTGGTATTGAGCGATTGTATATACGTGCGGGCACGTGCACGTTTGCACTTGATTGTAAGTTGAGCCAAGAAGAGATGTTCAAACCATGTGTTATGTTTTATATGGCAAGAGAGTTCATAATAAATTACCAACTCTTTCCATTTTACATAATTTTGTTTTACTTGCATAATCATACATCTATACAAATTGAGTTGTGTTACGGAGCTGATTGTTGCTTTGCTAACTAGGAAGAGATTTGGCTCTACATTGCAACATGTAAGTATGTAACAATCGTTATGATCTGATATGTTGCTTATAAGACAACTGCCCAGCTAGCATTTATGATTTCTTTGCGGATTTTCGACGGTGTACATAAAATTTCATGAACACTGTTATGAATTCTATGCACTACTAAACAGAGCAGGCAACCTATCTTACAACTTCCTCTGCTTAGCGTAAAAAAAAAAAAACTTCTGAGTTAAATGTGGCTTAGAACTAAAAGTGGATACTACTTTGACCTTAGCTTCGAATGGAGGTTGAATTGTAATATTTGTAACTGAAAATACTCTAATTTTGTTCTTTTTAGAATTTTACGTATATTAATCAATTGTAGGCTCGTGCGTTGCACGTGCACGTTCACTAGTACATAATAAACGTAAAAAGTGCTGGTATGGTTAATGCGAAGATGTATAAAGTACACCATCACATATATTGATATGTATATTTAAGTTAGTCGTTTCGAGTTAGAAGAATGGATTGTATAATTTTCAAGATTGATATTCCGTGTTGGAATTTTAATACAAATCTACACCGTATGGGGTTTTAGATGTACAGGTAAAGTTATAGAAAAAATATACGGATGATTTCTCAAAAACACTAAATTGGCCCATGAATATGTATTCATATATTCTTCCTCTTCCCTAATATAATGAAATATTGTTTTTTTATGGAAAACATGGCAGCTTTAATGGCCCATGAATACCTTCCGTGCAGGTGGCTTGTTGATGACTTGTGTGTCGGACTTGAACTCATCAATCATGTCGGCAATGTCATACATGGCTACCATGAGCTGCTTCAGCCACAAACGCGTCGGCTCGTCCTTGATGGACCGCGCCTCGGCGTCCTTGAGCAGAGCCTCCACAGATTCCAGCGCCATCTTCATCTTTTTCAGGTCCTTGGTGAAGTCCTTGTGCAGCGTGATCTGACCTCCGATCACAGAATCAATCTGCTGGCGCACCACCTTCAGGGTTGCTGCGGCAAGCATGCCACCGAGCTCTGCCATGGCTGACCCTGCTCACGCCTCTGACTCAAGACGGGTTGAATGAAGGTTGTGGAAGCGAGAATGGCAGGGTAGGCATGGCTGATGTGCGCGATTTGATCTTATTGGAGTTTGGGTGCCGGTAATATATTGCATGAAGTCAACTGTAGCTCTTTCCATATATATTAGTGAATCGTGCACGTGCAACGCACGTATAATTTTAGAAATTTACATATGCTAATCACCACGACTGAATCAAATTTGTGAACAAGATAGTCGCCACAATCACATGACATGTTCAACATAAATCTAAAATGAAATTTTCGGTGCTGGTGAAACAAGTGGCCAACGCTTTACTTTACTACAGTCTTTCCCCCTCTGTAATCACCTAGGCCAAGCAGCTCAAATTTCTATTTGTAGTCTGCCAAACATTAATACACATTTTTCAAGATAAATGCAGTTAGTCAAGTAGCGGTTAGTCTAAGTACACATGCATTCAGACATTCTATCTTTCTCCATATTATTTAGGATATTATTATTCGCGCTGTTAATTTACAAAGAATTCCATGAGTAATACAAAACAAAGGAGATGGTAAGATACAAATTATAACGGTTAGCAAGAACTGTGAAGATATTTGAAGCACATCAGATTTGAACGTGAAGCATTCCAGATTAGATGTGATTTGGATACACAATGCAAATACATACAGTCGGGACAATCTTTGACCTGAATATCGTATATTCCATCCACAAGCTAATATATGCTACAAAACGTACCTTAAAGCTTTAAAACTGCTAATACCTGAAACAACTGCAAAAATAGTTCTGCAGTCACATGAGCTAACTGATACATGTGAAACAGAAAACATACACACATGGTTTTGAAATGATACAGATTGTAACAGCTCTATAAATTTCTGTGAGCCAGTACCTTTTTACCTCTTTTTTGTCACAATCGGGAAAAAAGTTATGTGGTGTGTAGTCATTCTAACGAATGACTTGTCTGGAGTATTCTCATTAGCTCTAACATAACAAAATTGTATTGTGCTGATTCAGAAGTTTTAGAGGAGTCCTAATTGTGAACTGGAAGCACAAAAGCATCTAACCTTGGATTAGATTACCCTCGTGGTTTCCAGGGCTGAATGGCTGATGTTGAAATAGGAACCGTGAAGCTCCATGTCTTCATCTGCATAACTAATAAGACTGAAAATCTGCAGGGGTGTGAAAATAGGTAAGCTTCAAAATTAGTTCTGCTATTTCTGTCACCGGAGCTGAAAAAATAGGAGATGCCAATACCACGAGCCAAGTAAAAGAGTTGCAGTTATGATCTGCTGATTATGAGAGTACACAATACAAAAATTGGCATCCATGAGCAAAAGACATATATGTAGACTGTCCCAGAAGGCGTCGAAGTCATCATCCGACGTGTGGACTCATCTGTATGTCCTGGAGGCCAGCTCCGGGACGACATGGCCGCACCGCCACGGTGACGAAGATGTGGTCGTCTGTCCGTCGCCACTTCCCGCTGTCAGTCCTAATTCTCTACTTTCCAGTCTAGGACCAACAACGACACAACAGCAGATTCTCCAATCCTCCCAATCCCCCAGCCCAAAGCAGAGTAGTTCAGATTGGGTCGTCGCCCGGCAGCAGCATCGGCTAGTACAGCGTGTGAGTACATGCGAGATGGGAGGACAGGGTTCGCCACCAGTAGAGGATTGACGGGCTCAGCGAAGTATTGACACTGGGAGCTCAATGTCCTTGCGCAGTGGCACCAGCACCTCGCCCGCCGTACTACGACCGTTCCTCTTCTCCGCATCGCGCTCGAAGTGCCACCGGTCAAGCGCTAAAGGCGGCAGGTCGAAGAGCTTGTGGACGGCGTCCTGCAACGGGCGCGTCGTCGGACACGCCTACATGCGGGCGGCCTCCCGCCGTCGTTCCTCATCCGGAGAGCACACGTGCGATGACGGCCGACCGGGTCAGGCGCCGCAACAGATCACCCGCCGTCAGTTCCTCGTCCGGAGAGCACGCGTGCGATGACGCCGCCTCCTGCGGTCGTTCCTCATCCGGAGAGCACACGTGCAATGACGGCCGGCCGGGTCAGGCGCCGGGACGGATCAGTGAGGGAGCTGTTTAGCGCGAGTTGGCTAGCACGTATGCCGCCGAGGAAATAGAAGAACTAACCGGTACGATGGCATTAGCAGTATTATGTGATTTGGTGGGAGGATAAAACGGGTAAAAGTGGATTTGTGTTGAGTTGTCAAACATTGGAGCGATCTGGACCGTTGGCCAAATATTGAAGGGCTCAGATTCAATGTATCAACACAAGTTTGCTCTTTTAATAGTAGTATAGATTCTGTAGAATCTGTATGCATCGGTAGTACAGAGCTGTACACATTGTGCTAGGCATTTCCATATTTTGTAAGCACGATGCCTTGGTACTGAACAGCTGTAGAAATGGTGCTAGGCCTCATTACCCCCAAATTCTTTTTTTTTTGACAGGTAACCCCCAAATTCTCATTGACTTGAACTTGCCTGTCTTTTCTTGAGCAATGAACTTGCCTGTCTCTACGTCACCTCAAATAATCGATATAGTTACACGATTGATTCCAACCGAGGAAAAGGTTTAATTAATCAACAGTCGCTCGCGGGTAGTTTATTCCGCATTTCGGCATGTAACGTATCGGGGTAACACTGTTGACGAGGCGCACGCAATTTGCACAAAAACAACGTTGGGTAATTGTCACATGAATTCAGTTCATCGGCATTAAAAAAGGGTTGTATTCTGGACAGGCTCAAAATATGCACGAAAGAGGTGCAGCAAAACTACTGACTGAACAGCTGCGTTCTAATGTGGTTTGGTGTCCTCTCCTGATGAGACGCCTCGTTTATCCTATGTGTGGTGTACTGACCTCTTTCCTCCCTCACGCCGTCCCCTTCCTTGTTGAAGAACACGAAGGCGTCTAAGACTTAGCAGTTGAGCTAGCTTCGCCGACTCAAACTCAGAAACCTGACAGAAAAAACACCCACCAAACAAGTTCAGTAAATGATCATGAAAATTCTCTGGGGACCGATAGGAGATTTGAGGAGAATCCTGTTTGTATATATATGTTCCTTTTTGTTTTAGAAGTGTAACCCGGGCGTCTTACTTGTTATAAAAAAAATTCAAACGACAAAGAGGCTTGCACATCTACTCAATTATTAGTGATTAGTGGTGGTAGGAGGAATAATCTCATCAAAATAATGAGGATTTATCCGGTTTAAAAAGGATAAAAATGAGTGCAAAATCCACTCATCATCTATGGACATTAGGAGCGCTGCCGGCTGCCGCTATGTCTTGCTACAAGTCCAGTATCCCCGATGAGATGTGATACTCAGTGACGAACATAAATCAGAGTGTGCAGCGTAAGAGGCTTGAGCACCTAGGGTGGGTACCTGTCATCGCCCCGTGCTGAAGGAGGCATTTGAGGATCACTGCCCACACCACCTGGTACAGCATGGGCCCAACGGATCTCTGTCCTCGTGTAGCCAAGTCACAGCGGGCTTCCTCCTCCGCCGTTCCCACTTCTCCCCGGCTCGCTGTTCGAGTCCATCACCTCAGCGGAGACATTGATCAACGACACTAATTCAGTGACGTCGGATTTTCGCCGTTGGATTATGAGGAGCTCGAACGTATATGAGGGCTAGAGGAGCAGTACATGCTGAATAAGCAGACCTGTAGTCGTGTGAGCTGTGCACGTCTTGGTCACATCTGTTTACGTTTGCATGTGGCGTTAGGATAGCTAGCTGCCGCTGAGAGGAGTTGGGATGGCAGCTCCGCGCAGCTCGCACACGATCCACTTTTTTCTTCATTCAGTTCTAGCTAGTCTTAGCAACGACAACATTCTCTCTCTTTTTCTCTCGTGTTCAATTCTTTGTAGCCCTGTTTGTTTTCCCAGATTGCTATAGTTTGGTATGTGCATCGTGGAATTTAATGAGGGAGGGCTGGTGCGTGTGGAACCCTAGCGTGCAACGGCTATGTGGTTTTCTGCGGTGTGTTCTCTTTCGTGATTTGGAAAGTGAGGTGTTTCCTGCCATATTGGATGCATCGGCGATTTCCACCAGGCTGGGAAGGAAACCTGGCGTGCATTCCTGAAGTTAGGTGATATGCCGTCGATAACAAAGAAGTGAGTTATAAACATTGTATATATATATTTTTTGGTCACTTTGATATATTTTCGTTATCCGGTCCTTGTTAATTATGATGCTTTTAGTTATCTAATATCTTACAATTTTCTTATGACGCATCTTTGTTGTTATATATAGATGAAGGATTGATCAAGATCGAGAAGGACATGAGGAGAACGTCTACCTACACACCGAGTGAGCGGAGTATGAGTCACAGGTGGACAAAGTTCGATCAAGAGAGCAGCTACCTTTGTAATTCGTTCGAGACTTGTACTGATTGATGATGAAACCTATGTATCTATCTATCGGAGACTTGTATTATTTTGGTCACGTTGAAATGTAATGGTTTGAGTGTTTATGAGAACTTTAATTAGTAATACTATTTGTATGTTTTGGTATGTTAAATCTATGTGTTCAATGTAATGTCTACATACTGGAATATATGTGTATATTGCACTGTTTAAATACTGGCATAAAAATTTAATTTAGTTGGAATTAATTATTAATTCGGAGAAAGTTAGTAGTAGCGTGCCATAAACCGCGCACGCTACCGGTACAGGCAGAAACTAGTAGCGTGCGCGTAAGCCCGCACGCTACCATTACAGGCAGCTACTAGTAGCGTGCGCTCTGCACCGCACGCTACTAGTAAGAACTTACTGGTCCGCACGCTACTACTAAAAGTTACCAGTAGCGTGACTATTGTAGCGTGCGCCCGCAGGCTACTACTAACCAAAACCCGCACGCTACTACTAGTGTTTTCCCTACTAGTGTAACACAGGAAAAATATGCCACATATTTACTCAATAAAGCTGGTATGCGTGGTTGTAAACCCTCACCACCTCCTCTGTCTTCTTCTGAACAGTTATCTCTTATTGGTGGCCAACCACAACACACTGGATAGCGGTTAAGCGTACACTTCGATATGTTAGTGGTACATTGAATATTGGGATCACATTCATGAAATCATCATCTGTACCTCCCAGTGCCTTCTCAGATGCAGATTGGACATGGTGTCTTGATAATAGACGCTCCACAGGAGGCTATGCGATATTTGTTGGACCAAATCTGGTCTCATTGAGTGCAAGAAAACAAGTCATAGACTCTCGTTCTAGTATTGAGGCTGAGTACAAAGTATTAGCAAATGCCACCGCCGAGCTGATTTGGGTGGAAGCACTTCTTTCTGAACTCAGTGTGAAATTGAAGGATAAACCGTGTTTATGGTGTGATAACTTAGGTGCCACATACCTCTCAGAAAAAACAGTGTTCCATGCTCGCGCTAAGCATATTGAGATTGATTTTCATTCTGTACGAGAACGTGTGACAAATAATGCTTTGGACATCAGGTTTATATCCAGCAAAGATCAAGTGACAGATGGGTTTACAAAGATTCTTCCAGTCAAGAAATTAGATGAGTTTAAGCGTAATCTCAACCTTTTCAAGGTTTAGATTAAGAGGGATGTTAGATGATGTAATACTATCCGTATAGGAGTATGTTGTAGTACTTCGCCTCGTATACGGTACCCCTTGTACAAGCCACGATGGGGGCGTTTCCCATCTATATAACACGAAGCCGGTGCCTCCAACGAGGTCATCGTTCCCGCATAACACTAATTGGCACATCAAAGATGGTACGCAGCGTCACGTAGGTGTCCGACGAATTGACCCAGCCTTTATATAGGAGGCTGGGTCTCGGGGATTTGCAACCGACTAGGTTTACAGATAAGGTAGGTTTCTACCGACATAGGGTTTACTAAACTTGGAGCATACGTCTTCTTCTTGGGCCACCTTCGTGGGCTTCAGTCGAGGCTTGTCCATGGGTTTTAGCTTGTACGTACACCAGGTATCCTCATAGTGGAGCACCCGAAGGGTACATCCCAGTCAAAGTGCGAGTCTGGTAGAATGGAAGCAAACCCAGCTAATGCAAAGCATCCTTTCTTGGTCGCTCAAAAATCACAAACCATAAATCTGCGAAAAAAGAGAAGCTTCAAGGTTTAGGTTTGTATATATATTTATCAGTAGTGAATCAGTGTGTTCCTCCGAACAAAAATGATTCATCTCTTATGTTTGCAACACCAGATGCCATTTAAACATAAGAAATAATTTACAAGGCAAAGTATATGAAAATCTAGACATTTTTGCATGAAATGAGGGTTAATAACTGCAATACAGAATAAATTCTATACGAATAAAAAAAGTGTAACCATTCCAAAAATAATAATAACACGGTAAATGGCATGGCAGGACACATACTATTTCTTTGATGTGAGCAAGCTTCATCTTATTTTCCTCAAGTTTTGTCCACTTAACTAACACAGGACAGCCGCTAACTTCTAGTTGTTGGAGGTTGGTGAGCTGTTGTATATCCGGCAAAGAACTGATTTCGCTACACCTGTTGATCACAAGTTTCTCTAGAGAGGTGGGCAGGACAAATAGCATCTCTTCAGTGTCTGTGGACTCTATCTTGTTCTCATCCGATTTGCAAAACTTCAATCTCGTGCAGCCAACAAGATGTAGTTCTTTGAGGTTCTTGAGCTGTTGTATGCTCTGAGGCAAGGACCTGATGCCTTCACAGAACCTCAACTTAAGTTTCTTGAGAGAGGTTAATTCTCCTATGCAATGCGGCAGTGATGTCATGACGTAGCAACAGTGCAGTTCTAGGGTTTGTAGCCTTGTGAGTTGCCTGATGTTCTCGTGCAATTCCTTTAACATTACATACTCTTCTACATACAACTCCTGGAGAGATGTGAGCTGACCTACCCATTTCGGTAGTTCTTTCGGCTCACTGGTCCTTTTTTCAATTGGTGGACAGGGGTCAATGCGTTTTAGTAATAGTGTTCTGAGGGAGGAGAGATATTGGGTGATCTCTGGTGAGCCAACCAGGTCAGCACAGCAGGTGACTGATAAATGAGTGAGGCCAGGGAGGTGTTGAAGCAATCTCCACTGATCCATAGGCACCTCGCAGAATTCAACTACCAGATTAGTAGCGGGAGAGGCAGAGGGGGAAGAACCGGTGTGTGACACAGGATCTTCGCACGATAAAAGCACACTGCCACTCTTTGATATCTTCCACTCTTTAGCTCTTGGAGGAAGCGGTTTCATTCTCAACCGTGGGCAGTCATATATCTCCAGTTTCTGAATCACATAATCAGGACCACTGGAATATGACGTGTTCCACACTTCCAGTTTTTCCATACCACGGAGAATCAGTAACTGCAGGTTTGGTAGTTGGTCCATCGGTGGTAGGCTATTGCAGTTGGGAATATCACACATCTCCATTCTAACAAGATTAGGGAGATACTGTGCAATACTCAGTAGCCAGGCCGGAAAGTTGTGACTACTATAACCTCTTATCTCCAAATTGTTTAAACTGCTTGGTGGCACTAGTTTATCCAGCAACATTTCATCATCCACAAACCTCTTAGCATCTCTAGCCCATTGCAATTTGAAACTTCTGAGACTGTGCTTTTTCATCAATTCTATCCTTTTCGCCTCGTCTGCGGACTTCACATTTTCCAGACCAACTATCTCTAGCTCATCAGTATATGTGTTCTGTAGATGCACAAGGTTGCTTCCAGATTCACCATACTCAGATTGCAGTTGTACCATGAAGCGTGGCAATGATACTGAACTGGTGCTGAGCCGAGGTAGCACACACATATCACTGCCCTTTATATATAGAAATTTCAAACTATCCATCATTCGTATACCTTCTGGAATCTTCTCAAGATTTCTGCAGTGAGAGAGGTCCAGTGTATGCAGTTTTCTAAGGTTACAAAGACTTTGAGGTATAGTGGAAATAGCATCATTTCCAGACAATTCCAAATGTTCTAAATTGTAAAGGGTACTGATGCTGCACAAGAAGCTGTCAATCTCACGTTTTGATGAGCTATCGCTGTAAGATTCAAAGATAGAACTCATGCACCTTGATAGGCTTAAATAACGGAGATTGGTGAGACTGCTGATGATTTCTGGAAGCCCTCTGAGACGCTGCAAAGCTCCATGACGTGTTCGTGATAGATTCAAATACTGGATACTGGTCAGACCACATAAAGCTTTTGGTACACCAATAGCCTCAAAACAATTTGATAAATCAAGATGCACCAAATATTTGGAATTCCCAAATAATGTTGGCAGTTCTTTTAACTTCTTACAACCTGATAAGTTTAAATAATTGAGTTCACTGAAGCTGCCCAAAGCATCAGGAAGCTTTCTTATTGAACAATCCTCTGAAGATAAATTCAAATACTTGAGTTTGGTGAGGTCGCGCAAAACATCTGCTTCCTGACAAGATTTAAGATACGAACTGAATGATAAGTTCAAGTATTGCAGTTCAGATAGGCCACTCAATTGTTTTGGTAGCTCTCCAATATTTGGGCAGTGTGATAAGTTCAAATACTGCAGTACTTTGAGGCTCCCCAAGAACTTTGATACATCTCCAACACAAGAGCAGTTTGATAAATCCAAATGCGTCAATTTTGTGAGCCTTCCCAACGTTTCTGGCAATTTTTGATCTCTGAACAACCTGACAAATCAATATACAACAGACCTTTAATATCTCCAATCGACTCGGGTAGTGCAGATATTGCAGAAGATCCATGAAGGTTGAGATAAGTTAACTTTGAGAGCCTGGTGATACTATCCGGAAGCATTTTATCTTGGATTCTTGGAGCATATAGATACCTTAGCTGCTTCAGTACACCAATAGAATATGGTAACTTATGTACGGAGCACTCACTCAAGTCCAATACACGCAGGACTTAGCAGATGAAAATGCAGCACCATCAAGTTCAGTTTCGCCACAGTTCATAAAACGGAGTGCCCTTATCTTAGATGATTCCAGTGACTTGCTACAATCATCAAGCAGTGCATAGCGATAACAGGTTGCCGTAGTGTTGCCCTGTTTATTAGGGACCATAATTTCATCAACCATGACCGATCTTGCTAGATCATGCACGAGGTCATGCATGGTAAATAATGTAGCCTCCTCAAGATGCACTCCAGCAGCCTGCAAACAAGATCATTTCGTAGTGTCAGGTTCTTTTATATGTATGTTAAAATCCTGAGCCACATAACTAAGAGTTCACTTTTTAATGTATGGGCTTGATCACTTTTTAATAATATCAGGTTCTTTTATATATATCCATATCATACTTAACAAAACTCTCATCTATCTATAACTAAATAGGAGCACCCAGTGCTGAGGACTATAACTCCCGACCCCCACCTCGCTCCGTACGGGACGACTCGGGGGAACCCTAAAGAGCGCCGCCAGGCCTTCCTGCCCCTGCCCACCTTCGCCGCCGCTGCCGCGGGCCGTTGTCGGGTGGCGGCGGACGCCCTCGCCACCAACAAAGCTGATAGGGGGGGGGGGGGGGGGGGGGGGGGGGGGGGGGGGGGGGAGCTCGCCTTGGAGGCATTCGGCAAAGCGGTGGCGCTCGGCGCGGTGACGGTGACTCTGGCGTGCAGCTGGCGCCGATGTTGTGAGGAAGACGGGGCGATGCGGCTGGGTGGGCAGGGGTATGCGACGGTGTGGCGTGGGTGGTGGCGGCTGAGCGCGTGAGGCCGGATCTGGGCCTGAGCGGGCCAGGATGTATTTCCCCACATATACACTAGCTGTCATATTTATAATACTATACATTTCTGTACATTGACAAGCATATCATAACAAAATTACCAAAAAAATAAAATAATCGGGAGTGTTTCTATTGATGAATCATGAAAATATTCAAAACAATTATTGAGTCAAAGCATAGTATAAGATACAAATTTACAGTAGTACTAAATTGCCATTATCTCGTGTAGTATGTGTTATATGAGCTTACAATATTTCAAATAAAACATCAAAATTGTTTTACTGCATAAGCTACATAGGAACTCACCACTGGGGACTTGAAATTCTGAAGAAAGGACAACCCCAAAAGTTGCTTAATGTATATATCACCCAGCTCATAAGAAGAGTACACTTCTGTTGGCTCGATGAAAGCTAGAGCAATCCATTGTTGAATAAGGTCATCCTTAACAACCTTGTGTCCTTTTGGAAAGATTGCACAATAGGCAAAGCATAGCTTCAAATATGGAGGCATAACACTATAGCTTAACCTCAAGGATGCAAGAACATTTGTAAAACTTGGGTCTTTCGAATTAGATATAGACCAAATATCACTATCTCTCATTAGTTTCCATTGACGTGATGTCATAGATTGCAACACATATCCAATTGATTGAGCTGCTAAAGCCACACCTCCACACTTATTTGCAATGTCCTTCCCAATCTGTTCCAACTCTTCATCATGTTTAGAATTATAACCACTCTTCTGCTTTATAATAGACCAACACATTGCATTTGTTAGCGGTGCTAATTTGTGTGGTTGAGTACTGGAAATTTCCCTTGCGATACTCTCATCTCTTGTAGTTACTATAACAACCACCCTGCTATCCTTCCCAACCTCTAGCATAGCCTTCAAATTGTTTAAATCAAATCTATTTTCCTCCCAAAGGTCATCTAAAACAATAAGAATCTTCTTGCCATCAAGTAGCTTAGAAAGGACATTCTGTATCATCTGTAGCCTAGTGTACTGACTCTCCTCCTTCTCTGATAGTTGTGATATTATAGAATTTCCAATTTTCATCAAATCGAATGTCTGGGACACGTAAACCCACACTAGAGAGTACTCTTTGAATTGGGAACTGTTGTAAATCATTTTTGCCAAGGTCGTCTTTCCAAGGCCTCCAATACCATATATTGCAAGAATTGTACACTCAGTTATCATGCTCTCAGATAAAAAATCCAATATGATGTCTCTCTCTTCCGTCCTACCAATGATATGTGTGTCTATCTTTGAAAATGTTTCCCGTTTATCATTAACTTTCAGCAAAATGGCATTAGCACCTATCATTAAGTTGAAGTTCTCGTGTTGACTTGCAATGTCCTCTAAATCTTCTCTCATTGTCTTCATCTTATTGGCCAATGTAAACTTTGGCCCTATTGTGAGACAAGGGATCATACATGCCAGCTGTTTTTTGAGGGAGAACTGCAACATAGATTAGTCGATTTGTTAGTACAATGCAAAATGGTGCAGCTTGTACATAAAATACTCCATCCGTTCAAAAATAATTGACGTTTTAGGTTTCTAGTCAAACTACTTAAAATTCAACAAATTTTATAGAAAATATGTAAAAAATTACAAGACCTATTTAGTTTATTAGATTTATTATACAATTTTTTCATACTATAATAGATATGACATTGTAGATATCGAAACATTTTTCTTTAGATCCAGTAAAATGTAGAACATCAAATATTAGAGCGGAGGGAGTAGCATGCTATTCAAAACGTATACTCCCTCCGATCCCTTTTAAATGTCGTACGAAAACAACTGGGCATGTAAAAATCATAGAACCACTTACGACAGTTATTTGGGATTAGAGGGAGTATTTTTGTTTATTTTTTCAGTTTGAGCACGTATTATAAATTCTATTTTATGTCGGGTTTACTATTCCTACTATAAGTTCATAAGTCACCTCGTACTTTTTCTTCTGGGTCAAAATATACTTCATTCTTGCAATTTTTAATGCTAACATTAGACATAAAACCTATTTCTTTGAATTTAATTTCAAAATTTATGATCTATTCTATACTTAAAGATCCATACAAAATGCATGCACCTTTAAAACATTGTAATGCACTCAGATACACCATAGTTCAAAGTTTGGAGAAGTAACTTCATGCAAAAACTATTATTAGCATGTTCAGTTTAAACTGGGTGGCATGGTTGTCCAAGGTGGAGAGACAATGAGCTTATGTAACATTGCAGGGATCTGGGACGAGGATGCAAATATGGGAAGAGCTAGGGAGGTGTCACTTAAGCTATCTCTACTGCTTACATAGATAATGCCACGCTAGAAAGCACCTACACTAAGAACTCAAACCTTCAATGCAAAACAACCATTTTTCTATGCTTAGATGATTTAAAAATCTTTAGAGTCCATCGTCTCAATATCAAATGTACTCCGTTCAAAATTAAATAAGTGCTGCCGGAAAGTGCTTTTGGAGCACAGACTTCAAAAAGACCTTTTTTGAAAAAAAATATTGTATCAACATTTTAAAGTTTCAAACAATTCTGAAAACATTCTAGATGTTTACAATGATCCATTCTACAGTCCTGCAAAATTTCAACCCAAAATAGTTTGTATTCTGACCTACAAAAAAAATGACAAATCCTTACAATTTTTTTTAAAATTCTGCACTGTCCACATCTCAGATACAAAACTTTGTCATTCTTACACAGCCAAACATACATACATAATATTTCGCATTGATTTGTACACACACGGTAGGAATAAGTGTATACATAGAATATATAAGATAACTTCACAGAAGTAAAACTATATACGAAATTGTGAGGAAAAGTGCGCCATTCCACGGATGTCGTTTTTGACCCCCTCCCCATGTGACAAGTGGCATGCTGTGGGAGGTCCTCCCACTCATAGGTAAAACCCAATGCGCCACTTGCTGTGGGCGAGAGTGTCCCCTATAGGAGAGGGCAAGGTGGGATTTTTTCTCACTTTTTGCAGATGCGAACACAACAAACGAATTATCTTTCAAAACTAGATCCTATGTTGATATGTTTTCACGGCCAAGCTAGTCGAGATTTTCAAAACAAGATCTAATGTTGATATGTTTCGACAAACTTTTGTTTTGCACTGGGTAGAGTACATAGGTAGAAGACATGGCGTTGAGACTTTCCAATCCGCGATAACAAGCTCGAAGATGTGAGTGTTATCGAGAGGTCTACTTGGAGAATATACTGAGCGAAATGAACCACCAATGGAGGGCAAACCCCCCCCCCCCCCCCCCCCCCCCCCCCCGCCGCCACGGTCTCCGTGCCAGTATAAAGGTTGAGGTAGCGATCACCCGGTCGCACATCCATGGAAAGGTGGCTATTGAATTGCCACCTTGGCTTTATAGATAAAGTTTAACTTTGGACAGAGCGAAGGAGGCCCTTTCGCATAGGATAAGTCGAAGATACTGTATGGTTTTAGTGACTGACGGCATGGTTTTTACCCTTATCATTTTAGGGATTTTTGTGTCTTCTGAGATTTGATCTTATTTCATCGTTATTTATTGCCTATCGTCTATAGCACAAATATGATAAAACAATTCAAAGCTACCGAGATTAAGCAAGCACAGATTAGTAGACTACAGATGAGAGACGAAGTGATGGTATCATCCGAGATTAGTGTAGGCTGTAGTCCACACATACCTTGCCCGCAGAAGGATGTGTGATGGCTTCTGTGTCTGTTTCAAACTCATCAATCATGTCGGAGATGGCAAACATGGCGTCCTTGAGCCGCTTCAGCCACAAACTCGTTGATTTATCCGTGATGGACCGCCTCTCCGCGTCACCGAGCAGGGCCTCCACGGACTCTAGCGTCAGCTTCATCTTCTCCAGATCCTTGCTGAAGTTATTCTGTAGCGTGATCCGACCATCGATTGCAGAGACAATATGATCAAGCACCACCTTGAGGATGGCAGCGGCAACCAAGCCGCCGAGGTCCACCATGACTCTTGCAGCTAGCTCGTGCTCACGCCTCTCAAGATGGGTTGAATGAAGCTCGTTCGAGAAAGAATGACAGGGTAGACGCTTCTGATGTACGCGATTGGATCTTATTTGAGTTTCGGTGCCCGCAATTAGAGCAAAGTCAACTCTATGCTACTTGCTAAGTCGTTGCCTTTCCATATTCTGTACTATCTGTGTGCATCGGTAGTGCAGAGCTGCACGCATCGTGCGAGGCACCCGCACCATTACACCCAAACCTCCCGTTGACCGGCTGCGCTGGTTGGTTGATTCATACTGGTTTTGGGCAAAGACGAATAGAATGGACTCAATAATGAATCGATACACCAACCGAGAAACCAATTGGAGAGAAACAAAACGCTCACCCACCCGTTAGCCATGACGTCGGAGGATTGAATGCCGGGCCGGAGACCTGCGCTGCCGTCGCGAGCTGGCCTCGTCCACGCCGGCGTGGCCTTCTCCGGCCTCGACGCAGCGCCGAGAACCTCCCTGGGTCGGCGATGCCGCCATATCCGGTATCGGCATTGCTTCTGCGGCTGATGTTTGGCCATACTGGCATCCGGGGCGGCGCATCGGCTTATCGGCCGGCCGGTGGGGGCTGACGGACGGCGTTACCGGGTCTTTTAATTAATCAGCAGTCGCTCGCGGGCTTGTTTATTCGGCCTGTAACGTGTCTGGCTAACACTGCTGACGAGGCGCACGCAAGATGCACTAAACAACGTCTCCGATGGGTGGCTCTTCTCTTGTACGGTCGGCCGCCATGCTAACTTAGAGCATCCACTGGCGGCTCTTAAAATTGGTCCGGCACAACCTAAACCGACAACATTTGGGTGGTGCCGGTTACCTGTCCGGACAATCACTGGTCGCCTCCCTTACGGGCATCTCCAAAATCAAGAACTCATTTTTAACTTACGTACAAAAGACACGCATTACGAATGAAATTGAAACTAAAACTTAAACTACAGTTAATCTAGACTTAAACTACAACTAAACTAACTAATCTAGACGTCGGGAGCAGGGACAGCGTTGTCCTCGTCCATCGCCGCGTGAGAGGGGCCGGCCTCGTCGTCGTTCGCCCCGTCATCGGCGAAGTAGGGGATGCCAGGGGAGCCTTGGTCATTCTGGCCGGCGACATGCGCCAGCCAGCGCCTCTCCGACTTGCAGCGCGCCATCATGTCGTGTGCCTGCGCCGCTGCGTTGCGAGCGCGCGCACGCATGCACCTCTGCTGGCGGGCCGCGCTCTCGACAGACCGGGCATATGCCTCGCCGCAATCTCCCGCGCGTCGGTCTCCCGGCGCGCCAACTCTAGCTCCCGTGCCTCACCGGCTCGCTGAAAGCTGCTTCCACCCGGCGACGGTGGACCGCCACGTCGAAGCGGCAAGCCTCGCGCGCCAGGTGACCCGTCCTCAGGGCGTTCAGGGCGGTGGAAGACATGTAGAGGCCTTGCTCCTCTGGTGACCCGCTCTCTAGGGACCGGTGCATCGCGAGCCTCCCTGCAACGGCGAACATGACGGCCGCCTCGCGGTACATCTCGTCGGAGTGCGCGGTGAGGAGGGAGTTCATCGCGGCGACCTGCTGCGGCACCATCTCCACCTCCGGCTGCGGCAGCGGCTGCGGCACCATCCCCAGCTCGGGCTGCGGCTGGATCCCGAGCTGGAGGTCATGCGTGTCCTCCGGATTTTCAGAACATTTGGGTGGTGCATGTTTTGTTGATGTCGGGGATGTGAGTGAAAGAATCCATACAATCTCCATCCGTATGCCTGATTACCAAAAATAGAAGTGGACACCGCTACCTGCCAAAGCATACACTGGATATACATATATGCTCCCACTACCTACGGCATCCCACTACGTACATGTAGCATGAACAGATTTCAATTTTTGCTGACCGAATTTTCTCGTCCGTGTTAACGTAAATCAAGGATACTTTTATTTGACAAACTCACCAGAGATTCATTATATTCTTCAAGGAACTGGATCATATAGCACAAGCAACATACTGGTGTTCAAGCCACCAGGACGACATAAATGGCAGTCCAATATTATGAGCACAATCCGCCCAGTAAAGAAAAAAGTACATGAAACTAATTAACACAAACCCAACATACCAACAGTATATATCTTCTCTATTACAGTAGGAATAGGGAAGACACAGAACAACCAGTATTTACAACCAAGATGTAGACACTATACACACCCATATATAGAAAATTGGGGCAATCATAAGATTGTCGGACAATACGAAGGCTGCACACATTGACACTAGCACACCCACCTACGTTGTAGTAGTAAAATAAGATAGTGAACTTGTAGGGTTGAATTATCCCGCCGGAGATCCCCCTTGAGAACGCCCAGTTACTAATAAATTTGCTGCACAATGAATAATGCCAATACTATTATTAGTTTGGATTGTAGTTCATATGAATGACGAGCATTACATAAGGAAAATTGTTTAGTTCAGATAAACAAAAGGTTTAATTACAATGAATAGTAATAAGAAGCTAGATAGTTCGGCATAAAATAACCATCAAAGATATGCAAACCAGAATAAATTTTATATAATAATAGAAAGAAAGAAGGAGTAGGCAGTGCGAAACAAGATTAATATGGCAGATAGTGTGGACACATACCTTGTCTTTTATGTGAGCGAGCTTCTTCGCGTTCTCCTCTAATTCACACCACTTCTTTAAGGCCAGGCAGCGGTAGATTCTTAGTTGCTGGAGGTTGGTGAGTCGTTGTATGCCCTCTGGCAATGACCTGATGGCATCACAGCCCCACATTTCAAGTTCCTTGAGAGAGGTTAATTCTCCTAACCAGTGCGGCAGTGATGCGATTCTGTTGCAATTGAAAATTTGTAGTGATTGCAGCTTCGTGAGTCGCCTCATGTTCTCATGTAACTCCTTTAGCCCACTGCACAATGATATTACCAGTTCTTGAAGAGATGTGAGCTCACCCACCCATTCTGGCAGATTTTGCTTGTATCTGTCTGTTAGGTTTAGTGATTTGAGGGAGGGAAGATGTGTGATGATCTCTAATGAGCCAGTCAGATTACCAAAATCAGTAATCTCTAGATGCGTGAGGCCAGGGAGGTGTTGGAGCAACTTCCACTGATGCATAGGCACCTCACAGTATTTAACATGCACAGTGGTATTTACTGGATAAGATGAGGTGATGGAAGCACATGTGTACTCTCCCCATGATGATAGCACACTATCACTCTTTGATATCTCCAACCATTTAGCTCTCGCGGAAGTGGTTTAATCCTCAACTTGGGGCAATCATATATCAAGACGGACTCAAACATGCACACTTGACCACTGGAGTATGACGTGTTCCATTCTTCCAGGTTTGCCATATCTCTGAGATACAATAACTTTAGGTTTGGCAGTTGGTCCAATGGTGGTAGGCTATTACACTTGGGTAAACCGCACATCCATTGTGACAAGATTTGGGAGATAATGTGTAATATCCATTAGCCAGATGGAAAGTTCACACTATTGTAACCTCGTATCTGCAAATTGGTTAAAGTGCTTGGTGGCACTAGTTTCTCCAGTAACATGTCGTCATCCACAAACCTCCCAACATTCTTAGTCCACTCCAACTCCAACCTATTCATACTCTGCTTTTCAATCAATTTTATACTTTGTGCCTCTTCTGTAGTCTTCACTTTTTCAAGTCTAGTTAACTCCAGCACAACAGGATCTGTTTGTTGTAATAGGACAAGGTTGCTGCTAAATTGACTAACGCGGGTATACACCACAGAGTGTGGTAATGATAGAGCATTCATACTGAGTTGAGGTGGTTCTGGAAGATGGTCTGCATGCAGAGAGTTCAAACAATCAGCTGTAACTATGCTTTCTGGTATCTCCTTAAGATTCTGCAGTTTGAGAGATTCAATGTATGCAGCTTTCTCAGATTAGAAAAACTTGCAGGTATACTGCGAACACGATCACTATTAGACAAGTCCAAATGCTCTAGATTGGAAAGGGCACTGATACTGTCTATGAAGCTGTCAGTTTGAGGTGATTCGTTCCACATATAATAATCATCAAACAGATAATCTATGCACCGCGATAGATTTAAATACCGAAGTTCTTTGAGATTACCAATGACTTCTGGCAACTTTGTAAGATTCGGGTTATATGAAAGATAAGGGATTGATAAGTTTAAATGCTGGAGATTGGTAAGACCACCTAAGGCTTTTGGTACACCTTTAGCCTTATAACAGTTTGATAAATCAAGATGCACCAAATTTTGGAGATTCCCAAATAACTTTGGCAATTCCTCCATTTGCTGACAACCTGATAAGTTTAAATATTTGAGATGAATGAAGCTGCCAAAATCTTCAGGGAGCCTTCGGAGAGGACAAAGGTCTGAAGATAAGTTCAAATACTCGAGTTTGGTGAGGCTGTCCAAAACTTCTGCCTCTTGGCAGCATTCAAGATATGAGCTGAATGATAAGTTCAAATATTGAAGTTCAAACAGTCCACCCATTTCTTTTGGTAGCTCTCCAATATTTGGGCAGTGTGATAAATTCAAATATTGTAGTTCTCTGAGGTTCCCCAGTAACTTTGATACATCTCCAACACGAGAGCAGTTTGACAAATCCAAATGCCGCAACATTGTTAGCCTCCCCAACGATTCAGGCATCTTTTTAATTCCTGAACAACCTGACAAATCAATATGCAATAGACCTTCAATATCTCCAATCGACTCTGGTAGTGCAGAGATTGCAGAAGATCCGTGAAGGTTTAGAAAAATTAACTTTGAGAGCCTAGTGATACTATTGGGAATTGTTGTATCTTGTATTTTTGGAGCATTTAGATACCTTAGCTGCTTTAGTACACCAATAGTATCTGGTAACTTATGTATGGAGCACTCACTCAAGTCCAATACACGTAGGGACTTAGCAGTTGCAAATGCAGCACCATCTAGTTCAATTTCGCCAGAGTCCAAAAAAGGAGTGCCCTTATCTTGGATAACTCCAATGGCTTCCTACTATCATTTAGCAATGCATAGTGGTAGCAGCCTCCCCTGGTGTTGCCATGTTTTCCAGCAACAAAAATTTCATCAACCATGACTGATCTTGCTAGATCATGAACCAAGTCGTGCATGGTTAACAATGTAAAATCCTCGTGATACACTTCAGCATTCTGCGACAAAAGCATTTCGTGTGTCAGCTATTTGATACTTGAATCATTTTTCGGTATTAACAGATCATATATATACAAAGCTAAAAACAATGCAGAACTGATTTAAAAGCATTTCAATAAAAGAACTATAATAAATGATAAATCACAAAAGCGCCTTAGAATGGGTTAGGTTTTTAGGCATTTCAAAAAACTGAAAAAATCATAAAACTTCAATAACATATGGCAAGCGTTTTCATGTATCAACCAGCAACCTTTTTTGGTGCGGCAATATCATTTTATACAAGAGTATGGGGTGCTACTATAGTACGAGTCCTAGTTGGACTTTTCATGAACTGGCTTGACATTACTTTGCCATACCTACCACTTCTACAGTGCATATTTCTTTACTAACATACCATAAGAACAATGATAAAACATTCCAATTTCTAGGGCCCTGTCAAGGTTGCACTCATATCAGTTTGATTGAGGGCTTCCATTGTCTGTTTCGGTAACATAAACCTTTTTTAGAATGTTATTTCTAAGAAAGAAAATTGTAAGCTACCATAATTCGATCTGTTACATCACCATTTTACTATCAATGCAGTGCCTAAACTACACAAGTATGATCAATAAGTTTTTCCATACTATAGTTCAAGGAAAACAAAAAATGTTCAATTTTAAAAGGTATGCACAAACTCACCGATGGTGACCTTGAATCTTGAAGGAAGGACAACCCCAAAAGTTGCCTAATGTATCGCTCGCCCAGCTGCCACAAGGTGAAACCATTTGTTCGCTCAATGAAACCAAGAGAAACCCATTGTTGAATTAGGTCATCTTTCACTATATTGTGACCTTTTGGAAATATTGCACAATAGGCAAAACATAGTTTCAAATATGGAGGCATAACACTATAGCTGAGCCTGAGGGATGCAAGCACATGTTTTGAAAGTGTATCTTCCAAAGTAGATATGTTCCACATATCACTGTTTCTCACCGCCTCCCATTTACTAGATGCCAGGGAATGCAACATATGTCCAAGTGATTGAGCTGCTAAAACTACACCTCCACACTTCTTTGCAATGTCCATCCCTATCTTCTCCACGTGTTCTCTGTCACCCCTAGATTCAAATGCACTCTTTTGCTTTATTATAGACCAACACATGTCATCGGTCAATGGTTTTAATTTGTGTGGTTGAATGGTTGAGATTTTTTGGGAATACTCTCTGCAGTTGTGGTCACTACAACAACCACCTTGCTTCCCTTTCCAACCTTTAGAATAGCCTTGAGACTGTCGAAATGGAATTCATTGTCCTCCCGCAGGTCATCCAAAACAATCAGAATCTTCTTACCAGCAAGAAGCCTTGAGAGAGAATTTTGTATCGCTTGCATTCCAGTTTGCTGAATCTCATTTTTTGATAGTTGCAATATTATAGCATTGCCAATTTTCTTCAGATCAAATGTTTGTGACACATAAACCCACACCCTGGAGTAGTCTTTGAATTGGGAACTATTGTAAACCATTTTTGCCAAGGTTGTCTTGCCAACACCACCAATGCCATATATTGGAAGGATCGTCATCTCTTTTGTCATGCTCTCAGATAAAGTACACAATATTTTCTCTCTCTCTTCGGTCCTCCCGACGATGACCTGTGTGTCCATGATTGATGATGCTTCCCGAATATCAATAGCTTTCAGCTCATTGGTATAACTAAGTGAACTAAATATGAGTTTCTTGTGTTGATGTGTGATCACCTCGAGATCCTCTCTCATTTTCGTCATCTTATTAGCTATTGTAATCTTGGGACCAATTGTGCTTGTGCGACAAGGGTCATGATCTCCAAATACCTTTTGAGAGAGAACTGCAACATATGTGATTTCATTTCTTAGTAAAATGCAGAATGCAAGGTAATACTTTATGAATATGTAGTCTATATGACTACATTATATATGCATTCAGACCAATAAGAATATTGCCAGGGTGAAGCATTAAGAGCACTATCCTCTTAGTTTATAATTGGATAAAATGTCGTTTCTTACTTTTTAGAACACAAATAAGCTTATACAAAATTATAAAAAATCACACAGTTTAGAAATTAAATATCTTAAAATACATTATAAAAGTAAAAAGTGCTGGTATGGTTAATGCGAAGATGTATAAAGTACACCATCACATATATTGATATGTATATTTAAGTTAGTCGTTTCGAGTTAGAAGAATGGATTGTATAATTTTCAAGATTGATATTCCGTGTTGGAATTTTAATACAAATCTACACCGTATGGGGTTTTATTGTGTATCAGGTTGGCTTGTCATTAGATTTCGCTAATTTATTTTAATTTTAATTTTAATTTTAATAACAATATTACTTCAAACTATTTCTTAGATGTACAGGTAAAGTTATAGAAAAAATATACAGATTTCTCAAAAACACTACATTTGTTCACTGTAACAAGTGCAAATTGGCCCATGAATATGTATTCATATATTCTTCCTCTTCCCTAATATAATGAAATATTGTTTTTTTATGGAAAACATGGCAGCTTTAATGGCCCATGAATACCTTCCGTGCAGGTGGCTTGTTGATGACTTGTGTGTCGGACTCGAACTCATCAATCATGTCGGCCATGGCATACATGGCTACCATGAGCTGCTTCAGCCACAAACGCGTCGGTTCATCCTTAATGGACCGCGCCTCGGCGTCCTCCAGCAGCGGCTCCACAGATTCCAGCGCCATCTTCATCTTCTTCAGGTCCTTGGTGAAGTCATTGTGCAGCGTGATCTGACCTCCGATCACAGAATCAATCTGCTGGTGCACCACCTTCAGGATTGCTGCGGCAAGCATGACGCCGAGCTCCGCCATGGCTGACCCTGCCCGTGTGCTCGCTAGTCTGGCTCAAGGTGGGTTGAATGAAGGTTGTGCAAGCAAGAATGGCAGGGTGGGCGTTGCTGATCGATGTGCGCGATTTGATCTTATCAAATTTTGGGTGCCAGCAACCACATGAAGTCAACTCTGGCTCTTTCCATATACATATTCTGAAGAATCTGTGTGCATCGGTAGTTTTTAGATACAAGGTCATAAGACCCGACGTTAAATTAATAACGCCAGAACGGCGACAGATTACATGGTGCTGAACCCAGCTTACAACGCAGAGCTGCACACACACAAAGAAAGACAAGGGCTACCGACGAGAAAACAGGAGAAACACCAAAGGCGAGCAACGTCGGAAAGGAAGAGCAAGATTCATCGGAGAACACCGCCACCGTCCACAAAGACAGGCTCAACAAACCCCTCAACGGGCGCCGAGGAGACTAGGACGAAAACAATCGCCACTGGCCACAAAACTGCAGCCAGGCTCAACAAGGGGCCACAGAGAGACGCCGGTGAGATAAGGTAAGCGCCGACGAACACCGCCACAACCACCATCCACGGAGCACCACCAAGAGGATCATCACCCGCCACTATCCGCAAGTGTGCAGACAGGCTCAAGCAGCAAAGCCCCGTGCAAGAAACACCAAGGTACAGCACAAGGAACAAGCTTTGCCCGGAGAATCTCGACGAAGAAACGCCACCACACCTCCGGAAAGCAACCCGCCGTGAGCTCCAAGACGACGGCTTCAAGAAGCACACGACGCCGGAGCGCCGCCATCGCCCGATCCGAGGATCTTGGATTTTCATCCGGAGCGTAGAAGGACCGAGAGAAGCCGCTACGACGCCTTCAAGAAGGGAACGCCGTCCGTGGACGCCGCCGCCGCATCCCGAGAAGAACTCGGGCAAGGGTTTCCCCCCGGCAAACTCTCCCTGTCCTCTACCCGGGGCACCAAATGTCGACAAGCGACATACCGGCCACCGGCACCGCAAGCCACACACCAGCCACCGCGCCACCCCCGTGGTCCGAGGTCACTGACTAGCACCCGAGTCCCTGGCTCGCCCGCCAACCAAAGGACTCCCATTTTCCAGGGCCGCCGCCCCGGCGTCCGAGCTCCGTGCATCACTGAACAAAAGCGAGAAGAGGAGGGAGGACTCCATCAACAGATCAACCACCAGCAGCCCCCTCGGCTACCAGCGGCGCCAGATCATGCGCAGGGCAGAAGGGCTCGAAAAAAAGGACACGGGACCCTGTCCCGTCCCAAACTCGAGGCGGCCATGGCCACCGCCTCCAGAACCGCCGCCAAGCTGCCCGGAGCGCCGCAGCTCCTCCCCAGCCCCTACCAATCGCGCACATCGCCGAAAGGGACCACCTGCTGCGCCGCCCGCTTGACGCCTCACCTCCGCGCGGAGGAAGCTCGTCGGGGCGCGCCCACCCGCCCGCCGCCTTTGGCAGCCGGGCGCCGGCGGTGGCCGCCACCGCCGGCGCCAGCGGCGGCAGCGGCCAGGGAGATGCGGCGGGGCTGCGCTTTTCCTAGGGCTCGGGGGTCCTCTGGAGCGGCCCGCGCGAGCGGCCCGAGAGGAGAGCGTTTCTACTGTAGGGCACTTTAGCGCCTACCGTGCATCGGTAGTGCAGAGCTGTACACATGGTACTAGGCCTTTCCATAATTTGTAAGCATAATGCCTAGGTACTGAACAGCTGTACAAATGGTGCTAGGCCTCATTACCTCCAAATTCTCGTTGACTTGAACTTGCCTGTCTCTTTTTATGAGCAATGACCTTGCCTGTCTCTGCGTCACCTACAGTTGATTTGGGCAGCCACGAACCGATTCAATAATCGATATAGTTACGCGATTGATTCCAACCGAGAAAATAATTCGCCAGGCTCACCGACGCCGCCGCCCATGACGTCGGAGGGTTCGAGGGAGAAACGCGCTGCTGTTGCGAGCTTGCCTCGTCTATAGCGGCGCTGAGAACCTCCCCGGCCGGGTCGGCGATGCCGCCGGATCTGGTCTTCGCATTGCCGCTGCGGCTGATGTATAGCCATACTGGCATCGGGGGCGGCGCTTCGGCTTATTGGCCGGCCGGTGGGGGAGACGGACGGCGTTCCGGGTCTTGTTTAATTAATCAACAGTCAGCATTTTGGCCTGCAACGTGTCCGGCGCACGCAATTTGCACAAAAACAACGTTGGGTAATTGTCACCTGAATTCAGTTCACTGGCATGAAAAAAGGTTGTTCCGGACAGGCTCAAAATATGCACGAAAGAGGTCCAGCAAACTACTGACTGAACAGCTTGCGTTCTAATGTGGTTGGGTGTCCTCTCCTGACGAGACGCCTCGTTTATCCTCTCTGTGGTGTACTGACGTCTTTCCTCCCTCACGCCGTCTCTCCCCCCCCCCCCCCCCCCCCCCCCCCCCCCCCACCCCACCCAACCCTTTTTTTGCATGGAAAGAGAGACAAATTAATGGGTACAATCAGATTTCAGCTCCTCAGCGATATCTGAAGGAGCAGATTGCAGCCAAACTTCAGTTCTGCCTTCAATCCTACCCATTTTTGCTAAGCCGTGACTTGCCCAGTTTGCTTCACGGCTCACTTTCTTTATTTCGATCTCACTTTCATGAACCATTTCCCGGATGGTGCCGATCCTCATAGCCTGACGCGACATATTGGGGGAGCGCGCATGTAGCAGTACAATTGCCTCCGCACAATCCGATTCAAGGATGATGGCCTTTGGAGACCAGTGCGTAGCTAAGACGAGCCGTTCCTCAATTGCCGCCAGCTTTGCCTCCAAAGCGTCCTCGCAGTTCAGGAGATGCTTACACGCAGCGACAATCACCTCGCCTTTTTCCATTTCTGAGAATCATACCAGCTCCCACCCTTCCATCTAACGTGAAGGCACCATCCACATTTTTGAGTTTTAAAGCAGTTGATCCTGCCATCCGATTAGATAGAATAGAATGTTAATTACATAATTTTGTAGTTTAAGGTTCGGGTATGGCGAGGACTCATACCCAGCCCGGTTCCGCGAAAATAAAACATAGAAAAACTAGCCTCCGGGGTTCTGGGAGTGAGCCAGCGCCCGCTGCTGTATCTCCTCCCACACCAGGTGCGCCACCATGATGGACGGAAGCGCCGTGTTGCGGAACACGCGCCTGTTTCTTTCCTTCCAAACGCCCCACATGCTGTACATGAAAGCACCGCTAGCCTCCCGCCGCTTCTCCTTAGGCAGTCCTTAAGCATGGCATTCCACCATCTCTCAATGCCATGGCCAAGAGCAGGAGGGGCATTACCAATGGTTCCGTTCCAACCAAAAAAGTTGGTCCTTATCGCCGCTGCAAAGCTGCACTCCAGGAGAAGGTGCTGAACTGTCTCAGGGTGTATATGACACAACCTGCACACCGGATCATGTGGCCAGCCCCGAATGGCCAGATTTTCCGCCGTTAGGATCTTCCCATGCGTGGCAACCCAAGCAAAATGGCGACACTTTTGCTCCGCGTGGGCACGCTAAATCTTGGTCGCCCTGAAAGGTGGAATAGACCCGGCGAATTGACAGCGATACGTCGAGGCTGTGGAGTATGAGCCGGACGCTGTCCACCTCCAAGTGAGGCACCATCCACATTAAGCTTATCCATGCTTATCTGTACCCGTGCCAGAAGGAACCCATTTCTGTTTAACTTTCTGACGCCCGTCATCGCGATGCTTTTCTTGTTTGAATCCCTGCTCAAGTGAGACAACATGTTTGCCCCTCTCCACATCAATCACCTTCTTCTGTCGTGTCAACAATAACAAATCCAGATAGCTCATCAGGAAGCGTTTTGAACTTTCCATCGGGGCAGGTTTCTTCTGATGGGTCAGCTCATTGTGGTTGTGCCACACTCGCCAAAGCGTCATCAGCATCATGGCACGCTGGGTCTCGGGCAGCCTAGAAAGAGTATGAAGAAACCAGTCCGGGTTGTGTTCAAACAGCATAACATATTTAGGTAGATCCCACACCTCACACACCGTCCCCTTCCTTGTTGAAGAACACGAAGGCGTGGAAGATGTAGTTGAGCTTCGCCGACTCAAACTCAGATACCTGACGTGGACAAACACCCACCAAACATGTTCAGTAAATGATCGTGAAAATTCTCTGCGGACAGATAGGAGATTTGAGGAGAATCCTTTTGGTACCTTACGTGTGACGTTTAGGCCGAAGAGCCGATACATGAAGCACAAGAGGACGGCAACTAATGGAACTGGATCCCCTTCCTGTTGTCTACTCCTAGAGTATATCGCAGTAACGATGAACATCGTCAACCTCCTCCGACATCTGAACCTGGCAGCTCATCAGCTCCTCGTTTTCGATCGTCCCGTCCGAGTCCCCGTCTGCTCTTCCAGTCAATGGAAAATCACACACTCAAGTTTGATCCATGCTAAATTTCGCATGATCCATGTGAGTAAATTACAAAAAACCATCACAATTCAAGATAGGGTTTCAGAAAACCACCACGATACGCTAGGGTTTCAAAAAGCCGCCGGTGTAGAGTTAATTACTTTCAGACAACTGCCATTTTTACGCTAACCGTCCACGACGCCCAGTTAAGCTGGAAACTGACAGACGGGACCAGTTTCAAGCGTGACGTGCCAAGCGCAAACAGTCTACCGTTAACGGCCGTTAACAGCGTGTTCGTCAGCTGACGTGGGTCCCACATGCCAGTGACTCAACATGATGTGGGTCCCACATGTCATCTCAATAAATAAAAATTAAAAAACATGTCTTGTTCCTCTAGACTAGCTGCCGCAGCCGTCGTGTTGGCCGTCCACTGCTACCTGTTGCGCGATGCCACCGAATCGCCCCACGAACTCGAATCAGAGGTCCATTGCCGCCACCGGAAGCTGCTGCTGCTCTAGGCCAGCGAGCACGGGATCAGGGCACGGCCGAGGCGCGGCCAGCGACGCGGCGGCGGGCTGCTGCTCCTTGTCGCTGATGGGCACAAAGACAAGGCGCACGGCGGCGACGGACGGAGTGCGACCTAGCGATCGGAAGACGAGGCGGCGAGGAGGCCAGCGATCGAGCGCGCGGGGTCGAGCTCGTCGAGATGCACGGAGGCCCGGGCAGCAAGACGGCGAGCGTGCGGGCGCGACCCCATGCCGGGCAGCAGGACGGCGAGCACGCGGGCCGAGGCAGCTGGCCGGCGAGCGTGCAGGGCCGGGACGTTTGTGAAGCGCGAGCTCCTCTGGCCGCTGGCTGTCGCCATGGATTCCCGGTGGGGATTTTTTTAATTTTTTTAATTTAGCTGACATGTGGGACCCACATGACATGTAGGACCTATCCCAGCTGCCGAACGTGCCGTTAACATCGGGCTGTCTAAATTGCCACATCACGCCTGAAACTTTCCCTCGTCTGTCAGTTTCCAGCTTAACTAGCTAGGCGTCGCGGACGGTTAGCGAAGAAGTGGTGGCTGTCTGAAAGTAATTAACTCTAGACCAGTGGTTTTTGAAACCCTAGCGTATCCCGGTGGTTTTCTGAAACCCTAGCCCAAATTGTGGTGGTTTTTTTTAATTTACTCGATCCATGCTAAAAGTACTTTACCATAGTGGTCGAAGACGTCCCTGGTGTCCCTCAGGCCATCCTTGAAGCGAGGGAGGCGCATGGTGATGCTGTTCACCGACTTGAAGGTCTTCTTCCTGGTCCTTGCCCTTTCCCAGAGCGCCTCCCATGTCCCTGCAACTCCAAAGATCAAACCAACCTGAAACAAGTTTGTGTGGCCACTACCGGAAACGCCGTCTTTGCCGTGTGGCCAAATCGCACGACAAAGGCCGCTCGGAACACGGCAACGGCTGTGCCGTGCCAAACAACACGGCAAAGCCCACACGGCCTAATACGTGTAGGCAAAGATCTTTGCTGTGTTCTTTCCCCAAACAGCACGGCAAAGCCGTTTTGCCGTGCCCCGGATGTTTGCCGTGCGCCGCTGAATCGCCAGAGCTGGTCAACTCAGTCTCCAAATCTTTGCCGTGCTCCAAATCTTTGCCGTGCGTCGCGAGAAGAGCAGCACGGCACACTCTGATTCTTTGCCGTGCGCTCTGCCTGGAGCTGCACGGCAACGTTCATTTCTTTGCCGTGCGCTTCTCCTGGGCTTGCACGACACACGCCGATCCTTTGCCGTGCGTCCTCCTGAACCTGCACGGCAACATGCAACGCTTTGCCGTGCGTCCACCCAGAAAACACACGGCACAGAGCCGTTTCCAGGACCGATGCCTCGCGCCTTTGCCGTGTGTCCTGGTAAGCTGGGCCCGGCAAAGTGAGCATATGGTCATCACCCAAATGCCAGATTGCACAGGTGGTCGCCACGTGTGGGCTTTGCCGTGTGCAATGGCACGGCACAGGCCTTTGCCGTGTGCCCATACACGGCAAAGAGACCATATGGCCTAGATTTGTAGTGTTTTTGCAAAAATCCCTGCATTTTACAGATAAATCAGACAATAATTCACAGATGATAATTTTGACACAAATATGACTAAATAGTGCTCCATAACATATATAAACAAGACTCAAACTCCTCCATAAGACTCAAACATGGCACAAACATAGTTCAAACTCCACAAACATGAACTCAACATAGTTCAAACTCCACATAGCTCAAACATAGTCTCAAACACCACATAGGCATCATATTCAACATAGCATCCACATGAACTCCGCGACGATGGACGGATGGCGAAGATGGACGTCATTGTTGATCCTCCTACAAGTTCATACAAAAATATTGAGTTTGTAAACTAAAATAGCTAAGTGTGAATGTCATGTGCATCATTAAACTAACAAAGTGGAAATGGCAAGTTTACGAGTTTACGATACTAGTTCCGACCTATACGAGTTTACGAGTTTACGACTTTACGAGTTTACGACTTTACGATACCTAAGCGTCAATGGCATAAGCATAGTTCAACTAACTAAGTGGAAATGACAAATTCAAGAATATGCACAAGTTTAGATGTAGTAAACCAAAAGAGATGATCTAAGTTAGATGTAGTAAACAATAAGACACAAGTTGATCTATGTGGTAAACCAAAAGACACAAGTGACCATTGGAGATTCATTGATTGGCTATGTCGATCTAAGTTAGACATGAAGTAAGTTTTCGAACGAGAGTGGTAGCAAGTTCAAATGGTAACTAACCTCTCTACTGGCCTTCCGGCGGCGGAGTAGGATCGTCCTACATGTTTGCAAAAAAATGATGAGTTCGACAACTAGGTGGAAATGGCATAGTCATGGCATTAAAAGAAAGCTAACTAAAATTTGATGAGTTGAACTAACTAAAATTTGACAAGTTCAACAAATGGGTAAAATTTGACAAGTTCAACTAACTAAATTTTGACAAGTTCAACTAAAGTGGCAATGGCATGGCTAACTAAAGTGGCAATGGCATTTTGACAAGTCATGCGAGCATACCCACGGGAGCCTCCGGACAACGCTAGGGTTGGAGATACGGGGCTGCCCCTCCTGATTGTCTTGGCCACCAAGCGGCGGCGCCATCGAGTAAGATCCACCCGCCGATTCTGGATTCACCTACAACATGTAAAAAGTCTCGCATTACACAAGTAATCTATTATATATTAAAAGTGCATTAAGGGCTAACCAAAAATTAGAGAATTCCATTAGAAAATCCCACATTAATCAGAAACATCTGGCCATTAATTAAACATATGAGAAAATCACAGCCATCAATTTTGATTTGCATGTAAGGTTGAAAAAATTACCCACCGATGCCCTCCATAAGTTTGCCGTACCGCTTTATTATATTGCTAACAGGCTACATAACCCTTTATCGAAAGAAAGAAAAGCAAACCTAACGTCCTTACATAGGCCACCACCGCCGCCGTTCTGCAGTGTTGCCGTTTGCCGGCCGGCCGGCCGGCCGACCAGCCTCCACCAAGGCCATGCACGCCAGCGACTCATGTTTCAATCTGGATTGACTAATGGATGGAACAGATTACTAGCGGAGACTCATCCCGGATCAAATATTTTTCTTGCAGAGACGATCAAGGTACGATCGAAAAATTGCTTCGGTAAGAAATACCAGATCAGGTACGTACATACTGTGATGTGATATGCATCTTACCTAGGTGCTAACCTTATTCCCATCCTCATTCCCCCTCCGGAGCTAAACCTAGGTCAGATGTTTTACTTTTCTTTTTCTCCACAACGTAGCCGCCGCATCTAGGTGTAGTTGCTGCCAGAGGCCCAGAGCTCAACCTAGATCGGATGCTTTGCTATATGCAATATGATGCATGCAAAGCATGTTACTAGAGCTTTTTCCCAATCTGAAGAGCTACACCAGTTGAACAATGGTTTGGAAATAAGAAAGGCAAGGACATGATCGATCGGTTCCAATGCAGGTAGCTACATCAGCAGCTCATGTTTATACTTCAATATGGATCCAAGAGTTCCTTAAGAATGGATTGAAGACACAACAAAGATATACGTACGATCAAGCTATACTTACGCCACCAGAGCGTATTTGCAGCGGTGCCATCGGCCGGCCGGCCGATCTACACAAAATACATGTATATTAGAGGCTCGTGTTTCAATCTATACGATACGCTGCCAGAGCTGTATTTGCGACGTATGTTAGAGGCTCATGTTTCAATCTAGCTTTGCCTCATGGATGGTTCAGACAACCGACGGACACTCACCCGTGCAAGATGGGTTGCAGATTTTCTTTGTGGAGACAACAAAAGAGCTAGGTATTCAAAGACGTGCTTTCTAGAGGTTCTCAAGTACACGTATGAATCTGGGCACTTAATTGAGTTGTGAGTAGTTCATATGCAATCAATTCTTTGATCTATGCACTCGACTGTTATTTTCGCATGATTGATGTATTCTAATGTTGCTGCCAAAATGATGTATCCCAATAATGGTAGTTAATGCATGTATTCTAATGTTGTAATCTACTCTCCATGAAATTTATTAGTTTTTCATTAGTGGTGCATCATAGCTATAGTTAACAGTATATCCTCATGTTTGTTACCACCCTTCCGATATGTCTTTCCGACGTCAAAGTACACTCCAGTTGTTCTATTCTATATGTAGGTGAGGAGGCAAGGAGAAGGGAAAGAAAAAATGATGTACTACTTAATGGTAAAGTAGTCTGCCTCATGTTTTATGTTACATATCCGAATATTTAGAATACGAGTTGATTGCATCTCTTGGTAAAATTCCCCTGTTTATTGTCAAGTTAGAGAAGATCACCTAAGAGAACACAATCTTATCTCAACATATGAGGATCAAAGACATCCCAGTAGGCTGGATGTCAAACACGGATAAAATTGTGAAGCTGCAATATCATTACGATATTTTCCTGAGTGCTGCTTGCATTCTCATCTTAGTTATCACGTGCAATATGGTAGTGATGGTCGTTTTGGAGTTTGATGGCTTAAGAGGACAAACAAGGACCGGAACAGGGAAACTAATCAACCCTTCCAATAACTGAAATAGCAAACTTGAGTTCCCGTCATTTGCTTACACGACTGGTGCCGAGGGTGTCCATCATTGAGATTTGAAAGATGAACACGAATCCAGGTTTGATCTTTTAGCGTACTTTCATACGTGGTCATCTTTCTCCCGCTTGTAACAAACCTTAGTTTATTTTTCTTTGAGGATCTACAAGATCTCTATTTATTTTTTCTAGGCTATGAGCAGATAAATCCATTTTTTTTCTCTCCATCCATCTATAATTGATTGCTCCCAGTTAAATGTTGATCTGTTTAGTACCGATCGACTAGCTAGCAATTGACTTGATGTCGGACCATTTTTATAAGTAGCATAGATTGTCTTAGGAAAAAGTAATTATTCAGCAGTCCACTCTTCCAATCGTGACAAATTTAAACTTTTACTAAGGCAGTACATGTCCTTGCAGACAGTTCAAGTTTTCAACCCATACATGCACTGCTACGTTTTTGCATCTCACATAGGCATTACAGATACATGTTTTGATCAATTCCCCTTAGGTATTCCCTGGATAATGCTCAACCACTGAATTTGTATATTTAGAGTTGCATTTTCATCAACTGTGTCCTCTAAATTAAGTACGGTTACTCATTGTTTGCTATTTTTAAAAGTATACTATTGCAAATAATACTTTGTTGATATGAAATAAGGAGCTTCTTTAGAGAGGACGATAGACGGTAATATCAGCACAAATGGCAAGAATCATACTTGGACTGGTGCGGCTTTTACATGTGAGCTGATCGACAAAGTACCTTGAGCAGACAGAGCTCTAAACCATCCATGTTTTCTTTCTACTCTATATAAGATGAAAGGTGAACTGTTGCTAGCTACAATAATGCAGAACATTTTAAGTTATAATTATCTTACAATATTTGTTTTTTCTAAAATTTATTAAATTCATGTCTAATGACTTCAATAGTTTCATCTTAGATAGGTGTCATCATTTATTTTTGCACACATGTTTGTGTGTATTATTAACATTAAATGTCCACCACTTATAAGTGTCCAATATTTTTTGCATAATCGGTTGTATAAGTTAGCTCCTAAGCCATAATACCAGCCGTACTAATCATTACTTAGGTATACACATGATCTTTTGGAGATGTGACTGTTTCTACGAAACTTGGATGATTTCTTCGGATAACCAAACATGTCTACCTCTCACATCTCCGAACATGTGGGATCATGTTCTATTCATCCTAGCTGACTACATTAGTTCTCATATACCTTTTGTGACTCTTCACCCTAATTATAATTAAGATTATGTCAGATAGAATTTCATAAATGTGCCAAAGCAGGTCATAATCAGTAGATTTTTGTAACTCAAGACATGTTCCCAATGGTGATGCACTATGGAAATTGGGATGATTGGGAACCTATATGTTGTAGCCAATGGACATTTTCCAAATGACGATGCACTATGGAAATTTGATGAGTGAATAGGCACCAACATGTGCATCAGGGCAGGAGTACGTCAATGTACGTTAGTTACTACAACCAATGGAATTAAGATATAATGGTCATTGATTTGTTACAAAAATGTTTTCTTTACAAAAGATCGATCCATGTATATATATATATACAAGCAGGAATCTAAGCGTAAGCTTTTTTTTTTACTCTAATATGCACAAGAAAAATCATCTACCAGGTGTGCATATTGCAGGTTCATTGTTCACATCCTCACAAATCCACGTATGAATTCACAAGTATGTTATTAAGAAAAAATAAATCAATATCTTAGATTATTCATGAAAAAATACTTCGCTTTTATATTTCTTAAAAACATTGTACACAATAAAGGTCAGAGTTACACCATTATGAATATATATTTTTCAAGGAACGGGCAAATGGGAGGAATAAGTACAAGGTAAATACATAATTAACACTTTGTCGACGCACTAAAGAAGATGCCCTCACCTAAATGATTTTTCAGCTTTCATGTTCCAGTGCTTACATGAATGGTTTCAAAAGGTAATATCTTAGGCTACTTCAAGCACAGTAGTGGTTTAATTGCATTTTTTTGCTTTATAGGAAATGTAGCTCTTTATATCTATATTGATATTGCTTCATGATTGTAAATTCACACTATGAATTTCATAAAGCAGCTACCAGCATATAAAAGTTTTTTTCTGCATGTTTCTTCCAGTCTTCTACTCCTATTTGTAATATAAAACTTCCTAGAAGATGATTAAGATGATATTTATGTATATCATTAATCCCATTGTAGGTTATATGGTGGAGTCTAGATAATCCTCTGATATTGCTTCGTGATTACACCTGAGTATAAAGGTCCAAGTAAGAACTTAGTTCCTGTAATCATAAAAGACGCATGGTTCAGATTGCTTGGATTCAGCAATATATTGCCTTTCGTTTTGGTACAAGATTGTGCAAAAAAAAAAATACAAGTTTTGCAATCATTGCATAAGCATGTCCAAAACATGAAAGATGCTGCCCGTGCATGTGCGTGGGCCACTATCCTAGTTTAGTTACAACAATAAGATGGATAGAATAACAAGTTTGAGAACATACCCATGGGAACGTCGGTGGAGCCGGTGGAGGGAACATTCCCATGGCAACAGCCCCGTCCCCAGGAGCAATGCGCTGCATCGTGCCAAACATCCACTCCATCATCTGCCTCTGATGCTCCTGCTGCTGCCTGCAATACTCCTGATGCTGCTCCTGCTGCTGCCGCATCTGCTTCTGCTGCTGCCAGATCTGCTCCTGCTGCTGCTCCAGCTGCTTCTCATAGAGCACCTGCTTCTGTCGGAGCTCGTCGACAGTTAGACTCGAAACTCGTGGGCGGGTCTCCACAGCAGGCGCACCAGGCGCCCTCCCACGGCGGACCTGGCGTAGAGACGGGACGGTGCGAGGGTCGATGGAACCGTCACCTATCCACAAGCGGCCATTCGCCGCGCCTTTCCCCGCAAGCACGACAGCCTCGACGTCAAGTGGACTGGTGAGAGGTTTAGCTTCCTCACCGTTGCGCTCATTGAACTTCTCCGTGTACCCCTTGCTCCGGAGCTCGGCGCTCTAGCTGATCCACATCGACCCTGTCTGAGGATCCGGCGTATCCCTGGTACGCATCTTTGCCCAAACGGCGAAGGGCGAGGGGTCTACGCCGGTCTTTAATTTCTGCAAAGAGGGCACGAACATAGGTGAAAAGGAGACGATATTGCAAAAGAGAGCACGAACATAGGTGGATTAAAGAATGCATTTGCTCACCTCATTTTATATGCATTGGGAGAGGCTGAGATTGTCTTGGCGGTGTGTTCCACCCCTGTTCTCCGCCCGCTTTGCCTTTCCCTCCGCGTGTATCTTGAGATACTCCGGGCTAGTCCACCACGCTACCATCGCGAGGTGGCACTCGTGGTTGTTACCGACGTACGGAGGAGGCACCTACGTGCACAGAACACATATATTAATGATATTACACGGCGGTCAACAAAATCGATAATATAGAATTGACGCTACCTGCAGGTACTGCCATGGCTGCATCAAGATGTCCCGAGCACGCTTCTTTTCCAGCGCAATGTTCTTTTCGGCGTACCAATTGCGGACAGAGTTCACGCGAGTCTCGTAGTGCATGTCCGTCACCATCTTAGAGGCCATCATCAAAAAGATGGCCTCTGTTAGGATTAATCACGATCCGATGCCGGCACGGCAGCGTGTGCGTACCTCTCCGAGTAGTATAGGAATTGCAGTTCGAGTAGGATAGCTTGTCTCTCGTCCGTGCGTGTATAAAAGGCTATGCCTACCGTGTAATCCTGTACCAGATTGAGACAGAAGAAATAAAGCAAGGAGAGTACGAGGTGCGATACGCGCCTCTAGCAATCAATCTGTTTCATTGTCCAAGCGATTGGTGTTGTACGTGCATAGCTAGCTAGCTGATCGCATTGATCCAGGTGCGTGGCTGGTTGCTTAGCTGATTGTACGTGCGTCTGTTGCCGGAAGTTGTACCGAGGAGCTATTGCTACGTGCGTCGTGGTTGTCGGAAAGAACTCGACGAGCTGCGTCGTCGTGAAGATCGGGTCTGGGCTAACAATTGGTATCAGAGCCCGTGAAGAACGTCCGTGATTTTCTGAAAGCACTAGAAGATCATGGCGTTGGTGAAGCAAGGCGATAACTCGGGACCGGTGATGGAGACGGTGGGGGCGGCGCTATACCCCCGCCTTGATCGCAAGGACTACGGGCTATGGGCCATCAACATGGAGGTGGCCATGGAAGCTCAGGAGATCTGGGAGGCTGTCGATCCAGGCGGCGATGATTACGTAAAGGGAGGCGCGAAGTATACGAAGGATCGCCGGGCGTTAACGGCTCTCTATTCCGTCGTGCCGAAGGACGTGATGCAGCACCTCGTCGGAAAAAAATCGGCGAAGGCTGCGTGGGAGACGATCAAGATCCTCCACCAAGGACATACCCGCGTGAAGGAAGCGCTTCTTCAAACCTTGATGAAGAACTATGAGGATTTGAAGATGGAGGAAAGCGAGACGGTTGATCAGTTTGCCGCCCGTTTCGTCACCCTCATCAACGCAATCACGGGATATGGCGAGAAGATGGATGAGATCAAGAACGTCAGAAGATTCTTGATCTCATCCATCTTCTCGCCATAGATCGTGACGTCGATCGAGCAGTGTGTCGATTTGAATACTCTGACGATAGAGGACCTCGTCGGAAGATTCAAGGCGCATGACGAGAGGGTTCGGCTCAGGTTCGACGATCCGGATCAGAGTGAGCACTTGATGCTCACAAAGCAGCAGTGGATGACTCTTTCGAAAGAAAAGCAAAGAGGCTTCACGAGCGGCGGCAAGAAGGATAAGCAACGCCCAGCGAAAAAGTACATCGCTGAGCAGGACGATGATGAGCAAGAGGACGACGAAGAAGAGGAGGAGGACGACGACACTCCGCCGAGGAGGAAGAAGTTTGACATAAAGAAAGTAAGGTGTCATAACTGTCGTGAACTCGGGCACTTCAAGTCTGATTGCAGAAAACCATCGAAGCAAAGGGCTCTCATGGCCCAGGAAGGAGACGAAAGTGCGATGCACTTGATGTGCGAACTGGTGGACGAGGATGATCCAGTTCTTCAAGCGGTGGCTAAAGAAACTGACACGCTTGTGGAAGAAAAAGTTTGCCCTCAAGTTTTGCAAACTCGTGTCGATGCTACTGACACGGGAGGTGATTCGATAACTCATGCCGATAGTACTGGTATGAAGGCGTACATGGCGCCAGAAGTGATAGCGTACGTCGCGCCTGAAGTCCATGAAGCACGGCACGTCGTGGCGTCGCAGGGTAAAGTGAGGCGCATCGTCGCGTCGTGGGGCAAACCGGCCATTGCTGAAGAAAGAAGCAGCGTGCTAGGTGGTGGTTCAGAAAGCAGTGGGCAGGCGAGTAGACCAAGCGGCGTGCATGGAGGCGCATTGGGTGGAGGCCCGAGGCTAGCATGGCATGCATGCAGTAGCATGGCTAGCTCACGTGGTGAGCTAAGTCAGGCAACCCAAGGCGCTGGTGCATCTGCTTGCTTTGGCGTACTAGCATATGCTGGAAGTACGTCGAGTGTCCCTAGCCATCCAGGAAGCCAAAGCAACGGCAGGCCATCTCGGCCAGAAGGATCTGTACGCGGGAGCTCAGAGCATGATGCTGGGGTGGTGATAAAAAGCTCAGCAGGAGGGGGTCCATCTAGAGGCCCAGAAATAGGAGGGCAATCCAGCCCAGCAAGTAGGCCGGCTCGGCCAGAAACAGAGCAAGGCCCAAGCAGCGGGCCAGAAAAGGCTGTCCAGCCAGAGGAAGGTCCAGCGACGGGACCAGAAGGCCACGAGTGTGACGAGCCAGCTCCGCGAGGAGCCTCACACGCAGGTAGGCCTGGAATTTGAGCCGAGCCGAGCGAGCTCGGCTCGACTCTCTTGAACTCGCTAACCTGACGAGTCGAGCCGCAAGCGAGTTCAGAAATGAAACTTGGCTCGACTCGCTAAACTCACGAGTAGCTCGCGAGTAGCTCATTTAACTCGCTCAAATAAAAAATATAATTTTTATGATATATTAGTGCAAAACTATTAATATTTTTTGCACCGATAATGGTGTAAAGGTTTTATATTTCAACATTGATCTACATTAGAGAAAGATCATCATGGTTGTAGTTCAGAATTAGTAGGAAAATTACTCATTTTTCTGTATGCGCGCATGTTTGAACACTTAGAATGTGTTAAACGAGTTATCGAGCTACTCGCGAGTTACTCACGAGTAGCTCGGTCAACAAACGAGTTCAGAAATGAAACTTGGCTTGGCTCGTTAGTCACCGAGTTCGAGCCGAGCCGAGCCGAGTCACGAGCTACTCGGTTAACTCACGAGTTTCGAGTTTTTATTCCACCCCTACACGCAGGAGAAACCAGCGCTACGTCGGGCGCAGAAGAGTATGTCGCACCACCTTCGATAGCACTGGAGCTGATGCAACTACAGCCGACGCCGGCACGTATGCAGCACATGTTGGATTGTTATCTGAAGAAGAATTACCCGGTGAAGATGAAGCATGAAAAGCAATGTTTGCTTACCGAGGAACCGGCGAAATTTGAAGACACGGATACAATGGAGTATTGGCGTCAAGCACTGTCGTTGGCGGAAGAGCGACAAGATGAAGGTGAAGTGTATCTTGCGCGGCTATATTTGTTCAAGGTCATTATTCCGGAGATGAAGCCGATAAAGTACACAAAAGATTGCTTCAAAAGCACAGAAGCAAAGGTGATGTTTGAAGATGTCGACAAAAAGGATTATTGTCGTCAGAGTGAAGGTGAGTCGACAAAAACAAAGTCGATGTCATGGATGCCAGGAGAAACGACGAAAGCAATGTCGATAATAAAGGCTGAAGCGGCAAAAATAATGTCGAGGGTAACACCTACGCAAAGTAATTGGCGTATTTGGGACCCTGGTCGGAGAGATAAACACGTCGTGCTTAGGGGGGTGATTGTTAGGATTAATCACGATCCGATGCCGGCACGGCAGCGTGTGCGTACCTCTCCGAGTAGTATAGGAATTGCAGTTCGAGTAGGATAGCTTGTCTCTCGTCCGTGCGTGTATAAAAGGCTATGCCTACCGTGTAATCCTGTACCAGATTGAGACAGAAGAAATAAAGCAAGGAGAGTACGAGGTGCGATACGCGCCTCTAGCAATCAATCTGTTTCATTGTCCAAGCGATTGGTGTTGTACGTGCATAGCTAGCTAGCTGATCGCATTGATCCAGGTGCGTGGCTGGTTGCTTAGCTGATTGTACGTGCGTCTGTTGCTAGAAGTTGTACCGAGGAGCTATTGCTAGGTGCGTCGTGGTTGTCGGAAAGAACTCGACGAGCTGCGTCGTCGTGAAGATCGGGTCTGGGCTAACAGCCTCGCACTTGGCCTTGTCCTCCTCCCGACAGGTGAAGAAGTTCTACAAGCATGCACACATAGGTAAAATAGGGTCAAAGCCATTAGTGCAATCTCGGATTTATAGAATGATGAGAAGTCAAACAAACTTAACCAGAAATAGCCGAGTGTCTTAAGCGCCATGTTGAGGTACTCGCCATCGGGATCCTCCACGAAACAGTAGTGCCTGAAAGTCCAAGCTACACTCCTGCCACCCTCTGGGAGGGTGACAATCCCTGGGAAGAACTTCCTGAGACAACATCCAAGTATGCTCGCGTAGGTACGCTGTTTCTTCACTTTAGGAGGCTGGTACTCAAATGTCCTACACAATGCGAAAACCAAAATTAGTATAGTTAGCGGGTCAAAACACAATGAGAAGATAAAATTGAACAAAAACTATAATAAGTACCTTTTTCCAACAGGCAGGAGAAGAGTGTTCTTGTAGGGGTAATATCGGGGATCGGGGAGTCCCGCCGACCCCCGCTGATACGGCGGCCTGATCCGTGGCTCAGGGATATTCTCCTCAGTGTCAACCCACTCCGCCGGGTCCGGTGGGTCCCACTGCAACGTCGGGTCAAGCTGAAACCCGTCCTCCCCAGGTCGCTCCTCGCGCCCCTCCTCGTCGCTGTCAGCCTCCTCGTCCTCCTCCTCGCCCTCCCCCTCAGAAGCCTCCGCCAGCAGCTCCTCAGAAGCCATCAGTGACTCGCTCTCAGAGTCCGACTGCACCTCCTGATCGTAGTCCGAGTCATCCTCGTCGGGCTGCTCGGGAAAGAGAGGAGGCGGACTCTTGCTAGGCCTCCTTCTCGTCCTCGTACTCCTCGCACGTGGAGGTGAGGGTGGAGGTGGAGGTGGTCGTCCTGCCGAACTCGATCCCACCAGGATTTTCTTCACGCTGCCCACCTTTTTTGACAAGGCCTTCTTCAATTTGTTTCCCCCCATGTTTCCTGCATTGACAAAAAAATAGGTTTCATCAGTATACATGATACAAAATTAAGGTAAATAGATGAAGCAACAATGAGTAAAGCGAAAATAAATACAATTAGATGAAGTAGCGACAATTAAGGTAAATGGAGTATCGACAATGAGTTCTCACAAAATAAGCTAGACTGACAATCACTATTACATAGAGTAGCATTGACCTATTACATATAAGCTAGACTGGCAATTACTAATACATGTGTCCTCATCGCTATCAGTAGCCTGTGTCGAGATCATCGGGACCAACTATTGGACCACCCGTGTCGTCATCACTGTCAGGGTCGCCACACCACCAACCATCCACGGAACCTGGAGGTGGTCCCTGTGGCTCGTCGACGATTAGTCCTGCGTGGAACCGCTCTAGCAAAGTCACGTCGGCTTGGTGATGAACCTCCTCCACTTCATCATGCGTGGTGTCTTCCTCCATTCCCGCATCTTCGTCTTCTTCGCCGTATTCCATGTCATCATCGGTCGGCAAGTTGATAGTGAATTTCCCAGGAAGCCCTCCATCCTGATAGAACTCGCCGTCAGATGTTGAGGGGTCTAGGCGGCGGTAATCTTGACCGTTAGGCATAGCCGGCCTACTGTGCGACGGTACCGTCACCACAACATCCCACCCCTGTAGACGCTTTTGATATGCTTTTGCTGTCTTCTTGCACGGGTACGGGAGATAGAATACTTGGAAGGCCTGGGTAGCCAAAATGTAGACGTCGTCTCCCGAATACTTGGAGGTTCGTTCAACTTCGACCAATCCAATTGTAGGATCCCGCCTAACCCGACGCGGGTCTAACCAATTGCATTTGAATACAACGGGATCTAGCCCTTTACCAAAACCATAATTCAACTCGTATATAGCCTCAACTCTTCCATAGTAATGGAGTTTATCTGAGCCTTCACATAACACCCCACTATTTATTGTCTTCCGGTTGCCCCGGTTTGTTGTGTGTTCATGGGTATGGAAGCGATATCCACTCACGTCATAAGCATGGAATGAGTTGACGGAATGGCTAAAGCCATGGGCAATGTTTCTAAGCTCTGGCTTCATCTCTTTGTCCTTTTTTGCCTACAAGTGTAGCACGAGAAGTTTAGAACGAGGAATGATCGATGAATGTCCACGGTATTAGAAAAGTTAGATAGAACAGTACCAAACCCGCGAACCAGCTAATGAAACCACAACCCTTGCCAAAACCACCACCGTTGTCAAAAAGATCCTTCGACTCTTTCGGGGTAGGGTCCCTTCTCAGCTTCCAGTTTTCACGAGTGAATCGTCTACGCCAATGAGAAAAGAGGAGTTAGCCACGAATATAGGAGTGAATGTTTGTGAAATACTAAATGGTGAAAGACTTACTCGCGGTACGGCTTCACTTCCTCCATACTCATTAAGATATACGAGGAGATCAGATCCCGCTCGAGCTTTTTCATGATGAACTTCTTCGTGCCACTTGATTTGCCACCGAGCCCTATGAAGATGCTAAGCTTGGGTACATCTTCAGGGTTGGCTGCATTGTAGCGAACGACTGGATTGTGGATTGTGGGAATGTTGGCATCATAGAAACCTGTCGTGAAGTTTGACATATACCTCATTGTCTGCTCCTCCGACAATGGGTCATGCTCGATGAGGAGCAAGGCCAAACAAACACCTTTGGCGCTCCTTCTCTTATATGTCTCTCGATCGAGCAAGAATCTCGACTCTCGCGTAGGTGGACGGATGCCGCTAGAGGGCATGACGTGTAAGGCGGTGTGTGTCGTAGGGAAAACAAGGATCAAACCAACGTGGAGCAACAACGTAGAAACCTTTGTGACAACGACTCACTCCGGTGGAAAACATGGCACGGGGTGTCCGCTGCCCCTAGGTGGCCTGACCTTTGATGATCGTCCAATGAGCCAAAGAGGGGTCGGAGAAAGTCTAGAGAAGCTGTGGTCGATGGACGATGGTCCATCTAGGATCCAGGGAGCCTCCGAAAGTCACGTGAGCGCAATGTGTCTTCAGCGGTGCTCCAGTAAGATTTCCACGAGCCAGGGTGGCATGGCCAGTCTTAGCGAGGTTTTGACGAGCCAAAAAAAGTACAGGGAGCCGGAGATGGTCCAAACAGTCTCCGGTGACGTTCTGGCGGGGTGATCGGCGGCGTGGCCGACCCACTCTATCCTCTCATTTCATCTCGCTCCAAAAGGGGAGAAAGGATTAATGAGGTGTGGGATTAAGCCACCTTTTCATCCTCATAGGGGGTGGTGTTCTATTTCTAGTTGGTGGGGTGAGACTTCAAGGTTAGTTTGATGAGTTCACTGTCCATGTGAAAAGTAGGGAAACTATCTTATTTTAAATCAAATATTAAAAAAATGAGTCGCCGCATTGGATGCACAAGCGCGCATCAGCAGATAATGGGCGTATGATTTGTGTTTGTTTTGCGTTCCCCAGTTGAAGTTACCCTAATGGCATGTAGCAGTGCAAAGCGATTACATAGGCGTTCAAGGAGAAGGAAAAAACAGAAGACAAAGAAAAATCAACTAAGCTTTCTGTGGGCTAAAATCGGGCACTCCAAAGTAAGTTTAGCGTTCCAATCCTCCAATGCCACAAATTAAGCGACCAAGGGCTATGGGGAAGAGAATGCTGCCGGCGGTGAGCTCGCTGGCTCCAATGTTTCCCGTTCTAGCTAAACTGCCATGGCCAACCTCCTCGCCTGCAATCGCCATGTCACTAGACGCGCGGCCTCTCAACCGAGGGCACGAGAAGGAGTGACACAAAATTGAGCAGCTTGCGCCATGTGAGCGCTGATACACCCGTGCATGTGTATCAGAAGCATGGAATATAGCTAGATTTGTGCCTAGGGCATACGGATGTGACTGCCGCTCCGTTTGCGCACGAAATGACCTGTCCACGAGGTTCAGCGTACGGCCAGGAGAGCTAACTACGGGGGATGTTGAAATTGAAGCCCAAACAGAGTGGGAAGCCAGTTCCGCGCCGTGTATCTAGCGACTCGGCAGGCAGTGAGTCCCGTCCAGGACTCCAGGGAGACGGGGAGCCGCCCTAAATCGTTCGCTAGCTTGTCCTCTCAGGGCCAATACCACTACATTCGGGGAGACGTGGATAGCTAGATTGCTAAAAACATTTCGCTGAATATTGGATTCATGAAGACTATAACTGGTATAAGCGGAATGCATGCATGGTTACCCTTATACTAAAGATTGATGATGCTGTAATTTTCGGATGAGCGTGATTTGTTTCTTCGAAAGTTGACGGATTCGGGTTCTTTTCGATGAAATACATGTAGGAGACCTTATGAATGGCCATCCTGGATTTCTACCTAGTTATTTATCAAAACTCAAGATCTCAGTAAATATTATGTTTTTTAAGGGACGTCTTACTTACTAAAGATAACCCAGCGAAGTGAAATTTGGATGGGTGTAAAAAATGATGTTTCTTTCACTCCGAGGTGAGTATTCAACATTTATTCATCTCATAGTTTTTGCTCGACTTCTATGGGGAATCGTTTAAATTACTTATAATTTACCTCCACCAACCAAAATCACAAATATGTTAGTATTGGTTGAGTGGAATGAAAAAGGAAAAGCAAGTATAGAATTTGAATAAGAGTTCCAGTTTTATGTTGGTTGATTTGTATTTTAAAAAAAATGTGTTTAACAAGACAAGAGTTTTCCACCTTTTCAACTTATCAACATGATTGCGCGCGGATTCACCTAGGGTCTTGTCTCGTTCCTTTGTACCAACGGGAATTTATAACTTATGGGTGAAACCGTATGATGACAACTCTAACGGGGTGATTGTAGGTCCACTAATAGATTGCATAATTCACCATGTTATATGCAGTGGTTGATTATTGTATAACACTTCTTGATCTATGCTGCAATCACTTGGATTGATGTTTAGCCAGGTGTATCCTTTCTTGCGTCGTTAAAAACAGTATTACTATTGTTATACACGTCACATAATAAATGATCAACAAAAACAAGATCAACACATGGGAAATAAGATTTAACATGGAAGATTCTCTAAGCAGAAGGGAAAAAATGATGGACGTCGGCCAACAAAATTTCACTATTTCCAAAGAGATTATAACATAAGAGATTTACAATTTACGACTTATCCCATGCCCCAGCTTACAAGATGTATATAGTGGTGATAAGATAGATCGGTAATGATCAATACAAAACCACTTGCCATTTAGCTACTTTGCTCGGCCCACACATCCGGGGACTTCAAAGTCCATTTTAAACCCTAAACTCGTAGAGGTCGGGCGATTTGAACCCTGAACTTCAAATCCCGGTCGTTTGAACCTTGAACTGAGCAATGCCGGTCTAAATCGAACCCTGGACATGTTTGGTACACCGGGAATGCGACGATCCCGACCGGGATTGCGGACTCTCTCACTGACATGTGGGCCTTACTTGTAAGATTTCCTTCCCCAGTCTTACTGCCCATCGCCTCCGATCCACACCCTCAGGCTCGGCGGCGACAGCCGGTGCCGCGCCGCCGGCCGCGCTCCGCTGGGCCTTGCCGATCTGCCGGAGCAGAGCTCCTTCCTCTAGGCCACGCCGCCGGTCGCGCTACGCTGGGCCGCACCGCCGGAGCAGAGCTCGCTCGGCTGGGTCACGCCACGCCACCGGAGCAGAGCTAGCTCGGATGGGCCGTGACGTTCCGCCGGCTGGGCACCCTCACGCTCACCGACGGTTGCGTATACTGCGTCGCCGTCACACTCCCATGGGCCGCGCCGTCGGTCCGGCCACGGCCTCACCTGAGCAGGTCGAGGGCGAGCAGCAAGAGGGAGCGGGCACGCAGCTCGCCGGCCGGTGATGGTCGCATGTGAGGCCGCGAGGTGGAGGCGACTTGTTTGCTGGGCGGCGCTGGTCTCGTGGAGCTGCTAGAGATCGACGGCGAAGTAGCAGCAGATGATTGGGGAAGAAGATGAATATTACATGTGGGCCCATGTTGTCAGTGACTAGCAATTTTATAATTTTTTTTTCTCTGGCAAACATGTCAAGGGTTTGATTTAGACCGGGATTACTAAATTCAGGGTTCAAACGACCGGGATTTGGAGTTCAGGATTCAAATCGCCCCACCTCTACGAGTTCAGGGTTTAAAATGAACTTTTGCCTTTATCTGAATATATTTATATTAAATTTGGATCAAAATAAAATGACAAGACTTAGAGGACCCAGCACCCTAGCTAGCGGGCGCTGTCTAACTTGTCATTTGCGACGCGGCAAGGCCGTTCCTGCTCGGTGGAACCACCACCTCGTCCTCCTTAAATCTAGCGTACACATCCCCCGCGTAGAATCCCCGAGTCCTCCACGCCAGCACCAGCGTCACCGCGGCGGCGGCCACAGTCACCGCCGTTATGACCAAGAACGATTCCTTGTAGCACCGGACGCCGATACAAGTCACGAGCCTCTTCCCGGCCGCCGAAGCCACGACGTGTCCAACTCCGACACCCTGCCGCGCGGCCTCGCGGTCGTACATCCGGCCGGCGACGCGCACGTTGAGGATGTACGACCCCACGGGGCTCGCCGTGCCGCACAGGTTGTAGAGCGTGGAGTAGTACCTGAGCCCGAACAGCTCCGACACGCTCGCCAGGATCAGCGGCTGCGCCGCGCCGAAGCAGAACCCGATGATCACCGACGCTACGTACAACGAGCCTGGTGCGCCGAACGATATGAGGAGGTGGCCGGGGACGGCGAGGAGGAGGACGACGGCCAGGATCAGCGGGCGCGGCAGGCGGTACCGCTCGAGGAGCGCCTCCGAGGCGAAGCCGGCGACGACGCGGCCGAGGTAGTTCCAGATGCTGACGAGTGAGACGAAGGTGGCGATGCTACGCTGCCCGTAGCCTAGTGACTCGCCGATCTGGCCCAAGTTGTCTATGGCCGTGAGAGTGCCGCCCACGCCAAACACCATCGCCGTGAACAGCAGCAGCATGTCCACGCTCACCAGTGCCTGAAGGATCGTGTAGTCCTCGCCGCGCGGCGGCGGCATCAGCGCGCGCGCCACCCTCGCCGTCTTTGTAGCTGCTGTCCTCTCGACACTCGCCGCTGGTACTTTTATCAGTGTCTCCACTGGCTGCGCCTGCGCTTCCGGGGTGCTGTTGAACAGTGCGACCTCCTCGCGCAGAACGACGGCGAAGGGGAGGAGGAGCATTGCGAGCACGGCGGCAGCGCTGACGCCGTACTCCGCTTGAGTGAACTTGAACCTCTTCTGCAAGATGATGATTACCATGAGGTAGGCGGCGAGCGCGAGCGACACGTAGAGAAAGCGGAGGAACACGGGGTACTCGCGGCGCGCCGCAGCCGGCGAGCGCGGCGAGCGTATGATCCGTATGGTGCCGAGGAAAGCCACGGAGACGGCTGCCGGGAGCCAGCCGACGAGCAGTATGAGCGGCCTGGTGTCGCCGCCGCCAGCTCCGTAAAAGGCGAGGTATATCTGGTTGAAGATGGCGCCGCTGAGGCCGACGAAGCCCTTGAGCAAGCCGAGCATGACGCCGCGGCTCTCAGGGAAGTTCTTGACGCAGGTGACGAGCGCGCCGGTGTTGGCGAAGGCCTGTGAGTTGGCACCAACTGCGATGTAGAGGCAGACGAGCCAGAGCGGCGGCCTGGCACGGAATACGCCGGCGACAGAGAGGTAGAGCATGAGGTATCCCCCCAGGTTCATGGCGGCGCCGATGGCGAGGATGAGCCAGGGCGGGGAGACCTCTGCGATGAGGCCGGCGTGGATGCCGACGTTGGCGCCGACGTCCTTGAAGAAGCTGACGGTGTTGAGCTGCTCCTGGGAGTAGCCGAACGTGGCCTTGATGTCCTTGGAATAGACCGCGAAGATGTAGGTCGCCCCCGCAGCGGACATGATGAGGAAGGAGCCGTACGCCATGAACCACCTCCCACGCAGCACGTGCACAGCGAAGGCCATGGTAGAAGACACCATGGCGAGGTAACTGCTCTGCTTGTTTCGTCGTCGCCAAATGCGAGGCTGGAATCATCGATGTTAAGTCGTTACTGCAGCACTTATGCCAGTGGAAGTTAAGCACACTGAAGAAGAAATATCTTGCGAGTGACGCAGCATAAGCAGCAGGCCAGATTTGAGTTGTACTAGTAACCAAAAACTATTTTAAGACCTCGATCGCTCAGTGTGAACTTGCTAGGCATGTTACTATATATATCGTCTCCGGCCGCCAGGTGCCGTGATTCCTGGCTGGAGAGGAATCAATCAATCAATCAAATGGCCTGCAGTAAACAGTATCCACTTGCCACTAAAAATTACAAATACTTCACCCTGTTTACTGTTTGGGAAAACCAATAATAAACCACAAGACGGCATCGATCGATCGCATGCATCCGTGAATTCTAGTTTGGTTTGGAGGGCAATCCTCTGATATTACGATTGTATAATCTTCTAATGTGGTCCGTCTGAAAAAGTAAAATTGTGCAAGGTGTAACTGCACAAAAAGGTACAGTTACACAAATGGTCCCACTAATAATAAATATGTAATTACCAGTGTATATATTGTATTATACGCAAAAAACAAGATACGGAAGAACTAAAAGAAAATTTATAAAAAACATCTGGCCGCTAATTAGGCCGACGATATATAAGGAAAAAAACGGTTGTAGTAGGGCGACCGATTGCGTGTTCATATCGGCCGCCCCGACTCGCTAGCGTAAAAGCATCTGTAGCAGATTTTGGAAACATACGTACCACAAAAAAAAATTATCATGAAGAAAATTGTTTCAGCTTCCCCCCAAAACTATTTTGTCAGTTTCGAAATCCATCGGGGCAGAGAGAAAACATAATATATGCATACTGAGTATTTAAAAAAATGAATTGGCTCTAAATTTTATCGTTTTGATCGGCAAACAACAGTTCATACAAACATTACGGCTAGATTTCGATCTACAAATCCTAACCTAACTCTAACTAACAAAAGTGGCCACTATCCAGGGATTGGGACTATCAGGTTGGATAGTCCCAATTAAAAACACATCATATCAAATTTTAGAACTACTCTTCAAGCCCCTATATTGGATGTCTGCTAAAATTCCGTACCGTAAAAATCTCCCGCCGTTTACACTGGATCAGCTCTATGTTTGCTCTTCTTGAAACCTCGGCATCGCCGGAGTGTAGATCGTGCGCATATCTTGTGGTCCTGACACTCCCAAGCTAGAGTAGAATTGTGTTTTATTTCTATCTGGATCAACCAGAGCAGCTAAGGTTCATGGCTGGTGGCACAAGGAGCTTGTTGGCACTCAGATTCAGTAGACGGTCAATCGAGCAGATGGGCGATGATCCTGTCCGCGAGCTGTCCTTGGAAGCGTCCCAGCGGATCAGATGATGAAGGCGCCGACGGCAAATGCTATATGATGCCCGTTAGCGGGGCCAAATGGGGGCGCCGCCTGAACAGACTCACATGGTCGGCCCGTTGGGAGGTTTTTCCTTCTTCTTCTTCTTTTTCTTCTTCTCTGTTTTCTTTTTTGTTTTATTTTCTGTTACATTTTATATTTTACGTTTTTCATTTTTAGGATTCTGAAATTTTTTTGGTTTTAAAATATGTTCAAGTTTCAAAAATATCAAGATTTTAACAATTTTCAAATATAAATATTTTTTAAATTATGAAGAATATTTTGAATCCGAACTGATTTTTTAAAATGTGAACGCTTTCTAAATTTGAACAATTTTCAAATCTAAACGTTTTTTAAGTTTGAACAATTTCTAAATATGAACAATTTTCAATTGTGAACGACTTTCAAATGTGAATAATTTTTTAATATGCACATTTTTTTTGAATCTCAACATCTAATAAATCTGAACATTTTTTCAAATCCTAAACTTTTTCAAAATCTGAATAGTCTTCAAAGTAGATAAATAAATTAAAATAAACAGAAAAAATAAATTAAATGAGAAACGAACCTGGAATGAGCCAGCCCTCTTGTCGAACCTTCAGCGCTCGCCGGTCACTTCCGCTGCCTAAGGCCTTGTTCGGTTCACTTGGCATCAATTGAGGTGGACCTACAAGTTAAAGGATTAAGTATAGTTTTCACCCTTAAATGTTACCCTATTGACAACATTCATCCTCAACTTGAAAATCGGATAATTTGAACCCTCAAATGTATCAAACCGGACAAATAACCCCTGTTAGTGGTTTTTGGCGAATTTGGACGGTTTATGGACAAATTGGGGTGGTTTTGCTAGCGTTGACTCTGGGCGATGACGGGCCGTCGTCCGCTGACGTGGCGCTGACGTGGTACGCTCAGGGCACCGTGTTCGATGACCAGTACCGCCGGCGACGGCCTCCGCTGCTTGCCTCTCCCTCCGTTGCCTCTCCCTAGCTACGCCGCGTGTAGCCGAAGCAGCCGGCAGCGCTGGCCTCGCTCGGGAAACGCGCAAATGGGATATGGCCTTACCTCGCTCGGGAAGCAGCCGGCGGCGCCGGCCGTGGGGAGGGCTACCGCTCGCGATTTTGGATCAGGCGAGAAGAGGTGGCGGAGAAGGTGTAGAGGTGGTGCGCACATGGTTTCGGGCCGGGCGGAGTTCGTGCCGCCGATGCGGGCATGAGGTTTGATCTGGATCCCCGGCGAGCCGCACCTCCCTCTGCTCCCGCTCCCGCGCCGTTCTGGGAGCGGCGACGTGAGCGGTTCCGAAGGCGAGCGTGCAGCAGCTGGAGGCGGCCTCGTCGGCCGGCGGAATCAACGAGACAAGCGGCGCTGCGGGTGCTTTCTGTGGCGAGCATACGTCAGCTGTGGATGGCCCCGTCGGCAGGCAGCGCTGGTGCTTCTCAATCCATCACGCGGTTCGTGGCGTACATCAAGCTTTTGGCCGACAACAGATCCGCAATCGTTCTCAGTAAAAATTCGGTTCATCACGATCAGAGCAAGCATATCGACATCAAGTTTCATCATATTCATCAGTGCACTAATGAAGGCAAGCTCAATGTCGATCAACTTAAAACAGAACACCACTTAGCTGATATCTAGACCAAGGCGTTGGGAAAGGTTCGGTTCGTGGAGATGAGGGAGAAGCTTGGTATCATCGTGGTGCAACAAGTTTAAGGGGTGAAGTGTTCTGAAACTTTGTCACGTTGTTCCTCAGCTAAATAGGCAGACCTGTAGTCGTGTGAGTAGTGCCGATCATCTTGGTATGTGCATCGTGGAATTTAGTGAGGGAGGGCTGGTGCTTTTGGAACCTAGCTGTGCAACGGCTATATATGTGGTTTTCTGTGGTGTGTTTTCTTTCTTGTTTTGGAAAGTGAGATACGAGGTTTTGGTTTCCTGCTATATTTCATGCATCGGCGATTAATTTCCACCAGGCTGGGAAGGGAACCCTCGCATGCAACGGCTATGTGATTTGGCCAGGTGTTTCTTTCTTCTTTTGAAAGTGAGAGTGTGAGACACGGTTTGGCGCGCCGCTGTCAGCAATCAATTGTTTCTACCATATTTGGTACCAATTAAACTTGACAGCTATGCGTGAAGAAGAACGATGTGCCAAGTGCGGCAAAATATCAGACGTTCAAACCAATTCAGAATTCCAGACCACTATACATAAGCGCGCCCTACTGCCCTCTCTCAAAGGGTCCAAACACTTGCATCTCTTCCGTCCTCTCTCTCTCTCTCTCAAGCGGCCGGGGAGTTCCGGCGGTCCAATCCGGTGTCCGTCGTACGTTCTAACTCCTTCCACGGTCCAGCGCGAGTGATCTCTGGTGAGTAGCGCCGTCCCCCGAAACCTTATGTCGTTGTGGTGCAGTGATTTCATGCCGTCAATGGCGTTTAATTTTTGACCTGTTGTTCTAATATTCCAGTGTCGAATCAGCGAGAAGTCGAACTCGCCATCACTGTGCGTATATTTCTATAGGTATTTCACCGGTTTAATCTGATGTTTGTTGTTCCCCTTCTGATTTCATTAAGCATAGCATACTAATCCCTCGTGTTGGTGCCAAAATCGCAGCACACCGTATTATTTCAACTGTATTGGTCGACCTAGGTGTATTCGGCTGTCCTCACTCCTCAGAAAATTCTTTAATATACCACGTGAGTTTCTCGTTACTGCATCGAACTTTATTGTTCTAATTGTTTGTTGTGTGACGATCCATATGCACATGATAACAGAAGCTGTGGCGGCTGGTGGGGATTGGGTCATATATACATCCTTATGTTTCTTTCATCATTTTCTGAAAATTATACTAATGTTCTGATGCACGGTGATGGGATGGTTCAACTTCCAAAGATGTAGTTTTTTCCAATGAGTTTTAAGTTATGCACGGTAACATGTTTTCGTTTTTTCTTCTGGGGTTGTTTTATATCCGAGTCATCCTGCCTGTAGCAAATCTTTGTTAGCGCGGCCGTAGCTAGGTGAATTTATATTTTGTAAATCACTAAGATGGCCATATTAATCGAGTCACTTTGTGTGCAACAAATGGTAACACAAACACTCCATCTCTTATATCAGAGTCATCCTGCCTATAGCAAATCTTTGTTAGCGCAGACATAGCTAGGTAAATAATTTGTAAATCACTAAGATGGCCATATTAATCGAGTCACTTTGTGTGCAACAAATGGTAACACAACTCCATCTCTTACTAATGATATCATTCTCAAAATTTTGTAGATGGCCGCTGTTTCAGCAGATCTCCTCGAAGTAGGTTTTCCTAGGATCTTGTGGGAGTGCCTTCAACTCTGCGATTTTGACAGGAAGCCTGTGTACACCATATGTGAGTATGACATGGGTGCGACCACGACGGAGTACGAGGCCAAGATAGTGGTGCTGGCAAGGCCAACTAGACAGGGACGTCCATACCGTTTCCCTGGACCCAGGATGCAGTCAGAGGCCATGGCTGTTCAGCTTGTCGCACGAGAGGCGATCCGCCTCTTGCGGGACACAATTCCTGAGATGCAGCAGCGAGCCAGCCAGTACCTTCCCTTCAAAGAAGGACCTCAGACTGAGAGTCAGATCGTAGACCCATGGAGGAAGACGATCTGGCACTTACCCATCTGGCCTACTTCACCATTGCTGAGGACCGAGTGGTCGATCAGCTAATAGAGGAACTCGTCGAGGCTCGCCGAGACCTCCACCACGCCCAAGATCAACTACGCATTCAGGAGGAGCAGCATGCCTCGGAGGGCCGACACGTCCGAGCTTCTCGTGGGGGAGTTCCTTCTATTCGAGACGTCTACGTGGAGGGTGAGCAACCGGAAAGAGCACCCAGGATTACAAGACGTCTGTACCGTCGCCTCTTTCGGAGATCTGCTCCGAGTCAGGAGGACCAGCCTCCGCACAACATCCTAGGATTGATCCAGCTCCGTCTTCATCAGCAGTCCCTGATCATGAATCCTAGGAGGAGGAGGACCCCGAGGAGTAGGTGCTTGGAGTAAGAGTATGAAAATGAACACTACACCATCACCGTTCAGTTTGCATCCTAAACCCTCGCCATAAATTAGAGAGCTCGCCACATAGGCATAGTTGTGAGCTAGTTATCTTTTTTTTAAGCCAAAGTAGTTATCCTTTGAATAGTCGAGCACTGTATGGTTCATGTGAAATCACTCTATATTTTGTTAACTTGAGTTTCCGGGTTGTTGTAATGGAACTACACACACATAACTCTCTCGGCATATCTTGTTGTGAACTTGTGATTGCATCATACTCTTTGAGTTAATAAGAATTTGGTTGCCCTTCCCCTCTTAGTTTTGTGTTCTTGTGTGTAGGCTTTTACCATGATCGGTAACTAATCCGACGAACTTTCCATCAGAATCAATGACGGACCCTCCATCGTCCTTACGCTGTAGGAAAGTGGTTGTGACAAATATCATAATCTATAATAACAAAATACTAGCAAACAAAGAGTTACACTTAAATTACATTTCGTACGTGATAGTGATTATATTCAGCATAAACGTACATGAAACAATGTCTCTCATACTTATATGGATTCAAACATTCCTTCGTGCCATGGGTCATCCTTAAATACAAGCTTTCATCCCTTCCATGTTGGAGAACCTCTTTACCCTAATGCACTCCGTCGTTGATAGAGAGCAGTTGAACTGGTTGATCCACTCTAACATCAAAAATTGCAAGATCATGGTGCTCCTAGTATTATAGAAGGCGACTTTGTATACAAGTGCCGTCCTCCAAGTGAAAAATAACCTGAAATGAAAGCCGCAATAAAATATGACATAAATCTTTGTAACTGGCGATACTACACTACCATTTGAGTTTAGCAACCGAGTTGTTAAGAACAATTTAATTTGGGACGAAACAAAAGAAAGAATAAAACTTAATGAAGCAGATAAATGGACTAGTAATGTCTCACGTTGGCATCAATATTATACTTATCACGGCCTTTCCAGTAGTTCACCATGGGATGATTTGAGTGGATCAGATAACGCACATCTTTCTCTTCTCATCCCTGTCAATCCACAAACCTATAAAACATTTTGGTTATCAGGGCTCTCCGTCTATCAATTCATGCAAATATTACCAAAAAATGTACTTATAAGGATTCAAGTTGGTGGTCATCCGTTCAAAAACAATATCTATCCTTTATTATCTCAATCTTCACAATTCGGACGATGCGAGTCTACAAGCATAGCATCAAGCTATCGTCTCCTCTGTGGCTCATGTAAATGAAAAGGAAGAAACATAATTATTTTAGTTTGATTTAACATGTAATTTGAGTAAATTATGTTGTATATATGTTCCTTTTTTGGTTAGAAATGTAACCCCAGGCGTCTTTACTAGTTATAAAGAAATTCAAACGACAAAGTGGCTCGCACATCTACTCAATTATTAGAGATTAGTGGTGGTAGGAGGAATAATCTCATCAAAATAATGAGGATTATCCGGTTTAAAAAGGATAAAGATGAGTGCAAATCCACTCATCATCTATAGACATACCGAGCGCCGCGCTATGTCTTGCTACAAGTCCAGTATCCCTGACGAGATGTTATACTCAGTGACGAACATAAACTGGAGTGCGCGGAGTAAGAGGCTTGAGAACCTAGGGTGGGTACCTGTCGTTGCCCCGTGCTGACGGAGGCATTTGAGGATCACTCCACACTCCACCTGGTCCATCATGGGCCCATCGGATCTATGTCCTCGCGCGTGCATTGTTTGTTATCGCACGCCAGTTTTCTAAACTAACTGTGTGCAATGCATGGACATTCACATACGGTTCATGCAAAATTACTTGAGCACAACCGTATGATATAGTAAATTACATAAGCATGGGTTATGGAATTGATTATAACAAAAGAGAAATGTGGCTAGAACAAAAGACAATTCGGCAAAAGATAAAGCAGAACACTTCTTATTTCCTTTGCAAAGAAGAAAAAGTGATTTTATGTTAAAAATATGTAATTTAAATGGTTTTCAAAGAACTGGACTATACTACCCTACTACTTATTCTTGGACGACACCTTCGCGCCATAATTTGGAGACTACTTTCCTGTGATCGACGGCTTCTCGTTGCCGTCCTTCTTTTCTTCCTTCTCATCGTTCTCCTCCATCTTCTTCCTCACTGTCGCTGCCATCAACCGGGCTACTCACCAGTGCCGGACATAGGTGACACCTGGCTGATTCGGGCCAGAACACTTCCTGCTCGAATCTTCATCCCTCCGAACCATCGGTGTGCAGTGAGAAGCCGCGAACGAAGCTGCCGGAGAGGGAAGGGACGAATGGATGGAGTGCGCCCTTTTGAGGGAGGCAGTAGGACGCTAGTTTATGTAGTGGTCTGGGTAGGGTATCGCCGTGTGATGTTTTTCCATTGTGGACACAATCGTTCTTCTTCAGCGTTTACACAATGAACATGTGAAAAAAAAAATGTCTCGCTTCAAAATAAGAAACACTTTGTAAAAAAACATTAGCCTTTGCACACGCGAGGGTTCCTGAAGCGGTATGTAAAAGTCTTCGTAGGGTTTGAACGTGTGATGTTTTGCCACCCCTGGAGGACTTATCGTTTATCTTCGTTCACTTCTGTGAGCTTAACTCAAAGGAATGGAATCTCGTTCGCTTACACAATGGACATGCGATTTTATAAAATATGGACAGTGTGGAGCGTCCCCCGAAGAATCAAACCTCCCGATCACCCGGTCCTCCTGCGACACGTATCCACTTTTCTTTCTAAATCCCGCTTTTGCTTCTGTGTAGCAAAAAATCCTGCTTTTGATTCTATGTAGTCAAAAATGGTTCAGATACAAAACAAAAGAAGACTGACTTCGCTGGAGATAGATCTCGTAGCAACAAAAATGTGCTACTGTAGAAAAATCGACTTCACCGGAGACTTCAACAAAGATCTCACCGAAAACATCGTAGCAAAATCGTTATACTATTGCAGCAAAATAGAACGAGATCCGTGGACACTAGCACCCGAGACTTATTTTTATAGAAGTAGCCCACCCGAGTGAGGCACCAAAAATCCGCTAACCCTGGGCCCAGGGTGCACCACTGTAACCCTTGCCACTTGGCAACTGTCTAGTTCTCATACTGTTGTAGCAAAACCACATAACGATAATAGCAAAAACATTGTTATATTGCAGCATCGTAGCAAAAAATTCTTTCGGCCAGGTCCTCCGATGAGACTTATGATACAAAATAGCATAACAAATTGTAGCAAAAAATTCTTCTTGTAAATGCAGCAGTGCGCGGACGAATTGCGTTGATACCAGCACACGCCCCTCTACGGCAGCACCTCCGCACACCGCTGGCAGCAACGGCGATCACCGATGGTATCACCGTCGTGTCATCTTGGTAGTACCATGCCTGTGCACTAAAAACACCGTCGTGCCACCATGGTAGCACTGCCGCGTCACCTTGGTAGCACCATGATTGTGTTCTTTGAGCACCGCCATGCCGCCATGGCAGCAACACCATGTCACATTGTTAGCACCGCCGTGCTGCCATGGTAGCACCACGTCTGTGCGCTGGCAGCACCATCGTGTCGCCTTGGTAGCACCACGCATGTGTGATGGCAGCGGCACCACCGAGCCCTGGCAGCACTGCGCCGGTGTGCCCCGGCATCAGAGGTCATGGCAGAGCCTCGACAGCTAGCCGTCGTGGGTTGCAGTACCAGCCATAGGGTGCTTGCGGGCGGTGGTTCATGTCAGGCCTGGGCGGAGGCAGACCGGCGAGGTCGGTGTGGAGGAATTCAAGACCCAGCGCGGTGCTAGACCACCTCAGGTCTCTGAGGGCCGTTCGTGGAGCAGCATAGAGGGTCAGCTTTTGGGGCGAGGAGGGGCTGCCCACTAGTAGAAACAGGACCTTTGGTCCAGAGTCGTTTTGGGCTCTAGTCCCGGATGGCTTTTGAACCCGGACTAGAGGGGTGGACTAGTCCCGGTTCAACTGCAACGAGGCCGTGCAGCAGTTGTCCCGAGTCGTAGGGAACCGGGACTAAAGGTCCGTGGCAGGGCAGCCGCAGAGGAGGGCCCGCGCGAGCACCTTTCGTCCCGGCTCGTATCACGAACCGGGACTAGTGATGGACTTCTAGTCCCGGTTCGTGATACGAGCCGGGATGAAATTTAAAGCCTATAAATTTCCCGCCGACGCTTTGGAAGATGATCAGAGCCGCCGTTTTGATTGTGCTTTGGAAGATGATCAGCCCGGCTTTAATTAGTGCTTTGGAAGATGATCAGCCGAATTTAATCTGCATGTGCCGCCCGCCGGCCTCCCTCTCTGCCCGCCGGCCACCTTCTCCACCTATATATGCTACACTAATCCTTCGCTTAAGCACACACATAATCTCTCTCTCTAATCCTTGCAAAAACTCGCTCTCTCTCTCGATCCCTCTCTTCCATTCCAATGGAGCCACTCGCGCGCGTACCTCCGTCTCGGTTGTACTACTTCAGCAAAGAAGATATGCACTTCAAGGTATGGGTCACCCTTCGTGCATCACGCATGGAGAGGTGGATCCGCGACGTGAAGAAGTTCTTTCTCGACGCCGCCCCGATCAAGTGTGTTGGACTCGACTGCGAGTTCACCGACCCTCTCCCGGGTCGACAGAGGGATCTTCCACCCGAGAAAAGGCAACGCGCCGCCGTCCTTCAACTCTCGATGGCGTCCGAGACTCCTGTCTTCCAGATCTGCAAGGCTGATGGGGTGCCGCAGCTCCTCGTGGATTTCTTAGGTGACGAGACCATCAACTTCTACGGCGTGGCTATCCACAATGACGTGCGGATGTTACGCTACTACGGAATTGTTATTCTGTCCGCGGTCGACCTCCAGAAGGATAGCCGGAACCCAACCGATAATCCTACTCCGAGTCTCTATGCGCTCTCCAATGCTATCATTGGGACAAAACTTGAGAAGAAGAACAACAACAACAACAAGAAGGACAAGAAGAAGGGCAAGGACGACAACGACTTAGAAGACCTCCGAATTTTTGGATGGGGCAACGTTCCATTGAGCTACGATCTGTCTTGTATGCCGCTCTAGACGCTCGCCTCGGCTTCGAGATTGCACGGAAGTGGGATAGTCTACGTGGCTATAACACCAATGGCGATCGTCTTAATGTCGTTGATGAGTAGACTAGCTATATAGTGATGTGTGTGCTCCCGTATGTGTGTTCTCATGTATTCGGTCAATTCGGTATATAGTAATGTCTTAATGTCGATTTACCGGTTTAAAGATATGAATATTTTCCTATTAAATTAAAAATGACAATAATAATATTTCGATTTAGCGATTCATACATATTCTTTTTTGAATTAATAATTATTATTACTTAATCATTAATCTTACTTATGCAAAAAATAATTTGAAGTAATATTTATGCAAAAAATGAATTAATTTTTTAATTAATAATTTGAAGTAATATTTATGCAAAAAATGAATTAATAATTATTATTACTTAATCATTAATCTTACTTAATCATTTTTATGATCAATTTATACATATTATTTGTCGAATTACGATTTATGTATTTTAAGATATGAATTTATCCATATTAAATTGAAAATGACAATAATAATGTAAAATTAAATTTTTTGTTATTTGAATTCAAAACTATTAGTACTTAATCAGTAATTTTTTATGTTAACATTGGTTTGGACTTCAAAAAAATAATATGATTATTCTCTACAATGAACAAAAAAATGAATTAATAATTATTATTACTTAATCATTAATATTTATGCAAAAGATGATATTGACACAATATTTAGATTCCTATCATTTTTCTGATCGATTCATACATATTATTTGTCGAATTTCGATTTACCGGTTTAAAGATATGAATATTTCCATATTAAATTAAAAATGACACTAATAATATTTCGATTTATCGATTCATACATATTATTTTTTTTATCGATTTATACATATTATTTTTTAAATTAATAATTATTATTAGTTAATCATTAATCTTACTTATGCAAAAAATAATTTGAAGTAATATTTATGCAAAAAATGAATTAATTTTTGAATTAATAATTTGAAGTAATATGCAAAAAATGAATTAATAATTATTATTACTTAATCATTAATCTTAATGTAATAATAATGTAAAATTAATTTTTTTGTTATTTGTTAACAATTATTATTACTTAATCATTAATATTTATGTTAAATATAGGTTTGGAATTTAAAAAGTAATATCATGTGACATCAAAGTTTAGAGGATAATAAGATTGATACCATAGTATTATCAGGATGTTATCGGTGCAATCTTAGAAGCTAATTGGAAAGGAACTCAAAAGTTAAGCGTGCTAGGGGTGGAGCAGTGTGAGGAAGGGTGACCGATCGAGAAGTTTGATTACTAGTGCGAGGATGGGGGCAAAGCGTGCTGGGACTTGAGATTAGAGGCGATTAGAGATTAAACTGACAAATAATTCAAACATTTGAAATATAAGGGAAGTTTGATCACTAGTGCGAGGATTGGGGCAAAGCGTGCTGGGATTTGAGATTAGGGGCCATTAGAGATTAAACTGACAAATAATTCAAAGATATGAAATATAGAAAAAAATCAAAAAAAAAATTAAAAAATTTCAGGAAAAAAATTCGAAAAAAAGGGCCTCTAGTTCCGGTCGGTTTTACCAACCGGGACAAAAGGTCCTCGACCACGCGCGGCGTGAGCGGCCACGTGGGTATCCATTTTGTCCCGGTTCGTAACACACCCGGGACTAGAGGGGGGGGGCCTCGAGCACCGATTCGGGCGTCCCGACTGAGAAACCGGGATTAGAGGCCCTCCCCACCCGGTACTAAATGTCTGGTTTCTACTAGTGACCGGAGGAGCGCTGCAAATCCGGTGAACAACGGTGGCCATAGTTGGCGGTCTGGGACCCTGGTTGGCGAGTGTCGGGCGCAGATGGAGAAGTTCAGAGGAGACGGAGTACGCGAGACGCGCCGATCCCCTTGGATGATCAACAAAACGTATTCCATAAAATATGGTAAGAAACACCGCGCCAAACCATTTCTATCTCACTTCCAAAATAAGAAAAAAACACCGCGCGATAAAACACGTAGCCAAATATGACTGCGGCGCGCCAAACCGTGTATCTCTTCCAAAACAAGAAAAAAACACCACACCAAATCATGTGGCAGTTGCACGCGAGGGTTTCCTTCCCAGCGCTTGGGTGAAGCCATCCCAAAAGCACCATCACTCTCTCGTTAAATACCACGATGTACATACAAATCTAGCACCCAAGATTTCAACACTAGAGAGAGAAGAGAGAGAATGGATCGAAGCATCAAACCAAGAACCACCGAAGCCATCTGGTCTTTGCTTCCCAGCGGCCTAGTCATGGAGATTGGTGGCCGCGTCCTCGCCACTGGCGACGTCGACTACTATGTCGGCATGCGGGCCGTCGTACGCAGCTGGCGTGCCGCCATGGACGACCCCAAGGACGATCCCACGGACCCACGCTTCCTCCTCCGCCAGTGGGTCATGCTGGACGAGGAGCATGACCAGACAAGCACCTTGGGCTACCTCTTCCTCAACACTGTCACCGGCCGATTCCTCCGTGTGAAGCTCCCTGGCCTCGCGGACTACTACTTCGTCATCAGCACCGGCGGCCTCCTAGTCCTTGCGAGCAGGAGGCCCCCAAACACGGTGTGCGTCGTCAACCCACTCACGGGTTCCTGCATCAAGTTCAGGGCGTCGGTGCCTGATTTTGACCTGCACACTACTACTGCCCATCTGCGGATGGCTGGCACTGCTCCGACTCTGGTCCTAGAGCATCCATCAGGTGATACGGCGTACTCGGCCAACCCAGATGACGAGCACTTCACCGTGGTGAAGTACAACCTACTCGACAAGGCACACAACACATGGGGCATCATGGACGACACGCTCGACGGTCCCTTGAGCAGCGTCATTCCGTCCAGGGCTTGGGAAATGTACCCTCGCTGCTACTTCCTCGAATCCGCTGGGGAGATGTTACTTGTACTTGGTCGAAAACACCCAGACCGTGGCATGGAGGTCTTCAAGGTGAACTTTCAGGAAAAGGTGATCGAGCCAATTGGAAGCATTGGAAGCCGCGCTCTCTTCGTCGGTGATAGGTGCATGTCCGTTGATGCTCATAAGCTCCTTTCCATTGAGGGCAACACCATCTTTTACCGTGGTAGAGACCAGCATGGTGGACGCGATGGCATCTACAAGTTTGACCTCACAACCAAAAAGGAGGAGTTGATCACCACGGATGTTATGGAATTATTTGGATTTAGTGGCAAACCGGTAGCTCCCTCCATCATTCAGGTACTCGTGAACTACTGCACCAACATCCCATACATGGTCGTCCCACCGAGAGAATGAAAGGCGTTATGGACAATGACAATAAGAAGTGCACATGGAAGGGTAACATATATGTTGTACGCGAGGTACTATTGAGTCTCTCCGGGAGATATATGCATGGTTACAGTTTGTGAGTTGTTTGGTTGTTCGATCTGTGTCGGTTCGAATACTTTTTATTCATGTGAGATGGTTGTTAAACAGCTCCTTCGATTGAAAGATTAATCTACTGGATATCTGTCCAGGATTCTTATCTACATGATTTGAGTAACACATATGTTGTGCCGGGGGTAATATTGAGTCTATGTATACCATGACACCAGATTGCTCAAAATACAATAATTGATTGTAGTGGTTTTTATTTCCAATTTGTGAGTTGTTTGGTCGTTCGATCTGTGTTGGTTCGAATATGATTATTCATGTGAGATGGTTGTTAAAAAGCTCCTTGAATTGAAAGATTAATCTACTGAATATATGTCCGGGATTCTTATATACGTGATATGAAGTTTAAGCACACATGTTAGTGTCCCTTGTGGATTAACTATCGATTAAAGGCTCTACATACATACGGACACTTTAAATATAGTAAATCATGGTTCAACATATTGATCGCCTTAAGACCTAGTACCACTATGCAGGGATTTGGATTTCGGCCCGAAAATCCGAATTTCGGTAATTTTGTTCAGGACCGGTAAGATAATTTGCCGGACGAAAACTTCTATATTTTAGAGAATTTTATTTAATAAAATTGAGTTATTTGAAGATTGGTCGAAATTTGCATGAAATCCAATTGTTGGTCCAATTTCTGTCAATTTTCGTTCTAAGATCCAAATTTAGATTCCTACTTTTCGTCCGAGATCTGACCGAAATTACCAAAATTCGTGAATTTCGGCCATTTCGTTCAGGACCTGTAAATGTCCTAAACCGAAATTCAAATCCTTGCCACTATGTGCATGGAAAGTTGGAAACCGGTTTTGGGGCTTGGTGAAGAATGTATGGTTTAGACACCAAAAGAAAAGGCAAAAGAACATGGAAACTGCAAAAGATGATTATTAGTTCTCAAGTTCTAAGCGTTGAAATCATATTGTGGATAAAGAGCGAAATGGCACAATTAAGAAGGGCGATATTCTAAGGAGCCTGACAAATCCATTATTGCTGCGGTGGTGAGCGAGATGGAAGATTTACTTATCCTTGTCCCCGGATTCTAAGTTTAGCAATGTAAAACGTGCAAACAATGTTGTAGCCCATGAATTAGCTAAACTTGGCTTGTCTTTGGATGGTTGTGTGTTAGTTCAGTCAGCTACTCCCTGCGTGGCTGGACTGATTGATTCTGATTGTAATCGTAACATGGTGGTTTGAGTTAAAGGAGAAAATGTTCAAAAAAAAAGAAGGGCGAGATTCTGGTAAGATGTCTCTACATATGCTTATGTATAACCTCCAGCACACGAAACTAAAGAAGGATTAATTGATTTAATTTCCAGAAACCTAGCTGAAGCATGAAATACAAAGTGTCCGTGGTGAATTTTTGGGCTATAATTCACAAGTATCTAGCTAAATATCAGGGTTCGGGACACAGTGTCCTTACCACGGAGGCAAGGAGCTGCATATTTATACCGCATCCAGAGCATAAGAAATTTGGAAATATTCAGATGTTGACTACAAAGATAATCTGTGTCTTGTGGCTTCACCATCTCAGATTTTGACACACTGGGTAGTCACGAACTAGCAAAAATCGCCTAATTTTTATTGCGAGAGTTTATTTAGGCCTGCATTCCTTGGATATTGATATTGTTTAGATAAAATATTATAATAAGTTTATTTATACCATATTTTCATATTGTAACTATTTACATTTTAAATTAAAATATTCCTATAAAGTAACAATCAAAATTATATATTTAAGATCATGAGCATATGTAAAAGACATATTGTGTCTAATTAAATGGAGTGGTCTTTATTTTTCCTTTAAAATATCAGAGATGCATACAGGCACACTCATCAGTATATAATATAGATATGCACCTAGGCAAGTGCATTTAGCCTAAGAATGTCGATAAACAATTAATGTTGTACAGTCCCTACTAAAGCATGTATACTTATGAACACAAGGATTTTCCCAGCTGAATATGGAAGCACACATAACTCCGCTGTCACACTGGAAGGTTAACACAAATGTAAGCATTGCTTATTGGATCTGCATTTCATGTTGTTGTCAGGTAAGTACTGATTTTTGTAGCTGATGATGTTTTCTTGTTCGGGGTGAGAGTTTTGTGGAAATCTAGACGAATGGCAGGGTAACCGACCAAAATCTATGTTAGGCATCAAACAACTCGATTGAATTCTTAACTTAATTATTTATTCAATTCAGCTAAACAACTGGTTCATGGAATCACAAATGAATTATACGATTCCGGTCTTCCGGGCCCAAATGGTGGGAGCCACATGTGTTCTTATAGGAATGCAAAGACAATCGTGGGCTAGAGGAGCCAAACCGGATGTCCAACACTACTTGTTACACCACTACGAGCCACATGCTGCTCTACTCTCATGTTCAAATTTCAAAAGAAACTACACCTAACATGAATGCCTTCGCTTTGAGCCACATGTGTTCTTATAGGAATGCAAAGACAATCGTGGGCTAGAGGAGCCAAACCGGATGTCCAACACTACTTGTTACACCACTACGAGCCACATGCTGCTCTACTCTCATGTTCAAATTTCAAAGAAACTACACCTAACATGAATGCCTTCGCTTTGATCTCTTCGGCCAACGCTAGTGTCGTAGGACAGCAGGGTCAGAGATGCCCCGAATAGACAACGCGCTGACGCCCCCACGAGAACTAACCATCATCACTTCTGCATATGGCTCTCCAGAGCATGTCCGCTACAAGTATTGGAGACTATCATCACAAAACCAGGAGGTGAAGGGATTTACTTTGCTAAGGACATACTTGTGGACTCCCTTCCTCTTTACCTTCTCTGGTATTGAAAATTCTGAGATAGCGCAAAAAGTAAAATGATGTGTTAACATCTTGCTTTGGAACTCTCCCTTGTGAATAATTTTACTTCTAGCATGCCACGTAGCCCAAAGCGTGACTGCAACTTCTGCAAAATCGTCTCAATCGAAGGTGACTCCACCATCATCAAGAAAAGCCATACTATGTCGTCTACGTGGGAGCTCCTATATGTCGACCTATGCGGGAGTGATTCGCTCCAGCCTGTACTATTTCCCTGCTGGGCTGCTCCGAATGCGGCCTAATAACATGTAGTGTTATTTTTCTTCTTTTATTTTTCATTTCGGTTTTTATGTAAACAATAAAGAAAAAATTAACATTTTCAAATATGAAATTTTTTAATCTGAACCATTTTAAAAATGAACAATTTTTTAAAATCTGAACCATTTTCGAATATAAACATTTCAATGTCTGAACCATACCATTTAAAATATTAAAAAATTTCTTATTTGATCATTTGTTAAAATTGAACATTTTTCAAATATCAACATATTTCAAAAAATTAAAATTGAAATGTGAATAACTTTTAAAAAGTAAAATTTTAAAATTGAAAATAAAGGAAAAACAAAAATTTGGATGAACCAAAAATTTAAAACTAAAAAAGAAAAATAAGAAAACCTTAAAAATAAAAATCAAACGGAGACGAGGATCCTCGGGGACAGGTCATGTCGTGTGCAAACGGAGACGTGCCGAAACGACAATCACATGAGTCACATCGTTATGCCCTAGGCACAAATCTAGCTATATGCCATGCCTCCGATACAATTGCACGGGTGTGTCAGCGCATAGCGCTCACATGGCGTGAGCTGCTTAATTTTGTGTCACTCTTTCTGGCACCCTCGGTTGAGAGGCTGTGCGTCTAGCAACATGGCGATTTCAGGCGAGGAGGTTGGCCATGGCGTTTCAGCTAGAACGGAAAACATTGGAGCAAAGCGAGCTCACCGTCGGTAGCGTTCTCTTCCCCATAGCCCGTGGGCACTTTATTTGTGGCATTGGAGGATTGGAGGGCTTAACTTACTTTGGAGCGTCCAAGGTTAGCGCACAGAAAGTTTAGTTGATTTTTCTTTGTCGTCTATTTTTTTCTTCTCCTCGAACGCCTATGTAAGTGATTTGCACTGCTACATGCCATTAGGGTAACTTCAGCTCGGGAACGCAAAACCAACACAGAACATCCGCCCATTATCCGCTGATGTGCGCTTGTGCGTCCAACGCGGCGACTCATTTTAATTTTTTTATTAATATTTGATTTAAAATAAGATAGTTTCCCTACTCTGACGAAATAGGCCATAGCCCCGCTATATAAATATAGCAACAACCCGATACAACCAACAGTCACGAAATGCTGGGGCGGCAGCAAACATACACCCAAAGCAAGGGAAGAGAAGAAAAGAAGAGAAACAAAAAGGAGACCTAGGCGGATCGACTAAGCGACGGTGACCCGCAACCGCTGCGCCCTCTCCGAAGAAGTACCACCACGCTCCTAGCATCGAATCGACGAGTGCCAGGCAGCACCTTCAAGAAGGAAAGCCACGCTACTGCCCGGACCAGCGCACTGGTCCTAGGGTTTCCCCCGGCACAGAGGGAAGCGGATGAAAGGTAGCCACGACGCCCTTCAGGAAGGAAAGATGCTACCCCGGAGGCGGCACCGCGTCGGTGTCGGACGAACCGACAAGGATTTCTCCCGAAAACCCCATCCACAACCCCGGGCGATCCGTAGCACAAGAGCCCCGTGAGGAGACGCCTCAACACCACCAGACGAGCCGCCCACCAACATGCGCCCAAACGATCCCGCAGCCACCGTCGCCGTCTCACCGAAGTAGCAGTCACACACGGTCTACAAGACGAAGGTGAGGAGTATGACCCGGGGTCAACAGAACCGCAGCCGCGCGGGAGGGAACAACCTCCACCGCCAAAGACGGTACTCGACCGGACGCGGCCGCAGAGCACACCAGTCCCCGTCAAGTCCGGCCGGGCCCAGCAGGCCCGTAAAGCCCCGAAGGGCACACCAGTCCTAATAGGGTCCGGCCGGACCCAGCATGGGTCCGTGAAGCTCGCCGCCACGCTGCAACAAGCCGGCCGCCGTTGCCGCTGTCCCCGGCATCTTCCACCTCCCCTTCATCTGCAGAACACACAGCAGGTCAAGCCAGCCCGCCCTGACCCAGATGGGGCCCGACGGGCCCAGATCTGGGCCGCAAGGGCCGGCCATCTCCGTTGCTCGTCGCCGCCCGCAGACCACGCCGCCTCGTTGCAGGCACGCCGCCGCCGTCCTGCTACCATCCGGCCGGAGCCGGCCGCCGCCACCCAAGGTGCACCGCCGCCGGAAAGGAAGCCGCCCCGCGAGGCCTCCTATGGCGCGGTGAGAGGAGCTCCGCTGCCGCCGGCCCCAGCACGAGCAGCGCTCGGCCAGCGCGCCGACGGCGGCGGCAGGGAGGGAGTGGAGCGGGGGGACGGGAAGAGGAGGACCGGAGCCGCGCCGTCCGCCGCGGGGGCGGCGCGGACGCGGCGGGAGGCGGTGGGGAAGGGAGGAGAGGGAGGGGAGGGGAGCCTCGCGGCGGCCGGCGGCCGGCGGCGGCGGCGGCGGCGGCTAGGGTTAGGTTGGGGTCGGGAGGTTGGGGACGGGAGCGAGGTTCATAGTTTCCCTACTCTTGGGAGTGGATTTTGCCCACCTGCTACCGCGCGCAACGTCAATCCAGACCACAGCCACTTTTTAGGGATTAGACCTTTTCGTTGACTGCATGGATGGAATCTTTGTATTCCCTGAGAAATTTATACATGAGAATTATTTTTTGAACGTATCTACTAGCTGCATGGATGGAATCTGACAGTCGCCGTCGGCGACCTGACACTCTTGGCCTTTCCGTACGGCGACCTTTATAGACGGATTGGAGAGGCCATAGATGAGCGCAGTGGTGGGGCCTGTGGTAGCTCGCAAATTTGCCATGCTTATTCTTTACTGGTGGGGCAGCATACCCTGAGCAGTGGTGCTGCGTGCGATGGGAGGGAAATCTCTTCCATTGCTGTTTAAAATAAATACTCGTACTGAGCAAGGCGAATCAATGCAATGGCTTTGTTGCTCAACGGCTCAGAGCAGTCAATATAGCCACACGTTTCCCTAACAAAGCTGGAAAGACTTGACTGCTCGGACGGACGCGACGGGGCAACATGTTGCTCGACGGCAGAGAGGCTCAATTTCTCTGCGTCATGGCTATCCGTGCGATGTATACCAGGCTCCAGACAGGGAATCAATTACTCAACTGCCAAGCGGCTTAGCAGTGAAAACGGCACAAAGAAAAAGGTGTGTTATCTCATACGGATAACTTCAACAAGGTGCGACTATTCAACGCGGGTTATCTAAATAATCACATGTCGATATCTTTGTCACCGATCGAAAAGCCATGATCTTGATTATAGATATCATCAATATTTTTTGGATATCGTTTAGATATCTTCAGTAGTTTCGGTTACCCATCACTACTAGAAGGCACCCATGAGGTTCGGATAGGATAACCGCGTTTAGATATCTTCAGTAGTTTCGGTTATCCATCACTGCTAGAAGGTACCCATGAGGTTCCGATAGGATAACCGAGCGGTGTGACTCGTGGTTCATTGATTTTCATAGGATAGCCATGAGGCGGATCCGATATAACTTCAACAAGTTGCGACTATTCAACGCCGGTTATCCAAGTAATCACATGTCGATGTCTTTGTCGCCGATCGGAAAGCCATGATATTTATTATAGATATCATCAATATTTTTTGGATATTGTTTAGATATCTTCAGTAGTTTCGGTTATCCATCACTACTAGAAGGTACCCATGAGGTCCCAGGATATGGAACAAGCCCATATCAAAATGACAAGACAAACAAACATAATGAACAGTCTCAACACCCTTTTTATTTACCATTGAATAGCTTTTTATTGTAAGGTGTACCACAGAAGGTTCACCATAGTATGTAAGTAAATTTCCACCATTATCCTGCATGGCTTAGATTAGCGGCCCAGGCGTCTCTCTAACCATTTATACAAACTCATTTAAAACTACTTCATTTCCACATTTATTTCACCCATGGTAAGCATGCATAATCAAAAGTACATGACATCAACTAAATATAATGAGTGCAATGCTGAAAGCATTCCATGTGATACACATTTCTGCTAACTCACAACCAAAACATTTGTCAAGCTCATAACATCATAATTTTAATCACAATAGTTCATGTTCATTATGTGCAATAAAAGTAAAGTGTGCATCTTTTTAATTTATTTTATAATGAGATAATTCTACAATTGTCCAACACACCCAAGTTAATTAAATTCAAGGCAAGATGTGATTGAAACCTCTAAATATGCCACGCTCATTTGCATGAGTGTTACCCATAAATCTCCAAACAAGAGAATCATGGATGACACCATACTTTATATTTATTGATAAACCACAAGATAGGGATACATGATAATGCTCCATGAGCTCACACAAGCCTAAAAGAGATTGATAACTAAACGATAAAAACAAACTAAACCATGACTAGATAGATATGATAAACTAGTAAAGATAAAGGCTAGGCTGAACTCCCCCAAGCTTGACGTTTTGCTAGAGCTTCCTCTGCTGCGGCCTCCTCTTTCTCATATTCCTCCTTCCATTCTGCCATCTTCCATGGGAAAGGCCTTCCATCACGGAAGGATGTAGGTGGATTATTATACCTGAGGGTAGCAGCTGCTGCAATCTTCTTGAAGCGTTCTTCATACTCGCAGTTCTGGTTCTCTACATCCCACATAAAGCATTGGATCTTCTCCATCTTCTCGATGACGTCCTTGTATCTTTCCTCTAGTTCTTCAAGCCTCCCCTTGTACTCTTCGACCTTCTTCTCCAGCTCCAGGTTCATGAAGTGATGAGCATCAAGGCTGCGGTAAACCACAGTGCCATACCTGAAGGTCTTGTCTTCCAGATCATCCAGCCTTTCTTCCACCGTACCGGTGGCTTGGGAGCCTTCACCTCCTCCACGAGCAGCACACCCTCCTGAAGATCACGGCCTTCGGTGGAGCCATCACGGAGTTGAGGTAGCGGTTCACGACACCTCCATTGGGGACGCTCTCCCCCTCATGGTTGGATCCGGAGCAAGACATGGCTAAACCCTGATAGACAGAAACAGCAAAAGCAAAGATCGCTCGAGAACGCTCGGTGCGAGATTAGATGGCGGAAGGGGTATATATTGACGGGTTTTAGGTCAAGACGAAGAGTCGGAGACGAAAACGAGACGAAACGGGACTCCGAGGGGCAAAAGGAGTGGGCCCACGCGGCCTGGTACTGTAGCCGCGTGGGACCCCCTCTTTTCCTCCTCGGGGCTCCGTTCCTTCCAAGTTTCTTGTCCTATATGCTAATTTCCATAAAAAATGACTCCCGTAAAATTTTATGCAATTCCGAGAAACTTTCCAATACAAAAGTTACCTATTATTGATTTTGGGATTCTGAAACTGCAGAATTCTTCGATTACCTCCTCCGGTGTCTGTAAATTCAACTCCTCCACCTTTCCGATGAAGCTCTTTCCTGCAATATAATGTTTAAGGCGTTGTCCATTGACTACATGAGGTTTACCTTTCATGTCACCGTGAAGACGGATAGCTCCTGAACGGTACACCTCCTGTATCACTAATGGTCCCTGCCATTTTGAAGCCAACTTCCCTGCAGAAAACTTGAAACGAGAGTTGTATAATAGAACTTGATCACCTACTTTAAATTCTTTCTTTTTAATTTTCTTGTCATGCCAAATCTTAACTTTCTCTTTAAACATTTGGCACTTTCATAAGCTTCATTTCTCCATTCATCTAGTAGGTTTAAATCAAGAATTCTCTTCTCTCCCGCAGTTTTAAAATCAAAGTTCAATTGTTTAATAGCCCATCTAGCTTTATGTTCTAGTTCCACAGGTAAATGACAAGCTTTTCCATAAACCATTTTATAAGGAGACATTCCCATTGGATTTTTAAAAGCAGTTCTATAAGCCCACAACGCATCATTAATTTTAAGTGGCCAGTCAGACCTAGACTTATTCACTGTCTTTTCCAAAATGAGTTTAATTTCCCTATTACTTAATTCAACTTGTCCACTTGTTTGAGGGTGATAAGGAGATGCAACTCTATGGTTAACATTATATTTTGCCAATGTTTTCCTAAGAACACCATGCAAGAAATGAGAACCACCATCAGTAATTAAAAACCTAGGAACACCAAACCTGGGGAAAATGATGTCCTTGAGCATCTTCATTGCTGTGGCATGATCTGCACTTTTGGTTGGAATTGCTTCCACCCACTTTGTAACATAATCCACTGCAACCAAAATATGAGTATGCTTTGTCTTTGATGCTGGGAAAGGTCCCATAAAGTCAAAACCCCACACATCAAATGGTTCAAGTGGTAAAGAGTAATTCATAGGCATTTCATTTCTCCTACCAATATTTCCTACTCTTTGACATTTATCACAAGATTTAACATATTCAGCACAATCCTTAAATAAAGTAGGCCAATAAAAACCAGATTGTAATACCTTTGCACCCGTACGATCTCCTGCATGATGCCCTCCATAGGGACTGTCATGACAATCTCTTATAATAGCCTGTTGTTCATGCTCAGGTACACAACGTCTAATAATACCATCCACACTTTTCTTATAAAGAAAAGGATCATCCCAAAAATAATGTCTAAGATCATAAAAGAATTTCTTTCTTTGTTGAAAAGTGAAGTGTGGTGGCAAAACTTTACCAACAATAAAATTTGCATAGTTGGCAAACCATGGAGATGCAACTTTAGCACTAGAAACATTAACATTTGCAAGTTGTTCATTAGCAAAACTATCATTAATAGGAATAGGATCATCAGGTATATTTTCCATTCTAGAAAGATGATCAGCTACTTGATTATCTTCCCCTTTCCTATCAACAATGTGTAAATCAAATTCTTGCAATAAAAGAACCCATCTTATTAATCTAGGCTTAGCATCTTTCTTATTCATCAAATATTTAATAGCAGAATGATCAGTATGTATTGTGACTTTGAATCAGTAATATAAGGTCTAAACTTGTCACAAGCAAAAGCACTGCTAAAAATTCTTTTTCAGTTGTTGCATAATTCTTTGAGCAGCATCAAGTGTTCTACTAGCATAATAAATAACATTCAGTTTCTTATCAACACGTTGGCCCAAAACAGCCCCAACTGCATAATCACTAGCATCACACATAATTTCAAAAGGCAAATTCCAATCAGGAGGTTGAATAATAGGGCACTTATTAAAGCATTCTTCAAAATATTAAAGGACTCAATACAATCATCATTAAAAGAGAAAGGAACATCCTTTTGCAAAAGATTGGTTAGAGGTTTTGATATTTTGGAGAAATCTTTAATAAACCTACGGTAAAAACCTGCATGCCCAAGAAAACTTCTTATACCTTTGATGTCCCTTGGGTATGGCAGCTTTTCAATAGCTTCTATCTTTGCTGGGTCAACTTCTATTCCTCTTCCAGAAATCTTATGCCCAAGAACAATACCTTCAGTAACCATGAAGTGACACTTCTCCCAATTAAGAACTAAGTGTTGGTCTTCACAACGCTGCAAAACTTTGTTAAGGTTGAACAAGCAATTATCGAAGGAAGTACCATACACAGAAAAATCATCCATAAAACTTCCATTATCTTTTCAATATAATCAGCAAATATAGCATTCATGCATCTTTGAAAAGTAGCAGGAGCATTGCACAAACCGAATGGCATTCTCCTATAAGCAAATGTACCATATGGGCAAGTAAAAGTGGTCTTTTCTTGATCATCCTTATGGACAGGAATTTGTGAGAAACCTGAATAACCATCTAAATAGCAAAAGTGAGAGTGTTTAGATAACCTTTCTAACATTTGATCAATAAATGGCAATGGGTAATGATCTTTACGAGTTGCTTTATTTAACTTCCTGAAATCAATACACATCCTATAACCAACAACAGTACGTTGAGCCACAAGTTCATCCTCATCATTTGGAACAACAGTCATTCCACCCTTTTTAGGAACACAATGAACAGGACTAACCCACTTACTATCAGCTATGGGATAAATGATACCAGCTTCAATAAGTCTTATTACCTCTTTCCTTACCACTTCTTTCATTTTTGGATGGAGACGGCGTTGATAATCAACAACAGGTTTTGCATCCTCCTCCAAATTAATTTTATGCATACATAGAGCTGGGCTTATACCTTTAAGATCATCAAGAGAGTATCCAATGGCTGGTCGGTGAGCTTTAAGCACATCAAGTAATTTTCTTCTTCTTCAGCTGAAAGGTTAGCACTAATAATGACAGGATATATGCTCTTCTCATCCAAATATGCATATTTAAGATTTTAGGCAAAGGTTTTAATTCAAAACTAGGATCCCCTTTAGGTGGTGGTAGCACTCCTAAATTATCAGGTGGGATATGCAATTGTAATTGTGGTGGTTGTTGCCATAATATTTGTTCTAAAGCATCTTTTTCCTCATCATTAAATGGTTCATCTTGATTAAGCATATAACGTTCTACAACATCTGTTGAAGCTACAGCTATATGTGCAAGAGTTTCAATTATATCTTCAGAAATTGGCTCTTTCACAACATGTTTATCAGCAAATTTGGAAAAATTGAACTCAAGTTTCTCACCAGCACATTTAATAAACACTTTCTCTTTAGGCAAATTAATTTCAGCACCAACAGTGTTTAAGAAAGGTCTACCAAAAATGATAGGACAAAAAGAATCTTGAGGACAACCAAGCACAATAAAATCAGCAGGATATTTTATTTTGCCAACCAATACTTCAACATCTCTAACAATTCCAAATGGACTAATATAATCTTTATTAGCAAGTTGAATTGTCATACCTGTCTCTTCCATAATGATAGGATCAATATCAGGCTTGATTTCAAGATAAAGAGAATATGGAATGACACTAATACTTGCTCCAATATCACATAGACCATGATAACTTGAAGTCCCAATAGAGCATGATATAACAGGTTTACCAACTTTGGCCGAATTACCTTTGATGACTTAGTAGCATCTTCACATAAATAAACATCAACAGGGTCTTCTTCATTTAATTGTTTGATAATTGAAATTTGACTGTTGACTTCCACCTGTTCATAAGGCTGAGAACATCTTTTTTACTCTTGTTAGTAACAGCAATAAGTAAATTCTCCTTAACTTGGTTTGGATATGGAAGTGGTTCAACATACTCCTCAATTGTCACAGATGACACTGGTTCTACCTGTTTAATAACTTTAGGAACAACAATAGATTGTTTAACAGGTTCAACATAAACTTCAAAACCACTTTGAGGAACACATATATGCAGCAAAACCTTTAGCTATCTCAATTATAACATAAGGATCAAGATTAAAAGTATCACTCAGATTTTTAAAAACAAAGAAGTAGAGAAGTTCTCTACACATGAATATCCATAATCAAAATAGGCTCATTACCTTTATCAAGATCCCAATTACTAGTATTTTCAGAAATAGTCTCCAATAAATTCCATGCTTCTTCTTCAGTATTATTAGTAAAACTTCCACCAGATGAATTATCCAGAATTTCCTTGTGCCTCGATGGTAGCCTCACATAAAAGTTTATCAATATAAGTTTCCTTGTAAGATCATGACAAGGATTCTTGCGAAGGAGTTCCTTTAATCCCCCAAGCTTGAGTAATACTCTCTCCCAGATGTGGCCAGAAATTAAATATATAACAGCGGTTCTCATAAGCTTCTTTAGGAGTAAAATATTTAAGAAAGAAAACCTTCCTCAAGATATTCCATTCAATACAACCTCTTCATCAAGAGACCTGTACCAATCACGAGCATTACCAGATAAAGACAAATATAATAACTTCCTTTTTACCTGATCTTCAGAAATACCAGGAAGTCTAAATAAACCACATATGTCTTCAATTAATTCCATATGCTCACGTGCAGACTTAGTTCCATCACCTGTAAATGGATTTTTCATAACTCTTTTAACATGACCAACGGGAATTTTATATCCCACTTTAGGTACCTCAGACACAGTAGTTTCAACCACTTTAGGAGCAGTGGCATAAGCACTTTCATATAAAGCAAGATGCAGCGAGGCACGATTCATAAATGCCATAGTAACAATGAGATAAAACAGCTTTCAAGTTTCCTTACCAAACTTCTTACCAATAGCGCTACGCTCCCCGGCAACGGCGCCAGAAAAGTATCTTGATGACTCCCAAGTGCAGGAGATCAATTGTAGTACCTTTCAATTAGAAAAGGTTGTCGAACCCACGAGGAGCTGAAGGTATTGGTTAGCAAGATTGATAAATAAAACAATGAAAGATGCAAGTGTTTTTGGTATTTTTGGTTGTATATGCAATGCTGAAAATAAATAGTAGCAAGTGAAAGCTCTCAAAGAGAGAAAGCCCAATCCTCTATGTGGCAAGAGGACAAGCTCAAGTGATGTGTAACTTATATGTGGAAAACGTTCCCGAGGGCGGCATGGATTTGCTAGGCATAGAGATTTATTAAACAACACGTTGAATATCTTGTCAAGTTTTAATCTTCTTTGGACGGAGCCATTGTTAGGTAAAGCTAAATAAATAAACTAAACCCCTTATGATGGATCATGTGGCCAAGTAAATGACTGCACAAGAATTATTAAGACAAAAGTCCCACCATAGCATTACACTCTAAGGTCCCCGATACTAATACCCTCATAATAACTTCATGACTCGGTCAGGTTTACATGTCCTCCCAAGTCTCCCTCAATTCATTACACTACGGTGTTCTCCTATGAGCCCATAAAGGTGAAGTGTTGTGCAGTCGACGTTCGCACAACACCATCATAGAATCACATAAAAGATAAACACTTGACAAAATACCAACACATGTCATATATAAATCATTGCCAATTCATCCTATGCCCTCAGGAACATACGGGAACTACTCACAACGTGCAAACATGATGATATTCAGTGGCATAAGTGGTACAACACAATCTGAAAATATAACTTCACCTCCAAATAATGACAAGTACTCAATCACAAACATGAATAGTAGCACAAGACAAGTATCTAGGGTATAGCAACTCTCAAACTACGAGGGGAACGAGTGGATCACGGAGATGATGATGGAGATGGTGCTGGTCTTGGTGGTGGTGATGATGTAGAGGCCTCCTCCCACGCCAAGGAGGAGAAGTGATGACGATGACGATGATTTCCCCCTCCTCCGGAGCTCCGGAGCAGCAGAGTCTGATTCCCCCTCGAAGGGAATCAGGAGTTTTGCCGCCGCCACGGCCTCGGATGGACTTGGAAAAATTAGGGCGTAACTTTTCGGGGAGGACGAAGGCGTGCATAAAAAGCCCCAGGCGAGGAAGTGCCCGAGGCACCATTTGGTGGGTCCCACGCGGCCTAGGTTTTGGCCGCGTGGGCCCACCCCTTTTGGGCCTCGTGGCTCTCCTCTCTTCGGTCTTCTTCCCTCTGCCTTGTTCTCGACGAAAAAATGGCTGTGTAATTTTCCTTTTATTATTTGGATCCCTGTAGCTCCTGAAACATTAAAAACAAGAAAAAGGAGGTTTTCTGCCTCCCAGAAATTAAATACCAAAAATAGGGACTTTGTAAGAAAGTCTCATAAATCATCTAAAACATGTAAAAATAATGATATAACAATGCAAATAACATTCTAATATGATACTAAAAATTATATAAATGATGATATAAAATGCACGTATCACCGAGCGGTCTGATTCATGGTCGAACGGGCAACCGGTGTTGTTATCCTTGATAAGCGGCCAAGTTCGAGAACGATCAAAGTTGTATACAGCTAAGATAATATCGGTATCAAGCGACAGGATAGCCATGATTGTGATCCCATATATCTTCAATAGGTTTTTGGATAGCCATCACTACCAGAAGTTCGATAGGATAACTGCCCGCATGTCTTCTCATACCTTGGATGTCTTCGTCCATTGGATATTTTTGTCGCCGAACCGATATTTTTTGGATATCATTTGGATACGGTAGATTTTATATCTTTATCACGGTATTTTTATATACTCCGGGATCAATATGAATAGTGTTCGTTCGCTATGCATCGAATGGGAAAAAACTAATCATTCCGAAAGGGGAAAATATTCGTGGCATAAAAATATTGGTCGAAAAAATATTGGTCGAAAAAACGCTATACTTAATTCTATAGGAATATTACCACTGAATTATACATCAAGGAGATCCTCTTAAACTCGAGAACTAATTTCTTACCAGAAGTAAAACAGTGCCTTGTAAAACAGTTTAAGGCACGCCTCCTCGTCCCGTCCACTTGCACAAAGACGCCGGGCCCCCTCGCCTCCACCTGCAATAGTACCAGTCTACCAGAGCACATGGTGTCCTGTGGAGGAGCAGGACAGGCTGTACCATAGAAGATTCCTGTATGCCCTGCAAATTCCGCTCTGGTATGGTGTATTAGAAGCTGGGGAGGCAGTCAACGCGGGAGGATGAGGTGGGGCGAGAAGCTAATCGCGAGGAGCAGCCAACGGCCTCCGATTCTGGTTGCGCGCGCTAGCAGCTAGGCGAAGGCGTCTTCGCCTACTCTTCACGTGGACAAAGAACTCATCGAACTAACCATGAAGTCTCACCCCACCAACTAGAAATAGAACACCACCCCCTATGAGGATGAAAAGGTGGCTTAATCCCACACCCCCATTAATCATTTCTCCCCTTTTGGAGCCAGAGGAGATAAGAGGAGAGAGTGGGTCGGCCACGCTGCCGATCACCCCGCCGGAACACCACCGGAGACCGGTTGGACCATCTCCGGCTCCCTGTACTTTTTTTGGCTCGTCAGAACCTCGCGAAGACCAGCCATGCCACCCTGGCTCGTGGAACCCTTGCTGGAGCACCGCTGGAGACCCATCGGGCTCACGTGAGTTTCGGAGGCTCCCTGGATCCTAGCTGGACCATCCTCCATCGACCACAACTTCTCTAGATTTTCTTTGGCCCCCCTTTGGCTCAACGGAATGTAGTCGAAAGGTCATGCCACCTAGTGGTAGCAGACACCCCCACCATGTTTTGCACCGGAGTGAGTCGTTGTCATCAAGGTTTCTATGTCGTTGGTCCACCTTGGTTTACACCTTCTTTTCCCTACGACACAAACTGCCTTCCACGTTATGCCCTCTAGCGGCATCCGTCCACCTACGAGAGTCGAGATTCTTGCCCGGTCGAGAGACAAACTAAGAGAAGGAGCATGGAAGGTGTTTGTTTGGCCTTGCTCCTCATCAAGCATGAACCTCAATAGGAGGAGCAGATAATGAGGTATTTCCGTGGCACTCTTGGCTACGGATGTGGTTACGAGAAGGTTGGGACACCAGAGCTAATCGGCTACGGCAACATGTACCTTGTCGGGGACTTTTTAACGACCGCAAAAGTAATTCCGGCATGGTCTTCTTCCTTGACGACAACACGGTTACCTGGACCTCGCAGAAACAGAACATTGCAGCCATGTCTTCTTGCGAGGCGGACTATGATGGCAACATGTCAAGGTGTTTTGCTCAACCGTCTAATAGGCGACCTAACGGAACGATTGCCAGAGTAGTTTAAGCTTTTGGTCGACAACAAATCCACGATCTCTCTCATTAAGAATCTGGTTCATCACGATCAGAGCAAGCAGATCGACCTCAAGTTTCATCAAATTCGTCTATGCACTAATGAAGGCAAGGTCGACGTCGATCAAGTTAGAACAGACAACCACTTAGCTGATATCTAGACCAAGGCGTTGGTAAAGGTTTTCGTGGAGATGAGGGAGAAGCTTGGTATCATCGCAGTGCAACAAGTTTAAGGGGTGAAGTGTTGGATTTAACCTCGTTGCACCTATTTCGGAAACTTTGTCACGTTGTTCCTTAGCTGAATAAGCAGACCTGTAGTCGTGTGAGTAGCGCATGGCTGGCTCACATCTGTTAACGTTGGCATGTGGCGATCATCTTGGTATGTGCATCGTGGAATTTAGTGAGGGAGGGCTGGTGCTTTTGGAAACTAGCTGTGCAACGGCTATGTGGTTTTCTGCGGTGTGTTTTCTTTCTTGATTTGGAAATTGAGACACGAGGTTTTGGTTTCCTGCTATATTTGACGCATCGGCCATTAATTTCCACCAGGCTGCATGCAAGGGCTATGTGATTTGGCCAGGTGTTTCTTTCTTGTTTTGAAAGTGAGTGTGAGACACGGTTTGGCGCGCCGCTGTCAGCAATCAATTGTTTCTACCATATTTGGTACCAATTAAACTTGACAGCAATGCGTGAAGAAGAACGTGTGCCAAGTGCGGCAAAATATCACACGTTCAAACCAATCCAGAATTCCAGACACTACATAAGACTCTACTGCCCTCTCTCAAAGGGTGGAAATACTTTCATCTGTTTCTTCCTCTCTCGAGTGGGGAGTTCGGGCGGTCCAGCGCGGTCTCCGTCGTCCTGACCCCCTGCCACGGTCCAGCGTGAGTCTCTGGTGAGTTGCGCCGTCCCCCTGAATCCTTATCTCGCGGTGGTGCAGTGATTTCATGCGTGTTGTTCTCTGTTCTAACAATTTAGTGTCGAATCAGCAACAAGTTGAACTCGCCATTAGGGTGCGTCTTTTCGAGGTATTTCAGCGGTTTAGTATGTTTGTTATGTCCCTTCTGATTTCATGAAGCATATTGTACTAATCCCTCGTTTATCGCAGCGCGCAATATTTCAACTCGATTGGTTGTCTGGACCTAGGTGTATTCGGCAGTCGTCACTCAGAAATTCAGTAATATACCACGTGAGTTGCTCGTTCCTCCATGGATTTTTTAGTCATTCTAATTGTTTCTGTGATGATTCATGTACACATGATAACAGAAAGCTGTGGCGGTGGGGAATAGGTCATATATACATCCTTATATATGTTTATTACATCATTTTCGGAAAATCATACATAAAATGTTTTGGTGCACGGTGACGGGATGGTTCATACTTATAAAGATGTAGTTTTCTGCCAATGAGTTCTAATTTATGCCTAACTTACTCCTATGTCTGTCAGATCCTCCTTTTTTTCACTATTTTTCACCAGTGTTTTAGTTCACGCGGTGCTGAGGGACAGGGCTAGCTGCTTATTTTCACTCGGTTCACCATCTTCCAAAAAAAAAATCTTACATCCATGCATCCTCTATTAAATTATGTAGACACACGTGTGTTTAGTCAAATGGATGATCTAATTACATTATAGCAGGTGTTGGTTTCTTTATCCTCGGGTTGCTTTATATCAGATTCATCCTGCCTGTAGCAAATTTTGGACATAGCTAGCCAAATTTTATTTTTGTAAATCACTATGATGGCCATATTCAATCGGGTCACTTTGAGTGCGACAAATTGTAACACAAAGACTCTATCTCTTACTAATCCTATCATTCTCAAAATTTTGTAGATGGCCGCTGTTTCAGCCGATCTCCTCGAAGACAGTTTTCCCAGGATCTTGTGGGAGTGCCTTCAACTCTGCAATTTTGACAGGAAGCCTGTGTACACCATATGCGAGCATGACATGGGTGAGACCACGATGGAGTACGAGGCCAAGATAGTGGTGCTGGCAAGGCCAACTAGGGACAGACGCCCATACCGTTTCACTGGACCTATGATGCTGTCAGAGGCCATGGCTGTTCAGCTTGTCGCACGAGAGGCGATCCGCCTCTTGCGGGACACAATTCCTGAGATGCAGCAACGAGCCAGCCAATACCTTCCCTTCAAGGAAGGACCTCAGACTGAGAGTCAGATCATAGATCCCATCGAAGAAGAGGATCCAGCACTTACCCATCTGGCCTACTTCTCCATTGCTGAGGACCGAGTGGTCGATCAGCTCATAGAGGAGCTCGTCGAGGCTCGCCGAGACCTCCACCGCGCCCAAGATCATCTACGCATTCAGGAGGAGGAGCATGCCTCGGAGGGCCGACACGTCCGACCTTCTCGTGGGGGAGTTCCTGCTATTCGAGACGTCTACGTGGAGGGTGAGCAGCCGGAAAGAGCACCCAGGATTACAAGACGTCTGTATCGTCGCGTCTTTCGGACATCTGCCCAAGTCAGGAGGACCAGCCTCCGGCACAACATCGTAGGATTGATCCAGCTCCATCTTCGTCAGCAGTCCCTGATCATGAATCCGAGGAGGAGGAGAACCCCGAGGAGTAGGTGCTTGGAGTAAGAGTATGAAAATGAACACTACACCATCACCGTTCAGTTTGCATCCTAAACCCTCGTCATAAATTAGAGAGCTTGCCACATAGGCATAGTTGTGAGCTAGTTATCCTTTTTTTTAAGCCAAAGTTAGTTATCCTTTGAATAGTCGAACACTATATGGTTCATGTGAAATCACTCTATATTTTGTTAACTTGAGTTTCCGGGTTGTTGTAATGGAACTACACACACATAACTCTCTCGGCATATCTTGTTGTGAACTTGTGATTGCATCATACTCTTTGAGTTAATAAGAATTTGGTTGCCCTTCCCCTCTTAGTTTTGTGTTCTTGTGTGTAGGCTTTTACCATGATCGGTAACTAATCCGACGAACTTTCCATCAGAATCAATGACGGACCCTCCATCGTCCTTACGCTGTAGGAAAGTGGTTGTGACAAATATCATAATCTATAATAACAAAATACTAGCAAACAAAGAGTTACACTTAAATTACATTTCGTACTGATAGTGATTATATTCAGCATAAACGTACATGAAACAATGTCTCTCATACTTATATGGATTCAAACATTCCTTCGTGCCATGGGTCATCCTTACATACAAGCTTTCATCCCTTCCATGTTGGAGAACCTCTTTACCCTAATGCACTCCGTCATTGATAGAGATCTGAGCAGTTGAACTGGTTGATCCACTCTAACTTCAAAAATTGCAAGATCATGGTGCTCCTAGTATTATAGAAGGCGACTTTGTATACAAGTGCCGTCCTCCAAGTGAAAAATAACCTGAAATGAAAGCCGCAATAAAATATGACATAAATCTTTGTAACTGGCGATACTACACTACCATTTGAGTTTAGCAACCGAGTTGTTAAGAACAATTTAATTTGGGACGAAACAAAAGAAAGAATAAAACTTAATGAAGCAGATAAATGGACTAGTAATGTCTCACGTTGGCATCAATATTATACTTATCACGGCCTTTCCAGTAGTTCACCATGGGATGATTTGAGTGGATCAGATAACGCACATCTTTCTCTTCTCATCCCTGTCAATCCACAAACCTATAAAACATTTTGGTTATCAGGGCTCTCCGTCTATCAATTCATGCAAATATTACCAAAAAATGTACTTATAAGGATTCAAGTTGGTGGTCATCCGTTCAAAAACAATATCTATCCTTTATTATCTCAATCTTCACAATTCGGACGATGCGAGTCTACAAGCATAGCATCAAGCTATCGTCTCCTCTGTGGCTCATGTAAATGAAAAGGAAGAAACATAATTATTTTAGTTTGATTTAACATGTAATTTGAGTAAATTATGTTGTATATATGTTCCTTTTTTGGTTAGAAATGTAACCCCAGGCGTCTTTACTAGTTATAAAGAAATTCAAACGACAAAGTGGCTCGCACATCTACTCAATTATTAGAGATTAGTGGTGGTAGGAGGAATAATCTCATCAAAATAATGAGGATTATCCGGTTTAAAAAGGATAAAGATGAGTGCAAATCCACTCATCATCTATAGACATACCGAGCGCCGCGCTATGTCTTGCTACAAGTCCAGTATCCCTGACGAGATGTTATACTCAGTGACGAACATAAACTGGAGTGCGCGGAGTAAGAGGCTTGAGAACCTAGGGTGGGTACCTGTCGTTGCCCCGTGCTGACGGAGGCATTTGAGGATCACTCCACACTCCACCTGGTCCATCATGGGCCCATCGGATCTATGTCCTCGCGCGTGCATTGTTTGTTATCGCACACCAGTTTTCTAAACTAACTGTGTGCAATGCATGGACATTCACATACGGTTCATGCAAAATTACTTGAGCACAACCGTATGATATAGTAAATTACATAAGCATGGGTTATGGAATTGATTATAACAAAAGAGAAATGTGGCTAGAACAAAAGACAATTCGGCAAAAGATAAAGCAGAACACTTCTTATTTCCTTTGCAAAGAAGAAAAAGTGATTTTATGTTAAAAATATGTAATTTAAATGGTTTTCAAAGAACTGGACTATACTACCCTACTACTTATTCTTGGACGACACCTTCGCGCCATAATTTGGAGACTACTTTCCTGTGATCGACGGCTTCTCGTTGCCGTCCTTCTTTTCTTCCTTCTCATCGTTCTCCTCCATCTTCTTCCTCACTGTCGCTGCCATCAACCGGGCTACTCACCAGTGCCGGACATAGGTGACACCTGGCTGATCGGGCCAGAACACTCCTGCTCGAATCTTCATCCCTCCGAACCATCGGTGTGCAGTGAGAAGCCGCGAACGAAGCTGCCGGAGAGGGAAGGGACGAATGGATGGAGTGCGCCCTTTTGAGGGAGGCAGTAGGACGCTAGTTTATGTAGTGGTCTGGGTAGGGTATCGCCGTGTGATGTTTTTCCATTGTGGACACAATCGTTCTTCTTCAGCGTTTACACAATGAACATGTGAAAAAAAAAATGTCTCGCTTCAAAATAAGAAACACTTTGTAAAAAAACATTAGCCTTTGCACACGCGAGGGTTCCTGAAGCGGTATGTAAAAGTCTTCGTAGGGTTTGAACGTGTGATGTTTTGCCACCCCTGGAGGACTTATCGTTTATCTTCGTTCACTTCTGTCAGCTTAACTCAAAGGAATGGAATCTCGTTCGCTTACACAATGGACATGCGATTTTATAAAATATGGACAGTGTGGAGCGTCCCCCGAAGAATCAAACCTCCCGATCACCCGGTCCTCCTGCGACACGTATCCACTTTTCTTTCTAAATCCCGCTTTTGCTTCTGTGTAGCAAAAAATCCTGCTTTTGATTCTATGTAGTCAAAAATGGTTCAGATACAAAACAAAAGAAGACTGACTTCGCTGGAGATAGACCTCGTAGCAACAAAAATGTGCTACTGTAGAAAAATCGACTTCACCGGAGACTTTAACAAAGATCTCGCCGAAAACATCATAGCAAAATCGTTATACTATTGCAGCAAAATAAACGAGATCCGTGGACACTAGCACCCGAGACTTATTTTTATAGAAGTAGCCCACCCGAGTGAGGCACCAAAATCCGCTAACCCTGGGCCCAGGGTGCACCACTGTAACCCTTGCCACTTGGCAACTGTCTAGTTCTCATACTGTTGTAGCAAAACCACATAACGATAATAGCAAAAACATTGTTATATTGCAGCATCGTAGCAAAAAATTCTTTCGGCCAGGTCCTCCGATGAGACTTATGATACAAAATAGCATAACAAATTGTAGCAAAAAATTCTTCTTGTAAATGCAGCCAGTGCGCGGACGAATTGCGTTGATACCAGCACACGCCCCTCTACGGCAGCACCTCCGCACACCGCTGGCAGCAACGGCGATCACCGATAGTATCACCGTCGTGTCATCTTGGTAGTACCATGCCTGTGCACTAAAAACAGCGTCGTGCCACCATGGTAGCACTGCCGCGTCACCTTGGTAGCACCATGATTGTGTTCTTTGAGCACCGCCATGCCGCCATGGCAGCAACACCATGTCACATTGTTAGCACCGCCGTGCTGCCATGGTAGCACCACGTCTGTGCGCTGGCAGCACCATCGTGTCGCCTTGGTAGCACCACGCATGTGTGATGGCAGCGGCACCACCGAGCCATGGCAGCACTGTGCCGGTGTGCCCCGGCATCAGAGGTCATGGCAGAGCCTCGACAGCTAGCCGTCGTGGGTTGCAGTACCAGCCATAGGGTGCTTGCGGGCGGTGGTTCATGTCAGGCCTGGGCGGAGGCAGACCGGCGAGGTCGGTGTGGAGGATTCAAGACCTAGGGCGGTGCTAGACCACCTCAGGTCTCTGAGGGCCGTTCGTGGAGCAGCATAGAGGGTCAGCTTTTGGGGCGAGGAGGGGCTGCCCACTAGTAGAAACAGGACCTTTGGTCCAGAGTCGTTTTGGGCTCTAGTCCCGGATGGCTTTTGAACCCGGACAAGAGGGGTGGACTAGTCCCGGTTCAACTGCAACGAGGCCGTGCAGCAGTTGTCCCGAGTCGTAGGGAACCGGGACTAAAGGTCCGTGGCAGGGCAGCCGCAGAGGAGGGCCCGCGCGAGCACCTTTCGTCCCGGCTCGTATCACGAACCGGGACTAGTGATGGACTTCTAGTCCCGGTTCGTGATACGAGCCGGGATGAAATTTAAAGCCTATAAATTTCCCGCCGACGCTTTGGAAGATGATCAGAGCCGCCGTTTTGATTGTGCTTTGGAAGATGATCAGCCCGGCTTTAATTAGTGCTTTGGAAGATGATCAGCCGAATTTAATCTGCATGTGCCGCCCGCCGGCCTCCCTCTCTGCCCGCCGGCCACCTTCTCCGCCTATATATGCTACACTAATCCTTCGCTTAAGCACACACATAATCTCTCTCTCTAATCCTTGCAAAAACTCGCTCTCTCTCTCGATCCCTCTCTTCCATTCCAATGGAGCCACTCGCGCGCGTACCTCCGTCTCGGTTGTACTACTTCAGCAAAGAAGATATGCACTTCAAGGTATGGGTCACCCTCGTGCATCACGCATGGAGAGGTGGATCCGCAACGTGAAGAAGTTCTTTCTCGACGCCGCCCCGATCAAGTGTGTTGGACTCGACTGCGAGTTCACCGACCCTCTCCCGGGTCGACAGAGGGATCTTCCACCCGAGAAAAGGCAACGCGCCGCCGTCCTTCAACTCTCGATGGCGTCCGAGACTCCTGTCTTCCAGATCTGCAAGGCTGATGGGGTGCCACAGCTCCTCGTGGATTTCTTAGGTGACGAGACCATCAACTTCTACGGCGTGGCTATCCACAATGACGTGCGGATGCTGCGCTACTACGGAATTGTTATTCTGTCCACGGTCGACCTCCAGAAGGATAGCCGGAACCCAACCGATAATCCTACTCCGAGTCTCTATGCGCTCTCCAATGCTATCATTGGGACAAAACTTGAGAAGAAGAACAACAACAAGAAGGACAAGAAGAAGGGCAAGGACGACAACGACTTAGAAGACCTCCGAATTTTTGGATGGGGCAACGTTCCATTGAGTTACGATCTGTCTTGTATGCCGCTCTGGACGCTCGCCTCGGCTTCGACATTGCACGGAAGTGGGATAGTCTACGTGGCTATAACACCAATGGCGATCGTCTTAATGTCGTTGATGAGTAGACTAGCTATATAGTGATGTGTGTGCTCCCGTATGTGTGTTCTCATGTATTCGGTCAATTCGGTATATAGTAATGTCTTAATGTCGATTTACCGGTTTAAAGATATGAATATTTTCATATTAAATTAAAAATGACAATAATAATATTTTGATTTAGCGATTCATACATATTATTTTTTTGATCGATTTATACATATTATTTTTTGAATTAATAATTATTATTACTTAATCATTAATCTTACTTATGCAAAAAATAATTTGAAGTAATATTTATGCAAAAAATGAATTAATTTTTTAATTAATAATTTGAAGTAATATTTATGCAAAAAATGAATTAATAATTATTATTACTTAATCATTAATCTTACTTAATCATTTTTATGATCAATTTATACATATTATTTGTCGAATTACGATTTACGTATTTTAAGATATGAATTTATCCATATTAAATTGAAAATGACAATAATAATGTAAAATTAAATTTTTTGTTATTTGAATTCAAAACTATTAGTACTTAATCAGTAATTTTTTATGTTAACATAGGTTTGGACTTCAAAAAAATAATATGATTATTCTCTACATTGAACAAAAAAATGAATTAATAATTATTATTACTTAATCATTAATATTTATGCAAAAGATGATATTGACACAATATTTAGATTCCTATCATTTTTCCGATCGATTCATACATATTATTTGTCGAATTTCGATTTACCGGTTTAAAGATATGAATATTTCCATATTAAATTAAAAATGACACTAATAATATTTCGATTTATCGATTCGTACATATTATTTTTTTGATCGATTTATACATATTATTTTTTAAATTAATAATTATTATTACTTAATCATTAATCTTACTTATGCAAAAAATAATTTGAAGTAATATTTATGCAAAAAATGAATTAATTTTTGAATTAATAATTTGAAGTAATATGCAAAAAATGAATTAATAATTATTATTACTTAATCATTAATCTTACTGTAATAATAATGTGAAATTAATTTTTTTGTTATTTGTTAACAATTATTATTACTTAATCATTAATATTTATGTTAAATATAGGTTTGGAATTTAAAAAGATTGATACCATAGTATTATCAGGATGTTATCAGTGCAATCTTGGAAACTAATTGGAAAGGAACTCAAAAGTTAAGCGTGCTAGGGGTGGAGCAGTGTGAGGAAGGGTGACCGATGGAGAAGTTTGATTACTAGTGCGAGGATGGGGGCAAAGCGTGCTGGGACTTGAGATTAGAGGCGATTAGAGATTAAACTGACAAATAATTCAAACATTTGAAATATAAAGGAAGTTTGATCACTAGTGCGAGGATTGGGGCAAACCGTGCTGGGATTTGAGATTAGGGGCGATTAGAGATTAAACTGACAAATAATTCAAAGATATGAAATATAGAAAAAAATCAAAAAATCAAAAATAAAAAATTTCAGGAAAAAAATTCGAAAAAAAGGGCCTCTAGTTCCGGTTGGTTTTACCAACCGGGACAAAAGGTCCTCGACCACGCGCGGCGTGAGCGGCCACGTGGGTATCCATTTTGTCCCGGTTCGTATCACACCCGGGACTAGCGGGGGGGGGGGGGGGGGGGCTCTAGCACCGATTCGGGCGTCCCGACTGAGAAACCGGGATTAGAGGCCCTCCCCACCCGGAACTAAATGTCTGGTTTCTACTAGTGACCGGAGGAGCGCTGCAAATCCGGTGAACACCGGTGGCCATAGTTGGTGGTCTGGGACCCTGGTTGGCGAGTGTCGGGCGCAGATGGAGAAGTTCAGAGGAGACGGAGTACGCGAGACGCGCCGATCCCCTTGGATGATCAACAAAACGTATTCCATAAAATATGGTAAGAAACACCGCGCCAAACCATTTCTATCTCACTTCCAAAATAAGAAAAAAACACCGCGCGATAAAACACGTAGCCAAATATGACTGCGGCGCGCCAAACCGTGTATCTCTTCCAAAACAAGAAAAAAACACCACACCAAATCATGTGGCAGTTGCACGCGAGGGTTTCCTTCCCAGCGCTTGGGTGAAGCCATCCCAAAAGCACTATCACTCTCTCGTTAAATACCACGATGTACATACAAATCTAGCACCCAAGATTTCAACACTAGAGAGAGAAGAGAGAGAATGGATCGAAGCATCAAACCAAGAACCACCGAAGCCATCTGGTCTTTGCTTCCCAGCGGCCTAGTCATGGAGATTGGTGGCCGCGTCCTCGCCACTGGCGACGTCGACTACTATGTCGGCATGCGGGCCGTCGTACGCAGCTGGCGTGCCGCCATGGACGACCCCAAGGACGATCCCACGGACCCACGCTTCCTCCTCCGCCAGTGGGTCATGCTGGACGAGGAGCATGACCAGACAAGCACCTTGGGCTACCTCTTCCTCAACACTGTCACCGGCCGATTCCTCCGTGTGAAGCTCCCTGGCCTCGCGGACTACTACTTCGTCATCAGCACCGGCGGCCTCCTAGTCCTTGCGAGCAGGAGGCCCCCAAACACGGTGTGCGTCGTCAACCCACTCACGGGTTCCTGCATCAAGTTCAGGGCGTCGGTGCCTGATTTTGACCTGCACACTACTACTGCCCATCTGCGGATGGTTGGCACTGCTCCGACTCTGGTCCTAGAGCATCCATCAGGTGATACGGTGTACTCGGCCAACCCAGATGACGAGCACTTCACCGTGGTGAAGTACAACCTACTAGACAAGGCACACAACACATGGGGCATCATGGACGACACGCTCGACGGTCCCTTGAGCAGCGTCATTGCGTCCAGGGCTTGGGAAATGTACCCTCGCTGCTACTTCCTCGAATCCGCTGGGGAGATGTTGCTTGTACTTGGTCGAAAACACCCAGACCGTGGCATGGAGGTCTTCAAGGTGAACTTTCAGGAAAAGGTGATCGAGCCAATTGGAAGCATTGGAAGCCGCGCTCTCTTCGTCGGTGATAGGTGCATGTCCGTTGATGCTCATAAGCTCCTTTCCATTGAGGGCAACACCATCTTTTACCGTGGTACAGACCAGCATGGTGGACGCGATGGCATCTACAAGTTTGACCTCACAACCAAAGAGGAGGAGTTGATCACCACGGATGTTATGGAATTATTTGGATTTAGTGGCAAACCGGTAGCTCCCTCCATCATTCAGGTACTCGTGAACTACTGCACCAACATCCCATACATGGTCGTCCCACCGAGAGAATGAAAGGCGTTATGGACAATGACAATAAGAAGTGCACATGGAAGGGTAACATATATGTTGTACCCGAGGTGCTATTGAGTCTCTCCGGGAGATATAATTCACAAAGTGTCCGTGGTGAATTTTTGGGCTATAATTCACAAGTATCTAGCTAAATATCAGGGTTCGGGACACAGTGTCCTTACCACGGAGGCAAGGAGCTGCATATTTATACCGCATCCAGAGCATAAGAAATTTGGAAATATTCAGATGTTGACTACAAAGATAATCTGTGTCTTGTGGCTTCACCATCTCAGATTTTGACACACTGGGTAGTCACGAACTAGCAAAAATCGCCTAATTTTTATTGCGAGAGTTTATTTAGGCCTGCATTCCTTGGATATTGATATTGTTTAGATAAAATATTATAATAAGTTTATTTATACCATATTTTCATATTGTAACTATTTACATTTTAAATTAAAATATTCCTATAAAGTAACAATCAAAATTATATATTTAAGATCATGAGCATATGTAAAAGACATATTGTGTCTAATTAAATGGAGTGGTCTTTATTTTTCCTTTAAAATATCAGAGATGCATACAGGCACACTCATCAGTATATAATATAGATATGCACCTAGGCAAGTGCATTTAGCCTAAGAATGTCGATAAACAATTAATGTTGTACAGTCCCTACTAAAGCATGTATACTTATGAGAACACAAGGATTTTCCCAGCTGAATATGGAAGCACACATAACTCCGCTGTCACACTGGAAGGTTAACACAAATGTAAGCATTGCTTATTGGATCTGCATTTCATGTTGTTGTCAGGTAAGTACTGATTTTTGTAGCTGATGATGTTTTCTTGTTCGGGGTGAGAGTTTTGTGGAAATCTAGACGAATGGCAGGGTAACCGACCAAAATCTAGGTTAGGCATCAAACAACTCGATTGAATTCTTAACTTAATTATTTATTCAATTCAGCTAAACAACTGGTTCATGGAATCACAAATGAATTATACGATTCCGGTCTTCCGGGCCCAAATGGTGGGAGCCACATGTGTTCTTATAGGAATGCAAAGACAATCGTGGGCTAGAGGAGCCAAACCGGATGTCCAACACTACTTGTTACACCACTACGAGCCACATGCTGCTCTACTCTCATGTTCAAATTTCAAAAGAAACTACACCTAACATGAATGCCTTCGCTTTGAGCCACATGTGTTCTTATAGGAATGCAAAGACAATCGTGGGCTAGAGGAGCCAAACCGGATGTCCAACACTACTTGTTACACCACTACGAGCCACATGCTGCTCTACTCTCATGTTCAAATTTCAAAAGAAACTACACCTAACATGAATGCCTTCGCTTTGATCTCTTCGGCCAACGCTAGTGTCGTAGGACAGCAGGGTCAGAGATGCCCCGAATAGACAACGCGCTGACGCCCCCACGAGAACTAACCATCATCACTTCTGCATATGGCTCTCCAGAGCATGTCCGCTACTAGTATTGGAGACTATCATCACAAAACCAGGAGGTGAAGGGATCTACTTTGCTAAGGACATACTTGTGGACTCCCTTCCTCTTTACCTTCTCTGGTATTGAAAATTCCGAGATAGCGCAAAAAGTAAAATGATGTGTTAACATCTTGCTTTGGAACTCTCCCTTGTGAATAATTTTACTTCTAGCATGCCACATAGCCCAAAGCGTGACTGCAACTTCTGCAAAATCGTCTCAATCGAAGGTGACTCCACCATTATCAAGAAAAGCCATACTATGTCGTCTACGTGGGAGCTCCTATATGTCGACCTATGCGGGAGTGATTCGCTCCAGCCTGTACTATTTCCCTGCTGGGCTGCTCCGAATGTGGCCTAATAACATGTAGTGTTATTTTTCTTCTTTTATTTTTCATTTCGGTTTTTATGTAAACAATAAAGAAGAAATTAACATTTTCAAATATGAATTTTTTTAATCTGAACCATTTTAAAAATGAACAATTTTTTAAAATCTGAACCATTTTCGAATATAAACATTTCAATGTCTGAACCATACCATTTAAAATATTAAAAAATTTCTTATTTGATCATTTGTTAAAATTGAACATTTTTCAAATATCAACATATTTCAAAAAATTAAAATTGAAATGTGAATAACTTTTAAAAAGTAAAATTTTAAAATTGAAAATAAAGGAAAAACAAAAATTTGGATGAACCAAAAATTTAAAACTAAAAAAGAAAAATAAGAAAACCTTAAAAATAAAAATCAAACGGAGACGAGGATCCTCGGGGACAGGTCATGTCGTGTGCAAACGGAGACGTGCCGAAACGACAATCACATGAGTCACATCGTTATGCCCTAGGCACAAATCTAGCTATATGCCATGCCTCCGATACAATTGCACGGGTGTGTCAGCGCATAGCGCTCACATGGCGTGAGCTGCTTAATTTTGTGTCACTCTTTCTGGCACCCTCGGTTGAGAGGCTGTGCGTCTAGCAACATGGCGATTTCAGGCGAGGAGGTTGGCCATGGCGTTTCAGCTAGAACGGAAAACATTGGAGCAAAGCGAGCTCACCGTCGGTAGCGTTCTCTTCCCCATAGCCCGTGGGCACTTTATTTGTGGCATTGGAGGATTGGAGGGCTTAACTTACTTTGGAGCGTCCAAGGTTAGCGCACAGAAAGTTTAGTTGATTTTTCTTTGTCGTCTATTTTTTTCTTCTCCTCGAACGCCTATATAAGTTATTTGCACTGCTACATGCCATTAGGGTAACTTCAGCTCGGGAACGCAAAACCAACACAGAACATCCGCCCATTATCCGCTGATGTGCGCTTGTGCGTCCAACGCGGCGACTCATTTTAATTTTTTTATTAATATTTGATTTAAAATAAGATAGTTTCCCTACTCTTCACGTGGACAAAGAACTCATCGAACTAACCTTGAAGTCTCACCCCACCAACTAGAAATAGAACACCACCCCCCTATGAGGATGAAAAGGTGGCTTAATCCCACACCCCCATTAATCATTTCTCCCCTTTTGGAGCGAGAGGAGATAAGAGGAGAGAGTGGGTCGGCCGCGCCGCCGATCACCCCGCCGGAACACCACCGGAGACCGGTTGGACCATCTCCGGCTCCCTGTACTTTTTTTGTCTCGTCAGAACCTCGCGAAGACCAGCCATGCCACCCTGGCTCGTGGAACCCTTGCTGGAGCACCGCTGGAGACCCATCGAGCTCACGTGAGTTTTGGAGGATCCCTGGATCCTAGCTGGACCATCGTCCACCGACCACAACTTCTGTAGATTTTCTTTGGCCCCCCTTTGGATCAACGAAATGTCGTCGAAAGGTCATGCCACCTAGTGGTAGCAGACACCCCCGCCATGTTTTGCGCGAGAGTGAGTCGTTGTCATCAAGGTTTTTATGTCGTTGGTCCACCTTGGTTTGCACCTTCTTTTCCCTACCACACAAACCGCCTTCCACGTTATGCCCTCTAGCGGCATCCGTCCACCTACGAGAGTCGAGATTCTTGCCCGGTCGAGACACAACTAAGAGAAGGAGCCCGGAAGGTGTTTGTTTGGCCTTGCTCCCCATCAAGCATGAACCTCAATAGGAGGAGCAGATAATGAGGTATGTCGGTGGCACTCTTGGCTACGGATGCGGTTACAAGAAGGTTGGGACACCAGAGCTACTCGGCTACGGCAACATCTACCTTGTCGGGGACTTGAACGACCGCAAAAGTACTTCCGGCATGGTCTTCTTCCTTGGCGACAACACGGTCACCTGGACCTCGCAGAAACAGAACATTGCAGCCATGTCTTCTTGCGAGGCGGACTACGATGGCAACATGTCAAGGTGTTTGGCTCAACTGTCAAATAGGCGACCTAACGGGACGATTGCCAGAGTAGTTTAAGCTTTTGGTCGACCAAAAATCCCTGATCTCTCTCAGTAAGAATATGGTTCATCACGATCAGAGCAAGCAGATCGACCTCAAGTTTCATCAAATTCGTCTATGCACTAATGGAGGCAAGGTCGACCTCGATTAAGTTAGAACAGACAACCACTTAGCTGATATTTAGACCAAGGCGTCGGGCAAGGTTTTCGTGGAGATGAGGGAGAAGCTTGGTATCATCGCAGTGCAACAAGTTTAAGGGGTGAAGTGTTGGATTTAACCTCGTTGCACCTATTTCGGAAACTTTGTCACGTTGTTCCTTAGCTGAATAAGCAGACCTGTAGTCGTGTGAGTAGCGCACGACTGGCTCACATCTGTTAACGTTGGCATGTGGCGATCATCTTGGTATGTGCATCGTGGAATTTAGTGAGGGAGGGCTGGTGCTTTTGGAACCTAGCTGTGCAATAGCTATGTGGTTTTCTGCTGTGTGTTTTCTTTCTTGATTTGGAAATTGGGACACGAGGTTTTGGTTTCGTGCTATATATTACGGCGGCTACCCGGATGCGGGTCGACAGGGCCAGAGATTCGGAAACGGATTCGGTGGTAATCAGAATCAAGGCTTCAATGGGGCGCAGCAACAACAGGGCAGCTTCAACAACCGCAACACCGGCCAACACCCCTATGGCCGTTTCAACGCCGGATCAGGGTTTGGAGGTGATCAGCGCCAGACTTTCGTGCCAGGGCGGTATCGAGGAAGATTCAGCTATCGTGGTGGAGCTGGACGTACTGGCCGAGGCCGGGTTGGGGCAGGTAGAAATGCTGCTGGACGTGGTGCTGTGACTAGTTCTAATGGGAACGGTGCACACAACATCAATGATGCTTCTGCCACCGGCGGCTCAAACTTCACGAGTCAAATGCAGCAGCGGCAGGCCGAGGCATTGGTTACTGCAACGGCGGCTGCCATGATGCCAGTGGCCCAGCAGCTGGTGGCTTCGACAGCAAACAGTGGCACCGCTACTATCCTCAAGGAAGGGGAAGATCTAGATGAAGCGAAAAAACTAAAGAAAGTGGATAAAGCGAAGTGTTATCTTTGTGGCGTTCCGGGTCATGTGTTAGCTGAGTGCAAAGCTGTCATCTGTGACAATTGTGAGGCTGTGGATCATGCAACGGAGGAGTGTGCCTTGTTGAAGGCGCCTAAACCCAGGTAGAAATTTATGGCCACTACCATGATGATCTCACTTTCTTTGGCTACCCGTGCACTGAATCTTATAAGCCAAAGACAGAGAACACTCGTTTGGGCATGGTGTCAGTTACAGGAGGGGATCTTTCTATTCCTCAGCTAGCTAGACAATTGCAGAGGGTGGTGCCGGGTGATCAGTATCAATGGGACGTGTTGCAAATGGGTCACAATGTGTTCAAGGTCATGTTTCCATCAAAGGCAGAGCTGGATAGATTGAGGCTGTTCGGTTCCTTCAAAATTCCTAATAGTAATGTTGAGCTTAAGGTGGATGCTTGGAAGGGGATGATCGAGCCGTTGTGGATGTTGCCACAGGTTTGGGTTCGTATGGAGGGCATCCCATCTCACCATATAGGCGATTTCTTAGCTCTCTGGGGCCTCGGAACGCTGTTTGGTAAAACCCTTAAGGTGGATATGTCTTATGCTCGTAAACATGGTATCGCAAGAATGCTGATTGGATGTGTTGATCACACCAAGATACCCAAAGATCTTCCTCTGTTTATCAAGGATGGCTTCTACGAGATTCGGTTTGTGGTGGAGCCACCTGTGATCCAAGTGGATGATGCAATGGACATGGATGATGAATATGGGCATGATCACGATGGTGATGATCTCGGTGGAGGTGGAGATAAGAAACAAGAAGAGGTAAGTAAGGACCATTCGGTTGAGCCGAGTGCTGACAAAGTTCCTGAAGCTAATGCTGGCACTCCCGCGGAGACAAACAAACATACTAAGAAGATGCAGTCCGGTGTAATTTTTTCACCGATGGTACAGAGGTCCATTGACCTAGCAAAGAAGGCTTTAGAGGAGTCTTTGAGTGTTCAGTTGGAGATGTCCTCTGAATATTTAAGCAGGGTGGAGAGTTTTGTGCTTCAAGAGAAGAGGGCTTCCGAGTCCAGAAGTAATCAGACCACCACGGTAAATCAGAATAATTTATTTTCGGTTGATCTTCATGGTGATGTAAATGAGGATAATGTTAATGTTGAGATGTTAATGGACATCTCTAATCCGATACATGTTGTACAGCAGGTTTTTGAGGTGGAGAAGGAGTCAAATGCTGTGCTTAATAAAATTTCGGATCAGCCTAGCCATGCACTTGGGAATTTGAACCCAAATGATGTAAGTGGTATTGACAGTGCATGTTTTCATAATTCTGTATTAGAGACTGACTCTAATCTTGGTGCACTCCTAAAAAATTTTGAACAATCTGTGCAGGGTCTTGATACACCAACACAGAATGCTCAGGTGCTCCAGGATTCGATGGAGGAAATCATGCCCATTTCGGGTGTGGTTGCTGATCATCCTGTCGTTGCTGATGATTCAGACTCTGCCGGGGTTTGCACTCCAGCGAGGGCGGATACCAGTTTGGGGGAGGCAGCGTTGATGTCTCCCTCCTTGGAGGCTGCTAGGTGTGACTCGACTGAGCCCCCAAGATCTTCGATGGAAGTTTCTACACCAAAGCCGACGCTTGCTTCTAAACCCTCGAGGGAGGAGGTGGTTGCTTTTGGGGGGATTGTGGAGCTGGATGTGAGGTCAAGTGCGCGTTTAAGAGCACAGCCTAACGCCGACAAACCTCAGATGGAGCGAGCCATGTTGATGGCCCAAAGGCGTGATGATGCGGTGTGTTCAGGTACATCTTCCAAACCGAGCCTTTCCTTTGCATCTATACCTACTGAGGATATCGTTGCTAGGGCTTCTAGGTTGGGGTCTCTCTAGGCGCATCCCCATCTCAAATTTTAAATTCGGTTAATCATTTAAAATCGGTAGAGGAAAAAGAGCTGTCACCTTTCTTCAGAATACTCTTAGGAATAATGTGGAAGAGGGGTCAAGTAGCTTAGTTATTAAACGAGCAGAGAATCTATCTACTGATTTAGAAAATGAAGTTGAGGACAATTCTCTTGATCAGGCGGAGGTTCTTGTCGTAGGGGTAAAGGTGGGCGCAAACGGGGAACTAAGAAAGGTGTTGACCTTCAAAATAGACGCAGAAGTGCGAGAATTGAGAAGTTAAAAAGAAAATTATAATGAAAGGGGTTATTTGGAATAGTGATGGTCTAGGTGATCCGGCTAAACATCTTACGGTTCAAGAAACTGTTAGGGAACACAAATTGGATTTTCTGGCCCTGCTTGAGACGGGTCGATCTAATTTTGCTGGTCCTTTTTTAAATCACCTGAGCGGGGGTTTTGACTTTACTTGGTACTGTTTACCTCCCCATGGGCGTTCAGGAGGAATTCTAGCTGGTTTTAATAGTGCGACTATTGTTGTGCTCTCCATTGCTGCTGGAGACTATTGTGTAAAGTTCAGTTGAAATCGAAGTGTGACGGTTTTCTTTGGAGCTTGGTCGTCGTCTATGGGGCTGCTCAAGACGAAAATAAACCCGAGTTCTTAGCGGAATTAGTTCGTATCTGTGAGAAGGAAGAGCTACCAATGTTGGTTGGTGGCGACTTTAATATAATTAGAAGAGAACATGAAAAGAATAACTCTAATTTTAATGCACGTTGGCCCTATATTTTTAATGCAATTATTGAAAGTCTTGATCTTAGAGAGAGTGATCTCTCTGGAAGACAATATACTTGGACAAGTAGGAGAGAGGTTCCAACACTTGAAAAATTGGATCGCTTTCTCATGAGTGTCAGTTGGGAACAAAAGTTTCCTTTGGTTTCGGTGCATGCTCTCACTCGTACGGGGTCAGATCATACACCGCTCCTAATTGATACAGGAAACCAGGCTCATTTGGGTAATAAGTCCAAGTTTTCATTTGAGTTATCTTGGTTCCGTCACCCAGAGTTCAATGATATAATCCGGAGAGAATGGATGTCCATTAATGTTGGATCATCTCCGATTGAACGTTGCAAAATAAAATTAGACATCTTAGACAGTTTCTCAGAGGTTGGGCGAAAAACATCAGTGGAGAGTACAAAAAGCTAAAAGAAAAACTGCTTTTGCTAATTGATGAGTTAGACCTTAAATCGGAAACAACACCTCTTTCTGTAGCTGAGAGGGCTGCTAAGAAAGAGGCAGATGAGTGTTTGGCTAGGGCTCGACGGGATGAGGAAACAAAGTGGGCTCAACGTGCTAAAGTTAAACATGTGCAAGAAGGGGGTAATAATACAAAATATTTTCATCTCATCGCTAATGGCAAACATAGAAAAAAGAGAATTTTCCAATTAGAGCAAGATGAGGGGACAATCGTCGGAGAAAACAATTTGAAAGTGTTTATCTCCGAATATTACAAAAAATTATTTGGGGCGCCTGCTCCAAATAGTTTTTAGATGGTTGAAAGTCAAAAGGAGGACATGCCTCAGATTTCACCAGAGGAGAATAAAATTTTAACGTCCAACTTCACTGAGAAGGAGGTTTTTGAAGCCATTTCTCAAATGGAGCATAACAAGGCCCCTGGACCAGATGGGTTCCCGGCCGAGTTTTATCAACGATTCTGGGGAGTTATTAAACATGATTTGATGTCTATGTTTAATCAGCTCCAGAATGGGGAGCTACCTCTTTTTAGACTAAATTTGGGGTTATAACGTTGTTACCCAAAAAAGAGGATGCTAGCAGGATTGAACAATATAGACCAATCTGCTTGTTAAATGTTAGCTTCAAGGTTTTTACAAAGGTTGGAACGAATAGAGTATCATCCATTGCCTCCAAAGTTATCGGCCATCTCAGTCCGCTTTTTTACCTGGAAGAAACATCCTTGAAGGTGTTGTTGTTCTTCATGAAACAATTCATGAAATCCAAAGAAAGAAAATGGATGGAGTCCTTTTTAAGATTGATTTTGAAAAGGCTTACGATAAGGTAAACTGGTCCTTCCTCCAACAGACACTACGTATGAAAGGATTTGACCCTAAGTGGTGCGATTGGGTTGGTAGGTTTGTTCAGGGGGGGAGTGTGGGAATACGTGTCAACGATGATATTGGTCATTATTTCCAAACTCTTAAAGGACTCAGACAGGGTGATCCTTTATCCCCTATTCTCTTTAATATCGTGGCGGATATGCTAGCGGTCCTTATTGCAAGGGCTAAAGAGGATGGTCAAGTTGGAGCATTGATTCCACACCTTGTTGAAGGAGGGGTATCAATTTTACAATATGCGGATGACACGATCTTATTTTTGGAACATGACATTGAAAAAGCTATTAATATGAAATTGATCCTTGCTATGTTTGAGCAACTTTCTGGTCTCAAGATTAATTTTCATAAAAGTGAGTTGTATTGTTTTGGGAAGGCTAAGGAAATGCAGAATGAATACCGAACTATCTTTGGTTGCGAGATAGGGGCATTACCTTTCAAATATTTAGGAATTCCCATACATTATCGCAAGTTGTTGAATAAGGAATGGAAAGCGGTGGAAGATCGCTTTGAGAAGAAACTAGCTTGTTGGGCGGGTAAATTACTTTCTTATGGGGACAGGCTTGTGTTGATCAATTCTGTACTCACTAGTTTACCTATGTTTCTCCTCTCTTTCTTTCTCATTCCGGTGGGAGTGAGGAAGAGGCTTGATTTTTATCGCTCTAGGTTTTTTTGGCAGAGTGATCAAAACAAGAAAAAATACAGATTGACTAAGTGGAACATTATTTGCAGACCTAAAGACCAGGGGGTCTTGGTATTGAACTACTAGAAATCAAGAATAAATGTTTACTAAGCAAATGGCTTTTTAAAATTCGACATGGGGATGGGGTTTGGCACGAATTGTTGTGTAATAAATATTTGAACAATAAATCTCTATCCCAAGTTGAACCGAACTCAACTGATTCTCCTTTTTGGAAAGGAATTATGACAGTTAAGAAAGAGTTCTTCGATCGTGGAAATTTTAACGTACGTAATGGCCTTCGTACACGATTTTGGGAAGATACATGGCTCGGCTCTAAACCTCTAGCAGTTCAATACCCTTCTCTGTTTAACATTGTCAGGCGCAAGAATGTAACAGTGGCGCAGGTTCTTAATCACAACCCTCTGAATATTGAATTTCGGAGGACTTTGGTAGGGGACAAATGGATTTCATGGCTAAAACTGGTAGAGAGACTTATGGGGGTCACACTATCAGGAGAAGATGATCTTTTTCAATGGAAGTTGACTACCACTAAAAAGTTCACCGTTAGTTCCATGTATTCAGATTTGATGCATGGACACACCCCCTATTTGCGTAAATACCTTTGGAAGTTGAAAGTTCCTTTGAAGATAAAAATCTTTATGTGGTTTCTTCATCGAAAAGTTCTACTTACTAAGGACAACCTGCTAAAAGAAGTTGGACAGGATGTAAGAAATGTGTTTTTTGTCAATCAGATGAAACGATTGAACATCTTTTTATATCCTGCCCTTTTACGAGAGACATTTGGAGATTGATCCATTTTACTTTTAATATTACACCACCAACTAGTGTAGCGAATTTGTTTGGACATTGGTTAGATGGGGTAGATAAATTAACTAAAGCACGAATTCGAATTGGAACTTGTGCTTTTTTATGGGCAATTTGGAATTGTCGTAATGATGTGGTTTTTAACAAGACTAGAGATGCTCATTCTGTGCAGGTTATCCATCGTGCGGTCTACTGGATCCATATGTGGTCGTTCCTCTTGCCACAGGACCAACGCTCCCTTTTGGACTGTGGTTGCTCCCGACTTTTGGCGGTCCTCCGAGCTATTTTCCACCGGGAGGGGTGGCAGCATACTAGAAGACTTCAAGATGTGGCGTCTTAATTGCTGCGCGCTTTTTAGATGGCTGGTGTTTGTCATCACGTTGGTTGATCCATGATTGTAATAAGCACTTTTGCATACTTTGATACTTGATTTTAATAAAGAACGGCTGTGTGCATCATCACGATGCAGAGGCCGGGGGCACCCATTTCTAAAAAAAAAAGCGATTAATTTCCACCAGGCTGCATGCAATGGCTATGTGATTTGGCCAGGTGTTTCTTTCTTGTTTTGAAAGTGAGAGTGTGAGACACGGTTTGGCGCGCCGCTGTCAGCAATCAATTGTTTCTACCATATTTGGTACCAATTAAACTTGACAGCAATACGTGAAGAAGACCGTCGTGTGCCAAGTGCGGCAAAATATCACACGTTCAAACCAATCCAGAATTCCAGACACTACATAAGACCCTACTGCCCTCTCTCAAAGGGTGGAAATACTTTCATCTGTTTCTTCCTCTCTCGAGTGGGGAGTTCCGGCGGTCCAGCGCGGTGTCCGTCGTCCTGACCCCTGCCGCGGTCCAGCGTGAGTCTCTGGTGAGTAGCGCCGTCCCCCTGAATCCTTATCTCGCGGTGGTGCAGTGATTTCATGCGTGTTGTTCTCTGTTCTAACAATCTAGTGTCGAATCAGCAACAAGTTGAACTCGCCATTAGGGTGCGTCTTTTCGAGGTATTTCAGCGGTTTAGTATGTTTGTTATGTCCCTTCTGATTTCATGAAGCATATTGTACTAATCCCTCATTTATCGCAGCGCGCAATATTTCAACTCGATTGGTTGTCTGGACCTAGGTGTATTCGGCAGTCCTCACTCAGAAATTCAGTAATATACCACGTGAGTTGCTCGTTCCTCCATGGATTTTTTAGTCGTTCTAATTGTTTCTGTGATGATTCATGTACACATGATAACAGAAAGCTGTGGCGGTGGGGAATAGGTCATATATACATCCTTATATATGTTTATTACATCATTTTCGGAAAATCATACTCCCTCCGTCCAAAAATAAGTGCCTCAAGTTTGTCCAAAAGTGGATGTATCTAGACATGTTGCATGTATAGATACATCTACTTTTTGGCAAACTTGAGAGACTTATTTTTGGACGGAGGGAGTACATAAAATGTTTTGGTGCACGGTGACGGGATGGTTCATACTTATAAAGATGTAGTTTTCTACCAATGAGTTCTAATTTATGCCTAACTTACTCCTATGTCTGTCAGATCCTCCTTTTTTTTTCACTATTTTTCACCAGTGTTTTAGTTCACGCGGTGCTGAGGGACAAGGCTAACTGCTTGTTTTCACTCGGTTACACCATCTTCCAAAAAAAAAAAAATCTTACATCCATGCATCCTCTATTAAATTATGTAGACACACGTGTGCTTAGTCAAATGGATGATCTAATTACATTATAGCAGGTGTTGGTTTCTTTATCCTCGGGTTGCTTTATATCAGATTCATCCTGCCTGTAGCAAATCTTTGTTAGCACGGACATAGCTAGGCAAATTTTATTTTTGTAAATCACTATGATGGCCATATTCAATCGGGTCACTTTGTGTGCGACAAATTGTAACACAAAGACTCCATCTCTTACTAATCCTATCATTCTCAAAATTTTGTAGATGGCCGCTGTTTCAGCCGATCTCCTCGAAGACGGTTTTCCCAGGATCTTGTGGGAGTGCCTTCAACTCTGCAATTTAGACAGGAAGCCTGTGTACACCATATGCGAGCATGACATGGGTGAGACCACGATGGAGTACGAGGCCAAGATAGTGGTGCTGGCAAGGCCAACTAGGGACAGACGCCCATACCGTTTCACTGGACCTAGGATGCAGTCAGAGGGCATGGCTGTTCAGCTTGTCGCACGAGAGGCGATCCGCCTCTTGCGGGACACAATTCCTCAGATGCAGCAACGAGCCAGCCAATACCTTCCCTTCAAGGAAGGACCTCAGACTGAGAGTCAGATCGTAGATCCCATCGAAGAAGAGGATCCAGCACTTACCCATCTGGCCTACTTCACCATTGCTGAGGACCGAGTGGTCGATCAGCTCATAGAGGAGCTCGTCGAGGCTCGCCGAGACCTCCACCGCGCCCAAGATCAACTACGCATTCAGGAGGAGGAGCATGCCTCGGAGGGCCGACACGTCCGACCTTCTCGTGGGGGAGTTCCTGCTATTCGAGACGTCTACGTGGAGGGTGAGCGGCCGGAAAGAGCACCCAGGATTACAAGACGTCTGTATCGTCGCGTCTTTCGGAGATCTGCCCCGAGTCAGGAGGACCAGCCTCCGGCACAACATCGTAGGATTGATCCAGCTCCGTCTTCATCAGCAGTCCCTGATCATGAATCCGAGGAGGAGGAGAACCCCGAGGAGTAGGTGCTTGGAGTAAGAGTATGAAAATGAACACTACACCATCACCGTTCAGTTTGCATCCTAAACCCTCGTCATAAATTAGAGAGCTTGCCACATAGGCATAGTTGTGAGCTAGTTATCCTTTTTTTTTTAAGCCAAAGCTAGTTATCCTTTGAATAGTCGAACACTATATGCAGGGCCGGCTCTGACCCATGGCCACCCTGTGCGGCACACAAGGGCCCACTCCTGGAGGGGGCCCATAATCTATATGGTATTCCTTTGCTATTTGTGTTGGGTTGAAATATTTTTGAGCTCCAAACACCCATGATGTGAACGCACGCAAGCCAGTGATCCAATCGCGTCTTCGCTCCCCTGGCAGCTGGCTCTTCGCCTGTTTGACTCAACTCTTCCTATGTTTGACTCGCATGGCCGTCTCGGATCGATTTCCTGCGGTCCTGCCCAGCAGCGAGGCCCCTCTATCGCTCGCCTCAGATCGGTCCTCCTCGCTGCTTGCCCCGGCCGACCGGCCTCTGGTACAGTAGTACGTACAAGTATAGATATAAATTTGGTCCCACTATGTCTGTGAATCCAATTCTCCACGTATTCATGATCTGAATTAGGATTGTTACACGTTAGATTATGGATTTAGGGTTCTACCTTTATGTATATTTTATTGAAGGGATTGGCTACGTGTTGTATTGAGAAGGATATTTTGAACAATATTGATCTTCCTTAATGGTTTTGTATCGAGAAATGCCCAAAGAAGTTTTTTTGTGAAGAACTAAAGCATAATTGTCGATTTACATGGGAATTTGGTTCTAGTCAAACTAGCAGGAAATACTACATGTTATATATTCTGCTACTATTTTAATTTATATTTCGTAATATGATATTGATTAAGCGCTTATTAAATATTTTTAGACATCATAGAATAAGAATATGTGCTTGGATGTAAACTTTTAATATTTTGCATCATATATCTAAATATGCGGACATATATGTTATCCTCATCAGGGCCCCGGGTTTTATCTTCGCACTAGGGCCCCGCAAAATATAGAGCCGGCCCTGACTATATGGTTCATGTGAAATCACTCTATATTTTGTTAAGTTGAGTTGCCGGGTTGTTGTAATGGAACTAAACACACATAACTCTCTCGGCATATCTTGTTGTGAACTTGTGATTCCATCATACTCTTTGAGTTAATAAGAATTTTGTTGCCCTTCCCCTCTTAGTTTTATGTAACCAATCCGACGAACTTTCCATCAGAATCAATGACGGACCCTCCATCGTCTTTACGCTGTAGGAAAGTGGTTGTGACAAATATCATTGTATATAATAACAAAATACTAGCAAACAAAGAGTTACACTTAAATTACATTTCGTACGTGACAGTGATTATATTCAGCAGAAAAGTACATGAAACAATGTCTCTCACACTTATATGGATTCAAACATTCCTTCATGCCATGGGTCATCCTTAAATACACCCTTTCATCTCTTCCATGTTTGGAGAACCTCTTTACCCTAATGCACTCCGTCGTTGATAGAGAGCAGTTGAACTGGTTTATCCACTCTAACTTCAAAAACTGCAAGATCATGGTGTGTATTATAGAAGGCGACTTTGTATACAAGTGTCGTCCTCCAAGTGAAAAATAACCTGAAATGAAAGCCGCAATAAAATATGACATAAATCTTTGTAACTGGCGATACTACACTACCATTTGAGTTTATCAACCGAGTTGTTAAGAACAATTTAATTTGGGTCAAAACAAAAGAAAGAATAAAACTTAATGAAGCAGATAAATGGAATAGTAATGTCTCACGTTAGCATCAATATTATACTCCCTCCGTTCATAAAAGGATGTCTCAACTTTGTCTAAATTTGCGTGTAAGTATGTCTAGATACATGCAAATTTAGACAAAGTTGAGACATCCTTTTATGAACGGAGGCAGAACTTATCACGGCCTATCCAGTAGTTCACCATGGGATGATTTGAGTGGATCAGATAACGCATATCTTTCTCTTCTCATCCCTGTAAATCCACAAACCTATAAAACATTTTGGTTATCGGGGCTCTCCGTCTACCAATTCATGCAAATATTACCAAAAAAAATGTACTTATAAGGATTCAAGTTGGTGGTCGTCCGTTCAAAAACAATATATATCCTTTATTATCTCAATCTTCACAATTCGGACGATGCGAGTCTACGAGCATAGCATCAAGCTATCGTCCCCTCTGTGGCTCATGTAAATGAAAATGAAGAAACATAATTATTTTAGTTTGATTTAACATTAATTTGAGTAAATTATGTTGTATATATATTCTTTTTTTGTTTAGAAATATAACCCCGGGCGTCTTACTAGTTATAGAAAAATTGAAACGACAAAGTGGCTTACACATCTACTCAATTATTAGTGATTAGTGGTGGTAGGAGGAATAATCTCATCAAAATAATGAAGATTATCCGTTTTAAAAAGGATAAAGATGAGTGCAAATCCACTCATCATCTATAGAAATTAGGAGCGCCGCCAGCTGCCGCTATGTCTTGCAACAAGTCCCTGGCGAGATGTTATACTCAGTGACGAACATAAATCGGAGTGCGCGAAGTAAGAGGCTTGAGCACCTATGGTGGGTACCTGTCGTTGGCCCGTGCTGACGGAGGCATTTGAGGATCACTCCACACTCCACCTGGTCCAGCATGGGCCAAACGGATCTATGTCCTCGCGCAGCCGAGTCACGGCGGGCTTCCTCTTCTACCGGTCCCACCTCTCCCCGGCTCGCTGTTCGAGTCCATCGCCTTGGCGGAGACATTGATCGACGACACTAATTCATTGACATCGGATTTTTTCCGTTGGATTTTGAGGAGCTCGAACGGAGATAAGAGCTAGCAGAGCAGTACATGTTGGTGGAGGAGTACATCGCGTCATGGTGTCGTCAGGAAACCATGGTACATCGCGTCATGGAGGACTCCTTTGGACTCTACATGAACAACGGTGCGAAAGTGACTCTGTCGTAAGAAGTAGATCAAGGATGCCGGTTTCAGACGTCGCAAAAAGGGAATAGTGCGTGTGCAGCTGCCGACGCTACCAGGCCTCGGGCTCCAGCCAGCCATCTGCCGCCAACGATGATGGCACCCCTAGCACCGGAGGGCAGCGCCGTTGACTACAACGTGCATGACGACATCTCCTTAGACGAGAAGAACACTTAAGTAGTGAAATTAGTTATTAGATATGTGTACTGTATCTTTATATATAAGTACAAATGTTTGAGTGGAGCCCTTCAAATTTTAAGCAATATTTATGATACTTTTGTGTGTAACGTTCCACTGAAATGTTTGATCAATATTTTTTATTCCTTCTCTCAGTATATATTTTGTATTGCATATTTTTTTTGAAATCGGGAAAAAAGCCTGGCGTCTACATCAAATTGATGCACAACTCAAAGATCACAAAGGGTGATGACAAACACTAGCCAGCGAAATGCAATGGAACTAATGCGCAAAGTGTAAGAAATTAAACCCCAAAAAAACAATTCTAATGTGCAAAGTGATGAATATCACACAGAATTTTATAAAAATTATCGTGTGCATTCTTTGTTATCGCACACCTGTTTTCTAAACTAACTGTGTGCAATGCATGGACATTCACATACGGTTAATGCAAAATTACTTGAGCACAACCGAATGATATAGTAAATTACATAAGCATGGGTTATGGAATCGATTATAACAAAAGAGAAATGTGGCTACAACAAAAGACAATACGGCAAAAGATATAGCAGAACACTTCTTATTTCCTTTGCAAAGAAGAAAAAGTGATTTTATGGTAAAAAAATGTAACTTAAATGGTTTTCAAAGAACTGGACTATACTACCCTACTACTTCTTCTTGGACGACACCTTCGCGCCATCATTTGGCGACACTACTTTCCTGTGATCGTCGGCTTCTCGTTGCCGTCCTGCTTTTCTTCCTTCTCATCGTTCTCATCCATCTTCTTCCTCACAATCGCTGCCATCAACTGGGCTACTCACCAGTGCCGGACGTAGGTGACACCTGGCTGATCCGGGCCGGAACACTCCCTGCTCGAATCTTCATCCCTTCCGAACCATCGGTGTGTAGTGAGAAGCCGCGAACGAAGCTGCCGGACAGGGAAGGGACGAATGCATGGAGTGCGCCCTTTTGAGGGAGGCAGTTGGACGCTAGTTTATGTAGTGCTCTGGGTAGGGTATCGACGTGTGATGTTTTGCCATTGTGGACACAATCGTTCTTCTTCAGCGTTTACACAATGAACATGTGAAAAAAAAATGTCTCGCTTCAAAATAAGAAACACTGTGTAAAAAATAACATTAGCCTTTGCACACGCGAGGGTTCCTGAAGCGGTATGTAAAAGTCTTCGTAGGGTTTGAACGTGTGATGTTTTGCCACCCCTGGAGGACTTATCGTTTATCTTCGTTCACTTCTGTCATCTTAACTTAAAGGAATGGAATCTCGTTCGCTTACACAATGGACATGCGATTTTATAAAATATGGACAGTGCTGAGCGTCCCCCGGAGAATCAAACCTCCCGATCACCCGGTCCTCCTGCGACATGTGTCCACTTTTCTTTCTAAATCCCGCTTTTGCTTCTGCGTAGCAAAAAAATCCCGCTTTTGATTCTATGTAGTCAAAAATGGTTCAGATACAAAACAAAAGAAGACTGACTTCGCTGGAGATAGATCTCGTAGCAACAAAAATGTGCTACTGTAGAAAAATCGACTTCACCGGAGAAATCAACGAAGATCTCGCCGAAAACATCGTTGCAAAATCGTTATACTATTGTAGCAAAATAAAACGAGATCCGTGGACACTAGCACCCGAGACTATTTTTATAGAAGTAGCCCACCCGAGTGAGGCACCAGAAATCCGCTAACCCTGGGCCCTGGGTGCACCACTGTAACCCTTGCCACTTGGCAACTGTCTAGTTCTCATACTATTGTAGCAAAACCACATAACGATAATAGCAAAAAAATTGTTATATTGCAGCATCGTAGCAAAAAATTCTTTCGGCGAGGTCCTCCGATGAGACTTATGATACAAAATAGCAGAACAGATTGTAGCAAAAAATTCTTCTTGTAAATGCAGACAGTGCGCCGACGAATTGCGTTGATACCACCGCACGCCCCTCTATGGCAGCACCTCCGCACACCGCTGGCAGCAACGGCGATCACCGATGGTATCACCGTCGTGTCATCCTTGTAGCACCATGCCTGTACACTAGAAACACCGTCGTGCCACCATGGTAGCACTGCCACGTCACCTTGGTAGCACCATGCTTGTGTTCTTTGAGCACCGCCATGCCGCCATGCATGGCAGCAGCACCATGTCACATTGTTAGCACCGCCGTGCTGCCATGGTAGCACCACGTCTGTGCGCTGGCAGCACCATCGTGTCGCCTTGGTAGCACGACGCATGTGTGCTGGCAGCGGCGCCACTGAGCCCTGGCAGCACTGCGCCGGTCGCTCCGGCAGCAGAGGTCGTGGCAGAGCCTCGACAGCTAGCCGTCGTGGGTTGCAGTACCAACCATAGGGTGCTTGCGGGCGGCGGTTCATGCCAGGCCTGGGCGGAGGCAGACCGGCGAGGTCGGTGTGGAGGATCTCGGGACCCAGCGCGGTGCTAGACCACCTCAGGTCTCTGAGGGCCGTTCGTGGAGTAGCATAGAGGGTCAACTTTTGGGGCGAGGAGGGGCTGCCGGAGGAGCGCTGCAAATCCGGCGAACTACGGTGGCCAGAGTTGGTGGTCTGGGACCCTGGTCGGCGAGTGTCGGGCGCAGATGGAGAAGTTCAGAGGAGACGGAGTACGCGAGACGCGCCGATCCCCTTGGATAATCAACAACGTATTCCATAAAATATGGTAAGAAACAGTGCCAAACCATTTCTATCTCACTTCCAAAATAAGAAAAAAACACCCCGCGATAGAACACGTAGCCAAATATGACTGCGGCGCGCCAAACCGTGTATCTCTTCCAAAACAAGAAAGAAACACCACACCAAATCATGTGGCAGTTGCACGCGAGGGTTTCCTTCCCAGCGCCTGGGTGAAGCCATCCCAAAAGCACCATCACTCTCTCGTTAAATACCACGATGTACATACAAATCTAGAACCCAAGATTTCAACACTAGAGAGAAAAGAGAGAGAATGTATCGAAGCATCAAACCAAGAACCACCGAAGCCATCTGGTCTTTGCTTCCCAGCGGCCTAGTCATGGAGATTGGTGGCCGCGTCCTCGCCACCGGCGACGTCGACTACTATGTCGGCATGCGGGCCGTCGTACGCAGCTGGCGTGCCGCCATGGACGACCCCAAGGACGGTCCCACGGACCCACGCTTCCTCCTCCGCCAGTGGGTCATGCTGGAAGCGGAGCATGACCAGACAAGCACCTTGGGCTACCTCTTCCTCAACACTGTCACCGGCCGATTCCTCTGTGTGAAGCTCCCTGGCCTCGCCGACTACTACTTCGTCATCAGCACCGGCGGCCTCCTAGTCCTTGCGAGCAGGAGGCCCCCAAACACGGTGTGCGTCGTCAACCCACTCACGGGTTCCTGCATCAAGTTCAGGGCGTCCGTGCCTGATTTTGACCTGCACACTACTATTGCCCATCTGCGGATGGCTGGCACTACTCCGACTCTGGTCCTAGAGCATCCATCAGGTGATACGGCGTACTCGGCCAACCCAGATGACGAGCGCTTCACCCTGGTGAAGTACAACCTGCTCGACAAGGCACACAACACATGGGGCATCATGGACAAAACGCTTGACGGTGCCTTGAGCAGCCTCATTGCGTCCAGGTCTTGGGAATCCGCTGGGGAGATGTTGCTTGTGCTTGGTCGAAAACACCCAGACCGCGGCATGGACGTCTTCAAGGTCAACTTTCAGCAAAAGGTGATCGAGCCAATGGGAAGCATTGGAAGCCGCGCTCTCTTCGTCGGTGCGTGTCCGTTGATGCTCCTAAGCTCCTTTCCATTGACGGCAACACCATCTTCTACCGTGGTAGAGACCAGCATGGTGGACGCGATGGCATCTAGTACAAGTTTGACCTCACAACCAAAAAGGAGGAGTTGATCACCACGGATGTTATTGCATTATTTGGATTTAGTGGCAAACCCGTAGCTCCCTCCATCATTCAGGTACTCGTGAACTACTGCACCAACATCCCATGCATGGTCATCCCACCGAGAGAATGAACGACGTTATGGACAATGACAATAAGAAGTGCACATGCAAGAGTAACATATATGTTGTGCCCGAGGTAATATTGAGTTTCTGTATATACCATGGCACCAGATTGGTCAAATTACAAGAATTGATTGTAGTGGTTTTTATTTCCAATTTGTGAGTTGCTTGGTCGATCTGTGTCGGTTCGAATATTTTTATTCATGTGAGATGGTTGTTAAATAGCTCCATGAGTTGAAAGATAAATCTACTAGGTATCTGTCCGGGATTGTTATCTACATGATATGAAGTTTAAGCATGTGTGTTCTCGGCCGCGAATAGTCTCCCTTGTGTACACTTGATTTGATGTAGTCTACAAGCTAGATAGCAGCAAGTGAGTAACTATCGATTAAAGACTCTACATACATAAGGACACTTTAAACCATAAATCATGGTTCAACATATCGATCACCTTAAGACCTAGAAGCACTATGTGCATGGAAACCAGTTTTGGCGCTTGATGATTAATGGAAAACGGTTGAGAAACTAACACTTTCCATGAGTTGTATGATTACTTCAAAGTATGTGATGAATGTATGTTTTAGACACCCAAAAGAAAAGATAAAAGAACATGGAAACTTAAAAAGATTATTATTAGTTCTCAAGTGTTCTAAGCGTTGAAATCATATTGTGGATAAAGAGTGAAAGGACACAATTAAGAAAGGCGAGATTCTTGTGAGAAAGGCTCTATGCTTATGCATAACTTCCATCACACAAAACTAAACAAGGATTAATTACCTTAAATTTCTAGAAACCTAGCTGAAGCATGAAATACAAAGTGTTCGTAGTGAATTCTGGGGATATAATTCACTAGTGTCTGGCTAAATATCAGGGTTCAGGTCTTCAGGACATAGTGTCTTTATCACGGAGGCAAGGAGCTGCATACTTATACCGCATCCTGATCAAAATAAATTTTGAAATATTCAGATTTTGATTACAAAGATAGCTTGTGTCCTGTGGCTTCACCATGTCCGTTTTTTACCCACTGGATTGCCGTGAACTAGCAAAAATCACCTATTTTTTTAAATTAACCCTCATTCCTTGAAATATATTCCACAATATTTATATTGTTTAGATAAAATGTTATAATACAATTTATTTATACCATATTTTCTAATATCACTATTTACATTTTTAAAATTAACATACTCGTATAGAAGTAACAATCAAAATTATATATTTAAGATCGTGAGCATATGTAAAACATAATGCGTCTAATTAAACGAATTGGTCATATTTTTTCTTTAAAATATCATAGATGCATATAGGCACACACGTCACTATAGATATGCACTCAGGCAAGTGCATTTAGCCTAATAATGGAGATAAACCGTAAATGTCGTAGAGATCCTACTAAAGCGCGTATACTTATCAGCACAAGATTTGCCCAGCTGAATATGGAAGCACTTATAACTCCGCTTATCTCACTGGAAGGTCAACACAAATGTTAGCATTGCTTGTCGGGTCAGCATTTCATGTTGTCAGGTAAGTACTGATTTTTTTTGTAGATAATGTTTTTTTCTTGTTGTTACTAAGTGGATACGGTTGTTAGTGTCACATTAATTCTAGGCTAAGATTTAAGATGGTAAATAAAGATGTTCGGCGTCTTCAAATCCTAGGAAAGAACACCACACCGCAAAAGATCGAAAACACCCATCGCCACCGACCTGTCTTATGTGGAAGGCACATTGAAACAGAGGTTTGGTCATCTGCACCGGGTTCTTATAACTGAAAACTGTGGGAAGGGGCATATGTAATATGCTTATAAAATATGATGATAACGCGTGCATATGCACATTCGTTTCTTTCAAGTTTAATTTTCGTGGCTGCAAGAAAAAATACAATAACATGGACTGCCTCTTATCTAATTTTCGCTTTTCATTTCCTGTATCTATGAGCATTGATTTATTGTAGCCTATGTAATAAATATAGTATCAGCTTCTATTTCTATTTCGTAGTACCTTTCTTTGCGACAAAAAACAATGGCATGCTGAATATATTTTAACTTTTGTTTGTCAGCATCAATGGCATATGCCTCAAAGCTTAGGAGGCATGTGGCTTAACTTTTTTTTCATCGATCAACTTAGGATTCCCTAGGCCCAGCTAATGTAGTATTCATTGTGTTCGCTTCTTAATTTGTGTAGGCCCGAGGGAAGTTTCAAAGCAATGCAAACCTTTACTCATGTCACACTTGCTATTAGCTACAACCATCGAGCTCAAATACTCATACGCTTTTATAACCCATTAGTTTTCGAAGTTTTGGATGTGCTTAGGGTCGCTTTTGGATTCCATTAAAAGTTTGTATCAATCAACTACTAGTTGTCCACGGATGAAAACATAATGTTTACCTCCAAGCTTAAGATATTCCTACACATAACGAGGGGATACCTTGCACGGGGTACCCAATAAGATACCCAAGCTTTAAGAAGCCATGTTCCTGCATCTACGTTCCATATTCTTAAGTTAGAGGAAGGTTTTGTATCTAATGTGACGAAGGCACATGTAAAGTATCGGGTCTCCCTCGGGGATTATGTTGTGGCCTTTCATACCATTACATACCTTTAAGTTTGTTGTTCACCAATGCAAAGGCTTTTCCCTACGCATCGATAGGCTCGTGATGTGGAAATCCAGGTGTAATAATGTTTGGTTTGTGAGTGTCCTACCTGTGCCTTATTTTTCGCGAACTTGTGATACATAGGCATCATCGATTTCCAAATCATCCTTCTTAAGAGAAAGTTGTAGGTGATTACACTCTAGATTTTTTCACCGTTGGCGACAAACTTCACCGACAGTGCAGAAGTAACCATCCCCACCTATGCATATGGCACTCGGCCCTCCAGAGCATCTCCATTACTAGTCTTGGAGACCGTATCGTCACAAAACTAGGAGGTGGAGGGATCCGCTTCGCTAAGGACATGCTTGTGGCCTCCATTCCCATTTACCTCCTCTATACTGGAAATCGAGAAATCGCGCAAAAAGTAAAAATATGTGTTGACTGCCGGATAGCCAAAGCATGACTTCCGCTTCTGGGCCTTCCGGCCCATTATCCTAACAAAAAAGGTCTGTTCCTGCTCACTCAGAAAAAAAAAGTCTAGTGAAGAGAGGATAAGGAAGGAGGTCGCCGAAGCGAGAGGGAAACGAAAGCAAGCCGAACCAAATCAAACCGCGCAGCACACGAAGCAGCAGCGGCAGCAGCAATGGCGGGCCTCGCCGCCCTCTTCGCCTCCCCGGCCCTCCCCTTCCCCTCCACCTCCTCCACCTCCACCTCATGCTCCTGCCGCTTCCGCCCCGCCGTCGCCTGCGCGCCACGTCACCAGCCCGCTCCCCGCCGCGTCACGCGCCGCTTCGACGAGGTCAGCTTCTTCGTTCGTCGTCCGTTCGTTCGCCGAGCGCGTTTCCCGAGAAACGGGTCGCCGACTGTTGGGTTTGGCGGTTTGCAGGTGGAGGGGGCGTCAAAGAAGCGGCGGGGCGTCATTGGCGGCGGCGGAGGGGGCTCGCTGGCGTCGTCCACGCGCAAGGACAAGGGGCTCGCCGTCGACTTCAAGGAGTCGCAGGTGAGGGGCGCAATGAATGTTACGCCTTTCTGGTTGTTGTGTGGCAAAATTGTGCGGTGCATGCTTGTAAGTTCTAGGAGTAACAGAGTTCAGAGTATAACTGAATTTGGACTAGAATGTGCATTCCAACTGGCCGCCGAGGAGTCCATTTTAGTGGTTTGGAGCTATTGCCGGTACATACGTGCTGGTTCTGTAAGCATTGTGGTGCTTGGATTCCGCGGTTGCTTGGAGTTTGGACTGCAGTTTGGTATTCTCCATTGTCATTTCTATCTATTTTTGTGGATGCGTCTGTTAGATTACAATCATAATTGGTCCACTCTCCATTTTAGATACCTGCATTTACTTCTCTTTGTCGTGTAAGTTCACCATTGCAGCAACTGGCCATGGTCACGCTTTAAGCTAGATCTCTCAGTTCTGAGGCCCTGAGATCCTGTCTCTTGTAGTGGTCTGTCATCTTTGTTGTGCACATATTAGCTATGATGACCGAATGCACCAATGATTCCCATCTACAAATATCCACAGATGATCTTTTTTTGCTATGAATTTTGTTTGAGCCAGTGGTGTTACTTATCACTCACATCATAACATTTTCATGGTTTTCATGCTAACTATGCTTCTGTGCTAGGCTGCTGATTTCGAGGACCTTGAAGAGGACAAATTCCTTAATGCTGTTGTTAAGGTGGGTCTCAATGATATTTGTCCTGCTCTGTCAATGATGCTTGTTCTTGTTACTGTATCTTACTATAGTTACCCTACCCCATAGTTTAGTAGAGAACTAGATTTGTGCCCTAGATACCGCTTCTGGTGTTTACTGATGTACATTGGTATCTTATATACGTCAAGCATAGTGCTCTAACCTGCTCAATGTCAAAGGTGATGCTACCTTGTTTACTCATGTCTGTTGGACTTAAAGTGTCTGATCTCTTGTTAGGTCTACTGCACTCATATTAGACCTGATTATGGGCTTCCTTGGCAGAAGCAAAGGCAACACTCAAGCACTGGAAGGCAAGTATTGACCTAATGCTGGTTCTGCTTAAATTCTTTATTGCAGCTCTTTCTTTTGCCTTTTTGATATTCAGTACTGACTACTTCCATCATCCTTTGTGTGTTTGTGAGCGGATGGGAAAGAGTTCAGGCTTAAGCATTCATATTAAATAATTTTTAGGGATTTAATGATGTTAGATGGGGTGATGTGGTGTCCTCATTTCGCTGTATGCTTTACACACTGATTGAGAACTTCACAGCTTTACTGTAAACATATGTGGTGGTTTTTTCATTTGAAAACACCCTACTTATTGAAGTCATGGACAACGAAGCTCACTTGTATACGTTAACCTTTATCTGCATATTTGGATGCAATCACTGATTTTCAATGTAGTATGAGTGGTGATCCACATTCCTTGAATTTAGAATATCTGCTTATCTTCCTACAAATTTCTTTTCAGCGCCTTTATGATCGGTGATGGTAAATTATTGACAAACGCGCATTGTGTTGAACATGACACACAGGTACTTACTTAATTAGACATTCCTATGAATTTATTGTTTTAGTTTATGGTGGAGTTTCAGATCCACATTTTGCGGTACACCTGCTTTAAAAATTGTTGGTTTCCAACATTCTTAGGAAGATCAATCAAACATTTCACGCCTCATTTTAGTTTACATGACTTGTGAGTTGTTTGAAAACTAGGCTAAAAATCCGTGTATTCATATTTAGCTGGGAGTACTATCCACATGATCACATCATAGCATAGGATATAAACAAAGTCAAGATAGATTTCAACTCTGAGGTTTCCAATAACGAAGGAACTGCACCAACTTGAAAATTGTCGTACAATTTGTTTTTTACGGACAAGAATTTAGTTATGTCATTTTACAATATTAAAGTATGTCTTCTTTTATATCCAGATTAAAGTAAAGCGAAGGGGTGATGACAAAAAGTACGTCGCCAAGGTATTGTCCCTGCAACTGTATTGTTTTCTATAGATTTTATACAAAATTGTTGTCACATAATATGGATTACCTGAAAACTGAAATGCTCTGTCCTTATATAATACACTCCCTCATCAATGGAGAGTCCTTATTTACAGGTTTTAGCTAGAGGAACAGAATGTGACCTTGCGTTGCTCTCTGTTGAGAATGAAGAGTTCTGGCGAGGTACAGAACCACTTCAACTTGGTCGTTTGCCATGCCTTCAGGTAATTATCTACGTAGTGTTCTGATGTAGGATGTATGGGACCGTGTCAACAGCCTCAAATGAAGCAGTTATTCGTTATACTATTTGTAGCTATGTTTGAAAATACAATAAAATGATACAGTGTTGCGTTTTGCCTCTTTCTTTGCCATCTGAACATCATTCTTATGGTTTTATCCCAGGATTCAGTAACTGTTGTCGGTATCCTCTTGGCGGAGACACAATATCTGTGACAAAAGGCGTTGTATCTCGCATTGAGGTGCTATCTCTTGGCTCATTTAGCTTTCATTACATTGTACTTTTTGAATTTACTCTTTCTCTAACCAGGAAAAAAATGACGATATTTCATGCATTGAATGTCCTATTTCTAGACTATCAACAAAGTCCTCGCGTATCTGTACTGTTGTTCGCTAGCGAATACTGTATCTTCTCCGATGCATTTTCTAGGATGTGGTAACAGATTAGACTGCTTTCTGTGATCATTTCTGAATATGGTTTTGGAATACTGCGAAACCTGCTTTTGTTGGTGTCAAAAACTACCGCCATCTCTTGTAATATTGGTTAGGTCTAGATATACTTTTACCTAGTTTGGTATTCAAGTAGTTATCAGTTATTTTTTCTGCACTCATGTATATAATCATTGTCCCTCTCTCTTATTCTCTTCAACATTTATGAGGAAAGATTCATACAAACTATTTTTTCTCTTGATACCAATGCATTAACACACAGTAGATAGCACAGAATTTCCCTCTACTATATTCTTGGTCTCATGATGTTTGATCAAAATATGCCTTATGAAACGAACGATGGGGTACAAAATAAATAATTTTTTTCGTGGCAACTGTGAAGCTTCGTTACCAAACTTACAGCAAATTCATTATGATAAGGCATATTTCGATACAGCTAATTTATACATGTTTCTAAGGCAATCATACTTGATATTCTTTTGCTTACATAGTTTAACTTATATTTCTGTACCTTTGGAATAGCCCAGGTCACGCCATATGCACATGGAACATCAGATCTTCTTGGTGTTCAAATTGATGCAGCAATAAACGCAGGTTTGCTTTAACCTTGAACTTGTGATTTATTTTAGGAAGGATGTTCCTCACTATTGGTTTTTTAAGACGATATTTGAAGAATCCATATTTCTTGCTTCTGCCTTAAGTCAACCTATTTTTTTTCTGACAAATCGTAACATGAGTTTTGTTTTGTTTGCTTTCTGGCAGGAAACAGTGGTGGACCAGCTTTTAATGAGCAAGGGGAATGCATTGGAGTGGCATTTCAGGTATTTTTACTGGTTAATTTGCTAGGTAGCTGATGTGTTGAAGTGGAACTGTGGATGTAACTAATGTACATACTACTACACTACTGTGTCGAACAGATCTGGTGTGGAACTAAATACCAATTCAAATTAGTAAAATAGACATAGTTTTGAGTTAAAAAAATTCAAATTATATAGTTCTGTTATACACTTATACTTAGATGGATTTACTTGATCATCTATTACAATCGCATATATTTCACATTTATAGGCAAGAAACACTTTGTTTTTTCTGCTTACGTGAAAGATAATATTCTCTCAAACTATTTATTAGCAAACATTAAGTGACCCAAAGCCATGTTTAAGCTAGATGACAAATATAATTAAGTACCAGGAATGTATATGTGTTCAGTATAGTCATGCCAAATTTTATCTTTATGTCATAATGTGGTAGGAGTGAACAAGGTTGTAATATAGATGCCATATATCCCTACATATTTTGGAACTGTAACATTACTGCATTGTATTTCCCAGTTTGAAAGTGAAATATGAAAGCATGGCTTAATCTCTTTTGCATCTGAAAATAGTACTACCTCTGATCCGATATAATTGTCGTGGAAAGAACGCTACCAGCGGACAAATTCGTGTACAACTCAGGACAGAAATTACGGATCGGAGGGAGTAGTAGTTTCCAAATGAGTTGGATACCTAATCTAAAGCCAGATCTCACATGAATCATCTAAGAGTTAATTTTACTGTTGTGCTTACATTGTGGTATTTTTATTCTGTTTTATCATACTGTATTTTGTCTAGGTGTTCAGGTCAGATGAAGCTGAAAATATTGGATATGTTATTCCAACTACAGTTGTATCCCATTTCTTGAATGACTATCGAAAAAATGGAAAATACACAGGTAACTATATTTATCTTTGGAAACCAAAGAAATACACTGAAAGTATGCATACAGTACTTGCTTATATATTGACATAAAACTCATTGGTCCGTTTATTTGCTTTAAAGTTTATTTTGTATGGCCAGCCAGCCAGCCATTTCAAGTGGATCTCTTCACTGTTTAGAATTAGAAGTATAAAAGAGCCTTTTTTTTACCCCTTTAGGATTTCCTTGTCTGGGTGTCCTACTTCAAAAATTGGAAAACCCAGCACTGCGCGAAAGCTTGAAGGTACCTTCAAGTGAGGTATGCTATCTTATCTGTTGAACTTCGCCTTGTGAAGACTGAGATAGTCTCATGCACACACATGCACACACGTTTCTATACGGTCTAGCTGATAGTTCCTTGGTGAGATCTATATAATTGGCGGCAGCACTTTGCATCTCAGTGAACACACATATGCATCGCATCTGCATTTGTGGCAATAAGAGCTCAATAGATAAAATGATAAGTTTACTAGAATGATGGCTTATCTAGGGAAAATCTCGATTACCAAATAAGTTTCCAAAATAAATTATAATCAATAGACAAACTTTACTAGAATGATGCCCTATATTCAAAATTTGATTCTAGATAGCTCATGGTTCTTTCAGCTCTCAGTCCCTAAGATGAGTTTAAGATCTGCATAGCTTTGAAGGACTACTGAGTATAATAATTAGGAAGAGTCAATGCGCGTGGCTGCTTTCATAGTAGATGTGTTTTTTCCTTTTTGAGAGAGATGTACCTTTTTGTCGTAGCATGTTAGTTGCATAACATAGTTACAAATTTAGATACCAAATGGTTTCCATAGAATCCTCGGTGAGTTGGTTAGCTCTCTGCCGTTGTGCTTTTCGTAGAGATTACCTAGCAATAAGTCACTTTTCCTACATAATAAATTTTGCATTTAAATAAGAAAGATTGATTTATCTGGCAACAAAATGTGATTTCTGTAAACTGCTCCCATTTATGTCCTTATCACTGAATACTTCTCTAAGTTTCTTTTTTCTCCTATAACATGCCATTTTATTTGGGTAAAGGGTATTCTTGTCCGCCGGGTTGAGCCTACTGCTCCAGCAAGCAATGTTCTGCGGAAGGTAAACTGTTGTCTTGGATGTAGTCCACATATTGACTACCATCTGATTTTGTTCCTGCAAATTAATCTCAATGAATTAATGATTGTCAAAACACTATTTGCTGCACTTGGTTCACCTTTTTCAGTTGATCAGATGTTTGTTTCTCCAGGGAGATGTGATAACAAGTTTTGATGGTGTCTCAGTAGGATGTGAAGGAACAGTACCATTTCGGTCCACGGAGCGGATCGCTTTCCGCTACCTCACAAGTCAAAAGTAAATGCTTTGTCTTATTCCTGACAAGTACTATCATTCACCTAATTCTCTTGTATGTGATGCCTACAAAGCTCCCTCTGGATCTGTATACTGAAATTACAAACTTTGTTCCATCTGAGCCATTGCACTTTTTTCTAGTTGATCTGTGTTTGATACTAGTGGCATCCTTACTGAACATTTGGAGAAAATACAGTGGTCCAATATGAGAGCATGAACTGCACTAAACGGTTAATGATTTGTTAATCAGGTATGCAGGTGATGTTGCCCAATTAGGTATCATCCGGGAAGGCAAAATCATGAAAGTGCAAACTATTTTGCATCCAAGAAAACATTTAGTAAGATACTATAACCACTCATACTTTCGTAAACTAAAAATTGCAATGTAAATTTTCCCGTATATCAAAATTATAAGAATTTCCATCCTTTTCAAACAAGGTGCCATTCAATGTCGAAGGGGGCCAACCTTCTTATCTTATAGTTGCCGGCCTTGTCTTCACGCCTTTAACAGAACCATTTATAGAGTAAGTAACCAATGCTTTCCTTTTCCAAACCCTTCTTTGGTACTGGAAAGCTTGTAATTACTAATTCATAAAAAAAAATCATTTGCAGGGAAGAGTGTGAAGATACTCTAGGGGTAAGACCATCATTCCGTATGATCATCGTACCAGCAGCTTATCTTTTCGCAAGATCTGTAATCTCTCACTGTCATTGACTCATCTTATCTTCAATTACAGTTAAAATTGTTGGCAAAGGCACGCTACTCTCTATCGACCTTTGAAGGGGAGCAAATTGTAATTGTGTCGCAGGTTTGTCATATATTGTTGTTAGGTCAACTGATTTATCCTTGTGCAGCGCAGCGTTGTTACGTTCTTAATTTGTCACTGCTATCCAGGTACTGGCAAACGATGTCAATATTGGGTATGAGCACATGGGCAATCAACAAGTAAATCTCTTGGCTCTTCCACTTCTCGCTTATTTCTTGTGCTTTTGAATTCAGCTAATGTGTTCTATGTGACCAATAATTTTATCAGGTCATTAAGCTAAACGGAGTTATGGTGAAGAACATCCACCACCTTGCTCATCTTGTGGACAGTAAGTATCCACTGCCTCATGTGGAACAAACTTCTGAAGCTAATTATTTACGCTAGTCTTGTACATCTTACCATGGCTCAATATAATTGTGCAGCCTGTCAAGACAAGTTCTTGACATTCGAATTCGAAGACGACTTCCTCGTCGTTTTGGATCGGGAAGAAGCAACGGCGGCATCGTCAGATATTCAAAAGGAGCATGCCATCCCCTCAGTAAGGTCATCCGATTTATCCGAGCCCTACGTCGACACAAACCATGAGGTCCAGAACCAAGGCGAGGATTTCGGTGATAGTCCTGTCACAAACTTTGAACTGGGAGTCGATTGTCTGCTGTGGGCATGATGAACTGGCACTGGCGGTGCTCCAGCCTAGATAACCAAGAACACCCCAGCGAAACCAAGAATTGGAGGTTTCAGTCGAAACGGCAGTAAAGCCGGTGAATTTTTTCATCTGTCTGGTGGCAAGCAAGACCATCACTCCGTTCGTTGGGCAACTACTTCGTCGCGGCAAATGCCGGCCCATGTTTTATTTGTACCTCAATGCTGGCAAGTTAGATTTAGGCAAGATTTAGATATGTTGTATGTTAAAATCATAGGATGTTTTGTTCACAAACATTTTTGGGGGTTGTAGAATGTGTTTTAGCGCATCCCTTGGTTCTCCTTTGTAAAGCATGGTGACAAATTCTCGGAAGTGCAATAAATCGTCAGAAATTTTGTTGGTTTTTTTTTTTTTTTTGGTATGAAATGATGTTGCAGACATTTTTCTTCAGCTGTTTGTACAAGAACCAGACGTGCAGAACTATCGAAATCCAGTGGTTTAACAGAAGTACACGTGTAAATGAAGAAACGTGTAATCCGTTTTTTTCTCTATGTTTTAACACCTGTTTTTTAGGCCATGAGCTCAGGACCAAAGTTCAGTGAAGATTTGCCCAAGTAGTTTTATATTTCACAATACAGAACTTCAATGGAAAATTATATCACATAGAAACCTCATGTACGTAAATATATAACATTTACATCATTTTTACTAGCTTTCACATTAGCATTAAGATCAGTGCTAAATTAAAAATGAAAAAGAACATTAACATTAGTGTTGCAACGTGCCATATATTGCAAAAGGGACCCAGCTTAACAGTCAAATTGCACGTTTGCACTGAGAATTTGCTGCCAGGCAGAACATGAGCAAAAAATGGCTGTGCCCCCGCTCCTCAGCTACGCCTACCTCAGCGGCCTCCTCTCCCGCTGCGGCCGCGCCGCCGACCACCGCCTGGGCGCCGCCCTCCACGCTACCTTCGTCAAGAACCCCGACCACTTCCTCCTCTGCCCGATCCGCCCCTCCCTCCGCCACGTCCTCGTTGCCTGGAACGCGCTCGTCTCCATGTACGCCAGGTGCGGCCGCCACGAGGACGCCTCCAGGGTGTTCGACGAAATGCGCGTCCGGGACTCCGTCTCCTGGAACTCCCTCATCGCCTCCTCTGGCACCGGTGAGGACGCGCTCGCGCAGTTCAAGAGGATGCTGCGCTCGACGTCCTCCTCCTCCTCTGACGGTGGCGGCAGCACCGGCCCGCTCGTCTCGTGCGACCACGCCACCTTCACCACAGTCCTGTCGGCGTGCGCCCGGGCGGCGTCGCTCCCCTGGTGCGCCATGGTGCACGGGCAGGTGGTATCGCGCGGGTTCGACGGCGAGGTGTCCGTCGGGAACGCGCTGGTGACCGCCTACTTTGAGTGCGGGTCACCGGGCTCGGCGCGGAGGGCGTTCCAGGGCATGGCGGAGCGGAACGTCATCACCTGGACGGCCATGGTCTCCGGGATGGCCCGGGCAGAGCTGTACGAGGATAGTATCGCGCTGTTTAAGCAGATGAGGCGCACGGTGGATGCCAACAGCGCGACATACTCGAGCTCCCTGATAGCTTGTGCGGGATCTCTGGCAGCCAAGGAAGGTCGGCAGATTCATTGCCTCATCGTGAAGGCAGGTCTCGAGAGCGACCTCCACGTCGAGAGCGGGCTCATGGACGTGTACTCGAAATGTGGATTGATGGAGGATGCCCTGAGCGTGTTCCGTGCGTGCCGGCAGCCTGACGAGGTTTTCTTGACTGTGATTCTCGTCGGATTCGCTCAAAATGGGCTCGAAGAAAAGGCGTTCGAGTTGTTCGCTGAGATGGCGGGTGAAGGTGTTTGCATCGATACAAACATGGTTTCTGCAGTCCTGGGGGCGTTCGGTGCTTCCGCCCCATTTGCTCTTGGGAAGCAAATCCATGCGCTGGTCATCAAGAGGTGCTTCGGAAGGAACATCTATGTCTGCAATGGTCTGATCAATATGTACTCAAAGTGTGGCGAGCTACAAGAGTCTGTCCAAGTGTTTGATGAGACGCCCCGTAAGAACTCGATTTCATGGAACTCCATGATTGCGGCCTTCGCGCGACACGGTCAAGGTTCTGAAGTCTTTCGACTGTTTGAATCCATGAAAGCCGACGGTGCCAGCCCCACGGATGTGACGTTCTTGTCGCCAGTGGCGGAGCTGCACTATGACTATGTGGTCAAGCGACATCACTAAAATTTGGTAGTAAAGAAACCTTAGCTATGGACACATCGGAATTGACCACATTAATCCTAGTTTCTGACATCATTGCAGTTTTATTTGAGGTTTGACAACACTGGCCACTAGTCCTAGCTCCGCCACTGCTTGTCGCTACTCCATGGTTGCAGCCATGTCGGATCAGCGAAGAAGGGACTGGAAATCTTGAATTCTATGTCTTCACAGTATGGGGTTCTCCCAAGGGTGGAACATTACGCATGTGTGGTCGACATGCTTGGCCGAGCAGGTCTGTTGGAGGATGCGAAGTCGTTCATCAAAGGTGGACCTTTCAAAGACAGTGTTCTTCTTTGGCAGGCCTTAATGGGAGCTTGTAGCTTCCGTGGAAACTTGGAGATCGGAAAATACGCGGCAGAAAAGTTGCTCCATTTGGATCCTGACTCCTCTGCTGCTTATGTCTTGTTGTCAAACATCTACTCATCGGAGGGACGCTGGGACGATCGAGCCATACTCATGAAGAAGATGAGGGAGATGGGCTTGAGGAAGGATACTGGCAAGAGCTGGATCGAGCTCGAGAAGGAGGTCCATTCTTTCGTCGTTGGCTCACCCACGTCTCGTCGTGATTCGACTGCTGTTGATGATGTGCTGCTGCAGATGTCTGCAGTTGCCGGTGATCATCAGGACGATGAGATGGAAGGCAATGTTCTCTGAGTGAGATGTCACATGAGTGCATACCTGATTCTGACGCATATAATATGGTGAAGATGAGCAGGAACCCCGCAAGACCATGGCTGGTGTTCGAGTGGGCTGCTATGACGAGATGGGCATGCACGTGGATGATGCGCAACCAATGAAGTGTCAAGTGGATCAAGGGGAATGCCATGTCCCTGATGAACCGCGTGGTTCGGCTGGTCAGCTGGTGGCTCCCAACGATCACGGCGGCGCCTCAAGGAGGGAGCTGCAGTGGCATTCCGCTCTACAAAAGCATCAAAGAAGATCACTAGTTATGTCCTCACTCCATCGTTATATACTACTTGGACCACATGAAGCGCTCAAATATTTTAAAGATGGAAGACATATCGGTATGTAATGCTGAATTTATTTGTATCCTTACTTTAAGATAGAAAAGTGACGATTCTGAGAATTTAAGTGAACATAGGTGTGGCACTTTTTAGGTAGAGGTACGCGTTGCACATTGCAAAAGGGAAAATCGAATGTTTGCCTTGGAAGTTTTTGGCCTTCGACTGCGGTGCAGGCGTCTCAGAGAGGGCTTTTATAATACTCCCTCAGTCTAGTAGAAACTTATTGTCAAAGTTTTATTTTGGAGACTCTCCGTTCCATAATATTGTATTTTTTCAAGACTGTTAGTAGTTTGTTGTTTATTGCTTTCACAGTACATCCACAATAACTAGACCATCTTACTCTCATCCTGCTCCAGTAAGAAAATACATAGCTCATTAGGCCAGTAACAAGTGACTGTTAAAGACGACATTCTAGTTTAAATTTGAACAAAGGTTGACATTTTCTATGGGTGATCATGTGTGAGGTGTGATTACCAACCTAGGACCCTATCTAGCTAGGGGAACTTCTCGTCTAAGTCTATGCTCACTAGGACTCTGTCAAGCTTCTCAATAGTGGGGCTTTAATTCGAAAATGCACTGGCCCAGGTAAATTTTCAACCCAGATAATTCGATCTCTCTTAAATCTAAGCTATCAACAAAAACTTTGAACATGAGAGGCTATCTGACATGAATCCTTTTGAGTTGTCCAATGCATGCCAGAGCTACAGGTAGTATGACGCTAGATATATATGCAGCCTCCTTTCTATTCCAGATTCAACACAGATATTAATCTTGCAGTAATTTCGAAATCAACTCAGATCCTACAAACAATCAATTGAAAATTTGAATAGAACTGATTTCGCATACTAGGGACAAAATTGGGAATGCTAGGCAATGGCAAGAAGATACCCAAGTTATAGTATGGTCTGTCTGAATCGGGGAAGAAAATATAGATCATGGACAGCTTAACCAAAACAAACATTCGAAAAACACAGTACTGAATCTGAATGGAGAACTTATGTGGTATTTCCTCAGTCTAAACTAGAAATATACCATTGAAAGAATTATGATGTTCTCTACCCTTAAGAAAACAAAACAAGAAAACCGGGCCCATATCCAAAATATGATCTTTAAGAGGGCGCTACTGCCACTATCCCTTGGGTGAGATTTAATAACAATTGTTATGTATAAAATTCAACGGAGCCAGCTGCTTGAAAGAGAACGCCAGATTAACTATAAGGATGTTTTGGCACTTTCTTCCTTGGGCTTTTCTTTGTTAACTAAAACTAGGCTGGAGAACTGGTCGGAGAGAAACATATCTAGAGTGGTACCGGTTCTGCACATCATCGGAGAAGCCATGGTGCTCACCTCAAGACAAAATGAGTCTGCAAAATAATAAATTAAACTTACATGACACCATAAATATATAATTACCCGCTATAGAGATAATAAACATAAAGTAGACCCGAATCTTTCATAACCTCTGGGCCTGGTATTTTCGTGTATGGTTTGCACGATGTTCTCCGTGTTCTCAGCATCCTGCACGTTCTCCCATCGATGCCATCAAACTTTGATATTCTTCGCTGCCTCGATCGATTCAAGACAGAGTAGCTCAGCCTCAAGATTTAGCCATCCGGCCGGCCATGTTAAGTGTGTACGTAGCACATGGCGTCATGGCTCCCTCGGCCGGACCGGGTACACTGCATCAAACTTTAATACGGATTAAGTTAGCATCGAGATGTTAATTAATTAATTTTTTCAATCAATGCATAGTCCATCCTTGGCCACCTACTACCATGCTTAGCACTGGCCGGCTCCTACATCCGTTCCATACATCACTAGTTCAACCAAACAAGCAAAGCCAGCAACCACCAGAGTGCTGACCACCAAACAAACAAACAAAGCTAGCAACCACCGGAGTTCTGACCATGGAGTCGACGGTGCTGAGCGTTGGCAAGTCCGTGCTGGATGGAGCGCTTAGCTACGCCAAATCCGCTGTGGCCGAGGCGGTGGCGCTGCAGCTCGGAGTCCGGCGTGATCAGTTCTTCATCACCAACGAGCTTGAGATGATGCAGGCTTTTCTCCTGGTCGCCCACGACGAGGGAGACTACAGCAACAAGGTTGTCAAGGTATGGGTAAAGCAAGTCCGCGACATCGCCTACGACGTCGAGGACTGCCTCCTAGACTTAGCCGTCCGTTTAGAGAAGCAGTCCTGGTGGCAGATCGGTCACACGCTGCTTGACCGGCGCCATGTGGCTAAGCAGATGAAAGAGCTGAGAGCCAACGTTGAGGATGTCAGCCAGAGAAACCTGCGCTACAATCTCATCAAGATCTCCAAGCCCACTGAGCCGTCTGCTGCCGTCAACAGTGCCACAACAATAATGTCGGGCACTGACGAAGCAAGGCGGCAGCGGGATTAAGCAAACCTCACTCTTGTTCGACTCATCAATGATAACAAGGACAACTGCCTCAAAGTGATATCACTGTGGGGAAAAGGTTGTACCGGTGATCTTGGGCATGCGTCCATCGTCCAAAGGGTCCATGAGTACATCATGATACAAAACAAGTTCGAGTGTCAAGCTTTCATCGGGTTGCGGCATCCCGTCAGTTTAACCGAGTTTCTGCAAGATGTTGTGCAACAGTTCTATACTAATTCTCTCAAAGGGGCAGGCGAATTAGAGGAAAAACAAACTCTCAGGGCCCAACTTGTGAAGATGATGGGGATGACGAAGGGAGATGATTTGGCTCATGAGTTGATAAAATATTTGACTGAAAAGAGTTACCTGATTGTACTCACTGATATAAACACCATTGCACAGTGGGAGAATGTTAAAACATGCTTCCCAGACAACAAGAAAGGAAGCCGGATCATAGTGTCCACGGAGCAAGTTGGGGTTGCAAGCTTATGTGTCGGGGCAGACAATGGAGCACTAGAGCATAAGCAATTGTTTGCTGACCATACTCTTCATGTTTTCTACAATAAGGTATTGATTAATGTCCGCACATTACATTGTCTTCTCTAGTCATGCATCATCAGGATAGTTATGGGATGATAATCAACAACATATTGCATTCACATATAGAGTGCTATAGTTTTCAAATATTTACTCGAAAACAATAATTGCATGATTGCAAACAAAAATAACTTCAACTATATAAAGGGGAAAATATTCAATTACACTGGGGATACATACATGTAGAACACTATTTGACTAGGTATTAGAGGGCGATCAATTATCTTCCAAGTCAAATAGAGTAAATATTATCCTTTAACCAATTAGCTATATTTTGCAACCAAGCCTAAGTTAAAACGATCAAGTTAGCTTAAAAGAAAAGAGAACTGGATTAGAGATACCAAGTCCCTAGCGTTATAAATGACTAGCAAATAAACGATGAACGAAAGTAAGAGCGACACATGGGTATACACGTTTTTAACGTGAAAAGCCCTTTCAGTCAGGAATAGAAAAAACCACGTGTGTCAACCAGAAAATTTTCACTATGATCGGGAAAGGTTACAAACATCGGTGATACTACAACTTTCGACTTATCCCAAAACCGGCGGCTTACAATAGGTATATATAGAGCCGGAACCCTATGTCGGTATCAGTCCGACTCGGCAACGATCCGTACCGGCAGAACCATGGTTTTTGAGTCGCTCGACTAGTCGCGACTAGTCGTCGACTAGTCGATGAGTCGCAACAAAAAGGTCGACTCAACTTAGTGTCGACTCGAGTCGCGAGTCGCGACTAGTCGCAACTACAGGCTCGACTCTTTCCGAATCGCTACCCCTGAGCGACTCGCATGAGTCGCGACTCGAAAACCATGGGCAGAACCCTAAGTTTATTTTGTTGTTTTGTGGTGATCCACTTGGCCAGAGCCTACCGGTGACGGGTCTCGCTCCGCTCGTCAGAAGTTAGCATTTATCTTTATATAAATTTGGATCACCATAAAACAACAAAATAAAGGACCTAACCATCCCTGACCTAACCATCCCTGATCCCATCTTCCTTTGATGTTTGGCATGAAAAGATGGCTAGCTGCAGCGAAGTGAATCAGTTCGATGGCTTCTGTGTCTCTATTAGAATGTACATTTTAGGCCAATCCCTAAGGTTATGTGCATAACCTGATGTAGACTTGTACGAGGTTTAACTCCTATTTTAGAGCAAAATAAACTTTTAATTGATGACTAATTGCTTGCTTGCATGTGTTCATGTAGGGTTCATATGATGGAACATATATGGAGGCAGCCATGTCTAGCTCAAAGCCAGACAATAATGCCAGTAGTAACATCTCTTCCAACAGGAAGATGTTTGATCGCACACAGACGATATTAACAGTTGTTGCAGAACTCGAGCTCATTGGGCGAGAGAAAGAAAAAACAGATATTATTAGGCTAATTACAAATGAAGATGAAGAATGTGAAGTGATCTCGTTGTGGGGAATGGGTGGTCTTGGGAAAACCACGCTAGTTAGAGATGTCTACCAAAGCCAAGAACTTAGTGGCAAGTTTGAGAAGCGTGCTTGTGCCACCATTATGCACCCTTTCAATCAGAATGAGCTTCTCAGGAACTTGGCTACACAACTTGGATGTGATCAGGCAAATTTGATCGAACATTTGGAAGGAACGAAATATTTGATTGTTCTTGATGATCTAGTATCGAACACCGAATGGGACACTATAATACCATATTTTCCTGCAAACAAAAAATCAAGCCGGATCATAATCACTACAAGGGTGATGGATATTGCTAAACATTGTTCAAAGAAACTTGAAAATGTTTGCGAGCTTCGTGTTTTGGAACACAAGAACGCACGTGACCTCTTCATTGGAAAGGTATGGCATGTAATAAGTAAATTGCGAAGACTACATTGTGCACGTAATACTTCAGCTTTTGGTGAACTAATCTTGGGGAGAGGCGTTTTGGCTTCCGGGTGCATATGCTCCTGTTATGTGTTTCAAAATTTTAAAAAATATAAAAACGCTTTGAAAAAATCTGAATTTTTTTTGGCACAAACATATACAAGTTTTAAACATTCGTGTAAAATGGCGGACTGAAATAGCACTTTTTGTGTTCTGTGCAAAAAAGACAAAATCTATGCCCTGAAAAAATGTTAGATTTTGTCTTTTTTGTACAGAACACAGAAAGTGTCATTTCCTTCCGCAATTTTGCACGCATGTTGCATACTTGTATATGTTCGTGTCCAATTGTTTTCAGATTTTTTTGAAGTGTTTTCATATTTTTTAAATTTTGACCAAAATAACAGGAGCATATGCACCCAAGAGCCAATGTGAATTTCCTCTAATCTTGTCGGTTTTACCAATTTCAGGTATTCTCCAAGATTCGTATAAATTTTGATGAGCAGTATCCTGAATTGGTTGAACCAGCAAATCTGATCTTAAAGAAATGCAATGGACTTCCTCTTGCCATAGTCACCATAGCTGGTTATTTGTCAAACCAGCCGAAAACCGCATTAGAATGGAGAAAACTGAATGAGCACATCAGTCTGGAGCTGGAGATGAATCCAGAACTTGAGACCATCAGAACAATTTTGATGAAGAGCTATGATGGTTTACCCTATCACCTCAAGGCTTGTTTCTTGTATTTGTCCATTTTTCCTGAAGACTACGAGGTTGGTATTAAGCGTTTGTTGCGGCGGTGGATTGCAGAGGGTTACTCAAGTGCTGTGCGTAACCAGTCAGGAGAAGAAATAGCAAATAGCTACTTGATGGAACTTATAGGCAGAAGCATGCTCCTATCATTTATACAGGAAAAAGAATCGACTCATGCCAACTTCATGATCTCATCCGTGAAATTTGCATTTCAAAGGCGACCGAAGAAAATCTGGTTCTAAGGCTTGATGAAGGTTGCAGCTCCTTAAACACCAAGCAAAGCACATCACGCCACCTTTCGATAAATGGCAACTGGCAAGGGGACAAGATCAAATTTGAGAGTATGGTGGACATGCCTCGTGTGCGATCAGTAACAATGTTTGGGAAGTGGAGGCCTTATTTTATCTCCGACAAGATGAGGATGCTTAGGGTGTTGGATTTGGAAGATACGACATGTCTAGTTGATCATCACCTTGATCCTGTTTGGAAGCTTATTCACTTAAGATACCTTTCCCTCAGAGGATGTAGAGACATTTATCACCTTCCGGATTCATTGGGTAACTTGATGCAGCTCGAGACATTAGATGTCAGATCCACCTCGATGGTGATGCTGCCAAAAGCCATCATCAAGCTTGGGAAGCTACAGTATCTTCATGCTGGTGCAAAGCGTGAACATGGAAGTCGACTGGTACATGGATTAATAAAAAAGGGTCCAATTGCAGCGGGGGTAGTACTATGTTTTCTATGTTGCGCACCTCAGTTTGTAGACATTGTTGGCTTCAACCGGCGGGATGCCTGCACGTTCGCATGCTGCGCTGTAATCCCTTCTATAATCAAGAAGCTTAACCATGGTGGTGTTATGTTGCCAAGAGGGAGCAGAAAACTGAAAGCATTGCGCACACTACGGGATGTTGACCTCGTATCAGGAGATAATGCAATTCTTCATGACATAAAAAGACTCACTGGCCTGCAGAAGCTAGGATTAATGAGCATCACGAAAGAAAATGGTCCAGAGGTCTTTTCAGTCATTTCTCATCTCAGTCAGCTGGAATCACTGATGGTGAAATCTGACGCAGGATTGCTGTATCTGGGTGACGTTGCCTCGCCTCCAGAAAGTCTCCAGAGTCTTAAGCTGCTCGGCACCATGGAGAAATTTCCGGGGTGGATCAATCAACTACAGAATCTTGTCAAGCTGAAGCTTAGCTTACAGTTGTCCTGTAAACCGGAACATGATGCTGCTATCCACGACCTTGGGAATCTACCAAACCTACACTTTCTTTGTCTGGAGGAATCCTCATCTATCGGCAAAGAACTCCATTTCAAGAGCGAAACTTTTGGAAGCCTCGGAGTGCTCGAGCTTGGAAGCGCACGTGGTACCGAGTTGGTTAGGTTTGAGCAAGGAGCAATGCCCAAACTTGAGCAGCTGAAATACTGGGGTTTCAGACGTGATCAAACTGTCTTTTCTGGGCTTGAATTTCTATCAAGCATCAAAAAAGTGGTGGTCGATTTAAAATTTACACCAGACTCCAACCAGAGTGATCGTCATGTGGTCGAATGGTTCAAGTGGCTAATCCAGCGCCAGCTTGCTTTGAATAGAAATGCAGATAAAATTATTTTGAAGCTGGACGTCGAGGTTTGACATTATTCGAAGTTTGTCCGGAGCAGAGGAAGGATTGTCGTCGGAGTCTAGGGCCGACCGCGGTATGAAATCGTTACCGACCTGGATTAAGTATTTACAACTATAAATATATCTTGTAAATCACCGGTTGGGATAAGTCGCAGGTTGTAAACCCGTCGTTTGTAACCTCTCGCGATATAGTGTTTTTTTGTTGGTTGACGCCCATGGTTTTTCTATTTCTACTTGAAATGTTTTTCCTGTTAGAGTTATATTCTGTGTCCATGTATATCTGTATAGTTTCCCGGTTGTATAAGGGGTTTCCTGCATATTTGTCACCTGTACATGTACTATATATTGTGGCCTTTGACCCCTGGAAATACAAGTTGCGTATTTGCCTAACATGGTATCATGAGCTAGGGTTTTTCCCTCTCGTTCTTGGACGCGCAACTCGTCTGTTTGCCCCGACGTAACCAGCCGTGCGCCGCCGGCCGCTGAGTTGCGCCGCTTTCCTCCGTGTCGCTGCCGCTCGCCCATCCCTCCCGTTGCACTGTCTCGCGCACGTGTTTGTCCCTCAAGCTAGCTCTTTTTCTTTCTGCCGATCGATCCAATCTCTAGATAGCTCTCCCGATCGCTCAGCTCCACTAGCCCTCCAGATCGGCCGCTGCAGCTCTCCAGATCGGCCGCTGCGTTGCCCAGATCGCTACAGTACCGCGGTGCCCAAGCTAGCTTCGTTTATCTAGAACGATCGATTCCAAATCATTGAGTTGACCAGATCGCTACAGTAAAAAAGGGACCATGTCTTCTGCATCGGGCTATGTCTCCATCCCTCGCTGCCCGGTGATTTTTTATGGTGCTAACTACACCGAGTTTGTTGGCTTTATGCGCATTCATATGCGTGGTCTTCGTCTCTGGGGTGTGCTTTCCGGCGAGGTCTCGTGTCCGCCGTGCCCCATTGCTCCTACTGCTCCTATTCCGCCGACGCCACCAGTCCTTGCTGCCGATGCTACTCAGGCTGCAAAGGATGCAGCTAAGAGTGCGGATGATGTCGCCATTGCTGCGTATGACCGGCAGGTCAAGGAGCATTCTGACGCCCTTGAGACCTACCGGCTGGATCTGACTGCTTACACCCAGTGGATTGATGATGATGCTCGTGCTGCGGCTGTTCTTTCTTCCAGTGTTCTTCCTCAGTTTGCCTCTGAGTTTATGGGTCTCGGTACTGTCTCTGAGATGTGGGCTCATCTTCGCCAGCCCTACCAGCCATCTGGTGATGATCTCTACCTTTCAGTGGTCCGCCAGGAGCATGCCCTTCAGCAGGGCGACTCCTCTATTGATGAGTTCTACACGCAGAGTTCTGCTATCTGGCGCCAGCTCGACTCTCTCCGTACTGCTGTTTGTGGTACCTGCCCATGCTGCCAGATTGTGAGGTCCGACTTGGAGTTTCAGCGCGTCTATGAGTTCTTATCTCGGCTCCGCCAGGAGTTTGAGCCCCGTCGTGCTCAGTTGCTTGCTCGTGGCCGTGTTCCTATTTCGGCTGTTCTGTTTGAGCTTCGTGCTGAGGAGACTCACCTCCGTGCTGCTGGTCTGCTTGCGGTTCCCTCAGTCTTTGCTGCTCGACCTCCTGCTACGCCGTCTACAGCACCAGTGCTTCCTCGTCCCAGTGCTCCGCCGCTTCTACCCACTCCTTCTGGTGGAGATGGTCGTTCTCGTGTTCTTCCTCATTGCGGCTATTGCGACAAAGATGGTCATGCTGAGTCTGATTGCTGGAAGAAGCAGCGCAAGGAGCGCACTTCTTCTACTAGGCCTCGTGCTCCTCCTTCGACACGCTCCGATGCCTCCTTCACTGAGCAGGATATTATGAGGCTTAAGCGTCTGCTGGCTGCTTCAGGTTCTTCTTCGACAGGTACTACAGACTCTGTGACTGATGCTTCTAGCTCTAAGCGACCACCATCTACACAGTCAGGTACATCTCGTTGGGTTCTGGATTCTGGAGCTTCGTTTCATATGTCTTATGATTCTTCTGCTTTATCCTCTCTTCGGTCTCTAGATTCTCCTATTAATGTTCTCACTGCCGATAGTACTCCTCTTTCGGTTACTAGTCGTGGTAATCATACCACTCCTACTTTCTCTGTCCCTGACGTTTCTCACGTTCCTCGTCTTACCATGAATCTTTTTTCTGCCACCCAGCTTACTGATTCCGGTTGTCGCGTCATTCTTGATGTTGATTCTTGTTCTGTCCAGGATCGTCGCACGCGTGCTCTGGTTGGGGCTGGCCCTCAGCTCCGTGATTCTCCGGGGCTCTGGGAGTTAGACTGGCTTCGTGTTCCTTCCGCTGCCACCACTACAGCCAGTTCTTCTTCTTTCGTCGCTTCGGCTACTGGCTCCTTCCAGCAGTGGCATCATCGACTCGGTCCTCTTTGTGTAGGGATATGCGCGACAGAAAATCAAAAAATTTCTCTCACATGCGGAAGCAACACCCAAAGATCTTATCTAAGGAGATGCAAGTAACGGGGAAGGTAATCAACATACCCTCGAAGAACACGAGCGTTGGACGTTAATCACAACGCAGCTTGGTGTAGACCTTGATGCGGTTCACTCCGATCAGCACCACAACGAGCGGTGCCTTCGAGATTTACACACATACGGCTCAACAACGTCTCCTCTTCTTGATACAGCAAGCTTGGAGGAGAAGTAGATGGGATTCAAACCAGCAGCACGACGGTGTGGTGGTTCGGTGAGCTCTCACACGTGGGCAGGGCTTCACCAAGCCAAGACCACAAGAGAAAGGAGCAAGAGGAAGTGTACCGGCTTAGGAATAAAAATCCACCTTTTCCCCAAATGGTACCCTCCTTATATAGGATGTGGGGAGGGGCTGTGAGGCTTGCCTCCTGAGCTTTCCCAAGAAGGAACCAGCCTCCAAATCTTCCCAGGAAGAAACCAGCCTCCAAATCTTCCCCAGGAAGGAACCAGCCTCCAAGGCTTCCCTAGGAAGGAACCTAGCTGCCAAGACTTCTCAAGGAAGGAACTTGGCTGCCAAATATCCTAAGTGGGACATTTGGGATAGTGGGCCCTAATATGGGACCCACCGGAACATTTCAGGAAAAACCCCGATACAATATCGGTTAATTCCTGAACCTTTCCGGAACCCAAAAACCACATTCCTATATATGAAACTTTATCTCCGGACTCTTCCGGAGCTCCTTGTGATATCCCGGATCCTATCCGGGACTCCAAACAACCTTCGGTCTCACCATTATAATTATCCCAAAGCTACTCTAGTGTTACCGAACTTTAAGTGTGTGACCCTACGGGTTCGAAAACAAGTGGACATGATCGAGACTCCTCTACGGTCAATAACCATTAGCGGGACCTGGATGCCCATAATGACTCCCACAAGTTCAACGAAGATCGTTATCGGTGTGAACCACAATGTCAACGTATTCCATTTCCTTTGTCTCACGATATTTTACTTACCCGAGATCTGATCGGCGGTATCACCATACCTAGCTCAATCTCGTTACTAGTAAGTACTCTTTAGGCGTTTCATAATACAACATTCCATGTGGCTAACTCTTTAGTCACGTGCTTGCAAGCGATACCGAATGTGCATTACCGAGTGGGCCCAGAGTATATCTCTCCGTCACACGGAGGGACAAATCCTAGTCTTGATACATGCAAATCAACAAGTACTTTCGGAGATACCTGTAAGACACCTTTATAGTCACCCAGTTACGAAGTGACGTTTGAAGTCCCCAAGACGTATTCCTCAGTACCCGGGATAGACATAATCTCATGGTCAAAGAAACAGGATACTTGACAATACAAGACATGGCAATATATACTTATTTATCCGATCAATATTGCTATGCTTGGTTGGGTTTGTCCATCACGTCATTCTCCAATGACATGACCTCGTTATTAATTGAAAACTCATGTCCATGGTTAGGAAACCATAACCATCATTAATCAACGAGCTAGTCTAGTAGAGGCTTACTAGGGACTCCGTGTTGTTTACATAACCACACATGTATTAGGTTTCCGGTTAATACAATTATAGCATGGAGAATAAACATTACCATGAACATGGAAATATGATAATAACTCTTTATTATTGCCTCTAGGTCATATTTCCAACACTTTGTGGCTCACGTCTATCGTCATTAGTTCGTCGAGGTCTTCTGCGGTCTGTCTCAGGAGATGTCTCTTTACAGTGTCAGGGTTGTCGTCTTGGCAAACAGATTCAGTTGCCCTATCCTACTAGCGAGTCAGTGTCTAAGCGTCCTTTTGATTTAGTTCATTCCGATGTGTGGGTCCTGCTCCCTTTGCTTCGCAAGGGGGCCATCGCTACTATATTATTTTTATAGATGATTTCTCTCGCTACACTTGGCTTTATTTATGTCTTCTCGTAGTGAGGTTCTCTCTATATATAAGCGTTTCGCTGCGATGGTTCACACTTAGTTCTCTACGCCTATTTGTGTGTTTCGTGCTGACTCTGCTGGCGAGTACATTTCCAAGATGTTGCGAGGTTTTCTTGTAGAGCAGGGTACTCTTGCTCAGTTCTCTTGTCCTGGTGCTCATGCCCAGAACTGCGTTGCTGAGCGCAAGCATCGCCACCTTCTTGAGACGGCTCGTGCGATGATGATCGCCGCCTCTCTTCCGCCTCACTTTTGGGCTGAGGCTGTTTCCACTTCCACCTATCTCATCAGCCTTCTGCTGCTCTGCAGGGTGGTATTCCTCTTGAGCATCTTTCGGATCGTTCTCCTGATTATTCGGCGCTTCGATTGTTTGGTTGCGTTTGTTATGTTCTTCTAGCTCCCCCACTACAGGAGAACAGAGTTTTGGTAACACTATGATGTAACACATGATAATATCTGTTACAGAGTAATTCGGCAGTAACACTACATGCGTGTTACAGAGTTGGGCTGTAACGCATACGCCATAGGGTCCAAAAATGTGTTACAGGGGCGGGCCACAGGAACACATAAATATGTGTTGCTGGTGAAATGTTACAAATCACCTTATGGGCACGCATGTGTATGTGTTACTACAGAGTGTTACAAGACACATATAGTCAGTCACTCTTGAAAAAGACGAGAGAAAAAAAATGAGGTGAAATAAATATTTTTTTTGTTTTATTTGCGAGAGGAGAGGCAGCTAGCTAGCGGTCGAACTCAAAATCAGAACCTCTAAATAATTCAGCATGCCTCACTGCCATCGAGACTAACAATACTTACAGTTAGAGAGAGATAACATGTTTTAAAATATCATATTTCTAGTATTGAGAAGTTAGAACAAAACATATTTCCTATTAGCACAATATACGGCTGCTCTTACGCCCTGCAATCTTAATGAGGTTGATCTCAAACAGCTCGTCTAAATATAAACTACCCACTTGAATATATATATTTTTAACATGTACAGGACTATTATCTTGAACAAAAGAGGGCCATTATGCTTACTTAACTTAACAACATAACGGTTAAACATTTCTTGGCCTTTCTCGATTGATCACCGTAATTCAGTCGTCTATTATTTCCTAGGCTTCAGTTTCTAGATGTCTTTCATAAGATGAACTTTCGATACAATTTTTGTACATCGTACCATTCCATAATCATGTGGCCAAAGTGTATTATTTAGCATCACAAGCACGTGTGGGTAAAATAACAAGGAAAGAACCAACCTAGCAAGTCTCGGATGCCTGCAATTAGCAGACTGTTGTTCAAGTGCACCTCACGGTCTCTTGTACACACAAACATTCCAAGCGGAAAATGGGCTGGCTATATATATATAACCAACCGAGATAAATCAAGTCAGGTGACAATAAGATTTCATTCCCCTTGCACACCATGTCTGATACACATCCAAAGAAGTTACATAGTACAAATTGCAAAATATCCATCACATGTATCACAGAACCAAGACTACACGTTCAATGGTGAAAAGCTAGAAAAGCCCCCATGTCAGCAAATCTGGAAACCTTAGGTTCAACAACTTAAATGAACTCCTCGTCGTACACTTGAACATAGAACATAGATGTGCAGCAGCCATAAAACTGAAAAGATTACAAATCAAATTATTTAGTTAGTGAATTCTATTTCATTTTAAGATACGGAAGTAACTGCCATGAATATTGTTCAAATAGCACGCTATAGAGAAGATTGTTCCAATTAATGAAAGAAAGACAGCAAGCTCCGTTTGCAAGATGTTTTGGCAAAAATGGAAGCATTACCTGATCAATAAGAAGTACATGAGGAGAACATACACTAACTTAAGTATGTCATGCCCATGTACGGGCACTACCAACAATAGATGGTTAGAAAAATTATTTACAACTTCTTACGTATGTGCACTCCTGCAACACAGACAACTTCTGAAACTTAACTATGAAATATATGCTACGGGAATAAAAATAAATGCAAAACACTTAGCTCATGTTTTGTCTGTGTACGTGGTGCTTAATGAAGCACAAGGAGTAGAAAAGCTTAGCAATTAATAGCGCTTGGAAAATCTGTCTTAAAGTCCAAAAGCAAACAAGTAAGCCAAAATATGCTGATGGAGGCCATAGTACCCCAACTGACAAGCAGTTTCAGAAACTTAAAGAAGTACAACTAAGAAGCTGAGTGAATACTGATGGAGTGATGGGTGGAGAATTCAGCCAATAGAGTTCATAATTACACATACATGAACCATAGCAATTTTAGAAATTTGCACATATAACGAGGTTTTAGTTGCATACCAATTTGGAGGCAATTAACTTGCTCCAAGCCTCCAAGTCAACGCTAGCTACACACTTCTTCTAAAAAAAATCAAATGCATGGATAAATGTTAACCGCGGCATGAGACTTCAGCATCTGATGGCAGGTACATTTTTACACCTAAACAGCTGCTATGAATCAATCACCTCGCCTCACTGCTGCTACAAATCAGTTTAAAGTGTATCTGGTGAAGAAAACTGGAACACGATGCTATATATGTAATAGTGTTCCATCCTTACTCTATGAAGTAACAAAAAAGCAAATGCTGGGATTATCAATCCCACATGAATATGTAAAATATGCCAGCTATACAGATGCATGGAAGTGAAGCTAAACTATTCGGACAACATCTGATAGAGTCCTCCCCGAGGTCATTAGCACAACATCTAGCTTGTCTTAGACCTTGGCATGCAGAAGCAGCCGCCGGAGTGCCAGAATGGAACAACACATAGTAACCAGGTAGTCTGGCCTTGTACATCTTCTAAGCACACAGGTGGTGGACCCACTTTGGCAGTAGTAGGGGAACATCATGTTCCACAGCTGCGAGAGTGCCCCTCCCCTATGACTGACGGCAGCGGTGGGGCAGTCTGTGGCATAGTTTGTGATAAAGTGGTCATATTTGACAAATAGGTGTATCTTGGTATGGGAAACCGCGATACCAAACTGAGTTTTCAAATTATATTTAGAAATATCTTTTTCCATTTTCTAAGTGCCAAAAATGACTTTTTTTCTTAAGCAATACAAAAAATATGTTGCAAAATGGCAGCAATCCAATTTTCACACAAAGCAGTCCATATTTGATGGATAATCCCTAAATATTAGGAATTTTCTCACTTTTTACCTAATTTCGCCTGTTTAAATGACTTTATGCCGATTTTCCGAAAGTAATTCAAATTTGAACTAGAAGTGTGTGATAGTTTGCTCTGACTTTTGTTCAAAAAGATCTTAAGTTACACAAGTAGTGATTACATCATAGAATCGTCGATAGTTTTGAAAAATTCGACCACTTTCAATAAATAACCATGCAGCCCATTTTAACCATCTTTTACAAAAAAATCAAAGAAAATTAAGACATCCTCCAGAAAAGAAATCATTTGGCATGAATTCCTTTTATATGTACTACTCCCTTCGTTACTAAACGTAAGATATTTTAGTCATTTTTGGTCTAAACGTATCTAGACATGTACGGAGGAAGTAGTTGCTATGAAGAAAAAATATCCTAACTACTTAATCTTAATCTCATTCGATTAAAATTATTTTCCCTCTACAAATCACGAATCAAATAATTTCGCTTCATCAATGTGGTTATTTCGCGTGAGAGAAGAAATCACGCGAGGGAAAATTCTAAATATTCCCGCTAACACACACTTTTCCCTCCATTGATTGCGTATATGTATCGAGCCCTTCTAACTAATCTCACCAGCCCAACACTATTTACCCCAAAAAAACTCATCTAGCCGCCCCCACCACCGCCTCCCGTTCTTCCGCTCGATTCACCGCCGCCGCTGCCCCTCCGAGAGATTTCGCCGGCACCCGAGCTCGCGTACCTTCATCCTCCCCGGCTGCCTCTCGAAGGGCGCCGCCAGATCCAGCAGCGGACTGGACGTTCTCCACGGTCTCACCTTCCCCCTCCCTGTTTCCCCTCCCCATCTCTGTGATTTCCATGTACGAGCGTGCAAAGTTTCTGCTCGATTTCCCTGTCCGAGGCTACAAACTTGTGCTAGGTTGATTCTGCTTTCCCCGTCCCTTGTTTCTTTTCTATGAATTCATGGGATTTTTTATCTAACCATGCAAATCCAGGGTGCATCGCGACCAAGTGTAGATGCGCAGGCAGTTTTGCTCATCTCCTACGAAGATCCGAAGGTCTATCCACCCAGCCCCTGCAGTCCAATTATAGCTGAATGAATTCCTAATTTCATATTTTGGGTAGACTCCTAATGCTCACACTGTTAAACATGTATATGTTATTCAGGGGCACCTTTGAGTTCTTAGTTGGTTGCCTTTGTTCTACTGTTTTGCTGTTGGGACTCCACAAGACTATTATTTCTACAAATTTACTCTTTCTTCTTTACTATAGATAAGTATGATGCAGATCTATATTGATCTCACAGTTAAATACCTAGCATAGAAATATAGGTGAAAATACCTGATGAAGCCTACGGGTTTGAGGAAAAAAACTATATGCTTTGTGCTATTGTATTTTGAGCATATTTTTCCTATGATTAATTACGTCGAGCTGCTATGCTAGTTTCTAACAACAGATCAATTACTATTTGCTAACTAGCTAGCTTTATATACCAGATTGTCACATCAAGTATCGGCAAGCCAGCAGGAGCAAATCGATTGTGCCTGTGTTTGGCAAATCAGAAGAGGTGCAGGGCTAACAGCAAACACATCCTTCTTGTAGTCCTCGGCGTAGATAGGCAATAAGCTGATGATTTATTTCCCGCTGCTTCTTAATGGGCATGTAGTTGCTGATGCAAATTTATCTAGTCTCCTATTTTGCTTAAAATTTATTTCATTGATGCTATTCATAATTTCTCATTATGGAATAGGTATGAGCCTATTGCAGAAAATCTTAAGGAATATGTGGTATAGAAGACAAACCTTCAATGCATAAATCTAACTGGTATTAATTCTATGACTTCTCATCTATAGTTAACAGAATATTGATGCACGTAAAATCCCTTTATTGTGCTTCATGGTGCTTCCGTTATGTCTCTTTTCTTATTTCCATCAAAGAGATGTGTTTTATTTAGTGCAGCTGTTTCCTGTAGCTAATGGAAAGCCCAGTTCTGTCATGGATAGATTTATCCTCGGTCATTGATTCTAATTTTCTGCATTATATAAAGTTTATTTACTATTCTTGCATTTTTATTTACAAAAGATCCAATTTATACTATTTTGTAAGCTTTTGTTAATCTTATTAAATATGCCTTTGTCTAGCAGTAGCATTTATACTTGGTAGTAGATGTTATTGTAGCAGTGTAGTTTGCTTGTGCATCTAGTCTCTAGGTGATGAAACCGAGTCCATTCCTTGGTTCTATTTCGTGACATTATGGGTAAGTTATTTATGGAATCCTGATGTTTTTTTTTAATTTGTTACTGTATGGTTCTCTGTTTTGCTATGACTCCGTGTCATTTGGTCTATGATGTTATGCTTTTGTTAGTTTTGGCAAATCTGCCTCTTTGCTTAGCAGTAGCAATTTTATACTTGTAATGCTGAACTCAATTAATAGTTGGAACTTATTGTAGTCTGCATTTTTGCTATCTTGGTGTGCTAGTGATATATATCGTTGTACAATAAAGAAGGACAAGGAGGAAAATCACAAGGTACGAGGATCATAGTCTTATCGGCCAATACACATCTACGCCTGCAACATGGTAGGTATCTTAACTATGATTTTTTCCCTTGTGTATGTTTACTTTCTTCCATTTCCTAGACTACATATGAAGTATTTTAAAGTGCAACTATGATGGTATTTTTTTTTCTATTTCTCAATACAGATTGAAAAGATAATTTAACGGTGAGCTGCTACGGCTGGATGCTATGGTTGTCGTCGTGATGATTCTAGAAGCAATTTTATCATGGAAGACTAGAATAGCAAGATTTGTAGTGTTTATTGATTTATTAAACAATGTAATATTTCTTGAGAGTGCCTCTAAATAGTTAAAATGTAATGGATGCTATTTTCATGGTATTGTGCTTCCCTTTCTATGTTATTTTCATGGTGTCAAGCATTATTATAAATAAATTAATTAAACATGCCCTAACAGCAGTGTTACTGACGGTGTTACTAATTAATACGTAGGGGCATCATAATAAAACAAGTAATTAAACACATGCAATTATTTCTATTTAAATAATTATATCGAGAAAATGTGTACCTAGTTTGTGTTTAATTAAAAACAAATATTAATTATTTTGAGCATAGTAGTGTTACTGATGGTGTTACTATAGTTAGAAAAAACGTGTTACTAGGGTAGTTGACATCAATCAATTATAGTGTTACAGTAGTGTTACTGGCTGGCATAGCAGTGTTACTGACGGCATGGAGTAACACATAAGATGGATGTTACTATAGCTTAATTTAATTGTAACACAATTTTTCTCATTGTGTAACAATTATTATGTGTGACAGCGGTCACCTCTTAGTAACACGGCCTAACGTAACACATCTCAAAATGTGTTACAGCATGGCCCAGTAACACCTTTTTGGACCTGTAGTAACACAAAGCTGTGTTACAAAAGCTATGTCCTGTTGTAGTGCCCGTGAACGCACCAAACTAACCGCTCAGTCTGTTGAGTGTGTTTTTCTTGGATATAGTGATGAGCATAAGGGTTATCGGTGTCGGGATCCTGTTGCTCGTCGGATCCGGATTTCCGGGATGTGACCTTTGATGAGTCTCATCCCTTCTACCCGCGTCCATCTTCCTCGACCTTTTCGGTAGAGGACATCTCTTTCCTCACCTTTCCTGATACACCTCCCTCAGTGCCTCGTATTCCTACTCCTCTTCGACCCACTGTTGATTCGACTCCATCCTCTCCTACATCACCGACATCTTCTTCTCCCTTGGCACGTGACTCTCCACCTCCATCACCGCCGTCTTCCCCGTCCCCACCTCCATCACCTCCGGTGATTCCTTCTCGTCCCTCTTTTCAGTTCTATTACGCCCGTCGTCCACGTGTTGTGGATGAGTCCACTGATGCACCGTCTACTTCTGGTGTGTCTTCTTCCTCTTCTAAGCCGACTTATGGTCTTCGGGCTCGGCCTTGTCCTCCCCCTGACCGCTACTCTCCTGACCGCTATGGTCTTTCGGCCGTTGTTGAGCCGACCTCTTATCGTGATGTTGTTGTTCATCCTGAATGGCAACTTGCGATGGCAGAGGAGATTGATGCCCTTGAGCGCACCGGCACATGGGATCTGGTTTCTCTTCCTCCCCGTGTTCGTCCCATCACATGCAAGTGGGTCTATAAGATTAAGACTCATTCTGATGGATCTCTTGAGCATTATAAATCTCGTCTTGTGGCTCGGGGTTTTCAGCAGGAGCATGGTCGCGATTATGATGAGACATTTGCTCCTGTGGCCCATATGACCACTGTTCGCACACTTCTCGCAGTGGCCTCTGTTCGACACTGGTCTATGTCTCAGCTTGATGTTAAGAATGCCTTTCTTAATGGTGAGCTGCGTGAGGAGGTTTATATGCAGCCCCCACCTGGGTATTCTGTTCCTGATGGCATGGTTTGTCGTCTTCGCCGTTCTCTCTATGGCCTTTAGCAAGCCCCCCGCGCCTGGTTTGAGCGCTTCGCCTCTGTGGTGACTGGCGCTGGTTTTTCTCCTAGTGCTCATGATCCAGCGTTGTTTGTTCACCTGTCTGCTCGTGGTCGGACTCTTCTTCTTCTATATGTTGATGATATGATCATCACTGGGGACGACCCCGAGTATATTGCCTTTGTCAAGGCACGTCTTAGTGAGCACTTTCTTATGTCTGATCTTGGTCCTCTTCGTTATTTTCTTGGAATTGAGGTTTCATCTACCTCTGATGGTTTCTTTATCTCTCAAGAAAAGTATATTCAGTATCTTCTTGCTCGTGCTGCTCTTAGTGATGAGCGTATTGTTGTGACTCCAATGGAGCTCAATGTTCACCTTCGTGCTTCTTATGGTGATCCCTTATCTGATCCGAGGCGTTACTGTCATCTTGTTGGGAGTCTTGTCTATCTTGCAGTCACTCGTCCGGATATCTCCTATCATGTTCATATTCTGAGTCAGTTTGTTTCTGCTCCCACTTCTGTTCACTATAGTCACCTTCTTCGTGTTCTACGATATCTTCGTGGCACGATGTCACACCGTCTATTCTTTCCCCATTCCAGCTCGTTACAGCTCAAAGCCTATTCAGATTCCACGTGGGCTAGTGATCACTAGTAGGAATGTGCTTATAGCCACCAGCCTACCGCTGGCGGACGGCATTTCCGTCCGCCAGCGCTACTACCGCTGGCGGGCTTGTTTCGGAGCCCGCCACTGGTTCTACACATAGCGCTGGCGGACGCCCACTATGCCCGCCAGTGGTAGAAGCAGGAATTTGCGAGGAGGTGGGGCAAAATACCGCTGACGGACAGCATCCGTGCCCGCCCGCGGTACTAAACATACCACTGGCGGATGGTTCGGGCTGCCCGCCAGCGGTAACTGGCTCGGCTATACCCAGGTGGGAAAAAATATCCCAGGTTACCGCTGGCGGGCAGTTCAAACCAGCCGCCAGCGGTAAGTTAACTACGCTGGCGGACACTTATAAGCGTCCGCCAGCGATAACCTGGAGAGTACAATAAATGCGGCCGGCCACCAGCCCCCTCCCTCTATATTGCACTTTACACTTCCTTCTCTCACTAGCTCGAGTTTTGCTCATTTGTGGCTAATTTCCGCCATCAAATTCATCACTTTTAGCCAATAAAAACTTATTTAATTGGTAGATCCCACTAAATCTCTCTCCCACATCCAACTTTGACCAAAAGAAATCCACTCAAGTCACTCTTATCTCAAGATCTAGATTTCATCTCCGGTCGACTTCCACGGGTTTTTTTGGCGTGTGTTTTACTTATTAAGGTGATCTTTTATCGATATAAATGCATATTCTTAAAATTTGGTCGGATAAAATGCGCTCGTAACCATGCGAAATGATGAAATGGCTTGGAATGTGTGAAATTTTGTTGTGATGAATAAATTTGTGTTGTGATGTGTAAAAATAATAATGAGGGTGCCAATACCATGCCGGAATGTTGATTCATTTTCTGTTTCGGCAACTTTTGGCACTCTCCTTAGGTCCTATTTGTAGGAAGGTCATGGCGAATTTTTTCGTAAAACCCGATAAAATATAAAATGGTGATTAATTATTGTCTTGATTCTACAACATGCAGGTGATAATGGTTATTATGAGTGAACGTGTCGTGAATACATACATGAGACACGCGACGGAAGACTGGCTGCAGAATAAACGCAAAGATATACAATGTCCGTGTCGAACATGCAAGTTGGAGGTCGGCTTCTCTCCATTTACCGGAGATTTGCTGGAACACCTGCTCAGGCGTGGTTTCATGGATGGGCACACTCGTTGGATAGAAGATGATGAAAATGATGGTGTGGCGGCAGGAAATGATCAGGAAGGGCAGCAAGATCACAATAACGACGAGGGGCAACAAGATGAAGAGCCTGATCTCCAACATGATCACGTTGAAGAAGACGACGATGATCATCATCAGGTGGTACCAGAAGAGGAGGACACACGGACACCGCTAACTTCAGTCGTGCGGGACCCTCATCTAAAAGAACTGTTTCTTCAGAAGACGACTAACAGGGAATCTAAGTTGGCGCAATTGGAGAAAGACTCAAATACTCCGTTGTATCCAGGCTGCGACCCGGAAGATTCCCGCTTGAAAGTATCGCTTGATATTCTGCAGATGAAGACAAGACACAAATGGAGCGATAAAAGCGTCGACGCTAATCTGGAATACATGCACGGTCTCCTTCCGAAGGGCAACACGTGTCCTAAAAATTGTGACGAAGCCAAGAAAGTCGTGTGCCCCTTTGATTTACCGCACGAGAGGTACCATGTGTGCATTTTCGACTGCTACATATTTCGGAAAGAGGACGAGGAAATGATCAAATGTCCAGTGTGCAATGCTGATCGATACAAGACCGGGAAGAAAGCCCCTCGCAAAGTTGTGTGGTACTTTCCGCTCATTCCTTGTCTGCAGCGATATTTCGCAGACCGTAAGGAAGCAAAGCGAATGCGCTGGCACGCGGAAAGAGGGGCGGCAGTGCTGAAAGATTCAGAGCGGAGTGAAAAGATAATTCTGACACACCCTTCGGATGCAAGCCAGTGGAAAGCATTAGACGCTTACGATGCAGAGTTTGGAGACGAGCCAAGGAACATCAGGTTGGGTGCGAGCACCGACGGTCTCAATCCGTTTGGCAACCAGAGCAGTACACACAGCACGTGGCCTGTGTTTGTATGGATATACAACCTCCCCCCTGGTTGTGCATGAAAAGAAAATACATACACATGAGCATGCTAATTCAAGGGCCGAAACAACCAGGCAGCGACATCAATCTGTATCTGAAGCTACTGAAAGATGAGCTAGAAACGTTATGGGCGCCAGAAGGGGTCTCCACTTGGGACGCTGTCGCAGAAGAGTATTTCCCTATGCGAGCTGCCTTGTTGTGTACGGTGCACGATTTGCCCGGCTGCGCATACGTTGCTGGCCAGGTGTCCCACGGACATAACAGATGCGTCAGGTGCATGGATGATCCGACATTCCACCAGCTCGAGAAAGCTGGTTCTTCGAAAACCATCTACATAGGGCATCGAAGGTGGCTACGCAATACAGACCCATGGAGGAAACGTGGAGACCTTTTCAACGTTAAAGAGGAGCCCCGAGGACCTCCACGTAAGAGGAGCGGCGATGAAATTTACGAGTTGCTGAATGGTTGGGAAGAGTGCCCTGAGCCGGGAAAGAAGCGACAAACGCCAAAACCGCTCCATGGTGTTTGGAAGACGAGGTCTGTGTTTTGGGACTTGCCATACTGGCCCATCTTCAGTACGCCAAATTGCCTTGATCTAATGCATATCACGAAGAATGTGTTTGAGAGTTTGTTTGGCACTGTGGTCCACATGGCGGACAGGACCAAAGATGGGCCGAAAGCAAGACGTGACCTTAAACATATGAACATTAGGGCAGAGCTTCAAGGGCGGTACCAAAATGGGGATGACGACCAGTCGGATGAGGAGACGGACGGTCACCCTGCTAAAAGGGTAAAGAAGAATGACTATTACTGTCCCCCCTCTTGCTTCACTCTTAGTCCAAATGAGACCGAACAGTTGTTCAAGTGCCTTCTAGGAGTCAAAGTGCCTATGGGTTACTCGGGGCTGATAAGCAGATTTTTAGACTGGCAGAAAAAGAAGTTCAGTGGTATGAAGTCTCATGATTGTCACGTGATGATGACGCAAATATTCCCAGTTGCGATCCGAGGGATAATGGACAAGCACGTCCGTGACACCCTTTTTGGCCTCTGTAACTTCTTTGACGTGATCTCTCGAAAGTCAATCACAGCAAAGAGACTCTTAAGGCTGCAGGAAGAAATTGTTGTGATACTATGCGAGCTTGAGATGTACTTTCCGCCCGCATTCTTTGACATTTGCGTGCATCTGTTGGTCCACATCGTGGATGATATCATCCATCTCGGACCGTTGTTTACCCACAACATGATGGCGTTCGAAAGGATGAATGGGGTCATAAAAGGATTTGTTCGAAACAGGGCCCGTCCGGATGGAAGCACTTTGGCAAGTTAGGTGGGTCAGGTCACAAAAATGGCGCGCGGGACTTACATGTGGGCTTCGCTCGTCGAATGGCCGACTTTAACAGGGCAAACTTAGTAGCTCTCCAACACCTTCAAATGGTCGATACTTGGGTGGAAAAGCAAAAAAGCACGATTAAGCAGAAGTACATTGACCAGGACAGGCAAAAGACCGAAGGAGAAATAATCAGAGAGCACAACTCCTCTTTCTTGCGTTGGTTCAAAGATGAGCTTGTCGCTCCGCCAACGGATTGTGCAGAAGGTAGACTCTTATACGACTTATCACGTGGCCCTGCCCCCAACCTCGGGACGTTTCAAGCATATGATATCAACGGGTTCACTTTCTACACGGTGGAAAAGGACAAAACTTCTGACTATCAAAACTCAGGGGTAACGATGAAATCCTACGTCGGTGTCAAAAAGTTCAGATACTACGGAAGGATAGAGGAGATCTGGGAGCTTAACTACTCTGGAGAGAAGGTGCCAATGTTCCGTGTGAGATAGGCTAGGTTATCCACCGTGAAAAAAGAAGACCAATACTTCACCACCATGGTTTTACCCGAAGCCGGCACTTCATCAAGCAGTACGAACGTCACCGCACAAAATGAGCCATGGGTATTGGCTAAGCATGTGTCTCAATGCTTCTTCATAACCGACCCGTCAAAGCCTATCCGTGTTGTCAAGAGGAGAGGCAAAAGAAACATCATTGGAATGGATGGAATCGCCAACGAGGACGAGTTCGACCAGTACGGTGACCCTTATTTTGAAGATGATGAAGATGATGATAACACGCCATACACATTAAGAAGAAGAAGAACCACGCTACCCACGAGAGGAGGTCTTCCATTCAAAAGAAGAAGTCATAATGTGGGGCTAAGTTATGCAACTAAGACCAAAAAAGGCAAGAAGACGGCCAAATGCTAAGAGAGAAGCGCGAGACGTGTGTGTTATTTTAAATTTGTATATATTTGACATGTGTTTTGAACAATGCATGATGTGTATGAATATTTATGTAAATGCACTCAACTATATATTTTAAATGTATTTTGCTATGCGTAATTGTACTTGAAAATACTAAGTATAATTAAAAAAAGCAGAACCACGCTACCCATGAGAAGTCTTCCATTCAAAAGAAGAGGTCATAATATGAGGCTAAATTATGCAACTGCGACTAAAAGAGGTGTTGACGACCGATTTTGGCTTACAAAGAGAGTCGACCAAGATGATCTCAAATAAAAAAAAATAATGTGAAAGAAAGTTGTGCGTCTCGTCAAGACAAGCAACTTTGATTTTTGGATCATCTCGATCCGATGAAGTATGCAAATTCTATGGCCAAAACATTGCTGGCCGGGCTCGCGCACAAACTCAGGGGCGGATTATCCGGTCTTTGACCAAAATATCCGGCCCAATAATCCGGCCCTAGTCAGAGGCTCGCGTCTTGTTTCCTTAGCAAAAATCACTCGAGGCCGGATTATCCGGTTTTTGACCAAAATATCCGGCCCAATAATCCGGCCCTAGTCAGAGGCTCGTGCCTTGTTTCCTTAGCAAAAATTCCTCGAGGCCGGATTATCCGCCCCAACACCAGGCCGGATTATCCGGTTCCCGAATCCGAGCCCGAGTTCGGGATGAACCGTTTTTGCCCGGAATTGACTCAAATTAGGTCGTTTTTACGGGATTTTTTGCCCCAGCTTTGCACGGGAAGTCCAGCCGCCCTTATATACGAGGGTGTTGGCCGATTGAACAACACACAATCGTCAAACACAAAACCAATCTACAAACTTTCATCTCCTACCCTAGTCTTCTGCTTCTCGTTCGTCGGAGTTCTTCGTTTTGGAGAGCTTTGATCTACGAAGTCCTGGGGGCGGGCGAACCGACCTAGGGCAGCCCATCACCGCCGTGCGTCCAGACGGGGTCTCTCCCGGCCGTGTGGGGTTTCGGGTTCTCAAAAGAGCTCGCCGGATTGTCTTGCGTATCGCGCTTCCGGTGAGCCTCCTTCGGCGACGTGTCTTGCGTATCGCGCTCGACGCTGAGGGTACACGGTGACGTGTTCGTGTGCGAACACACTTTTTGGCGACTCCGCTGGGGAAGAAGATCATCATGTCAGGCCAGATTCCCCGGCCAGCTGAGGTTAGCACCGAAAACATCATCAAGCCTAGCTTCGATGATCTTTCGGCAGAGCAGCGCCAAGACTATGAGGCGTGGAAGAAGGAACGCCAGGAGCAACTCGACGCGCTGGAGAAGAAGCGCAAGGAGGAGTTCGAGGCTCTGAGGAAGCAGCAGGAGGAAGAAGACATGAAGTCGTTCCTCTCCGGATACAAGAAGGAACGCCAAGGGGGCTTTGTCCCGCTCGGCGAGAACAAGCTGCCACCCATGCTCGGCATCCCAGCCGAGCCCACTGTAAGTTCTGACGTCTTCTCTAAGGACCAAATAGCTGCAATTAATCATTATGCCACCGAGTCTAGTAACCTTGCATATGCGGCCATGTTAGATGTGATTAAAGCTGGGAAAAATACACCTGATAATTTTGTTAATGCAAGTCTTCCCGCTAGAAACCCTAATATGGCTCCACAAAGTTCATCGGCTGCAGCTCAGGGTACGCCGATGCGTCCTTTTCAAGATAGTCAGCTTATAAACGTGCCAGTATCTCCAATGCCTACTAGCAACATACCGTATTCGGCTCTAGTGCCGAATTATGTTGGGTCACCTGTAGCTAATCTTACGGCACTAAATCACAATTCCGCACCCATTGCGCCTATGAGTAGCATGCCATATTCGGCTCCATTGCCGAATTAGGTCACGCCACCCGTAGCCAATATATCAGCCCCAAATTACAATTTGGCAGCACCACCAGCAGGTAATTCGGTCATGGATGAAAACATGGTTACTCTTAGAGCCGAATTGCAAAAAATGTTCTATGAAAACTTCGGCATAGAGCCAAAGCCAATTAGCCGAATGTGCCAAAAGCCATATCCAGAATATTTTGACAGCATACCATATCCCCAAGGTTATAAAGTCCCTGATTTTGCGAAATTCAATGGGGTAGATAATAAAACAACATGGGAGCATGTGAGTCAGTATCTAGCGCAGTTAGGAGAAGCTGGCAATACTGATCCTTTAAAAGTGCGCTTATTTCCATTGTCATTAACCGGTACCGCTTTCTCATGGTTTTCTGCATTACCTTATGGTTCTATTCACACGTGGTATCATCTAGAAAAGAAGTTCCATGAGCACTTTTATACCGGTGATAATGAGCTTAAGCTGTCCCATCTTACATCGGTTAGGCAAAAACATGACGAATCGGTCACCGATTATGTCAAGCGATTTAGAGACACTAAAAACCGGTGTTATAGCTTGGTGATAACTGAAAGGGACATGGCTGATTTAGTGCTTAACGGTTTGAGAACCCACATAAAAGAAAGAATTGAGGGTTTCGAATTTTTAAATGTTAGCCAAGTCTTGCAGCGAGCATTGGCTCAAGAAAACCGTGGCAAGGAAATGAGACACACATAGATCTAAATCTGATCGTCCCCATCTCCACATGGTAGACTACAACAGCGAAAATTCGGACGATGAGCCGATGTATATGCTGCTGAGTTTGTTTGGCCATCAAAGGCCAAACCGTGTACATGTGAAGCTTTAAAGCCGACTCGCAAGGGTCGGATGATGATATGGTGTTCAGCTTTGATGTTGGTAAATGTGATAGAATTTTTGATGCTATGCTTAAAGACAAACATATTCGCATTTCTCATGTTTTACCGCCGTTTGATGAGTTAAAACGGCGTGCATATTGCAAGTATCATAATTCATTTTCTCATGCTACTAACGACTGCAATGTTTTTCGACGACAGATACAATCGGCCATAAATGACGGACGATTGAGTTTTTCCGATATGCAAGTCGATAAGCAGCCTTTCCCATGAACACCATCGAGCTGCAAGGGAAGAAGGTGCTAATTCGGCCAGAGGCGGCCGGATCTGTTAACAAAGCTAATGTCGTTATTGGTGAGCCCAGGAACAACAAGGACAACGACAAGGCTGCAAGGAGAGAAGTGGTGCTGGACAAGCAAGCCGGGGGCAAGGAGGTGCTGAAGATCACTATCAAGAACACCGCACCCGGGGGGCAAGCACCAGCGCAAGAGGGTATTCGTGCTAAATTCATAAAGCCGAAGAGCCCAGAAGTTGGCAAGTGGAAGAAGAATGAGGCGAATGCGCGCTACAAGAAGATCAAACCAACCTTCGACATGTTGCTGAACAAGTACACGCGCCAGGCTGCCGGTTCGTACAACCGGCAATCGCATATGAAGCGTCCCAGATCGCCTCCAAGGGAGAGGTCTCCGAGGCGAGAGGCCGTATGGGCAGTGGATGCCGGGGCCCCGTGGGGCGACACCTCCCTATGCGCCACGATATTACAATGGAGGACAGATGCAACCCCCAATGGCACCACATGCATTTCATCCGGGGTGGACAGCTCCTCGGAGATCCGTTCACGACAGGATCAGACGCCCTGTTCACGACCGGTTGGGCAGCAACGCCAATCGGTCATATCATCACAACGAAGTGCAGAGGGTTTGGCGTCCTACGTCACCAACAGCGGGCGAGTCAACAAGTGCTGGGCAGCATGGACGTGTCACAGACAGGGGCACCGTGATCATTGGTACGCATGAGTTGTCGCTCGGGGAACCGATCGTTGACGGATCGGTTGAAAACAGGACAGCGCAACACGGTGGCAACGAATCTGCCAAACAGCTGCCGTGGCAGAGAAATCTGCCGAAACAGCTACCGCGACAGGAGCAAGCAGCAGAACAGACATCGCCGGACAGCGGCTCGTCACGGCAGCAAAAATGACAAGAGTCCTGTCGTGGCAGGGAGCGGCAGCAAATCGGCCATTCAGCCGGTTTCATCTATGCAGCAGCGGACCTCGGCTAACGATCACGAAGCCAGCAGCAGCCAGACCAAGCCGAGGGATCCAAAGTACACGCAGCCTAAGTGGTGTCCTCGCGGAATAACCAAAACTCAGAAGAGGAAGCTGCAGCGCATGAGGAACCAGCAGAAGGCGGAACATGATGCAGAGATGTGGAGGGACGAATTCTTCGAGGATTCACCGTCTCCGTCTCAAATGTGGGTGCGCAAGGCGGTAAAAAAGGCTGCAGATATGGAGGTCACACCAATTCCTACACCACCTGTGGAAAACGCCGATGTTATACATCGCCTGCGTCCACCGACATGATCACGGCAGCTGATGAGTTGGAGTTGGCGGATAAGCAGGAGAGTGATTTGGAGGTGGAAACCACGCCAGAGGGCGATGAGGAGATGGTGGACTTCGAGAACACACCGCCCAGGGGAAGTATGGATATTAACATGGTGTATTACTTGCCCTCTGAGTTCCGTGCTACAGACGAAGAAGGAGAGGTGGCGCAGCTGGATTTCGGTCCCAAGAATGCTATCTTTGAGAAGCCACGAGAACCGGTGAATCATTTAAAACCACTGTTTATCAAGGGACATATTGATGGATCACCGGTTGCTAGGATGCTTGTTGATGGAGGTGCCGTGGTGAATTTGATGCCGTATTCTGTCTTCAAGAAGTTGGGGCTAGATGAGGATAAGTTGATGAAGACCAACATGGTGCTCAACGGATTTGAAGGCAAGGAACGGACCGAGGCCAAAGGCGTTATGAGTGTTGAGCTCACGGTGGGGAGCAAGACTTTGGCCACTGCTTCTTCGTCGCTGAGGTGCAAGGTAACTACAATGTCATACTTGGCCGTGATTGGCTCCACGCGAACCAGTGCGTGCCATCCACATTGCACCAGTTTTAATTCAGTGGGTTGAGGATGAAGTGGAGGTCGTCCATGCGGATAATTCGGCTTGCGTTGCTTTGGCTGATTCTTTGGTGGACTGGCAGCATCCCAACGCCACATGTCTGACGGGGCGCGATCTTTCAGATTTTGACTTCCTTAGTGCTACAAGGAATGGTTTTATACCCGTCTCTCTAAAGCCGATTGGTGATAATCGGCTGTCCCGTTCATAGTCTAATGGATCACAACAAAGAGTGGCTGCAAAGAGGCTCGTCGAATATCGGGCCGTTGGGAACGATATGGGTGAATCTATAGAAGAGATAGAAGACATGGACAAGTTGGGACAAGGATTTACGTCGGCCGACCCATTGGAGGAGGTAGACATAGGGGATGGCTCTGTTCCTAGGCCGACGTTTGTAAACAAAAATTTGAGCGCCGATTATAAATTCGTGTTGATCGGCTTGCTAAAAGAATTTGTTGATTGCTTTGCATGGGAATATCATGAGATGCCTGGATTAAGCCGAGAGCTAGTTGAGCATCGGTTGCCAATTAAGGCCGGTTTTAGACCTCATAAGCAACCGGCTAGGAAATTTGATCCTAATATGTATGACCGAATCAAGGAAGAGATCGGTCGTTTGCTTAAAGCTAATTTCATCAGACTTGCAGGTATGCGGATTGGATTTCCAACATTGTGCCCGTGGAGAAGAAAGGATCTACCAAGCTGCGGATCTGCATCGACTTCCGGGACTTGAACAGGGCTACGCCCAAAGATGAGTACCCTATGCCTATAGCTGATATGCTTATTAACAATGCTTCTGGTCACAGGATCATCAGTTTTCTTGATGGCAATGCGGGGTACAACCAGATTTTTATGGCCGAAGAGGACGCGTATAAGACGGCTTTTCGTTGCCCTGGTTTTGTTGGTCTATTCGAGTGGACAGTGATGACCTTCGGCCTGAAGAATGCTGGTGCCACGTATCAGCGAGCGATGAATTTAATATTTCATGATTTACTTGGAGTCATACTTGAAGTTTACATCGATGACGTTGTAGTTAAATCGAGTGCTGCTGATCCCACTTAGCCGATTTGCGCCTAGCGTTTGAGAGGATGCGGAAGTATGGACTGAAGATGAACCCGTTGAAGTGCGCGTTTGGAGTATCGGCTGGGAAGTTCTTGGGCTTTGTTATTCATGAGCATGGTATAGAAATTGATCCCAAGAAGATAGAAGCAATACAGAAAGTGGAAGCACCAAAATGCAAGAAGGACGTGCAGAAATTCCTGGGCAAAATAAATTATTTGAGGCGGTTTATAGTGAATCTGTCCGGGAAAGTTAGTGCCTTCACTCCTATTCTTCGGTTGAAGTCTGATCGTGAGTTTGCCTGGGGGGCAAAGCAGCAAGAAGCGTTCGAGAATATCAAGCGGTGTTTATCCACCCCTCCGGTGATGAGGGCGCCCAGGCATGGAGAGCCATCTCGGTTGTACATTGCTGCAGAAGACAACGTTATTGGTGCTGTCTTAACACAAGAAACCGAAGGGAAGGAGCACATTATCACTTATTTGAGCCGGCGTTTATTGGATGCCGAAACAAGGTACACATTCGTTGAAAAATTATGCTTATGCTTATATTATGCTTGCACCAAAGTACGGCATTATTTGTTGTCTAGCATGTGCACTATAGCTTGTCAAACCGATGTCATAAAATACATGTTGCACAGGCCGATTTTGAGTGGTAGAATCGGCAAGTGGGCGTATGGTTTAATTGAATATGATTTGGCTTATGAATCCTTAAAATCTATGAAAGGCCAAATTGTTGCTGATTTTATTGTTGAGCATCGGATTGACAATGAGCATGAGATAGATGTTAACCTTGTTTCGCTAGTACCATGGAGACTATACTTTGATGGTTCAGTTTGTGACGATGGCCAGGGGGTCGGCATTGTCTATATTTCTCCTCATGGTGCTGTTTTTGAGGCCTCGTGTCGCTTAGAATATTTCTGCACAAATAATCAAGCCGAATATGAAGCATTGCTATTCGGGCTAGAGATGTTGGTCGCCGTGGGCGCGACACATGTGGAGGCTTTTGGTGATTCGTTGTTGATAGTGCAACAAGTAAACAAAGTTTTTCAGTGCATCGACGGATCACTTAATATGTATCTTGATAAATGCTTAGACATAATTGCTACTTTGGATTATTTCAATATCTCTCATATATCTAGGCAGGATAATAGTGTTGCAAATGATTTAGCACAACAAGCATCTGGCTATCACGTCAGCCGTGGCGCGTTTCATCGTTCTTATAAGCCGATGCTTGCTTTTGCTGAAATATGTGAAGCCGAATTGACCCCCATTGATTCGGCTGCTAATGAAGGGTCTAGTGCAGGTACACAAGGAGATTGGAGGAGACCTATTATTGAATACTTGCAGGATCCTAGCAAGAGGACGGACAAGGCTGTTCGGCGGTTGGCATTCAAATATACGTTGCTGGACAATGATTTATATCGCCGAACGGTGGATGGCATTCTCCTGAAGTGTCTAGATGAAGATCAAGCGAGAGTTGCCATGGGAGAGGTACATGAAGGTATATGCGGTACACATCAGTCGGCTCACAAGATGAAGTGGTTGCTACGGCGTGCTGGATTTTATTGGCCGACGATGATTAATGATTGCTTCAGGTATTATAAGGGGTGTGAGTCTTGTCAGAAGTTCGGGGACATCCAATTGGCACCTGCTGCTATGCTACATCCTATTGTGAAGCCGTGGCCGTTCAGGGGATGGGGATTGGATTTTATTGGCATGATTCATCCTGCGTCCTCGAAAGGGCATCGGTTCGTATTGGTGGCCACCGATTATTTTACCAAGTGGTCTGAAGCAGTACCTCTCCGGAATATGACACATAAGGAGGTAATCAAATTTATAACCGAGCACATTATTCATAGATTCGGTGTGCCACAGACATTGACTACAGATCAGGTACATCATTTATGGCGAAGGAAGTGAAAGAATTCGCCGAATCATATGGTATAAAGATGCTCAATTCATCTCCTTATTATGCCCAAGCCAATGGACAGCCGAATCTAGCAATAAGACATTGATTCGGCTCATCAAGAAGAAGGTCGACGAATATCCGAGGAGGTGGCACGAGGTGTTTCGAAGCATTGTGGGCACACAGGATTTCACGGCACGGTGCAACCAAGGTAACGCCGTATGAGTTGGTATATGGGCAAGAAGCCGTTTTGCCCGTTGAGGTAAATCTGGCTGCATTGAGAATCGCCAAACAAGATGGTTTATCGGCAGTTGATTTTCACAATTTGATGATGGACAACATCGACGAGGTTGCCGATAAACGTTTGACGGCATTGAAGGACATTGAGAGAGACAAATTACGGGTAGCCAAGGCTTATAACAAGAAGGTGAAGCTGAAAAGTTTTCAGGTTGGTGATCTCGTCTGGAAGGTAATCTTGCCGGTCGGTTCGAAGGACAAGAAATTTGGCAAATGGTCTCCGAGCTGGGAAGGTCCTTTTAAGATCGTGAGAGTTGTGCCTGGAAACTCATATTTGGTGGAATCTACGGATGGAGGCTTGATATTGCCTCGGGCCCTTAATGAACGTTACTTGAAGAAATTCTACCCGAGTGTGTGGCAAGAGGCTTAAGAACGCACATATGGCCGATAAACATACATATCGCTCTTAGCATATATGGCCGATAAATTATTATCGCCCTAAGAATATATGGCCGATGGAGTGTTGACATCGTTCTTAGAACAAGAATGGCGCAAGTTATTTTTTGGCATGCAAGCTTTGCCAAAAAACAGGGGGGCATGTGTTGACGACCGATTTTGGCTTACAAAGAGAGTCGACCAAGATGATCTCAAATAAAAAAAAATAATGTGAAAGAAAGTTGTGCGTCTCGTCAAGACAAGCAACTTTGATTTTTGGATCATCTCGATCCGATGAAGTATGCAAATTCTATGGCCAAAACATTGCTGGCCGGGCTCGCGCACAAACTCAGGGGCGGATTATCCGGTCTTTGACCAAAATATCCGGCCCAATAATCCGGCCCTAGTCAGAGGCTTGCGTCTTGTTTCCTTAGCAAAAATCACTCGAGGCCGGATTATCCGGTTTTTGACCAAAATATCCGGCCCAATAATCCGGCCCTAGTCAGAGGCTCGCGCCTTGTTTCCTTAGCAAAAATTCCTCGAGGCCGGATTATCCGCCCCAACACCAGGCCGGATTATCCGGTTCCCGAATCCGAGCCCGAGTTCGGGATGAACCGTTTTGCCCGGAATTGACTCAAATTAGGTCGTTTTTTACGGGATTTTTTGCCCCAGCTTTGCACGGGAAGTCCAGCCGCCCTTATATACGAGGGTGTTGGCCGATTGAACAACACACAATCGTCAAACACAAAACCATTCTACAAACTTTCATTTCCTACCCTAGTCTTCTGCTTCTCGTTCGTCGGAGTTCTTCGTTTTGGAGAGCTTTGATCTACGAAGTCCTGGGGGCGGGCGAACCGACCTAGGGCAGCCCATCACCGCCGTGCGTCCAGACGGGGTCTCTCCCGGCCGCGTGGGGTTTCGGGTTCTCAAAAGAGCTCGCCGGATTGTCTTGCGTATCGCGCTTCCGGTGAGCCTCCTTCGGCGACGTGTCTTGCGTATCGCGCTCGACGCCGAGGGTACACGGTGACGTGTTCGTGTGCGAACAAGAGGCAAGAAGATGGGCAAACGCTAAGAGAAAAGCGCTAGACGTACATGTCTGTTATTTTAAATTTGTATTTGAAATGTTTTGAACAATGATGTGTATGAATATTTACAGAACTACACCCAAGTATTTTAAACATATTTTGCTATGCGCAATTGTACTTGAAAATACTAAATAATAACAAAAACAGAAAAGAAAACAACAAAACAGAAAATAATAAAATATACCGCTGGTGGACACAGCGCACGTCCGCCAGCGGTAATGTCCGCCCGCCCCACTTACGCGCGGGTCCCTCTCTCTCTTTCCCCCATTATCCCCCACATGCGCGCGGTAGCATCTCAAACCGCCGCCCCCCCGATTCAAACCGTCGCCGCATCGCCGTCCCGCGCCGGCTCCGCCGCGCCGCCATCCCGCCCCACCTCCTCCTCGTCGGCCATCCCCGAGCTCCTCCGCCTCCTCCTCTTCCACTGCCTGGCCCCGAGCGCCGCCGCCTCCTCCTCCACGGCCTTGCCCCGAGTGCCGCCGCCACCGTCGACCTCCGCCTCCGGCGCGCTGCTCCCCTCCTCCACCATCGAGCCGGAGCAAGGCTGAGCTCCCTCCTGGTGAGCTCGCTCGCCCCCTCCTCTCTTCTCCCCTCCGGTTGACATGTGCACACAAGGTGTTTGGTGAAATGCCCATGTGTTTTTTCTTCCAATTTTGTTACTTTTGTACATGAATGTCCATGTGGTGGTGGTGATGAATGTTTGGTGATGGTGGTGAATGTGTGGTGGTGATGAAATGTGGTGGTGGTGGTGAATGTGGTGGTGGTTGTGGATGTGTGGTGTGATGAATTTTTTGTGTGTGGTTGTGATGAATATAAAATGTTATGCAGGTACCCTTGAGACCTTTGAGATTGCCGGAATGTTGATTAGCTTCCGTCCTGACAAATTCGGGTACTCCATATGTCCTAATTTTAGCAAAGGTCATGCCAAAAAATTTCGTGAATTTTGGCATGACTATTTCTAAAATTAGGACATATTTGAGTGCCCGCATTTGCCGTGACGGACATTCCGGCAAACTTAGACTCATGGGTATCTTAGTAGTTAATTAAGTGAATTTTTCCTGTTATACTAAGTTCGACTTTTCTCGATCGTTAGTGTGAACATGGCTGACAACGACGAGGCCGGGGGTTCTCAGATAGGAGGCGAGGATCCGATGCAGGCGTTCGTTAACATGGCTGACAACGACGAGGCCGGGGGTTCTCAGATAGGAGGCGAGGATCCGATGCAGGCGTTCGTCGATAACGAACTCACAAGCACCTTCAAATCCATGTTTCCTACCGTCTGTGAGTTCGTTCGGACTTGGATGAATGGAGGCCAAGTAGGGCCTCCCCCCATGATCGGCTACGGCTATGGCAACTCTATCACCAATTTGATGCCTATTGTGCAAAATCATGATACGCCAGAAGATGCGCCGGTGAACAAGCCTAAGAAGGCACGGAAAAGATACAAAAAACATAAGTTGGACAACTCCAACAGCCGGCCGGAGCAGGGCACTGATTTCCGGTTTGTGGACAGGATACCCATCAAGAACTGGCATACGACGCATCACTTGGGTAAATCGATCCTGCCGGCGAATTTGGTCGAAAAGTTGTCTGGACATTTGTTGGACCTACATGAGCTTGTTCTTGTTATGGAGACAAGACTTCTCGAGCAAGAAAATCCAACATACCCAGTTTTTATTGCAAAGGTACCAAAACGGTTGGGCTTTGTCACAGAAGATGGTGCAGACCTGCTCTTTGTGAGATTTGATGACATCTTCAGAATGTTCCATATGCTCCCGCTCCACCCATCCATGGTCCGCCTTGTTGCGCTCCATATGGCGAACCAAATCAAAATGGATGATACACCCGATATCGTGGTAGTTGACCCCTACTATTTACAAGAAATGTTCGTGAACAACCCTGAGGGTAGGAAACACACGACGCGTTATCTCAAAAATCTCTTCCTCGACAATGCTCACAAGCGCACCTATCTCTTGCCTTATTTTCCCGAGTAAGTCATTCATACCTGTCGTAATTAACATGCTTCCATAGATTACCATCGTTGAATTTGCATCTACAATGGTGAAATTTTGCGCAGAAACAAACACGGCACCCTCATCTGGTTGGACATGGTAAATTTGAGTGCCGTGTATCTCGACAGCGGGGATCGTTATGAAGACAAGGCTACTAGAAGGGACTACACCGACATCAAGATTGTTCTGAATAATGCTCTCAACGGCTACGCCTTAAAGGGTGGCCCGATTAAAAAAAAACAACATATGATGAAAGCTATAAATTCTCCCACAGAACGTATTTCCCCTGCATCAAGCAGGATTCAAGGAGTTTTATGGAGTCATGGTACCTAATCTATCAAATGAAGTGGTTATTAAAGTTTCAACGATGAGGCCAATTTGTTGGTGATGTTAACAAATGGTGCCAAAGGCTGAAGGAACCCACTGATTATGTTATCAGAGATGAGTTCCGTTACATCCAGAAGATGATCGCGCGAATCATCATGTGTGACGTCCTAGAAGAAGATGGGGAGTTCTACTTCGGCTTTAAACCACCACCTAACGCCGAGATAGAACATCGCATAAGACGTTCGGGTGATGATAGGCTATTCAACTCGTTAGATGGTTGTAACGCGTTCCGGCCCGTAGATACCGAAGAGAAGGTGAGCAACAATTAACAGTCTTCGTAAACTACATCCCTAAATTAACTTGCCTAGTTTCGAAAGTCGTTTGATTTTGTGTGATCGATGCTATATTTTCTTCTATCTTATGTACACACATCTTTTTTCTTACAACTCTTATTTGTCTTATACTTTTATATGCGTCTTGTGTACAGAGAAATGAAGAAGTGGTATGTGGTGTACGAAGGTCGTGTTCCAGGAGTTTATGAATACTGGGAAGACTGTCTAAAGCAAGTGAACAACTTCGAAGGCAACAACCACAAAAGCTACAAGAGTAAAGCGGAGGCGGAAGCTAGGTACTTCAACCACCTTCTTGAGGAAGAGAGGAAGAACCAGATGAAGTCCAACATCATCGTGAACAACCACAATAGTTACAACAGTAAAGCGGAGACAGACGCTACATACTTGAATCACCTGCTTGCGGAAGAGAGGAAGAAGCGGATGAAGTCCAACTTCATCATGATCCCCTTCTTACTCATCGTCATTGTCATTCTCTTGTATGTGATTGTGGTTTAGTTGACAGTAGTTGATTTGAAAATTTTCCATGGATGAATCTATCGACATGTATTCGTGTATGACAACTTTTATCATCTTGGCTATTATTATGTGGTTTGTAATGTATGTGATCGATGTATGTGGATTTGTCTATATTCCTGTTGTTTTGTTCGCCTGTACACCTGAATATACTATATTTATACTAAATATACTGCTGGAATAGGATTTTCTAAAAAAAAAAAATACCACGAAATACTACCGCTGGCGGACACACAGGCTTACCGCTGGCGGACAGAGCACCCAGAACCCCTAATCAGCGACTAGTACCGCTGGCAGGCGTGCTGTATTACCGCTGGCGGATGCATGTCCGCCAGCGCTGTGGCATCTGCCGCTGGCGGGCGCTTTGGGATGCCCGCCAGCGGTAACAGCCCTTACCGCTGGCGGACGGCCGCCCGCCAGCGGTAATTATTACCACTGGCGTAATGATCGCTGGCGGGCGCCCGCCCGCCAGCGGTAGGCCATTTCCGTCCGCCAGCGGTAGGCCTTTTTCTACTAGTGGATCCTTCGGATCGCCGTTCACTTTCTGCTTACTGTGTTTTTCTTGGTGGTTCTCTCATTGCCTGGAAGACGAAGAAATAGACTGCAGTGTCACGTTCGAGTGCGGAGGCCGAGTTGCGGGCTATGGCTCTTCTGACAGCTGAGGTGACTTGGTTACGATGGCTATTAGAGGATTTTGGTGTTCCTGTTACAACACCTACTACCCTCTTGTCGGACAGTACATGTGCTATCAGTATTGTGCGTGATCCGGTGAAGCACGAGCTTACCAAGCATATTGGTGTTGATGCTTCATCCCAGTACTTGAGAGGCATAGAGGAATGAGCAAGAAGGGACAACCCTACTTCAACGATGTGACGGTGTTTCCGTTCAGCTGATCCATTTTGTTGGTGAGCATATGGACAAGATACATGATGAGATATGCCAACTTTAGTAAAAAATGAACTTAACTTCTCATACTCGCCACCCCAATCGGTTTGCATAGCAAGAATTTTTCTATCAAACTGTCGTTCAACAAGTTTCTAAAAATCATGAAATTTCTGAAAAACTTCAGACTTATATTTAAGTAAATAGACCCAAGTGAACTTGCTGAAATCATCGATAAAACTAACATAGTATTTCTTTCGTCCGACAGACTCAACAGCAGGACCCCACACATCCGAGAAAACAAGCTCCAAAGGAGCACTAGATCTACTAAAAGACTTGGGATATGGCAACTGATGACTCTTGCCTTTCTGACAAGCATCACACACAGACTCATTATTTGACTCACTCGAACAAGGAAGTTTATTCTCATCTATGACTCTCTTAACTATGATCGAAGATGGATGACCTAAACGGGAGTGCCACCTCTCCATAGACGGCTTGATGGCACTTAGATCACGCTTGCTTGAACTGGGTGTTGTGGACGAAAGCGGATAGAGGCCTCTTCTACCCTTGCCTCGAAGAAGAACCTTCTTCGTAGCCCGATCCTTAACGAAAAAAGAGAAAGGATGAATTTCCACAAAGGCATTATTGTCAAGAGAGAGACGATGAGCAGATAAAAGACTTTTGCTAGCTTGAGGAACATGCAAGATATTTCTAAGATGAAGATCACGATCAAGCGTACTAATAGTTGAATGACCAATATGGTTAATGTCCATACCTACTCCACCTGCAGTGTGGACTTGTTCGTTTTTGTTGTACTTGTCACGGATCGTCAATTTGTTGAGGTCGCTGGTGATGTGATCGGTTGCCCCGGAGTCCATGTACCAGTTCGTGTCAACGCCGTACGAGGTCGTGGCCGCGCCTGCGCTTTTCTCCTGGATGCCGGTGAAGTCAGGATTGAACCTTTCCCAGCACTTCTGGACGGTGTGGCCAATCTTGCCACACAATTGGCATCGCGGTTTGTTGGTGTTGCCCCGTTGCCGTTGCCGTTGCGGTTGTAGCCGTAACCACCGCCGTTGTTGTTGTTGCCACCGTTGTGGCCGCCATTATGGCCTCCGCCACCGTAGTTGCCGCGGCCGCCATTGCCACGGCCTTGTCCAGGAGGAGGTCCGCCGCGGCCTCCATAGTTGCCACGGCCTCCGCCATCGCCGTAGTGGCCTCCGCCACCACGACCACCGCGAACAGCGGCGTTCACAGAAGATTGGGAACCTCCTTGAAGGAGGTCGAGGCGCATCTCAAACGCCATGAGCTGCGAGTACAGCTCTGCAACGGTGACGGGCTCCACTCGGGAGCACATGGCAGAGACGATGGAGTTGTACTCCCCGTCCAGGCTGGCAAGGACGTAGGAGACGATGTCCTCCTCGTCCAGCTTCTTTCCAGCAGCACTCATCTCATCCGACAGAGCGTGGATCTTGGCGAAGAACTCCGGGATGGTGCTGTTGCCCTTCTGCGCATTGGCCAGGGCTATGCGAGTGTTCACTGTCCTGGCGCGTGAGCGTGACGAGAACATGTCGTCGATCGCCGCCCAGAGTGTTGCCGATGTGGTGTTCGTCACCACCTGCGTCAGGATCTCACGAGACAAAGTTGTGAGCAAAAAACAGAGGAGCTGTTGTCCTGGGCGAGCCACATACCATACAAGGGATTGGGCTCCTGGATCGTCTCGGTCTCCTTGGTCACCGAGACGTTCTTGTTGGGCAGCACCCCCTCGGTGTCGAGGTAGCGCTCCATCTGAGCGCCCCTGATCGCCGCCATGACCAGAGCTTTCCACAGAACGTGGTTGCCCTTGGTCAGCTTCTCGGTCACCACCTGGCCGAAGAGGGAGCTGGTCGGTGCAGCAGCAGAGGTTGAAGAACTCGCCATGGATGCGATTTGGAGGAGAGGCTCTGATACCATATTAAGTTTCTAGCTAGATTGGTTAAAGCGATGCCTTTGCCTCGGTTCGCTCTGCGTGTTAATATAGGGGGCAAAACACCCGATCAGGTACAGGATCTGTTACAACTTGTGAATCAAGGAAAATCCAAGTTTCGGTTTATACAAACACCAAAAACTTGGTTTACAAGTTAACTACCGAAAAACTCTAGAAGCCTTATCTTTTAACAGGTAATTAACACGTCTTAAGAAGCTCGTGTCATCTGGAGCATTTGGCAAATCGATGATCGCCTCATTTCGAGGCCGCCAACCCTGCCGAGACCGCCAACACCACCCTCCTTGGCCGCCACCCCAGCACCCCTCTCGCACGGAAGCCCCAAAGCCACACAACCCGGACAACCTCTGCCCCAGCCACAGAAAAGCGTTTACCCGCATATCTACGTCGACATGCCAAATCTGGGGACGCCACCCCGAGAAACCAGGAAAAGCAAGCCGCAAGGGGCAAGGGGTGCATGTCTTTTTGTGCATTGCTTTAGAAATTGGAGTGTGCTTCACGCACACTCTCCTAAGAAAAGAAGTGCATGCACGGCACACACAAATCAAAGAAAATATAAATATTCAAGAGGCACAAGTGTCCGTCAAGCTAATTGTACCAACCCTGAGCTGCTAATGCTCGATGATTCTTCCACCATGGAATCTTAGGACCTTCCGACAGCACAATGTCCGTCCTTTGGAGGTGCTTGGAAACCAGCAACAGATACTCGATGATCTCGGAGATGTCGTCCTTTGCATGGTGCTTGATCTCCACAAACTTGAGGTTCAAATGGTAGTCAGACAATTTCACCGAAATGGGCCTTTCCGCCATCCTCTCGTCACGCGTCGGAAGCTTTAATTTGGACAGCAGCAATATCAGGTATTGTAAAAATTAATTCTAATCACAGTAAACTAAAAAGAACACGATATATTGGAAAAGTACAAGTCTCCTATATACCATGCAGTTCTGTAGAGTAAGTTTCTCCAAGTTGGGAGCGTAGATCATAAAGAAGTCCAGGAGCATGTCCACATCATCGGTGTCACTACACTCGTCCAGATCAGTGTTGTCAGGTTATGGAACCTAGGAAAACCTCTGCCATATCTATGTATCAACACCTGAAAAACAAAAATGCATACTACGATAGATTTAAAATTTATCACATCCCAGCGAAAAATCTTGCAACATTATTAATTTAAGGAAAGAATTCGAACCTTGTCCAGCGATGGGAAGCTGGACAACTCTAATTTCATGACGTTGTGAAGGCTGCAAAGGAGATCAAATTCGTTGAGGATGCAGCCTCTGTTGAGACGAACCGTGGCCTCCATGAGCGAAGGCATCTTGAAGAGCCACAGGGGAGCGTAGGTTCGGAGGAGCACGAGGTGGAGAGAAGCCAGGCCAGGCGCCACGATGCGCGGGGTGTAACACATGCGGAGCAGATGGCCGCTACTCTGGTTCATGTCCATGTTGGAAGAGTCGACGACGAGGGTCCTGAGTGTGCTGGAGGCGACCACCTTCTCAAAGCCGATGAGGCAGTCCCTGAGCTCGAGGTGCTCCAGCCGAGGGCACCCGTTGGCGCCGAGGAAGTCCTGGAAGCCGGTGCACAGCGTTAGCCCGGTGAGCCGCAGCGTGGTGAGGCGGCGGAGGACGGTGCCGTGGCCCATGCGGCGCAGCTGGACGTGCGGGCCAGGCGCGGGGTTGTAAATGATGAGGGCGGCGGGGCTGTAGCGCGCGAGGAAGCGGCGGACCCAGCGGTTGCCGGCGGGTCTGCGTCTGCACCCGCCGTACTTTGGCGGCTGGACGACCAGCATCCGGAGCGTGTCGAGATCGACAACGCCGTGCTTCAGCATGAGGCTGTGCGTGAAGGTGCTGAACCGGGTCCACCCTTTCTCGAGGTCGTCGTTGAACTCCTGCGGGCCGACGTGGAGGGACGGCGCGTCCCGCCAGAGATGGCGCCACCGCCGCGACAGGGCGCTCGTCTGCACGAGCCGCCTGGCGTCCATGGAGGCAACGGAGAGGATAATGTGGAGCAGGCAATCCGGCAGGTCGCTGAGCCTGTCCGGCTCCGCCGTAGAGGTGTCATCGGCTGTATGCTCCATGGCAGATTGCAATTCAAGTGCAGGCGAGTAGATTGATCCGCAAACCTCTTTGTTGTCTTAAAAGTTCCATGGGTTTTCCAAGTGGAAGTTGGAATCGATTTATGATTCTCCCGAAACAATTTTTTTAACGTCATCCAGAAGTACAAGGCCGTTCATAAGAGCCCATCTAGAAGTAGTAAAAACACGAGAGCCCACCAGCAAGAAGGGAAGAACAAAACCGTCACAAAAGAGGACACAGACGTCGATCAATTGACCACCACAAACCTAATCCTGGTGCTCGGAGTTAGCAATGCCGCAACGAGGAGGAGGAGATTGCTACACGGAACAGGACCCCCAGCTGGCGACCGTCCACCGTGGCCGCGATGAGGACGCTCTGTTTGATGCGCCGCCGCCTTTCCCCGTCATTATTCCAGTAGCACCCGAGGTTTGTCCTACGCCTCTTCCTTGTTCCAGTAATCCATCAAAGAACGTGAATCAGTGACCTAATTAAGCAAACTCTCGCTCTCTTCCGTTTGTAGAATAAGAAGCAGAAGCATGACACTACATCACGTCCCATATCCGGAGGCACTCCATAATGCCTCCAAAAGTCACAAAAGTGCCTCGAAATGTTTTTTGAGGCAAAAAAAAATGTGCTGGATTTACTTGTGTAGGTAAAAGTCTTTTGTGGCATTTTACAATAATGCCTCAAATGCTAATCTTTAGAGACATTATTTAGTGCCTCAAAAGCTAATCTTTAGAGGCATTATTTAGTGCCTCAAAAGCTAACCTTTTGAGGCATTATTGAGTGGCTCAATTGGTATACCATTTGAGGCACTTTTGATTTGTGCCTCAATTGATATACCATTTGAGGCACTCAATAATGCCTCAAATGCTATACCATTTGAGGCACTTTTGATTTGTGCCTCTAATGCTATACCATTTGAGCCACTCAATAATGTCTCAAATGTATACCTTTTGGATATCACAGTAAGGTTCAAACAAATATATATTACAGTCAAATATCACAAGGTTAGAATCCGAGCTCTTCCAGAGTGGTATCTCACTGATGACTCGGGCCCCCCCGGAAGGGGGCCTTCTTCGCCTTCACATTACATTCGGGTTCAAATCACAGCAAGTCAAATATCACAGCAACCTTCAGAGACACAATCTAACAAGCATGATGAATAAACCAGCATCAATGACGCCAATGTCAACATAATTACAATGATAACAATTACAATTGTATTTTCCCTCTATATTTTGTAACTATAACAACAATGAATCAGCAGATCTTTGTAAGTGAAGCCTGTGCACTTATCTTGCTAGTAGCTCCATTGAATTATTCTTTTTGCTTGTCTGGAACTTGTGACTCTGTAGTCGTCTGTATCAACAGAAACAGTCTTCATTCAGAAACTGGCCTAATCCATGAACCTCGAACCAAACAGCGGGTGATGCAGATGTATCAGTGCATCTAATTGTGATTACTGAATACCACATACAAGCAGTTTGTAAAGAAATTCTATGATAGCAAAGCGTAACTAGATGTATAAGCGGGTGATTTTCCGCTGTATAATGTAGAGTTGAACATAAGTTGTTGAAGAAGTAATCCAAATGGTATGTCATTTGGATCATTATCCAGGAGTATTATGCAACAAAACTACAAATGCTAAGAACTATGTTTTTTTGTATATATTCTGAGTGATAAAATAAGCCCTACCAAATAGAGGGCTCAGAACTGTTTCGATGAGAATTGGAATTTTGTAGGAATGCCTAATCAATATTGGAAAATACAACACATTATTTTTCTCACATCACAGGTAACAGATATAGTGATTTTGACCAAAAAATTTATCAAGCATCTAGTTATGTATCATTTAGAGGAAATACAGTACCAGCTATTAAGCATGCAAACCACATATATGGCACAAGCGATTGTCAACAAGCAGTTTAGCTTTTTCACTGAATCTGATGTCAGAATGATTGCCATAAGAAAAGTAACTTAGCTTTGCACTCAAATTATCAAGCATTCAGTCAATTAAATAGAGCAAATGAAGCTGCGTGACTAATTTAGCAGCATACGACAAAGATTATTTCCATGTGTATAGAGGACAGAAACCATTTAGGCAACAGATCATAAATAATTTTCAGCCTTGACCTCACCTGAGATCACTCGAAGGCAACAGATCATAAATACTTTTTTACCTATACCATATGCAGTAAATATGTAAATGTAGAATTCTCATAGAGCAAACACCTTGCAGAACTTTATATTGCAGTCTTGTAGAAGTAGGTCCTTCAGTTTCAGCATTCCATCCACGGGAGATGAACACAGGAACAATTTCAAAATGTATAGTAGGGAGACCTGAAAAAGTTAGCAAGTAGCTATATTAGCTCGTTGCTTATTAAAATCCATGATCAGTAATGAAGACAATCGAGGTATGCAGTACAGGCTAGCCTAGCAACAGAAAATAAAGAACCTCCAACTCTGTCCCATGTAGTTGAACTGGAAAGTAGTTAGCATCTTGAACCATTGTTCCATTTTGAACTACTTGAGAACTGCCCCTTAACCCCTTCTGTCGTTAGCATCTTGAACCACTGTACAGATGCAACCAAACAACTTCCTGGACCAAACAAATGATATAGAGATGCAATATTACATGTTATAATGGAGATTATTTTTCCCAGTAAAACTGCAATGGTCTAGCATCTTTAATTCACAGTGAATACTAATTGTGTAGGTTATCTATCTTGTAATCCAATTTGACATCTTGCCTAAAAAAGATGATAGTCACTTCAAACTATTTTTATCTTAATTGAAGCAGCGTACACATACTTAATTTGTATTTCTTCCATTGCATCTTTTCTTTTTGTTTTCAGAACTATTAATGTATATAGGTGAGCTAGGTTATTCATACACACGAGTATCTTCAATATGAAATAAATTATACCTGATAATTACTTTGGAAAAAATGGCTGCTTATCTATTTGAACTGAGAGTGAACAGGAAGTATTGTTGAAGCATTAGCACACAAAGAGCTCCACATAACCCCGAATGACAACCAACCACATCAACCAAACTAAGTAATTGAAAATAAAATCTTCTTCTAATGCACAGTACTGCACCAAAAAGGTGATTGCAACAGAGCAACATTTCCTTACTGCGATGATAAGCACTTTGAACTGTTTTATCTTAATTGAAGCAGCATGCACTTAATTTGTATTTCTACCATTGCATCTATTTTTTTTCTTTTTTTCTATTGCATAAATTTATTTATTTTACTTTTGGAACGATTAATGTATAGAGGTGTGCAAAAATTATCTTCTATATGAAATAAATTAGACCTGATAATTACTTTGGAATAAATGGCTGCTTATCTATTTGAACTGAGAGTGAACAGGAAGTATTGTTGAAGCATTAGCACACCTTTATGCTCTAGAGAATAGGTCCCTGCGACATTCTTGACTCGAATATCAAGTGCTGGAAAGATAACCTGTAAATGCCAAAACAGAAAGTATGAGCGCATTTTTAACATAAATTACATGTTGAAGAACTCGTATCGTAATTTCTACATAGCAAATGATCAAGAAGAAAAGCATAGAAAGATATATTGTGAAGACGGCTTTGAACTACCAAGGTTCTCCAATGAAGAACTTGGTCAAGCAAATAAAACAAGTTTACAACAGTGCTAACGAATTTGTGCTTCAACACAGAACCTCTATATTGGCAGCAATTAAGGGAAAATAGAAGATCAAGGAGCATTTACTTGTCAGTTGGACTCAGCCACCAAAACAAACATTAGTAAAAGTTCGTTCTCATTCTGCAGAGTAATAAGATTTAAATAATATTTTCACGAAGTTTGTAACCTCCCTTAGCCCTTGACTAACAGGTTGAAAACTAAGACAGCTCTATCCGACTCAATCCAATATGTGATTCGTGTGAAAGTTGCTGTGTACTCCAATCAAAGTGACAAAACATCAGCATAGAAGAAAGACAGAGAAGGACTCACATGATGATGTCAATATCAAAATTTCCATTATGGTTTCAATTGAACAGAGGCTTTTGTTATACAATTCGGGCAACACCTCCTCATGTCAACATCAGAATCCAGAAGGGCAAAAAGTGTGCCCAATTGTTCATGTAAGCATGGCTGATTCAGTCAAACAATCTTTTATACCGCCCACTGTTGCATAAAAAGCTAACCCATAAGAAGATTCAACAGCATGGTATGGAGTCCACCGGACTCAGATCCTAACAGTGTTGGAACGATTCAATCCCAATCCCGCCCAGTTCGTCCAAACCCAAAGGGAGCAATTCCGCAACCCTAAACCCAACGAAATTTGTACGCACCCAGGCATCTCCATACCCAAATCCGCAACAACTAATAAATGAAGAAAATAAGTAGAGGAAAACGAAATGGCTCGAATAGAACGGAGTTCTGCATAGGGGCAGCAGCCGTACCGCGTCCTCGGCGTCGCAGTGGTGCTTGTAGACGCCCGTGCTTTGCTACGGGTGAGGTAATTTTCATCGGGCATCGACCTGCAGCAGAGCAGATCGAAGAGATTGGTCTCACCTTTGACGAGCGAAAGTTGAGAACGGCCGGTATGAGGAGGAAGAGCAGGCCGCAGATCGCAGCAGCACGGCTGGCCTTAGGTCGGGCGCCCTCGCGACGACGTAGGCGAGCAGAGGCGGCCGGGATCGTCGTACCTTCCTTCCCGGCGGCGACGGAGCCGCGCCCGTGGGCTCACGCACGGACGCGCACACCGGCGAGCAGGCACGGCCGTGCCGCCGCTCGATCTGCTCCGGGAGTGGACGGCCGGAGGCGCTGGAGTACCCCGTGGTGGCGGAGATGCTCGCCGGGAGGAGGAGGAGAGGTGGTGCATCTGGAGGAGAGGGAGGCGGCGCATCTGGCGGCGTGCGTGAGATGGAGAGAGGCGAGGCGTCGGCGGCGGAGGGGATGCACGACGGGGGGGGGCGAAAAGGCCGGAGGTCGGGGAGGAGGTCGTCGGCGGCCTCGAGGAGGATGAGGTCGTCGTGGGGGCCGAACTCCTGGTGGTAGCACACGGAGAGCGAGGCGCCGGCTCCGGCGCGGAGGGAGAGGGGCGGCACGGAGCGCGGAGGGGTGGCGCCGCGACGGCGCCCGGCGCCGAGGGAGAGGGGCGGCGTGCCGGCGGCGGCCGATGGGATCGTGTGGAGAGAGCCGATGAGATCGTGCTCTGTGGGGGAGAGAGAGCAGAGCGGTGCGTTGTTGCAAAAAAGTTCCTAGATTTTCCGAAAATTGTAAATAAGCCCTTCGGCGTACGAAATAACGAAGCCTCCTTTGGCATGTGGACTGCGGGTTAATTTACCTATTTGTCAGGGTAGCACTAGAGGCATTTTGAAGGAATGCCTCTAATGGTTTCTATCAGAGGCACTTGTTCAATCTGCCTCAAATGCTATCTTTTAGAGGCATCTAAAAGTGGCTCTAAAAGTATAGCATTAGAGGCATTTTGAAGGAATGTCTCAAATGGTACCAAATAGAGGCAATTTTTAATTCTGCCTCTAATGCTACTTTTAGAGGCATCTAAAAGTGCCTCTAAAAGTATAGCATTAGAGACAATTTGAAATAATGACTCAAATGGTACCAAATAGAGGCAGATTTCGAAAAGTGCCTCTACATAGTGCCTCTAATTGTAGGACGTGACATAGTGTGAACAGCTCCGGCGCACGGCGAGCCTCCCCGACGACATCGTTATCGAGATCCTGTCACGGGTGCATTACAAGTCGCTGTGCCGCTTCAAGAGCGTCTCCAAGCCGTGGCTCGCCCTTTGCTCCGACCTCGACATCCACAGCAGGGCTCCCCGGACCGTGTCTGGCTTCTTTGGCGAGTACAACGGCGAGGCCTACAACTTCCATGATTTGACCGCGGGTGGCCACCCTCCTCTATTGATTCTACTCTTTCTTTCTTGGGCAGCTACGAACACATCAGCATACAACAATGCTGCGGCGGTGGCCTTCTCCTTTGCCAATGCTGGGAGACGCGTTCTCAGAAAGATAAATACAGTTACGTCATGTGCAATCCGGTGACTGAGAAGTGGACTGTGCTGCCACCTATTGAATTTCCGGACAGAGCGGATGGTCACCGTTTAGTGGAGGAGCGCCTTGTTGATTTAAACCGAGCTGAGCGCTTTCTGGGTTTCGATGCACTCAACCCCTCCAGCTTTGTGGTAGTTGTGCCCATGACAAATAGTTTTGAACAAGTCAGAGAAGTGGTTGTTTACTCGTCGGAAACTGGACGATGGACTTCTATGCAGAGTCAGTGGCATTCTGAGACTATGTTGATGGATAATGGTAATGAAGCTAACTTGAATGGCAGGATTCATTTCACTTCTAGTCGTTCTTCAATAGTAACAGTGGACGTAGAAGGGAAGATTTGGAGGGAAATCGAGTTGCCAAACGGCCATGGTTTAGGCACATTGGACAGTCTCAGGATATTTGCTTTATTGGCGTGTGGATAATGATTACCAACTCACCATTTGGATTCTTCAGAATTATGGTAGTGCAAACTGGACCATCAGGCATACTGTTAACATTTTGGAACTGTTTGGAAAGAATTATCCTGAGGATGAGGATGAACATCGGCCCTACGATATTGCAATCCATCCAGACTATAATTTGATTTTCCTTACTGGCTGGGATATGACAATATCGTACGACATGGATAATCAGAAACTGCATGTTATCTGCGCTTCTAAAGAATTTATGTTTGGTGTGCCTTATATTCCCTGTTTTGCAAAGTGGTCAGAGGGTCACTGAAAGTAGCTAATACCAGCTTAGCTTATAAATAATGGCTTAACTTAAGTCAAGGAGTATCACACTCATAATACATTCGTTGTACATGGGTCTAACCTTGTTTCGTGGCACTAGCTTGGATATGTACCAACGGCTATTTCTATTTCAATATCTGATGTTGTTTGGTTGCACGTCTATATGGCTTTGCACATACTGGTTACCTATAGAGAATTTGTAAGGAAGCATCCAAACTGAACCAACAAGAGTGTAAGTCAAATGGAAAGTTTTTGTTGACTCTGATTTTTTTGACTTATTAGAGCATTCAAAGTTCAAATATATAAGATGTGACAGATACACATAGTGTGTTATTTGAGTAATATTTGCATGGGTAAATTTCAAGTTAAAGACTTATTCGGTGAATATTTTCAAGGTCGTACAACTATGTTCTTTCCTATATCTAGAAAGTGAAAGGATTGAGTTTGCCTCCAAGATTGAGGTCGCACCCGTTCTTTTTCTCTTTATTTCTCTCAAAACTTGCCGGTACAAATCTGGTTACAGGTGTGCATATATATATATATATGCACCAACGACCGTCCCTGAACCACCTAAACTACTCGTACACAAACTCCTTATACCACACGTACTAGACTATTACCTAAACCACGACATGGCAACTAACCAGAATACCTAATTAGGACTTGCATCTAACACAACGACTAGTACTCCTCTCCTAGTCTAACACGGAATCGAACTAGGTACCCGCGTACATGACCAGTGCAAGTTCCAACTTTCAAGATTAGTCTAACAGGTCGTCGGTGAGTCTGCTCGCGAAAAGGCTCCTTCTCGAGCGCGCGAGCGCTCGCGCGGTTATCGCTCGTCGTGCTCTGCCCCCTATTCCCTTTTCTGCCTCTTTGCTTTTCTTTTCTGGCATGCCAACGTAGAACGTACCCTGCTCCCCTATTCCCTTTTCTGCGTTGAAAAAATAATCGCTTAACCAGCTCTGCCTTTCCCATTTTCTGTCCCTCCCATGGCCCTGATCCAGCGCCGCCCGCGTCCTCCTCTCCGGCGACCGGAGATTTCGTCCAGCTGAGGTAGACCCTCCCCTGAGCCCCTCCCCTCCTCGCTTATCTGGTTCTAATTCATCCGGTTGAAATCCACCAGGGGTGAGATCCGGTGCCCTCCTCTCCTTTCCGGCGAGCGAAGATTCGCGAGTCCCTCTCGGGTTGCGTACAAAGCTTCATCGGGCGAAGCATCCCCATCCCGTGTTGTGGGTCGTAGGGATCGAGGAATTTGAAATTGTTCAGGCTTGCAAGGTCATTGGGCAACGCCATGGCCACGGGGTCCTGCTCTCCCCGTCGTCCCGGCCGCCGGAGATTGGCATGGTGGCGCTCCATGCAACGGCTAGTGGCGGCTATGGGACAGGGATGTGGTCGTTCGAGGGCGCATCAGCAGGTGCACCATGGATCGGCATGTCGCAGTACATGGAGCAGCTGCACTTGTAGACACGGCCACGCACAAAGTTTTGCTTGTGAAAGATATGTGAAATCAGCAGGAACGAATTTGACCAGGTTTACAAGCTCTCAGAAGTACAAATTGAAAAGGTAGTACTACTTTCTACTGATATTTTACGATTCTAAGAAGTTACCCAGCAAACGTATTAACAGAATATAACTGCAATCTGAAAATTATTATGTTAGTTGGACTTCAGATGAAGGTGAACACAATTTTTTTCTAGAATGTTTGCCATATGCAAAATGAACTATTGTACTTTGTAAACTGAAATCTGTGTAATTTTTGTTGACTAGCAATTTTTGCTCAAAGGCTTAGGATCGTCTTTCTCCCATTTGAACCGTAATGAAGAAGATTATGTTGAAAATTCGGGAGTATTCACCCTGGCATATTTTCTCATTGTCATATGAAGTCTCAAAATAAAAAAAGTTCTAGAACTGCTACCAAAAACCTACAATTAACTTGACTTATTTATTGGTATGCATCAATTTGCCAGATAAATGTATTCAACTCCTGATTTATTGAGCTTATCATATTACCGGCTAATATCTATGAAGATTTTTACAAGATTTCAGAAACATCCTTTTCTCCGTGGAATTCATTTTTGTACTTTTTAAATCTGTTGAAGTTCATCGGAAATCATTCTGATCTTTGATCAAAGCATCTGTACCTTCTTGTGTTCAATCACTTGCCATGGAATGCTTATATACACGTATTCTGTCTCTTCCTCAGAAGCAACCCAAAAAGGTTATTGGTTTATGTTTACAGAGAGAGTCAAAGCTAATTTCTCTCCTAATTATTATGTCAGGGAGAGAGATTTTATAATCCTTATATTCCACAAGTTCTTGAAGGATTCAGTAACCAAGGTTTCATTAAGGAAAGTGAGGGTGCTCGATTAATTTTCATTGAAGGTCATAAAATCCCTTTATTTGTGGTAAAAAGAGACGGTGGCTTCAACCATGTCTCAACAGAGTTAGCTGCTCTTTGGTTAGTTACTAAACTAAATTATAATTGACTTGTTTTTTTTCTATAACTCATCTTTCTAGGTTCTTATTTAGTTGATTCTGTAATCTAAAACAAAAAAAAATATCATCTTTTATGCAGTCTGGTGTACTGATAGAGTTTGTGAACTTAGAACTTTCTTGTTGTCTTTTCCTTTATAAAGGTAGCGGCTTAACTGAATGGGCAATATATATAGATGTTGGTCACCACCTGCACTTTGGTATAATCAACAGACAAGTTCTAGATTTTCATTCCTTAACTGTGCATCAGTCAACTAGTAAAACATTGGGCACTTTATTGTACTTATAAGGCTATGACACTATATACCAGTAATTAACACGGGCAGTGAGGGGTATGGCTTAATAGGGAGGGATCTTGCCCTCTTTTGTATTAAAGTACGTGCTGCTATCTATGTCAGGTTGTTGAAGACTGCTTGCACAAATCTCCTTCCCCAATGTTCTGTGTGAATACATATACAACTTATCTTAATTGTTCACAAGGCTCTACACCAATTGTCAGGTACACTTCTCTTTGTTTCCATCGTTAAATTCATTCGGAGAGAGAAAATGGCGATAGAGTGCTATGCTGATTGGCTTCCATACAAGACTGGTGCCTACTGGTGTTAACGCTGGTGGAGGGGGCTGTAGCTGGTAGCGTAGGTGTCTGATGCAAGTTACCACTCACCAGTGGCCTTCCAAAGCCCGCGGATGATCCACCTCCTCAATCCTCGTGTAGCTTGACATCATTTTCAAAGTAGTTGCTTGCTTCACGTGCCTTAAATTTCATGTAGTTTGAAATTAATTTATAATATCTTCTAGTTCTCTTTCATCGGTAACTTATACACTAGTGTATTGGTATTAAAATTTTACTATCCTTCACCTGATAATTTGTTTGCTGTGTGATTTGTAATATAGTTTATTTCCTCTCATGTCTCATCAATAAGTTGTATGCTAGTGTATTGGTAATAAAATTTTAAAATCCCCCACTTGATAACTTGTTTCCTTCGTGATTGGTAATATTTTACTAGTTCTCCTTAATCGATAACTTATATGGTAGTGTATTGGTAATAAATTTCTAGCATCCTCCACGTGATAACTTGTTTGATATGCGACGGGTAATATCTTAATAGTTCAATTCTCATCGATAACTTGTATGCTATAGTCTTGGTAATATATTTTTTATCACCCACCTGATAACTTGTTTGCTATGTGATTGGTAATATCTTTGTAATCCTCTTTCATCGGTAACTTGTATACTAGTGTATTGATAATAAATTTTTACTATCGCCCACCTGATAATTTCTTTGCTATGTGACTGGTAGTATCTTAATAGGTCTCCTCATCGATAACTTGAATGTTAGAGTCTTGGTAATAAACTTTTCGTATCTCCCACCTGATATGTGACTGATACTATTTTACTACTTCTTTTCTCATCGATAACTTGTATGCTGGAGTATTGATAATAAAATTTTAGTATCCGTAGCCTAATAATTTTTTTGTTATGTGATTGGTAATATCTTTTAGTTCTCTCACATCGGTAACTTGTATGCTAGGGTATTGGTAACAAATGTTACAATCCTGCACTTGATAACTTGTCTGCTATGTGATTGGTAATATCTTACTAATTCTCTCTAATCGATAACTTATATGGTAGTGTGTTGGTAATAAATTTTTAGCATCCCCCACCTGATAACTTGTTTGATATACGACTGGTAATATTCAATTCTCATCGATAACTTGTATGCTAGAGTCTTGGTATATTTTTTATATCACCCACCTGATAACTTGTTTGTTATGTGATTGGTAATATCTTAGTAGTTCTCTCATCGAGAGTCTTGGTACTAAATTTTTTAGTATCCCCACTTGATAGGTCCTTCTAATTAATAACTTGTGTGTTATTGTGTTGGTAATAAATTTTTAGTATCACGTACGCTGATAACTTTTTTGCTATTTGATTGGTAATATCTTATAATTCTCTCCCGTTGATAACTCTTATATTAGTGTATTGGTAATAAATTTTTACTATCGCCCACATGATAATTTGTTTGCTACATGACTGGTAGTATTAACTTGTATGTTAGTCTTGGTAATAAAATTTTAGTATCTGCCACCTGATAACTTGTTTGCTATATGACTGGTATTATCTTGCTAGTTCTTTTTTCATCGATAACTTGTATGCTAGAGTCTTGGTAATAACAAAATTAGTATGCCCACTCTGTTAACTTTTTTGCTATGTGATTAATAATATCTTCTAGTTTTCTCACATAGATAACTTGTATGTTAATGTATTGGTAATAAATATTTTCTATTCCCCACCTGATAATTTTTTGCTATGTCATTGGTAATATATTCTACTTCTCTCACATCGATAACTTGTGTGTTAATGTATTGGTAATAAATATTTTCTATCCCCCACCTGATAACTTTTTTGCTATGTCATTGGTAATATATTCTACTTCTCTCTCATCGATACCTTATATGCTAGTGTATTGGTCATAATTTTTACTATCCCTCACCTGATAACTTGTTTGCTATGTGATTTGGTAATATCTTACTAGTTCTCTAACCTATAACTTATATGATAGTGCATTGGTAATAAATTTATAGCACGCCCAGCTAATAACTTGTTTGATATGCAATTGGTAATATCTTAGTTATTTTCTTTTCGATAATTTGTATGCTAGAGTCTTGCTAACTTGGTTGGTATGACGATCATCGAGGCACACTAAAAAATAAAGAAATTATATGAGTTTTAGTTAAATTTCAATTTCTTTAGGATGAATATTTGTATAGTTTGCATCAAGTAAATTCAGATTGACTTTAATTGTACTAGTGGCGTGTGGGGCCCCTGTGACTCCTCTCCGTTGCTTCTTTGCTCCATCTGGTGTCTTCTGGTAAAATAGTGACCCCCGTGTAGTTTCGTCCAATTCCGAGAATATTTCCATACTAGCTTTTCTGGAATACAAAAACAGCAGAAAACAGGAACTGGCACTTCGGCATCTTGTTAATAGGTTAGTCCCAAAAAATGTATAAAAGTGATATAAAGTAGATGCAAAACATGTAGCAATTGGTATAAAACAAGCATGGAACATCAAAAATTATAGATACGTTTGAGACGTATCAGCATCCCCAAGCTTAGTTCCTACTCGTCCTCGAGTAGGTAAACGATAAAAACAAAATAATTTTTGAGGTGACATGCTACTATCATAATCTTGATCATATAATATTGCAAGGCACATGTAAATGAATGAAGTGATCCAAGTCAATGGTCTATAATTTGCTATCAAATAGATAATGAGTAAACAATGAATCACACAAGCTAAACGTTTTCATGAATAGTACTTTCGAGACAAGCATCAAACAGTTTTGCATAAGTGTTAACTCATAAAGCAATAGTTTCTAATAAAAGGTATTCAATCAACACAAAGGAAGAATTAAGTTTCAGCATTTGCTTCAACTTTCAACATATTTATCTCATGGATATTGTCAACACAAAGTAGTATAACAAGTCCAATACGTTGCATATAACGCATGTTGTAACAAAGTTGACACTAGTGTTTGCTTGTGGAAGACAGAAAGAATAGGAAAACTGACTCAACATAAAAGTAAAAGAAAGGCCCTTCGCAGAGGGAAGCAGGGATTAAATCATGTGCTAGAGCTTTTAGGTTTTTGAAAGCATATAGAGATTGCATAAAATATTTGATACTCCTCCCAACCTTGCTAACACAAGCCATGGCTAACCGAATCCTCGGGTGCCTTCCATCAATCACATACCATGGAGGAGTATCTATTTTTGAGAGGTGTTTGTTAATTGTCAACGAATGGTAGCGGGTGAGAACAGTATTCTACCTGTCAAACGGACTTTTAAGAGCGGCTCCCATGAAGGACGTTATTTCTACCAGCAAGGCAGATCATCCCTCTTTCTCTTTGGTTTACACACATTCAGGTATTTCACTGTTTGTCATTGCTTACTGATGAATCAGGGCAAAAGTGTGAAGAGAATTAATTGGTTAAAGTTGTAATTAATTGGGACTGGGCACCCCGTTGCCAGCTCTTTTTGCAAATTATTGGATAAGCGGATGTATATGCCACTAGTCCAGGTGTAAAAGTCCATTGACAAAGAATAAAGAATAACCACACTAATTCCTCATGAGCTAGTAAACATTGACACAAAAAGGGAATAATAACATTTTGAATAATTTAAAGGTAGCACATGAAAAATTTACTTGGAGTGGCAAGGAAATACCACATATAGGTAGTTATGGTGGACACAAATGGCATGGATTTTGGCTCAAGGATTTGGATGCACGAGAAGCATTCCCTCTCAGTACAGAGTTTAGGCTAGCAAGGTTATGTAAGCAAACAAGAATATCAACCCGTACACCAAGTTTTATATGACAAACATATTGCAAACGTTATAAGACTTCATACCGTCTTCCTTGTTAACCAAACCCGTTATTAGAAAATATCTAGACCTTAGAGATACCACCGATGCAAACCAAATTTTCAACAAGCTTTACGGTAGTTCTTCACTAATAGGCTTAACTCATGTGATGCACAATTTAATCATGATCTACTTGTTAACTCAAAACAATTGACAAGCATCAAGTTATCCATTAGTGATCTACAAGATTAAGCAAGTTTTTCCTTATACCAATTACCACATGCAACATTTTCTGAACCAACCAAACACCAATCAATTTATTTAATCAACTCTCCAAAAAATATAAGTGAAGCAAGAGAGTACTTTCTACAAAAGAAAGCTAATAGCTCTGACAAGAGATACATGAAAACAAGAGCTAAAAGCTGAACAGCGCTAGATATGAATACTCAACAAATATAAGTGAAGAATAGGAGTATTCTCATGAAAAAGCGGAGCGTGTCTCTCTCCCAATCAAGAATGCTAGGGTCCAGTCAAGCTTTATTGAAAATAAAAGCAATACTGAAAATAAAAGCACACAGACGCTCCAAGAAAAGCACATATGATGTGAAAGAATTAAAATATAGTTTCACTAGAGATGACCTGATAATTTTGACGATGAAGAAGGGGATGCCTTGGGCATCCCCAAGCTTAGACGCTTGAGTCTTCTTGAAATATGCTGGGGAGATCCATGGGAGCCTCCCCAAGCTTAAGCTCTTCACTCTTCTTGATCCTATTATATCATCCTTCTCTCTTGACCCTTGAAAACTTCCGTCACACCAAACTCAAAGTAGATCTCATTAGAGGGTTAGTGCATAATCAAAAATTCACATGTTCTATAAAGACGCAATATGATTTGTTACTTTAAACATTAGCTACAGCCACTGATGTTATGTGAAGCTCTTCCACCCAAAAAAGAATTTCACTCAACACTAGTAAAAGAGAGAATGCAAAATAAAAAGGCATAATCTGTCTAAAACAGAACAGTCCGCAAAGACGAATTTTTTCGAGGCACTTACGACGCTCAGATCGAAAAACTTTGAACTAATGAAAGATTCAGACATTCATAAAGATTACGCACAAAAATTTCAGATTTTTAACAATCTGGTGATTTTAGGAATTTCGTACAGTGAACAGCAAAAATCTGTTTCTGCGCAGCAATCAAAATTAAGCATCTTAACATTAGAGGCTACTCTTGGCACAACAATGCGAGAAAATAAAGATACAAAGGAGTTGCTACAGAAGTAAACAACACCTTGACTCAATAAAAGAAAAATTGCAGAAAAATAAAATGGGTTGCCTCCCATAAGCGCTTTTCTTTAACGCCTTTTAGCTAGGCACAAAGCATGCATCAAGTATTACCAAGTGAAGAAGCATCAACAATCTTACGCTTACCTCTTACCTTATCTTTAGGAAATATTTGGTTACACATAGGTGAGGAGGCGAAATTCATAACTCCTTGGCCCACGTCTATTGTTGCTCCAAAGCGTTTCAGAAGGATCTCCCAAGCGTAATTTGTCCTGTTCCTGCACATTCAATGACAACATAATCAATAGATACTGTTATCCCCAGAGTTTTGTAAATACCCTTCGGCTGCTCCTTTTGGTATTTAATGGTATTATCAGCCAAGTTATCAATTTTCACATTTGGAAAGCTCCCAAAGGTTTAAGGAATCATAAATTTCCTAGGCATTAAACAAATTCAGACATGATATCACATCGAGCATGGAAGGTTTCACCATTGATAACAACTTTCACAGAGGAATCCATCCCGATGGTTCAAAGTTTATGGCTCATTATCATAATGTTCACGAATCTGATTATACCCTTCTTTTAGACCAGATATATTTGTTTCAAGAGCATTTAATCTATCATTTATGCTTGTGAGAACTGAATCAATTTTACTAATTGGAGGGCTAGAAATTGTAATCAACTTTTTAATAGCATTAAAAGCTTGATCCCCATCATGACGAAGGAAATCTCCTCCTACCACAGCATCTAAAGCATATCTGTAGCAAAGAACAAGACCAAAATAAAGCTACTGAGAAGCAGGCTTAGAGTCATTTTAGGTTCAGTTTTAGCATAGGACTCAAATATTCTAGACCAAGCATCTTTAAAACTCTCCTCACTCCCTTGCTTGAAAGTGAAATCTCCTTCAGGTGACAACTACTGGGAACAGACATGATAACTAACAGAAAAAAAACTGAAAATAAACTAAATGCAAGTAACTAATTTTTTTGTGTTTTTGATAATTGAAAGCAAACAAGATAAAATAAAATAAACTAAGCAAGACAAAAACAAAGTAAAGAGATTGGAAGCGTGAAACTCCCCTTGCAGAAGACTGCTGTCTCCCCGGCAACGGCGCCAGAAAAAGTGCTTGATCGTGAACACGTCGTTGGGAGACCCCAAGAGGAAGGTATGATGCAGTTCAGCAGCAAGTTTTCCCTCAGAAAGAAACCAAGGTTATCGAACCAGTAGGAGCAACAACTCTTCAGAAGGTTGTTGGCGGCTCGCACGGCGCAACACGATCACCAACGTGGAATCTGCACACAACACAATCAAACTACTTTGCCCCAACGAAACAGTGAGGTTGTCAATCTCACCGGCTTGCTGAAAACAAAGGATTAAACGTATGTGTGGAAAATGAGTATTAAATTGCAGAGAATGAAAAAGGAACAGTTTGCAGTTTGTGGTTTAATCAGTGTAAAAGAATGGACCGGGGTCCACAGTTCACTAGTGGTGTCTCTCCATAAAAGATAACTAACATGTTGGGTGAACAAATTACAGCTGGGCAATTGACAAATAGTGAGCGCATGACAATGCATATACATGACATGATGATTACTATGATATTTAATTGGGCATTACGACAAATACATAGACCGTTATCCAACAGCATCTATGACTAATAATCCACCGCCGGGTTGTCATCCGAGTCCCCCGTTGGTATTAAGTTGCAAGCAACGGATAATTGCATTAAGTAAAGCGCGTAATGTAAACAAACACATATGCCCGTGGACATAGCATCGTTAGGTTATCCCTAGTGGCAACAGCACATCCACAACCTTAGAACTTTCTGTCACTGTCCCAGATTAAATGGAGGCATGAACCCACTATCTAGCATAAATACTCTCTCTTGGAGTTACAAGCATCTACTTGGCCAAAGCATCTACGAGTAACGGAAAGCATGCAAGATCTTAAATAACATAGGGATAGATTGATAATCAACTTGACATAGTATTCAATATTCATCGGATCCCAGCAAACACAACATGTAGCATTACAATAATATGATCTTGATCATGTAGGGCAGCTCACAAGATCTAAACATGATGGCACAAATGGAGAGACAACCATCTAGCTACTGCTATGGACCCGTAGTCCAAGGATGAACTACTCACGCATCACTCCGGAGGCAGGCATGGCGATGTAGAAGCCTCCGGTGACGATTCCCCTCTCCGGCAGGGTGCCGGGAAGAGGTTCTGGACCCTCCCGAGCTAGGGTTGACGGCGGCGGCGTCTCTGGAACTTTTCGTGGATTTGGCTCAGGCCCTTAGGGTTTTCTCGGGGGGAATAAGTAGGCGAAAGGGCGGCGGCTGACGACCCCCGTGGGGCACACCATACTAGGGCGCGGCCAAGGGGCCAGGCGTGCCCTAGTGGCGTGTGGGGCCCCTGTGGCTCCTCTCCGTTGCTTCTTTGCTCCATCTGGTGTCTTCTGGTAAAATAGGGACCCCCGTGTAGTTTCGTCCAATTCCGAGAATATTTCCAGACTAGCTTTTCTGGAATACAAAAACAGCAGAAAACAGGAACTGGCACTTCGGCATCTTGTTAATAGGTTAGTCCCAGAAAATGTATAAAAGTGACATAAAGTGGATGCAAAACATGTAGCAATAGGTATAAAACAAGCATGGAACATCAAAAATTATAGATACGTTTGAGACGTATCACATACTATTAATTTTTTGCTCAACAATTGTGCCAAAAAAGGGCATTCTGACACGTGCAACGAATGCGGCGACAACCGAGACTCCATTTCAGGTTCTAACGTGCTTGTATAGTTGTATGGCCTACTCTTACACTCTTACACAAGCAAGGAGCAAACCGAATTGGTCTACCTCATTCGATGTCGGTGAAGGGGGTAGATGACACAAGTCAGACACATCGTCAGTGTTCGTTAATAATCTCTGATAGTATGCGCCGGGACCACTCGAAAAAAGTTGGAGCTGATCATAATATTCCTATGTAGGTGTGGAGTGAATAATTTAGGAGAGGTTATCCAACCTCCAAATTCGCAGATTTACCAGTTTTCTATTATTCCCATCATTTTTATATGGAAAAGTTATGAAGGTATGAAAATATTACCAAAATGCAACATAACATCGGCTTTTGCGTCAGTATGAAGATATACAACTCAGAATGGATTTTGGTATTAGTATGAAGCAGTGTCAGTTTTACGTTATCGGTATATTTGATTTTGGTGCAACACTCCTAACACGTTACGTTTACATATATCAGCTTCGGGATATGTGGATCGACATGGAGTTAGAACTAGCCCTGCTAGGAGTGTGCATGTGCATCAAGATGTCTAAGTTGATAGAGGTGGGTTTAGACGACTAGGGGTGGTGCATGTCGGACCAAATGTCTAACAATTCATAGTGCTATGTCAATATGGTTAGGGGTACTGCATATGGTCTATATCTCTAAAACCTGACATAAGTGGGTCAAAATGGACGACTAGGGGTGGTGTAGATTGTTCACATCTCTAAATCATGTCATAGGTGGGTAAAGACGACAATGCGTGGTGTCTATGGGTGTAAATATGTCTGACATGTCTTTTTACCCCTTGGATCGACATGTGGACCAAATGCAACAAGCCTATCTATGTTGCATGTCATGGAAACAGCATAATCTTTAGGGTTGCATGTTGTCGCATTTAACAGGTAGGGTTGCATGTTGTAAGTCTAGATCGTTATTCCACCACCTTTGGACAATGTAGAGCCACATGCAACACTCCTACTTATCTAGCTACACCTCAACTACATTTGGGCCATGTGGACCCACATGCAACACTCCTAATCATCTAGATAGCCATCACCACATTTGCGACATGTGGACCCATATGCAACACCTTTCTATGTTGCATATTGTGGACTAACAAAACCTTTAGGGTTGCATGTTGTGAAAGCAACGGGATAGGGTTGCATTTTGTTAGTGTACATGGTTATTCTACCACCATTGGGCCATGTAGACCCGCATGCAATACTCCTACTACTCTACGTACCAAACACCACCTTTGGGACATGTGGACCCACATGTTACACTTCTATCTGGTCAGCTTGGTGTACCTGTACCACCCTTGGGACACCCACATACAACACCCCTAACCCGCTAGGCTTACACATATCACCTTCAGAACTTGTGGACCCACATGGAGTTAGATTAACACTACAAGAAATCCGGTCTATTGCCACAAAATCTATCGCTACGGTTATTTTTCGTTGCAATATAATAAAAAATTACCACAAACTCTCCGGTTGTGGTGATAGGACGCTCATATTTCCATGATTCTTTTTGGTCGCGATAAATTATCATTTTGTTGCGGTAGAGGCCGCCTATTGCAACGATCTGCATCGCGGTTGGAATACAATCGCATTTTTGCGACATAGAAGCTCCGTTGCGCGAGGCAGCAATTTTGTTGCCTTAGAGGCTAGATCTTCCAACGTAATAAGTATGCGTGGTAACATTCAGACATATATTGCAACATATGTGTGCTGTTGCATTAGTTTCAAATATTGTTGCAATAAATTGTCTAACTATTGCAACCAAATTTATTCGTGTGGCAATGTCATATTTTTTCGCCTCAATTTTATCCTGCGGCAATAACTATTGTTTACTGCGACAATTTGGGTCGTATGGTAATAGGTTGACCATAATGCAACAATCACCTGCTGCTGCGAAAACGAACAAGTTTTTTGCAACGAGAAAGTTCACAGCGTAGCTTAACGGGCCTCTTGGGCCGTGGCCCTTGATCAATATTGCAATATTCTTAGGACAACAATTCATTTATGGTCCAGTATCACCACAATTCGCCGAATTTTTTTGCAAGTTTTTTGCAACGATAAACCTTAAACAGACCTCCTGGGCCTTGGCACCCGAGCATAATTGAAATTTATTTAGGAGATGTGTTCATGTATGGTCCAGTATCTTCACTTCTGTCACCTTTTTTTTTGACAAATTATTCACGTAAAACTATTAGAGTTATTTACTATGTCCACCAGCTGAATCTCTGTAGGTCTGAACAACTGAAATTCTGAAGCACTTAACATTTACTTATGTTGCAAAAAGTGACAGTACGGAATAATCAATCAGGAACTCATGTAAGACGCAAATTTCACTTGTACATTTAGCATCGAAATTCATAATAACTTAACACTGAAACTCTGGACCTTTTAAACTCAAATTATATTATTACACGATCTTTCAAGCACATAAATGTGTCCATGATCATGGCAAAACCTTTAAGCCAAACAGTGCACAGACAGCCTACACAAAGAATCCTGGGTCATCATCCAATTCATCTTGTACCAAAGGAGCAACATGGCCATCATTTACGTAAGCCTCATCATCATCCGTATCAGCATCATATTCCACTTGATCTTCGTCAAACTCAGCAGGTCTTATACTTTGTATGACTGAAACATCAACGCTGGTTCCTTCATCATCATTTCTGCACCAACTAGTCATCTCGTCAGGTACATTGAATTCTGGAACTGTAATTCCTGCATCCACGACATCCTGTACATCTGCGTCAGCACGTTCATTTCCTTCTGCAGCATCATCAACGTTTGCACCATTTAAAACAGGAGCAAACAAATTGCGTGGGTTCATTTTAATAGCACTTGCCCAATTTGGGTTCTTCACATCTCTCACGTAGAAAACCTGTTCAGCTTGGATGCCTAGAATGTAAGGGTCTTCCTTGAATCGGTGTATAGTAGTGTCAAGGTCAATAATTCCATATCTGTCCTTCTTATACCCCTTACTCTGATTTCTATTGGCAGGAGGCACGTCGAACCAGTCACACTGCAATAGAACAACCTCCTTATCAGGAGGAAAGTCAAGAAATATGATTTTCTTTATCACCCCATAAAAATCAGTACTGCCAGTGCCTTCTTGCACATTGACTACGACGCCACTATTTTGGGTACTCAATTCCTGCTCTATATAGGCATTCCGAAAGTAATATCCATTCAGTACTGTATGGTTGTACACACGAGCAATTTGATCAGGCCCTTTAGCTAGTGCATACAACAGTTTGCTGACCTTCCCATCTTTATGGAGTTGTGTGATCTGTTTCATGGAATAGAATATGTGTGAGTGTAATGTAGACAAATTTTTTTTATTACGAGGAACATTTCAGAAAATGTGAAAGTAACTTACCCGTCTCTCGAACCAGCCAACAAACTCTTCCTTGTGTTTCTTTTTAGAATTAGGACAATTGTTCCTTGCGAGCTCCTCAATATGTTCCCTTCAAAAATTAATGATGGTTACTTCATCACCAAAGTATTAATGCATATCATGAAATGAAACAAATACATAAGTATCCTTACTCAATCCATGGCTCGGTTTCCTCGCAGTTTGTTATTATGTAGTGCCTCATTTGATTAATAGCTTCCAAAGAGATTAATTCACGGGTAAAACCTTTCTTGGAGTAATCAACTGTACTCATTATGCTAATCCCTGTTGGTGGTTCATCTGTACCTCCATCTGCATGGCGTTCGGACTGACTTAGTTTTGTAGGCATGCCTTGAACGAATCGACTGCAAAACGTCATGCACTCTTCAAGTATGTACCCCTCTGCAATCGAACCTTCTGGGTGAGCCTTGTTACGCACATATCCCTTCAGCGTAAGCAGGTATCGCTCAACCGGATACATCCATCTGTACTGTACAGGCCCTCCCACCCATGCTTCTTTAGCTAGATGAATTGGGAGATGCATCATAATATCAAAGAAAGCTGGTGGATAGATCATCTCTAGCTGACATAGAATTTCTGCAATTTGGTTGTCCAAATTCACCAAATATTCATCCCTTAACTCCTTGGAGCATAAATCAGAAAAGAATTTACTAAGCTGAAGCAATGGGATAAGGACATTCTCTGGCAGAAGCTTGCGCAACGCAATAGGAAGAAGTTTCTGTAATATAACATGGCAGTCATGAGTTTTGAGTCCACTAAACTTGCACTGCTCGAGGACCACACATCGCTTAATGTGTGAAGCATAGCCATCAGGCATCCGTATGCTCTGCAGAAACCTGAGGAGCATCATCTTCTCTTCCTTTTTTAAAGCATACACGCCTTTGTTCATTTTGTACTTACCCTTACCGGCGGGCTTTGCATGCTGATCCTCCCTAATTTTCAAGTCCTCCAAATCAAGACGAGCCTTCGTACCATCCTTTGATTTCCCATCCATCTCAAGCAATGTCCCCAGAATGCTGTCACAAATGTTCTTCTCGATGTGCATAACATCCAAATTGTGCCTCACGAGCAAGTGCCTCCAATACGGGAGCTGGAAGAACACACTTTTCTTCCGCCAATTGTGCCAGGTATTAGTTTCCGGTAGCTTTCTCTTATTTGACCGCCCAAATGGTGCATGCTGAATGCACTAGTAGGAAAAGGGTTATCAGTGGCGCACCAAATTGACATTCTGTGGCGCACCCCCAGAATTGCTGGGTGCGCCACAGAATCGTCGCCACTAAAATTTGTTTTCTGTGGCGCACCATGGGCATGCGCCACAGAAACCCACTTTCTGTGACGCACCCAGGCCGTGCGCCACAGAAATAACTCGGTAGGCCACATAGCAGATTAATTCTGTGGCGCACCCACGCCTGGTGCGCCACAGAAAGTGGTGCGCCACAAAAACATAAAAGCGTGCGCCACAGAAATATGAAACAGTATTACAGGTATTTTTTTCATTTTGCTGTATGAATACAGGTATATACAGGATTTATCCAGAAATACAGATATATTTGACAGGTATATAAACAGACACACATTAATCACTATTTCATCACACATATTACTTAGTGTGCCCGAGATACATACACATAGTCACAAAAGTGCCGAATGTTAATTTACATACACATAGTCACACTACACAATACAAATGAAGTGTTCACCGCCTAACTAGGATGCCTGTAAGTGGCTCCGGGGCTTCTCTACGATCTGTCTTGTTGTTGAACATACACTTGTTTCGACGCCATTTGTGGTATTCCCTCAGAAAACGTCAGTGTCCCATGTAGCAATGCTTTCTACCATACTTGAGCCATAAAAATTCTGTATGCTTGTGGCAGTAAGGGCATGCTAGCTTGCTTTTTGTGCTCCAACCACTCAGCATTGCGTAAGCCGGGTAGTCATTGATGGTCCACAACACGCATGCATACAACGTGAAATTTTCCTCAGTTGCAGCATCATATGCTTCAGCACCATCCTCCCATAGAACTAACAGTTCATCAATCAAAGGCTGCAAGTACACATCAATGTTATTTCCTGCTGACTTTGGTCCTGGAATAATCATTGACATTATCCAATTCTGTTGTTTCATACACATCCAGGGTGGCAAGTTATATGGGATCAGAATGACAGGCCATGTAGTGTGTGATATACTCATGAGCCCAAAGGGGTTGAATCCATCCGAAGCAAGGCCAAGCCGAACACTGCGAGCATCTTTTGCGAATTCTTTTTCATGATATTTTTCATCAAGGTGTTTCCAGGCCTTCGAATCTGCAGGATGCCTCATTACGCTAGCATCTTTACGTTTCTCCTTATGCCATTTCATATCAGTTGACATATCTTTTGTCATGTACAGCCTTTGCAGTCTTTTAATGAGTGGGAAATACCATAGAACTTTCCGTGGCACTGGCTTCTTTGATTTACGGCTCGATGAATCGTCTTTGTCTACGGTAGGACTAGATTTCCATCGAGACGCATGACAGACAGGGCATTCTTGGGCATCAACATGCTCATTACAGAATAGCACACAATCATTTTCGCACGCGTGTATCTTCTTGTAATCCAGACCAAACTCTCGGATGACCTTCCTTACTTGTGCAAGATTAGTAGGGATGCAGTGACCCTTTGGCAGCACCTCCTTGAACATTTGCAGCATTAAGTCACATGCTCTATTGGTCATCCCAGACACGCACTTGATTTGGTAAAGCTTCACAATGAAAGATATCTTTGTGACCTCCTCACAAACTGGGTACAACGCTGTTTTTCCCTCTTCCAATAGTTCGTAGAACGCCTTGGCTGATGCATTTGGCTCCTATTTCTTTCCATCACCGCTGGTGTCTCCTGCATTACTTCCCACATTTGTACCCCTTATGAGAGTTTGGAGCATGTCACATATCCCATCACCATCATCTGCATGCTATGTATATTCTTACATTCAAACTAGATGCATCTAGTTTTTTTAGATTCGGAGTAGATGATGGGGGATTCAGTAGATTCAGAGTGGCTCGTACTGTTCTTGTTGCAGTAGTGAAAATTTAGTTGTTACAGTAGTGATTCAATAGAAGAATAGGTATTCAGTAATGCATTTGGATTACTACTACCCCTAGCGCCAATTTGGATTCAGTCTGTTATTGTAACCCTAAATCCCTACGCTCAGATTCCCATCTGTTATAGTAACTGCACTAGTAACTGCACTACTGATTCCCCATCTGTTCTAGTAACTGAATCCACTTGCTAATGTATTCATAGATAATATAAGATATCTGCCAAATTCAGACTTCAAATTTAGAGAAAAAATTTGCTAGTGATTTCAGTAGATTCAGTAGTTTATTTTGTAACTGCACTTGTGATTCCCCATCTGTTGTAGTAACTGCATTTTGATATCTATGTTTACCTTGATGTAGAATGGGGAGCAGCGACCAGAAGTACGTCGTTCTGGTCCATGATAGTGACAGCGAAGATGAGCGTGCGAGGAATGTGAAGGAGACAGCCGAGCTGTTCAAGAACAAAAATCCTGCTACAATCTTCAAGAAGAAGGCCAAGTTTTCTGAAGGTTTGGCAAGAAAAACTTATGCAATTGTACTAAATTGATGCACTTGTATTAATTGCCCCAAAAAAATTAACATGTTTGTTGCATTTGGTAGGGCCTTCTGAGAAAGCTGTTGACATCCCTAGTAGCAGTGCTTGCAAGAAGACCCCTCCAAAGTCCAAGTTACTTGAAGAAAAGATTGAAGCGTTGAGGGCAAATCCTGATCTATGCCCAGGTATGCTTGCTTATTTCACTGATTTGCTGATAAAGGACTTTGCTGAATCAACTGATGATGAGGTTCCTGAGGCTGATGAGGTTCCTCCATAGAACAACGCTGATGGATCTGAGGCACTAGTGTTCAGAGGTAAAAGAATGCATTCCTGTTCTTTCTGTTTATATTTGCTAGCACTTTTATGAGGTTTTGCATGTCCATTACAATGATATTGCCTACATTCCTGTGTTCTTATAGTTGTTGTGCTAGATTGTATTCTTATAGTTGCCGTGTTAGCTTGTATTCTTATGTAGTTCTATCTTCCTTTATTTGTAGGACCCAAAGAAGAATTATACACTCCTGACAGGAACTTTGACAAGCTTTGCATGTTTGGAAACGACATGTACCTCACAAAACAGCAGCTTGACTTTCTTGATGAGTACTGTGAGAGGTGTGGCCACAGAGATATCAAGTTCTATGTCCACAAGCTCACCAGTTCCAATGTCATTGACTACAAACGCAAGATGGTAAGACATTACTACTGGCCTATCTGAATTTGTGAATGTTACTGCTGTTCTTGATGTGATGTGCCAACTGTTCATACATAATAGGTCTTTGGAGCTAAGTTCAGTAAGGAGTACCTGCAGAGTCATCTGCCAACAGTTCAAACTCTGTGTACCATCCTTGATACCAATACCAGGGCGTTCAGCATTAAGATGAAGATGGCCAAGTTCTCAAACAATGCCATAATACTGGTGAGTGGAAGAAAGCTGCTAAGGAGTTCAAGCTGCAGGAAGGTCATGTCGTCCTCTTCAACTTCACACAAGCTTGCTATGGTGGGCTGAGGCTGCACATTGAGAAACTTCTTGTTAACTGAAGATGTGACTGATGCTGAAATGTCAGTACCTAGTTTATATGACGTATATGTCTAGGTTGTGAAATGTGTGGTTTAGTACTAAGTTAATATGTAGTCTTCTGAACTGTGTGGTTAAGGCTGTGATGCCTGATGATCTTATGTGTATTTTGTGAAAGTGAACTGAGTGGTTGGCTATGATGCCTAAGTATTGTAATTATGTAGTGATGCTGTGACATGTGTTTTAAGCCGCTGGTTCGACTATGCTTGTCAAAGTGGGTTGTGAAGTTATTTTCAAATATTGCTTCCAAATATTAATTTCCAAACTGTTCATTATCCGATCCGCCCCCGAATCCGTGATTATATCTATCCGCCCCCGAATCCGCAACTGTTCATTATCCGATCCGAATCCGAGAAAAAAATATGGTAAAGGATATGGTAGAGGCAAAATCCGATCCGATCCGTTTACACCCCTATTGACCCAGATTACCTAGATCGATAATAGCGTGCCAGACAAATGACATCGCCAGTTGTGGACCCAGATGACCTAGATCGGTAATAGCGTGCCCGGACGAATGACATAGGGTGGGTGCGGACCCAGATGACCTAGATCGGTAATAGCGTGGTCGGACGAATGACATCGCCAGTTGTGGACCCAGCTGACCTAGATCGGTAATAGCGTGCCCGGACGAATGACATCGCCAGTTGTGGACCCAGATGACCTAGATCGGTAATAGCGTGGTCGGACGAATGACCTCGCCACTTTTTGACCCAGATGACCTAGATCGGTAATAGCGTGCTCGGACCAATGACATCGCCAGTTGTGGACCCAGCTGATCTAGATCGGTAATAGCGTGCCCGGACGAATGACATCGCCAGTTGTGGACCCATATGACCTAGATCGGTAATAGCGTGGCCGGACAAATGACCTCGCCACTTTTTGACCCAGATGACCTAGATCGGTAATAGCGTGCCCGGACCAATGACATCGCCAGTTGTGGACCCAGATGACCTAGATCGGTAATAGCTTGCCCGGACGAGTGACATCGCCACTTCTTGACCCAGATGACCTAGATCGGTAATAGCGTGCCTGGACGAGTGACATCGCCAGTTGTGGACCCAAATGACCTAGATCGGTAATAGCGTGCCCGGACGAGTGACATCGCCACTTCTTGACCCAAATGACCTAGATCGGTAATAGCGTGCCCGTACGAGTGACATCGCCACTTCTTGACCCAAATGACCTAGATCGGTAATAGCGTGCCCGGACGAGTGACATCGCCACTTCTTGACCCAAATGACCTAGATCGGTAATAGCGTGCCCGGACGAATGACATAGGGTGGGTGCGGACCCAGATGACCTAGATCAGTAATAGCGTGGTCGGACGAATGACATCGCCAGTTGTGGACCCAGATGACCTAGATCGGTAATAGCATGCCCGGACGAATGACATCGCCAGTTGTGGACCCAGATGACCTAGATCGGTAATAGCGTGGTCGGACGAATGACCTCGCCACTTTTTGACCCAGATGACCTAGATCGGTAATAGCGTGCCCGGACCAATGACATCGCCAGTTGTGGACCCAGCTGATCTAGATCGGTAATAGCGTGCCCGGACGAATGACATCGCCAGTTGTGGACCCATATGACCTAGATCGGTAATAGCGTGGCCGGACAAATGACCTCGCCACTTTTTGACCCAGATGACCTAGATCGGTAATAGCGTGCCCGGACCAATGACATCGCCAGTTGTGGACCCAGCTGATCTAGATCGGTAATAGCGTGCCCGGACGAATGACATCGCCAGTTGTGGACCCATATGACCTAGATCGGTAATAGCGTGGCCGGACAAATGACCTCGCCACTTTTTGACCCAGATGACCTAGATCGGTAATAGCGTGCCCGGACCAATGACATCGCCAGTTGTGGACCCAGATGACCTAGATCGGTAATAGCTTGCCCGGACGAGTGACATCGCCACTTCTTGACCCAAATGACCTAGATCGGTAATAGCGTGCCCGGACGAGTGACATCGCCACTTCTTGACCCAAATGACCTAGATCGGTAATAGCGTGCCCGGACGAATGACATAGGGTGGGTGCGGACCCAGATGACCTAGATCAGTAATAGCGTGGTCGGACGAATGACATCGCCAGTTGTGGACCCAGATGACCTAGATCGGTAATAGCATGCCCGGACGAATGACATCGCCAGTTGTGGACCCAGATGACCTAGATCGGTAATAGCGTGGTCGGACGAATGACCTCGCCACTTTTTGACCCAGATGACCTAGATCGGTAATAGCGTGCCCGGACCAATGACATCGCCAGTTGTGGACCCAGCTGATCTAGATCGGTAATAGCGTGCCCGGACGAATGACATCGCCAGTTGTGGACCCATATGACCTAGATCGGTAATAGCGTGGCCGGACAAATGACCTCGCCACTTTTTGACCCAGATGACCTAGATCGGTAATAGCGTGCCCGGACCAATGACATCGCCAGTTGTGGACCCAGATGACCTAGATCGGTAATAGCTTGCCCGGACGAGTGACATCGCCACTTCTTGACCCAGATGACCTAGATCGGTAATAGCGTGCCTGGACGAGTGACATCGCCAGTTGTGGACCCAAATGACCTAGATCGGTAATAGCGTGCCCGGACGAGTGACATCGCCACTTCTTGACCCAAATGACCTAGATCGGTAATAGCGTGCCCGTACGAGTGACATCGCCACTTCTTGACCCAAATGACCTAGATCGGTAATAGCGTGCCCGGACGAGTGACATCGCCACTTCTTGACCCAAATGACCTAGATCGGTAATAGCGTGCCCGGACGAATGACATAGGGTGGGTGCGGACCCAGATGACCTAGATCAGTAATAGCGTGGTCGGACGAATGACATCGCCAGTTGTGGACCCAGATGACCTAGATCGGTAATAGCGTGCCCGGACGAATGACATCGCCAGTTGTGGACCCAGATGACCTAGATCGGTAATAGTGTGGTCGGACGAATGACCTCGCCACTTTTTGACCCAGATGACCTAGATCGGTAATAGCGTGCCCGGACCAATGACATCGCCAGTTGTGGACCCAGATGACCTAGATCGGTAATAGCGTGCCCGGACGAGTGACATCGCCACTTCTTGACCCAGATGACCTAGATCGGTAATAGCGTGCCCGGACGAGTGACATCGCCAGTTGTGGACCCAAATGACCTAGATCGGTAATAGCGTGCCCGTACGAGTGACATCGCCACTTCTTGACCCAAATGACCTAGATCGGTAATAGCGTGCCCAGACGAATGACAACGCCAGTTGTGTCAAACCTGGTTTTATCACTGATTTGAACACACAAATATGGAAGTTGTACTATCATACATAACAACAGATTTTCATATTTTAATAGCAGTACAAGATTTGATTGTTTTTAAACCCGATTGAAAAAATCGTAACAGAGGGTAGTGGAGAAATAGAGGAGAGAGCAGGGGAGGAGGGAGAAAACCAAAATTTACCCACCAAAATTTACTCCGAGAAAACCCTCTTTCGGCAGAGGAGGGAGACACCGCCGCCGCCGCCATCCATCTCTCGACCTCGCCGCCCCTCGCCCACCATCCCTCTCTCTGCCGCCGTCGTCGCCCGTGTCGTCATCGCGCTGTAGATTGACCCACGTCGCGGCGATTCACCAAAGATCCATCGCGGGCGGCACTCAGGTTACCACTTCTTCTCTTCTGGATGCGATTGCAGAACGATTTGAGTTCAAACACGGATTTTCTTTTCGTTTCCAAGTGTCCTACTTGTCTCGACAGGAAAGAGTTGTGCGATCTGGTGCTAGATATAGATGGTAGCACGTATTTATGTTCGATGTCATTCATGATTGATTGGTGTGTTACACGTTTATTACTGATTGAGATAGTACTTACATGCATCTGATTGAGATCAGTGGCGGAGACAGGGGAACAGTAATTTCTCTAGAATCTTTTGCTTAAACCGGCCCCCCCTAACTCTGATAATTTAGTGTTTCTGCCTCCGCCCCTGATTGAGATGTTGGACTGTACCTTCATGTAATTTTGATAGTTCCAGGTGCCCATTGATGTTGGTAGCTGGTGTTGTGTGTGTCTTTTTCTAGGTAGGTACTTTGTGATGTTGAAACTAAGAGCTCTGGTACTCACACTGCCCTTTTTAGGACCAGTAGCTATTTTTAGTAATTTCCCTTTTTGTACTCTTCAGCAGTACAATTTATGTGAGCCCTTTTTAGGACCAGTAGCTATTTTTAGTAATTTCCCTTTTTGTACTCTTCAGCAGTACAATTTATGTGAGCCCTTTTTAGGACCAGTAGCTATTTTTAGTAATTTCCCTTTTTACTCTTCAGCAGTACAATTGATTGTCTGCAACCCATTTCTGTGTCATACAAGTATATTTTCTACTGTGAATTATGCTGTTCTTCACATCATCCCCTGCCACACCAGAACTCGCTTCCTTAGGAAGTATATGGTGTGAACGACGGTACGATTGTGCTATGTATAGATACAAATGGCACTAGAATGACTAATTTAGATCGCTCTGAACCTTGACAAATGATTTTCTCTCCTGTTAATTGCAGTTCCGTACTTCCATGAAATTCTTGTATGCATGTCAAATTTAAATTGCACTTATATGAATGTCTCTGAACCTTGCTGCTGCTAGACTGCATTTAGTCCTAAATTTCTAGTGAACCTTGCTGGTGCTAGAATGCATTTAGTCATGTTTCGGAACCTTGCTGTTTTGGCGTGTCTGCTAGATGTAACTGAAGTCAGACTTTTTTGTACGATCAACAGGCGGCCTTGCATACGATGGACTGCGAGTTCTTCGCTGTAATAAACGATGCTTCATCGGACAAATTGGTATGGTACTCAGTTTAGGTGTCATTTTTTGTCAGATTAGGTGTAATGATGTTCATGGCCTGCTCTATCCTTTGCTGCAGTCGCTGCCTAGGAAGTTCGCGGACTTGCTGGAGGACCGTAAACCCCGTGAACTGAAGCTGCGTGAGGTTGGCAATCGGCGTAGCACCACCTGGGACATGGAAGTGTGGTTCGACAGCACTGGCCGCATGTTCCTCAAGTGCGGCTGGGAGTGTTTCGCCCGGACGTACGGCCTGCAGCAAATGTATATTCTGTTCTGCAGTTACGACGGCCACGATGTTATCACAGTCAAGATGTTCGACCTGAGCATGTGCCGCATGCAATACGACGCGACCTACAGTACGTGCACTCTATAACCAAAATGTCAATTCTACAGTATGTTACCGGAAATTTAGCTGCATTTTTTTATATGATGAACAGAGGGATCTGTTAAGATGGAGTTGTCAGACTTTGAGTTCTACATGCCCTACAAGACGCTCCATCGGACAAACTGGTACGCTTCATCGACCCACACCACCACTTCAGTTATTTAGTCCTCCATCACTTCAGTTATTAACTCCGGCAGAGTGTGTGAGCTATGACCCTGCAGCTAGTTAAATTTGTGAATCAAAGGTCTAGTAGATGGGTTGTAGTACCTCAAGTGCTCTTGGTGCATATGTTCACTGGATATGGCAAATTTGAGCTCCCACTGAATGTTCATCTTTTCAAATAATGTGCTAAACAACCTGATTGCTCAACTTTGATCAAGTAGAACTGATTACTGGGTACTACTTGTTTACATTTTTATATTAATGTTTCATCATCAAACAGTAACCTTTTTGTTGTAAGCCCTCTTTTCCATCTATTTAACTTTTATATTGCTGCAGATGCTGCCTAAGAAGTTTGCGGAGTTGCTGAAGGGCCGTGTACCGCGTGTACTGAAGCTGCTTGAGGCAGACGATCCGAGTAGCAGCCCGTGGGACATGGATGTGCTGTTCGATGCAGCTGGCCTCATTTACCTCGGGCGCGGCTGGGAGCAGTTCGCCCAATGTTACTCTCTGGAGCGCGGCAGTTTCCTCCTCTTCAGTTTCGACGGCGACGCCTTGCTCACCGTCAAGGTGTTCGGGCTGCACATGTGCCGCAGGCACTACTGTACGACCACGACGTCAGTACAAGCAATGAAACTGGCCCAGATACCAGGACAGATGAGGAGTCCACGGATGAGGAGTCCACGGACGAGGAGTCCACGGATGAGGAGTCCATGGATGAGGATGACCCATTTGACTCTTCCATCATCGTCTCCCAGAGAGCTGATCTTGATGACGATGAGAAGGACCACATCCGTGAGCTTCTACCCCCAAAAGATGAGTACATTGGAGTGCCATATGTGACTCGTTTGACGAGGACAAATTTGGCCAGATATGAGATGGTACGTATGGTTCTAATGCTATTTTTGTTTTTCTACACAATTTGTGCTTACAACGTGTGCCTTTGTATGACCTACTTCTTTTTGTCTTTCATCCACACGTTTAAAATCCAGAAACTACCTCAGTCCGTAGCGGACAGCGCTGGCATTCCGTCTTCAGGCCATGCTGGGCTACGCCTCGGAGCGTCAGGGGCGTTCACCACCGTTCCATACAACACGGACAGTGACGGCCGCATTATTTTGTCAGGAATGCATGGCGGCAGTTCCTTGAAGGCAAGCATTTAAAGGAAATGCAAGCTCTTCTCATTACACTTAGGAGCACCCGTAACCGCCACTTGGACGTGAAGATTGTGATGCAGGCGGTGTCGCCCTGGTTGTAGTAGTCTGCCAACCAAGACATTCGCATCAGATCATGAACACATGGATGACTGTAATTATCGTAGGGGCAACAGTGATGTGCTTGAGTACATTGATCACCAAAACCCTTTGCATTGATGTGCTTCAGTGCATTGATCACCAAAACCCTGTGATGTCTGCATCTACAATGAAGATTATTGGTCTTCTCTATTTTTTCAGTGGCAATTTGACGTTTGCAGACATTATAACAGCTAATTAGATGCATGACATAATTGTTCAGGGGCATTACATGTTTTCACCCCTACTTTGAAGGTTCTAGGCCTTTCGGAAAATTATCTGACTATGGTATCACATTTGGGCACACTTACATTAGCTGCACACTCACAAAAAAGTTTGTAGCCTCACATTGCTCCCTAATAGGCCACGGTCGTCGACGAGCGGCCCATGATCAAGCCACACAGCACTAAGTGAGTGCATAGGGTGCAACAAGGTATAAAACCATGGTTTCAGTACTGTTTAACAATCTCATTCAGAAACAAATTAAGTTACCTATCTCATGTCTACAATTCATAAGTAGTGGTTCAATTTCATGTCAGTCATTCTTGCATCTTCCACTGCCTCCATTTGTTCCTTCCATCCTAATCATCAAACACAAAAATTACAGTAATATTACTTTCAAATATTGCTTCCAAATATTAATTTCCAAACTTATTTATTTTTTCTTAATTAAAAAAACCAGTCAACAAATAATTACGTTCCCACCAATGTAGTTTTGGCCAAAAATTCAAAAACCTCCCGCTAAAAGGCCCGTACGTAGAGTCTCTGCGAATTTTTTGTTCCCACCAAAACCGAAAAGCATCCTTTTAACCTTCCCGCTAAACTCTCTTCATAACTACCCACGACCCCCAACCTAAACGCAATCACCGCGGCGAGTTTGTTCGCCATCGGATCTGAGCTCCCTCATCGTCCTCACGGCGACATGACGACGTCGTCACCGGAGTCAACGGAACGCCAATTCTCTCAGGTTATTCCTTCGTCATCTGCTTCTCGTCCGCAAAGATGTGCAGCGTTTTTCCTACCCTAGAATTACATGCTGCCGGCGGCGATCCTTGCCACGTTAGGCGCCGCCGCCGCTGCTTCGCCCGCGCCGGCGAAAATGCTGAGGAAAGCGCGGTCTCCATGACGCGCCTCCCGCGTCCGCACTATCTGGCAATTGCGCGGTTTGGCAAGATCGAGCGGCGTGGGGTAGTTCTCCTTGGTCGGCTACCCGCCCGTGTCAGTGATCTCGCCTTTTCTTATCTGTTCTCTAAATTGGTTTTTCTGATATGTTCTTCTTTTTGTTCTTCTCTGATCTTCCTCTGCTCCAAGCGTAAATCTGTGTATGAACGTCACCTGGTCGATCATAGGTCTATCTGGAGTTCATGTGTGCTTTGAGTTTGCCGTGCTGTGCACCATGGGAGACTCGTTATCCATGAGAAAAATGCCTCTGTCAATTTTCAGCATGTTGTTCCTCTGTTGATCATTTGCGAACATGTTTTTCTTATCGTGTATCGAACTGAGAATTAATGATAAATGCATACTTCATTTTACAAACTATTCATAAAATTTACATAGCCATGTAACTATTCTTTTATTTCAGATCTGCGAATTGACTGATTATTTTGGTGCTCATTTTTTACTTCTATCTAACTGTAGACGCGCGAGGACATTTGGTCACTTAACCTGTACTACGAAGATGAGGATAAAAAACAGAAAGTTCTGGAAGCAACAATCGAGAGGACTGACATCTGCTATATGGAATTGATCAGTTTGATTGAAAGTGTTGGCTTCTGTGCCGGGCGTCATTACCTCTACTGCAGGGTAAAAACTGCCGATGGCAGAGGAAAACTTGTTCCCATCGAGCATGGATCTGAAGTGGAGAAATTGGTATCCCTGCACAATAATGAGAAGACGATCAACCTGTGTGTGTTTAGGGAGAAGCCCAGCGTTGATATTGCAACACAAGGGTCTCATCTTGATGATGAAAGTGGATCCACCAGAAACAAGCGATACACTGTCTCAGGTTATCCTTTCATCCCAAATCTCGAACGCACAACACCTACAATACAGACTTTAATACATATTTTCCCGGTCACATTTTAATGCATGCTTTAACTAATCAATAATTTGGATAAACATGCAGTTAGGGATGCAACAGCTGAGGATCAAGATTCAAACGAAACAGAAGATACAGATTTCTCCCTTACCAATGGTACACAAGTACATTAATTCTTAATCAGGTTTCTGAATTGTGCACATTGCTAATGCTTTGTCCATTTATTGTTTACATGTTCAGTAAAAAAAGGATCTGTTACAAGGACAAGGGTTGAAATTTTACAAGCTTACAAAAGAAAACATGGAAAACGTAGATCTGGTAATTTATTTTTGACATTTAAGCTTTCTCTAACATTTGCTATATAATGCAGAAAAACCTTGATTGCTGATTCAGTACAAATGTTAACCCTGATACAGGAACTGTAGACCAATCTAACACTGTAGTGTCTGAAACTGACATGTGTGCCCTTACTGAATGGCCTTCCCATGCTCGCCGCTACCGCCCGCAGCTAGAGGACGGTACTAGCTTTTTTTTACATTTATGTCCTCATTTCTTACAATCTACTACACAGTAAATTGTTTCTTTGTGTATGTTTTGGGCTGTAGGCGCTGACGGACCCAAGAAGAAAGGGCGAGGTGTAGTAAAAGGAATAAAAGCATCTAAGAAGCGTCATGCCAATGGATCTGGAAAGCTAAATATTGCATTCTCTGATAAATTGGGTGGTGCAGTAGGAATGAACTACCGTTCATTCAAGGATGACGTGGTTATCTTAATGAAAAGAAGGTTACCAATTATTGGAGTGAGGAGGTGGTCAGACATTCACCCTGACATCCATCGACTCATAGTTGATGATATGTTGGTGAGTACAACCTTTCTCACATGTGTTGTCTTATTTTTTCGTCCATAATGAACTACTAAAGTCTATCCGTTTGTTGTACGCATTACAGGACAGATATGATTTGGAAGATACACCACAAACAGCAGAAAAAATTCTAAAAATTGCGAAAGAGCGATACAGAGGCTGGCGAGCATCTCTAAGCTGCACTTACAAGGCATACAAAACAGATGATGCTAGAATGTCAAATATACCGGAAGATTTACAACCGGAAGAGTGGAAATGGCTGATTGAGTACTTTGGCACTGATCAGAAATTCCAGGTTATTTCTATGCTCACAGTTTGTGAATTTTGTACTATCATGAAATGGCTTGTCTGACTCGTTTTTTTTATCACTGAATGTGTAGCAACTCAGCCAAAAGAACTCGGATAACCGTAAGAAACTCAAGATAAAACACAGAGCTGGATCAAAATCGTACTCTCAACATAGTTTTGAGAATGTATGTGCCTACTCACTATGCATGCTTCGCTGCTCACTGTGCTTTAATGTTTGTAGCATCTAATTGTTGCACTACTTGCAGAGAAATTCGGAAACTGGAGAAGAGCCAGACTGTATTGCTCTCTGGGAAATCACCCACGCCAACAATGGAACATGGACTACCGAAGAGTCCAAGAAAGTTTACGTGAGTATACTGACTTAGAAGCTATTCTCAAAACATATTTACTGTTGTTCATCGTGGATGTTTCTTCATCTGATGGGAGTGTTTTTTTCGTAATTAGGACAAAGCATGTGAAGACATTGAAAACAGAGTAAAGGAATCTGATGTTCCAGTTTCAGTTGAACAAAGAATCAATATTTTCCAGACTGCGTATAAAGAAATCGTAGCTTGCAAGTCAGCGCAGCCTCGTGGGTTCGGATACATGGCCAAACTGCCAACTAGTTCTGAAAGGATTAAGTTCCAGGTTGAAGAGCAAGCTCGTGCTACGGTAGAGACCCAAAAAGTAAACTCTGAGCTCAGCCAGCAGGTCACTGAATTACAACAGAAGTTACAAGCTGAACGTGCTAGCATGGACGAGAGGATTAATTTAGAGCGTGCTGAGAGGGAAAACCTTGAGGAGAGGTTACAGGAAGAGCGTGCTGAAAGGGAAAGAATGATGGAATTGGAGAGAACCTCAAGACAGGAATTTGAGACAAACTTGATGGCACAGTTTAACTCACAGTTTCAGTCAAAGTTTCAAGAGTTCTCCCAACAGATGGAAAAACAGAAGTTGCAAACACTTCAGGTGATGATAGTCATACGCTTGCAAACTCGTAAGATTCAGTTGTTTACTTGCATTGCTAACAGTGCACTTCGTTTTTGCAGATGTTTAAGAAGTCAAACCAGAAAGAAAGTATTAGTCCAAACCTGCAAACACCACTTTCACAGAGCCCTGCTAAGAAAATATTTCCTCCGCACACCACGGTACAGGGTTCTCGAATGTATAAAGCAATGGTAAGTCACAAACTTGTACAAATCGGTACTAGTACGTACTGTTTTTGCTTCACCCACACTATAGCCTTGCTGCACCTGCTTCTTATGTTTCACTATGTGTTGTTTCTTCGTTGACTTACAACTACTGTTTTTTCTTCACCCACACTATAGCCTTGCTGCACCTGCTTCTTATGTTTCACCATGTATTGTTGCTGTGTTGACTCACAACTTAATCAAACAACAGATATGTGCTAGCTAGGATGGAAATGGACATGAACTAAACTTTTTTTTATTCTTGATTGCAGGATGGAATTGGAAATGATAATGGAAAAAAATAGCTGCACTGGATTCTACATCAAGTACATTAGGATACCTACGATATTTTTGAGTTTCATTTGATCCATATTGTATGAGAATTATGATTTGTATGAATTATAAATAGCTATGAGAATTATGATTTGTATGAATATACATATTGTACGTACGGTTTTGAATATTTTAATTCAATGCCCGTATTTTTGTTTCCCTTTTTTTTTCTTTAACGTGGCAATAGGTAATTACCACGGTAAATGTAGTGTTGCGTCAAGCCTCAGTCGCCACGACTACCTGTTTTGTTCACATGTTGTGATAACTGCTTGGCGCCACCAACAAAAGTTTTGTTGAAATAAACTTTCGCCACCAACAGTGGAGATCGTCGCAGTACTTTTTCTCCACAAACATTTTGGCCGTTGCTTTAGCTATTTCGCGCCACCAAACCAAATTTTGTTGAAATAGAGAATCGCCACGAAAACTTTTAATTGTCGCACTAGTTTCTCGCTACTAACAATTTGGACGTTGCGACTAGTACTTCTCGCCACCAAACTATAATTGGTTGAAATAGAATGGCGCCACGAATAGTTTAAATTGTCGCACTTGTTTCTAGCTACTAATATTTAGGCCGTTGCGATCACTACCTGTCGCCACCGAAATAATATTTGTTGGAATAAAGCATCGCCACGAAAAGTGTGCACGTAGCGACTACTATTTGGCGCCACCAAAATAATTTGTGTTGAAATAGGGTATCGCCACGGAAATTTTTCATTGTCGCAGTAGTTTGTCGCTTCAAATTTTTTGGACGTGGCGATAACCAGAGAACTCGTGTTACCACGATTGAATTGTTTGTGGCAAATCGTTTTTTCCACGCGTATAAGGTTTGTTGACATAGTTTCTTGACACAAAATTGGACGTGGCAAATAAAATGGACTATTCCAACGAAAGAGCAGGCGCAACGGAACACGCGCCGTTGCCACAGTGGTCACTCTCCACGGTTCGGTATTTGTTGCACTAGAGTTATACCCACGAAAAACATAGGTTGCATTAGGTGAGTGCCGCAACGGAAAAACGAGTGGCAATTGCCCGAATAAATGGTTGCAAAAGGCCAATTTTGTAGCCACGAAAATCATTCCGCGGAGACAGCCTAATTCCACGCGTTTAGTCGCAACGACGCCCAACGAACGACGTTTGGATGCAACAGGTACCAATTGCGACGATTTGGCACTTGTTTCAACGATTTTGTTCGTGGCAATAGACCGGATTTCTTGTAGTGTAAGCCTTGCTTGGAGTGTGTGTGCAACGAGATGTCTAAGTTGATAGAGGTGGGTCTAGACGACTAGGGTGGTGAATGTCGGTCCAAATGTCTAACAGTTCATGGTGTAGAGGGTCCAAAGATGGTTAGGGGTGTTATAGATGGGTCAAGATGACCGACGGGTGATGTAGAGGGTCCAAATCTCTAAAACATGCCATAGGTGGGTCAACACTGCTACGTGTGGTGTCTATGGGCCCAAATATGTTTGACGTGCCTTGTTTACACCTTGGGTCGACATGTGGACTAACATGCAAAATGCCTATCTATGTTGCATGACGTGGGACCGACAAAATCTTTAGGGTTGCATGCAGTCGCAAATAAAGGGTAGGGTTGCATGTTGTAAGTCTAGATAGTTATTCCACCACCTTTGGGTCATGTGGACCCACATGCAACACTCCTACTCATCTAGCTACGCATCTATCACATTTCGGTCATGTGGTCCCACATGTAACACTGCTAGTATTCTAGGTACCCATCACCTCCTTTGTGACATGTGGACCCACATGCAACACTCCTATATATATGTTGCATGTTGGGGGGACCAACTAAAACTTTATGGTTGCATGTTGTGAAACCAAGGGGATATGGTTGCATGTTGTTAGTGTATATGGTTACTGTACCACCATTGGGACATGTAGACCCAGACGCAACACTCCTACTCGTCTAGGTACCCAACACCACCTTTGGAACATGTTGAACCACATGCAACTCACCTATCTTGCTAGCTTGGTGTACCCTTACCACCAGCCGGCAACCGTCCACCGTGGTCGCGAACAGGACGCTCTGTCTCATGCGCCGCCGCCGTTCCCCGTCATTATTCCAGTAGCATCCGAGGTTTGTCCATGCATCTTCCTTCTTCCAGTCATCCATCAAACAAAACGAATCAGCGACCTAATTAAGCGAGCTCTCTCTTCCTTTTGTAGAATAAGAAGCAGAAGCAGGAACAACGGCACGCGGCGTGCCTCCCTGATGACATCGTTATCGAGATCTTGTCACGGGTGCATTACAAATCGCTGTGCCGCTTCAAGAGTGTCTCCGAGCCGTGGCTCGCCCTTTGCTCCGACCTCGACATCCACAGCAGGGCTCCCCGGACCGTATCCGGCTTCTTTGGCGAGTACAACGGCGAGGCCTACAACTTCCATGATTTGACCGGGGTGGCCACCCTCCTCTAGTTGATCCTACTCTTTCTTTCTTGGGCAGCTACGAACACATCAGCATACAACAATGCTGCGGCGGTGGCCTTCTCCTTTGCAAATGCTGGGAGTCGCGTTCTCAGGAAGATAAATACAGTTACGTCGTTTGCAATCCGGTGACTGAGAAGTGGACTGTGCTGCCTCCTATTGAATTTCCGTACAGAGTTGATGGTCACCGTTTAGTGGAGGATCGCCTTGTTGATTTAAACCGAGCTGAGCGCTTTCTGGGTTTCGATGCACTCAACCCCTCCAGCTTTGTAGTAGTTGTGCCCCTGACAAATAGTTTTGAACTAGTTAGAGAAGTGGCCATATACTCGTCGGAAACTGGACGATGGACTTCCATGCAGAGCCAGTGGCGTTCCGAAACTATGTTGATGGATTATGGTAATGAAGCGAACTTGTTGAACGGCAGGATTCATTTCACTTCCAATCGTTCTTCAATAGTAACAGTGGACACAAGGGGGGAGATTTGGAGGGAAATCGAGTTGCCAAACATCCATGGTTTAGGCACCATTGGACAGTCTCAGGGATATTTGCATTATTGGCGTGTGGATAAAGATTATCAACTCTCTATTTGGGTTCTTGTGGATTATGATAGTGCAAACTGGATCCTAAAGCACACTGTTAACATTTTGGAACTGTTTGGAAAGAATTATCCCGAAGATGACAGTTGGTACGATATTGCAATCCATCCAGATTGTAATTTGTTTTTCCTAGCTGGCTGGGAGATGATCATATCGTGTCATATGGATAGTCGGAAACTGCATGTTATCTGCGCTTCTACAGATTTTATGTTTGGTGTGCTTTATATTCCCTGTTTTGCAAAGTGGCACACAGATGGTCACTCAAAGTAGCAGCCGTGTACTCATAAAAATCATTTGTTGGACATGGGTCTAATCCTGTTTTGTGGCACTATCTTGGATGTATATCAACGAATGTTTCTACTTCAGTATTTCATGGTGTTCAGGTGCATGCTATTTGTGGCTTTGAACATGATGGTTAACAATAGAGGATTTGTAAGGAAATCATCAATGACTAATGTTCAATTATATGAAATTATGAATTACCCAAGTCTGTTAATATAAAGAATTGTTAGAGAATTTTATATTTACGTACAAAACATCTTCCGAATGCCCGGATCGAATTCATTTTCGTCAAGAGTTATGCACCAAGTATTATGATACCAACGAGATATTTTTAGGGACCGTACACGTTTTCACAACTGTAAGGGTGTTTCAGACAATTCACGGTTTACATCCAGACAGTCAGCTAAGTTGTCAAAGATTAAATCTCAGAACAACAAGTTTCTCTGCACATTGGCTTTTTCTACATAGTCGCGCAGCCAGCCACAACCATCCCAAAGAAAGAGGCCCTAAGAGGGCCAAATATTTTGAAGAGATCAAGTTCCAAAATGAAAGCAGGGATTCAAATCAGGACACTCATTTGGTAGCTTGGAATGTTATTTCACAAAATTTAAAGTGACATGTGTTGTGTAGAAAGTCATCTGACTTTGTACCCTTTTATTGTTCCTATATAATAATAGCCCTGCTTTCGCTAAACTCTATCACCCCACGATTACAAACTGGAACTCAAATGTTCGATTTCCGGAGAGAAATTCTTTGCGAGGGATGCAAACCTGACGGTTTAGCAAGCCAGTCATGGTTGCACCGTCGAGGGAGGGGGGAGGAGGAGGAGGATTGGAGAGGGAACTTATGTGGCGCCGGCGAGGCTAAGCGCTCGCCTGTGTCCCTGGCAGGTGAGAGAGGCTCAGATGAATGCGCATGAAGGGAAGGGCCGAGAGCTATTGCTCTAATTCCAGCTCATTTGGCAGATCTACCTAGCAACTCGAGCCCGCATGTTTTTCTCCCATATTCCAATCTGACCCATGCCATCATTCCGGGGAGAAACTAGCTAATATCTGGAAAATGGAGCAGACCTGTTATTTCTTTCAATCCATTCACTTTTTTTTTTCCAAATAGTGGTTGATTCACTTTTGTAAAGTTTCTCTCATATGAGGAGTCCATGCCCTGACCCCGAATCAACATGAAAATATTAATCTGACATGTGTCTCAGCATAATAAGTCAACACTTATGTTCCATAGCTCAAAATATAACTCTCCAAAGGAAGGGATGCGTCGCTGAATCTGGATGAAGTACTCACACGCTCCGGATGAAAACTCCGTATAGTGTTCGCGAAGTACTATCTGCTCTGAACAAAGACCCCTCTCAGCCTTAACAAAACACCCGCACCGTCCGGGTGATGACCCTGCCTAATCTCGGTGAAGGCTCTTCACGCCCTACATACACGCGTGCACCCTTGCCCGCTTAGTTGTTGTGCGGGTGAGGGTCACTCCTCAGACCAAGAAGAAAACATGTATATATGAAGACCTAATAGTTGTGAAATTAAGAAATGCTTTCTCATGAACATATAACTATAGTATATTCCCAAGGGCAATAAGGTAACATCGCGTTAGGATCGGTCATATCAGTGCGGAGATACTAGATTACATGGATTATTGTTATAGTTAAGAAAATGGAATACCCATTGCTCATATGATCAAGAAGGCCAACAAATTGTAGTATTCCTATGGGCGTGAGATAAATATACTCTATGGGAGGAAGAGGCCGGAATTGCTGCAACTAGATCTCACCTGGTACAATACAATTCCTCTCGAAGAAATTCATCGGGGGAGAACAATTCTATCGATTGCGTGAGCTAGTCAACTTTAGAGATTCCGGGGAGGAGATATGTACACACGATGTACCCAGTTTCACCACTCTTGCATAAGCAAAAACATGGTCAAAGAAACAGGGCTGGTTTTGTGTTTATTCTTGCACACTTGTCCAAACATGCATGCATGTGGCTGCTGAAATTATTGGGACCCCGCATGGAATTCTTAGTTAGCCACACACTAACAAATGGATTCATCAGAACCACGTACATACAACAGGGAGCTTGGTAGATAGCACTGCAGTACTGCACATGCACTCCTCCACCCATCACGGATTGAGGACGACCTTCTCGAGCTGGCCGGCCTGGTCGGGTGACTCGCTGGCGCCGCCGTCGAGCGGGAAGAAGAACGGGTACACCTCGTAGCGCGCCATGCAGCTGCTGTAGATGACGCGGCACCCGCGCCGGTACCGGCAGTAGTTGGGGAACTTCGCCACCGCCTGCGCCAACAATGGAACATGGACTACCGAAGAGTCCAAGAAAGTTTACGTGAGTATACTGACTTAGAAGCTATTCTCAAAACATATTTACTGTTGTTCATCGTGGATGTTTCTTCATCTGATGGGAGTGTTTTTTTCGTAATTAGGACAAAGCATGTGAAGACATTGAAAACAGAGTAAAGGAATCTGATGTTCCAGTTTCAGTTGAACAAAGAATCAATATTTTCCAGACTGCGTATAAAGAAATCGTAGCTTGCAAGTCAGCGCAGCCTCGTGGGTTCGGATACATGGCCAAATTACCAACTAGTTCTGAAAGGATTAAGTTCCAGGTTGAAGAGCAAGCTCGTGCTACGGTAGAGACCCAAAAAGTAAACTCTGAGCTCAGCCAGCAGGTCACTGAATTACAACAGAAGTTACAAGCTGAACGTGCTAGCATGGACGAGAGGATTAATTTAGAGCGTGCTGAGAGGGAAAACCTTGAGGAGAGGTTACAGGAAGAGCGTGCTGAAAGGGAAAGAATGATGGAATTGGAGAGAACCTCAAGACAGGAATTTGAGTCAAACTTGATGGCACAGTTTAACTCACAGTTTCAGTCAAAGTTTCAAGAGTTCTCCCAACAGATGGAAAAACAGAAGTTGCAAACACTTCCGGTGATGATAGTCATACGCTTGCAAACTCGTAAGATTCAGTTGTTTACTTGCATTGCTAACAGTGCACTTCGTTTTTGCAGATGTTTAAGAAGTCAAACCAGAAAGAAAGTATTAGTCCAAACCTGCAAACACCACTTTCACAGAGCCCTGCTAAGAAAATATTTCCTGCGCACACCACGGTACAGGGTTCTCGAATGTATAAAGCAATGGTAAGTCACAAACTTGTACAAATCGGTACTAGTACGTACTGTTTTTGCTTCACCCACACTATAGCCTTGCTGCACCTGCTTCTTATGTTTTCACTATGTGTTGTTTCTTCGTTGACTTACAACTACTGTTTTTTCTTCACCCACACTATAGCCTTGCTGCACCTGCTTCTTATGTTTCACCATGTATTGTTGCTGTGTTGACTCACAACTTAATCAAACAACAGATATGTGCTAGCTAGGATGGAAATGGACATGAACTAAACTTTTTTTTATTCTTGATTGCAGGATGGAATTGGAAATGATAATGGAAAAAATAGCTGCACTGGATTCTACATCAAGTACATTAGGATACCTACGATATTTTTGAGTTTCATTTGATCCATATTGTATGAGAATTATGATTTGTATGAATTATAAATAGCTATGAGAATTATGATTTGTATGAATATACATATTGTCCGTACGGTTTTGAATATTTTAATTCAATGCCCGTATTTTTGTTTCCCTTTTTTTTTCTTTAACGTGGCAATAGGTAATTACCACGGTAAATGTAGTGTTGCGTCAAGCCTCAGTCGCCACGACTACCTGTTTTGTTCACTTGTTGTGATAACTGCTTGGCGCCACCAACAAAAGTTTTGTTGAAATAAACTTTCGCCACCAACAGGGGAGATCGTCGCAGTACTTTTTCTCCACAAACATTTTGGCCGTTGGTTTAGCTATTTCGCGCCACCAAACCAAATTTTGTTGAAATAGAGAATCGCCACGAAAACTTTTAATTGTCGCGCTAGTTTCTCGCTACTAACAATTTGGACGTTGCGACTAGTACTTCTCGCCACCAAACTATAATTGGTTGAAATAGAATGGCGCCACGAATAGTTTAAATTGTCGCACTTGTTTCTAGCTACTAATATTTAGGCCGTTGCGATCACTACCTGTCGCCACCGAAATAATATTTGTTGGAATAAAGCATCGCCACGAAAAGTGTGCACGTAGCGACTACTATTTGGCGCCACCAAAATAATTTGTGTTGAAATAGGGTATCGCCACGGAAATTTTTCATTGTCGCAGTAGTTTGTCGCTTCAAATTTTTTGGACGTGGCGATAACCAGAGAACTCGTGTTACCACGATTGAATTGTTTGTGGCAAATCGTTTTTTCCACGCGTATAAGGTTTGTTGACATAGTTTCTTGACACAAAATTGGACGTGGCAAATAAAATGGACTATTCCAACGAAAGAGCAGGCGCAACGGAACACGCGCCGTTGCCACAGTGGTCACTCGCCACGGTTCGGTATTTGTTGCACTAGAGTTATACCCACGAAAAACATAGGTTGCATTAGGTGAGTGCCGCAACAGAAAAACGAGTGGCAATTGCCCGAATAAATGGTTGCAAAAGGCCAATTTTGTAGCCACGAAAATCATTCCGCGGAGACAGCCTAATTCCACGCGTTTAGTCGCAACGACGCCCAACGAACGACGTTTGGATGCAACAGGTACCAATTGCGACGATTTGGCACTTGTTTCAACGATTTTGTTCGTGGCAATAGACCGGATTTCTTGTAGTGTAAGCCTTGCTTGGAGTGTGTGTGCAACGAGATGTCTAAGTTGATAGAGGTGGGTCTAGACGACTAGGGTGGTGAATGTCGGTCCAAATGTCTAACAGTTCATGGTGTAGAGGGTCCAAAGATGGTTAGGGGTGTTATAGATGGGTCAAGATGACCGACGGGTGATGTAGAGGGTCCAAATCTCTAAAACATGCCATAGGTGGGTCAACACTGCTACGTGTGGTGTCTATGGGCCCAAATATGTTTGACGTGCCTTGTTTACACCTTGGGTCGACATGTGGACTAACATGCAAAATGCCTATCTATGTTGCATGACGTGGGACCGACAAAATCTTTAGGGTTGCATGCAGTCGCAAATAAAGGGTAGGGTTGCATGTTGTAAGTCTAGATAGTTATTCCACCACCTTTGGGTCATGTGGACCCACATGCAACACTCCTACTCATCTAGCTACGCATCTATCACATTTCGGTCATGTGGTCCCACATGTAACACTGCTAGTATTCTAGGTACCCATCACCTCCTTTGTGACATGTGGACCCACATGCAACACTCCTATATATATGTTGCATGTTGGGGGGACCAACTAAAACTTTAGGGTTGCATGTTGTGAAACCAAGGGGATATGGTTGCATGTTGTTAGTGTATATGGTTACTGTACCACCATTGGGACATGTAGACCCAGACGCAACACTCCTACTCGTCTAGGTACCCAACACCACCTTTGGAACATGTTGAACCACATGCAACTCACCTATCTTGCTAGCTTGGTGTACCCTTACCACCAGCCGGCAACCGTCCACCGTGGTCGCGAACAGGACGCTCTGTCTCATGCGCCGCCGCCGTTCCCCGTCATTATTCCAGTAGCATCCGAGGTTTGTCCATGCATCTTCCTTCTTCCAGTCATCCATCAAACAAAACGAATCAGCGACCTAATTAAGCGAGCTCTCTCTTCCTTTTGTAGAATAAGAAGCAGAAGCAGGAACAACGGCACGCGGCGTGCCTCCCTGATGACATCGTTATCGAGATCTTGTCACGGGTGCATTACAAATCGCTGTGCCGCTTCAAGAGTGTCTCCGAGCCGTGGCTCGCCCTTTGCTCCGACCTCGACATCCACAGCAGGGCTCCCCGGACCGTATCCGGCTTCTTTGGCGAGTACAACGGCGAGGCCTACAACTTCCATGATTTGACCGGGGTGGCCACCCTCCTCTAGTTGATCCTACTCTTTCTTTCTTGGGCAGCTACGAACACATCAGCATACAACAATGCTGCGGCGGTGGCCTTCTCCTTTGCAAATGCTGGGAGTCGCGTTCTCAGGAAGATAAATACAGTTACGTCGTTTGCAATCCGGTGACTGAGAAGTGGACTGTGCTGCCTCCTATTGAATTTCCGTACAGAGTTGATGGTCACCGTTTAGTGGAGGATCGCCTTGTTGATTTAAACCGAGCTGAGCGCTTTCTGGGTTTCGATGCACTCAACCCCTCCAGCTTTGTAGTAGTTGTGCCCCTGACAAATAGTTTTGAACTAGTTAGAGAAGTGGCCATATACTCGTCGGAAACTGGACGATGGACTTCCATGCAGAGCCAGTGGCGTTCCGAAACTATGTTGATGGATTATGGTAATGAAGCGAACTTGTTGAACGGCAGGATTCATTTCACTTCCAATCGTTCTTCAATAGTAACAGTGGACACAAGGGGGGAGATTTGGAGGGAAATCGAGTTGCCAAACATCCATGGTTTAGGCACCATTGGACAGTCTCAGGGATATTTGCATTATTGGCGTGTGGATAAAGATTATCAACTCTCTATTTGGGTTCTTGTGGATTATGATAGTGCAAACTGGATCCTAAAGCACACTGTTAACATTTTGGAACTGTTTGGAAAGAATTATCCCGAAGATGACAGTTGGTACGATATTGCAATCCATCCAGATTGTAATTTGTTTTTCCTAGCTGGCTGGGAGATGATCATATCGTGTCATATGGATAGTCGGAAACTGCATGTTATCTGCGCTTCTACAGATTTTATGTTTGGTGTGCTTTATATTCCCTGTTTTGCAAAGTGGCACACAGATGGTCACTCAAAGTAGCAGCCGTGTACTCATAAAAATCATTTGTTGGACATGGGTCTAATCCTGTTTTGTGGCACTATCTTGGATGTATATCAACGAATGTTTCTACTTCAGTATTTCATGGTGTTCAGGTGCATGCTATTTGTGGCTTTGAACATGATGGTTAACAATAGAGGATTTGTAAGGAAATCATCAATGACTAATGTTCAATTATATGAAATTATGAATTACCCAAGTCTGTTAATATAAAGAATTGTTAGAGAATTTTATATTTACGTACAAAACATCTTCCGAATGCCCGGATCGAATTCATTTTCGTCAAGAGTTATGCACCAAGTATTATGATACCAACGAGATATTTTTAGGGACCGTACACGTTTTCACAACTGTAAGGGTGTTTCAGACAATTCACGGTTTACATCCAGACAGTCAGCTAAGTTGTCAAAGATTAAATCTCAGAACAACAAGTTTCTCTGCACATTGGCTTTTTCTACATAGTCGCACAGCCAGCCACAACCATCCCAAAGAAAGAGGCCCTAAGAGGGCCAAATATTTTGAAGAGATCAAGTTCCAAAATGAAAGCAGGGATTCAAATCAGGACACTCATTTGGTAGCTTGGAATGTTATTTCACAAAATTTAAAGTGACATGTGTTGTGTAGAAAGTCATCTGACTTTGTACCCTTTTATTGTTCCTATATAATAATAGCCCTGCTTTCGCTAAACTCTATCACCCCACGATTACAAACTGGAACTCAAATGTTCGATTTCCGGAGAGAAATTCTTTGCGAGGGATGCAAACCTGACGGTTTAGCAAGCCAGTCATGGTTGCACCGTCGAGGGAGGGGGGAGGAGGAGGAGGATTGGAGAGGGAACTTATGTGGCGCCGGCGAGGCTAAGCGCTCGCCCGTGTCCCTGGCAGGTGAGAGAGGCTCAGATGAATGCGCATGAAGGGAAGGGCCGAGAGCTATTGCTCTAATTCCAGCTCATTTGGCAGATCTACCTAGCAACTCGAGCCCGCATGTTTTTCTCCCATATTCCAATCTGACCCATGCCATCATTCCGGGGAGAAACTAGCTAATATCTGGAAAATGGAGCAGACCTGTTATTTCTTTCAATCCATTCACTTTTTTTTTTCCAAATAGTGGTTGATTCACTTTTGTAAAGTTTCTCTCATATGAGGAGTCCATGCCCTGACCCCGAATCAACATGAAAATATTAATCTGACATGTGTCTCAGCATAATAAGTCAACACTTATGTTCCATAGCTCAAAATATAACTCTCCAAAGGAAGGGATGCGTCGCTGAATCTGGATGAAGTACTCACACGCTCCGGATGAAAACTCCGTATAGTGTTCGCGAAGTACTATCTGCTCTGAACAAAGACCCCTCTCAGCCTTAACAAAACACCCGCACCGTCCGGGTGATGACCCTGCCTAATCTCGGTGAAGGCTCTTCACGCCCTACATACACGCGTGCACCCTTGCCCGCTTAGTTGTTGTGCGGGTGAGGGTCACTCCTCAGACCAAGAAGAAAACATGTATATATGAAGACCTAATAGTTGTGAAATTAAGAAATGCTTTCTCATGAACATATAACTATAGTATATTCCCAAGGGCAATAAGGTAACATCGCGTTAGGATCGGTCATATCAGTGCGGAGATACTAGATTACATGGATTATTGTTATAGTTAAGAAAATGGAATACCCATTGCTCATATGATCAAGAAGGCCAACAAATTGTAGTATTCCTATGGGCGTGAGATAAATATACTCTATGGGAGGAAGAGGCCGGAATTGCTGCAACTAGATCTCACCTGGTACAATACAATTCCTCTCGAAGAAATTCATCGGGGGAGAACAATTCTATCGATTGCGTGAGCTAGTCAACTTTAGAGATTCCGGGGAGGAGATATGTACACACGATGTACCCAGTTTCACCACTCTTGCATAAGCAAAAACATGGTCAAAGAAACAGGGCTGGTTTTGTGTTTATTCTTGCACACTTGTCCAAACATGCATGCATGTGGCTGCTGAAATTATTGGGACCCCGCATGGAATTCTTAGTTAGCCACACACTAACAAATGGATTCATCAGAACCACGTACATACAACAGGGAGCTTGGTAGATAGCACTGCAGTACTGCACATGCACTCCTCCACCCATCACGGATTGAGGACGACCTTCTCGAGCTGGCCGGCCTGGTCGGGTGACTCGCTGGCGCCGCCGTCGAGCGGGAAGAAGAACGGGTACACCTCGTAGCGCGCCATGCAGCTGCTGTAGATGACGCGGCACCCGCGCCGGTACCGGCAGTAGTTGGGGAACTTCGCCACCGCCTGCGCCACGCACAGCCTGCAGTCCGCCGCCGTGATGTCGAGGGTGCACCACCCGAGCCCGTAGATGGTCGTCTTGGCAGCGCCCCCGCCGCCGCCGAGCCTGGCCGTGTCCCTGGCCAGCCCCTTGCTCGACGCCTGGCCGGCCTCGGCAGCGACGCGGGACATGAGCTTGGTCTGCGCCCGGTCGAACGCGGCCAGGTCGACGCCGGTGGCGTTCTGGGTGTTGAGGAGGATGAGCGTGTAGCCGGTGTCCGGGAGGCCGAGGAAGTTGGCGTCGGAGTAGCGGAGGAGGCAGTAGTCGTAGAAGACCCGCGCGTCGGCGCTGCCGCGGCAGGAGGAGGCGACCTCCTTGGCCGCGGCCGCGATGCAGAGCGCGCAGTCTTGCTTTGGCACGTCGCCCCGGCACTGAGCGAGGCCGTAGATGGACGACGGGGAGCGGCCCGCGGTGGCCGTGGCGTAGTAGGAGGCGGAGGCGCGCGGGACGAGCGCGGCCAGGACCGCGTCGATGTTGGCCTGCGTCTCCGCGCTGGTGCCCTTCTTGGGACAGTCCGTGGAGATCGGGTCCACGCCGGCGCACGGCCGCGCCGCCATAGCGAGCAGGAGCGGAAGCAGCAGGAGGAGAGACGAGGACGACGCCATTGTGGGCTATGGTGAGCAATGTGTGGCTAGCTAGTAACTTGAGTGCATCTGCATGCATGGGCTCGTGGGTGCGTGCAAGATTCTTATAGAGAGTGTGTGCCGACTGATGGGTGCTTGGTCCATGTCTCCATGCTGCTGGCTCGCTAGCTTGCCAACATGCGCAGCCAAAGTTGACGGGATACATGCAAGTCTTTTGTGTTTTAATGGTTGGAGACTGGGTGTGTGGCAGCACTTGATCCTGTCAACTTCTACATCCTGCAGACTAGTCCACGAGTTATTGTTTTGGTGGTGCCGGTGGTTAACAAATTAAGCTGCCATCGTAGGCTTAGGGTGTGTTTGGTTGAGCCGTGAACTGTGAAAAAGCTGCTGTGAACTGTGAACTGTGGAAAAGCTGCTGTCAGTTGAGAACTGCGGGAAAGCTATAAGTTGTTTGGCTGAAACAACTGTGGATTTTATGCGCCTCGTCTAAAATACCCTAAGACTCTCGGAGCGCCATCGACTAGAATTTCTCGCTGCTGTTCGTCTAGCCCGCCGCGACCACCTAGGCCTCGCCTCCGGCCACCTCGCTCCGTCGTATCTCGCCGGAGCATCGCCGAAGTTGGTCGGAATCTCGCCGGCGTTCGCTAGATCGCTGAGCCTGCTACGCCGAACCTCCACCACCACCGGAACACCTCCCCGAAGATCGGCAAAGACACGTCGTACCTCGCCGGAGCCGCACCGGACCGCCTTCGGCCACCTTGATTATCGCCAGACCCTCGCCGCAGTTGGCCGGACCTCGCCGGAAATCGGTAAAGACACGATGTACCTCGCCGGAGCCACGCCGAATCGCCTCCGGCCACCTTGCTTATCGCCCGTTCTCACCCAAACCTTGCCGGAAATCGGCAAAGACATGCCATACCTCGCCAAAAGTTCGTCAGAGTTGGCCTGTTCTGCGACGCCGCTGCATCCATATTCTAGATTCTCACGCATAAATCACCATTCAGAAAAGCAGTATGTACATCCGTTGCAAATCATGGAGGTGAGCAACGTGCTTTGTTACAGTATACTTGATTCGTTTGACAAGTATCACAATCACAACAACTAAATTGAGCGAACAACTATCTCGCACAAACTGAAGTTGAAACATTAGCTGACGAACAACAGCTGGGCAAAAAGTAAGTGGGCCCTGCAGGATCAATCACGCTCCGTTCGGTGCCTAGCCGCAGAGGTACTGGGGAGCGGAGCAAGGTTCCATGTCGGACGAGACCCTGCCGGATGTGGGGTGACTGACTGACTGGTGAGGTTGCAAGCCTACAACTACGCGGGTGCGGCACGCGACGGCGCGAGAACGACCAGATGCGGGTTTGGGCGGGGCGGGGAGTTCAGCTGTAATGAGCAGAGAAGGGAAGGGGACGGCGGAGCATGGCTGGCTGAGGTATGTACGTGCTGATCTCCGTCGCCGGCGCTGGCCGGACGAGCGGCCGGAGGGGCGGTGACTGCAACCTAGCCCGTGACCTCTCTCTGCCATGAGTTTTTCCTGGTGTTCGCTCAGATGGGGAAGAAAAGAAAGTCGAAACGGTATGACTTACCAGTGGCATGGTGGGTAATTTCGACCAAAGGTTCGATCTCACCGCGGTGGAAGCAGGTACGAAGGTGCTACGGGAAATACACAGCGAGAAGCTGGTTGCGTTTGCCGAATCAGCTGTGGAAAATATGCGTTTGGTTAGCGTTTCGCATTTCAGCAGCAGAAGCAGGTGTGGGAATCCCAACCAAACGGAGCCTTAATATCTCGGTTATGAGTTTCTACAACTCATATGGCGCATAGACCTTATCTCTAACCGCTCGTTTCCACGAATGAACAGTCAGAATTTGTCGTTGAATGCGTTAAACGTTCAACCCATTCAATTAAAATTATTGGTCGTTCAATAGCTGGAACCAACATTAGAGATACATGTTGTGTGCCATTAGAGTATTTTTTTTGCAAGGCTGTGCCATTAGAGTTGTACAAAGTTCGTTTTCACAATATCTCTGTTGACTTGTCTACAAGTGATCCATCCATGTACCAGCTGAGCTAGCTAGGTCATGTCTGGAACTGCAAGCGAACGACTGAATCTACTTCTAGAAAGTTAAATTCAGCCTTTAGGCCTTTAACTTAGCTAGGTTATCAATGCAAAGGCGCCACCTAAATAACCATTGTTAAATGAACTTAAGATCAGTGCGTGGACCGAGCTAGCTAAGTGCTGGAAAATGGCTGGTTTGCTATGACTGGGTCGGTGTGTGTCTACATCCATCGGTGACGATCAAGGCACTAATGCAGCACGTTAGTGGTCAACGGATGCATGTGGCGGAAACTGTTCAACGATGGATCGCGATAATAAAATTAGGCCGCCCTCTGTCGGGGACTCATGCACAATATATTATATTTAGCCACATCTCAAAAGTCTAAGACGTGGATTTAGGCAGCCAACTATATCAAAACTCTAAATTAGTGGAAAGACGATCAATATATTATGTTTCTGACACTCCCGCTCACGTCCTGGTTGTGGAATTTTTCTTCACGAGCCTAAGACGTGGATTTAGGCCTTTAGCTTCGCTAGGTTATCAACGCAAAGTCGACTGACAAATAACCATTGTTAAGTGAACTTAAGATCAGTGCGTGAACCGAGCTAGCTAGTGCAGCAAATGGTGGAAATCACTAATGGAGGCCTAGCTTCACGCAGCCCTTTTTTGAAAAAAGTCGAAAATAATAATTTGAAGCCTAAAAAAAAAAATCAGAACACAAAATATGTTTGTACGTAGTTGTATTCTGTCAATGTGAAAAAAATCAATTCAACATAATTAATATTCTGGCCTACATGAAAAAACAAAATCTCATATATTTGGAAGCAATTTTTTTTTGCAGTGCTTAGTACTTTGAAATGTCGGACTCTGTCATTTTCCGAGGCCCCAATACAAGTCATTCGTGTTGAAATTTTACACGTTGGTACAATACAACATCATCTATATCTAGGATTTTTTATATTTAAAAAAAAAATCAGATTATTATTTTTAAAATATTCAAAATAAATGGCCCATGCAGCCTGGGCTCTAATTGTCCATTCTCAAATGGCCGTTTTGTCAGGACTAGGTCGGTGTCTAAGTTGGTGGCGATAAAGAACTAACGCAACACCCTACTAGTCAACGGTTGGATGCATGTGGAGAAAACTGCTCAACGATGGATCACAACACTAAAATTAGTTGGTCGCCTTGCTCTGTTGGGCACTCAAGCAGTGGCAGATCCAACAGAACAAACAAACATCGGGCCAAAAGCTAAGCACAAATAAAACTACTAATTTTTTTTTTGTTGTAAAAGCACTTAAAAGTTAGTACGATTGCAAAGATGAACCTTACATATTATCAGATCCATTACTTAACAGTACATTAACATACATAAGAGAGATGACAAAAAACTAGAAGTAGTACGGTATATAAAACATTGTACCAAATGTCAACATCAATGCTCTAGTTCATCCGAGCCTCCTATGTGTTCATCAACGCTAGGTGAAGAATCGACTCATTCAAGATCACAAGAATAATTCATAAGGAAAGACAAAAACGTAAAGTGAAATAGTCAATCAATGAAGACTGATACAAATATTAAAACTTACCAAAACGATGAGATAAAGTTCATGTATTGTCTCATCACTAGTACAGAACGACACATCCGATACCCCTCTATGGTAACGGCAGGAGATAGGCGATGGAAAATCACGATTTTAGCATTGCGGACGAGGCCTGGCTGAACTGGGTCACGGCAGGTCCGTCAACATTGGTTACGGAGACATTTAGATCTCCGTTACCAATAGTATTGGCAACGGTCATAAATTAAACTCCGTTTCCAATATCTATCTCTATGGCAACGGTTGTTTATGGATATCCGTTTGTGATGTGCTTGGGAAATTGTAGTTGCAATCTGAAAGCGTACAAGTTCAATGCGGCTTAATTCACGAGGGATTGGAACCGGCTGCTCGACGCTAATAAAATGTGACTGGAACCACGCCAAACCAGGCAGTTCTCGCATTCTCCCCTTCGTTCTCTCCCACATTCTCTACCACACTAGCACAGCCGCCATGGAGAAACCCTGATGGCAGAACGAGGAAGTCCCGAGCGACGACGCGAGCGCTGAAGACCGCGGTGAAGTCCCATGGTGGGATCAGGACGGGCTGCCGGACTCGGACCCCGACGACTCGGACCCGCCGTCTTCACGCTCTGTAGAAGACGACTCTGACGACTCGGACCCGCCGTCTTTACGCGAAGGAGAAGACGACTCCGATGATGAGGAGTCGCCGAAGGACCCGCCGGAGCCGTATTCTAGCCAGGAAGAATACGACTCCGGTGAGGTGGAGGAGGAGGCGTCTGAGGAGTTGTCGGAGGAGGCGCCGGAGGAGGCGCCGTAGAAGGAGGAGCACGCGCCAGAGAACGACGCGCCGGAGAAGGAGGAGCACGCTCCGGCGAAGGAAGCGCAAGAGAAGGATTCACCGGAGAAGGACGCGCGGCCGGAGAAGGAGTAGAATGAGCCGGAGGAGAAGGAGCACGAGCCGGAGGAGAAGGCAACCGGCAAGAAGCGACGCCGCACCGTGGACGGCAATGGCGCGGAGGCAGGGCGGAAGAAGAACAAGTAGAGTAGATTGTTAGTTCAATTGTACTGTTAAGTAGGTCCAGTGTGTCAGTGAGCAAATAAAAGCACTTGTACAGAACGACACATCGGAAACGGGCCAAAAAGCCCATCGGCAACAGAGAAAGGGTCCGTGTCCCCGAGTCTGTCACTGATGTGAAGCCTTACAATGGCAACAGAGATTTTGATCGTTTCCAATAAGTTTAGCAACGGGCATAATATATAATCGTTGCCTTTAGTCTTTACATCAGATACGGAGATTAGTTTTTGACCGTTTGTAATGAGGGCTAAAGGAAAAAAAAAAACCGGTGACGCCTGCGGCGCCGTCGACGGAGCCCTGTGGTTCCTGCTTGACGGCCGCCGGTTCTTCACCTTCCTCTTCGCCCAGCTTCATTGCGTGGTCTTCTTCTACCTATTTAGTACTACACAAAAGTCTTGCTCCTGGAGGCGCCGGATTCAGTGGACTGTGTGGACGGAGCCCCGCTCCTACGTCTTCACGACCGCCGCATAGTCTCCAGGTTTCCTCGTCGCCCTAAAGGAGATGAAAAAAAATCAAAATGTAAGCTCCTTCATCTCTATACACAAGACAGGTACTTCTTCATCGGCATTACAGAAAATATAGAACTAATTACAACTAGAACATAGCCTAAACAATACCTCATATATAGGTAGATTGGACACACAAATTTCAGGGATGGAGCAAGCGAGCCAAGTAGGATGCACAAGATCGATGTGTATTTGTGCATATCACAAAGATCGATGTGTATTTGTGCATATCACAAGGATCACTAGCGCCACTCCCGGATCACACGGTGTCACCTAATTTTAATCATCGGCATAACAGAAACAAATCTAAAATCAGAGCAAATGACTAATATAAACAGAGCAAATCTATGGATAAACAATTAGCTACTTACAGCTAGAAAACAGCTAAAATCTATGTGTAAACAATGCCTACTATAAATAGAGCAAATCTATGGATAAACAATTAGCTACTTACAACTAGAAAACAGCTAAAATCTATGTGTAAACAATGCAGACTATAAACAGAGCAAATCTATGGATTAATAATTAGCTATTTACAACTAGAAAACAGCTAAAATCTATGTGTAAACAATGCCTACTAAAAACAGAGCAAATCTATGGATAAACAATTAGCTACTTACAACTAGAAAACAGTTAAAATCTATGTGTAAACAATGCCTACTAAAAACAGAGAAAATCTATGGATAAACAATTAGCTACTTACAACTAGAAAACTGCTAAAATCTATGTGTAAACAATGTCTACTAAAAACAGAGCAAATTTATGGATAAACAATTAGCTACTTACAACTAGAAAACAGATAAAATCTATGTGTAAACAGTGACTATTACAAACAGAGCAAATCAATGGCTAAACAATTAGCTACTTACCACAATGCCTAATAAGAACAGAGCTAATCATCTGAAACAAGCAAAAAGAAGTGCAAAAAAAAAAACTATCCTGCTGAACTGGGGTCTTACATTAGGCGAGGCGGGCTCGCTTAGCGTCGCCGGCGACGGAGCTAGCGCCGGCCTCCCCTAGCGGCGCCTTGCCCTCGCCGTGGACCAAAGAGAGGGCTATGGCGGCCCGGAGGTCAGACAGGTAGACCGCCTCCTCGGCGCGTTCGACCTGGGTCGAGGCCTCGGAGAGGAGGACCGCCGCCTCTAGATCGGCCTCGCCCTGATGACGCTTGGCGTGATCGCGCTCGAAATCGGCGCGGGAGAGTTGACATGCGATCTCCAGATCACGATCCTCCTCCTCTTCCTCTTCCTCTTCCTCTTCCTCTTCCTCTTCCTCTTCCTCTTCCTCTTCCTCTTCCTTGTCGTTGGAGGACGAGGACGAGGAAGAGGAGGAAGACGGATGGTGGCCGGGGTACATCGCCTGGCGGATCTCGCGGTAGCTGCAATGGTGGCCAAATGAGCGGGTGCGGCCGGAAGGGTGCGGATCACTGGAGCCTTCGCCGTGCTCTTCCTGCGGACGAGCACCAAGGGTGCGGGACCGGCCCACGGGGGCAGGAGAAGCGGCGGCGGCCTGTTCTGAAAGCTCGTCCCGCAACACCAGCTGACGCTGCTGCTGCATGAAGGCCCGGAGGGTGGGGCGGCCACGGCCGCGGCCGCGATGACCGGATCTACCAGCGCCGACGGTGGAAGCCATGCGAGAGAGAGGAGACTGTGCGGTGGCTAGGGTTGGAAGTGAGACAGTGAGAGTGAGAGTGAAGGGCATAGTAGGTTCTTATAAGCCGCGGGCTGTCGGGCTGCTTCTAATGGCAACGGAGATTACGAAATTGTCCGTGTGCGATGAGCACACATCGGTAACGGAGGTAAACTAACCTCCGTTGCCAACATATATTACGCTATTCACCCGTTGCATTTGTTGTGGTCCTGCTTTACGGCCCAGTGCGGGCACGCGGGGAATGTCCCGATTTACTGTCGCCTAACTCCTGCCGTTGCCATAGAGGGATATCCGATGTGTCGTTCTGTACTAGTGAAGGATACGGTTGTTTATCGCCTCCATTTCCGATATTGTATTTGTGCTATAAATATGCCATTCCGACAACCCTAACTCTCTCGCTCTCACCCTCACTCTCACTCTCACAGTGTGCCGGCAGCTCGAAGCGGCACCAGATTTAACCCTTATCTTCCCCGAGCGGCGATGCCACCGCGCATCTTCCCCGAGCAGCGCGTCGGATCTTTCCCGAGCAGCCACCACGCATCTTCCCCGACCAGTGCGTCGGATCTTCCCCGAGCGGCGATGCCACCGCCGGTAAGCTCATCCATGCACTGGAGAAGTCTGATAACGCTATGTGAAGTTGGCACAGTTTGTTGCTCGAATGCCTAGCCATAGATAATTATGCATGCGCTCGATCTGTTTGTTCTAATTGGGCACTGTAAGTAGATCAATTTGTTCTCTCAAATATGTAACAATTCATTGGTTTGCACTCAATATTATACACCTACATGTCTCCAAAATGTAGATCTATACTGACTATGCGTCTATATCCTCATCAGATGCACAAAAGATGTGTGCTTACTAAAGATATGCTTGCCAAGGCTGATGCTCTTCTGTGGAGTATCAATGATTATCCAGCTTTGGCCACTATGACAGGAAGAAGAGTCACAAGAGGTTATAAAGCATGCTCTCAGTGCTACCAAAATCAGAAACAAGATGTATCACACTTTGCTACATCTGTCTTTACTAAAGATGTGCTTGACAAGGCTGATGCTCTTCTGTGGAGTAGCAATGATTATCTAGTTTTGGGAACTCTGGCTGGAAGAAGAGTGGCAGGAGGTTATAAAGTATGTCGTCACTGCTACCAAAAACATTTGTCAATAGCTAGTAGGTTATAGAGATGTATCACTATAATGTAGAGCTACCTAATGAATCTGAGCTACTTCCTTATGAATCTGATCTGTCATTTTTGTGCTTGTGCTGTGAGATTTTAAATGTCCAGTGACATATGTATTCCTGCTATATGCTTATGCAGAAACCCAATGCAAACGAGGTAATTTACAAACTCTGTTTCTGATGAGCTCGACTGTGAGGAAACGGAGATATGCGCAGAATCGTTGCCAAAACTTGACCACATCGGATACGGTTTTTGGGCTCCGTTACTGATGAGGGCCTTGCTTCATAAGGGTCGATACATGTATTAACCAACGAAACAAAGTACTAGATGAAGAAAAATTATTCATAGCTCTAATCTTTTCTCAAAACGCCAACCCACACGGTTGTAGAAGTCCTTCGCGAGAGATTCCAACTGGATACATCTAGACTCCATAATATGGCGTTGCTCCACTGGTTGGAGATAGGACCATGATCGGATCCAGTGGGTGATCAGCGGAATTACCTGCAAAAGGATGGTTTTTTTTGGCTTGTTAAAAACAAAATCATTGCATGCATTCCACATTGCCCACAACACTGCACAAACGCCTGCACGAATTGATCTGAGAGTTGACTTGTCAATTCCTCTTGGCCAATTACCAAATAGATTTGTCAATTCCTCTTGCATGTTCCTTTTTTTATCATGCGATCGACCGATCGTATGTAAGTGCTTTTTTTTGCGAAATATGTATACGCGTTTTGATCCAATGTTTTTTTTTAGAAAAGGAGGGTGCGAGTCCCCGGCCTCTGCATCGAGTGATGCACACAGCCATTCGCACTTATTAATTCCAACCAGATTTACAAAGTACAATATTGATCCAATGTACAGGTCTTGCTTGAAGATCACGATCCTATGCTCAAAGAAGAGATGCCTTGCGCCACAAAACGAGGCCAGACGTACGAAACACGAACTACGTATTTTTAGGAAGTTTGTGTCCTTATAAATGCGCCTGCATATAGAGCAAAATCTAGGGCTGTAAAACCGACCACAATTTACGTTCATCCTTCTTCTTCTTCCTCAATACTGCTTGGGCTCGGTCACCCTCACCCGCCATGGGTGACGAAGCAACCACCACCACCACCACCAAGTTTGGTCCAGTGATGGGGATCATTAGGGCCGCCGAGGACGAAGTACTGTCCCAATCTGTGCAGATAATCGAAAAGGCCATCACCATGGGATTCAAGCGGAAGAAGAGCAACGCAGTTGATGCATGCTATTGCTACGACGAGATGGCGACCACACCTGCGAAGAAGGAGGCATGCGACAGCCGACAAGGCGGCTGACGAGCTGCGCAGGTGCCTCCAAGTCAACGTCGACATGATCAAGGTGCTCGCCGCGAGGGCAGGCGCCATGGACGAAGACGAAGAGGAGTAGCTCGTGGACATGCAGCATGCGCATGCATAGAGAGGCCTAACTATATATCTTCGAGCTCTTAGTCAGTTTTTTCTTATGTTTTACGCTTTATCTTGTCGACCTAACTCTATATCGTAGAGTGGATTCTTGTAAGAGTAATAATTGTTCGGCCTCCAGCAAGGCTATTATCAATTTATTGATTTTCGTTTGTTTAAGATCAATGGGAAAGAGGTAAATTAAGAGCTGAGTTAACCCAACAATTCTAGTTTGTTCAAGCTTCATAACCTAGATATCGCAGTTAGATCGTCATCTATATCTATACTACTATTAAAAGAGCAAACTTGTGTTAATACATTGAATCTGAGCCATTCAATATTTGGCCAACGGTCCAGATCGCTCCAATGTTTGACAACTCAACACAAATCCATTTTTGCCCGTTTTATCCTCCCACCAAATCACATAATACTGCTAATGCCATCGTACCGGTTCGTTTTATTTCAACAGACCTCTATACTACTATTAAAAGAGCAAACTTTTGCCCGTTTTACCCTCCCACCAAATCACATAATACTGCTAATGGCATCGTACCGGTTCGTTTTATTTCAACAGACCTCTATACTACTATTAAAAGAGCAAACTTGTGTTGATACATTGAATCTGAGCCCTTCAATATTTGGCCAACGGTCCAGATCGCTCCAATGTTTGACAACTCAACATAAATCCACTTTTGCCCGTTTTACCTTCCCGCCAAATCACATAATACTGCTAATGCCATCGTACCGGTTCGTTTTATTTCAACAGACCTTTCTATTTCGGCCCCGAGACCAAACAGATCTCGCCTCCACGTGAAGCCAGCCCTGCTCGCTGCCGCTGGTAGATGTCAACGCTGTTGCGCCGCCGCTCACCGGGGAACGAATCTGCCACCCGATCGAGTTATCAGATGCGGAGGTCTCCGTTCACCCTTCACCGCGACCTACCAATTTTTCTCGCGATTGAAACCCACCCAATCCCCAATCTCTCCCCGACCTCCACTGCTCCACCACTGGTCCGCGCCGCTGCCCCGTGCAACTCCTTTCGCTGCCGCCCGTGCGACGCCGTCCCGTGCAACTCCTTTCGCTGCCGCCCGGAGTTCCTCTGTACAAGCTTCCTGGGCGCCGCAGTTCCCTTCACACCCTCTCGCTGCCGCCCCGGCGACATCACGTTGCGTAGCCTCTTGTCCACATCCGTCGCGCCGCCACGCTTGAGGCTCTCCTCTCCCTACACGAGAAGAGGCGCCTACTGCCGGCGCGCTGTTGAGTTCTTCTCTAGCCGGCTGTTCATGCGAGTCTCCATCCGTTCATCAACAGCTGCCTGCTGCACTCTTTGCCTCAGGCATCAGCGCCCTGTCGCCGAGCTGCACCACACGACATGGATGCTCCAGAGCGCAATATAGCCGCCACCAGCTGACCTGCTTGGCTAAGAGGTTCCCTGTAACCTCGCCATGGGCATGATGAAATTGGACTTGTGCGATACAAGTGCAACACCTTAGGGCATCAGATCAGATGATCTCCGAAACATAACAGCTGTGAGTTAGCTGAACAGATGTGTTTGATTGCAGACTTGCAGTAAGCTTCCTATAAGAATTTTTCCTTCTTAGATTTCAAAAGTTACTTCGCCTTCTTGTGGCAAAATACTTGATGAATGGAGTCACTTAATTAAGTTCTTGCCCCCTGAAATCTGCACAGCACATGCGTTGTCTACTGATTCAAGACTGTGTACATGTTTCGGTTCAGGAATAATCTTGAAAATATTTCTAAGGAATCGGTGTAAGCTGTAAGCACATAGGCTACCTATATACATTATACAATACAGAGTCAATCAATAGAGAAAAAGCTGTAGTTTATCGGTACAATCTTTAGTCGGTACACCTGATATGGCTACGATAGCTAGAGAGAACATTCCCTCTCGGTCAGCGCCTGCAGCAGCGCCTCACAAATCACAGAGAGGGTGTTTAGTTTTTTTTTTATGAACACTGGCTGTAAAACAGGGTCTAATCTTATTGTTATTCAATGGGACTGCTGCTTTACTGAACTCTGAATTTATGCTTAGATCACGTTGAAAATATAAGTTGTTTATCCATCTGTGTATGATATAGATTAGTGTGACGTTAAATTATTTTTATTAAACCGTCAGCTACTCCATTCGATCAGCTATCCCAAAATCTGAATCAAATTGTATTGCAAAGAATAAAGTACAGTTTGACACATCTGAAGCTTGTAAAGATTCATGGCCCCAACAATAGAAGCATGCATACACTTGCATAAACGTAATTGAAAAGTACATATACCATTCCATCAGAGACTAATTGAAACCATATGTTTAAATTTTCCAAAAAGAAAATTAAATTTCCACATATATATGTTGGCATACACTCTGAATCTAAACAAGCCAGACCAATATACACCTAAAATCAGGATGTTTTTCTTTTTCATCATACAACATGAGAGTTAGTTAGATGGGACCTAATTACATTGGGAGAAACGACCCTTTAAAAAAAATTAATCATTAGTGTCCTTAGACCAAGGGCACAGTGAGGTAATCTGTGCTTCTATTGACTTGTACCAAAAGAAATAAATTACGTAACCGAGCGGTACACTCTTTCCTACTTCTAAATTGTCTCATTTAGTTGAAGACGTCCGTTGCACGTACATGTCAACTAGTTTCTATTAAAAGAGCAAACATGTTGGGATAATTTAAATCTTATCCGTTTAATTTTTGATCAACGATCCAGATTGCCCTGATGTCGAGCACCAAACACTTTAAATCTTTTACCTTTAATTTTTGATCAACGATCCAGATTGACCTGATGTCGAGCACCAAACACTTTAAATCTTGTAGTTTGACCGGTCAAACCGTTTTTTAGTCCTCATGTTCAATCCTTATTTCCATCCGTATGGGGAGAAAAGAAAAAACTGCATGCCAGCAACTCCGCCGACCTGCTCCGCATGAGCCCTTACTCCAGCGTGTCGCCGGCCCGTTGCCCCGTGTGCGACCTGCTCCAATGCGCCGCCGGCCATCTACTCCGTCGGCATACTGCTCCAGCCAATGCGCTGCCGGCATACTGCTCCAGCAGGGTCCAATCCATCTGCAGCAGCCGCCACGGCGCGGTGGCGGCGAGGATGGCGAGCATGATGACGATGACCACAACGTAGCAGATGAAGCTGCAGCAGCCGCCGCCATGGCGTCCCTTCGGGGGAGGGCAGTGCCAGCAGCGCGGCGAGGAGGCGGCGGCACCTGCTGATGTTGGGACGGCGGCCTACTGTCCGTGGCCTGGCCAGTTCCCTTGTCGGACCAGAGCGAGCTCCCTGGTGGCACATGCGGCGCCGACGGCGTCGGCTTCGTTAACTTCTTCTTCTTCCGTTTCCCACAATTAGTGCAGTCCACTTCGCCAAAAATTAATGCATTAATTTCTGAATTATTTTTGTCCGACACTACTGCGATCAAAACTCTCCTCGAGTAAGCGCCATACATGGAATCCCTTGCCACTTTGGAAAGCCGAATCCACGAATAAAAAGGACTCGAGTCCCTTGCACGAAACCTCAGCTCTCGACAGATTGCCACGCCCGACCTTGAATCCTTGCATGAAACCTCAGCTCTCGACATTGCCACGCCTGAATCTTCCACTTTTGCTCCGCCCGTGCTCGACATTGCCGTCGTCGTTGACGACTTCCCATGATCCACCAAAGGTACGGGTTCAACTATTGTTTCGTTTGCTGATTTATCCTTTCTCTGGCCCCCTACCACCGTGGCCGCCGGCTCCGATCTTCTTCCGGATTTTTTGGCATAGAATCAGAAGGCACCACTCCCACATACACTTGGTGTACGATTCGACTCTAATTTTCTAGGACAGCGAAGAAGAAAGCAAACCACGTATGGATGTTGTAGATAAAGGATCTTTTGCAGCTGCTAGCACTGATGCCCTATTGCCGGGCAAACTGTAGAAACATACATCATCCACGTTGTGTACTTGGCGTTTATCTCTGGTAATTGCACCTCAATTTAGATACACAAGCGTGTCTTTACCGACGTACATCCCGTTCCACACGGGTCACAAGCGAAAAAATATACTTCCTCTGGTTCGAATAATTGTCGTACATTAAAATATTTGTCTGTGATAAGCAGCTTCCTCCCAACACTTTTTTTGGATCGGAGGATTAAATATCAACAATCCAGAAAAATAACAAACACTTTATTACAATATCACCATTAATTGCTAATTGGAATGAAAGAGTGAAATAATTCTCAAAAGTTGTTTGGTCTAATTCAATATATTTTGTCAAGACATCTATTTAAATAGCTCGAAAAATAGTTGACTGAAAAAAATATTCAAAAACGTATATGAGACGTGTGTTGCACGTGCACGTTCACTAGTAACAAAAAAAGAGAAACAATTCTGAATCTCGCATGCGTACGTGCGTGTTCTTTTTTCTATCATGCCATCGTACTTGTTTTGTTCAGAGATGACGATCATGTCCTCTAGGATATTCTTCGCCACTTCAAACGGAGGTTAAGAGACCGGACGCACTACAGGAATCGATCAAGACGGCCGTCGGCGTGTGCACACATGCCGTCGGCGTATGTGTACGCCGACGGCGGCCGTCAACGTACATGACTGTCGGCGTACCTAATCTGTTGTCGGCGTCTGCGACCGCCGTCGGCGTACGCTGTGGTGGGCCCCACAAGACGGCAACCGGCCGTTCCGTCAGCCATACGAACATGAGAAACCAAAGTCTAACCCAAATAAACACAATATTCCATCCGGTTCGTCCGAAGTGGGAGTTTTCACCTCTAAGTGCAGAAACTCACTAGAGAGAAAGTGAAGTCGGTGAAGCCGGTCACACCCCGGACACTAGTAGAAAAGTGGCCTTAGAGGCGGACCTTTAGTTGCGGCTCGTTTCCGAACCGCGACTAGAGGTCTCGCGGCTCCGACAGATCCAACGGCTAGGACAGGTGGCGGTTTGTGCTGGAGCTTTGGTCGCGGTTGGAGCCACCAACCGCGACTAAAGGTCCTCCACCTGCGGCCGGAGCCGCGCGGGGCACGCGCGAGGACCTTTAGTCGCGGTTGGTGGATCCAACCGCGACTAAAGGTCCCGCACAAAAAGGCCGCCTGTCCTAGCGAGGACCTTTAGTCGCGGTTGGAGCCACCAACCGCGATCAAAGGTCAGTCGCCTTCATCTTCCACCCTAAACCAGCCTTTGCCGTTTCGAGCTCGAGTTGAATCTCCATTTTCTCTCCACCGAGCTCGATTTCATCCACGATTTTTTGCACCATTTGTTAAGATTGACGGTGGTGCATCTATCCAAGGGTTAGCAACTGCAAACTCTCTCTTTCGGCGCCCGTTTCGTTGGTTGTCTAGCTCATTTAGCTCAATTCATATTTGTAGTGCTAGGTAGGTGTATGATGAAATGCCTAAGTTAGCTCATTTTGCTTATTTAGCTCAATTTTGTATTGTCAATTTGATCTTAAACTAAATTATGTTTTTGTATTTCAGTGTCACAACATTCACCTCCTCACCGTCGTCGATAGACCGTCTCGTCACCGACACCACCTAGGTGAGCTTTCTTTTTTATTTAAAAAAAATCTATGTTGTATGATTTTGTTCCATAATTATTATTTGTTTTTTTGTATAAGTTGTATAATTGTTTTATATATATATATATATACAGTGCCATGGTTTTCACAAATACCCCCACCGGCTCTCGTCCGCTCTATTATTCGGATGTGGTATGACTTTTAATAACTATATATTTGTTTCGTTTCGCGTTTATGACAATCATGCGGACCAACTTTGACATAAATATATATTTGTCTAGGAGGTAGTTGAACCGGAAATTCCAGTGGACCCTATTGTTGAATATTTTGTGAAAGAAAACGATGATTTGAAAGCTAAATTAAAAATAAGTGAAGATCTCCGCAAAGAAGAGAAGAAGGAATTGGAGGTTAAGCTTGTCAACATCATCGATGAACACCAGTTCAAGCTTGCCGACGTCGTCGATACTTACGAGATCAAGTTGGATGGGATGCGCTCGAAGCTTGCCGACGTCGTTAATGCTTACGAGATCAAGTTGGATGCGATGCGCTTGAAGCTTAAAAATATTAGAAGATATGCCATTAGTCAAGAGGCTTGGTATCATTATGCTGTTGGTTCAATAGTTACCTTAGTTGCGATTCTGATCGCATTTATTGTTGGACTTAAATTTTTTAAATAGTTCAATGTTAGTTTAAATTAATGGATATTTAATGCTACAATGTATTACATTTGTCGCCACTCTACTTTGCTTGAATTATTATGGTCACTTATCTATTCATTACTGGCATGCATAATTTTTTTGATATACTTATATAATGCAGATGAGACGTCAATGGATGTACGGTGACCGAGTTTGTGCCGAATTCATTACTGGCATGCATAATTTTCTCCATGTGGCTGAGACAAGCAAGCGAAAGGATGGTTTTATGTGTTGTCCATGCAGTCTCTGTATGAATAAGTATACATACTCTTCCACAGACAGGCTTCACGAACACCTGTTGCGAAATGGTTTCATGCTTGGTTATTATTGTTGGACCAAGCATGGAGAAAGAGGGGTTATAATGGAAGAGAATGAAGAAGAGGAGGATAATGATAACTATCCTCTGTTCAATGAACACGCTGATACTACAATGGGGGAAGACGAAGTTGAAGAGGATGCCATCTTTGATGAGCCCGACGATGATCTTCGTCAGGCCATTCAAGATGCACAAATGGACTGTGGAAGTGAAAACGAGAGGTTGAATTGGAGCGCATGTTAGCCGATCACAGCAAATTGTTGTACCCAACTTGTACAGATGGCCAGAAAAAGATCGGTACGATACTGAAAATGCTGCAATGAAAGGCAGAGAGTGGTACTACCGACAAGCACTTTGAAAGTTTGCTGAAAATAGTTAAGAAGATGCTTCCAAATGAAAACGAATTGCCCTCTAGTACGTATGAAGCAAAGAAGGTTGTCTGCCCTCTAGGATTAGAGGTGCAGAAGATACATGCATGTATTAATGACTGCATCCTCTACCGCGGCGAGCACGAAAATTTAAATGCTTGTCCTGTATGCGGTGCATTGCGGTTTAAGATTGGGCGAGATGACCCAGGTGAAGTTGAGGGCGAGCAAGGTTGTCCAAGGAAGAGGATTCCTGCCAAGGTGATGTGGTATGCTCCTATAATACCACGTCTGAAACGTTTGTTCCAAAACAAAGAGCATGCCAAGTTGTTGCGCTGGCACAAAGAAGAACGTAAAAAAGACATGATGATGAGACACCCCGCTGATGGGTCCCAGTGGAGAAAAATCGACAGAGTGTTCCCGAAATTTTCGGATGACGCTAGGAACTTAAGATTTGGTCTAAGTACAGATGGATTTAATCCATTTGGAGAGCAGAACTCCAGTCATAGCACTTGGCCTGTGACTCTATGTATATATAACCTTCCTCCCTGGTTGTGCATGAAGCGGAAGTTCATTATGATGCCAGTGCTCATCCAAGGCCCGAAGCAACCTGGCAACGACATTGACGTGTATCTGAGGCCATTGGTGGAAGAACTTTTACAGCTGTGGAGTGATGAAGGTGTGCGTGTGTGGGATGAGCACGAGCAAACGGAATTTGATCTACGAGCACTCTTGTTTGTAACCATCAATGATTGGCCTGCTCTTAGTAACATCTCAGGACAGTCAAACAAGGGATACAATGCATGTACGCATTGTTTAGGTGAGACTCAAGGTAAACATATAGGTAACAAGATTGTGTACCTGGGCCATCGTCGATGGCTTGTACCGAGGCATGCAGGAAGAAAGGAAGGCCGACATTACAAAGGTGAGGAAGATATTCGGCGGAAGCCTACTCGACCTTCTAGTTCTGTTATACATGATATGGTCAAGGATTTAAAAGTAATATTTGGGAAGGGTGCTGGAGCACTATCTGTTCCGAATGACGCTCAGAACCACGTTCCCATGTGGAAGAAGAAATCTATATTTTGGGAGCTGCCCTATTGGATAATGCTAGAGGTTCACTCTGCAATCGACGTGATGCACGTGACAAAAAATCTTTGCTTGAACCTGCTTAAATTGATGGGCGTGTATGGAAAGTCAAAAGATACACCGGAAGCAAGACAGGCCCATCGACGTATGCATTCACGAGACGACGATCATTCTGATAATCATCAAGGTCCTGCGAGCTATGCTCTTACGAAAGAAGAGAAGAAAATATTTTTTGAATGTCTTCGCAGTATGAAGGTTCCATCTGGCTTCTCGTCGAATATAAAGGGAATAATAAACATGGCAAAGCAAAAATTTCAGAACCTGAAGTCTCATGACTGTCACGTGATTATGACACAATTACTTCCGGTTGCATTGAGGGGACTTCTAAAAGAAAATGTTCGAGTACCCATTGTGAAGCTATGTGCATTCCTGAATGCAATTTCTCAGAAGGTTATCAATCCACTTACTCTAAAAGATTTAGAGAATGATGTGGTCCAATGTCTTGTCAGCTTCGAGTTGGTGTTCCCACCAACCTTCTTCAATATTATGACGCACCTTCTAGTTCACCTGGTGGAAGAGATACGTGTTCTCGGTCCTGTATTTCTACACAACATGTTCCCCTTCGAGAGGTTTATGGGAGTAGGGTTGAAAACGGAACGGAAACGGAAGGAAACATGAATTATCGTTTTTGTTTCCTTTCGTCTTGCCGGAATCGGAAACGAAATCGGAAACCCCGGAAACGAATACGAAATCGGGAATCGCCGGAAATGAATGTGGAACGGATACGGGACGGATACGATACGAAAGCGGATATTTGTCGGAACACAATAGTTGTATAATATGTTGGTGCATACTTCCAGAATATACATATAAGTAGCTAACAAGACAAGGGAGCAGTGCGCTGGGCAGGGAGGAGTCGTCGAGGGCTCGAGGAGTCAAGGCGGCTATCCTCCAAGCGACTGTCGAGGCGGCGTTCTGGGCGTCTGATCGCACGCTACATGTAAAACGTAACTAGATTAACTAGGGTTTTGTATTAACTAATGGACCTAACGAGCGATATAGGCAGGCCTCAGTTTGCACTTGGGCTGTGGGCCGCTCGAATCAAGCGTTTAATGGTCGTGCGGAAAGTTTCCGTATTTATATTTCCGGAATTTTCCGTTTCGTTTCCGTTTCCGTCGGAAACTGCTAAATCGTTTCCTTTGTCATTTTCGTTTTTGAATATGCCGTTTCCGTTTTGTTTCCGCAAAATGCCGTTTCCGTTTCCATTTTTTGCTCTCCATTTCCTTTTTCTACGGAAACAGCCGGAAAGTTTCCTTATCATTTTCAACCCTATATGGGAGTCTTAAAGAAATACGTTCATAACCGTGCTAGGCCAGAAGGAAGCATCTCCAAGGGCTATGGAACTGAGGAGGTCATTGAGTTTTGTGTTGACTTTATTCCTGATCTTAAGTCGATTGGTGTTCCTCAATCGCGTCATGAGGGGAGACTGCGTGGAAAAGGCACGCTAGGAAAGAAAGCAATCATATGTGAAGACATGGATTCTTTCACTCGAGCACACTACACAGTTCTGCATAGTTCCATCTTGGTGGCTCCGTATATCCAGCAACACAAGAATGATTTACGCTCCAAATACCCAGAAGATGAGATTGATGGAGTACACATCAGGACTTTTGGCGGTTGGTTACAGAAAAGACTGATGAATGTCACCACAAATGAACTACAGCTATACTTATTGGCCAAGACACCGTCTTCGACTATATTGACTTTTAAAGGGTACGAGATAAATGGAAATACATTTTACACGGCCGACCAAGATAAAAAGAGCACCAACCAAAACAGTGGTGTCCGCTTTGATGCAATAGATGGCTGCAGTGGGGAAAAGGTAACATATTATGGTTACATAGAGGAGATATGGGAACTGTCCTATGGACCTTCATTTAAGATTCCTTTGTTCAAGTGAAAATGGTTCAACCTAGATGGCGGTGTAGCCGTAGACACACGGTACGGAATGACTACAGTGGATTTCAAGAATCTTCATTACGAGAACGAACCATTCATTCTAGCCAGTGAAGTGGCTCAGGTTTTCTATGTGAAGGACATGTCTACCCTACCAACAAAAAGAAAAGATAAGCAAGCGAATACATCAAACGATGAGCCAAAGCGCCACATAGTTCTTTCAGGTAAAAGAAACATCGTGGGAGTGGAGGACCACACAGACATGTCAGAAGATTACAATAAGTTTCATGAAATTCCGCCCTTCAAAGTGAACATTGACCCAACCATCAAGTTACTTCAAGAAGATTGTCCATGGTTACGGCGCGTTCAAAAGAAAGGGGCACACAAGAAGAACAAGTGAACAATACATAGGGATGTTGTTGGTGATGTGTAATAATGTATTAAACCTTTTATGTAACTGTGTCCAAGTGGGAACCTCTCAAACCTCAGCTTCGACCGTCCAAACACAGTTCCCCCTGCATACAGCCCGACGGTGGCTCGTGAGTTTGAGCGCCACTTCGATCCAAGCAGCGGCAAGACGTCTCTGATGATCTACAACCGTCCGGCAACACATCTCTGATGATCTGCAACCGTTTGGAACGGTCGCAGGTCATCAGAGACGTCTTGCCGCTGGTTGCCCAAAGATGCCTCTCCGAGTGACGCTGGAATGTTTTGTGTGAGTGAGTAACCTGTCTGAGGAGGGCGGCTATATATAGGGTACGTGTGCTTCTTTAGTCCCGGTTGGTAACACCAACCGGGTCATGTGGCTCACGAAGTGGTCGTGATACTGCTGATCCAACAGCTCACAATCCCTCAAAAGAAACACACCCCTGATCCAACGGCTCACAAGCGCTCGAAAGAAACACACGATCCGTGTGCTTCTTTAGTCCCGGTTGGTAACACCAACCGGGACTAAAGACGGGCTTTGCGGTCACGACACGTGTCCTCCCCCAGCGCTTCCCTGGGCACGTGTCCTCCCCCAGCGCTGCCCTGGAGGTCTTTATATATTGTCGCCGACGGGGTAAACCCTAATCCACCATTCCTAGCCACGAACGCATCGTCTCCACGAGATGGATCCGCCACGCCCGCCGCAGCGCCTTCTGGACGAGGTCGAGCGTGCTCGGCAGAGCGCGCTTGGGCGCAACCGCGGGAGTCTATCCCGCCGTATGCCCACGAGCCCGGCGTGGAGAGGAATGCCCAGCTACCGGCCTCCTGCTCCACCAGGTGCCGCCGCACCTCCACCTGGCGGCGCTGCACCTCCACCAGGCGCCGCCGCTCCTCCCGCGGAGGAGGAGGAGGACGACGACTTCGACTGGAGCGACGACGGGGAAGAAGGTTGTGGGTTGCAGATACAGGAGGCCATGGAAGCCTCCTTCCAGTCTATCCGCGACTACCCTGTCCAGCGAGCCAAGACTTCCTACCAGCTCAAGGCGAAGGAGGCTTCCGATCTGGATTGGGCGCTGAAAGACTCATCCTCCATGGATCTTGCCCTCCGCCGCAAACGTGCGCGCGAGAACCGGGCGGCCGCCCACGGGGCTGGCTCCTCCCGCCGTTCCCCTAATCCTACGGCCTTCGAGCCAGCAAGTCCGTTTATGTAGAATAATGTTGGTGATGTTGGATCAGGGTGTGTTTCTTTCAAGCGCTTGTGAGACGTTGTATCATGTGTAATAATGTATTAAACCTTTTATGTAATGCATTAAGATAAATGAATTAATAATTTTTATCTGCTTTCTTCTGCATTTTACAACACCAAACATTCATCTTACAAATATGTGATAGTTTGCTCTAAAATTGTTACAAAAATAATTTTAGGGTACACAAGTAGTGGTTACAACATAGAACCATCCATAGTTTTTGGAAATTCCACGACTCATTAAGTTGGGACCAAGCGTTGAGTTCCCTTTCAATTAAAATGATAAAAGAAAACAAATACAACAAAAGAAAAAAGAAACAGCAAAAAATGTAAAAAAGCCCAATAGTCGCGGTTGCAGCAAACAACCGCGACTAAAGGCCCCCCGGGCTTGGCGCCAGAATTTGGGCGGCCCAGGTCGACCTTTGGTCGCGGTTGTTGGCTGCAACCGCGACTAAAGGGTCTTTGGTCGCGGTTGCAGCCAACAACCGCGACCAAAGGTCGATTCCGCGCGGTTTAGTGGGGGAGTTTGCGAAATTTTTGGCAAACTCCCCCCAAATCGAAGCACACAAACGCCTCCGGGCTCCCACGACGCACAACGCCGGCGAAGCCCTGCTCCGGCCAGCCGCCGCGCCGTGGTGCCCATCTCCGGCCAGCCGCCGCGCCCGCACGCCGGTGCCCATCTCCGCCGCGCCGTGGTGCCCCTCCAGCAGCCGCGCCCCCACGCGCGCCCCTCCCCTGCCTCCGCCGCGGTGCCCCCTCCAGCCGCCGCGCCCCAACGCCGGTGCCCATCTCCGCCGCCGTGGTGCCCCTCCAGCCTTCGCGCCCCCACGCCGCGCGCCCCTCCCCTGCCTCGCGCGCGCCGCCGCCGGTAGGTCTTCCCCACGCGCCGCGCGCCTCCCCTGTACTTAGTTAATTAGGTTAATTTAGTTAGGTTAATTTAGTTAGATCAATATAGTTAGTTTAATTTAGTTAGGTTAATTTAGTTAGATCAATATAGTTAGTTTAACTTAGTTAGGTTAATTTAGTTAGGTTAATTTAGTTAGGTTAATTTAGTTAGATCAATATAGTTAGTTTAATTTAGTTAGGTTAATTTAGGTTAATTATTTGTCAAGTTAGTTAGGTCAATTTACTTAGGTTAATTTAGTTAGATCAATATAGTTAGAAATCATTTTATTAGTATATCATAAGTTAGTTAGGTCAATTTACTTAGGTTAATTTATTAGTATATCAATATAGGTAGAAATCATTTTATTAGTAGATCAATATAGCTAGGTAAATTTATAGATATAAGTAAGGATTTAAATTTGTAATTGTTTATCATATATACTTTGTAACTTTTTGTATCAAATTTGTTAAATTTGTTATTGTTTTTGTCATACTTTGTATCAAGCACATGTGGATACTTTGTATCATAATTTGTTAAATTTGTATCAAGCACTTTGATACTTTGTATCAAATTATTGTTTATCATAATTTGTTAAATTTATTGCGTGTAGGAACATTCAGCTATGGATGACCCTTTAATTGTGCGAGACGAGGAAGGAGAAAACTTATTCATGCAGGATATTTTTGAGCATCGCGATGCAAATGCTGCCGGTGGAGAAGGCGCCGTCGACGATCGAAACGAAGATTTTGAGCAATTTGCATCACAATTTTTAAACCCGTCTGGTGAGGGTATTTTAGAGGAAGAAGAAATAACAGCCTCCACCTCGAACACCCTCCACCTCGAGGTTTATATATGAATTCTATATTTGCTTGAACACAAAATGCATTAACTGTTTTGTATTGCACTTATTAACGCATTATATTTCTTACTTTAGGCGTCCACCTTGCATAAAAAGGCTAAGAATCAAGCTCCTCGAGGCCCAGCGAAAAGAATGACTAGCGAAGATGCAAAGTTACCAATCTATAAAATTGATGTAGATGGCGATCCGGTGGAACCGATAGAGAACCGCAGAAAATATATTAGTCAAGCTGGAGTTATTGTTAGGGACGAGGTCCCGATCTCCATAGCAGAATGGCTTAAGCCAGCAGGCGTTGCCGAGGATGACCCTTGCTATGTCCACCAGCATTATAAAGATTTCTGCTTTGACACACTCTTGCAGCATTTTAACCTCCCGGATGGTATTGAGCCCGCCTTGAAGTTGAAACTCAAGCACTGGACTCTCTCCAAGATGGCCGACGCCTTTCGGAAATATAAGCAAACATTATGGGCAAAATATGAAAAGGTTGATCCAGATTTCAGTCAAAAAAAACTGGTGAAGCTAAGAGATCACTGGGAAGCCTTTAAGGCGTATAAGACCTCGGCTGCGGCTGTGGCCCGATCGGAAAAAAATAAGCTAAATGCTGCGAGTAAGACACACCACCATAACTTGGGGCCAGGTGGCTACAGGTTAGCCATTCCTAAGTGGCTAGCCATGGAAGATAAACTCGTGGCTGCAGGTTTCACTCCACAGACATACAGCTGGCCCGAAAGGTCCAAATTCTGGTTGTTCGCGCATGGCGCAACGTTGAACGAGGAAGGGAAGATTGTCCCGAGGGTTGAAAAATACAAGGCAACAGTAGTAGCCATGGTCCCAAAAATTGAAGATGCAATAAAGGAAGTTCTAGCGGGTACGTGGGAACCCTATAGAGAGGAAGACGAGCTGGCACGGGCCCTAGGGAAACCTGAACACTGGGGACGTTTACGAGGCTTACCCGGCGGTGCCACCTTGAAAAAACAGTATCCGCAGCACGCTGACACTTATAGAAGCCGTGCAAGAAAGAAGAAGCAGGGTGAAGAGCGGATAGCGAATTTGGAACGCCAGATGAAGCAACTCATTAATGAACGCCAGGTGCAGCAGCCCCAAGATCCTGAAGTCGTGGATGCTCGATCTCAGCTTAGAAGCAGCGTGGGTTCCACGCAACTAGAACTCGATGCTCGCTACCCCGTGGATGATATCACGGAACCGACACCATGTGAGCTACATACGCCTGTGAGCAACATATCCATGAAGGTGGCGGTCGGCTATGCTTTACCGATTGTCGACACAGCAAGCTACCATAATGGTGTCATTCATCCTGGCTATGCTGTTGTCGGGGTGGATGAAATTGTGCCGGGATCGGAATCATTGGCTCTTGAGATTCCTGGAGGTAACGGTGAGGAGGCATTGTGCGATGTCAATGGTGGTTTCGTCCAGTGGAACAAGAAATACATCAAGTTCTCAAAGCCACCGACTCAGCAAAGCCCACCCTGCCGGGGTATCGATGAGACACATCCATCTCCGGCACCGCGTGACAGGGACCCCACACCGGAAAATAATCTAGAGGACCATCTCAGTCAGCAAAGTCCATCTCCATCTCCATCTCCGGTACGGAACCCCCCACCGGAAGTGTCCGTACCGCTTAAACGGAGAAGGCGCGCGTCTTCCCCGGTCAAGAGGCGACCTGCTAAAAGGGCCACAACGCCTGATCTGAGGCAACCTTGGCAGAAGACTCTTGACCAAAACGAAGCAGCCATCGAGGAGCATAATAAATCATTGTTCGCACCGAAAGTGCCGCCGCCAACATTTACCGAGGGCTATACTGCAGCGGCTTGTCATAAAGTCATTGACAACTTATATGTCCCTCCAGAGAAGCCGCCATCTGACTATGTCCGTTCTATTCAGAAGTCATATGACGAGGTGACGGCGGCGGAGGCGCCGAAGAAAGGTGAACAAGACGCAGAGTCAGTCCCGCCGCCGGCGGCAAACGAAAAACAAGCAGCACCATCGGTCCCGCCGGCGAAGGAAGCTACAAAAGCAGCACCATCGGTCCCACCGCCGCCGAAGATAGGTAAACAAGTTCCCCAGCTCGGAGAACAACCCGTACGTTCTGTCCCCCCGCTAATTGTCCCGCCGCCGACGAACAAAGATAGTCGAGTTCCCCAGCGCGGAAAACAACCAGTACAATCTGACCCTAAAGAGCCGATGGTGTTTGACATAGAGGTAATCCGTCGTCTTGCCGCCGAAGCGCAAATGCCTATAGATGAATATGCTTCGAGATTGAATTTCGAGACTGCACCACCAGCTCCTCCAGTAAGAAAGTTCGTTCCGGGGAAAGCTTTGGTGCAAATCAGGGGCCTTCCAACAAAAATGGTACATGAAAAATGCAAAGAAGACATCTGCTATCGTTCTGAAATGTAGGGAAGACGATGAGCACTTCTTAGAAGACTACAATCACACTGTTACGTTTAGCGAACTTTTTCAGCTATACAATCTGCGGGCACTCGACAAATCTATCATGAGTTCCTATTGCCTGTAAGTGATTTATTTAAGTCTTTACCTAGTCTCGTTCATTGTTTGTAATTATTCTCACTTTAATCTTTTGTGTGCTATATTATGCAGATTGAAGATGCTCGAGCTCAAAAAGCTGAACCAGCATGACATTGGGTTCATTGACCCGGATAAATATAACGAAGAAACCATAATAAATCCCTTGTATAACAAGAACACACCGGATGATTTGCTAAGGGTGTTCAAGCGATACCGCGACAAAAGAACTATATATTGGCCTTACCACTTCCGGTAAGTTTTAGTGTCTTCTACACATTCTAATTTGCTCACCCGATGTTAAGTTTAACTGATGAGTTATGCATGACTGTGCCCAGCTACCACTGGATTCTTCTTGTCATTAGACATCACGAAGGACTTATTCATTCACTTGACTCATTGAGGTATCATCCTGACACTTACAGGAGTTGTTTCGACTTACTAGCAAGGTACATTCATTTCTTACCGCCTCTGTCATTCATATCTTGATGTCAAGTCATTAACGAATAACTCATTTGTGAATGTTCTTTGTCGGGCAGAGTTTGGGAAAGGTTTCGAGCGGAAGATCCTGAAGGTGGGTGGCGCCAAAAGCTGGATTGGAAGTTAAACCAAGTAAGTACTGCTACCTCTTCGTCCACACAACATTTCTCATGCATACTTCATTATTATTGACTGAAATCTATTCTTGTATAGTCTTGCATGGAGCAACCAAAGGGAACTGAGTACTGTGGATTCTTCGTTTGCGAGTATATATATGTATTAGTCACCGAGAAATGGAATATGAGAAAGGATGCAGAGTTGGCAAAAAAGCGCGAGAGGCTACCACTCGACCACCGCTTCAGAGCAATTGGAGAGGAATTGGCGGGATTTTACCTTTCAGAGGCCTTACAGGAGAAAGGAGAGTACTACGATGCTGAAAGCATGAAATCGTTAAAGTAACTTGTTGTTTTGCTTCAACTCTTGTACTACGATAACTCTTGGCGCATCAACGAACTCTTGTCTACGATCTTCAAGTATTACTTAATTTAATTGTATGTGTTATAAATATGTGCATCGACTTCATACGACACGGGAACGGTTACGACATCGAAAACGTTACGGTTACCGTAACGGTAACCGTCACGGTTACCGTAACGGTTACCGTCACCGTAACCGTCATCGCAACGGGAAGGGTTACCGTTACCACGGGACACGGGAACCTAGCTATAACCAAACCCCGGCATATATAAACCCTAAACCCTGCAATTAAATCGAAAAAGAAAAAAAAAACCAAAACCCTACCAACCGGGACCAAAGGTCCCAACACCCCACGTCCCCCTAAAGCCCACGTGGAGGGACCTCTAGTCGCGGTTCGGAATCCGCCGCGACTAAAGGGTGGGGGCTTTAGTCCCGCCAGCCTAGTCGCGGTTGCCCAACCGCGACTAAAGGTCCTCTGGAACCGCGACTAGAGGTCATTTTTCTAGTAGTGGGAGTAGGATACTGGACATTTAAAACACACAAAACAATTGTATACATATGGTATGGCACAACCTAGATTTGTGTGGGGTTCCGACGCTCCGATGCCCCGCTTCGGCGAAACCCTGAATCCGCTGGAAAAAAACCCTAACGTTTTCGTTTACCCCCTTGAACGGCGTCAAAAGGGGTAGGCCAGTGGACTTTTTTGCTTGGTTGTGTTAGGTTAGGCCATAGGAAGGTGGGAAACCAAATTCTACCCAAAATCAACACAATATTCCATCCGGTTCGCCCGAAGGGGGAGTTTTCACCTCCAAGTGCAGGACGTCACTAGAGAGAAAGTGAAACCGGTGAAGCCGGTCACACCTCGGAGTAGAATAATGGACATTTAAGACACACAACACTCTTGTATATATATGGTATGGCACAACCTAGGTTTTGGTGGGGTTACGACTCTCCGGGGACCCGTTTCGGCGAAGCCCTGAATCTGCTGGAAAAAGTTCAAAGTTCCCGTCTACCCCCTTGACCGGAGTCGAGAGGGGTAGGCCAGTGGACTTTTTTGCTTGGTTGTGTTAGGTTAGGCCGTTGTTGAAATAAAAACACACATATACCCGAACTCTTGCAAAGATTCTCCCGTTCGCTCGATGTGGGAGTTTCCAACTATATGCCCAAAAACTCGCTAAGGAAACAGTGATGCTCGTGAAGCCGGTCACACCACGGAGCAGGATAAATTGAGCCATATATTTAATATTTATGTTGTAGGTGTATATTACATGTGTTGTTTTTATTTATTTTACATGTATATGTTGTAGGGTCGGGTTCCGGAAGACTCAAACCGTTATTTTATGCGGGTGGGATACCAAAATTGGAAGGGAAATGCTAGATCCAATATATATAAATTATACCTACATTAAATATTATAGATCCAATTTATATATAAATTATACCTACATTAAATATTATACAGAGAAATAAATAAATCTAAATTCATTTATAATTAGTTGAAAAAAAGAACAATTATACGCCGATGGTGGCCGTCGGCGTCTAAGTCCACATATATACGCCGACGGTAGCCGTCGGCGTCTCAGCGCAGCAAAACGCCCCCCGTTTGAGCACCGTCACGGCTGGCGTTATACGCCGATGGCCTTTGGACGCCGACGGCGGCTGTCGGCCTATATCGGGCTACGCTGACGGGGTTCTCTACGCCGACAGCCGTGTTTGTGGCTTCCCTAACTCGCCTTGTACGCCGACGGCCCCTACATTTGGCCGTCGGCGTATAATCCGGCCGTCGGCGTCTTGTGGCTTTCCTGTAGCGCGGTACACGTGCTACAGTACTTTTCGGAATATTCAGACGAATACGAAATTTATATTAGGACTCGTAAACATGATCACAGCTTTTTGTAATTGTACGCCTTCTTTGTTTTCCTCCTCGATCGATCTGCCTTGGATCTTTTCCTGGGCTCTTCGGTACCAATGCCATCTCCTTGATCTGACGCCGGCCATGGAAGCCGCAGCGTCCGCCAGCCCTTTTGGTCCGGTGGTAGAGATCACAGGGGACGACATGGTCGAAGCCATCTCCCCGTCCGAGGTACTCTTCACCTGCGAGCAAAAATCCGACTATGCTTTTCAGGCGTGCTACGGCGTGGCGACGATGATGAAGCCTTGGAATAAGGCGGAGTGCGACAGGGCAGCCGAGGAGCTCCGCCGGTGCCTCCAGGCCAACGTCGATGTGATCACTGCACTCGAGGCGGTGCGTGAGGACACGCAGTGGACGGCAACAATGACGACGAGTAGCCCGGCCGGGAAGTGAATCATTCGTAGGGCACTCGACGGTCGACACTCGACAGAACGTTTTCGTGTGGAAGCCGGATGTGGTCAATTGGTCGCGGACATGCATGTGCAATATATAGGATGGTCTGATGTATTATCCCTTACTGGTTTTGTATTAGTTTGTTCGGTTTGTTTGTTTCTTCTGTTTTATAGATGAAAAATAACGGTGCAGTATATATTTCTTAGATACACAATCTTCAGTAAAAGTCGCCTGCCGACCGGAAGAAGAATTTCCACTAATGCGCAGTCGATAATTCATAACCAATGACGGTGTTGAAGATGTGTAGATCTAGTGACACGGTATAGGATAATTTAACTCCCCCCAAAGAACTCACTTTTCCAACCGTAATGCGAAGACAGCAACAATTTGTTGCCTGTCCTTGAAAAAAATCGTGTGTAAGTGTTCAGTATGAGTTTGAAGGACAAACTTTCACATACAGTTTTTCCTATAGAGGGATGGTTACCTCAGTGAAGCGGTTATCACAACCAATCAATAACTTCACTGAATTCATCAATTTGATAATGATGATTGTTAATTATACCTACTTTTTGAGGCTTTTTAGGATTCGCATATTGTTCTTCCATTTTAAAAAAAAGAGTGCAAAATCTCAATACAAAATTCTTTATATTTTATGCTACATAAAAATAACGAAAGTATAGATCTGAACATAGTGAATAGTGCAGATGTTCAAAACTCCAAACATGGTCAAATTTTGACCTTTTTGCAGCTATAAATATAAAGAAGTTCGAACTGAGAGTTTACACTTTTAAGATCGTTGTCTACTCGTATACATCCTTACTTTCGCAGAATTTTTTTAAACTAATAAATATAATTTTCGAAGATCAAAAGGCTACCCGAGCTCGGCCTACGTTCCATTTGGAGGACCTGCCGGGCGGTGTAAACGTCTGTGGTTCGACACAAGTACGTAGCCTAGCCAGTCAAGTAACCTGACATGAGCGTGCAAATTCTCGGCTGAGAGACGCCCACGCCACTGTAGCTAGATACAGTGTTACTGTAGAATTCTACAGTACGCTACAGTGCGTGGTGGGTCCCGCGCGTCAGCGTCACATCGGGCTGCGGATTTTTGCAGAGAAGCACGCGGGCGGGCGAAATTTCCATACTCTTCTCAGAAAATTCCGTTCCAGGGACCTGTTCGCAATTTCTCGAAACTCCGGGATCTTTTCTGTAAAAGTGCCACGACCTCCCTCCTCCTCCTCCTCTCTCACGCGCGGGCCGGAGGTGGCCGACGCCGCCGCCGCACGTCCTCGCCGCTCCGCCGCTCGCCGTCCAGATCGACGACCACTGCGAGGTCGGCCGTCGTCTCCCGCACCTCCTCGCCGCATCTCGCGTCCCGGGACGCCGCCTGGGCGCCGTAATCGCCGCGGACGCTCCCGCCGTCCTCCGCCGCCTCCGCCCGCCGCCACGGCCGCTCCGGCGACCACAAATGGGCGGCGCCGCCGTCTACAGACTCCCCGCGACGGCGCGCACCCGATGCGCGGACGCTCGCGTCCCAGGGCGCAGTGACGCGTCGGTCACGGCGAGCCAGTGCTGCCGCATCCCGGCCACGGGTGACGTCATGCTGACGTTCCCGTGGGCCTCGGGTGGCCAGCTGGGCCGTTGCTGGGCCGGGCCGGCTGATGCACGGCTCGCTCGGTCATTTTTTTTTCCTCCTTCTTTTTTCTATTTTCCTTTTTTCACAAAGGAAACAAAAAATTGTTACACCTGTTCAAATATAAAAAAAAATATACCTATTTCCCGTATTTTCCATCTTCCAACTCATTTAAAAAACAAACAAAATTACTGCTTAGTTGTAGTATTTAGTTCCAAGAGAAAAAAAAAGAAATGTTACTTACTTCCAAATAATTTGGAATACATCAAAATTCGCAAAAAAGAAAAAAAACATTTGAACATTTGAAATTGAACACGAGATAAAATGCACTACTTATTTAAAAAAAAATAGAATACTTCTTATTTGCAAACGAATTTAACTACATCAAGATTCACGGAAAGCAGATTAAAAAAAACATTCGAATATCTTTTATTTTATTTTTTTCCCCTCCTTTTTTCCCCCTAAATTCCTTTTCCCACCAACAAAAAAAAAATTATTATACCTGTTCAAATACAAAAAAAATGGCATATATTTCCTGTATATCCGTCTTCAAACTCATTCCAACAAAAAAAAATATTACTTATTTGTAGTACTTAGTTCCAAGAAAAAAAAAATGGAATGCTACTTACTTCCAAAAAAAATGGAATACATCCAAAATTGCGAAAAGAAAAAATGAAATACATTCGAACATTTAAGATTGCCCCGGAGATTAAATGTATTACTTATTTGTAATGCTTATTTGCAGATAAATTAGAATACTACTTACTTCCAAACGAATTTAACTACATCAAAATCCACGGAAAGCAAATAAAAAAGAAAACATTTAAACATTTGAAATTGCTCATAAAAAAAAAAATCAGAGAGCTCTAAAATATAGGAACATGCTCGCAGTTACAAATTCCTAAATATTTCGACAAAATATATCACAAACCTCAACAAAAATACATGCAACGCATGATAAAATTCAACTTGCTAAACCAAATTTATAGATCTCTAAAAACACATATACTTCACAAATTGTCTCGCATATTGCACTCTCCATCATTTTTCTATTTCTATTTCCAAATACTTTTGTAATTTCCAGACATAAATTTAAAACACCTAACACCAAATTCAAAGATCTCTAAAAACACATATACTTCTCAAAACACCTAACACCAAATTCAAATATCTCTAAAGACACATATACTTCTCAAATTATCTCGCATATTGCACTCTCTCTCCTTTTTCTTTTTCTGTTTCCAAATACTTCTGCAAACAAAAAAACAAAACAAAAAAAAACTTACAAATTTTAAATAGTATATAAGATCTCACTAATAAATTAAAATAACCTATAGTAATACATGCAAGCTACTTATGCTAAAATCTTTTTATAAAAACATTCAAATTTTGTCACCATCTGGAAGTAATTCATATGCATTATTTCCCTAATTTCAATTAAATATTAACATCCACATACAAACATGTCCGAACATTTAAGCTACTAAATAATTGAATATTTTACAAAATATAAGAAAAATTGCTCTAACGGATTACTATCTACTCATAGCAAAATTAAAACCATGTTTACAAATTGTAATTTCGCCAACATTTGAGCGAATTTTCCTAATATTCCACAAAAAATGACAAGAATGCTCCTAAAAAAGAACCGCAACATACTTATAGCAGATTACAAATATATTTCAACATTTCAATTTCGCCAACATTTCGGACATCATACACAAAAAATCACAGAAAAAACTCACAAAATATAACAATAATGCTCACAAAAAATGCTACCTATTCATGACAAAACAAAAACATGTTCCAACATACCAATTTAGCTAACATTTTGGTTAAAATATATATATATACTGCACAAAAAAAAAACCCCCAAAGGCGTGCTTAAAGATTGAACATACTCTAAGATATACCAGTTTTTTTTTCCTTTTCATAAACAATTCAAATAACTGTTAAACTTTCGACATGTAGGCCTACCTTATTTAATTAGGTTAGAAACAAAAAATTGTGGACGTAAAATTATTCTTCCAAAAATCAAAGTGTTTAAATATAAACAACTTTTGAACACGTACATTTCCAAAAACAAAGTTTCTTCCCCAAATATTCAGAAATATGGCAAATATATAAACACTAACATAACAAACTCCCTTCCTCTAATTACGTGGAGTTACATATAATAAATGCTCACATAATGCACTTCCTCTAGCTGTGATCTCAAATTAAACATTTCAATTTGGTAAATATTTGGAAGTAATATGCACTCCCTCTAATTATATGAAATTCAATTTAATAAATGTGTGTTTCCCACATATGGACTTCAACTAACTACTGACAAAAAAATAAAAACATTTTCCATCCATTTCGATTTTAGATGTACCAACATAATCACAAAAAAAAAATGTTAACTATTTAGCTCAACATACCAACATTTTCAGACATTTCCAAATGCTTGATATTCCGATGTTCCACATAATACAACACAAATGCTCAAGAGAAAGAAAAAAAAAATAAAGATATATACTCATACCAAATTACAAAAATATTGCAACATTTCATTTTGGCCAATACTTCGACACCGTACGAACGAACTTTCCGCAAATGTCCACAAAATGTAACACAAATGCTCAAGAAAAAGAAAAAAAAATACTCATAGCAAATTACAAAAATATTACAGCATTTCATTTTGGCCAATACTTCGACACCGTACGAACGAGCTTTCTGCAAACGTAGAACCAAATTCAAATGGATTTTCCTGGTTACACTTAAATATTAACGTCGAAATTCAAATATGTTTGACCATTTCGATCCACTGAATACTTGAATATTATATACAATATATCCGAAATACACACAAAAAATGCTACCTATTCATGACAAAATAAAAACATGTTCCAACAAACCAATTTAGCTAACATTTTTGCCTAACAAGAAATATATATACTGCACAAAAAAAAAACATCAAGGGCGTGCGAGGGGGACAAGAATTTTCTGAGAAGAACATGGACTTCCACATGGAATTTTCGTCCCCCCGCATGCTTCTCTGCGAAATTACAAAATGCTCATCAAAAAATAACCAAAGTTCACTCAAAACAAATACCAAATTTGTTTCAACATTTCAATTTACCTAGCAGTTCGACTCGACACGAGCAAACTTTCCCCAAATATGAAATCAAATTCAAATAGATTGTTCTGATTTTAATTAAATATTGCCGTCCAAAGAAAACATGCTTGAGCATTTCAAGCCTTCGACTATTTGAATATTGTACACAACATATCACAAATGCATGCAAAAAATGCTACTTATTCATAACAAAACAAACAAATGTTCCAACATACCAATTTAGCCAACATTTTGGTTAGCAAAAAAGAAAATGCTACTTATTCATAGTTCATGTGCACTTCTCCTAATCTCGATTAAATGTTAACGTCGAAATACAGACATGTTTGGACTTTTCAAACTACTAAACATATAAAAAAATAATCGTCAAAATTGCTACATACTCACACAAAAGTAAAAACATGTTTGAATATTCTAAATTGGCCAACATTTACGCGAATATTCCGATATTCCATAAAATATAAAAAAAAATGCTATAGACAAACCGTTATCTACATATATCAAAAATGTAAATATATTAATTCATCAAGAATTTTCTATTCAAACATACTCACCGAAAAAAATATGAAGACATACCAACATAACAACACACAAAAAATACTAACATTACGTGCCACATTGCCGAAAATCAAATTCGAAAGTTCCAAAAAAAATGCCTTACAAAAGACTCACACATTTTGTCTTCATTTCAAACAATTTAAATCTGAACATTTTTTTTTTAAATCCAAACCGTCATCAAAATTTAACATCAAGGGCGCGGCGTGCGCCGCGCCAAATACCACTAGTGTGTACTATGATGGAGCATTGGCGGGTACTTGACAAGTACGTAACCTAGTCGATCAAGGACTATGCCATCGATTGAGATCCGGCTTGCTAGCTAGTTAAAACGCCACGAAAAAGGGTCCAAACAGATCGACCGCGCGCAAAGATCGATCGAGGATTGAATCCACCATGAACGACGGCACGGCCTTGCCCACGGATATCCTCGTGGACATCTTCCAGCGGTTCCAGCCCGATGACCGCCGCCGGCTGAGCCTCGTCTGCCGGCGCTGGCGCCAGGTCGTCGACACGCGCATGGCCGCCACGAGCCGTCGCAGCCCGGCCAAGGTGCTCCTCGTCACCGTGGAGCGCGTGTACGTCTTCCATGACCCGTCCGGTGACCCGTGCAGCTTGGAGAAACCCATGTGGCCCCCCTACATGCTCCGCAACGGGGTGGTAGGGACCTGCAACGGCATCATCTGTGTATGCGACGATTTCGGTCGCATCTCTCTACACAACCCGGTAACTGGCGATAAGCTGGGCATACCGAGCCTGCGATATTACGAGACCGGCGGCGTCCGGACCTTCAGCTTCACGCATGACCAGGTGACGGGAAGTACATGATCGTGCACGTACCACGTCCCTACGGTCGGGTCGAGGTGTTCACGCTCGGGGAGGCTGCCTCATGCGGCACGGCATTTACCTGTTCGATGAAGATTTTGTGACCATCGGCAGCATGATGTACTGGCCCGATTGTGACAATGTCATGTCGTTTGATGTCAACGGTGAGCGAGGCCAATCTGTCATTCCACTACCGTCACGCAGACTAGCCGGAACATGGCGTTTGACGGAGGTACTTGGGAGACTCGGCATCGTGTTTAGCAGCCTCTCAGGGACGGTGGACAAGATTGAGGTGTGGGTCATGAACCGAGGCGCTCTGTTAGGGGCTAACCATGCCAGATGGAGCCGCCGGTATACCGTGCAAATCGAGCGCATGCAGCGGCACCAACCAAAATGGCACGACCACCAACATCTCACATGGCCGCACTTTGCCCACGGAAGTAATCACGTCCTCACGTGGAAGTGGTTACCCACTGGAGAATGTGCCTTGTACCGACACATGACGAGCAACGACAACACAAAGACACCATGTGGTAAGGTGGTGGTCAACGAGAGGAACCAGGGCACCTTGATGGCCCACATTGAGACCAAATATGATACCTTCAGGATGTTTGACTATGTCCAGACAAGGGAGCCGTTGCTTGTCTACAAGCGCTGGTGAAAGCATGATGGATTGATCTAGGTAACAGATTTGTCTGGTTGAAACTTTTCATGCCAACCTTAATGAACTCTATTTGAAAACGCATCGCACCGTGTAACGCGGCATACAACATTTGCACACCACCAGACGACCGGGAGGTACAAGGCGGTCCAGGCCGGTGCTGCATTTTCCATGTGTCTACAATGTTTTCAGATATATTTCCCATACATACTACTTCCTATAACAAGCCCTCGCAGCGAGGGCAGGCGTGCTTTGGTTCATTTTCCTTCCAGCCCGTGAGATCATGTCTCGAGTGAGGCAGAGAGCTGAATTAACCTAGATATAGCGTCCAGTAAGTAATCACCATTTCACCCCTATGTTCAACATAAGTATTATTCGGCAGGTGTTGAACGCCCGCGGCGACGGTGGCATCCGGTCGTTTGATGTCACGTTGAAGAAGCATGCTAACTTTCTGGTAGGATTCATGGGAGGCTGGAAAGGGTAAGTTGCATCTACAAAAACAAGGTTGGGAGAGATTCGGCACCAATCTAAACGGAAACTAAGAGGCCAGAGGGGGCTCGGGACAGTAACCAATTAATCTTGGAATTTTCAGATTACCGTTTACGTACAGCGCCTCTGCATACGGTTATGTAATTTAGGGCACCAAAACTGATCGCAGCTTATATATAAGCCGCCTTGGTTTTCCCCCTCGATCGATCCTAGGCGCCTGAGAACTCAAGCCATCGCATCGATCAGACGCCGAGCATGGACGACAAAGCATCCGCTAGCCCGTTTGGTCCGGTGGTTGAGATCGTAGGGGCCGAATCCATCTCCACGTCCGAGATTTTCTTTGCGTGCGAGAAGAAATCGGACTATGCTTTCCAGGCGTGTGCCACGGCGTGGCGACGACGCCTTGGAATAGCAAGCCTTGGAGTCAGGCAGCATGCGACAGGGCGGCAGAGGAGCTCCGCCGGTGCCTCTAGGCCAACGTCGACGCGATCAAGGCGCTCGCGGCAGTGTGAGAGGTCACGCGATGGAGGGCAAACTTATGACTATATATGGTAGCCTGCGGCCCTGAGCTGAATAATTGGTCCATCGAGAAGATACTTCCTCTTGTTCTAAAACTGCGTCAATTAATTTGGAACGGAGGGAGTACATTTTTATGTATCTCGGGATGTCTAGTGCATTAGAGTTTAATGGTTTTGTATTAGTCAGTTTGTTTCATCGGTTTCACAATAAAAAATTATTGTAGTATATATGTCTCATATGCACGGTCTCCCCTGAAAGTCGCACAAACTAACGGGCAGCCGATGATCCATCAGCGGGTTTATCTGAATCCTGAAAAAAGTCAGCAATGACGGTGTTGAATAGGATAGGAGTACAAACTACTTCTTGAATACTTCTTGGAGGCTTGGAGCCCAACCCTGGATCGGCAAGCGTACCCGAGGCAATACGTTTTCTGGTTTGAGATCTCGATCCTCACAAACAAATCCCGGACCAGAATAGCACCACAGCGAAACTAATTAGAACTTCAGGTCAGACCCGGCACGAAGTCAAATTAATTTCTGGAACCTTTTGCAGCTTATATATGCGCCTCGAGGGTACTAAGCCGATTAACAATTACGTGCCTCTTCTTGTTGCCTCCTCGATCTTGACTCGGCTCGTGAGCTTTAGAACCCTTTAGAACCCTTAGCTACTAGCTAGCTCCTAGATCATCGATCGGCCGTCTCGGCAAACCAAACATCGCCGAGATGGCTATGGATGCGGATACCGCTGCTAAACTAATCGGCAATTTTCTAATCAGAGGATGCAAGGAGCAGATACAGGATGTGCTGCGTGGCGGCGACGACTCGGAGGCGTGCGACAAGGCGAGCGCTGCGCTGCACGAGTGCTTGCAGGCCAACACCGAGGCGATGGAGCAGGCGTTCGCCGCACACGGCAAGGCACACCACGGCGGCGGCGACGATGACCAGATCCGTGCTGCTGGGTTTTCATGCTGAAGCTGTTTAGAGGAAACATCTGTATAAGAATATGATACACGGGCAGTTAGATGTTTTTTCACGCACAAAGAGATTATTGTTATTTCTTTTCATCCCGCCGTGGCAGATAAGTTAGATGTTTTATTCGCGCCGTCATCCTCGCAAACATCCCGTGTTAGAGCTGGGGGGAAATTGCAGTACTAAAGCTTGTTGTAATAGAAGATTAAAAGTCACTATGCTAAGACTTGGAACGACAAGCGCAGCAAAGCAGAAAACATCGCCAAAGATAAGAACCGTACATCGGAAAATTCAGACCTGCAACTACACAAACAAATACGAAAGCCGACCGAATTCCACAAGATACACCGGCACACAACTCCACGGCCCTCCGTTGGTACATGGCTTACCACCGGAGCAGGTATAGGGCCAGGGGGGACACCTTATTCCGACACCCGATGTTGCCACCGCCTCAGTGGACACCCCGATGAAGACAAAAAAAGACTAACTAAATAAAAAACAGGAACCCTCCGTCAGTGACAGGCCGAAATCAGTAAAACCTCTAACCCCGAGAGGCCATCGGAGGCCAGCGGAAACGTCTAACCCCCGAGAGGCCATCGGAGGCCAGCGAAAACGGCATCACTGACAGAGGGGGATAGGAACTCTAGCCATCCTGTGGATCGCCCTTCTTTTCTGGTTTTTCCGATTTTACCGATACCGTAGTAACCTCTTTTGATACAAAAAAAAGTTTTGTTTTCAGTAAAAATTCATAGAGTTGACCAAGTTTTGGGAAACTCTATAAATAGCATATCAATATTACATTCTTGAATATGTATGCATAGCATATTTGTTTATAATAGTAAATTAATGTTGGTCAGACTTATCTAAAGTTTAAGCTAAGGCAACAATTGGGATATATTTCTTGGGGGGGGAGGGGACTATGAAATCTAATTCAGTATTTTTCCGTCAATTGAAAACATAGCCACCCACCCATGAAATATAATGATTATGTTGTTCTATAAGTTTTCCTTCCGTTTTTTGGTTAATATTTACATTTAATTATTATCTGGGCCAATACATCAATTTATCCCAACTTTCTAGGCTAAAAGCCTAACACGTACGGGTGCAGCGTCATAACCATGCCCTGCTAAATTGATTAAACAGAGAAGATCAAAATAGAATTTTCAGCGAAATATCAATAAATCTATTTGGAGCAGGTTCTCCATTTGTCCGTGCTCCTAAGAAACATAGCTTTTTTTCGTGACACACACATTGAAGTCGATCAAGAATATGCGCATACATATTACGTTCCATTTGGACGACCGGTGGATGGATCGATGGAGCTCTGCCGGGTAGTGTACGTAACCTAGTACTACATTACGTGTTTTGGTTGGAAATCTCAATTCTCAGAAACGGATTCCACACAATATCCGGCCGCCAAACTAACTAAAAGCAGACCGGACCCGACAAGTACACAAATCAATTTCTGGATTTTGTTCGCAGTTTACATATACATACGCCTCAACCTCAAGGGTTAACGGTACTAGCTCCTCGATCGTGGTTTCAGAACGCTAGCTCCTCCATCATCGATTGGCCATGATGGGCGACTCCCCATCGATCCGCCAGATTGTTAAGGACGAAGTAACGGAATCCCTTCTAGAAGTATTTGCCAAAGCCGTATTCAGAGGATGCGAGGAGAACATACTCGAGATGGTGCTTGCGTGCGATCGCCCGGGGAAGAAGGAGGAAGCGTGCGGCAAAGCAACGGCCGTGCTGCGCAGGTGCATTAAGGCCAACGCCGTGGAGATCGAGCAGAAGCTCGACGCAAGGCCGCCAGATGCCAAGTAACACCATGACGGCGGCGACGACGACCGCCCGCGAGGTGAAGCCTTGATCCGTATGCTGAAGCTGTTTAGAGAGAGGAAGAATCCGCCAAAACAAAGATATGTTGCTAATTAGATTATCGATATAAACTTTCTATGTACTCAGTTTGTTCTAAAAAGGTTTTGTCTTCTGTCATGCTTTATAACTCAATATCAATATGGATTAATTTTATCATGACATATGTATTCATATAATATATTTCTTCCTATAGTAAATTAATGGTGTCTATATTTTACAAACTTGGTCTAACTTTCGACATACTTGATTAAATATGATTGAACACGGAGCTTAGATGACCTATTTTCTGGGAAGGAGGCAATTTTGCTTGAGTGTGAGACACTCTGTCCCGGATTTTTCAAAAAAGCAAATCGGAATTTAAGAGTCTATACTACTATTAAAATAGCAAACATGTACGGATACATTAAATCACACGCGTTCAATTACCAATCGGCCATTGGGATGGTCCTAACGGTGTTGAGCACCTCAACACACCAGAAAAGCGAACCGGTACGCAATTTCTCTTTCTCTTGTCTGTCTCTAGCGCAAAAATCAAACGAGCGGGCAGCGGAGGAGATTGTCTCGCCGACGACGGGGCTGTGGAGGGGCTTCAGGTTGTGCGTGACGGTCATGGCTGCTGCGGCACCGGCGGCCAGCACGAAGGCCTCCCGCACCTCCCTGCGCGGCGCCTAGATGCGAGCCTGCGGTTGGAGGCCTCCGCATCGAGCTCGCCCTGAACGCCCTTCTCTTCGTCACGGCACCGGAGGCCGGATGCGGTGCCACCGGAGCCCGTCTGCGGCGGATCCATGGATATGGAGGCCCGCAGCCCTGGCCGCCCCCGTCCCAGGCGAGATCCCGCGTCCTGCTACGACAGGCAGCCGCTGCGCCGTCGTCGGCGACCACCGCCTCCTCCATGGCGCAGCCCGCCGGCTCCGCATCGAGCAACTGCAGAGGCGCCTGCGCCTTCTTCTGCACCCGGCCCTCTTCCGACTGAAAACACGGCTCTGTCGAATCTGCTCTGCCGTTTCTGCTCCTCTCCAATCCCCCTGCCACGGATCTATGTGTCTTTTTTTGCCTGATGCACCGTCATATGTGAAGATAAATTTATATTCCTGTTTTTCTGCCATAGTTGGTTTCTGTTTCAAGGTGCGAATGGTGCCTATAGGCTTGTACTTTTTTTGTCCTCTCTGATTTGTTTTTGGTTGTCAGGAGCTCATGCATTGCATCTGGTTGTTCTTTTGATCGTACAGTATTATTTTGAATCGAACAGGAGACCATAAGCTTCTGGTTATTAGGAGTTCAGCACCGTTTGTGCGTAGAATATTGTGCTGTGATTAGACTGATTAGTGAGAAATGACTGTTGCATGTCCAAGGCTGAATCAAGTTGTTGTATGATTTGAACCATCGAATGGTCTTTTATTTCCCAGAGTTTCAGCGTTACGATTTTTCGGTCATTTAGTTTGGCTCCGTCGAGATGATCGTGAGGCACTTTCTATGATCGTCAAGCTGCCATGGCCACAAACCGCCCTATTGGATCCTCTCATGGCGCCACGTCATCCTATCCTGTCGACCCCAGCTGTTATATGGACACTGGTGTTACGGATCATCTGACGAATGAGTTGGACAAGCTCTCTGCTCGCGAGCAATACCATAGAGATGAAAAGGTTCACATTACGATCAAATGGTTCAGGTATGCACATCTCACATATATGATTATGCATCTTTTGTGCCGCTCCATCCACCATCTATGTTGTTGTGCTGCTCCATCGAAAACAGAATCCGCGGCAATATTTCAAAAGTTTGAGAAGTACACTCTGCTCCAGGGTCTCGCTGGGCTCCGACCATCCATCCATATTACTTCCACTCCTCCCGTCCGCTAACAGATCTCTCAATCTACCATAACTTTGTTTCTAGAGTACTTTATTTTGCTGCAATCTGTTTCTAGAATATTGAAGTTAATTCGTCAGTGCCTTAGGTTAGTGTGACAATTGACTGTTGCTTCACTTTCGATTTTAAAAGATTGGAGGGTGGATGGAGTAATATATGTGCATGTCTTAAAAGATTGGAGGGGATTAATCTAGGGCATCAATGACCCGTAAATGTCTAACTTGCTTGGTACTTTTGAGGAGTAGACTCCTTATCCTGTGGTGTTTGCTGTTGCAATTTGACTAAGATTAAATTTTGTTGTCATGGGATAGAAAATTATTTCTTCTGTCATGTTGCTTTAGTTCTTTCCGCATAAGCTCAAATTGACGAAGCACAAAAGCTGAACTACAGTACTAAAAAATGACAGTTGTTCAGTTCATGAAAATGAGACAATGTTTTGCAGTCAAATTGTGGAATTCCATCTACTTGTGGAATGCATGAGAATGTCATTATTGCAAGATTTTCTCTCCGAAAGTTGAAGAGGGGTGCTATACAAATTTATCACTGATCAACTCGCTAAGCTATGCAATTCGGGGACTGACAGCAATTACTTTTCATAGAGAATGACTTATCATGTTCTTGATGATTAGGTTTAAAATAAATTTCTTTTTTGATATACACATCTCGGTGAAGTAGAATAAAAAATTAGGAGATGTGGTACACAGTAGGAACAAATTACAAATGACAATAATGATCAAAATAGAGAGTGCTTTTAACAAGGTACACTATAGGAACAGGTGACGGAATCACCATCATCCCTTCTATGTCAAAACGTTTTGAAATAATTTTAAATTTGCTTACATATTATTTGTGCACATGAATATTTTTGAAAATTCGGGCTAAGTTTTAATTCATTAATTGGTACGTGCGTTGCACGTGCAATTGTACTAGTTTCAGAAAATCAGAAGTTTTTTACACTTTGATGCAAATGCCTGGGTTTTAATCGCAAAATATGCTAGTTTATTTCCTATGTTTACGGTTAAAACAAGGAACCGTACTATATGTTTCTTACATGCATGGACATTACGGTCTACACTGGAAGTCTATTGCATACCCCATGCCAGTACTAAAAGATTCCACCGATCATGGTGTTGAGGGTAACTCCACGCACTTTGTCCGGTTCTATGCTGAACAGTGCTCGTGTCCGCCCCTCGCCTCGCTGTCAGCCTCTCCTTAAATGCACACTGGCGAGCCAAACCCTAACTCAAACCCTAGCACCGCTCACAATCCTCCCCAACCTCCGGGATGGATCCGCCACTGCCACAACATTTTCTCGATCAGTCCAAGTTCACTAGCCCGAGTGTGCTATAGGCATATTTCTACTCCGATCCAGTGGTAGCATTGCGGCTAGATGGGATTTCCAACAGTGTATTTTGAATTTGATCTCCAAGTGTCTGACATTTGAACCACTCCGATCTCCACCAAAAGGATCCACTAAGAACCACACCATGTGACATTGTATCATAATAATATGAATCTTAGACTAGCCGGACCCAAGGACTATCTGCATTGTTGTGTGAGAAACTTTAACAACAAGGTCTTGATTTGAATATGTAAATTGATAATTCCCGAACCTCCTTTTTTCTTTCATTTACAAACCATATCCGAAGCAGCAAGTGAATTTACTCTTTCCATATTTTTATCTTTTCTCCACAAACATCTCCTTCCATCTCTATCTATCACTTCCGAAACTTCTCTGGAATTGAGGAATTTAGATGCCTTGGGAAGAAGATGGCTATGATGACATGCGAGGTTTTGTGTATATATCGGATTTGGCTGAAGCAGGGGTAGATATGGCGACCCTTCGGCCTAGGCGGCCGATCTGGCTAAACAACGGTGCAATACCATACCCTTGTGATTTTCAAGTGGTTGATCATACGAAAGCATCCGAAACGATCTTTTACTTTTACATTGCTGAAGTTGTGAAACGTTTCAGAATCAACCATTGATTTAGGTTCTTCTACCCCCCTTAGCGCGCCGCCTTAGAATATTCTTTGGCGTTGTCTCTAGGTTCACATGAGGTCAGCCTGAACATGTGTGTCCATGCATTACCATCAAAACAGCGGTCCATATCACATTGTAAGGTCCGGTGCAGAGGATCCTTGGATATATTTTCTGGAAAAAAAATTGCGCGGAATTTTCTGGAAGAATTAGGTAAAATAAAAATACTGATCACATTCTTCTGGTAAGCGAGAATCTGTATTCGCTACAGCGTACATATATACATGTTTTTTTTTTTTTTTTTTTTTGCGATATGGACGTACGAACGTGTTTTGATCTAAGATCCGTGTCGGGCTTGGAGACCACGCTCTATCTTGAAAGTCAAAGAGATGCGGCAGCACCAAACTAGCTAGGCACAATTGGGAACTAACTTTCAAACAATAAAATGGATCCTAATATACGAAGGATCCACGAATTTTTTTTAAATAATATTTTTTTACACTAAAATTCGGAAAATAGCGCGCGTTTTCCAGGAATTTGGAAAGTAGCGCGGCGTCGGCAGAGGCCGGGCCGAAACCTGCAGGATTCGGCATGGGCTACGCCGAAAGTGCTGTTTCGGCACGAGCCAAGCCGAAAGGAGGCCGTCGTCAGCGAAAAGGCCGACCGTGCATGGCGGAGCAGACCTGGCCCACTGGTTTCGGCTCTAGCGACGCCGAAAGCAGAGTTTCGGCACGGGCGACGCCGAAACCTGCTGGATAAGCAGGCCGCGCCCGGCTCCTGTCTTCTTCCTCCGCTCGACTCTTTCCCCTCTCTCTCTGTTCTTTCCTCTGGTTCGAAAATACCACCGATTATTACCCACAAAAAATCTCCACAAGCTCACAGATTGAAGAAATAGAGTAGAGAAGGGTTGGGGCTTCCCCGATCTGTTGATGGGATAGCTGTTTGTGGAGGCGTTTGGGGGTGTGGAGGTGGAGCAATGGTGGTCAACAATGGTGGATAGTGGTGGTGTGTGCCGGTGTTGGGGAAGCTAGAGGCGTGGTGCAGCGGTGGTGGTGCTAGATTGAAGCCGGGCAACGGGAGCTACGCACGCGTCAAGGGTAAACCCTAATCTCTAGATTTGTTAGGTTAAGTGTTAATATAATTTAAGGGTGGATGCATGACATATGTGTGGATTAGTGTAGATATATTTTAGTTAGTAGTCATATTTTAGTGGTTTGCCGGTGGATGTGTCAGGATTAGTGTATGTTGTCGGTTAGATGTTTTGTATATTTTGAGTAGTCTTTATTTTACCGGGGGTCGTCATATTTATTTTCGGCAGTCGTAATATTTAGATATATCCGTTGTGGAGTATTTAATGATGGAATAAATTTGTTTAGGTAATGGAAGTGGTCGATGTTGTTGTGCACTACGGTGCCGGTATAGTCCGTGCATCTGAGTCAGGGGTTGATCTTAGTGAATTTGAAAATGTGGAGATTCAGTTGACAGAGCCAGAGAAAGTGAAAATCAGCGGTGTCCAGTGGTATTTTACGGTGAATTTTGGGTATGATCCTAATTACTGGACTGTTAGTATTCAGTCGGTATGGACCAAATCCCGGTCAAATATTCGCTGGGAGTTGTTGCCGCTTGATCGGACAAATCAGTGGGTTTCTTGGCTAGCATCATGCAAACGCCGAGGGACAAAACCAGAAGTCCTAGTGTCGTTTGTTCTGAAGCAGAATAATTTTGAAATAGGTGGCGGTGCTGTTCAGACTGGAGAGACTAGTGAAGCAACTAGTTCGCATTGTGCCCAAATGACTGGTCATTATGAACCATCACCGTCAGCAGGACATGCTCGAATTCCTGTTGGCTATGAACCATCACCGTCAGCAGGACATGCTCAAATTCTTGTTGGCTATGTACCATCACTGTCAGAAATTACTCTTCATTATGAACCAGCACTGTCAGCAGGACTTGCCCAAATTTTCAGGATCCACCATCCTAATCTCAGGTGATGGGGATCAAATCAGCCGCCACGGCCGAAGACTCGATGTCTAAGGACATAGCCTTCAACGTGCTATTCTTTGAAACCGAGGCAAAAGCTTTGCCTTTATATTGATATAGTAGAATTAAACAAGGGACAGCCGAGGCCAAATGAAAAAAGACAGCAAGGGCGTACTACCAACACCATCAATTCTCTCCGATAGAAAAATCGTCATTGCAAAGCCAATCTACGAGGTGATTTCCACGAGGTGCTTGGCCCCAGCGATGATCCAATCGCGACCTTCACTCTTGATTTTTTGAAAAAGGACGCTTGGCATGGTGAACTTGTTATTGAAGACTCTAGCATTGCGCTCCTTCCAAATTTCCTAGGTGATAAAAACGATGGCTGTCTTGAGACCCTTTGGGTGTGCCGTGGGGTATTCAGTGGCGGCCTTCCAGTAGTGAAGCACAGTGGGGCGACTTTAACCGAGGCAGAGAGGGATGGCTGGGCAAGATAGCCAGGAGGCCGCCGCTGTCCAAATGCGTTTGGAGAAACGGCATTCGAAGAGCAAGTGTTTGGCAGTCTCAGATGACATCTGCATGTTACATCCCGTGGATCATCTAGGGTTAGAACCCGCGTGTAGAAACAGTGGAGGAGGAGGAGGACTTGTACCTTCTCCTTGTGCGGAGGCGCTCGAGGCTCCGGCCATGGTGGCCATGGTGGACGGAGGCGGTGATGGCAGGGAGTGGGCAGTTGACGAGGGGTAGACTCATCAAGACCCATGGTTAAGGTCCCTAGGTTATGAATATGGGGGAGAGAACGTGGTAGAGCTGGAAGTATCGTCGGCTGACAAGCAGGGCAAAGATTTTACCCAGGTTCAGGGCCCTCGTGTGGAGGTAACACCCCTACGTCCTGCCTGTCTGTTATTGCTTTGTGAATATGATGGTTACAAGGGTCCCGGCGAGATGTCGATCTCGCTAGGGTTTTGGTGGCTCTGAAAGTACGTGGTCTGGTCCGACAGCCCTCCCAGTCCTTAAATAATAGGCTAGGTCTCGGTCTGTTCGTAACCGACTCGATTTACATATATGGTAAGCCTAAACCGACCTATGTCTTTGCCAAACTTGGAGGTTACTTCATCTTTCTTGGGCTTTCCTTCATGGGCTTCATGTAGGCTTTGATACACTACACCACGGTAGACACTTGCCGACAGATCCATCTGTCGGCAAAGGCCCCCTACGCCGACACATAATCAGTTGGGAAGAGATACGCCGACAGAAGATAAAGAGTCGGGGCAAAAGCAGTCGGTGAAAGTTTCGCCGACACATAATTAACATGCCGACAGACTTTATGTCACCGTTTGTCACACCTACGCCGACAGAAAGCATGTCGGTGACCAGCACACCTATGCCGACACTTGCGCTGTTGGTGTGCACTACCTATGCCGACACTTAATCTGTCCAGAGACACCATAGCAACGCCGACACCTATGATGTAGGTATACTTTTTGCCGACCCTAATTCTGTTGCTACACCTGCATACAACCAAACACACATTGTGTATATATATTGCTCCAATATCACATCGATATCAAAATCCATATATCATGAACAGTTTACAAAAAAGTAGAGCAGCACACATCGCACAAGTACATATATCCACAAATATCATCAATATATTGATCACACGTACACAAACATCCACTTCTTGACATTGCGACTGTTTTGGCCTACTTATTATATAAATAGCTAAAGATTCTGGCCTAGAGATTAGAAAAATACAACAAAGATTTCTGCTTTGTCACTTCCATGAGCACAAGGTTGCTGGTCAATGACACTTCAGACACACATTGGTCCAAACCACTTCAAAGTCATGACATCCATGTGAGGCAAAGTACCTGCAAATTGATCACACAAAATTGTTATACTCTAGTGCTTTCAAATACTGCTAAATGACCAAAAACTATAGCAGACACGGCATCAGATGGACTTATAACTAAATAGCACAAACGTTCAAACAAATTGTCACAGGCAAACAAATCGTAGGTACGAGGTAAGCTGCCAATCAGGCCATGTGATGGGGATGAAAAAAAGGGACAGAAGTTCTTGAGAAACCAGTGCAGCTAAATTGCCATTACCACTACACAACTTCTTTTTTATCGATGAAAGTGTATCTACTTGTTGCTGTCAGCATTGAGGCAAGCAGAATGTATACATTCTTCTTTACGAGCAAAATTTAGCACAAATACGCTTATAAGTGAGGTTTCAGTTGCTTATCCAACAATAGCAAAATCTAACTACAAGTGTACAAGAAGCTAGTCTTTGATTCAATATATTAAAAAAATGAAATATCCTATAGGCATCTCTTTACAAAGCGAAATTCAGCACATATATGGTAAAACAAGTGAGGTTTAGTTGCTTGTCCAACAATCGCGAAATCTCGCTACAAGTGTACAGTAAGCAAGGCTGTGATTCAATATATATAAACAAAATGAAATATCTGATATGGTACAGCATCTTAAGACAGAAAAACAATGCCAAAAGAATTTCACTATCAGTTCTTATGATTCACTACCTGCATCTGGTACCACATTCCTTTTATTCTTGAAATCCTTCATCTACAACACATTCCTATCCCTTAGAGCTTCATATGCCTCAGCTCTTGCGTCGTTTTCCATTGTTTCTCCTGAAAATGTTAGACAAGTGAGTTAGCAGCTCGTGATTGACTTATGCAAGTGCAAAATAAAGCAGCCATCACACAAAATGCAAAAGCATCATCCATATCAACAAAATAATAAGTAATCCTTATAATACTTACTTCACTGGCTTTGATGCATTAACAAAAATTCCATCCATATCAAGTCTTACATGAGAGAAATTTGCATAATCAATATCACTACTGACATCTCTATGAAGATCAAGTAATGGCATCTCATTATCAAAAATTACAGCATCATCCATAGAAACCAATGTAAATTATGACAAATGTTTTTATGGTTGCTAACTTATCCTAACCATTCATTGAGAACTCACGAGTGGCATAACATTAATTGTTCGTCTTTCGAAATTGTACAACACATCGTTTGGTGAATGGCATTACAAATTAATATAGATGTACAGAAACTTAATAAGGCAGACAGCTGGTATCTTCAGGCTACCCTTTGAGACCATACTTTAGTCTGAGACAGAAATAATCACCTTAATTAAGCATCCATATCATAAGTCATGCAGCTGATAGCAGCCTAGTAGCAAAGAACTAACCTAGCTAAAGCCGCAAGTTGCGTCCTGAGGAAGATAGCTGGAATGCTGGACCACCACATAATGTCACCTATCAGGATAACTGAAACAAATAAAGTCATGTAGACTTATCAATTTTGAGCGGGATTCTAAAAAACTTTAAACATAGCATGCTTTGTTAACTTAAAACCGTGACATAAAGGGAAGATACACTTAAGAAAAGAATTGTTGTATTGAACAAAGAAAATCTATTGGGTTCATTTGCTGTACATAATCTACAGAATGATTGATGACCTGAGCAACTGTCAACGATTATCCTCAAGTAATAAGGTTGATTTAATGTACATATTATTAACTCCATGACCTTTACAATTAGTGTATACTTAATGAAAAAACTGGAGGCATACTACAAGGGCTTATGGCTAAGATGTCGCACTGGTGCAAATATGGAATTCTTGTAATAGGTAATAAGACAAATTGTTAAAGGGAATGGTTATTAATCTGCACCAAACTATGATATAAGCAGTATGACACCTAATTAGGTGTGGCAGAACAGGACTTCACTCCACAGATCGTACAGTCAACCTATCTTACTAACTGCTAAATGACCAAGATACACAAGTTTATTAAGACAAAAGACTTAGTAAATGTGCCAACACCTCTGCACTACAGTTCCATGGAGCAGCACACACGAGATCCTTCCTAAACTAATCTGCAAGAGCATCCGAAATGGACAAAAACAAAACGCATATCTTAGTGTTCCCTTCCATTCAGCAAAACCAAAACAAAACATGTCTGCAAATATAGAAGAAAACGTAGGTTAGTTTAACACGCCAGCATAGAACAGTAGAAGCTGAGAGGCCACCCCCTTGCTTCTTGCCCAGCGTAGTGCATCTGCATCGCTGTTTTTGCGCCAGCAGGCTGCCGTTCCCACAAATTGGGCGATGCTTCACAAAATGTCACGGGAGGAGGAGGCACACTCTACAGCCTACAGGAGAAGCGTGCCGCCTCACCGTCGTCCTTTAGATGCAGGGACTCCTCCCCCTCCGTCTGGCCGTAGCAGATCGAGATGGGGAGAGGTTAGAGAGAGAGGAGAGAGCTAATCCCCCACCAGAGTCAGGGCCTTGCCGGCCTCCACCGGCCACCATTCAGTAGATCAAGGGTGAGATGGGAGAGAGGTGAGTTGGACAGAGGGAGAGGGGCGAGTTTCAATCGGATGAGTGGGGAGGGAATGGAGGCCGGTGGATATGGGGGTGGAGGCGAGTGGGCCGCCGCGGAGCGTTAGATCGCCGGAGGTCGGCGGCGGAGAGTGGGCTCGCCTGAGGTCGGCCGGAGGGCAGCGGAATCCATACCTACACGAATCCATACCTGCACGGGGAAGTCACACGGCAGATGGGGACGTGGCTGGTGAATGGAGCCTCGGCGGTGGCATTGTCCGGTGAGGGAGCTCGATGGCGGCGGCGGTGGAGTGGATAGGAGGTGGTGGACGCTAGGGTTGTGCGGTCCGGCCGGGTTCGATTTGGGGATATTTAGGTAAGGGGAGGGAAATTGTGCCGCGCGACCAAATGAAATTACGTCTCGCGCCCAAGTCACGCGGGCACATTTTCGCGGCGTCTGCTAGCTTGCCACGTGTATACATACGCCGACACATAGGGTGTGTGCATAGACCTCTGCCGACAGATTATCTGTCTCCAAGTTATTGCCAACAGAGTTTTAGTCGCCTAGCGAACGCCGACAGATAAGATGTGGCAGTTGGCTTACCTTTGCCGACACATAAGGTGACAACAAATGTGTGGAGCTATGCCGACAGCTGATGTGTTGGCCATAGTGGACCTTTGCCTACACAAGTGTGTCGCCAAGTGTCTACCGTGGTGTAGTGATAGTTGGGCCCAGTCGATACGTGCACCAGGTACCCTCATGATAGGGTACCCGATAGGCATACCCATGTCAGTAGCCCCCGAGTACTTGTCTGATTCGAAGAGTCGGGCATGGACTCATACATCATGCACATTATTTTCTTTTGCTTTTATGTCATATGATTTGAAATTTCTGTATGAGATAGCACATGTTGGCTATGTCGAGTGTTTCATCGACCATGATTTTTGCTTATGATAATCAAGGGATATTAGCTCAGAAGGCCCGGCACACACGACGGATCGGGGCCAGTTAACTACCATTCGGGCAAAACCATACTAGCTTTCAATCAAACTCGAGTCCCCGGACTCGAATCTGGAACAAACTGGACAGACACGAAACGGCCGTTGAGGTCTTACTGAATCGAACTGCAGTATAATTTTGAATCAACCCAACGCGTCCGTCGGGGATAATTCATCATGTCTGCTGACACGGAAAATTTAAGGATAACGCTGCTGGAGCGGTCCTTAGCCCAGCTCGACTGATCGGTGGGTCTTACCTTTGCACTATGCATGCAGCATCCAAGGATCGTCGGATCAACTCGGGAATATTTCGAGTACGATTTTTCTTATGATCTGAGTCGAATAAGTTGTCGACTGATACTTTTGCCATTATTCTATCGGGTGCGCGACAGCGCTCCCGATGGGAGTAGCCCCCGAGATTGTGCTTTATTGCTTGCAATGGAGGATAATCTCAAAATCTTTTATCCTGCACATTTTAGTCAAAGAAATTTTTTGATACGCTCCCGATGGGAGTATGATACTTCAGTCGAGAATCTTTCGACTGGAGTTTATGACCTTTGCTTGAGAACCAATCGAAATTCTTGTGAGAGACAACCCGAAGATGTCATCGAGTGACTTGTATGCCAGTTGTGCAAGATGAGACAACGTCAGCAATGACGCATTTTGCGACTGCTATCTCTGACAAGCGGTGGCGTGCTTGGAGAGGCTTTGATAAGACGTGACCCCTGTTTTGTGGGCCCGTTACTGCAGAGCTGACCAGGGATGACGCGCGTGGACTTGATTTGACCGTTCTGGCGTGATTTTCATGGGGCGTGATTATGGTCCTGGATTCCCGTGCGTAGTGGGCGGAGTGGCCGGTGACGGTTGCCCTCCGTGGCCACCACGTGTATGGCTAGATTTCGCGCAGAGCGTATGCATCTGTTTTGACGGTTACGATCATTTTGCGATCTGTGGTAAATAGGGGGGACGGCGCTGGCAGAGTTTTTTACTTGCCATTTGCTCCTTGCGCCGCCCCTCGTCTCCTTCCTCGCGCTGCCCTTCCATTGCTCTGCGCCCAAGCTCTCTTCTCCACCCTCATCCATCGTTGCAATGGCGAAAGGTGGAGGCTCCACGCGTGGTGCCGCCGCCACTGCCGCGACCGATGCGGCCAAGGGCAAGAAGACTGTGGCGGGTACATCTGCGTCCGCCGCGCTGAAGAAGGGCAGCGGGGACTGGGCGAAGTCCACCATCAAGGACGCCCATTTGGTCAAGTTCCGCGAGCAGGGGTATCTGCCACCCGCGGAACAGCTCGCCGTCCGCGCGCCGTCGCCCAAGGAGGTACTCCCCGAACCACGTGCCAACGAGCGTGTTTGTTTTGCGGAGTTTTTGCCTAGGGGCTTTTCGCTTCCTCTCCACGACTTCGTTCGTGGTCTTCTTTTTGCCTACGGGGTGCAGATCCATGATCTCACCCCGAACGGTGTTATGCATATTGCGTGTTTCATCACGCTATGCGAATGCTTCCTCGGCGTCGCACCCAGCTGGGCGCTGTGGAAGGCTATCTTCATGGTGCGGCCAAACAGAGGAGGTGGTCGCACCTACCCCGTTGGCGGCTATGGTATTCAGGTGCGCAGCGACACCCGCTACTTCCGCCTGAAGACCGTCGACTCCGCCCAAGGCTGGAGGAAGGGGTGGTTTTATGCGACTGTCGAGCAAGACGGAATCGCCGCCTTCTCGACTGCAGCTTTTGCCAAGACCAAGGCGTGGGTCCACCAGCTCTCATCCGAAGAAATGGAGGAGGCAAGCCCTTTGCTAGCTCGGATCGGAGGCATGCTGGACAAGGTTACAGGCATCCACCTGATCGCCACCTTTGTGAAGAGGCGGGTGTGGCCCATCCGTGCCCGAGCGCACCCGATGTGGGAGTATGAAGGCGCGGGTGACATCACCCGAATGAACCCAGAGGAGCTGTCAAGGAGTGAGCTGCTGACATATGTGCGGCACGTCACCAATCTGACGGCAGCCGACACTTGCAACGTCGACTGCCCTGTTGAACCATATGGGTTGGAGAACCCTTTGCTTGAGGTATGTATGTGTTATAGCCTGCTTGCAATGAAGAGCTTGCCACTCGTATGTTCTGCGATATGCGATTTTTGATTCTGACTTTGCAATTTGTGATGTATGCTATGCAGGGTCACTCGACTGCTGCCTCCCTTCCTCCTCTGCCTGAAAATGGCGAGACTGAAGAAACTCAGGTACAGGTGGTGGACCCGAAAGGGGATCAGTCGCCCATCCCTTCTGCCACCACCTCACATGTGGAGGAGGTCGAGGAGGAAGCAGCAGAAGAGGTCCAATCTGAAGAAAAGGCCACCGCTGACCAAGAAGTCGACACCGCGCCACCAAAGCGGCGTCAACTGGCCAGGAAGGCGCCTTCTGCTATGAGTTCACCCGCGAAGGGGCAGGGCTTGGAGGACGACGAGGAATCAGGCTCACCACCTGTTTTCCAAGCCGTTCCTTTGCGTGCATGCTCAACGAGCTCAACTCTTCCTCTTCAGTCGAGTGGTACCCCAGCTTTGGAGGCCCAATTTTTGGCGATTCCGAAGATGAGGAGGATGAGGAACACAGGTGTGTGATTGTTGAGTATGCTATGAGAATTTTGTGCTGTCACATATTTATGCTGACCGTCTTTTTGCTTTGTTGTGTTACCCACAGCGCTGAAAACAATCAGCCTGGGACTCCTCCAGTCGAGAATGTTCCAACCCTGGAGCACTCGAATTATGCACCGACTGGAAACGAGGCTGCCCGGCCAATTGCCACTGATGCTGTCGTTGAGATAGCCAAGGCGGCAACTCCAGATGTCGGGACATCAGTCGCGGCTCCTGAGCCGTGGATGAACCACATAAGTAGCTTTTTACTTGACCTGTTTAGTTATAGGTCTGTGAGAGTTTGAATTTTTGCTTAATTCGTGTGCTTGCAGCCCTTCTACCACACCTTGGCAGATTCTGCCAAGGCTTATGTCCAGGTGGAGCAGGAGAGGGACACCATGCGCGCCGAGCTAGAGCGGCTCTGTCGTGAGTTCTCCTTTTTGCTTTTGTGTACTGAAGTTCCTTTTGCAATGCCTAACTCTGTCGAGTATGTGTTTGATTTGCTGAACCAGGCGAGAAGAAGGAGCTGGAGGATGCACTCACAGCGCAGCGCGAAGAGTCGAAGAAGGAGCTGGCCGCCGCCACCAACTCAGCCGCTGCACGCGAGCGAGGATATGCTGACCAGCTCGCAGCACTCGCGCAGGCCATGGGAGGTGAGTAATCTTTTCTCCTTTTGATATGACGATATAACTGTCGAGTGTCATGAAATGACTTTTGCCTTTTTTTTTTGAATTGTGCAGAAGTTGTTGGCGCACCGGCCTCTGCGGACGTGGCGAGTGACGATCTTTCGCTGGAACAGGCTGTGGGCGGCTTAAGCGCCATATGCAACCAGGCGAAAGATGCACTCGCCAAATCGACGAGCACACTTGGCGCTGTATACAAGGTGGTGTTCCCGACTGGCGTAGTGCCGTCGACGGCGGACGACTTCGCCGACGTGTTTGGCCCCGGGACGTCCACCATGGCGGGTTTCGCTCGCGCCAACACGGTACGCGAATCCGAGTCCACCATCAATCTTCTTATGGGACATGGGATAGATTGCGACTACGAGGCAGCACTGTCTGCGTTCCCGCGGAAGCCAGATGGGAAGCCCATTTCTCTGAAGGGGGTGAGCGGAGCCGCCGCGCGACTGGCCGAGGTTTTTATGACCACCATGGAGCGCCGGGGCACTCGAGACTGCCAATCGTCTGCTTAGGAAATCGAATCCTTAGGTTTAGGGTAGCTGTACCCTTTTGTTTTTTTTTTATGCCTTGTAATGATACCTTCTGAACTGCGCGAGTCTGCGCTTTGTTTGTGCTACCTTGTTTATGCAAATAGTCTTTTGCTAATGTCTTTCACTCGAAGAGTTGTATGCTATTTTTGCTTTCAACTCGTGCTTTGAGTTTCTGCTTCTGACACAAACGTTGTGTTTGTGATTATGCCATTTGAACAGTCACGGGGACCTGCTGCTGCAACTGGTTCCTCACAGGCTCCAGCCACCACTCGATCACAAGGTCAGGTGACAAACGATGCCAAGGTGATGGAATTTATGAAAGCCAAATATGTGGAAATGAAGCAGGAGCTGAAGAACGCTCAGAATGAGCTAAATCGACTGAGGGCGAGACCCGCGTTGGCCACCCAACGCGAGGAATATGTGCTCGGGGAGATGGATCTTGTGAACAGGCAAGTCGAGTGTAAGTTCGAGTCTTGCTCTGTTTACAAGCTTTTTGCGTAGCTATTGTCCTTTTGATCTGACTGGTGCGCCCGTGTTTGTAGGCTTTGTCGACAACTTCCAGGCTGAAAAGATTCGCGTGGAAGGGCGTCTGGATAGCGTGGTTGACAACCCTACGACTGGGCGTCAACACTTTTGGCTTCATAGGTACCATGCCCGCATACTCGCCACCCTGAAGGATCGCGTCTGGCGAAGTGCAGAACTGCTGGAGTTATGCCGGGCAGCGTTTATTCGCCTGAATGAGACTCTTTTTCCTGCGGGGCCACAACCACAAGGGATCCGTGCTTTGTTGAACATCTTCCGTCAAACAAATCCCATTCGAGAGTTGCTGTCTCAGAGACTTGTGATTGGAGCCAACGCTGCAATGGCGTATGTGCGTAGTCGAAGACCAACTTTGGTGTTGCGGCCACCCGCAACCGGAGTGACCCTGGACCAGGGAGATCTGGACGACACTATTAGTGCTGCGGAGACGCTGATTGAGCGCACTCACGCCCAGCTTTGTGGCCCGGAGCTGCCTATAAAGGACGAGCCCGAGGAGTAGAGTAGATTGCAAGTGCAATTTTTGTACAGGGGGCAGCCCCCGAGTGTAATTTTTGACTCTTTGTATATTGTATAGTTTGTATACTTTGATTTTTTGTCGAGCCCCCGAGTCAGTCGAGCGGGGTTTGTGAAATATGTGTTGGTTGTGAACCAATGACTGTGCAGCCCCCGAGTATTCGAGTGCGGCTGCAGAGTTTTTGTGTTTTGTTTGGATCCTTGTTACGCAGCCCCCGAGCATTCGGGTGCGGCTAAGGCATTGTGTTTCTGCAAGAGCGAGAGCTCATTTGATCGATAACACAGCCCCCGAGGGTTTCGGGTGCGGTTAAGGTATGAATTATGCGGGTAGTAACCACAAAGAAGTCGAAGGAACATTGATTTTATTCCTCTTTTGAATGTTAGGCTGCAGGCCGCCTCATTAAAAACCTTCCAGTCCCCTTAGGTACCCTGGTAAGGAAAAGAGCGCGTCTGAAACCTGCAGCCATCCGACATATAGCCTATTACATTGTATGACTGTGAGCACTTTATGCGTAGAAACGGCGCAGATGCGCAACGTTCCAAGGATTATGAGAGAGTTCGCCTGTCTTCGCGTGCTTCAGTCGATATGCGCCTCCACCAAGGACCTCCGTGATGATGAAGGGACCTCCCATGGGGAAGCGAGCTTGTGCACCTTCTTTTGCTTCAGTCGAAGAACCAGGTCGCCACAACAAAGGACCTGGTTCGCAGTCGACGGCTATGGTAGTTGCGGAGATCTGCTGGTAAACAGCTGTGCGGGCCAAGGCCGTGTCTCGCGCTCATCGAGCAAGTCGACTGCGTCTTCGAGTGCTTCTTCTGCGTCTTCTTCATTGTATGCTTCAACTCGTGGTGCATTGAACCACATCTGATGGCAGAATTGCCTCTGCACCATAGACCATGAAGAATGGGGTGAACTGCGTAGAAGTGTTGGGAGTTGTGCGTAGGCTCCATAGCACAGATGGTAGTTCTTCGACCCAAGCACCCGCAGCTCTTTTGAGTGGCACCAGGAGGCGCTTCTTGATCCCACTCGTCACAAGTCCATTGGCCTTTTCGACTTGGCCATTGGATTGTGGATGTGCCACGGATGCGTAGTTGAGCGTAATGTCTGCTCTTTGCAGAAGGTTTTGAACTCCTCAGCCGTGAAGTTTGTGCCGTTATCAGTGATGATACTGTTTGGGACACCGAAGCGGTAGATGATGCTCTTTATGAAGTTGACTGCCGTAGTAGCAGTCGAATTTGTGATGGGGACCGCCTCGATCCACTTTGTGAACTTGTCGACTGCCACCAGTAGGTGAGTATGCCCGCCATGCGATGATTTTTTGAGTGGCCCAACCATATCGAGCCCCCATTGGGCGAAAGGCCAGGCCAGCGGTATGTCTTCAACGCCGATGCGGGTGCGTGCGGCCTTGTTGCGAATTTCTGGCAGCCGACGCACCTTTTGACTATGTCCTCCGCGTCTTTGAGTGCTGTAGGCCAGTAAAACCCTGCGCGAAAGGCTTTGGCTACGAGTGATCGACTGCTGGCGTGATGCCCACAGGTACCTGCATGAATATCTCGAAGTATGGCTTGGCCATCTTCGAATGCGATGCATCTTTGGAACATACCTGATATGCTGCGCTTGTATAACTCGCCGTTGATAACGGTGTATGCTTTTGATCTTCGAGTCACGCGCGGGACTCGGTTATGTCATCTGGTAGCTCGCCGCGGAGTATGTAAGCCAGAAAAGGTTGAGTCCAAGTTGGCTCAATGAGGAGTACCTCGACTGGGGGGTCCTCTGTGCTAGGCTTTGCTTTTGGCTGGCGTAGTCGACGGAGGAGGCTCTCGTTTCTCCTTGATAGATCTGTGTTCGATGCGCTCGAGGAAGACACCAGGTGGAATTTGTGCGCCAGTTGAGCCAAGATTGGCTAGCATGTCTGCTTCTTCGTTACTTTCCCTTCCTATGTGCCTCAACTCACAGCCTCGAAGCTGCCCTCCAGTGTGTTGTACAGGTCGCGATAAGCGATCATGTTGTCCGCGATTGCGTCGCAGGCCTTCATTGTTTGCTGCACCACGAGATTGGAGTCGCCGTAGATCATCAATCGAGTGCACCCAAGTGCTTTTGCCATCCGCATGCCATGGATCAGAGCCTCGTATTCAGCCTCGTTATTGGAGGGTAGTTTGAATCCCATCTGCAAAACATAACGTAGCTTGTCCCCTTTTGGTGATATGAGGATGACGCCTGCGCCTGCGCCTTCGTGTTTCTTGGACCCATCGAAGTACATGGTCCAGGAATTGGACACGTCTGGTGCTCCAGGTAATTGGGCCTCTATCCACTCGGTTGTGAAGTCGGGTAGGACTTGTGCTTTGATAGCCTTCGGGTGCTCGTACTTGATGTCTCTTGGAGCCAGCTCGATGAGCCATTTTGCGACTCGACCCGTTGCATTGGGGTTTGTGAGGATATCACCGATTGCTGAGTTACTTACCACGGTGATCGGGTGCTCGGTGAAGTAGTGTGTCAACTTCCTTGAGGACATGAATACAGCGTATGCCAGCTTTTGATAGTGCGGGTACCGCTGTTTTGATATGGAGAGAACCTCGCTCAGGTAGTAGACTGGACGTTGTATGCTTTGGATGTGCCCCTCCTCCATGCGTTCGACTACCAGTACGGTGCTCACCACCCTGTTTGTAGCCGAGACATACAGGTAGAGTGGTTCCCGTTCCTTAGGTGCGACGAGGATCGGAGGGCTTGTGAGGATCCGCTTGAGATCTGTGAAGGCTGCTTCAGCTTCTGGCGTCCACTCGAACTTGTCCGCCTTCTTCATCAGTCGATAGAATGGTAGAGCCTTTTCACCCAGTTTGCTGATGAATCGACTGAGCGCTGCTACTCGTCCTGCTAGTTTCTGCACATCGTGAAGCTTTGAAGGCCTTTGCATTGTGAGGATGGCCTGTATTTTCTCCGGGTCTGCTTCGATTCCACGGGCAGAGACTAGGTACCCTAGAGCTGCCCGGCTGGAACGCCGAACGTGCACTTCTTAGGATTGAGCTTGATATGGAAGCGTTTGAGGTTTGCGAACGTCTCCCTCAAATCGTCGAGTAGTGTGTGTTCTTCCCTTGTGGTAATGACAATGTCATCCACGTAGACCTGGACGTTGCGTCCGATTTGCTTTTTGAGGCAGTCCTGCATCATGCGCTGGTATGTTGCACCCGCGTTTTTGAGCCCAAAGGGCATAGTTGTGTAGCAGTAGACCCCGAGTGGGGTTATGAACGCCGTTTTTTCTTCGTCTTCTTGCTTCATCCTTATCTGGTGATAACCTGAGTAAGCATCCAGAAAGGAGAGTCGTGCGCATCCGGCGGTGGAGTCGACGATCTGGTCGATTCGGGGTAGCGGGAAGTGATCCTTTGGACAGCACTTGTTCAGCGCTGTGAAGTCCACGCACATCCGAAGGATGTCTGTATGCTTCTTCTCTACGAGTACGGGGTTGGCCACCCATTGTGATTTCTTGATTTCCCTAATGAATCCTGCTGCGAGTAACCGGTCGACTTCAGATTCGACTGCGGTTCGCTTTGGGCCGGAGATTCGACGCATCGTTTGCTTGACTGGCTTTGCATCTGGAAACAATTGGAGAGAGTGCTCGGCGAATTCCCTGGGAATACCTGGCATGTCGGCTGGACACCACGCAAATATTTCCCAGTTCTCACGGAGGAATTCGACGAGCGCGCCTTCCTATGCGATAGGCAGGCTCGAAGATATGTTGACTGTCTTGGACGGATCGGTCGGGTGCACCTGATGCGACCTTGTGTCATTTGTAGCATTGAAGGATCTGTCGACTGCCAACTTCTTATGCTCCGGAAGGAGTGTGCGGTCGTTGGAAATCGCCAGGTCGGCGAGTGATTCTTCCACCCCGAACATCTCGGAGATTTTGCTGAACTCGCGGTCGCAAGCATCGGACCTTTGAAAGTTTCCACGGACAGTGATGACTCCCTTTGGTCCTGGCATCTTCAGCGTGAGGTACGTAGTGTGGCACCGCCATGAATCGAGCAAACGTCGGGCGACCAAGAATAGCATGGTATTGTGATTTCCAGTCGACGACCTCGAACTCAATCGACTCTGTCCTGAAGTGGCTTTTGTCCCCGAACGTAACGTCGAGTTGTATGGTGCCTTCTGGGCTAATTGCTTTGCCAGGAACGATACCGTGGAAGGTATTTGAAGATTTTGGGAGGTTTTCGACTGACCTGTTCATTTTGCGGAGCGTGTCCGCGAAGATGATGTTTATGCCGCTGCCTCCATCCATGAAGACCTTGGTCATGGCGTAGCCTCCTATTTGCGCGTCGAGTACCAGAGCCGCGTGCCCTGGTCGAACTACAGCTGGGGGATGATCCTCTCGACTGAAGCTTATGATGGTTTCCGATCCCTTCAGAAATTCGGGCACGGCAGGAGGTGCCATGACAGCCATGTTCACCTGTCGAGTGATTAGCTTTTGCTGCCTGTTGGAGGGGCGACCCTTTTGTATCATGTACATCTGCCCGTGGGGCTGTGGATATTGATCATCTTCCGCCCGTAGTACGGGTTGTATGGCACCTGCGAGGTTTGCGCCTGGAGCAGGCTGTGGTGGTGGTTGCGGTGGCGGCTGTGGCGCCATGAGAGCGGGCACAGCGTTCGGCTGTGGTACGGGTGCAGGCGTGGGCTGAGCAGGTGCTGGGCCGTACCTTTGAGTCGTATCATGTAGTCAGTCGCCATTTGGTCGAATTCCCTGCAGTTCCTTAGGGTGTGATTGGAGCGTAGTTTTCCGTCGTCCCCCTTGAAGAGGTGGAATCTGCACCAGTCGTCCATCTTTTCCTCGAATGACCGCTCGGGTTTTGCGTCGCTGCGTTTGCGCCATTCTTGCCTTTTGTAGCTGTCGCTCCGCTGCTCGCGATCTCGACTGTCCCGTCGATCATCCGAGCGTCGATTGCTTCTATCTTGGTCCTCCCGGGTTGTGTGTATCCAGCCGCCATGAACTCGGGTCTGTTATCGTCGTAAGGACGTTTGGAACGTTTGCGCCTGCGATCTTCTCTGTATGAATCTCTGCGGCCTCGACTGCCGCTTTCGTAGTTGTCGCGTGGTGGGGAAGCACGGGATCTGCGTACAGAATCCTCTCCATCTGCCCACTCAGTCGCAACTTTGATGAGGTCAGCCAGGGAGGTTGGCTTTTCACGACCAGTGCCTCTTTGAAGTCCTTCCTGGCGAGACCTTGTATGAAGGCATCCATGGCCCTGTCTTCTGACACTTTGCCAACCGAATTGCGTATTTCGGTCCACCGCCGTATGTATGATCTCAACGACTCGTCTGATCGTTGAGTGCATGCCCTTAATTCTTCGAATGTCTTCGGGCGCTCACATAGAGGCTCGAAGTTTTTGATGAAGTCTCTGCGGAAATCGTCCCACGAGTCGTATGATGATGGAGGGAGCGCCTTGAGCCAGTCGCGGGCAGTTCCTTCGAGCATGAGTCGTATGTACTGCATCGCCGTGGTGTTCGTGCCACGCTGGCATGCCACGGCGAGTCTGTAATCTTCTAGCCACCCGGAAGGTTCTTGGCGACCGTTGTACTTGGGTTGTTCGCCTGTCAACTTGAACCTTTGGGCATCCGCGTCTCACGGATGCGTCGAGTGAAGCACAATGCTCCGCATGGCTCTGGTTCACGATCAGAGTATGAATCGCTGCTATAGGATCTTCGAGATCTGCTTCTGCTGGACCTGTGCCGGCGCGTGCTTCTCCTTCCTTCATCCGAGTGGTGGCTGCGACCACTGCGATGATGTGCTGCGTGTCGTGAGTCGACTATGTCGCGATCGCGATTCCTTGCTGGAGTTTTGTCTTCTGGCTGTATAGCCTGTGCCGCTAGAGCTAGCGATTTGAGTTGTTGGCGATGCAGGGCTGCGTTAGGGTCATTCGCCGGAGGTTGCATTGCCTTGAGGTAAGCACCTACGGAGAATAATGCACCCGCAGCAGTTTTGGGCACTGGGATTCCGTTAGCGTCCTCTGTCATGAACGACAGGTTACGGGTGATTGCTACCCTTTCATGTTCTGGAAGGCTTGCCAACCGCGACCTAGGTCGTGGGGTTGGTTGCATTGTGGACCCGAGGGATTGCTCCCTTCTTCGGGCACTCGAGAGGCTGGCTTGCCTTTTGCGCTCTTCGAGCGTCGCTCGGTAGTTTTGCAGTCGAATTGACTCCTGCCAGTTGAAGTACTGGAAGGTCAACATCTCCTCTGGGGTGGAATTTGGTGGCATCATTGTGCACTCCTTTATGACTTTATCTGCTTTTGCTGCCATCTCCTCCGTGATTGTCAAGGTTGTGACCCCATCCGGCATGGTTACCGTGCATGGGAATTGTGCAGGCCTGCGAGCGGCTGCGTCTGCGGATGATTCTGCGGAGAAGGCCACGTAGACCTGATGGGGCGTGACCCGTGGACAGGTGTATGTGCTGTCGATTCCAGTCATGGACTCGACGTCGCCGTCGAGGCTCATGTCAGAGCCAGTATGTTCATCGAGTAGATCTTCGAGGCGAATCTCGTTGTCGATGTGCTCATCGCCTATGCTCATCTCGGTGTTGGCGAAACCATTATGGATTTCTGAGTCGAGGTTGGTGTTGGTGAAGATCTCCGAGTCGACGTTGCTGTCGTTATGAATCGCGGGCTCGTAGAAGTCATCGAGGGAGATCCCGCAGTCGAAACTCTCGTCGAGTGGTAGGTTGAAGTCGACGTTGCTTGTGCGGTATGCTGATTCTGCCTCCTCGCCTTGGAGTTCCGTCATCATGAACCTGTCGAGCTCGCCGGTCGACATGGTTGTTGCGGGCGAGCAGGCTTCAGGAATCGACGACGGGGCGAGCGCAGTCGACGGAGCCTCGAGTGCGCCCAGCGCCAGTTGTTGCGGATCTGTCGAGTCCTGCGTGCCAAGATTGTTTACGAAAAAATTGAATGCTCCAACAGTTAACTCAAACCTGATTCAAGGCCGGAAAACGCCTCCTGAAGCTCCGGCGAGTGCGGATTGAAATTCATTGGAAGAGCAGATGCGCTTTTTGCAGGTGAAGCGGGCAGGCTGCCGCTTTTCGAGTGGATCGGCGAGTCGCCGTGTGTCGCCTGGATCGGCGAGTTGCTGTTTGCTGACATGGCCGGCGAGTTGCCGTTTGCAGATGAGATCGGCGAGTTGCCGTTTGCTGGTGTGATCGGCGATTTGCCGTTTGCTGTTGGGACCGGCGAAACTTCGAGTCCAGCGCTATTCTTTCCCACAGACGGCGCCACTTGACGAGGGGTAGACTCATCAAGACCCATGGTTAAGGTCCCTAGGTTATGAATATGGGGGAGAGAACGTGGTAGAGCTGGAAGTATCGTCGGCTGACAAGCAGGGCAAAGATTTTACCCAGGTTCAGGGCCCTCGTGTGGAGGTAACACCCCTACGTCCTGCCTGTCTGTTATTGCTTTGTGAATATGATGGTTACAAGGGTCCCGGCGAGATGTCGATCTCGCTAGGGTTTTGGTGGCTCTGAAAGTACGTGGTCTGGTTCGATGGCCCTCCCAGTCCTTAAATAATAGGCTGGGTCTCGGGTGTTCGTAACCGACTCGATTTACAATAAGGAAACTCTAAACCGACTATTGTCTTCGCCAAACTTGGAGGATACTCATCTTCGTGGGCCTCCCTTCATGGGCTTCATGTAGGCTCTGATAGTTGGGCCTAGTCGATACGTGCACCAGGTACCCTCATGGTAGGGTACCCGATAGGCATACCCATGTCAGCAGTGGCGGCGGCTACGGAGCTTCCCGTCACTTCTGCGCAACCCTAATCGGTGGGTGTATTCGTGGGGTGTGCGGCACGGACGAACCTCTTAGTGGGTGCCGCCGGCCCCCACCTCTCTATATAGCACAGCGTGACAGGGGCCCGTCAGCCATAGTGGGCTGGGCGTCCCCGATCAGGGCGCAGGTCAAAAAGGGGCCCGGTGGACCGTTGGGCCCACACGGGACAGATCAATCTAACATTCTCCCCTTGATCTCAACTTTTACTTTTACCTTTTTCTTTACTTGTTTCATCACAGATCGATACATAGAGCATGTTTCATCGTCACAGCTCAATTGCCGGTAGAATCAGACAGCTACAATATACCTCTCTGTTTAGAAATAGACTCTTTAATCTTTTGGGCCTCTTTATTGTCTGGAAATCATATAGACTATACCATAAACCCATGTCGACTATGTGTTCTCCAAAACACACTTGGCGGTAAGCCTTTAATTAGCAGATCTGCAAACACTTGTGTGTTTCTTTTATCTATTCCTCTTATGCTCCAAGCATTTCAACATAATTCCGGACTTTCTCCTTTACAACGTATAACTCTGTGTCAATGTGTTTAGCACCACACTTGACTCGTTGTCTTAGGACTGAATTACTTAATGGTTATTGCTGTTGTCAACCATTATCAATTCTGGTTACAGGTTTCCTTAACCATTTTGCCTGTCCCTCGGCCTTATATCATGCTATAACATGTCTTTACATCACACTGACGTCAATCTTTTCATTCTCTGGAGATTTTCCATACAAAAACTCCAAATGTGAAATGTAGCGACAATTGTGGATTTCGCTATACATTTCACAAATTCTTTCTTTGTACTCACAACCTTTTGAGAGCACATTTATAGATCTATCTTTGTACTCACAACCTTTTGAGAACACTCTGTTTCTTTTAGCATGAGGCCGATATCTTTGATTCCATTCCAGTGATCTATATCTGGATTGAACATTGCCAAAACAACCCGGATATGTGAATTTTCAGGGTAATATTGAGTTTCCAACAGCTGAAGCATATGGTACTATATTCATTTGATTTGTTCTAAGTTATCTCTTGGAACACTAAAGTTCTCAATTCCATTACCCTTGACAATAAGAACAGGCGTAGATTTTCTGGACATGCATGCTTTAGAGACTTCTTCTAAGCATGTCCATGCGATATTTCTAATACCCCTTTTCTTCTTTTCTTAGTAAATATCGATACTTTTAACGACAGACACTCTACCGAGAATACTCTTTTTGAGGACAAGAACTTCTTTTCTCTGCTGTTAGTAGATTGACATCACCACTAGCAAGTAGGATATCATCCACATGCACAGGATTAGGGAATGAATTTCCCAGTCTATAAGTTTGTAGAAAAGCGATTTTCCTCACATTCTCTTTAACCCAAAATAACTTCTGATTCTAGAGACTTGCTCTAGTCCGTAAGATCCCTTGCGTTCTTTACTTTCATCTGATGTAACTCAGATCATTATGTGCCATTATCACTCATTATAATTTGTTTATTCTCTTAGCGCAAATCTTTCGATTTAAAATCGCTTTTTACATATTTCCTTTGGAGTCACATTGGCGTTGTAGACCCTTTATAGCCTACTGTTTTGGCTCCATTGGAAATTACTTATGAGTCCCAAACATCGTCGGGATTCACATAGTCTCTAATCATTAAGACAAGTGGACACTTGTCAAAATCGATTGAGCGCTGCTTATAATCTCTGTAAATGAGGTGGGATCAACCTTCATTTAAATTTCTCTGATATAGACTTTATAGTCATCTGTTTTTCTCATATGGGGATGTTGTTGTTCTGTCATTGCCTAGAGGCAATTAATTCTGTAGTCTTCTATTGCTATAGCTCTTACAAGGATGTTGTTGTTCTGTCATTGCCTAGAGGCAATTATTCTGTAGTCTTCTATTGCTATAGCTCTTACAAGGACCTAAATCACAAGATCCATGTTTGCTTGTTCATCTCTATTATAAAGCAACAAGCTCCCCCAGATAAAATCTATTCGAGCCTTAGGTATGTTCATACCATGCTCCCCCACATTACTCCATTTTCTCCAAAATGGTGTGTCCTTAATCCTTTTTATTTGGGTTTATTCTGTTAACCTGTCAATCTGTCTTCTTTATGGCACTTTGAGTACCGTCCTTAGTCTCCTTTCGGAGCTGTAAAATATCCAAGAATACATCTATTTCTTTTCTTTAGGGGTATCATTATTATGACCGTCGTACAGCCCAGACGATCATAATTCATCATAGATCACTCAGATGCATTATATGCATCACATTATCTGAAGTATAGGGGAGTTTATTCTGTAACATTCTCTATCTCCCCCTCGAAATGTGGCAAGAACCTCTTTGCCATAATTTCGAAACTTTGATTATCTGCTTTATTCAATATGAAGTTATCTTTAACGTATGGGAGTACTTTTTCCTCATTCCCTTTTCAAAACTCAGAAGAGTTCTTTCTCAATGGTTTAATGGTACTGCAAGTCACACTTGCATAACATTCTTATCTTTAGGTTCATTTGTAACTTTATTCTCTTTTGACTAATTAAGTGCTTTATAACTATGATACATAAAGCGTGCGGTCGATATAAAAACACATGAGTCATCACAACTTTCTCCTGTCATACAGAATAAGTCATTTGTCAAAATTTTCTCCCGCCATGCGGGTATTTTCCCACACTTTTTCCACCACGTGGGTATTATTTTCATCTTTTCCCGTCATGCGGGTAATTAAGAGGCATAGATGCCACAATTGGCTCTTTAGACTGTATATTCAATCATCAAATTCAGAAATAAATCTGAATACTCTTTTATACACATGCTTAATCCAACGTTGGTCAAATTAAGCATTCATGTTGCTCGTTTAAAAAATTTCTTCATATAGAGTACATGAAAGAAATTCGTTAAACAAAACTCTGAATGATTTATTTGTTTTCTGCATGAAGAGTACATGAAAGACATTTGTCAAACAAGACTCTCGATGATCTATTTGTATGCTTGGATTAACATCCAAGAATTCTTTTTTCTTTTGCAGTCATTCTTTAGAGAGAACATACTCTCTCACTTTATGACCTTTCTTGGTCATCTTTCGGGTCACAAGTACCCATTGTTTTGCTTTCACGAATGAAAACATGAGAATCTTTGTCTGAGAAAATATTCAATAATAATAAACAATAATGAGCATAAAAATAACCCTACGTGGGTCTGGTTAAAGATATGCACATTAAATCTTTAAAACTTTCTTCTTTATTCTAAATCACCGTTGGGCAGAATTAGAATCAATGCATAAAACTCATAAACAATATGATGATAATAATTCTATTGCAATAAAGAACTCTGTTTAGATAATAACATTATCATCAACTCTATTTCGGCGGAAGCATGAAATATTCATATTTCTATAGTTCAAGAGCATTTCTTGATCTTTTATATTTTCTCTGAAAGGCGAGGGCCTTTCCCTCCCTTTGACTATAGAATTCATATAATTATAGTATTGCTATCATCAACGTTGGTCAGAAAGTAACAATACCATAATTAATCCGTTAAACAAGTATTTATCTTTTTCCTCCTCTCTAATTAAATTTTTCCGTTGGTTCCAATTTAATTAGAAGAGAGTCCTTTTACTTTACAGCAGAAACTGTATAGTGTATTCTCTGTATTTTACAAACATTGCTCTGTTCAACATTTAACAAATCATGATTATGTTATTAACAACGTTGGTCATAAAATAACAGAACCATAATCACTTTTAATATTCACTTTATCACATCTTTAAAAAAATTAATGATCACTTTATTTTTTTTAAGCAATTACTTTTAACTATTTGCAGCGGAAAAAAGAATAAAATTCATCAACTTTTAAATACTTCAACAAGTATTTCTTTCACTTTTCTGTTTCCTAAAACAAAAATTCGTTGGATAAATTTGAATAGGAAAAACTATGATGAAATTTGCCCATAAATTTGGACAAAAACAAATAAAACAAGCTCTCTGGAAAAAAATTAACAGAAACTGTTCTTTTCGGCCCGCTCGGCCCACGGCCTGTTGAGCGGCTGTTTTCTATCTGCCGCCCGCGGCGACGCAGACGCAGCCCACGAGTTGTTAGCAACCGCGCTATCTGCCGCACGTGCCACGCGGACGCGGGATGCGGCCCACGGCCTCCTGGCGAGCTAGGGTTTTGATCCTGGCCGTCGGATTCCATCCGACGGTCCAGCTCGATTTTCGCAGGAACAAAACCAGGAGAGCAGCCAGCCGAACCGAAAACCCTAGCTCATTTCCTCTCTGCTCTCTTCTCTAGTCCCCCTGCGCGCTCTGATAGGGTTTCGCCGCGCGCCGCCGGCGACGGCGAGCCAACCTTGCGTGGCTAGCGGGTGGGAGGCGGTCCGCCGGCGTGGCGACGGCGACGCGCCCGTGCGCGACGAGCCTTCCCTTGCTTCTCCTTCATCCACCAGTGCCCGTGCGAGAGAGAGAGAGAGAGCAACGCGGTGCGCTCCCGCTGCTCCCTTGCACCAGTGCTGGCAGCCGGCCCGCCGGCGTTCTCTGTGCGGTGTGGGGCCGTGGCCATCCCCCTCGCCGGTCGCGCGTTCCCCTTGCGGTGAGCGCGCCGCCGTCGAGCGGTTTGGCTGCGGTTCTTCTTTGCCCCTTGCGGGGTTGTTCTTCTTCCCGATGCCCCAGTTGGTGCGTATCGGGATCGAGATGGATGGCTCGGCCTTGCGGCGGCGCTCTTTGCCGGCGAACCGGTGAGTTTTTCTTTGCCCCTGAAGGGTTCTCTCTTTTTCTCCGGTTGTTCTTCCTCAGGGTGACTCGCAAGGCGATGCTCACCTGGATGGAGAGGAACTACGCGGCCACGGTGGCGGCGTCCGACTCCGGTAAGCCGCTTTTCCCCTCTCCCTCTTTGCTGTTAGGGTTAGGGTTTTGTGGGAGGGGATCTCTCTTCTTTTCTTTCTGTTCTGTTCTTCTACACAATTCGGATCTCAAACCGAAACACGGCTCTGATACCAATGTTACATCCCGTGGATCGTCTAGGGTTAGAACCCGCGTGTAGAAACAGTGGAGGAGGAGGAGGACTTGTACCTTCTCCTTGTGCGGAGGCGCTCGAGGCTCCGGCCATGGTGGCCATGGTGGACGGAGGCGGTGATGGTAGGGAGTGGGCAGTGGCAGCGGCTGCGGAGCTTCCCGTCACTTCTGCGCAACCCTAATCGGTGGGTGTATTCGTGGGGTGTGCGGCACGGACGAACCTCTTAGTGCGTGCCGCCGGCCCCCACCTCTCTATATAGCACAGCGTGACAGGGGCCCGTCAGCCATAGTGGGCTGGGCGTCCCCGATCAGGGCGCAGGTCAAAAAGGGGCCCGGTGGACCGTTGGGCCCACACGGGAGAGATCAATCTAACATTCTCCCCCCTTGATCTCAACTTTTACTTTTACCTTTTTCTTTACTTGTTTCCAGACAATCTTTTCAACGTGCTATTCATCAGATGCAGGCGGAAGGATGAGATTGCGGTTCATCACTACCGGAATCGCTGTCTTTGCCGTGTGGCCCAAATACACGGCAAAGGACCTTCGGAACACGGCAAAGCCTTTGCCGTGTCAAACTGCACGGCAAACCGCACACGGCCTAATAAGCGACGGCAAAGGCGCTTTGCCGTGTGTTTTTCCCAAACGAGCACGGCAAAGACTTTGCCGTGTGCTTTCCTAGCACAGCACGGCTAATGCTGTCAGAAGAGCTGGCAGAAGCGGGTCAACATTCTTTTAATCTTTGCCGTGATCCTTCCATGCTGATCACGGCACAGTTTAAATCTTTGCCGTGTGCACGCCTCGCCACCGCACGGCACAGAGGCCAGCTTTGCCGTGTGCTCACCGGCGCACATCACGGCACAGAGTGGACCTTTGCCGTGCGCTCGCCTCGCCACCGCACGGCACAGAGGCCAGCTTTGCCGTGCGCTCACCGGCGCACATCACGGCACAGAGCGGATCTTTGCCGTGTGCTCGCCTTGCCACCGCACGGCACAGAGACCATATGGTCATCTGGAAGTTGCCAGGCGCACAGGTGCGCGCCGCGTGTCCTCTTTGCCGTGCGCCCCATCACGGCAAAGATCTTTGCCGTGTGTCTTTACACGGCAAATAGACAATATGGTCCAGTTTTGTTTCTGTTTTTGGTTCCATTCCTGCAATTTAAACACATATATATACCCAATATATCCCAGAATACCACACGACATCAAATTCAAACCATATATGGGCCAGATCACACATAATTCACAATTTGAGCACAAACATCACAATTTCAGCACAAACATCACAAAATGAGCACAAACTTCACAATTATTACATCCAGGTATCATTATTTACAACAGTACTGATACGGAAGGTCAGTGCAACAAATGGTGGCATCAAATCATCGTGAAACGCATCCATGCCATCGATATCATCCTACAACGCATCCATGTACAAGTTTAGATGTTTAAATAAATTAATGTGCATATTTTTGATTCTTAGACTATGTTGCATAGAAGACCTGAAGTAAACCATGTACAAGTTGATATATGGTGCATATTTTGGTCACACTCTTAAATCCAAATTCAAGAATATGCACAAGTTTAGATGTAGTAAACCAAAAGACATGATCTAAGTTAGATGTAGTAAACAATAAGACACAAGTTGATCTATGTGGTAAACCAAAAGACACAAGTGACCATTGAAGATTCATTGATTGGTTATGTCGATCTAAGTGAGACATGAAGTAAGTTTTCGAACGAGAGTGGTAGCAAGTTGAAATGGTAACTAACCTCTACTGGCCTTCCGGCGGCGGAGTAGGTCCTCAACATCATTGAGGAGGATCGTCCTACATGTTTGCAAAAAAATGATGAGTTCGACAACTAGGTGGAAATGGCATAGTCATGGCATTAAAAGAAAGCTAACTAAAATTTGACGAGTATTAAAAGAAAGCTAACTAAAATTTGACGAGTTGAACTAACTAAAATTTGACAAGTTCAACTAATGGGTAAAATTTGACAAGTTCAACTAACTAAATTTTGACAAGTTCAACTAAAGTGGCAATGGCATTTTGACAAGTCATGCGAGCATACCCACGGGAGCCTCCGGACAACGCTAGGGTTGGCGATACGGGGCTGCCCCTCCGGATTGTCCTGGCCACCAAGCGGCGGCGCCATCGAGTGAGATCCACCCGCCGATCCTGGATTCACCTACAACATGAAAAAATGCTCGCATTACACAAGTAATTTAGTTACAACAATAAGATGGATAGAATGACAAGTTTGAGAACATACCCATGGGAACATCGGTGGAGGCGGTGGAGGGAACATTCCCATGGCAACAGCCCCGTCCCCAGGAGCAAGGCGCTGCACCGTGCCATACATCCACTCCATCATCTGCCTCTGATGCTCCTGCTGCTGCCTGCAATACTCCTGATGCTGCTCCTGCTGCTGCCGCATCTGCTCCTGCTGCTGCTCCAGCTGCTGCTCATAGAGCACCTGCTTCTGCCGGAGCTCGTCGACAATCTCGACGACGACTGAGCTCCATTGGCCGTCATATGAACATGGATGCCTAACCGGATCTTGTTATTCAGTTTTTCAATTACGTTTGGGACCTTTACTTATAATTTTATCATACTCTAGACCCTAGCGTGGATCGATTCTCGTAAGATTAGTATGGATCGGCCTCCTGCGGTTCTGCAAGGTTGTAAACGATCGACGAAGCCATGGAATAAGGCGCGCGGCGTGAGACAGGGCGGCAGACGTGCTGCGTAGGTTCCTCCAGGCCAACGTGGACGTGATCATTTACGGCGCTTGCTCCATTCCAGGAGGACACGCCATGCATGGAGGAGAACGGCCAAGTAGTTTTTTTATTTCATGTTAGCGGCGAGTAGCTCGATCGGCCGGAAATTAATATGGGGAATTTGTCGAGCACATGCATGTGCTGATGTGCATGCATACATACGGAGCCCTGATGTATTAGGCAGTTTATCTTCCATTTCATATTACCACTGTAGTAGCCTTGCACGTGCACGCACGTCTCAAATAAATTTTGTGAACATGTCATTCTTTCTATATTTCGAAGTAGTATAATCCATGGGCATCTCAGGGTACAAGTTGTGTTATATCAAGCAGACGCTCGACGCAAGGCTAGCACGTGCGAAGGAACACCACGACGATGATGGGTTCCCTTTTCCTTGGACCCTGGCCGTCCGAGTGGTGAAGCCTTGATCCATGTGGTTCCTCATGCTGAAGCTGTGTAGAAGAAGGATCCGACATATAAGATATATTGATAATTAGATTATTTATAAAAACTGTATACGTATTCCGTTCGTTCGCAAAATATATGTCTTCCATCACGCTTTATAAATCAATATCAATGGATTTATCATGAAATTTTTATTCATAATATATTACTTATTACAATAGAATAATTAATGTGTATATCTTTTTTTATAAACTTGTTTCTTTTAAAAGGGGGCAAAAGCTTTGCCCCTTTCTATTAACTAGTGAACGTGCACGTGCAACGCACGAGCTCCACTTCTAGATACATACTGAATTTGGTCTAGCTACTCATCGGTTTTCAAAAAAATCTAGACAAAGAAGACAAAACGAATATTCCCTGGAGTCTGGCAGTAAAAAGCGAAGTTCAGATCATCAATGTTTTACATAAATTGCTGACAACTTACAAATTACTATGGCTTTTTAGGCTTATTAGCAATCCAGAGAGACATGCTGGAATAAAAAAAAATGACATTTAGCCTTGCAGTGCAATCATATAAATCCAAGACATCACCGTAGCATTATAATATAATTTTTCTGACCTCTTAAACATGTACGGCTGAAGAATCTGTCCGGTCCAAAACCTATGAACATGAATACAAGATACCATTTAATGGGCAAGTTTCTCATCTCCATCTTAATTACCAACACTGCTACTATTGTCGTAAAATCGGAAAGACAACAAGGTACAGTGCACAATACAAGAGGGTCAACTTGATCTCTTAAATTTATTTTTGTATCCAGTTACTTCTGTCTACATTGCTCCAAGATCATTGTAAACTTAAAAAAATGATAGTACCTGTAAGTTTTCAAAGACAATAGATTAGAAATCCAAATACAAATACACCATTACTTGTCAGTTAACTACCTCTTCATTCTACATATCCATATACCTCTAGTCGCGGGAGCTGTATTCAAAGGAAAATGAAGGAAATTATCAGCATAATTAAAGAGTGACCGCAGAAGTGCATAGCTTAGCGGGGGAATTATTGAGTAGATTCAGTGATAAACCTTTTACATTAATCGAAGCTGTTACTACTGTTTGTTGCAGGTGTAAATTCACTATACATGACATTCCCGTCATAAAATGCTCCTAGAAGTATTGCATAAACACATAAATGTATGACCTGTACAAATTATGAACTCAGAGCACAGTTTGGCTTGTTGTTTTTTTTTTGAGAAATAGAAGTCTTGCAAGTATCAGAAAATAATGACCTGCAAAAACAAAGGGACTGCATTTAGTGAAAACAAATATACCTGCATAATAAAATGAACTGCATAAATACAGGTCCTCCATTCAGCTGAAACAAATATACCTGCAAGATACAATGAACGGCAGAAACAAAGTGCAGCTGAAACAAACTTACCAACAATGTGTGTTGAGGAGGTAAATGATAATTCAATTCATACATACTATTTGTGTGTTATCACTCCATAGGCATGTTTCTTCTGATATCTATTGCACGCGTAGACCGAAAATAACATCTACAGTTTAGTGATCCAGCCGACATCTTGACTTCTAAAATCTTGACTCCTTGAACATAGTCTTAGTAGTCTTAGTACTCAATAGCAATGTATCTCTATTTCCTAAAGGATGGGAAAAATATATCTAATTAGCATCAGGATTATGCAATTAACTGCTCACTAACTCACATGTGTTATTCAGATATCTTCAAACCATGCTCTTCGCGCATCACACATCAGACATGTTAATACAAAGCTGAAAACTGGTAAAAAAAACTAACCTGTTAACACAAAGAATCATTGTAGAAATTTCTGAAGTTAAAAAAAGGATAAGATCAAGAGAGCATTACTGAATGTCTGTTGCTGGCTTGCTGCTGCCTAATGCGGTACTGCAGCCTGCCTCGACGGTCCGTTATCCCTGAATTCGTGAAGCCTCGCGTCTGGACCAGCCTGGTGAGCACATCTTGTAGCCGATCTGCACGGTCTTCTCCTGCAGGACGCCGAGATCCATTACCGCGAAGGTGTTTAGCAGCGTTATGCTGGAGATGTGTACATGGGCGACACCCTGAGGCTATCCATCATGTGTACGCCACGACGCCCGGCATCCGCTCATCCGCGCTGGGGCCTTGGGGGGGGGGGGGGGGGAGAGTGTGCGTGGACTCGCTCATCCGCTGATGGAGCTGCTGGGGTCCTGGGCGGCGACGCGCTGGCCGGCGTCCTCGTGTGTGTGCTTGGCGGCGACCTAGCGCGGCGGCGGCGGCGGGCAGGCTCCCTTTGGCGGAACGCCAGGGCGGAGCCTTGGCGAGGAGGGCGCCGGGGTCACCCGATTATTTTTCGGACAATCTGGATCATTGATCAAAAAATAAACGGACAAGATTTAAAGTGTTTGGTGCTCGACATCGGGACAATCTGAATCATTGATTGAAAATTAAATGGATAAGATTTAAAATATCCCAACAAGTTTCTCTTTTAATGGTAGTATAGATTAAAAGAGGAGTTTGTTACAAAAAAGAAGAAAAGGTGCCTGGTGAAAGCCATCAACATCAACACGACGCCCCACAAGCCTACTCTCCCGGCATTATTTCACTCACGCACCTGGCACTGGTGTCCGGTGATGATCCAAAGTTTCATTTCTTTCTTGATCTTGTCAAGGATGATGAAGGAGGGGGCGAACTTATTTTGAAAAACACAAGCGTTTCTTTCATTCCAAATTTCCCAAGCAACAAGCAATGCAAGAGAGAACACAGCTTTCCGATGAGAACCACTCGCCACGAGAGTGCACCATTCTTTAACACTTATCCTCCGTCAACTTGGTTTAACTTTCGGCACACTTTGCAAACTTACCTAAATTTGATTTAACAAAAATCTTAGATGATCCATTTTTTGGGGAAGGAGAGACTACAATTTTGCTTGCGTGCGAGAGCGGATATATCACGCTCTGGATTTTCCGAAGAAAAAAAAACATATCAGAATTTTGAAGTACAAATCTACAGGTTTTTACTCTTTGATGCAAACGGCGGGGTTTTAATCTCATTTTCAATTTTTTTTGTCAGTTTATTTCTTAGATGCACGGACAGCACCGAAAAGTCGATTGGTATCCCGGGCTAGATGTAGCCCGGTTTTTTGAAAATTTGAAATCTGCAATTTTAAGTTGTAAAAATTTCTGAACAAAATCTTTAACATAGATAATGATGATTTCTACCTGTGTGCAAAAAACAAATGCGAAACATTCCGTATTTTATCCTGTGTTAAAATGACAAATTTTTAGATCTGGGTGGTGATTCAAATCTCTCAAAATTGTCAGAATTTTTTCATTTTCGTGTAGGGAGAAATACAAACTATTTCGAGTTGAAACTTTTCATAAGCATAGATCAAGTCGTTGTCAATATCTAGTAATTTTAACGAAATTTTTAGAAACTTTAAATGGCGATTAAAAAATAAATAAATAACCGGGCTACAAATCACCGTACTTCGGACAGCACGGTCTATACTGAAAGTCGGGCTTGCGGCCAACCCATGATGGTGTTGAGCCCAGAGCACGTAGATGTAGTAATACGTGTTTTGGTTGGAGATGGTCACAAACCGATTCCGTACCAAATAGAAAATGCCGGCCTGGCCCGGAACGTACTGAAATTGATTTCTGCTTTTTTTTGTATATATATGGGCCTCTATTCTAGTCTCTAGGGTTAAGGGTTCTTCGTCCTCGATCTGTCCTGGTTTCGTGAGCTTACGTACCCTACCGAGCTAGATCCATCATCGATCGGCCATGGGCAACCGACAATCCATCAACTCGTGTCCTCCAGTGAAACAGACCTTGCTGGATGCCGCGGACTCCCCTATCAACGTATTATCCAAAGCTCTACTCGAAGGATGCAAGGACAATTTAGAGGACGCGTTACGTGCTTGCGGCAATGGCACGGCGACGGAGCCGGAGAAGAAGGAGGCGTGCCACAAAGCGACGGCTGTGCTGCGCAGGTGCATCGATGCTCACGCTCACGCGGTCGAGCAGGCAATCGCCTCAATGCCGAAGCCGGCCGCCAAGGACGCCGCTGCCGCCGATGATGATAGCAACCGGGCATCTTGAGCCGCTCACCTCTAATGGAGGTCGATTGGTCGTCGACATGTGTGTGCATTGTGCATGCCGAGATTGTACTGGATCTTGACGATTTATTAGTCAGCTTTTTCTGTTTCGATGATGATAATAAATCGATGTCAAAACTTTATTCTCAGATCTTGACATTACTAATTGCAAGATATTTGAAGATGTGGGATTTTTATATGGTTTTGTGTATCCTGGGAGGACAACAGCGATAACCATCTCGATATATGTCTATAATAGCAAATATGCTCATGCGTTGTTATGGCTAGATTTGCATTACCTCACATTTGTTCGACTACTTTGCGTAAGGCATAACTCGCGCGACTGCTAGTACCTTTGCGGTCAATTATAAAGGCCGTTATTTTGCGAGTGATCCATTTATTCTCCAACATGCTCCGACGTGCCCGGCCCGAGGAGGCATACGTCGCGGGAGTCGCTAGGTCACGGGAAACGCCCCTGTCGCACCTTCTCCCCGCACGGATCAGTGGGACCCGACCTTGACTTTTGCGGCGAGGAAGACGTCGGGCAGGAGTAAAATGTCGGTGACCCTACAGGAGGCCATGGAGCGCTCATTCGAGACACTTGACGCTGCCAAATGTCCGGTGAGACACGAGCTCGAGGTTAAGAAAGATGCCGAGATGGTGCAGGTGGCTCATGGACTGTATGCCCCGCCGCAAGCGTGCGCGATAGGCTGCGGTGGCGGTCGGGACCAGCAGTTCCCACTAAAACCCTATTACTGCCAGCAGCGCCGCCTAAGCACGACAAATTTTGTTAAGCCCTACCAATTAACGTGGAGGGATGGGGAAGGTTAGCCTGCCTCCGGGGCCGGTCATGCTAGAGGAAGTGGCAACAAGTCCGTCCCGCCAAGCCCTATAGCGCCCCCCTCCCCACCACGCGGCCAATTTTGTTAAAATTGTCGTGGTCTCCATTGCCGACAACGGAGGAGGACGACGATCGAGTTGTTAGCCAAATATTATGTGTTAATCTATCTACTAGATCAAATGTATGCCCTCTTTATGTAATGTTTAAAATTCAAATTTATACAAATTAGTTCAGATGATTGGATTGAAAAATAGGACGGACCAAATAGGTTGCCATTGGGTGCAGTGGCTAGTAACGTCCAGCCAGGGGTGCCTGACGACCCGGCAAACCAAACGGACAAAAGGAGACATTTGGTGATCCGTTTACGTGGGCTCGTTGGAGTTGCCCTGAATATTTGTACTTCCAGTGGCAAGCCAGTACCACCGACAAACTACAACAAAATTGACCCCGGCCGGAGCAAACATGCACTACGTGTGGACATGCTCACAAACTACTAGATTCCCTGGCACGGCTTGCCGCGCGCCACCCGCCGTTGACACTGGTTTTCAGTTTGCAAAGCGCTATGACAAACATTCTTAATATGACACAATAGTTAGGTTTAGAGAAAAACACGATGCTCTTACATAAACAGAGTCTACACCCATAAGTCTACACAATAAGTAGGTTCTTATTTATAAGATGCATAAGATTACACCCATAAGACTCTTCAAGATATATATGTCTATCATTACAACATTTACAAACTATCAGAGATTAGTAAACATAGATAGCAGAGGCAAATGGAGAGGCACCAGCACCATCTACACTGTCATAGATGATCTCGTCATCGAGGTAGCTCTTCATGTTATATGATGCTGAGAGAGAGGGACTTGGATAATGACCTGGGAACTGATCAGCTTCACTTGAATCAGAGTCTGTCTATGATCAGTTTGAAAAACGCTACGGTAAGCATATTAGTATGACATGACAGGTCGTTCAATATAAATTGTAAGGGCTTAACAAATAAGTAGACATGAACTGTCGTATATGTGCTACAATTTTAGGATAGAGAGAACAGTACAACACGGAAGAAAACAATGAAATAAGCAGGGGATTAAAACACATGGTGAATAGTATTTGTCCAGACCTAACAATCCTGCTGTGAAACACATACACAACGACCTGACCTAACATACCATATAGAAAGGAAAACAATCATTTCATAGGGAAGCAAGAAAACTGAGCAATTTGTAGATTAAACACGCCTTAAAAAGAAGAGTCACAGATCAGTACAGAAAATACAGAGGGCAGTTCAGTGTAGGAGAGAGTGGAGACAACAATTCACACCGCTCAAGAAATGACAAAATACCGAGACATAAAGGGAACATACATCAACATGGTCACTACAGAAGTGCATACAAATTTATATAGGTAGCAGTCGTTCATTACTCACTCCCAAGATTTAGTGTAGGAATAGGAATTAATCCTGATCTTTTCCACATGATTTCTCCAGGTGGGCGGTTCTACCTCAACGGTGAGCGGGCCCCATTTGCCATTCCACTACCGTTACCCACACTAGTCGGCACCTGGCGCTTGACGGAGGTACTTGGGAGGCTTGGTGTCACCTTTAGCAAGCAGGTGTGGGTCATGAAGCGTGGCGCATCGGCGGAGTCTAATAACGCTTGGTGGAGCCGCTGGTACAGCGTGGAGTTCCAGCATGCTCGCAACCAACCAAAATGGCACGACCACCAGCATTTCACATGGCCACACTTTTCTCATGGAAGCAAGCACATCCTGACGTGGGACTGGTTACCCATAGGTGGAGGTTTTGCGTTGTACCAACACATCGCGATTGACGACATCACAAAGGCACGACGCGGTACGGTGCAGATCAACCACAAGAATCAGGATACATTGATAGCCCGTATTGAGACGTACCATGATACCCTCCAGAGATTCGACTATGTCGAGACCATAGAGTCGTTGAGTGTCTACAAGTGCGGGTGAAAACAATGCATTGACCTATCTGCAATTACACGTCCTTAGATATGGCAGACAAAATATTATCTCTTTGTAAGAAGTTTTCATTGTTGGAACTCTCGCCGCTGCCTACAAGAAGCTATTGGGTGATGGGTATTTGTCTTGTTCGTGTGGTTTTGCGAATTTCAGGTGGAAGCAGCTTAATATAGAAGGTAGGTTTTCAAATCAGAATAAATAAATCTGAAGAGGTTATCTGGACCTAAAGTTCCCAATCAGACTAACGTGATATAAAGTTACATGAACACTCTTTTGCTCACTGAGGACGACAACACTAGTACTCCCTCCGTTCCATATTAATTGACTTCCATTTATCAAAATGTGGACGTATCTATACTTGTAACATGTCTAGATACATCCACATGTGGGTAAATAAAAGCCAACTAATTTGGAACGGAGGGAGTATTTTGGAGTTCTACTTACCATATTAATGAGCTAGAGATTTAGAGCATTTTGTTGCTACTTGCGCCATAATAATGTTGGTGTATGTTTGTTTTGCAGTACGGTTACATGCTTTGTTTATTTAATTATCTTTTTGGACTGTGGAGAAAGTTCAACTGATACAGCAAGCTACACTTCCCTGAAGAAATGATTTATATGCCATGGAACCAAATGATGCCAAGTAAATGATTTTCTGGCTGGCAAATGTTGGATTGTAGCAGTGTAATGATTTAGGTGCACTATAAATGTTACTTTGTTTGGTTTTATTTGTACTTTATATATGACCGTCAATATAATTAAGTCCTTGGGAACATATGAATGTAGGGGAAAGCTAATGAGAGGCGCCGCATGTTTGTCATCCGCGTGCGGCGTCCGCATACGCACATCGGATCAGATTGGACGTGCCAGATTTGACTCGCGTAACGAGTGCAGACTCACGCGTTTTTCTTTTTTGGAGTTATGAGGCCTGTGCCAGATGTGACAGCTTGCATCCAACCTATAAAGAAGCTACAGTCTACAGGTCGCTACAGTTTTTTTTTTCAGAAATCTACAGTAACATCTTGTCGCTAGAGTACATCACCCTGGTCGCTACGATCGCGTGGTATCTCCATTGCATAGTACTAGCATAGTAGTACTGGCTGTCTTATCTAAATTTAAACAGGAAATTTAATATGTAAAACTTCACTGTACAGACTACTATATCTAGTTGATACCCACAAACATGGGTTGATTTTTAGTACGTGTTAGGAAATTGAGTAGTGGCCGCAAGGCTTTTTAATTTGTCTATTAATTGTACAATACAAAATTAATAACTATAACAGAATAACCAGATACCAACACTGAATAACTGAATAGCCAAGCATTTATATACCGCACAAATGAGACAACTCTAAAGTTGATATTAGACCATCAACTAGTTGTTGTTTGTAAACAATTCCATAGCTATTTCTAAAATCTTGAAGTTGTTTAAATAACATGGTAGCTATTGCTGAATAACTCGATAATTATTGCTAAACAATTTTGTAGCTACATTGCAAAAATCTAACCTACTAGCTATGGCTAAATAACCCGATAGCTATTGCTAAACAATCTGTTAGTTACAATGTAAAAATCTGCCTGGTAGCTATATATGGCTAAATAACCCGGTAGCTATTGCTATACAATGCAAAAATCTGGCATGTTTGATATGGCTAAATAACCCGCGGCTAGCTATTGCTAAAACATATGATAGCTACACTGCAAAAAACATGGCATGTTAGCTATTGCTAACTAACCCGGTAGCTACGGCTAAATAACCTGGTGGCTACTGCTAAACAATCTGATAGCTACACTGCAAAATCTAGCCCGGTAGCTACGGCTAAATAACCCGGTAGCTACTGCTGAACATTTGATAGCTACACTCAAAACCCTTGGCTACAAACTATTGCTAAATAACCCAATAGCTATTGCTAAATAACTCGATAGCTATGTATTTGTTAGCTACACTGCAAAAACCTGGTGTGGTAGCTACTGCTGAACATTTGATAGCTACACTCAAAACCCTTGGCTACAAACTATTGCTAAATAACCCAATAACTATTGCTAAATAACTCGATAGCTATGTATCTGTTAGCTACACTGCAAAAACCTGGTGTGGTAGCTATTGCTAAATGAACCGCTAGCTATCGCTAAACAATCTGATAGCCACACTGCAAAAAACTGGTATGTCAGCTATTTCTAAATAACCCGTTCGCTCTTGCTAGACAATCTAATAGCTACCCTTCTAACACAATCTGGTAACAATTTTGACAAAATGTTAATTGCTCTAAAAAATGTGGTAGTTATTTTCAAAACTAAATAGATATTTGAAATACTTGATATGTTGCTTTTGAAAAAACCTGGCAACTTGATTGAAATAACCCAGAAGCAAATACGGAAAATATTGTAGTTATTTTCAAAATTTCGACGACCGCTAAAAAATGGATTAGTCTTTTTAAACAATATGACAGTTGTTTCCAATAATCCAGTAGTATTTCGAAACCGGCATATATTTCTAACCAACCATGTAGATGCGTAGAAGAACCTGGTTGCACTTTTACAAGTAGACGCCCCATGCAACAAGTCAAACACCATATAACAGTTGTGTGCACCCTGCTGATTATTACCAGTGTGGCTCCAGTAGTATGGCAGCTAGCTAGGACTTTGTTAGTTGGTCGAGGGAGGTCAGGGGATTCGAATGGATGCCCTGCGCTAGTCTGCTCTAGAATACACTTTTTGTCACAGATTGGTGCGCCATGCGGGAGGACAGCATGCAGCTACAGTTCTTAATCTGTACGTGCAGGGCTTCAGCCTGTCACGGCGACTAGTAGGACGCGGGACGTGTCACAACGACTAGTGGAAAGCAGCCGCCGCACGGAAATACCAAGGTGTGGCGCCGCCCCGTAGTCCAGTCCATGAATGTATACCTTGAATTATATACAGAATTTCCGCGGCAGCAGTGATTATACTTTTGGTTGTAAAACATCTGCGAACTCATCTAGATCATACTGAACCGCAACAGGCGATAGCTAATTTGAAGCTATCCATTCTTAAAACAATAGCATTCTTGAAAGTCATGGAAGAATCTTTTGGCCAAACAAACAATTAAAAAAGGATCTTTTGGCAAACAAACAATTAAGAAAACATCTGTAAAGAACATTGTATACAAGTAAAGAATCGTTTGGCCAAACGAACAATAAAAAGGATCCTGGTTGTTTACCAAACAATGGTCTGATAATTTTTCATTCATTTGGTAAAGCACAATTATTAGCGGAGAAAGTTCCAGCCAAGCAACACTTTAACATTGTAACAGATTTGCATATGCCATATCTAGGACCGTGCAATTGCAGATAAGTCATGCATCCTGCATCGTTTTCACCAGCACTTGTAGACGCTCAACGGTTCCATGGTCTCGACATAGTCAAACCTTCGGAAGGTATCATATTTTGTCTCAATATGGGCAACCAACGTTCCTTGGTTCCTCTGATCGATCTGCACGGTGCCACGTCTTGCTTTTGCGGTGTCGTTGCTCGCCGTGTGTCGGTACAAGGCACAACCTCCACCTGTGGACAACCACTCCCACGTCAGGACGTGCTTGCGTCCATGAGCAAAGTGTTGCCATGTGAGATGTTGGTGCTTGCTTCCGAGTGCAGTACGTCATTTCCACAAACCTGCATGTTACTGTGATACACTGGCCTTTGCACAAAATAAAAAGATATACATTGGTCTTTGAACTAAATAATAAGACAGAGATAGCAAAATTATAAATAATACATGAAGCAATATACCAAATCAATTCCACAATCCGGCAATATACCGAGTTCAATTCCACAATCCAGCGTATTGCTCAATCAAGGTAAAGAACAAGGTTGTTAAGCTGGATATGAGTAAGGCTTACGATCGTGTTGAGTGGACCTTCCTTGAGAGGATCATGGAAAAGATGGGATTCACAGCTCCATGGATCGGTCTAATCATGAAGTTTGTGAGATCGGTTCCTTATAGAGTGAAGGTAAACAGAAGCTTGCAAGACGGCTTCACTCCTGAAAGAGGCATCCGCCAAGGCGATCCGTTGTCACCATACCTTTTCATCTTATGTGCTGAGGGCCTTTCGGCGCTGCTGAAAAATGCAGACGAAGAAGGTAGTCTTGAAGGTATTCGGTTATGTCAAGGAGCTCCACGTATCAATCACTTGTTCTTTGCGGACGACTCGTTGATTGTTATGAAAGCCAATGCGGCAAATGCGAGAAAACTGAATGAAATCCTTGCCCTTTATGAGTCCCAGTCGGGCCAAATGATCAATAAGGATAAGTCCGCAGCCATGTTTAGCAAGGGAACAAAGGATGGCGCAAAACAAGCGGTGTTAGGAGAACTGGGTATACCAAGGGAATCAAGAAATGAGCGGTATCGGGGTCTGCCATGCCACTTGGGTGTGTCTAAACAGAAGGAGATCGAGTACTTAAAGGAGAAGATTTGGCAAAGGATCCAAGGATAGAAAGAGAGATTCTTGTCAAAGGTAGGGAAAGAGATCTTAATTAAAGCCATAGCTCAGGCCATCCCCACCTATCCGATGTCGTGTTTCGATCTTACAAAGGCCTTGTGTAATGAGATTAGTAAAATGATTTGTCGGTATTGGTGGAATAATCAAGACGATAAGAACAAGTGTCACTGGGTTAGTTGGGAGAAGATGTCACGATCCAAGGAAGAGGGAGGTATGGGGTTTAGGGATTTACATGTTTTCAACTTGGCTATGCTGGCTAGGCAAGGATGGCGGCTGCTCCAAAACCCTGACTCTCTTTGCTGTACGGTGCTAAAGGCTTTGTACTTCCCTGATTCTTCTATTCTCGAGGCTATACCAAGGGCCGGCATATCATACTCCTGGAGAAGCATTTTGAGGGGTGCCGAACTGTTAAAAGATGGTGTGATATGGAGGCTTGGCTCAGGCGAGGAGATTGATGCATTCAAGGATCCATGTGTGAATTAGGGATGGAACCGTGCCCTCTATCTGGGCCGGGTTACGTGTTAATATAGTGTGGAAAAACCCCACACGTGGTATTACAGAAGGATACGTATCGAGGTAGAGTACTACTCTATACTCGTACATATATGTGTATTACATGGTTTAACACTCCCCCTTAATCTAAACCTCGAGAGAGGTTGAGATTACGCCTAAACTCATCTAAATCTTTAACACCTAAAACTTTAGTAAAACCATTTGCAACTTGGTCTTTTGTGGAAATGAACTTGATATCAAGTAACTTGCCAGCAACTCGCTCTCGCATGAAATAATAGTCAATCTCAATATGCTTTGTCCTAGCATGAAAGACAGGATTTGCAGAAAGATATGTAGCACCAAGATTGTCACACCACAAACATGGATGTTGACGAAGAAATATTCCCAACTCTTTAATCAAAGCTTCAACCCAAATTAATTCGGCTGTGGCATTGGCTAAGGCTTTGTATTCTGCTTCAGTACTTGAACGAGATACTGTTGCATGTTTTCTAGCACTCCACGAGATCAGATTTGGACCAAGGAATATAGCAAAACCACCCGTGGAACGTCTGTCATCAAGACATCCTGCCCAGTCTGCATCTGAAAAGGCACTAAGAAGAGTAGACGAAGATCTCTGAAACGTGAGACCTACCTTGAGTGTACCTTTGATATATCGTAGTATACGTTTGACTGTTGTCCAGTGAGTAGTTGTGGGTGCATGAAGATACTGGCATACTTTATTCACAGAGAATGATAAATCAGGTCTCGTAAGTGTCAAATACTGAAGTGCGCCAACAATACTTCTATTAGTTTGTACTATCATCAGAACCAAGTGGAGTGCCATCTGTCAACGTTAACTTATCTGTGCTAGACAAGGGAGTAGGACAGGTAGTACAATGTATCATGTCGACCTTTTTAAGCAAATCTGAAGCATATTTCTCCTGTGTCAAAACAAGTCCACTGGGACATTTCTTTACCTCAATGCCCAAAAAGAAATGCAAGTCACCAAGATCCTTGAGTGCGAAGTGTGTGCCCAAAGTTTGAAGTAAAACCGAAGTGGCCTCAGCAGAAGAACTAGCCACAATTATATCATCAACATATACCAAAATAAATATGGTAATACCTGACTTGCTGTAGAGGAATAATGATGTGTCAGCCTTGGAAGGTATGAAACCAAGGTCTTGTAACTTTGAGCTTAACCGAGAGTACCAAACGCGAGGAGCTTGTTTTAATCCATAAAGAGACTTGTCCAATTTACAAATATGATGCGAAAAGCGAGGATCTTCAAACCCAGGAGGTTGATTCATATAAACTTCTTCCTCCAGAACGCCACGAAGAAACGCGTTCTTGACGTCTAGTTGTCTTAGGCTCCACCCTTGAGACACAGAAATAGCAAGAACAAGACAAACAGTGGCAGCTTTAACAATAGGACTAAACGTATCCTCGTAATCAATACCATACCTTTGCTTAAAGCCCTTTGCAACAAGACGTGCCTTGTATCGTTCTATTGTCCCATCAGCATGTTTCTTTATGCGATAAACCAATTTGAAGTCAATTAAATTTTTGTTCGAGCTAGGAGGCACAAGATGCCACGTTTTGTTTTGCAAGAGTGCTTGATACTCTTCATCCATTGCTTGCTTCCATTGAACATCTCCCAGTGCCTCGGTTAGAGTAGAAGGTTCCCCTGTAGATGTTAGCATACCGTATCTAACAATATTTGCCTCCTTATATATTTTCGGTTGCCTACCATATGTAACAGTACCATCCGTGAATTCTTTTGGTTGACGAATACCTTTCTGGAGACGTGTCCGAAGCTGAGGTGGTGCTGGTACATCAGGGGCTACAGGAGTAGGTGTCACAGAGGATCCGGAGGCAGGGGACCCATCAGCAGCAGAGGAATCGTCCTCTCCCTCGTCGTTTTCTGCATGTGCATCCTCCCCCTCGTCGCTTTCTGCATATGCATGGGGTCCCGGCGAAGGAGAACGCGAGCGCACGGCGCGCGCGCGCGTCGGCTTGCGAGCGGGGCCCAGGAGTGCTGCCCTGGTCGGCCGTCATGGCAGAGAAGGAGTGGCCAGGCGAGGGCGCATCAGGCGAGGGCGGATCCGAGGCAGATGTGCTGCCAACGGAATGTTCAGCACCAGAGGAATCCTCCTCGTCGGCCGTGTCAGGCAAACTTTGGTCTATTTCTTCACTTTCTTCTCTGTTTGAGCTGGTTTCTTCACTGTTTGAGCTGGAATTTGGCCCAGAATCTGCAGGATTATTGCTAGGAACTTGCTCATGGTCAGTAGCATGACGTAAATAATCAGCAACAGGGACAATATGCATATGATCATCAACATTAATACCCTCATTATCAGATGGTGTGGGGTGCAAAGAAGTGGGCAAAAGTAAAATTTCAGCACGAAGCTGAGCACCGGCATTAGGATGAAGTGACTGAAAAGGAAATATGTTTTCATCAAAAACAACGTCACGAGAGATATAAACACGACCAGTTGCCACATCAAGACATTTCACACCTTTGTGAAGAGGACTATAGCCTAGAAAAACACACCTTTTGGACCGAAAAGATAATTTGCGTTTGTTGTATGGGCGAAGGTTGGGCCAACACGCACAACCAGAAACACAAAGAGCATCATAATTTGGTTTGACATTGAGAAGCTTTTCAGCTGGAGATACAAGTTTGAAGACTTTAGTGGGAAGCAAATTAATGAGAAAGGTGGCAGTAAGGAAAGCTTCATCCCAAAATTTCAGTGGCATGGAAGCATTGGCAAGTAAAGCAAGACCAACCTCAACAATGTGTCTATGCTTGCGCTCAGCCGAACCATTTTGTTGGTGAGCATGTGGACATGAGACATGACGTGTAATACCCAATTTTTGGAACAAGCCATGCAGTTTTTCATATTCACCACCCCAATCAGTTTGCATGGTAATTATTTTGCGACCAAATTTTCGTTCAACAAGTTGTTGAAAGTTAAGAAAAACTTGATAAACATCACATCTCTTTTTAAGTAAATAGATCCAAGTAAACTTGCTATAGTCATCAATAAAGCTTACATAGTACTGGTGTTTGCCAACAGAGCCTGGAGCTGGACCCCATACATCACAAAAGACTTGTTCCAAAGGAAAAGTAGACACACTAGTAGAAGTGGGGTATGGTAGTTGATGACTCTTTGCCTGTTGACATGGATCACACACATATGGATTTATTTCTGGAGAGTACGAGAGATTATTCTTCCTAATGACTTGTTGAACAATAAAAGATGATGGATGCCCTAGACGACGATGCCAGGTGGATGAAGACGGCTTGATGGTGATGAACGCATGCTTGTGGGACTTGGCGGCAATGGGCACAAGGGGATATAAGCCGCCATGACAGGGACCTCTAAACAGAATTCGCTTGGTTTCCTGATCCTTAATCAAAAAGAAGAAAGGGTGAAATTCAACAAAGGCATTATTGTCTAGAGCAATTTTATGAGCAGATACAAGATTTTTGGTGGCACTGGGAACATGCAATATATTGCGTAATTGTAAGGAACTATGAGGGGTATGTAATGTTGAATGACCAATATGCTGTATTGCCATACCTGCACCGCTAGCGTTATGGACTTGATCACGTCCCTTGTAGTTGTCCCGAGTGTGCAACTTGTTCAGTTCTCCAGTGATATCATCGGTAGCTCCAGTGTCCACGTACCAGTTGGTGTCAACACCATATGCAGCTTTCTCGTGGCGAGAGTCATCCTCATGATCATCATCACGATCAGCGTAGCGCCACCAACACTCACTAGCGGGATGGCCATATTTCTTGCAGATCTGGCAAGTGGTGTCAACAAAGCGAGTCGGAGTTCTTCCACGGCCACGGCCACGGTCATCACGGCGGTACCTCCCACCATCATCACGTGGACGGCCACCACCATCACGGCGGTACTATCCACCACCACCACCATCACGCCGCTGCACATCACGATCATCACAGTGATAATATCCTCCACCACGGTCATCACGGTACTGTCCTCCACGATCATCACGGTGGTCACGATACTGGCCACCACGGTCATCCCGGTGGTCGCGGTACTGTCCACCACCACCACCACCATCACGGCGGAACCTGTCATCATCACGGTACTGTCCACCACCAGCACCACGATACTGCCCACGTCCACCACGAGCAGCAGTATTAGCAGAAGACTGAAAAACAATGTTGCTTGGACCAGATTCAGTGATCATGGATTGGCGAAAATCAAAAGCTTGCAGCTGAGAGCACATATCAGTCAAGGTGGTACTAGGGACAGCATTAATAGAGGCAACAAAAGGTGTATACTCGGATCCCTCAAGACCCGAGAGGATGTATCCCTTCAGTTCATCATCATCAACTAATTTTCCTGCAGCAGCTAGTTCAGAAACAAACCCCTTCATCTTCGAGATATACTGTGTCGCTGTCATCTCGTTTTTCTTGGTGTTGGCTAATGCACCCCGCAGCATACTGACACGGGAGCGAGACTGCGAGGAGAACAACCCCTCGATGGTGGACCAGACCTCATGCGCATGTTCTAAGCCAACAATATGAGCTAGGAGATCAGGATCCAAGGACTTTACCACGTAACTGAGCACAATTTGGTCCCGGGCGCGCCAGACAGCGTAGGCCTCACTCGGAACGGTGATCTTCTTCTTCTGTTCATCCTCCACCTCCATGGTTTTGGGCGGGGCGCGATCGGAGCCATCCAGCAGCCCCATGACCTGCGCGCCGCGGATCGCCGGAATAACTTGAGTCTTTTCCAGAACAGATGGTTCTCACGAGACAGCTTCTCCGACGGTGGGGAGCCAAGCGCGGCCGAGAGACTCGCCGCTGCCGAGTTCACCGAGGAAGAAGACGCCATCGGATCGATCTAGGTTTTTTTGGTGTTTGTTTTGTGGGTGTTCGGTTGTTTGTGGGATCTGGTGTTCTTGGTTGTAGGGTGAATCACGGCCTGTTTTCTTCTTCTTCTTCTCTGGTTATAGGGTTCTTCGAGTCCTGCGCGCGGCGATCGCCGGCGGGAAGGTTCACGAGCGAGCGATCCGATCTAGACGTCGGGAGGCCGGCTCTGATACCATGTGAATTAGGGCTGGAACCGTGCCCTCTACCTGGGCCGGGTTACGTGTTAATATAGTGTGGAAAAACCCCACACAGAAGGATACGTATCGAGGTAGAGTACTACTCTATACTCGTACATATATGTGTATTACATGGTTTAACACCATGGATACCTCGGGGTACTACTCGTCGGCCTTGTACCCCCTCCTCCACGAGACTCCAACGGAATTGAAATTCCGTTGAAGGTGGCTGACTTGATTGATCAAGACTCGACTACTTGGAACACTGATATGATCAAGGAGATTTTTCACCCCGACGATGTGAAGGATATCCTAACCATCCCCTACGGCCAGACATGGAAGATTGGATAGCTTGGCACTTTGATTCCAAAGGATTATTCCCTGTTAAGTCTGCTTACCAGTTGGGGGTTAGTCTGAAAGACGAAAGTGCAGGCCGTATCACAAACACCTCAGCATCTCCAAGTAGCACTAATCCGATCTGGAAGAAGATCTGGAGTCTGAAGCTCCCAAGCAAGGTTAAAGTGTTTATCTGGCGACTCTGTTACAACAGCCTCCCGACACGTATGAACATTAAGCGGAAGTGTATAGAGTTGGATACCTTATGTCCGATGTGTAATCGGGCTGACGAAGATGGCGGCCACTTGTTTCTAAAATGTAAACAAGTTAAACCAGTGTGGCGCGACCTGCTAGTCGAGGATATCCGCTTGTCACTACTACAAGCACCCAATGCCATGGCTATTATTGAGCATATTCTTGCTCTAGAGGCAGTGAGGCGAGACCTAGTTCTGATCCTATTGTGGGACTGGTGGACAGCCCGTAACAAGAACAATGCCGAGGAGAAGTCATCCTCTACTGCTGTAGTATGCCACCGGATCCAGCGTCATGTGATGGACTTCACACAGCAACCATGCACAGGCCCTACCGGTTCTTGCCCACCAGTTGGTATGGTGTCTTCCGATACTAACAGATGGGTCAGACCTCCACCGGAAAGAGTGAAGATCAACTTTGATGCTGCGTTCCTTGAGAACACTAGGGTGGGGGCCTGTGATTCTATAGCTCGCTCTGACACTGGTCAATTCATCGCGGCGGCGGCGGGGAAGCTCGCCAATGTCAGCAACGCGCTTGCCGCGGAGGCAGAGGCATGCGCGGCAGCCGCGGAGGGAGCATCTGCGATTGGATTACACCGAGTTCTGTTCGAATCTGATTGTCAGACTCTTGTGCATGCACTGCAGTCTAGAAGCCATGATCTTGCTCCAATTGGTGTTCTGCTGAAAGAAGTCCGAAGCATCTGCATTGGTTCCTTTGAAGCTTACTCGTTCCAGTTTGTGCCGAGAACCTGTAATGCAGTGGCTCATCTACTAGCCCAACATGGCATGCGCATCGGTGCTGCATGTGTGGGCTGGGGAGATGATGTTCCAAGCTTCATTGCTGATTTGGTCGCCAGCGAGTCTGCTGTGCACCCTATGTAATGGTCCTTCTATTGTGTATCAAAAAAAAAAAAAAAAGAACAAGGTTGTCAAAATACCCAACCTGTGATGACCATATGATAGACTTGTTCGCTTGTGCTACAACGCAGCCAATTGCTTCAGTTGATTGATTAGTCTTCAACTTAATCGAAAAATTGTCGACAATCCTAAGATAACATAGAAGCTCCACTGGCCAGAACATCTTGAAGAATAGTAGATTAACCAATCAACTGAACCACAACAGGCGATAGCTAATTTGAAGACCCATTCTTAAAAAAATAGCATTCTTGAAAGTCATGGAAGTCTGGCAGATTAAAGAATCTTTTGGCCAAACAAACAGTTAAAATAGGATCCTTTGGCAAACAAACAATTAAGAAAACATCTGTAAAGAACATCTGTATACAAGTAAAAAATTGTTTGGCCAAACAATAAAAAGGGATCCTGGTTGTTTACCAAACAATGGTTTGATAATTTTTCATTCATTTGGTAAAGCACAATTATTAGCGGAGAAAGTTCCAGCCAAGCAACACTTTAACATTGTAACAGATTTGCATATGCCATATCTAGGACCATGCAATTGCAGATAAGTCATGCATCCTGCATCGTTTTCACCAGCACTTGTAGACGCTCAACGGTTCCATGGTCTCGACATAGTCAAACCTTCGGAAGGTATCATATTTTGTCTCAATATGGGCAACCAACGTTCCTTGGTTCCTCTGATCGATCTGCACGGTGCCACGTCTTGCTTTTGCGGTGTCATTGCTCGCCGTGTGTTGGTACAAGGCACAACCTCCACCTGTGGACAACCACTCCCACGTCAGGACGTGCTTGCTTCCATGAGCAAAGTGTGGCCATGTGAGATGTTGGTGGTCATGCCATTTTGGTTGATGCCGTGCACGCCAGACCTGCACTGTATACCATAGGCTCCATCGAGCGTCCTTAGCCTCAGCCGATGTGCCCCGCTCCATGACCCACACCTCCTTCCTAAATGCGACGCCGAGCCTCCCAAGTACCTCCGTCAAGCGCCAGGAGCCGGATGGTCTGGGTGATGGTAGTGGAATGGCGAATGGATCGCGTTTTCCATCGAGGTCAAACGACACGATCTTGCCCCCTCTACCGCCCACCATAGCCAAGTACATTGTGTTGTCGACAGTTACTAAACTGCGGTTGCAGCTCGAGATATAAGTTGCGTTGGCTATGCCGACGTCCCGCCAAGACGCCTCCCCTAGCGTGAACACCATGACTTGGCCACCATAACACGAGACGTGCACGATCATGTACCTCCCCGTCGCCTGGTCATGCGTGAAGCTGAAGGTTCGGCACAGGATCTGTGCGCCGGTCTGGTTTTGTTGTGGAGGGCGCTCGGGACGGCCAACCTATCGCCTGTGACGGGGTTGTATAGATAGACGCCGCCAAAGTCGTCACACATGCAGATGATACCATTGCAGGTCCCTACCACCTCATTGGGGCCCCTATATCCATAGCGGTTGACAAACATAGGCATCTCCCAACTGCGCTGGCTCGTGGACAGGTCGTCGTCGAAGACGTGCGTGCGCTCCACGGTGATGAGGAGCGTCTTGTCACGGCTGCGCAGGCTCGTGGCCGTGCGCGTGTCGACGACATGAAGCCAGTGCCGACAGACGAGGCGGAGCCGGCGGCGGGCGTTGGGATGGAACCACTGGAAGATGTCCACGAGGACGTCCGTGGAGAATTTGGCGCCGCCGTCCATGGATCCGATCGCCGTCCCTCTTTTCCACCTTTTCAGTTTCTTAATTTGGATCCGATCGAACGATCGAGGAGCTAGGTTGCTAGGGTTTTGAAGCTCACGAACGGAAGCACGATCGAGGAGACAACAAGGAAAAATTAGGACTAGTCGACTTTGTTCCCTTGACCCTCGTGGCGCATATATAAGCTGAGAAGGCTCCAGAAATTAATTTGAGTTTATGTCGAGTCCGGTTTGCAGTTGTAATTAGTTTTTGGCGGAGCGGAGGTGCTATTTTCGTGCGGACTCGGTTTACCTCAGGTACGCGTGTGCCGATCCAGGGCGGGGGCAAGAAGCATGCGCTACTTCCTTCAGTACGTGTCTTATTTAGTTTATCAGTGGTACGGGCATATGTAACTAGAGGTAGTACGTATTCAACACCGTCACTGGTGACCTTCTTTATTCAGATTTCAGATAAACCCCGCTGATAGATCATCGGCTGCCCGTTAGTTTGTGCGATTTTCAGTGAAGGCTGTGCATATGAGAAAGAGTAAAACGCCCCCGCGGTCTATGAAGTTGCCAAGTACGAGTGGATTCACTACAGGAAAAAAGGCGTCGTCTTCTTCTCGGTCGGCATATGAACAAAATACCGTCGGGATATGGAAGCCGTCGGCATACAACACAGTGCCGACGGTTTTCGTTGGCCGTCGGCGAACAAAGCCGTCGGCAAACAAAGTAACAGAAACGGTCATCTAACGGCGGCCACAAGTTTGCCGACGACCGTGGCCGTCGGCATATAACAGACACGTGGCAACACCTGGTTCACTTGCTGCAACATTTAAGCCGTCGGCAAACCTGGAGAAGGCCGTCGGCATACACACTGAACACAGCCAAAAAAAATTTATTAGCCCATAAAAGGCTAATTACAGAAGTGATTTAGCACTAGGAATCACACTATTGACCTTGAAAAATGGTTAATACAATACAATTTAGTTTCGGCCCACCAATTACAAATGCTTAAAGCCCAAATTTAGTTGCATCCCACCAATTGCAACTGCTTCAGCCACCTGTAAAAAGCAAGAAAATTGTTAAAAGAACAGCCAGAGAAGTAGATAGACCAAGCTCAAAAGGCATTGAAAATTCTCGGGAGAACATGCAGTTTCTACCCATTCATACACAATGCTTATCTGCTCTCCTGTCACACTTATAAAGCCGATTGAAAAATAAAGCCGATTGAAAACACAAGCTATGTTCCAACACATAGGATACATAGTGTTTCATTCAGAATGTATAGCTCCTGGAATTTTCCACAAGTATATTGATATTTCGATAGTTTATGCTTGTAGAAAGATATAACATTACAATGGTAAGGATACAACTATTATTTTATCCATCCATGGGCAGGCATAACTTATAGCAATGACTTTGTCGGATGTCATGTTAAAATACGAACAATGGTACAACATTCACTTGTGTAGCCAACTATTGCCACATAAATTGTCAAGTCAAGAATTTTGTGTGGTAACAGAGGTGTAGATACTACCCATTCATATATATAGCAGCATGTTTCCATATGTGCCTACTGTTCAACAAAAGCACAGCTAAACTGGAGAGTACAATGAGAAAAATGATGCCAAATTGAACAGATCGAGAAACATACCAAACCAAATTCTGGAAAAGTCACAGCTGCTACCATCTTCCTGTTATCCATGCTCCATACTTGCACAAGATCATCTTCGCCACCTTATGATATTTTTCATCCGCACTGTAAAAGGAGAGCACAGAAAAATCATTGACATATTCCTGGTTATGTCTTAGAGAAGATAATGTAAAAGGAAAAAAGAAAAAATGTGTTGGTACATGAAATATACTACCCCATTCATATATATAGCTGCATTTTCTATATGTGCCTACTGTTTAACAAATATATAGCCAAGACTTTAACTCCACAATCGTTGTGAAATGGCACAAATAGATTCTATTGTATCAGGAAAATCATACAAGCAACACAAAGTTATCTTGTGATAATATGCAAAGGGATAAGAGATGCAAGTATTCAATACTACTGAGAATATTACACAGTATATTTGGTCAAACTTCCTTCCAAACCAGAAAATAGCAAGACAACAATACTAGGTCAGGGAGGAGTAAGGTCGTAAGAGAAACCACAAAAGAATAGACACTAGAGCAAGGTCGTAAGAGAAACACTAGATATACACTATGAGCATGGTCATGCAAGATGGGATGGGTCTAGGGGGATGAGAGGTCTCACCGGCTGCTTCGGCGGCGAGCACGTCAGAGGAAACGACCGGGAGGCGCTGCTGCGGCGACCGGAGGAGCGGGGACACGGCCGTGGCGGCAAACCTAACACAACACTGTGAACAGAACATACAAGGTAAATCTAACACAGCCAGAAGGCCCAGAACAAAATAGAGTCGTTTTAAGATATGTAACAAATCACTTATTCACAAGGCAATCATCATATCAGTTCTATGTAGTAGAGAACAGTATAAATAGAGAACAGTAGAATGGAGATTGATTGTAGTTCATCAGCAGTGACAGAAAATACATGAACACTACATCACATCAGTTTCAGAAATGGCACATAGATGCCCATACTAGTTCATATCAGTCCAACAAGTTAAAATGGCGTCAACTTCTTCATATACAGCAAGGTTTGGTTGGTTGTTATGAATATGAAAAGGATTCCAAGAATTGACAAGCTGGTACATGGTTACAAGACAAGAAAGGCAGTGCTCCAATATTGAAGCTTGGAATCTGAACAAAGTTACTACAGTCCTACTAGAGCAGACATTAACCTAGCTACAAGCCTACAACCTTAGGAGAAATTCTACTCTTGGAGTACAATTTCCTAATCAAAGAAGATACGTAGCAGTACACATAAGCTACTGGCATACTGCAATCAGTTGAATAGGAGAAACAGACAGAAGCTACAGGCAGTAGCAGTACACAGTCAAACACTTGCAATCGTCAACCTGAATGCTACTCCAATCAAGCAACCTGAATACTACAGAGCAAGCTACTACAAGAAATATTGCAAAACTGTACTCCAAGAAAAGAAATATTGCACGAGCGTTCTACTCCAAGAAATCAACCAAGAATAAGAGTTTTGATGAATCGGATATTCTACTGAAAGTAGTAAGGAGAAATCGTTTTGTGAGCTACGTACCCCAGCTTGTTCGCTGGTCGTGCCGTCCAGTTGGTGGCCGAGGCAAGAACCGCTCCAGCTGCGGTTTGGGCTCGAGCATGTAACCGCAAACCCTAGGTCGGCCACACGCTCGCCGCGGTCCGGCCAGATCGACGGAGCGGCGCACATGAAAGCACGCACGCGCGCGCCGGCGATCCAGCCAGCCTCAACGCCGTGGTCGCTGGGGGGCGGCGCCTCTCTGTCTGGCGAGGCAGAGGCGGGCGGTGGGCGATCTGGCGTGACGATGGGCTGGGGGAGAAGGAGAGGAGGGACTGGGAGTGGTGAAGATGTGAACGTCTAGGGGGAGGAGCTCGGGGCGCCGGGCCCGGCCACGGCGGCGCTGTCCTGGCGACGCGGAAGCAGATCAAGGGGAGGTGGAGACTGGCGGCGCGGGGGAGGATGAGGGCGAGAGGAGGGTGTGCGTGCGTTGTGTGGTGTAGTGTGGCTGGTGTTGATGTGCGAGTGGGGATTAGGTCAAGCGTAGGTGGGCTTGGGCTGGTAGGGCTGCAGGTGGGGTTTGGTGGCCGGCCCAATTTGTCTGCCTCCCTTTTTTTTAACATATTTCTTTTCTTTTCTTTTTATTTTTTGAGTAACACAAATGGATTATTTTGTGTGAATCATTGTTGCAAAATTTGAACCACCATTTTTTAGAAGTTCTCATATTTGACACATATGTCGTGTCCGAAACCATGAACACCGGAGAAAGTTGTCAAAGTATTTTTAGAAATATCATTTTTCATTTTCTAAGTGCCAAAAATGGGGTTTTTTGTGAAGCAACTACAAAAAATATGGTGCAAATTGTAACCCTTTCAATTATCACACAAAGTACTCCATATGTGATGGATAATCCCAAGTACTAGGAATTTTCTCGCTTTCTACCTAATTTCGCCCATTTAAATGACTTTATGCCGCTTTTTCAAAAGTAATTCAAATTTGAACTACAACTGTGTGATAGTTTGCTCTGATATTTTTGAAAAAATCATTTTAAGGTGCACAAGTAGTGATTATATCACAGAATCATCGATAGCTCTGGAAAATTCGTCCCCTTTCAATGAATGGTCATGGCGGCCATTTTGACAATGTTTTCGAAAAAATCAAAGAAAGTGAAAAAATACTCAAAAAAAGAAATCTTTTGGCATGGAGTCCCTTTATGTGTACTAGTTTCTAGGGAAAATAATAAACATAAGTTTTTACAAACTTTTCAAAAAAATCATTCACAAAAAGGTCTATCATCTATAAACATGTATAGGTTTCAAACCAAATGACCAAGTTATGGCCATTCTCATGGCATAGTTTGTGATAAAGTGCCTATATTTGACACAGGTGTATCTTGGTATGGGAAACAATGTTGCCAAATTGAGTTGTCAAATTATTTTTAGAAATATCATTTTTCATTTTCTAAGTGCCAAAAATGGTTTTTTTTGCGAAGCAACTACAAAAAATATGGTGCAAATTGTAACCCTTACAATTATCACACAAAGTAGTCCATATGTGATGGATAATCCCCAAGTATTAGAATTTTTCTCGCTTTCTACCTAATTTCGCCCATTTAAATGACTTTATGCCGATTTTTCAAAAGTAATTCAAATTTGAACTACAACTGTGTGATAGTTTGCTCTGATATTTTTACAAAAATCATTTTAAGATACACAAGTAGTGATTATATCACAGAACCATCGATAGCTTTGGAAAATTCGTCCCCTTTCAATGAATGGTCATGGCGGCCATTTTGACAATGTTTTCGAAAAAAGCAAAGAAAGTGAAAAAAATACTTAAAAAAAGAAATCCTTTGGCATGGAGTCCCTTTATGTGTACTAGTTTCTAGGAAAATAATAAACATGAGTTTTTACAAACTTTTCAAAAAAATCATTTACAAAAAGGTCTATCATCTATAAACATATATAGGTTTCAAACCAAATGACCAAGTTATGGCCATTCTCATGGCATAGTTTGTGATAAAGTGCCCATATTTGACACATAGGTGTATCTTGGTATGGGAAACAATGTTGCCAAATTGAGTTGTCAAATTATTTTTAGAAATATCATTTTTCATTTTCTAAGTGCCAAAAATGGGTTTTTTTGTGAAGCAACAACAAAAAATATGGTGCAAATTGTAACCCTTACAATTATCACACAAAGTAGTCCATATGTGATGGATAATCCCCAAGTATTAGAATTTTCTCGCTTTCTACCTAATTTCTCCCATTTAAATGACTTTATGTCGATTTTTCAAAAGTAATTCAAATTTGAACTACAACTGTGTGATAGTTTGCTCTGATATTTTTACAAAAATCATTTTAAGATACACAAGTAGTGATTATATCACAGAACCATCGATAGCTTTGGAAAATTCGTCCCCTTTCAATGAATGGTCATGGCGGCCATTTTGACAATGTTTTCGAAAAAAGCAAAGAAAGTGAAAAAAAAATACTTTAAAAAGAAATCATTTGGCATGGAGTCCCTTTATGTGTACTAGTTTCTAGGGAAAATAATAAACATGAGTTTTTACAAACTTTTCAAAAAAATCATTCACAAAAAGGTCTATCATCTATAAACATGTATCGGTTTCAAACTAAATGACCAAGTTATGGCCATTCTCATGGCATAATTTGTGATAAAGTGCCCATATTTGACACATAGGTGTATCTTGGTATGGGAAACAATGTTGCCAAATTGAGTTGTCAAATTATTTTTAGAAATATCATTTTTCATTTTCTAAGTGTCAAAAATGGGTTTTTTTGTGAAGCAACTACAAAAAATATGGTGCAAATTGTAACCCTTACAATTATCACACAAAGTAGTCCATATGTGATGGATAATCCCCAAGTATTAGGAATTTTCTCGCTTTCTACCTAATTTCGCCCATATAAATGACTTTATGCCGATTTTTCAAAAGTAATTCAAATTTGAACTACAACTGTGTGATAGTTTGCTCTGATATTTTTACAAAATTCATTTTAAGATACACAAGTAGTGATTATATCACAGAACCATCGATAGCTTTGGAAAATTCGTCCCCTTTCAATGAATGGTCATGGCGGCCATTTTGACAATGTTTTCGAAAAAAGCAAAGAAAGTGAAAAAATACTTAAAAAAAGAAATCTTTTGGCATGGAGTCCCTTTACGTGTACTAGTTTCTAGGGAAAATAATAAACATGAGTTTTTACAAACTTTTCAAAAAAATCATTCACAAAGAGCTGGAAACGGGTCAAATTTAAACTACAGTTGCCTCGTAGTTTGCTCGTTATTTTTGTTAAAAACCATTTTCAGGTACACAAATAGTCATTTAATCAGAGATACACCAAAAGTTTGGCAAGATTCAACCCCTAACTTAGAACGGTCATGTCGTCAATTTTGATCGCATTTTGAAATCAACATAAAGAATTCAAAAGAAATAAAAAATGGAAATCCGTCGCAATGTGTCATTGTACGTGACGTAGTGTGGGGGAAAGTGAAAAAATATGGTGCAAAAAATAAAGCCACCAAAAATTTGGCATGCAATCTGCTGAATATGCGTGAATATGTACTATTGTGTATAGAGTCTGTACAAGAATCATCGCCAGGTTAGTTGGTTACTGGAGCAAATCCACCTTAGCTGAAGGTACAGGGTTCGAACCCCCTTCTCTGCACATTAATTTTGGAAGTAAAACCAAATGCCGACGGCTCCTACACGCAGCCGTCGGCGTACAGCTCCCGCGTTTGTCCTCCGCCAGACAAACGAACGGAACTGCCACGTGGCAGGTCATATGCCGACGGTCATGGTATGCCGACGGCCCCTAAAAGAAAAACCGTCGGCGTAACTCCGATATGCCGACAGCCTTGGTATGCCGACGACCGCAGAAAGAAAACCGTCGGTGTAGCTCCCATATGCCGACGGTTTCTGTATGCCGACGGCCATTAAAAATACCCACGGGATATGCCTTATATGCCGACGGCCTTCCACGTGGCAGGTCATATGCCGACAGTCATGGTATGCCGACGGCCCCTAAAAGAAAAACCGTCGGCGTAACTCCGATATGCCGACAGCCTTGGTATGCCGACGGCCGCAGAAAGAAAACCGTCGGCGTAGCTCCCATATGCCGACGGTTTCTGTATGCCGACGGCCATTAAAAATACCCACGGGATATGCCCTATATGCCGACAGCCCCGATAAAATGCCGTCGGCATATGAAAGGCCGTCGGGAATTAACAGTTTTCCCGTAGTGATTGGCAATCAACTCAAAAAATGCTAAGTGGCAACTACCGGTCAGTAAGTTGCGCGAATGTTGCACTTTAGTCATTCCGTCACTTCTACGTTGAAATGCTGATATGGTCAATGATTTTTTACGAATAAAAAATGTTAACCTTCTATTTCTTCTTACAGTGGAGAGAGAGAGAGATCAAGGGGAGATAGCAGGACTGCAGGAGGCGTTGGGCGGGCGGCGGCAACGAGCTGCTTACCATGACCAAGGTAGAAGACAAACTAGTATATGACAGGTGGGCTCCATCAGTCAGGACTTTAGGGACAAGAAAAAGGCATATGAATAAAAATAAATAGAATACTAAGTGATTTTAAAAAAAAACATTGATCACGTCGGCATTTTTAACAGTACAAGTGACGGAATGACTAACGTCCACATTCACACAACTTATTGGTCCATTGTGGTGACCAATCCGCTCCTACTTCGCACCTTCATAGAGCGAGCGTTTTACTCTATGAGGAATATACACCGCGGTTATTTTATTGTGAAACCGACTAAACAAACAGACTAATACAAAATCATTGAGCTCTAATACATTAGACATCTAGAAATATACAAATTCATGTGCTCGATCGACCAATTGAGCGTATTCATCTTCAACACGAGGACGCACGGTGCGTATGCAGTATTCAATTCAGGGCCGAGGTACTAGTCATAAGTTTGCCCTCCATTGCGTGTCCTCCCGCACTGCCGTGAGCGCCCTGATCACGTGGACGTTGGCCCGGAGACACCTGCGGAGCGCCTCGGCCGCCCAGTCGCACTCCGGCTTATTCCAAGGCTGCATCATCGTCGCCACGCCGTGGCACGCCTGAAAAGCATAGTCGGATTTCTGCTCCCAGGTGAATAATATCTCGGACGAGGAGATGGCTTCGACCATGACGGCCCCTGTGATCTCTACCACCGGACCAAAAGGGCTGGCGGACGCTGCGGCGTCCATGGCCGGCGTCCGATCAAGGAGGTGGCTTGGGTTCCGAAGAGTAGAGCAGGAAAGGATCCAAGGCAGATCTGTTGGAACATTAGGCATAATTTGCATGATTAATTCCAGAATATAAAGCATGATCGCAAGAGCTACTAACATGTTAATCTCGAAAATACTAGACGTATTAATTACCATGAACAGCAGCAAGACATCTACGAACACAGCCATCGGAACGTGACGAACGTACCGAACAATTGTAGATGAAGTAGTCGTTGGAGCAGCGATGTCAGCAGCTTGAGCGGCGATGGTAGCAGCTCGAAGAAGACGACGTTGGAGACGAGTCGCCCGCGGACCCAGAGATCGTCCAAGAAGTCGAGCCGTGATGAAGAATTTGAAAGCAGTCGCGCGGGGCGCTTCCCAAAAACCGTATTCGCCCTCTCCCGTACAGGATCACAAGGACAAGTGGTTCCGGAGACCTGCTGTCCCGTTCGCCGGTGCACGGGATGGAGTAGACTACGGTGGCGGCGCAAGGCACGAGATTGGCAAAACCTAGATTGGTTCGGTGGTGTGACGGCGCACGCAGTGCACAGCAATATATAGTGCGGTTCGGGAAACCCAGCAGCCCACGATCCGGGAGCGACCCGAACTGGCTAAGCTGTACGCGTACGCTAGCGACTCGATTTTCCTGAACAGCAAAAATATAGGCATCGGCTCGGCTCATTCCCGCAACCCGCGGCGTGTCGTGACGAACGGACGGACGGCGGCGGCGGCGGAGGAGGAGTGCGCACGAGAGAGCCTTCCATTCTCAACTAGCACACCAAGTGGTACAACACTCCACTATATAAGGTGGTGTTTGTCTCCTCCAACTAGCAATGTGGGACTAAAATTTAGCTCCCACTCCACTCCCATATGTGCTGCCACAAAATTGGGCTTTGAGATTCTCTGAAATTGCTTATTGGGCTGCCACATATGGGCCCAATTCTAACAATCCCCCACCAGATCTCAAATCCCATTTAGAGATATTTGTCAAACCTCGTTTCTTGTTTATATACCAGTGTTTCAGCAGAGACTGTTAAGTTGAACTTCCGCCTAGAACTTCAAGTTACATCTACCAGCAACTTGAACAATGGACGAACCTTGAATTGCAAGTTTGGTGCCAATAGACTTCACTCAAAGTCATAAGCCTCAATACCTGGAGGTGGTTGCATATATACTTCCTCATGCAGATCACCATGAAGGAAAGCATTCTTCACATCCATTTGGAAAATTTTCCATGAACGAGTGGCAGCCACATCAATCAAAGTGCGAACTGAAGTCATGTGAGCAACTGGAGCAAAAGTCTCATCATAATCTCTCCCATGAGCCTGCTGAAAACCTCTTGCAACAAGTCGAGCCTTGTAGCGTTCCACAGATCCATCTGACTTGGTTTTGACCTTGTACACCCATTTGCAAGTGATAGGGACGGACCGAGAAGGTAGAGGAACCAAATCCCATGTACCAGTACCCTCTAGAGCTGCAAGCTCCTCGGACATAGCCAATTGCCACTCAGGTAACACCACTGCCTCCTGATAAGTAGTAGGCTCATAAGCTGCCCCTGCACAGAAATCATTGCGATATCTGCTAGGAATCTCAAGAGAGGAGCGATCACGAAGAGCATACCTTGTTGTCTGAGAGGAGTCATCAGTGCAAGGATCAGTAGTACTGGCCGGAGGAGAAGACAAAGGAATGGATGATTGAATATCTGGTGAAACTCTAGGACGACGACTATAATGAAAAGGAAAACTAGTTAGAGGAGGAGCTGGTGAATCATATGTTGGAGGTGGACCCGAAGACTGACCAGGTGCAGAATCATCTGAAAAAATAGGTGGAAGTGAAAGAAAAGAGGTAGATTCTAAATTGGTTGATGATGAAGATTGAGTCGAAGGGGAATAGAAAAAGGGTTGATCCTCAACAAAAGTAACATCACGAGAAAAGCGAATGCGACGAGCAGAAGAATCATAGCAACGGTAGCCCTTATGCTCTAGACTATAGCCAAGGAAAACACACTGAACAGACTGTGCAGTCAACTTGGTACGCTCGCGAGGTGCTAAAAGAACATAGCAAATACAACCAAAAACACGAAGATGGTCATACGTGGGAGGAGAACCAAACAAAATCTCACCAGGAGACTTGCCTTGAAGACGAGAAGAAGGCTGGAGATTGATAAGGTAGACAGCAGTCGAGATAGTTTCACCCCAAAACTGAGTAGGCACAAAAGATGAAATTAGAAGAGTGCGAGCTGTCTCAACAATGTGTCGGTGCTTGCGTTCAGCAACACCATTCTGAGCATGAGCCCCAGGACATGAAAGTTGAGGGAGAGTACCTTCAGAAGAGAGAAACTCACGAAAGACGTAGACAGATATTCCCCCCCAGAGTCAGAACGAAAAACACGAATCCTGGAGAATTGAGTATGCAACATGCACACAAAAGCCTTACATATAGAAATCAACTCAGAACGATGCTTCATGAAATACACCCAAGTATATCGAGGGTGATCATCAATAAATATGACATAATATTTGTGACCACCTTTTGAAACAAAAGGAGAGGGGCCCCATACATCAGAGTGCACCAAATCAAAAAGATGGCTAGAATGAGTAGTGCTAGAGGGGTATGGTAGTTGAATCTGCTTGCCTAGCTTACATCCCTTACAATGAAAACCAGAATCTACAGGGACCCGACCCAAAACACCTTGCTGAACAAGAGTAGATAAACGAGAACCACACAAGTGACCTAAACGATGATGCCACTGGGCAAACGAAAGAGACGAAGTAGAACTTGATGTAGATGCTGCAGAGCGAAACAACGATGCAGTGGAAGCCGAAGGAAGATGCAAGTTGTTAATGATGTAGAGGGATGTGGATCCTCTACGGCGATGGCCAGTTCCAATGATCCTCTTGCTCTGACGATCCTGCACATAACAAGAGGAGGCATCAAAACCAACAAAATATTTCATATCAGTAATCTGACCAACAGACATAAGGTTCATGGACAACTGAGGAACATAAGAGATGTCCGGAACAGTAAACTTCGATGTGCAAAGAGAACCCTGATGGGTAACAGAACAAGATGTACCATCAGCAGTCTGAACAGATGCACCATCCTTCACTGGCTGGCAAGACACCAGCTGAGAGCGATCTGATGTCACATGAAAAGAGGCGCCAGAGTCCATAACCCAAGGCTGAGCTGGAACCACAGCAGACTGAGAGAGAGCAGACACAGAAGCACTCCTCGCTGGTGTTTCAGTGACAACAGCAGAAGAAGGCCTCACAACCTGAGACTGAACACGGTTAGGTGCATGACGCTGCTGATCCTGAAAGGCTGCTCGTCTAGCATAAAACTGAGCTAACAACTCTGGGTGAAGATGGAAACAACCAGCCATGTTGTGTCCTATCTTCTTGCAATGTGTGCAGAAGTCACGCGACGGAGGTCGCGACGGATATGAAGCCTTGGGAGGACCTGTCCGGTGAGGAAAACCCAAAACACTGTTGTGAAGAGACGGTGTATAAGTCGTAGCCAAAGAACGAAGACGAGTCTCCTCAGCAATCAGACTAGCAAGTGCCTCAGTCAAAGTGGGAGAAGTAGTACGACCAAGGAGTTAAGTGCGGATGTTCTCATACTCCTGCCTCAGCTTCATCACAAACTGGTACATGAGTGTTCGTTGTTCAAATTCTTCCTTAGCCATACAAGATGTGCAACCAGGGCTGCTCTTTGGAGCCATGGAACTAAGTTGGCCGCTAATGCGAGTGAAAACATCATAGTACTCATCCATGGACATGTCATTTTGCTGAGTACTGTTTAAATTCTGTAGCAAGGAGAAATGAAGTGCACCACTAGGCTGAAGATACCGCTGCTCAAAATATGTCCAGATTTCCTTGGCTGATGTGTGATGCTCAAGACTCATCCGGAGAGAAGGGTCAACACCCAGAACCAAGGCTCCCATCACACGATCATCTGCCTTTTGCCAAGATTTCTTTGCTGCTTCATCATCTCGAGTAGATGGATCATCGGTCAAGTGAGAGGCAAGACCAGCAGCTCTCACAACCGTCCTAGCTGAGAAGGCCCATTCCCGGTAGTTTGAGCCATCCAGCTTGATGTCAATAGACATGGAACCTTCATTCCTTGCCATGGCAGCAAACAAAGCACTGAAATTGGACAGCAGCAGTAAAATCCAGTAAAATCCGGATTCAGGCCCGGAAAAATCCGGATCTGGTACCGGGAAAATCCGGATTCAGGCTCGGAAAATTCCGGGACTGGTACCGAAACGAATCCGGACTGATTTCCGGGTCAGAACCGGGTGTAATCCGGGCGAAACTGTGAAGGTCCAGTAGCTGATTTCTTGGTCCGGAAAGAAATCCGGAAAATTCCGGGACAAAATCCGGATAAGTCAACACTCACCAGCCTCGCCACGATCTGAATCGCGAGGCGATGAAGCGGCGACGAAACGTGCGGTGAAGCAGCGGCGAAGGCCGGGCGATGGCGGAGATGCGCGGAGATGCACGGAGACGACGACGGCTGCGACGCTAAAGGCACCGACGACGAAGGAAGACGCCGACGACGAAGGAGCCGGCGATGAGCGATGGAGACGGCCGGGGGACGACGATGTGCGGCGATGACGACGACGGAGATGCTCGGCGACGGAGATGGAGATGCGGAGATGGAGACGGCCGGGGAGCTCGTGGAATCAGCTCGCCGGCGACGGAGCCGGAGACGGGACGCGCGCGCCACGCTCTGATACCATGTTAACGTGAGAAGAATATCACCAACTGATTTTCTGTATTACACTAGAGATGGATATACAACAAGTTACATGGGCTGGGCCAATGGGCCTAATATACACTTAACAAGAATGAGGTCCTCTAAGCTCGTCAAGTTACCTATCTCATCAGGCAGTGCGCTATTGATCCCCAAATATTCCAGATCCAGTATAGTGAGGTGCTTCAGCTGGCCAATGCTGCGCGGAATGGCGCCCGTCACATACGGCTCGTCGATGATTTCCAACAGGACCAAGCTTGTCAGGTTGCCAAGCCCAGTTGAAATGGTACCGTGTAGACCATTGTTGCCAAGCCTGAGTTTCTCAGGTGAGGAAAGGCCGAAAAGTCGAGCTCCTCAAGTGTGCCATTCAGACTTACGTCCCCGTGGTCGAGCTCTGTGATATGCCCGACCTCCGGATCACAGGTGATGCACGACCACTTGCAAAGGCTGGCGGAGTTGCCTAACGACCATGATCCAATGTACTCATCGGCACTGCCCAAGCTATCCTTCCAAGTCACGAGTGCTTCAGCTTCACGCCGTAAGTTGGCTCTCGCCGGCACAACAGCGCACGGGAGAGAAATGCAAGAGAGTAGGATGAGCTTCATGATGGTTTCGGTTATGGTAGTGTTTTGCCGGTCCAGAGAATATAAAACCTGTGCATAAGCAAGGACGCTGGCCACAGCCGGCCAGACGGACACAAGCTGTCCTCTAGTAAAACTTTTGGTTTCCAAATGGCATGTTCTCAGTAAATGGTGTACTACTTGTTCTGATTAAGGACACAAGCTACATGCCAATATTCTACAGTGGAGTTCCCATGAGAACAAGAAATTTTAAGTGGGTGTGCAGGTGTCATTATCAGGGTGACACTTGTCTTGACACACGTTCAGCTATAGTGGTCAATATGTGTCCAATATGCTTAAGACAACAAGCTACCAATCCAAAATCTACAATACACAACCTTGATCCTAGAGCAGTCTTCAGTAGCAGACGTCTACAACCCATAGAAGAAAGCGCAAAAAGGACTAGAAAACTAGCCAAATAGGACATAAGTGTTCAGAATTTATTTGGACAAGAATAAGGTATATGAATTTTTGGTTGAGGTAAAAAAAACTAGTGTGGATTTCGTTTCCTACCTTACTATATAAAATAATAGCTCGACCTGATGGTGCAAGAATACAAGTCAAAAGCTTTTGTTTGAGAACACCCAGTAGTGATTTAACTTTCCCCGCCCAATTAACAAGAGGATCATGTTTTTATTCGACTTATACTGCTCTAGTGTTTTACCGAATTCATAATGATCCTTCAGACATGTTCATATTCATGCGTTTTTTGAGTCAAGAACAGTATCATTCCCACATTTCAAAAACTCCACAAAATGGCTACACAAGCAGAGTTCAAAATAGCATATCTATTATTACTAACACACAACCCAGCTACATATTCTGAATTCACACTGACAAAGTGACAACTGATTCCATAGGATTCATTAACAATCAAAACGTACATGTCGCACACTTCATGTGTAACATGTACGTTTAAGCAGTACAAAACTTAACTCAACCCTTCCTATCAAAGTACTAGCAAATACACAGAATTCCACCGCAATTATTTTACAACCAAGGAAGGGAAACATTACAATCAGGACGGATACTGTGTGGGTATGTGTGCCGAAACCTTTACTTCAGCGCCACACGATGCACCGGCTCATTCAGGGTTGTTGGCACGGAAGCATGACATGTAGCTATACATCTTCTTTGTTGCCTTCCCTTGCATGTTGTCCACATACTGATGGAACGCACACCTCCAGGTCTCGCTGTAGAACAAGAACATGCCCCAGTATAGCCAGAACCCAAAGATGAATCCAGCAGCCACAAAGCAATACACCCATAGTGCCTCTCTATCTCCAGCCTGGCCCACTTTGCTTTGCGTCGACGTTGATGAGTTTATGCAATCTGGCAATGGGAAACCACAAAGCCCTGGGTTGTGGCTGTATATCGACGGATCTACAAGTGTCTGCATCTGACTGCCCATAGGTATCGGCCCTGACAATCCATTATACGAGAGGTTCAGAATACTGATGCTCTTCAAAGCTGCAAAGCTTGGAGGAATTCCCCCAAGAGCTCGTTCTGCGAAAGGTCCAGCGATTCCAGCAGAACCAGGTTGCCAAAGTCTTCAGGAATGGAACCTGACAAATGATTTCCTGATAAATTTAGGAACCTGAGTGCAAGAAGGGTTGTGAGCCCATCCGGGATGTCTTGAGAAAGAGAGTTGCAAGATAAGTCAATACCCACAATGACCGCCATCGCACCACCGAAAATACGATCAGTATACTTCCAGACTACATGCATGTCCGGTTCGTATACATAGAGTTTACCGAGAAAGGCTCCAAGGTTGAGGCTCTTTGGTTCTTGTCGCATACCAGTAAAATTGGTAAAATTATTTGGAACGGGTCCGGTGAGCTTATTATTTGACATGTCCAATATCTGGAGGTGGTGAAATTGTGATATCTGGTGGGGTATGATGCCGTCAAACATGTTTGATGACAGTCGAAGAAACTTCAGTTCTGGCATGCTCGTTATTATCCAAGAAGGTATCGTGCCCAAGAAATTATTGCCTCCAAGATCTAGAGTTATAAGGTTTTTGCATTTTTGCAGACCCAGAGGAAAGGTTCCTCCGAGATGATTATAGGCTAGGAATAGAAAGTTAAGACTATCTTGGCATGAGAACGGAACTACACCACTGAAAGAGTTCCTAGACAGATCCATGAATACCAAACTTGGCAAGTCCCCGATACACTCGAAGAGACCTCCATTTAAGGCATTGTTTGATAGGTCTAGGACTGTTAAATAAGTATAGTTACAAAGGAATACCTCGCCCTGCTCTGTCAGCAGTGAGCCATACAGTTGGTTTTGATTGAAAGCTATCAACTCAAGCCATCTTGGATGCTCGCCAAAGAAGTCCCTTAGCTCTGCGACAATGTTGTTTGCAGTGAAATCAATATATTGCAGGGTTGTGCAGTTTTGAATGGTCTGGTGGTGAATGCCGGTAAATCCATTGTATTCAGCACTCACAATTCTCAATGCTCCTCCTTCACAAATGGATGACGGGAACAGCCCGGAGAAGTTGTTCCTTGCAATAATGATCGTATCCAGGCGGCTACTATTCCCAAGCTCAGGGACGATATGGCCCGTGAGCTGATTTCCTGGCAGGACCAAAGACTTGAGTTTGGGCAAATGAGAGATCAAACTTGGTAGCTGCCCTTCCAAATAGTTACCGGGAAATACTATTGCCTGCAGTTCTGTGAGGTTTCCAATCACCAGCGGGATGGTGCCACTCAGATTGTTGTTTGACAGATCCAGGACGCTGAGCTTTGTGAGCATCCCAATTGTTTGTGGGATTGAGCCCGCCAACGTAACTGATCTGAGAGTGAGACCCAGCAAGCTTGTCAAGTTACTTATCTCTTCAGGTAGTGTGCTATCGAGCCCCAAATCTTCCAGATACAGTATAGTGAGGTGCTTCAGCTGGCCGATGCTACGTGGAATGGCGCCCCTCAAATACGGGCTGCCGATGATCTGCAGGTGGACCAAGCACGTCAGGTTGCCAATTCCTGCTGGAATGGTACCGTATAGATCGTTGTTCATGTACAAGTTGAGTAGCTTCAGATGAGGAAAGGCCGAGAAGTCGAATTCATCAAGTGTGCCGTTCAGACTTGCGTCTATGAAGTTGAGCTCTGCGATATGCCAAGCCGAATCACAGGTGATGTACGGCCACCTGCAGAGGCTGGTGGAGTTGACCAGCGACCATGATCCAAGGGACTCATTGGCACTGTCCAAGCTAGCCTTCCAATTCACGAGTGCTTCAGCTTCACGCCGTAAGTCAGCTCTCGCCAGCGCGCAGAGGAGAGAAATGCAAGATAGTAGAAGGACTACAGGATGGATGAGCTTCATGATGATTTCGGTATGGTTGGTGCGCTGCTCAGAGGATATAGACCGTGTGGGTAAGCAAGACGGCCGGCCACAGCCGGCCGGCTGTTATAGCTATCATCTGGTAGAACCTGTGGTTTTCAAATGGCATGTTCTCATATACTATATGTTCAGATTAAGGACAGAAGCTTACATCCTGCTAGTATTTTACAGATGATCAGTTTCATTGAGAATAATAAATTTTGAGTGGGTGGGTATGTGTCATTATCAGGGTGACACCTGCAAGTCGTGGCAGACACTTGTTCAGCCATATATAGTGGTCAACGTTCAATAGTATGCTTAATAAGACAATATAAGCTACCAATCCAAAATAAAGAACCTTGATCCTAGAGCCATTTTCAATGGCTGGCGTCTACAACCCACCGAAGAAAGCGCAAAACAGACGACGAGAAAACTAGCCAAATAAGACGAAAATGTTGAGAATATACTTGGGCAAGGATAATATAGATAGGTTTTTGGTTGAGGTCAAAGAAACTAGCTAGTGTTGATTGTTTCTTGCATCGGCTACATTATTTGATTCCATATTATATAAAATTATTTGAGAACAGGAACCCAAGTTGTGTGTTGCAGGGTGGTCATGAACACATATATATAAGCATTATATCATCGCAGAAAACAGAAGCAATAGGCAAACGGGTACTATATTTTAGCAGATTTTATGGAGTATGGCAGCAAGAAAACCTGGAGATGACACATAGTATCCTTGCCAATCTGGAGAGGCAATACAGTGACACCGTCCGTTGTGGATACTGTCATTGCAAAGAACCTAACTGGTATGTCCCTGCGGAAGGAGCTCGTGCAGGCGACGATGGAGTCCTCGGAACAGGGGCGAGGGTGCTGGAACAAAGGACGAGATGGGCTTAGCCCAGCAGCAGGAATGCCATAGACTACCAAAGCCCAGAATGTACTATTAAACTTTTTTTCATCCTGAATTTTTTCAACTTACACAAAGTTCAGGCTTTTTTTAATTATTATTATTATATGTGTTTCTTTATTTGTTGCTCAAAAAATCTAGGTGGTTCTGCATTTCAAAAACACCATTCCAGAATGCCATGGTTGGTCCCGCCACAGGGAAAGAAAGAAAAAATACTCACCGACGATATGTGTGGTTACGCTTGCTCTTACCATAGTGTCAATCATGAAAGTTTCGTGGTTCTAGCTGTCCGGTCATGTTTGCTAAATCATCAATGACAGCATATATATATGTATGTATAGGGTGTCTATTTGTATGTTCGTATGGATGGTCAGGGTCCTCAGGGACATCCGTCCTAGACAGGTACAGCCAGTTGCAGAAGGAGGCCAGCCTCTCCTTTCCCTTCCTTGTTTGCTTTGCTTTGGTTCTCCCTTTACCTTGCCTTAACAGCCATGACACCAACCCCATGAAAAGAAAAGAAAGCACAATTGCAGTTGGAACATTATATTGGTACGTCACAATCACATGCTGCTTCTTCTCTTTCTGCCAACACATAAGCACCCCGTTAGCAAGCAGCATTCAGTAGCTGGACCGGCACCAGTAGTAGTACCTGGAGAGGAGAGGTAGGTGGTTAACAACTGGGGAAGGTCTTCCTGGGTTGTGTTAGTTGTGGCTGCCCAGCTAACTCCGCACACCTTGAGCTTTATTTTTAATTTTCTCTCCAACATGTTAGGTTCAGGGTTTCTTGTCTTGACATTCTCCACCCTAACTTACTCTTCACTTTATTCTCTTCCAAACGTCACACATCCAAAACATTCCATTTCATTCTACTATCGAGATTACAGAACAATAAGTTTGGGACTCAAACTCTTCATTACAGCAATTACATTCAGTAGTACAATGGAATATGTTCTTTAACAAAAAGAATAGTGGAGACAGCAAATGGAGTCAGGGAAAAGAACAGCAGTAGTAATAATTATCACACAAGGGCTCAGCTAGTTCAGATCTGTCTCACGAACAAATGCAATGTTATAGCTCCGGCCGTCATAATGGTCACATTACATACGGGCAACCATTACAAAGTGACAACCGATTCCAGAGGATTCATATACAATCAAAACGTAGATGCCGCACAGAATTCCACCGCAATTATTTTACAACCAAGGAAGGGAATCATGACAATCAGGATGGATACTGTGCGTGTATTTGTGCCGAAACCTTTACTTCAGCGCAACGCGATGCACCTGCTCGTTCAGGGTTGTTGGCCCGGAAGCATGCCATGTAGCTATACATCTTCTTGGTTACCTTCCCTTGCATCTTGTCCACATACTGATGGAACGCATGCCTCCAGGTCTCGCTGTAGAACAAGAACATGCCCCAGTACAGCCAGAACCCAAGTATGAATCCAGCAGCCACAAAGCAATACACCCACAGTGCCTCTCTATCTCCAGCCTGGCCCACTTTATTTCGCGTCGAAGCCATGAGTTTATGCAATCTGGCAATGGAAAATCACATAGCCCTGGGTTGTGGCTGTATATTGACGGATCTGCAAGCGTCTGAAGCTGACTGCCTGTAGGTATCTTCCCTGACAATCCATTGTACGCGAGGTTCAGAACACTGATGCTCTTCAAAGCTGCAAAGCTTGGAGGAATTCCCCCCGAGAGCTGGTTCTGCGAAAGGTCCAGTGATTCCAACAGCACCAAATTGCCAATGTCTTTGGGAATGGAACCTGACAGATGATTTCCTGATAGATTTAGGAATCTGAGTCCAAGAAGGGTTGTAAGCCCATTAGGGATTTCTTGTGAAAGAAAGTTGCCAGATAAGTCCAAGCCCACCACGGCTCCCTTCCGCAGAATGTAAGGCCGACCAGCATTTTTCCAAACGATTTCAATCACCTCTCTATAAAAGCCGCCGTCCGTGTATATGGTGTTACTAGCCTGTTCTTGTATCATGCCAGTAAAATTGGTAAAATCGTCTGGAATGGGGCCGGTCAGCCGATTTTTTGATAGGTCCAATAACCGGAGTTGGCGAAATTGTAATATCTGGTGGGGTATGATGCCATCAAACATGTTTGATGACAGTCGAAGAAATTCTAGGCTAGGAAAGCTCAAGCTTATCCAGGAAGGTATTGTACCAGAGAAATGATTGCCTCCAAGATCTAGAAGTATGAGGCTTTTGCATTTCTTAAGATCCAGAGGAAAAGTTCCTCTGAAATGGTTATTGGCTAGGTGCAGATAGTGAAGAAAATCTCCGCATGTGCTTGAGAACGGAACTGTACCAGTAAAAGAGTTGCTGGATAGATCTACGAATCCCAAATTTGGCATGTCCCCGAGACACTCGGGGAGACCTCCATGTAAGGCATTGTTTGATAGGTCTAAGAGTGCTAAATCGGTACAGTTACAAAGGAATACCTCACCTTGTTCTCTTAGAAGTGTGCCATATAGCTGGTTTTGACTGAAAGCCATCAACCTAAGCCATCCTGGATGTTCGCCAATGCAGTTCCTTAGCTCTGCAACAATGTTGTTTGCTGTGAAATCAACTTGCTGCAGGGTTGTGCAGTTTTGAAAGGTCTGCTGGTGAATGCCGGTAAACCCATTATATTCAGCACTAACAGTTATCAGTGCTCCTCCTGCACAAATGGATAACGGGAACAGCCCGGTGAAGTTATTTTGTGCAATGTCGACCATTTCTAGGAGGCTGCTATTCCCAAGCTCGGGGAAGATGTGGCCTCCAAGCTGGTTTTCTGACAGAACCAAACTCTGGAGTTTTGTCAAATGTGAGATCGAACTTGGTAGCTGCCCTCCCAAGTAGTTACCCGAAAAGTCTATGCTTTGCAGTTGTGTCATGTTTCCAATCTCCAGAGGGATGCTTCCAGTCAGATTGTTCTCAGACAGATCAAGAAAGCGGAGCTTTGTGAGCCTCCCAATAGTTTGTGGGATTGATCCAGTCAAAGTAACCCAGTTGAGATAGAGCTCCTCCAAGGTTGTCAAATTACCAATCTCTTCAGGTAGTGTGCCACCGAACCCAACGCTTTGACAGACAGCAGAGTAAGGTGCTTCAGCTGGCCAATGCTGCGCGGAATGGCGCCCCTGAAATACGGGTTGTCCGTGATTTGCAACTCGACCAAGCTCGTCAGGTTGCCAATCCCTGCAGGAATGGTACCATACAGACCGCTGTTCTGTAATAAGTAGAGTTTTTTCAGGCGAGGAAAGGCCGAGAAGTCGAGCTCGTCAAGTGTGCCGTTCAGACTTGCGTTCCAGAGGTTGAGCTCAGCGATGTGCCCGACAGAATCGCACGTGATGTGCGACCATCTGCAAAGGTTGGTGCAGTTGGCCAATGACCATGATCCAAGGGACTCGTCGGCACTGGCCAAGCTAGCCTTCCAATTCACGAGTGCTTCAGCTTCACGCCGTGAGTCGGCTCTCACCGGCATGACGGCGCACAGGAGAGAGATGCAAGATAGCAGGAGAAGGCCTAAAGGATGGATGGGCTTCATGATAGGTGGTGTTTCGCTAGCTGCTCCAGAGAAGTGAATTAATAAGCCAAAAGGCCGGCCGGCCGGCTGTTACAGCTTGTGGTTTCCGAGTGTGGCATGTTATAGATGAGCTTCCATGTGAACGAACAGGAAATTCTAAGTGGGTTGGCATGTGTCATTATCAGCGTGACTCTTGGAAGTCTTGGCAGAGATATGTTCAGCATAGTGGTCAACATTCAAACAGTACTCCTAATAAGACAATAAGCAACCAATCGAAAATAAAGAATCTTGATCCTAGAGCAGCTTTCAAGGGCAGACGAGTCAACAACCCACAGAAGAAAGGGCAAAAAAGACGACGACAAGAACAGTAGCCAAATAATAAGACTAAAGTGTTAAGAATATTCTTGGCCAAGAAAATAGATAAATGAAATTTTGTTTGAGGTCAAAGAAACTTTGCTTTGCTTTGGGTCACCCTTTTACCTTGCCTCGACAGCCATGACAGCAACCAATCAAAACACCCACCCATGGAAAGAAAGACAGAAAGCACAAAGCAGTAGCAGCCAGCACAGCACAAAGCATACATAAGCAGTAGATGGACCGGCGCCAGTAGTAAGTACTTGGAGTGGAGAGGTAGGTGGTTACCAATTGGGTCTTAACTCTTTCCGTGCCTTGATGGTTCTGCCCAGCTAACTCCAGTCTCTCCAACATGTTAGGCTGGGTTTATTGTCTTGGCCTCCACCCCAACTTGCTCTTGACTTGCTTCTCTGCCCAGAAATCTCACCACGGAGTCTTCTTTCTATAAAAAAAAATGTCAAAAGTGCTAGTGCTTGGGTTTCTCTCTCTCTCTTTGCCCAGAACGGCAACCTGAAATTCTGAATCCTAATCGTAGCAAATAGAAAAAAAGAAGAGGAGAAGAAATCAATCAATCAATCAATCAATCAATCAATCGATCGATCCGATTCATGCTGCTGCTTTGTTTCTGTTTCAGATGCTACATATATCCAAACATTCGATTTCATATTCCAACTGTACCATCAACCGTACAAATCAATGACAGCATATATCTTTTACTCACCATTATGTTTGAGGAAGAAGCAGGTAATGCCAGCCTCTCCTTTCCTTTCCTTGCTTTGCTGGCCTTATTTGTTTTTCTTCTTCTTTTTTGCGAGAAAGTCGCAGTTACAGCAGCCAAGCTCTTACAGAAAAGCCCAGAAAACAGAAGCAATTACAAAGACACCCTTCTGAGCTTCGGCGTCGCCGTCTTCGAGCACAACGCTGCGCCGGCGAAACCCGCCGCACCACCTCCGACAACCTTGGACTGGGAGGCCCCCCTGTGCGGCAAGGAAGGCGACGCTCCTCGGTGCGAAGCACCTCCACCCTGCGCGTCGAGCAGCAACACCAACTTGGCAAGCAGCAACCGTACCTTCGAGATCGTCAGTCGCCGGATCCGCCACCTCTCGGACTCCGGTGAAGGGGGAGCCCTCTCGAGCGCTCCGAGGAGCCGCGAACGAGGGTGGGACGGCAGATCTGCAACGGAGCTCCACCGGAGCCACGCGAGCAGAGGAGAAGAACGCCGCCACCAAAAGCCACTCTGGCATCGCCGCTTCCGCCTCGGCTCCGCCGGCTAGCACACCACCACGCACCCCTAATCTACATACATGCCCGGATCCGGGGATCCCCCGTCCTCCCGCCGCCGAAGCGGCCGCCGGAGGGCGAGGGATCCGGCGAATCGCCGGCTGCGAGCTGAGGAGCGTGGTGTCGCCCAAGAAATCGCCTCTCTCGTACTGTAGATGGGGAGAGGGTGTCGGTCCAACTCGACTTTAGTTATTTGCTTTTCTTCTTCGCATGTATCTGATGTTACCTCTATTAGTGAAAGTTCAAGAAAATCAAATGATTATAGTCTGGCCATAAGTCATGATCCTTTTTTTTTTGGTTGTACAGGTGCAGAGGTGCTTGTGTGTGCTAGGCAAGAAGACGCCATTGGAATCAAGATTTGTGAAATATTTGCAGGTACCCCGAGAGGTTGTGTGTGCTTGTGTTATGTGCTATCACGACCATCATGTCGTGGTTGTTTGTGCTCCGACCATCGTGTCGTGTATGTGGATGTTGCCGGCCGGTGATGCCGGCAACATGATTTGTGAAATGTTTGCAGGTACCCTGAGAGGCCCTTGAGATTGCCTGAACGTCGATTAACTTCCGTTCCGGCAAATTCGGGTACTCCATATGTCCTATTTTTAGCAAAGGTCATGTCGAAATTTTTCTTGAATTTTAGCATGACTTTGCTAAAAATAGGACATATGGGGTATTGCGACTAATGCATGGGCCGGGGTATCTTAGTACTTAATTAAGTGATGTTTTTCTTATATTTGTTGTACTAACTTTTTGCCTCTTTTTAATGCAGTGCAAACATGTCGGACCCCGGCCCTTCTAAGCACATGAGCGTCGAAGAAGAAGCTAGAGACGCCAACAAGTCGTTCTGGGCTCTGTCCCAGGAGTTGGAGGAGGTGGAGGCCACCGAAGCTGCTAGTGGTGGCGACCGTGGCGACGATGAAGCCGAAACCACTGATATAGCTGCTAGTGGCGGCCATGAGGATGACGCCACCACCACCGATGGTGGCGACCACACGGATGGTGGTGGTGGCAGCAACCCGACCGCTCAGAAGCAGAAGAAGCAAAGGAAGGATCGGACACCGTAAGCGCTCGACAACGTCACAGACGTGTTCACTGAGGTCACGCCAAGTGGCCTACCAGTGGAGCCTAAGGAGCTTGCCAAAGGGTACGGCATGCAACTAGGGTGCATTCTCCGGGAAAGCGTCTCGATCAACACGAAGGACCTCAGAAGCAAGGCCAATGAGCCTTTGGTCGAAAACCTCCTCAAGAAGCTTCACCAACGATACACGTTCCCGCAGACGTTCAACAAAAAGGTGGACAGTTTAGCCATCACGAAGATGAGCACCGTCTTGAGCAGCTGGAAATCCCGGGTGAAGAAGAAGATTGATAAGGGTGACAGCTGGGAGAAGATAAGTGCCAAAGAGCCGATGCTTGACCAAGAAGAGTTCGAGGCATTCAAGTTGTCCTTACAATCTGAGGAGGCTAAGAAATTGACCAAGTGGGGGAAGGATATGCGGGACCTGAACATAGGTAACCACCATTTGGGAAGCGGCGGTTACCGAGGAAAACAGCCCATTTGGGACAAGGAGGATGCCGAGGTTGCACGTCTGGGAAAAGAGAACCCGTGGCTCAAAATCACGGACGAGCAGGTTAGGAACTTTGTCCGGTCCCGCTACTATCTGAACAAGGCGACGGGGGAATTCGTTACCGACGATGACGATGTGAGGGCATTCGAGAAAGTGCTGGTAAGGAATTTAATTACCGCGGATATCTCAAATTCCATTGCGTTGATCTAATTAGATAACGAAGCCATATTTCTACATGGGTTCACCTTAATTTCCTTTGTCTGCAGGAGGACGAGTTGAAGGCTGACGTTGAGGCCGGCCCGTCGTCCCAGGGGTCGACGGAGCCGTGGGACACGACTTTCAACAGGGCGATGAACGTTTACAAGGAAAGGGACAAGTCGGCGCCGTCGACGTCAGCTGGCCGTGTAACCGGCTTTGGTACGAGCATGAAGTTCCTCCAGTATACAGCACGGACGCCGAGAAGAGGAAGGAGAGGAGGAAGCCAACTAGGGATAGAGCCGAGGTTTTGGAGCTAAGGAAGAAGGTGGAGTCACTAGAGCAGGAGAAAGTGGACTCCAACACGGTGGACAAGTTAGTGGACGAGAAGCTCGGGCGATCTTACCCCCTGGGTTGATGGAGGGGTTAGCTGCTTGGAATGCGGGAGGTCGACATGGGCCGATACACGTGCCCAGCTTCGCCGGCAGCAACTCCAGCAATAACGTGTCGCCGGACCTGGTGACCCCGCTACCCAACACCGCGGCGCAGCCGCCTGCGCCGCTCCATTTGGTCCCACCGAACCCCCTACCGCGAAAGATACCGAGGCGCTGCCGGTGGCGGCGGTGCTTGATAATGCACACGAGCGGCCGGAGGTTGATAGGCCGGCCGCCGGCACCGGCGCCCTTGTCTCGACATTAGCCGAGCTCAACACCATCACCAAGGTAACTAATTAGTTAGTCCGCAGCATCTTCTATAACTATGCCTTTGATGACTGCCATCTCATGATGCCCAACATGTGTTGACTCCCAGGACACGCCTTGCATACTCCTGCATAGCGTGGGGGTCGGCGGCGAGTTGAAGGAAGTCGCAGATGGCATCATCGTACAACCAATGACCCGCGAAATACACAACATTAGAATGAGCGCGGCTGTGATGAAAGTCAGGCTGACTACGGTAGTGCCTGAGTTTCGTGACATCGACCCCCCCATTCAACCTCCGGGAGCCGAGGACCACATGGTCCTTGGAAGATGCCTCAAGTGGCTCCTGGAATGGCCGAAGACACAGATTCGTCTTAGGGGGGTCTTCAGGTGGTCAGGCGCAGCACCGGCGCCACCTCGAAGTTGCGGCCCCCGATCATTCGGCCCTTGAAGCCGACACAAAAAACTGTCGTGAATGAACCGGTGCCACAAGCAGCCGTCACCACCACCCGGGAGGAACCGCCGGTCGTCGCCACCACCAGCCGCCACCAAAAACTGTTGGGAGCGTCTGTACCGCAACCGTCGAAAGACAAAGCCGTTGCACCTCAACTTGGTGGCAACGACGACACTAATGAGGATAATGTCGACGTCGATGACTTCCTCAACACTGGCGCCAGCAAAGATTTGTACATGCCTCCTGTACATGTGGATGAGGAACCCTTCCGCGCTCACCGCGATCTACCTGCTCGTCCCACTACATGCACGCAGCGCCTGACCTTCCAGGGTTCATCTCAACAAGACACACTTCCGGAGGCCGACGATCAAGCTCAACCGGCTAACATTTTCAGCCCTGGCACACTGCATAAGTCGGTTCACGAGGGAGTGCAATCCCCAGAGATGAAGAAGAAGAAGCACAGGAAGAGAAGCAGGCCAGGCGCCTCTGCGAGCCAGCCAGCTCCTAAGATTATCCGGGGTCATGAAGACATGGTATCACCCCGTGCGGATGGCTTGACCCGAGTTCATGAAGCTGGTAAACCGATACTGCCTCCGGAGTTGCTCCGCCTCGCAGAAGGACCCATGCACTCTTTGCATCAATCTATCTTGATGCTAGAGGGCATCCTTCTTAAAGACGAGAATCTAAATTACCCGGTGTTTACGGCCCAGGTGCCAAAGGACTCGGACTTCGTCCATGAAGCCCCACGGATCTGTTCTTCATAGCGTTCGAGGATGTCTTCAATCTGTTTCAGTCTAAACGGCTGGACTATAACTTGGTCCGCCTATACGCGCTCAGTACGATGAAGATCAGGAGAGATAAACCCCGTACGTCGCGGTAGCGGATCCCTACTACATGCGTGACAGCCAGCTGGTGGAAGGATCAAGCACGCGGACCATGGCCAACAAGAGGAAGAACAACCTTCTTGTGCCTTTCTTTCCCGAGTAAGTACACATCCGCTCGCCGCCGTCATATCTTATGCTTTCTTATAGATTTCTTCCGTTTTGATCATTTTCAACATTCCGTTTCAATTGTGTTGACCAGGGACAAGTACTGCACACTCATCATCCTAAGCCCGAGGTGGTCCATTGCCACTTATTTCGACTCGGGGAGTTTGAGCAGGAAGAAAGACTACACCAGAATAAAGGGTGTTCTCGACGAGGCTCTCCAGGGCTACGCCCAAAAGGGAGGCCCTTTCGAAAAAGATAAGAAGGGGAATGTCTCACAAATGACAACAAACACTGGTTCAGGCATGGGACCGAGTTCCATTGCATCAAGCAGAAGCCTGGCAGCGTGAAGTAGTCCTTCTACGTCCTCCATCACATTAAAGGGTTTGTCCGGGATGCAGAGAATGCCATCTAGTCTCCGAGAATGGACCAAATGTGCGGGGGAAATCACCGATTCTGAGCTTAGAGAAGACTTCCATCGCATCCAGATGCAGTTATCGCAAATCATCATCGAAGATGTCAGCACAAGAGGGGGGTCCTTCCACCGCGCCATAGGTAGGATGTATTATAAAAGAAAGCCTTGCCTCACTCGAAAGAAGTGCTTCTTTATTTTCTATATTATAGATTTATCCACTTAGATGAATAAATCATACTCTATTTATATTATTAACCAATATATATCCCAATCCATCTCCAGGGTTGTGCCAGAGGGACATCGAAGAACACCTAGAGGCTCAGCAGGACACGAGGACGTGGACGACGAAGGAGATGTATAAACCGTTCCCGGCGCCGCTCAAGAAGAAGACTCCATGATCGTGCTCCCGCTCTTGCTCACCATCATCGCCGATGTACTCTATTTGATCCTAGTTTAGTCGGTGAACTTCATTTGTAACGTGTGACATGATCGATGAACTTGTGTATCATGACTTGTGTAAAAATTTGGAACTTTTCACTACATGTATGTATCTCGGGCTCTAAGTAATGTGATGACATATATGTCTGTTTTCATATACTGTGTTAAATATATTATTGTTTCTGTTATATCGGTATAGTATATCTGTATAAATCATGTATATCTGTATAAATACCTGTATTTGTACAGCGGGGGCAGCAACAAATTTCTGTGGCGCACCACCTGGTGGATGCGCCACTGAAATAATTCTGTGGTGCACTGGCTCCGGTGCGCCACAGAAATATAATTTAGTGGCGAGATAACCGTGGCACCCACCATGCGCCACAGAAAGGCAAAATGGGTGCGCCACAGATGGCCTGTTTCCTAGTAGTGTATGCACCTTCCCTAACAAGTAATTGGTCTCTGCTGTCCACAAGGCGCCTCAATAGCATTGACGTGCAGCCCCTTGTTGACAAGGTGGCTCCCAAGCTTGTTCCTTGGCAAGGAAATCTCATTGCCGCGGCGGGGAGGCACAATCTTTAGAAATCGGTGATCTCTTCGCAAGCTATTTTTCACAACACGCCACCGGCCGTGATCCCGCCTAGCATTTTACAAGCCATCAACAAGTTGAAAATGGCGTACCTTTGATCGGGCACCGACAAGGTTTCCGGTGATCAATGTAGGTTAAATTAGCAAATCGTGTGTCACCCTAAATACAAGGCATGGCTTAGCATCATCGACCTTGATAAGTTCTCGAGAGCTTTCTGACTATGATGGCCATGGCTTCTATGGAAAGTTCCATCAAAGGCTTGGATTGGAAATAACCACCCATGTAGTTAGCACCATCAATCTTGTAGATGGGCACACTGCAAATTTTTGGCATGCACCATGGTTGCAAGGGTCAAGCAAAAGGGTTGTGCTCCCTCTATCTTCGCCATCACTACGAAGAAAAACTTCTCGGTTCACAAGGGCATCATCAACGATTTTGGATCTCTAAAGTAAGCGTCGCGGAAGGATTTACCACTCAACACATCATCGAGTTTGTGGATCTTTCAACGAGAGTTAGCGAGGCTCACCCCACCGAGGGCACACCGAATGACATCATTTGGAAGTTCACCAACTCCGGATTATACGCGGTTGCATCAGCTTAAAGGCGCAATTCGAAGGCATGACATAATCATCCATGCCGGAAGCGGTTTGAAGAATTGTGCCCCTTAAGTGCAAGCTCTTCGTATGGCTCATTCTCCAAGATAGAGTGTGGATGTCGGACCGACTTCAGCGGTAGAGATGGCCAAATTGTGTCCTTTGCAAACTTTGTAAAAGGGAGAACGAATCCAGAGCTCACCTCTTCTTCAACTGTCCCTACACTCTTAGGATTTGGAACTGGATCATTTCTTGGCTTGGACTCCTGTCCATCGACACATTGCTTTGGGCATCCTTTTCCTCGGTCAAAAAAATGGTGGGAGTCGGTCATCTTTTCTTATGGCACTAGAAAGAAATCCTTGGTCTCTCTCATTTTGCTGGTGTTGTGGCATATATGGAATGAGAAGATCGCACGAGTTTTTCGCAATTTTTTACCACGCCGTCCAAGGTCATGTCTCAAATCAAGTCTGAGGCGGCTTTGTAGAGCGTGGCGGGAGCTAAGCATTTGGGTTCAATCATGCCGCTATAGTAGGGTTTCTGGTTTATAGGTCTCTTTTGTCCTTTTGAGCTTTTCCTCATTTATGCCATGTAACTTCTAAACTCCAATTTCTCAATTAATGAGATGAGGCAAATCTTGCCTCTGTTTTTATTCAAAAAATGATAAAGATAGTACCTCCGCCAGAAAAATAATACTCCCATGCCGGTTCTTCAACCTGACATGCATGGACCAGGGCGCGCCCTTTAACACGATCGATGACGTAACGAGTAAATTCGATCTAAACCTAAAATAGAGACTCTTCGATCTAAAAAAAAGAAAGGACTATCGATCAAATTGACTAGCTAGCACGTTGATCGATGGGACCGGCCGCGAGCTAGCTAACTACGGTTGCTTGTCCATCTCGCAGATGTAGGGCTCGTCCATGGCAGGGTCGAGTCGCAGGCACCTCTTCACCGCCGCGACCGCCTTGGCGCACGTCTCCGCGTCCACTTCGACGGGTGTCGGCGTGCCTCTGTGTTTGTTGCAAGTTTCAATCATCTTCAGGTAGCAGTACACGAACGTCTTGTCGATGAAATTACTAGTCTCGTTCAAAGAGAGTCGCCGAGAGAAAGAAGAAAAAGAGCAATGCGTGGTATTTCCGCGTGAGAGAAAAAGGTACATATATGCGCCTACGGTCTCCTTATCTAAAAGCGGGGTAAAATTAAAGTAAATCAACTCGTGTACTAGTAGGTCACGAGACCGGGTCTTACGCAACTGACATCAGGCCACGAAACCGGATCTAAATTAACAAACTGGCTGGAGAAGAGGAACGATCGGATCCATGGACGACGGCGTGGACTTGCCCACCGACGTCCTCGTGTCCATCCTCCAGCGGTTGCAGCCTAAAGACCGCCGCCGGCTCCGCCTTGTCTGCCGGCATTGGCACCACGCCGTCGACACGCGCACGGCCACGAGCCTGCGCAGCCGCGCCAAGACGCTCCTCGTCACCGCGGAGCGCGCGTACGTCTTCGACGTCGACGACAAGGACCAGTCCAGCTGGCATATGCCTGTGTTTCCCAACGGTTAGGATGACTCCAACGGGGCGACGCATCGAGTCCGCGCGCATCCGTTCGTGTCCGCGAGGGCCAAAAACACGGCCCAACGGGGCGACGCAAACGGACCGCGGTCCGTTTTTTGGTCCGCTGCGACGCATCCCTGGCCCAAATTTGGGCCACCGATGCGTCGGCCCCGGACGCGAAACGGAGCTCTTTTGTGTCCTCCCCTGGTCCGCTTTTGGAGGCAAAATCCACAGTCCAGACCTACCCCATGGCCGCCGCCGCCTCCAGGATCGCCAAGGCCGCCGCCAAGACCGCCGCCGCCGCCGCCGCCGCCGAGAGCCTAGAGCTGGCCGACGACGCCGCCGGGCTTGCTCCCTGGCTGAAGAAAGTGAAGAAGGAGCTCACGGAGGAGCAGAGGGCCAAGGAGACGGCCAAGTGGGGCCAACGGAGGAGGAGGCTGAAGCAGGACAGGCTCGACGCCGCCGCCAGGGCCGCCGCAGAGGAAAAGGGCGACGACGACAACGCCGACCTCGTGACCAAGACCGCGACAGCTGCCCTCCTCCTCATTGGACTTACCCCGTCCGCGGCGGCGGTTGGGGTAGCGACTGCGGCGGCGGTCGGGGTTTCCTCTACCGCGGCCAGCTCCAACGCTTCCACGGCCCGACCTCCAAGGTCGAAACCGCTCGCGATCGCGCCATCTCCTGCGCACGGGTTCGTCCCTGGAACCATGCCGCCGCGGGTTTCTCCTACCTCCGACGAGTCGGTCGAGGTACCTGCCCTCGTTCTCAACCCGCCTGCGACACCGTTGGTCGCACAGTCCCCCGCGCCGCAGACTGCGGAGGCGCGTGCAGCTGCCCCGCCAGTGGTCGCCCCGCGCGTAACCTGTTCGGCACTGTGCCCACGCCATCGCCGGGTGACCCCAGGTACTACGAGGAGGACGATGACCCCTACTACGGGGAGGACGTCCTCCAGGACATGGTCTGCGACAACACCCAGTACGACGGCGACGACTACAATGCCGGGGATGATGAGACTCTACCGACCGGCCCCGATGTGATCAACATCGATAATGAGCCGGTCTTCAACGAGCTCGATGCCGCCGCCGCGGCCATGAGGAAGAAGGTCAGCCAAAGAGGCGCCTCGTTCACCACCGCTGAAGACATTCTCATTTGCGAGTCGTGGATCGAGGTTGGAACCAACCAAATCATCGGGGCCGAGCAAAAAGGGTCGGCATTTTGGGGCCGGTTCACCAAGCGCTACAACGAGGGCCGAATCCTTCCGCCCCGGAACATTCTGGCGCACCGGACCGAGTGTTCAATCTCTAAGAGGTGGAACCACATTCAAGAGCAAATGAGCAAGTTTTGCGGCGCCGTTGAGCACATCGAAAGCCGGCCGCCGCAAAGTGGCTATGGAATCATGGAGCAAATGTTGCAAGCTTTGGATCTCTTCAAGGCTCAATATGGGAAGGTCTTCACCTTGACCCATTGCTACCGGGAGCTTAAGGACCAGGAGAAGTGGAAGGAGCTATACGCCTCCCTCAAGAAGGCGGGACAAGCGGGACATCTTGGTGTTGACAAGGGAGAGGGCACAACGGAGAAGGAGAAGGACGGGAGGCCAAGGGGGAAGAACAACTCCAAGGCCGAGCAGAAGCGCGATGCAACGACCCTTGCGTTGCAAGAGACTTTGAGCGGGTTCCTATCCCAAAAGGATAAGACCTGTGACAAGAGGGAAGAGAGGAGAGAAAAGGAACGCCTCGAGAGAGAGGCGGATTCGAAGCTCTACTTCGAATTGCAAAAGAAGAGGCTTGACATAGAGGAGGAGAACGCTCGGACCCGGGCGGCGGAGGTCGAGATCAGGGGCAAGGAGGCCGAGGCAAGGACCAAGGAGGCCGACGTGAAGGCCAGGGAGGTGGAGCTCAAGGCCAAAGACCTTGAACTCGCCCTACGCGCCGAGGAGGTCAGGATCATGGACATGGACATCTCCACCTTCACCCCTAGGAAGAAGGCCTACTACGAGAAGAAGCAAAGGCAGTACATGGATCAGGTTTGATCTATTCTCGGTCCCTTCTACATATTTGTGTTGAACTATGGCCAACATGGCCGAAAAAACATGGCCGGTGGCCGAAATTTGTAATATTTTGGGCACACCTGGGGACATGGCCGATGGCCGCAACTTGTAATGTTTTGGGCACACCTGGGGACATGGCCGATGGCCGCAACTTGTAATGTTTTGGGGGCGTGGAAACGATCATGCCCGAAAATGATCAAAATGATCAAAAACCCTGGCCGGGCGGACTCAATGCGTCGGCCCGTTGGGGGCAGTGGCCGGAAAGGGGCGGACGTGGGCCGGACATGGGTCCTTTTGGCGACGCAAACGGACCAAACGCGGACCAAACGCGCGTCCGTTTGCGTCGCCCCGTTGGAGTCATCCTTATAAGGTGGTAGGGACCCGCAACGGCATCATCTGCATGTGCGACAATTCCGGCGGCATCCTGCTATACAACCCAGTCAACGCCGATAGTCTTCCCATCCCGAGCCCACCACGGTACAAGACTGTCGTCCGGATCTGGCGTCGGACCTTCAGCTTCACGCATGACCCGGTAACGGGGCGGTACATGGTCGTGCACGTGCAACACGGCCGGGTCATGGTGTTCACGCTCGGGGAGGCAACCTGGCGGGACGTCGTCATACCCTATGCCACTCACGTCCCGAGCTGCAAACGCGAGGGAAGTCTCGTGACCGTGGATAGCACATTGTATTGGGCCGAATGGGGAGAGGCGAGGGGTCCTCGTTTGCCATTCCACTGCATGCCGTCATCCCGGCCAGTCGGCACTTGGCGCTTGACAGAGGTACTTGGGAGGCTTGGTTTCGCCTTTAGCAAGGAGGTGTGGGTCATGAACGCTTGGTGGAGCCGCTGGTATAGCGTGGAGTTCCAGCATGTTCGGCACCTACCCAAATGGCACGACCACCAGCATCTCACATGGCCGCACTTTTCTCATGGAAGCAAGCACATCCTGACGTGGGAGTGGTTACCCATGGGTGGAGGTTTTGTCTTGTACCAACACATCGCGACGGATGAGAGAACGAAGGCACGACGCGGTACAGTGCAGATCAGCCTGAGCAACCCGGGTACATTGGTAGGCCGTATTGAGACGTACCATGATACCCTACAGAGGTTCGACTATGTCGAGACCATGGAGCCGTTGAGTGTCTACAAGTGCTGGTGAAAACGATGTATTGACCTATCTACGTAAGAAGTTTTGATTGTTAGAACTTTCTCCGCCAATATGTGTTACTTATCAAATGAATATAAAGCCATTGGGTGATGGGTATTTTTCTTGTTCGTATGGTTTTGCGTATGTGAGGTGGAGGCAGGTTAATATAGACGTTATGTTTTCAAATCAAAATAAAGAAATTTGAAGAGGTTATCAGGACCTAATTTTACCAATCACACAAGTGTTTTCAGATCAAAATAAAAAGTTGTGAAGAGTTTATCAGGACCTAACTTTACAATCAGACTAGCGTAATATAAAGTTACATAAACACTCTTTGTCTCACTGACCGACAACACTAGTATTTTGGAGTTCAAATTAACGAACTAGAGATTTATAACATTTTTTTGCCACTTGCGCCATAATAATGTTAGTGTATCTATGTTTTGCATTGACCTATCTGCAAGTACACGTCCTCGGATATGGCAGACGAAATATTATCTCTACGTAAGAAGTTTTGATTGTTGGAACTTTCTCCGCTAATATGTGTTACCTATCAAATGAATATTTGTCTATGTAAAGCCATTGGGTGATGGGTATTTTTCTTGTTCGTATGATCATGCGTTTGTCAGGTGGAGGCAACTTAATATAGACGGTATGTTTTCAAATTAAAATAAAGAAATTTGAAGAGGTTATCAGAACGTAAATTTACCAATCAAACTAGCGTTTTCAAATCAAAATAAATAATTTTGAAGAGTTTATCAGGACCTAACTTTACAATCGGATTAACGTAATATAAAGTTACATAAACACTGTTTATCTCACTGACCGACAACACTAGTATTTTGGAGTTCTACTTGCCAAATTAACGAACTAGAGATTTAGAACATTTTCTTGCCACTTGCGCCATAATAATGTTGGTGTATCTATGTTTTGCAGTACGGTTACATGCTTTGTTGATTTAATTATCCTTATGAAGTGTGGAGAAAGTTCAATTGATACAGCAAGCTACACTTCCCTGAAGAAGTGATTAATATGCCATGGAACAAAAAGATGCCACGTAAATGATTTTCTGGCTGGCAAATGTTGGATTGTAGCAGTGTAATGATTTAGGTGCACTATACATGTTACTTTGTTTGGTTTTATTTGTACTTTATATATGACTGTCAATATAATTAAGTTCTTGAGAAAATATGAATGTATACCTTGAATTCTATAAAGAATTTCCGCGGCAGCAGTGATTATACTTTCGGTTGTAAAACATCTGCGAACTCATCTGGATTAGCTTTAGCTGTGGCAATGTTATTCTCTTGTTTGTCACGATCTCCAGAACCTATCATTGCTTTCTCCTCCACCTGATACCTGTGGGAGCACGCATTTGTACTAAATAAATTTCTCCAGCTGTGTTTGCGCTCTTTGGCTTGGTGCATGTCGTATTGTAACATTTGCAATGTTGTACATTTTGTATATCTGGTGGGTATTGCAGCCCTTGCAGTTTACAATGAACAGCGCGCTTTGCTGCACCGCCTGTCTGCAACAACGTGACCAATGAGGTAAACTCGGCCTCTCAAAGAAGTTTAGGAGTTTATTTTAACAACTGTGCATGTGGCGGTAATTGATGGTCCGAGTGCAGTACGTCATTTTCACAAACCTGCATGTTACTGTGATACACTGGCCTTTGCACAAAATAAAAAGATATACATTGGTCTTTGATCTAAATAATAAGACAGAGATAGCAAGATTATAAATAATACAGGAAGCAATATACCAAATTCAATTCCACAATCCGGCAATATACCGAGTTCAATTCCACAATCCAGCGTATTGCTCAATCAAGGTAAAGAACAAGGTTGTCAAAATACCCAACCTTTCCAGTCAAAGCGAGACCCGACCTCCGCGCCGCTCCGCTTGAGCGACACGGGGGAAACCCTAGCGCCTCCGCCGGCAGTTGGCGGTGGCCCCGGCCCCCAAAGGCGGCGCGGGGAGATCTCGCGGTGAACGCGCGGGGCGGCGCGACCCTTCTCTCACGGCGGCGGCGGTGAAGATCGACGACGGTGCAGTGAAGGTGCTCGCGGCCATGGGGCGGCACGGCGGTCCTTGACGGCCTCTGCTTCCCGGCGAGTTGGTGGGGGAGGCTCGTCCTCCAGCTCTGCTGCCGGCGTGCTGCTTCCCGGCGAACGGCGGCCTCTGTCCCCTCCGGGCGCCCTCCGTGCAGCGTCCTCGACGGCGTGCGGCCCTCGGCTGTCGTCCGGTGCGGCGGCGCCAGCTTCCTGCTCGGCGTGACGGGGTGGGGTGGCAGCCCCCTGATAACCCACAAGTATAGTGGATCGCAACAGTCTTCGAGGGAAGTAAAACCCAAATTTATTGATTCGACACAAGGGAGACAAAGAATACTTATAAGCCTTAGCAGCGGAGTTGTCAATTCCACCACACCTGAGAAAACACTAGTAACAAACGTGATGTGAAAGCAGCAGTAATATGAGAGCAACAGTAGCAGTAACACAGAAGCAATGGCACCAGAAAGTAATTGCTTGCGTGGAGTTGACGGAAAAGCAATGATGATTACAGATGGACCGGGGTTCCCAGCTATCTACACTAGTGGTAACTCTCCAATAACAAGTGTTGGGTGAACAAATTACAGTTGGGCAATTGACAGAATATTGAGCGCATGACAATGCATATATATGACATGATGAGTACTATGATATTTAATTTGGCATTACGACAAAATACATAGACCGTTATCCAACAGCGTCTATGACTAATAATCCACCGCCGGGTTGTCATCCGAGTCCCCCGTTGGTACTAAGTTGCAAGCAACGGATAATTGCATTAAGTAATGTGCGTAATGTAAACAAATACATATGACCGTGGACATAGCATTGTTAGGTTATCCCTAGTGGCAACAGCACATCCGCAACCTTAGAAGTTGCTGTCACTCTCCCAGATTACCGGAGGCATGAACCCACTATCTAGCATAAATACTCCCTCTTGGAGATACAGGAAACTACTTGATCAAGGTAACCACAAGTACCGGAGAGCATGCAAGATCTTAAATAACATAGGGCATAGATTGATAATCAACTTGACATAATATTCAATATTCATCGGATCCCAGCAAACACAACACTGATTACATCATATGGATCTCAATCATGTAAGACAGCTCATGAGATCATTGTATTGACGTACATGGGAGAGAGTACCAACTAGCTACAGCTAGAACCCGTAGTCCATGGGGGAACTACTCACGGAGCATGATGGAGACTGTGGCGTCGATGGAGAAGGCTCCGGGGGTCAATCCCGTCCCGGCAGGGTGCCAGAACAGGAACTTCTGACCCCCGAAACTTGGTTTCGGATGGCGGCGGAGCTCTGGAACTTTTCTTGGGAAATCGTCGATTCTTCCGTGAGTTTTAGGTCAGGGGCAATATATAGTCCAAAGGGTGTCGCGAGGCGGTGCACGAGGAGGCGACACCACCCCTGGGCGCCAGAAGATTCCTGGCCGCGCCGAGCCCACGTGTGGGGCCCTCGTGGCTCCACTTCGTCTCTCCTTCGGACTCCAGGTGTCTTCTGATAAAATAGGGGCCTCCGTAAATTTTCGTCCAATTTCGAGAATATTTCCGGACTAGCTTTTCTGGAATTCAAAAACAGCAGAAAACAGGAACTGGCACTGTGGCATCTTGTTAATAGGTTAGTCCCAGAAAATGTATAAAAATGACATGAAGTGTATACAAAACATGTGGCAATTGATATAAAACATGCATGGAACATCAAAAATTATAGATACGTTTGAGACGTATCACCCCCCCCTCCTGCTTCGTGGTGGTGCGGCCCGAGGTGGCTTGGATGTTGCTGGTTGCTGGATGCGTCGGCTCTCGTCGGCGTGGAGCGGCTGGTTCTGGTCCTGTGGGTGGAGGCGAGGTACTGCGGTGGTTCCAGTGTGGCAGTGGCGCTGCTGCCGCGTTGGAGGTGCACGGGTCAGCGGATCTGCAGGCTGATCTGCTCAGCTGCGCGGGGTGGTGGTGTGTCGAAGCTCCGGGCGAAGGTCTGCCCGGCTTGCCGGCCGGCGGTGGCGGCATCCGTGGACGTCGCGGTCCTCGCTGGAGGCACCGCTGTGGAGTTCTCTGGCTCCCACGATCCCCGGGCCTGGTCCTTCAGGCGAAAGCCTAGACCCCGTGGGGGCCGGGCGGCGGCGGTGCTTCTACGTCGTGACCCTATTTGGGGCGCCGTCTTGAAGTTCTTTGGCTCCATACACGCTTTCCTTGGGCTGGACGTGCACGGTGTCACGATTGGCAGGTGACGGTCAGCGGCGTGGTTTTTCCGTGTGGTGTCAAGACTTGGCAACGACGATGGTGCTGATCAATGGTGTGGTCGCGGCAATGGCTTTGTAGTCGGCTCTGTTCCGGCGTGTCCGAGAGTCTTCGTGTTGGTCTCCCCAGGCGGTGGAGTCGGAGCTGCTATGAGCGGCGTACGATAACCTGCAAGGGGTGGTCCGGTGGTGAAGATCTTCTTCGGCGCAGGTCTTGCGCATCTCCTCTCCGGAACTTATCATCAAAATCGGAGTTGTCTACCTCTGCGCGAAGAGTCATCTGTTTGGCATAGGCCGACGAAGGCTTATCGACGCCGCTTTGGCAATGGTCTCCTTGGTGGTTTTCTTGTGAAGTCGGAGTCGCTGCAGGGTGTGTAGCTTGATGACGATGACACAGAAGGCAACCTCGACGACGACTCTAGCTTCGGTGGTGTGTGTGCAGTTTGCGTGGGTAGCCAGGGTGGCTGTGTGTGCCCTCATGGCGGTTGTCGAGGGTGTTGTTTCGGTTTTAGGCTGGTTTCCCGCTAATTAACGGGTCAATTCTCACTTCTTCTTAATTAATGAAAATGGCAAGTCTTTTGCCTCGGTTCAAAAAAAAAAACCCAACCTGTGATGACCATATGATAGACTTGTTCGCTTGTGCTATAACGCAACCAATTGTTTCAGTTGATTGATTAATCTTCAACTTGATGGAAAATTGTCGACAATCCTAAGATAACATAGAAGCTCCACTAGCCAGAACATCTTGAAGAATAGTAGATTAACCAATCTACTGAACCACAACAGGCGATAGCTAATTTGAAGCTATGCATTCTTAAAACAATAGCATTCTTGAAAGTCACGGAAGTCTGGAAGATTAAAGAATCTTTTGGCCAAACAAACAATTAAAAAAGGATCTTTTGGCAAACAAACAATTAAGAAAGCACCTGTAAAGAACATCTGTATACAAGTAAAGAATCGTTTGGCCAAACAAACAATAAAAAAAAGGATCCTGGTTGTTTGTCAAACAATGGTTTGATAATTCTTCATTCATTTGGTAAAGTACATATATTAGCGGAGAAAGTTCCAGCCAAGCAAAACTTTTAACATATATAGTAACAGATTTGTATATGCCATATCTAGGACCGTGCAATTGCAGATAAGTCATACATCATGCATCATTTTCACCAGCACTTGTAGACGCTCAACGGCTCCATGGCCTCGACATAGTCAGACCTTCGGAAGGTATCATATATTGTCTCAATATGGGCAACCAACGTACCTTGGTTCCTCTGATCGATCTGCACGGTGCCACGTCTTGCTTTTGCGGTGTCGTTGCTCGCCGTGTGTCGGTACAAGGCACAGCCTCCACCCGTGGACAACCACTCCCACGTCAGGACGTGCTTGCTTCCATGAGCAAAGTGCGGCCATGTGAGATGCTGATGGTCATGCCATTTTGGTTGATGCCGTGCACGCCAGACCTTCACTGTATACCATAGGCTCCATCGAGCGTCCTTAGCCTCTGCCGATGCGCCCCGCTCCATGACCCACACCTCCTTCCTAAATGCGACGCCAAGCCTCCCAAGTACCTCGGTCAAGCGCCAGGAGCCGGATGGTCTGGGTGATGGTAGTGGAATGGCGAATGGATCGCGCTTTCCATTGAGGTCAAACGACACGATCTTACCACCTCTACCGCCCTCCATAGCCAAGTACATCGTGTTGTCGACAGTCACTAAACCGCGGTTGCAGCTCGAGATATAAGTGGCGTTGGCTATACCGACGTCCCGCCAAGACGCCTGCCCTAGCGTGAACACCATGACTTGGCCACCGTAACACGAGACATGCACGATCATGTACCTCCCCGTCGCCTGGTCATGCGTGAAGCTGAAGGTTCGGCACAGGATCTGTGCGCCGGTCTGGTTTTGTCGTGGAGGGCTAGGGACGGACAACCTATCGCCAGTGACGGGTTGTACAGATTGATGCCGCCAAAATCGTCACACATGCAGATGATGCCGTTGCAGGTCCTACCACCTCATTGTGGCCCCTGTAGCCATAGCGGTTGACAAACATAGACATCTCCCAGCTACGCTGCACTAGTAGAGACAAGGCCTTTCGTCCAACCCCTTTAGTCCCGGCCCACTTACAAACCGCGACAAAAGGCCAGGCCACGTCGCCCGAAATAGCCCAGGCGCCCCTCCCCCCTTTTGTCCCGGCCCGTGAGGACCCTTTTGTCCCGGTTTGAGATACAAACCGGGACAAAAGGGGTCCGCGACCCGCAGCGGGCAGGTCCCCCCCCCCCCCCCCCCCCTTTAGTCCCGGTTTGTATCTCAAACCGGGACAAAAGGGCTGGCACCCCTATATATATGGCAGCACCCTCTCCACTCACTCTTTGTTTTTTTCCTGGTGGAGGTGGTGTGGGCTAGTGCTATTTTTTTCTCTCCTTCATATGCACTCAAGGTGTTCGATGAAATGCCTGTTAGAGTGATGCCATTTGAGTTCACACAATACAAACATGATATGAGGTGCCCGAGCCACACTTAAGCTTTCACCTCTTTATTTCCACTTGTCCTAAAAGGTTAGCAACTATTTTCTAGTCGGTCACCGTGCGGTACTAATTTTAGCATCGTCGTTGCGTTTGATATATAGTTGTATGATGCAGATGAGTCATCCATGGATGTACGGTGACCGACGCACAGCGCTTACAGATCAGGCGTGCATTCTTTTTGCGATGCGGCCGAGGCGAACAAGCATGGGGGTGGCTTTATGTTTTGTCCATGTGTTAAATGTCTGAATGTGAAGGATCACACTAACTCAAGAGTCATTCAGAGCCACCTGCTTCGGTCCGGTTTCATGCCCGGCTATAGTGTTTGGACCAAACATAGAGAAAGAGGGGTTATGATGGAAGACGGCGATGAAGAAGAGAACGATGATGACAACTACCGATCTATGTTCTCTGAATACGCTGATACCGCAATGGAAGACAATGAAGAAGAAGGTCAGGGCGAAGAACGGGCACCAGATGAGCCCGTTGATGATCTTGGTCAGGTCATTTTGATGCAAGGCGAGACTGCGACACGGAAAGGGAGAGGTTGCAGTTCGAGCAGATGTTACAGGACCACAAAAAATTGTTGTACCCAACTTGTGAAGATGGCCAGAAGAAGCTGGGTAGCACACTGGAATTGCTGAAGTGGAAGGCAGAGACCGGTGTGTCTGTAAGTTGTTGAATTCATTGTCTACATATTAGTTGTTCAGTTTTTCAGTTGTTCAGTTCATTGCATGTAATTATCTTCATTATATCCTTTTGTACTCTATTATGCAGAATGAAGATCCGGGAATGTGAAAGAAAGATCTATAGTGTTGGGTTCATTGACCCAGATAAAGTAAATATATATTCGCTAACGACGAAACCCGACGAGACGGCGGATAACTTTCTAAGGTTTCTAACGGAGCAACATTTCTGTGACCACATACTGTTTCCTTACAACTTCCAGTGAGGGTCTTACTCTGTTGTACACATTCACTTTTACTTACTCGATGTTAAGTTTAATTTATGAGTTACTGACGTATATATAAACGTGTGCATATATAAACGTGTGCAGGTTCCACTGGATTCTGCTAGACATTCAAGTTGAGAAGGGAATAGTTGAAGTCATGGACCCATTAAAGAGACACCTGGAAGAGTTCCGTGACATGCAGGACATGCTCCAGAGGTAATTTTCGCGCTATATCGGTCTCTTTCGTTAATTTCATGAGATATCAGGTAATGAATAACTCATTCATTAATTCATATTTTTTGCCGGACAGGGTTTGGAACCTGTTCAGGAGTCTGGTGGCGGGTTCCTTTAGTGAGAAGCTGACGTTTACTCCGGTCACGGTAAGTAGTACGAGATATGTCTGCGCATCTCTTTAATTCTAGTTTCAATACAATTATGATGCTAGATTATTATTTTGATTGAATTCTATTCTCGTAAAGTGCGCGAGGCAGCCACCGCGGATGAATCTATGTGGATACTATGTTTGCGAGTTCATTCGCACGTTTACCACTGAGCACAATGATTATAGACTCTACGTAAGCAATACATTCACAACATTATTTTATTACCGTCACTTTTTGTTATCATGATTGATGTTCATATTGATCTCCTTTTCTTATATAGTTCGACAGAATGCGGTAACAGCTCCTACCAGAGCAACGCCTACTAGGAATTGTAGAGGAACTGGCGGGATTTTTGATGAAAGAGATGGCAGACGACGCCGGAGAATTTAGTGTGTATAGGCGCTACTGATGATCCCCGGCCGTGTAATCGAATAGACGGGCTTTAGTCCCGGTAATTGTGATCTCCATGTAACTATCAAAATTGTATATATTTGTATATGCTCGATCGTAAGACAAGTTATCTTATATATATGCACGAACGTGTACGGTATGTGGTAGCGTAGAAATACCGCTAAAAGAAAACAATTATCTTTGTATGCTCGAAGAAAGAAAATAAAAGAAAACAAGTAAACCCTAAACCCTAAAGAAATAAATAAAAGAAAACAAAATTACCCCTTTAGTCGCGGCCCGTTATACGAGCCGGGACTAAAGGGGTTGCCCCCAGCACGCCCCGCAGGCGGCCACGTGGATGGCCTTTGGTCCCGGCTGGTAACAGGCCTGGGACTAAAGGTCCCGCTTGTCCTGTCCCGGTTCGCGAACCGGGACTAAAACCCCTCACGGGCCGGGACAGAAAGCCCTGTCTCCACTAGTGCTAGCTCGTGGATAGGTCGTCATCGAAGACCTGCGCGCGCTCCACGGTGATGAGGAGCGTCTTGACACGGCGCCAGTGCGACAGACGAGGCGCAGCCGGCGGCGGGCGTTGGGATGGAACCGCTAGAAGATCTCCACGAGGATGTCCGTGGAAAATTTGGCGCCGTTGTCCATGGATCCGGTCGCCGTCCCTCTTGTCCACCTTTTCAGTTTCTTAATTTGGATCCGATCAAACGATCGAGGAGCTAGGTTGCTAGGGTTCTGAAGCTCACGAACGGAAGCACCATCGAGGAGACCACAAGGAAAAATTAGGACTAGTCAACTTTGTTCCCTTGACCCTCGTGGCGCATATATAAGCTGAGAAGGCTCCAGAAAATAATTTGAGTTTATGTCGAGTCCGGTTTGCAGTTGTAATTAGTTTTTGGCGGAGCGGAGGTGCTATTTTGGTGTGGACTCGGTTTACCTCGGGTAAATGTGCCGATCCAGGGCGGGGCTCCAAGAAGTATCCAAGAAGCATGCACTACTTCCTTCAGTACGTGTCTTATTTAGTTTGTCGGTGGTACGGGCATATGTAACTAGAGGTAGTACGTATTCAACACCGTCACTGGTGACCTTCTTTATTCAGAATTCAGATAAACCCCACTGATGGATCCGCGCAAAAATCACCGTTGGCATGGTGAAAATATGGCGGAAAACGCGTGCATTCCTTTCCGTCCAAACCTCCCAACATACGAGCATAATGAGGGAAGCCAAGGATTTTCGCCGAGTGCCGTTGGTGTAGATGACAAAGTTCCACCAATCTTGCATAGAACTAAAAGAGTGCCATTGACTAGTGTCGATCGTCGAGAGCCCGAGCCAAGCGATCACCATGTTCCAAACGCGGATGGTGAAGCGGCATTTGAAAATAAGGTGTGTGGCGGATTCGGCCTCCCTCTTGCAAAGTTGGCAAAGACCAGTTTGGCCAACCACGGCGTTGGAGCCGGTCGGCCGTCCACACCCGGTTTTGGAGAACAAGCCAAGCGAAGAGCTTGCACTTGGGAGGCACCCAGTTCTTCCAAACCAACTCTGGCATAGTGGATCTCGTCAAGCCCTCAAATTGTGCTTTGTAGGCGGAGGCCGCCGTGTACAAACCGGATGTGGTGACCTTCCAAGTGATGTCATCGGTCGTTCCCTAACGAGCTAGAACTCGCTCACTTTCGTCCAAAGATTGACGAACTCGGTGATGTGTTGAGTGGTGATGCCTTCGGCCATGTTGATGTTGGTGATCCAAAACTCGTCAGTGATTCCTTTATTCACGATGAAGTTTTTCCTAGTGGAGATGGCAAAGATGGAAGGGGCCACCGACTTTGGTTTCAGCCCATGAAGCCACGGGGATTGCCAAAAATTTGCGGTGCGGCCGTCACCAATGGTGATGACGGTGGCCGCATAGAAGAGATCCATGTCCTCCTTAATGCAAGGGTTTTCTTTGCCAACCCACGCCTTGGTGGGGTCCTTCCATTGGAGCCATGGCCAACGAAGGCGAAGTGCCCTAGCGAACTTGTCGAGGTCCATAATGCCCAGCCCGCCTTTGTCTTTAGGCCTACAAACGATTTTTCAATTGACCCTGCATTCACCTCCGGACACTTTTTCCGCCGCTGCCCAAAAGAAGGCCCTTTCTAACTTGTTCACCGAGTGTAAAATGCTTGGTGGATCACAAGAGGAGTCAAGTGGTAGATGGCTTGTGAGGTGATCACCGACTTGATAAGGGTGCCTCTCCCGGCCGTTGCGATATTCTTTCCATGCCATGGAACAAGCTTGGAGGCCACTTTGTCAACAAGGGGCTGCAAATCGATGGCCTTGAGGCGCCTATAGGATAAAGGGAAGCCCAACTATTTTATGGGGAAGGTGCAGCGCTGAACCGGGAAGCGTTGCATGACGTCGTCAAGATCCAAAAGGGAGCACCGAATTGGTACCGCTTGGCTTGAGCATTGGTAACCAGCCCGTAACTTCTCCAAAACCCTCAAGAATAGTCGCCAAGATTTTAAAGTCCTCCTTGATAGGGCCATGAAAATAGCCGCATCATCGGCATACAGAGAGGTGCGGATGATGGGACCGCGACCTCGCAACCGATGTAGGTCTCCATTAGTCGTGGCCAAGTCAAGAAGTTGTTGCAAGGGGTCGACGACGAGGTCGAAGAGGAGCGGCGAAAGAGGGTCTCCTTGCCTAAGACCTCTCCCATGCGATAAAGGCGTACCCGGAACTCCATTAAGTATGACGCGGGAGGATGCGGTGACAAGGAGGGCCGCCACCCAATTCCGATACTTTGCGGGGAAACCACGCCTTTGCAAAAGGTTAAGCAAAAAAGGCCACCGCACGGAGTCAAAAGCCTTCTTGATGTCCAGCTTGAGGAGGATGGTTGGCGTGTTGGTGCGGTGCATTCTTTGCACATAGTTTCTCACACACATGAAGTTATCATGACTACTTCTCCCCTTGATGAAGGCGCTTTGAGACTTGGAAACAAGGTTGTTCATGAGAGGTGCGAGGCGGGAGGACATCATCTTGGCAATAACTTTGGCAATGGCATGCATGAGACTAATGGGACGGTATCGGAGACCGCCTCAACTCCCTCCTTTTTTGGCAAGAGCACTATGTTCGCCGAGTTGAGCCAATGGAAACTTCCGGTGCGAAGGTCGGAGAATTGTTGGATAGCACGCATCATATCACTTTTAATAGTAGACCAACAAGCTTTAAAGAAAGCCCCGGTGAAGCCATCCGGGCCCAGCGCTTTGTCACTTGGCATAGATTGATGGCCAAAAGGACTTCCTCCTCCGAAAAATCATCACCAAGGCTAGCAAGGTCACGATTTGGAAAATGGAGCGCCTCCCACTTGAAGTCTTTGGAGCTTGGAGGGCCACGGCCCAACACATTGGAGAAGTGGGTTTTGATCAAATCTTCCTTGCCATCATGATCGGTGACCCAACCATGACCATTGGAGAGCTTATGTATGTAAAAAACTTGGTGTTAGCATCCCCTTCTTTCAAGTTTTTTATGCGGGCGCATTGTTGCTTTCTAGACCTCTCAAGGACCGCCAAGCTAACGACCCTCCGCTTGAGACTCTTGTGTAAATCAACTTCCTCAGTAGAGAGAGCTCTATGGTCTTGCGCAACATTAAGGCGGAGAATGATCTCGAGGGCCATGTGAAGGTGAAGCTTGGCGTGGGAGGTGAAAGAGGAGCTCCATTTGCGCAAACGGAAGCCAAGTTTTTAAGCTTGTGGAAAAGCACATGAGAACGGGTCGGAGTGCGGGATAGGTTTAGACCAAGCTTCATTCACCTTCTTGGAAACCGGCATCTTGACCCAAAAATTCTCAAACTTGAAGGCTCTAGGTCTACGGGGGCCAACCTCCCCGGCAAGAAGGAGAGGGCAATGGTCCGAGAGCAAAAACGAGAGGGCGTGGAGGATGTGGTTGCCGCAGTCAACGTCCCATTCGTAGTTGCAAAAGACGTAGTCAAGCTTGCTCAAGGTTGGGTTTGCCCTCCCATTTCTCCAAGTGAACCGGCGGTTTTGAAGGTGAATCTCATGGAGCTCACAAAGGTGAAGGGTTTCTCTAAAACGGTTGATTCGGCTGCGACTCGAAGGTCTCTTGTTCTTGTCTCTTGCCCGGTAAATTTGATTAAAGTCCCATTGACGACCCAACGGACGCCCACCAAAGGCTTGTGGGCGAGGAGCTCCGCGGAAAAACGCCTCCTTCCGGTTGCTTTTGGTTGGTCCATAGACGGAGGTAAGCCAAGAAAGAACTTTCGTCGTGGATGAGCGTCATAGTCATGGAGATGCAAAACACGCCCAAGGTAATGTCGGAGACACGAATAACGTTGTCATCCCAAAGCACAAGGATTCCTCCTCTTGTCCCAGCTGCTGGTCTTTGAGCAAAACCTCTCAAGCGATAACCACCTACAAAAGCCGCGTAGCGCTATCAACGGTTTGCATTTTGGACTCTTGGAGACACGCAATATGACAAGTGGAGGCAGCAAGAGTTTCGTTGATGGCCGCACGTCTGTCTGGGTCGTTTAATCCCCTGACGTTCCAGATTAGCATAACCAGATCACGCAGATTCATAGGAAACAAA